>CM077632.1:60487368-61737368 GCA_039660915.1 Euphorbia tirucalli
GAAAGTGCAAAAGGGGGCTGCTGTAATTTTCTATATTGTGGTTGAAAATTCTCTATTAGGGTTAGGGAGAATTAGGTTACGGCTTCCTATATATACTCCTTTAGTATATATACTCCTTAGCCTACTAGGATTTTAATTAAAACTATAGATTATTTAATTTGATTTAATTGATTTACCTTATATCATTAGGATTAAATAAAACCATATTATAAAATCCTAATTGATACAATTAAATACAATTTCATCAAATTAAAATAACCCAAATTTAAATTAAAGTCAGCCTTAATAAATACAACCTTTGTATTTTTATTTCCACCAAGGAAATATTATTTTATTTAATTAATTATTTACTACATGTAATTAATTAATCAAATAAAATAAATTTCTCCCTTTATAATTGAATTAATTATGAAATAACCTAATGTCAATAACTCAATTAATTTGGTTTCCGTTCAAACTCCGATTTGTCAACGTTGAGTCGTTCTATACGTACGATCCTGTGAGTTCGTCTTCATGTGAATCTGCCCAAAGCCCACAGACTGTAAGTGGGTTCTAGCAAACCGTTACAACCCCTAATTAAGATGGAGACTAGCAGTCTAATGTTAAACATAACCGGTAGTGATCTCATATACCCCTTGCCAACTGACATCGATACATAAGCAAGAGGCATAGCCCTGCCATCCTCTTATATGCTTATTTATCTCTTGATACCGAGTGGACTGAACCTAATGAATAAGTATCCCAACTTATTCGGGTATGGCCATACACTTGTTAATCACACTCATCAAGTGGCCAGTGATGTCATATCAGGGGACGCTGAGTGGCAATTCCGTCAACTTCACTTTCAACATCAACATGTTCACTGGCCCACCCAACATACCCATACTTGGCACCATATAACGGGCCCGTTAGGCGTATATCAAAGTAAATGAGATCCCATGTTATGTTATAGCAAACATCGGGTCTAAGGATAATAGCAAGACCTACCCGAGAAACACCTATGATGATCGAACCATGTGGTGTTCTTGTGGCGGATCGATCCAGTACCATGCAACCCAACATGAACCCATATCATTGACTGGCATTCCATGTCCAATGGCCGGTGAGACACCGCCATCCAGTCAAGGATATGCTAGTCTTTGATTCTATTCATTCTCATGATTAGAATAGATTAGGGATATCTTTATGATTATAACTTTAACTCTACTAAAAGGTCTCATAATCCAATGACCTACATTGGTTTACTTTAGTATGGTTGTGAGCACGGGTTTTCCCGACCTCCGTGATGAGAATCCTTTATTACCTGTTAAGCAGTCAGACTTGGAAGTGAGCAGGGGGTCACCTGGAATACCTCTAACGCTCCTATGAGCGGACGACCTAAAAAGCGGGATGCGGCGAAGTGAACTGGGGGTTTTTGAAAAACGTATTTCGGTGATGTTTTACAAAAAAGGTAGTGGGTTTATCTTCTTTTAGGAAAAATCGTTTATTTGTTTAAAAATTCATTTTGTAGAAAACGTTATCCCATTGTATTACTTAAAGACCTCGAAACCTAAATTTCAAAATCAGTGACAGAGTCGCCACCCGGATCAACTCATCTGGAAAATTCCGGTACAGCTCCCTACCGAGCGCAGACTACTGTACCTAATCCAGAGGTTCAGGGTTCGGGCAACTTACCTATTCAACCTTGAGCTTGTATTCAATTTATAATTTATATTACCATATTTGTTCAAGTTATTATTTTTTCCCTACCCAATTTCGTTTATTTTATTAGCCCGTGCTCAAGCAAATGACAGAATTAAATTGCGGAAAAATAAATTATACATATAAATTATACAAAAGAATAACAGAGGCCGCTTATACAACCAAATTGAATAAAAATAAAAAAAACTCTCGTCCTCACATTTACAAGCACCTAGAATATACGAGGATCTAAAAATTACAAATGCCTAAATACACGAATTAATCTATTAATTACAGTAAAAATAATAAAAAGGAAAATAAATGCTGCAAAACAGACGTTTAGCATAGTTTACGGCACAACACAGATAGGACTCATAGCAGGACAGAATTGGGATTTTTAGAATCGGGGGCATGCATTTAGGGTGTAACCGGATCGACCCGACCGGTCGGACCGGCTAGACCTGGAAAACGGTTTTGAAACGCCCTGTAGATTTTTTTGTGCTGAAAAACAATTTTAGAAAATTATTTAGCTCGATTTCATGCAAACTTATGGATTTTAATGGGTCTGTTATTCCGGAACTCGGGGTTCTGTTCATGTGGGTTTCCCAATTTTTACAAACATCTAGGGTCCGAAAAGCAATAAACACGTCAAAAACAGTCCGAATCCGAAAATAGCATCGCACAAAGATGTCCGTACGGGTCGTTCCGTGATTCCATCTTTTTCGGGAACTACAGCCGCGCGGCTGTAACTAGAGCCGGGCGGCTGTAATACCCGGACCCGAAACCGGTTTTTTCGTTTTTCAAAAAATCAATATTTTGCTCGTTTTCAGTGTTTCCTGAAGATTTTATAGGGCATCGGGGGTCCGCTCATGCTGGACTACGGATTCGAGTCGGATCGAACAACCCCAAAATCAAAAAATAAAATCCGGGAAAAACTGTAAATCTAATATCTGTAGGCATAAAAATCTGAAAACCGCAGTTTAATAACGTACGAATATTTTTAGGCCAAAAAAAAAAAATCACAACAGAATGCATAAAAATGGAAAACGGGCTATTTTAGGTAGATCGGGCATTTTCTAGTTTTCGCCCGGGAAGAACAGAGCCGCGTGGCTCTAGGGTTAGAGCCGTGCGGCTCTGTTCTAGAGAGACAGCGCCGTGCTGCTCTGTTCTTGGAGAACAGAGCCGTACGGCTATATCCGGGTAGCCGGTTTTCCGAAAATTGAGAAAATAGAGAAAAATCACATGGAAAATCCAATCACAAGTTTAAGGCCTCTCAGAGTTTACCTTGATGCTGTTCCAGTGTATTGGATATGCAAAAACGGATTGAAAATCATGAATGTGACTTGAATCCTCGAATATTCCGAAATCCCGAAAATGAATCCAAAACGAAACCGAAAATGTATACAAACCAATGAGTAGTGATCGGGACGAGATATAGAACGATTAGAGTACGAGTTTCGGGTTTGAAAATCAAGTTTCCCTTTCCCTCTTTCTCTCTTCTTCTTCTTCCTCACTCTCCCTTTTTCTCTCTGTCCCCTTTCTTTCTCCCTTTTCTTGCTTTTTGGCCTAATCAATTTTCCCTCCCTTACAATTGATTTTTAATTTCCTTTTATATCTCACAATCGATGTAATCATTTTATGAATTAAATGTGCCATCTTCGATTTTTTCAATTTCCCCGAATTGGCTCTGCTTCAGGGCAAGTTGCTCTGTTTTGCCCCCAGAACCTGAGATTTGGAGTCATATAGCTCCGATTCGCACGCTATGGCTCTGAGGGTGCCCCTGGATTAAATCTTTTCTGTCTCAGGAGGGAAAAACGGACTCGAGACGACCCAATGATTGTGCTGAGTGTTCCAACAAAATTAGATTCAAGAGCACGTATTCCCCTTTTGTTCTGGTGTTGGCCCCACATATGGTCTGACACTCTGTAGCAGACCCACCTTTCTGCATATGGCAAATAGCCTGTTCACCGAGTGAGGCCCAGAGGACGTGATTTTTCCATTATCTTCGGGAGGTGAGCTCCGGATATGTCACGGAACAAGGTCATCGTCGGCATTGGTGTCAAGAGGCCCCTTCAGTTCTACTTCATCGGTCAACCCTCGTGTGAGCGGATGACGCGTTTTCGACGGGACGCGAGACTCCCTTTCGGAAGGGGCGCCTCGATCTCGGGTGGGCCCCTCCCTCGCGTGGGGTTTTTATAAATGGAAATCCGTGTTTTGGAAAATGAATGGAATTAATGCATAAAAGAACCGAGATCTAAGTCTCGATGAATATTGTAGAGTCGCCACCCGGCTTAGCTCAACCGGGAAATTCTTATGTAGCTGAATTGGACGAACGGTCGCTACACTATCCAGAGATTCGGGTCCGGACAAGTCCCTTATTTCGTGTCTAATTAAAATAAAATTGGTCAATGTTCAAAGATGGTATTTCAAATCTAAAGTCAATTTTATTAGAATAAATAGACATGCAGCGCGCATACAAATTAAGGTAAGATAGTAAATAATTAAATTATTACAACCCGATTGAATAAAAGATAAAAACTCTCGCCTCACTTTGACAAGTGCCTAATATACACGAGAATCTAGAAAAATACAATCGCCTATGATACATGATTTAATCTATTAAATACATCAAAAATAAAAATAAAAGAAATTAAAACCTGAAAAACAGAAGGTTAGCACAATTTATACGGCACGCCACAAGTTGGACTCAAATAGATAGAATTGGGAAATCAAGTATTGGGAGCATGCATTTAGGGGATAACCGGGTTGGCTCGGCTAGCCGGTCCGGTTAGACCTGGAAAACATTTTGAAACGTTCCTGTATTTTTAGTTTTGAGGGAAAATCGTTTTGAAAACAATTTTGCCGGTTTACATGTATTTTTATATTTAAGGTGGGTCGGTTTTCGGGAGAACCGGGTCTCCGTCGTTGAATTGTTCTAAATGCAATTTTACTGGAAATTGAATCTAGGGTCGTGAATGCACACAACAAAATACATTTTGATGATTTTTGGGGTTTTCTGAATTTTTATGGATTTTTGGAAATTTTTGGGGATAAAAACGGAAATTCTGGTTCTGGAAACCACGTTACAGTCGTGCGACTGTAACTACAGTCGTGCGACTGTAAACTATAGTCGTGCAACCGTAAGTGGCCTGGAGTCAAAATTTCGCCAAAACTTTATTTGAAGAAAACTGGGAAGAAAACGCTGGAAATCAAGAACACTCATACGACTGCAACTACAGTCATACGATTATTCATCAAACTCAAGAACAGTCGTGTGACTGTTCTTGATTTCCAGAAGCAGAAATGTAGAAAAATGAATGAAAACGGCACAAAACCACACCAATCACCCAAAAGCTTGTAAAAGGGAGGAGAACAGGAGCCTTTACCTCTTTGGCGTGCGTCCACCGTAGGATTGACCCCTGGCGTCACTCCAATCCTCTAAAATCCAGACTTTTCTCCTTGAGTTAGGGTTTGAGGTTTGGGTCCAGAGATTTCCAAATGCTGAGGGATTCTGATGACGAGTTCTTCCCTTTTCTTTGGTTTTCTCTTCTTCCTCTTTTTTCTCTTTTTCTTTCTTTCTCTCCTCTCCTTCTCCCTTTTCTGTCTGTCTCCGTCTCCCCCTCCTCTTCTTCTGTTTTTTCAGCTTTTGAGGTATGGGTGGCTCACCTATCGCGACCTACAGTCGTACGACTGTAGTTTATAGTCGTATAACTGTAGCGATAGTCGTACGACTATATTCCCTTTTTTTAAGTAAAATTCCGACGCTTATAGCTGCCCCTCACGTGATCAAATTCACCACCCGAACTTAGTCTGGGATAGATGATGTGAATTTGAGAAACGCGACTTAAAGCGCCTCAGACACAGGAAAGAACCGCCATTGAAATAAGCCGATATCAGGTCTAGGTTACCCGAGGCAAAGCTGAGGAAGAAATAAGCCGATATCGGGTCTTGGTCACCAGAGGCAAGAAAGGTGGGATGCGATTAAGCCGATATCGGGTTTATGTTACCCGAGGCAAAGGAAGATGGATTACGGATTGGTCAATATCGGGTTTATGTTCCCCGAGGCAAAGGGAGATGAAATTGCGGTTAAGCCGATATCGGGTTTATGTTACCCGAGGAAGAGGAAGGTGGATTATGGATTGGCTGATATCGGGTCTATGTTACCCGAGGCAAAGGAAGGTGGAAATTTGGATGATTTGAAATCTTACTGGAATTGGATGGACTTGAAATAATAAGAGGTTCAAGGATCTGAAACCATGCTTGAACATAATGGAGTTCAAGGATTTAAGATCTGGCTTGATTGAAAAAGGGGTTCAAAGATTTGCAACCATGCTTGAACGTAATGGAGTTCAAGGGTTTAAAAATCTTGCTTAAATGAGATGAGGAAATAGGTTTAGGAAGGATAATTTTGGTGTTAGCTGGGGAATGAGTATTTATCCCTTGATCGATGATTTTGGAAACAAAAATTTTTGCCCCTTCGATCAAGGATAAATACGGCTTGATTGCTCTGCCTCTTGGAAACTTGATTGTTCTGCCCCGACATTGTGCCATCTCTGCTTTGAGAGCGATCCTGGTTAGGGGAGACCTGGTGATGACATTGGATATCTGCACTTGGATGAGTTGCGATGCATATGCATATGAATTGTACGTGTTTACTTTAAACGCATGCATGTATGTACGGATGCATGTATAGTTCTAAATGTATGCATGCAACATGTGGCTTATGCTTTGTTCTTGGTATCCGTGCGAGCCCGGAGGCAGAATTCACGGCTTGTGGCTGGCCCTGATGGTAACCCAGGTGACCTAGTCTGATTGTTTCGGTGTGTCTTCTGACCGACTGAATACTACGCTGATCTAGGTATTAGGGGAGTTGGCCGTCTTGAGTGACTTTCCACTTTACCCTTTGCATATTCTGAAGCGTTGTCAGTGCTTAGCGGATCAGGATAGTAGCCCATGCTAGTGGATGGTCTGTTCGGTTGAGTAAGGAGATGGGAGTGAGACTTTGCATTTCCATACCGCATAACAGGGGTTTCTGCGGTATTGTCACGGGCTTGGATGCAGTGTCCTACTGATGGATGTTTATATTTAATGGCATGGTGCATGCAAGATGAACATCTGTTTGGAAGTCTAAACATGCACAATATTGCAATGGTGACACCAGAATGAGTATAATAGGGGATATGACATTAACTCTGACTTTCTATATCACCCATCTCCTATTGCCGACACGTCCTTTCGGTTTTCCGTGTCAACAAGTTCTTTTTTTTTTTGAAAAAGATTCTCTAATGGGCATTTTGTCTGCATTGATCCCTTTCGCGACGGTTTGTCTTAGGATGGGAAAGATATATCTTGATATGTTCATTGCGACTCACGAAGAAAATGCTGTCAATGATGCTTAGTGTTTCGGCTTTTTACTTGCCCCTGGTATTATAAGTTTATGTTTGGGGAGTGAAGCACTTCCACAGACAAGGTTTGCTGTGCAATGTAGCCTGTAAGTGAACATTGACATGCAATGACATGACAAATGCATATTGAACACCAAAATTGAATACAAAACATTCATGACATAATGAATGCGGATGCATTAGGAAAATCTAAAATATGGCTCTGGTTTTAATTTGTGCCTCTTCAAATTACCAATATGCCCTTTTGGTTTTACACATTGGATAGGAAATTTTTTTTAGCCTGATCATTGGATTGAGATGCTATGGTGGATAGACAACCTGAGATGAATTCAATTAACCACTGGATTCTCCTGGGGTCTGATGCTGTATTCATATTTCCAATTCACCCCAGATTTCAGTTCAGGCATGGCTCCCGAAGATTGAATACTTGAAATGGTTGGTAAATGCAACTTCCCCTTTGAATATGAGCACAACAGACTTTGCAAGCTTTCCTGTTGATGGTATCATCCCCTTCATGATTGTTGAAAGCTTTGTAAAGCCAAGTTGTCCCAACAGTGTTGGTGAAGTTCACAAATGCATAACCAAAATTTCCTCTAGTCTTGGAATCCATAGGCAAATAGAGGAAATCATAAGCAGTTTTCCCTTTGGACTTATTCTTGTTTTCCTCCAGACAATGCTTGCCCAGAATTTGTAGGAGATTATGTCTTTGAAACTGATTTGGTAGGTTTCTGGTCATCAGACTTGTTTTCTTCCACCAAGATTAGCTTTAATCTCTTTTTTATTCAGCTTGGTCTCTTCAATAGTCAATTTCTTGGGCGACCACTGTTGTTCCTTTTCACCTACAGAAACTATTTTCTTCTTACTCTGGAATTCCCTAGCGATATATTTCATTTTCCCCATCTTTCAGCATTGTTGAACTCATTTGAAGCAGATTCATATCCAAACCCTCTATCTATCATCAAATCAAATCCCTTCCCACTATCTGAAGGTACTAAATAATTAGTCTGAGAGTTTGGATTGAAGAGAAATGGCGTGGGATTAAAAGGTATCCCTAATTTGGTACAGGTTAACGATAAACGAAGACGGATTGAAACTGCACCATAACCATCTACTCCGATGCCCTTCCGCTGATGAGATGGTGCGGAACAAAAATGATATGGAGCAGCATTGGGGTTTAACTTCTTGTTAGAAGCCATTGGAGGTAGGAAATATGGGATCACAGAATCGGTTCAAGTTCCAGAGAGAAGATGAAAGATAGAAGATGAAAGTGAAGGAAAGACAACAAAGGGTAGACAAAGGTGTTAAAGGCAAATGGAGAAGACAGAGAGGAGAGTGAAAAGGGAACTGCTTTGGGTAAAGACACCGATCTTCTCTGTCACCGCACGAAGTTAACTTTTCAGAACAGGCAACAACGTACTTATCTCCATTGTCTCAACTCATTGACCTCGACATTTCATGCAATAGGTGGGCCGCCCCCAGATTCGTCGAGCATTCAACAGAGTTTGACCCTATGATTGAAGAGAGCGTAACTTTAGACCAGGAGTAGAAATTGGACTGTAGGAGAGAGCTGAGATCTTCCATCGGTGCTTGCCCTCTTTTTTTTTTTTGAAGAAGTTAAATCCAAACCACAGCCACCTATTGATTTTCCTGCTGCATTCAGATCCATGTATGTCATGCGTATTTGATATGTCCTTTTGGATGAACAATGCATGTGTGATGTCATATGCACATGAATGCCACACAAACAAAACTATACATGCACTAAAACTAATGTCTGCTTCAGAGTTTTACAGCATGATGGGTGGCGAAGGTCATTTGGATTTTTAGGGCTTGGTGCTTTTTGATGGATTTGGTTTTTGACGTGCGATACTTTCTTGAGCGTGAGTTAAGTTCAAAGCTTCGTCTTTGGGATTGGCTCTGAAATTTGGCGATGGTCCCTGATTGGAATGATTCGAGTGTATTATAGGCTGTCCAAGTTGAAACTTTTAGGGCAAGACCAACAGTGTTTTTGGATCGTGGTTCGTAGGGATCACTGATCTAGATTGGCGATTGGTTCGACGGAAATGATGCCAATCTCATTATTTGCTTGGCAGACTTCTTCTCTTTCTCTTTTTTTCTTTTTTTTTTTGAAGAAAAGGGCTTAACCGAAGTCAGGTTCACTTGTAAATTCCCTGTAAGACTCAGATTGATGTCACGCATTTTAATGTTATATGAGATGGACATGTCGTTTCAGATGATCAAATGCATGCTTAATGCCATATGCATGTAATCACCACACAAGTAAGAAAAATAACAAGATGCATTGCATTCAAAATGAGTTCAATACACTTTACAAACAAAATGAGTTCCCTGCGGGAAGGAGCCTCTAAAGGTATTGATCTCATAGCGCCCGACTATTCCTTATCCGGTCACTGCCCCACTCTCATCAGATCAGGCTTTGGAGCTCTTCATCATATTCCTCTCCCTGTGAGATTTTAGGAATTTCTTTACCAGTCTCCCTGCTTGCCCCCAGTTGCTCATTAGTAGCAGATGGCACCTTTAATCTTCCCTCATCAACCAACTTCCGAATCTCCTTTCTTAAAACATAGCAAGCGTTGGTTCGGTGACCTGTCGCTACATGATAGGTACAGAAGTTGTTTTTTTAATCCGGTGCCGGCTCCACATACGGCTTGATGCTCTGCAGCAGCCCCTCTTTTCTACATTTGGCAAATAATTGGCTCAGTGAAAAAGGCCACGGGGATATGCCCTTTCCGTCACCCTTGGGGAGTGAGCTCCTGGTTGGTCGCGGAACAAGGTCAGTGTTGGCTTTGGGGGGACCATTGATTCTTCTTCACCATTCAACCCTCTTATTACTCCCTCAAGCTCAATCACACGTGCCTCCAATTCAGAGCACCTTGTCGTCAGCTTTTCCACCTTGTCCAGGTCACCTCCTAGCATTTCCTTCAACATTATCGCTGCCTCTTCCCTGACCGCCTTTCGGAATCGCGATGAGGCAACATAATCATCTAGGATATCTGTTACGGTGTTGAAATTCACTGGGCCAGCCATTCTCGAGACTCCTTCCCTTTCCTCCCCTGATAAGAACATTTGTTAGCACTGACTGGGGCATGCGCACAAAGGATACCAAGTCAAGGGATGATGCAGGTATGAATGCGAGATGCGATGCATACGTGTATGAACGATGATATAATGCGATGCCATGTCATGTTATGCAATCCTAAGCTAGTCATGTGCACACTAAGCCAAAAATGGGAACATGCAAAATGCAATGAATGTTGTTGACGAAGCTATATGCTGAAGTATAGTGTAGCGTATAAATATACACCACATGGATAAAATGACACACAGGGTGTCCACGGATCAAAGTAAGGTGATACTTGCGAAGGATTCACGTGTAGAGCATATCTTACACAGGAGGAGAGTTGACATTTAAAACGGTACGTGTAGAGCGGATCTTACACGGGAAAGAGATGCAGTGTTTAAAGCGGTACTTGTAGAGCGTGTCTTACACGGGAAGAGGTTTAATGTTTAAAGCGATACGTGTAGAGTGTGTCTTACACGGGGAGGAAGGGTAGAATTTGATATGGTACGTGTAGAGCTGGTCTTGCACGGGAAATTTGGAACAACACATGTAGAACTTAGTTTTACACAAAGAGGAAATGTGCAGAGCTTGTCTTGCACAGAAAGATATAGGGAACGATACGTGTAGAGCTTAGTCTTACGCAGGGAGGAAGGGTAGAATTTGATGCGGTACGTGCAGAGCTGGTCTTGCACGGGAAGATTTGGAGCGGTACGTGTAGAGCTTGTCTTACACGGGGAGGAAGTGTGCAGAGCTGGTCTTGCACAGAAAGATATTTCGGAACGGTACGTGTAGAGCTTAGTCTTACACAGGGAGGAAGGGTAGAGTTTGATGCGATACGTGCAGAGCTGGTCTTGCACGGGGAGATTTGGATACATGTAGAGCTTGTCTTACACGGGGAGGAAGTGTGCAGAGCTGGTCTTGCATAGAAAGAAATTATGGAACGGTACGTGTAGAGCTTAGTCTTGTTGGAAATGCCTTAGTCCCGAGGCATTGGTCCTTGTATTTGTACTATACATTTGTTGGATTTATGTGTTGTACTCATTTGTGTTATTAATAAAGGCATCAATTCATTTATTATATCTATCTTGTGCAATATATTAAATGAAGTATCCAATGGACATATCTATATCCATGATGACAAGTGTCATGCACTTGGCAGTAAGACCATGGATAGGGTAAACGATATGACCATAAATACATCCGTAGTCTGTTCCAGTCATGGGAATGAATGGAACAATAGAATATCATTAACCTGGTTGTATGGCGGTGTCTTACCGGTCATTGGACATGGAATGTCAACCAAGTTAATGGGTACATGCCTGGAAGCATGGTACTGGATAGATCCACTAAACGAGTAATCCACATGGTATGGTATCACAATGGATTCTCGTGTAGTACTTGTATGGATCCTTTGACCTGACCATATGATGGTATTACATGTGAAGTCGCATACTTAAGGGTACGCCTAAAGGGCCTGTAATAGGGTGCCAAGTATGGGTGCTTTCGGGTATGTCACTGAACATGGTAATACTATGGATATGCAGAAGGGATTTGTCACTCAGTAACCCACTGAGAAGATATCACCGGCCACTTGATGAATGTGACTGATAAGAGTGTGGCCACACCCAAACAAGTTGGAACTTATTTGTGAGCATCAGTACATTCGGGATCAAGTTAATGTCCAGACACAAAAGAGGGTGATCAATCCATGCCTCTGTGTTGGACACCGATATCAATGACATGGGATGTACAAGTTTAAACTACAGGGTTATGATATCAGTTAGACTACCATCTCGATCTTAATTGGGGGCTGCAGTGGCTTGCTAGAGCCCAACTGCAGTCTGTGGGCCATAGGCCCACTGCCAACATAAAGACGGGCCCACGGGATCGTACACATAGAACGACTGAATGCAGACTTAAGGAATCACATGTATACTTAGAGTATACACAATGGAGGGAGAAGTATGTATATATTAATTATATTATAAAGATCAATTGGATTGGTCATAGTAATAAAATTAATATATTCATTTGGCTCTTCATAATTAATAAGATTAATTATGAAATTATTTCCTAGGTGGAAATATTCATATGTATGGGTTTACATATGATTTTATTTTGTGTAGATTTAATTTTAATTTGATGGATTAAATTAATTGTCAAACTAATTTTAATTTAGATGTAAATAATATATTACTTGGAGTAATATATTAAATACATGGGTATATTAAAATTGGGCTTGAAATTAATTTAAACCAGAATAATTAAAATTAGACTGGGCCTAAATTCAAACATGGAAGCCCGCACAGAATGGAATGGAGCCAGCTTGGGCCTGAATTCCCCTAAGGGAATTCGGCCACCCTAGGTATAAAACCTAGGGTGAAATTTCGGCCAACTAACCCTAACACACCAAGTAGCCGAAATTCTCTAGCCCTCTCCTCTCCATTGTTTCATTTTTCCAACGCTAGCACGGGTTGCATTCGTTAGGCGTTCGTGTACGAAATCGAGGAGGAAATCTGCTTTGGTTTCTGCAGTCTTCATCCACCTCTAGAAAGAGATTTTCTGGTAAGAAAATTAATCCCTTTCTATTTTATTTTAAGTTTTTCAATTTCCATCTCAATTGCTCCTGGGACTGGATTTGAGGAAATCACCGCGTTCTTCTGCTTTTATCAGGTGATTTCCGGTGAAAAATCCCAACAAGTCTTACACGGGTGCAGAGCTGGTCTTGCACTAGAAGATTTGGAGCGGTACGTTTAGAGCTTGTCTTACACGGGGAGGAAGTGTGCAGAGCTTGTCTTACACAGAAAGATATTTTGGAGTGGTACGTGTAGAGCTTAGTCTTACACGGGGAGGAAGGGTAGAGTTTGATGCGGTTCGTGCAGAGCTGGTCTTGCACGGGGGAATTTGGTATGACACGTGTAGAACTTAGTCTTACACGGAGAGAAAATGTGCAGAGCTTGTCTTGCACAGAAAGATATATGGTATTTGGATGTGCGGGACACAAGGATAGGGTTTCTAAGGATTCTGGAAGACATAAAGGGCTTGATGAAGCTTCTAGTGTTTTTGGAACACTTAAGTGACTTAGTGCATGCGGTAAAGTACTCGGTGCTCGTGGAGTGCTCGAATGTTGTGGAGTGCTTGAATGTTTGATGGACGGATGAGATGTACATTGTGAGATAATGAGGATGATCCCTTTGTTTTTATTCTTCTTTTTTTATTTTTTTTTATTTTTATTATTTTTTTGGACATTTCAAGTGTACCCAGTGCTATGCAGAAATGTCACGTGTGGACCGCCACACGGATGAGAGTTCGGTGATTTTGGGGCACCTAATGAGTTTCGTGAAATGGTCGCGTGTGTACTGACACACGGACGGAGTTTGACGTTTTGAAGGTATACGAGATGATATGAAATGGTCACATGGGACCGGCCCATGGACAGAGTTCTGATGCTTTTGAGCATATGATATGAAATGATGTTATGAGAGAGTCATGTGCCATAGGAGACATAGACAGAAGTTCGGTGTTCGGGGAACACCTTTTATGATTTGGGATGTTATGAAATGCCCCTACATATGTACGAATTCGGCACTCGGGGAGTGCCTTGAATAATGTAGTAATGTCATGAAGTAATCCGATGTGGATCGCAGTACTATATAACATTTATGATGAATCAATATGATGTCATGAAATGCATCATGTGGATTGTCACATGGAAATATACCTAGGACCATTATGGTCTATATTGAATGAAATGGTCTGGTGGAATGGCCGAACGCAATCCGGTGCATTGGTAAAACACGGGTATTTTTGGGATACCCGATATATGATGGAATGAGATGATCGTGGTAGGCGTCCTTGGAATGCCCCTAATTTAATTTAGGTGATATGTCGTGAATGCTTATGACACGCAAAATGCAAATGGTTGCACGAAAACGTGGTTAGGATGCGTCACACATAATGATGTTATGTATGCCATGTGAAAAATGCTAATCACACAAATTTAATGTTATGGCTGAAAAAAGAAAGGGGTTAGTATGAATGGCAAACGGATGAATTAATGTTTTTACACGAAAATAAAATGCAAATGGCTGCATAAAAATGTGGGTTAGGAAACATGACATACATAATGATGTTATGTATGTTACGTGAAAAATGCTAATCACACAAATATAATGTTATGGCTGAAAAAGAAAGGGTTAGTATGAATGGCAAACAGATGATTTAATGTTTTCATACGAAAATAGAATGCAAATGGCTGCATAAAAATGTGGGTTAATATCACACACAATGTTTTATGAATGGAAAATGTTAATAGTGTATGGTATGTCGTGTGTATGGAAAATGTTAATCATGGTATGTCGTGAAATGTCGAGAAGCGTGTAACACGTAGCACACGAAGCGAATTCTTCCAACCTTATTTCTCCAAGCGTGGTCAGTCTAAAAAAAAAAAAAATTCTAACCGAGTCCTAGGCGGGGTTCACTTCGATCACCAACAGGGGGTGATGAAGGCGCGATTTTATTATTATTCACACAATTATTTTGGTACCCTAAGGGAATCCAATTAGGGCTGTTTATATGAGTTCGGTTCAAGTCGAGTTAAAAATGAAGGTTCCCATAGCAAAATATACTCCTCACTTCTCCCCACTCAAGGGTCTGAACGAAGGGGTTCGTACGAGGCTATGAGTGGTGTTTCGTATTCGTGCCCCTAAGACCAAGAGGAACTTAGGCGACACTTCAACAATCCACCAGGCTGAAAATGGATACTAAATCTAATACAAGCATGTCTAGCTAAAGATGCAAAATGAAATACCAATTGAGAATCATTCACCTTATTTTAATTAGACACTTTTCAGGGCTTGTCAAATTCTTTTAAGTTTTTAAGAAAACTTTTTAAAGAAATCCCCAGCAGGGTCGCCACTATGAGCGAACGACGCGTTTTCGACGGGACTCGAGACTCCCTTTCGGAAGGGGCGCATCGATCTCGGGGGGGCCCCTCCCTCGTGTGGGGTTTTTATAAATGGAAATCCGCGTTTTGGAAAATGAACGGAATTAATGCATAATAGAACCGAGACCAAAGTCTCGATGAATATTGTAGAGTCGCCACCCGGCTCAGCTCAACCGGGAAATTCTTATGTAGCTGAACCGGACGAACGGTCGCTACACTATCCAGAGATTCGGGTCCGGACAAGTCCCTTATTTCGTGTCTAATTAAAATAAAATTGGTCAATGTTCAAAGATGGTATTTCAAATCTAAAGTCAATTTTATTAGAATAAATAGATATGCAGCGCGCATACAAATTAAGGTAAGATAGTAAATAATTAAATTATTACAACCCGATTGAATAAAAGATAAAAACTCTCGCCTCACTTTGACAAGCGCCTAATATACACGAGAATCTAGAAAAATACAATCACCTAGGATACACGATTTAATCTATTAAACACATCAAAAATAAAAATAAAAGAAATTAAAACCTGCAAAACAGAAGGTTAGCACAATTTATATGGCACGCCACAAGTTGGACTCAAATAGACAGAATTGGGAAATCAAGTATTAGGGGCATGCATTTAGGGGATAACCGGGTTGGCTCGGCTAGCCGGCCCGGTTAGACCTGGAAAACATTTTGAAACGTTCCTGCATTTTTAGTTTTGAGGGAAAATCATTTTGAAAACAATTTTGCTGGTTTACATGCATTTTTATATTTAAGGTGGGTAAGCTTTTGGGAGAACCGGGTCTCCGTCGTTGCATTGTTCTAAATGCAATTTTACTGGAAATTGAATATAGGGTCGTGCATGCACACAACAAAATACATTTTGATGATTTTTGGGGTTTTCTGAATTTTTATGGATTTTTGGAAATTTTTGGGGACAAAAACAGAAATTCTGGTTCTGGAAACCATGTTACAGTCGTGCGACTATAACTACAGTCGTGCGACTATAACTATAGTCGTACGACTGTAAACTACAGTTGTGCGACTGTAAGTGGCCCGGAGTCAAACTTTCGCCAAAACTTTATTTGAAGAAAGCTGGGAAGAAAACGCTGGAAATCAAGAACACTCGTACGATTGTAACTACAGTCGTACGACTGTTCATCAAACTCAAGAACAGTCGTGTGACTGTTCTTGATTTCCAGAAGCAGAAATGCAAAAAATGAATGAAAACGGCACAAAACCACACCAATCACCCAGAAAGCTTGTAAAAGGGAGGAGAACAGGAGCCTTTACCTCTTTAGCGTGCGTCCACCATAGGATTGACCCCTGGCGTCGCTCCAATCCACTAAAATCTGGACTTTTCTCCTTGAGTTAGGGTTTGAGGTTTGGGTCCAGAGATTTCCAAATGCTGAGGGATTCTGATGACGAGTTCTTCCCTTTTCTTTGGTTTTCTCTTCTTCCTCTTTTTTCTCTTTTTCTTTCTTTCTCTCCTCTCCTTCTCCCTTTTCTGTCTGTCTCCGTCTCCCCCTCCTCTTCTTCTGTTTTTTCAGCTTTTGAGGTATGGGTGGCTCACCTGCTGCGACCTACAGTCGTACGACTGTAGCGATAGTTGTACAACTATATTCCTTTTTTTTTTAAGTAAAATTTCGGCGCTTACACCTGGTAAGCCCAAGTCTTGGTTAGAGGGCCTTCCGAGGTGTCGAGAGTGAGTGTCAACAATCCGGGCACTCTGCTTCCTGTTGGCATCAGGATTGGAGTCTATGCGTGCCTTTTTTCTCATTTTTCCTTCGAGTTCTGCCACCCATGCTTCCAACTCAGTGCATCTTGCCGTCAGTCTCTCTACTTTGTCTAAATCACCCCCTAGCATTTCCCTCAACATCGCTGTCGCTTCCTCTCTGACTGCCTTTCGAAACTGCGATGAAGCGACATAGTCCTCTATAATATCTATTATGGTGTTGAAGCTCATTGGGTTGGCCATTCTCAAGGTTCTTTCTCCCCTGATAAGAGCACTTGTTAGTGTCGACAGGCGTATGCGTGGTAGATACCAAATAGGGAATGATGTATGCATAAGTGTGTGATGTGACGTGTACGTGCATGAATGGCGAGTTGCAAGTGTGATGCCATGTAATGCCATGTCATGTTATACAATTCCAACCCGGCCAAATGTATACAGAGCCGAGAATGGAAATGTATAAAGGTAATGAATGCTGTTGGGGATGATGCATACTAGTAAAGCATCGCATATAAATATACACCACAGGGATAAAATGACACCAGGGGTGTCCACAGATCGAAGCAAGGTATTACTTGCGAAGGGATTGAAATAGGGTGTATAAGTATGCACCCGGGGAAAATGACACACGGGGGTGCCCACGGATCGAAGCAAGATATTACTTGCGGCTGGATTGAAATATGGTGCATAAGTATGCACCTGGGGGGAAAATGACACACGGGGGTGCCCACGGATCAAAGCAAGATATTACTTGTGAAGGACTTGAGATAAGGTGCATAAGTATGCATACAGGGGAAAATGACACACGGGGGTGCCCACGGATCGAAGCAAGATATTACTTGCGAAGGAATTGTATGCTATGGATGTGTGCATGCACACGGTGAATGGACATAATTTCGGTACTTGGGAAGTACCTTTGGATTCATGGATGAGATGGAAAGAAAAGGTGTGCTTGGCACACAGACAACGCGTTGGCACTCGAGGAACACCTTGGGCTTTTATGTGATGGGATGAGATGAGATGGTATGTTAGGTATGCTAGCCGAATTTCGGCGTTCGGGGAGCGCCTTGGGTTTTTATGCAATGATATGATATGAGTTCACGCTTGGAGCACGAGTAGGTTTTCGGTGCTCGGGGAGCACCTTGGGTTTTTATGTGATGATATGAGATGAGATGGTGTGCTTGGCACACAGACAGCGTTTTGGTGCTCGGGGAGCACCTAAACTGTTTGATGTGATGAAATGATATGAGACAGCATTTCGGCACTTGGGGAGCACCTTAAGTTTGATGTATGAATGAGATTGACTTAGTCATGGTTGCATGATGTCAGACAGATGGAGACTAGAATGAAAATGACTTTGTTCTTTTTATTTATTTTGGATGTTCTGCGAATGCCCCAATGCTATGTAAAAGGCGATGCAAACAGGCCGCTTGTGATCCGACACGGGGGCAGGGGTTCGATACCTTTGGGGCGCCTAATGGATATCGTGAAATGGTCATGTGTGGCTGACACACGGACAAGGTTTCGACACTTTGTAGGTCTATGAGGTGATATGAAATGGTCTTGTGAGGACCGTCCCACGGACAGAGTTCTGATGCTTTTGAGGCATCCAATATGGAATGATGTTATTGGTGAGTCACGTGTAACTTGAGGCACGGACAAAGATTTGGTGTTTGTGGAACACCTTACATGATTTAGTAATGTCATGGAATGCCCCTATATATGTAGTAACTGGGCACTCATGGAGTACCCTGGATGATTCGATAATGTTATGAGCAACCTGATGTGGATCACGACACACAAGTAAGACCTCGGTATCCCTGTGACACCAATGATGGATGGATGAGATGTTGTGCAATGTTTGTCATGTGACTCCACATACGAAAATAGATCTAAGACCGTTTTGGTCCCCTAGTGAATGTTATGGCACAGTGGAATGGCCGTATGCAAACCAGGGCACAGGAAAAACAAGAATGGTTTTGGGACACCCCTTATAAAATGAAATGACCATGATGGGGATCCTTGAAACATCCTGTATTTAAACAGGATGCAATGGTTTGAATGAATGTTCATGTCACACAAAATGTGGATGGCTGCACGAAGATGTGGTTAGAATGACATACAGGAAAATGTCATGCATGCAAGGTACGAATGCATATGTCATACAAATAAAGTTTCATGGCTACACAAAGACGTGGTTAGGATGTATAACACACGAAGTGATGCACGCTTCGTGAACATGCCACACATGAGATGTGAACGAAACACGGATGAAATGTCATGGCTTCACGAAGATGTGGTTACTGTCAGTGTCATGCATATGTTGATAAAGATGTGATGATGACGATACACAAATGACTGTGTGTGTTGATGCCTCGTGAATGAAAATGATAATGGACATGATTTCTTTATTTCAGACGTTCTAAGAATGCCCAATGTCATGCAAAAGAGAATGCAAAAGAAGTCGTGCGTGAGCCGACACATGGATGGAGGTTTGGTGCTTTTGGGGCACCTAATGGGTGTTATGAAATAGTCACGTGTGCACCATCACACGGACAAAGTTTCGATGCTTTGTAGGTCAAAATGAAATGGCATGACATGGTCACATGGAAGCCGTTCCATGGACAGAGTTCTGATGCTTTTGGGGCATCTAACATGAACTGATGCTGCAAACAAGTCGTGTGTAAATAGAGACATGGACGAAGGTTCAGCGTTCGCGGAACGCCTTGCATGACTTGGTAATGCTATGATATGCTCCTATGTGCGTAGTAATTTGGGCACTCATGGAGCACCTCGAATGAATTATTAATGTCATGAAACAATTCTGATGTGGATTGCGACACACAAGCAAAGCTTTGATAGCACTGTGATGCTTACGATGAATGGACATGGAATGAAAAAGGTGTTGTGTTATATCATTTTGCGACTTGCTACACGACACAGACCTAAGACCTTTGTGATTTTCTAGTGAATGATATGATATAGTAGAATGGCCAAATACAAACCAGCACACAGGCAGACCATGGGTAGCTTTAGGGTACCCGAAATGGGATGAAATGAAATGATCGTGATAGGCATCATGAAATGAAATGATCGTGATAGGCATTCTTAGAACATCCCTAAATAGGTGTAATGGAATGAAATGGCATGAATATATATGTCACACAAAATGCAAGTGGTTGCAGAAAAAAAATGATTAGGATGCGTGACACACGGGATGATGTCATGCATGCTTTATGGAAATGTTGGCACACGAGATGTATATATATGTCACGCAAGTAAAATGTCGTGGCTACACGAAGATGTGGTTAGTGCAAATGCCACGCATATGCATATGTGTTTAGATATGGCTGTGCAAAAATGTGGTTAAAATGGCACGCGAATGATTATGCATTTTTGTGCTTCGTGAAAAAGGTAAAAGAGAAAATCACCACGGAACAAAAGTTAGCACATGCAAAAATATGCATCCCTTCCAACCTTATTTCTCCTTTCGATTGGTCTCGCATTCTTCCTAGGTATTCGGTCTGGCAGCAATGGGGGATACCAAAGGCGCACACTTAATTGTTCAATTTCAGGCTTATGTTTTGGTAATCCTAGGGGAAGTTACTAAGCCATTATATGTGGGCCAAAGTCAAACCAAGGGTTGTACAGGCTCCCATAGCGAGTATACACTCCTCACCGTAGAACACGATGTAAGGTCATGCGGTGCTATGAGTGGTTTACCCCGTCGGGTGTCTCCAATCCTGGCGGTAGAGGTAGTCCACCTTCTTGGGTAAACTGGGGCAGATCAGTGTATTTGAGGGGTTGAGAAGAAGAAAATGTCATGATATGCAAGTATGAATAAATATGGCATTTATAAATCGATAAATGAATACACACGAGGTTATATTTCAGTTGTTGCCTATGTTCCTTAAGTTTTTATGACTACTCAAGAATTAAGGAACCAGAACCAGTTGCACAGGACCTTAGAAGGCCTGGTAGGACACGTCATCAGCCAGAGAGGTATGGCTTTCTCGTGACTGATGATGGGGACCTTATGGTCGTTGACCAAGAGGGGCCCAAGACCTATCAGGAGGCTGTTGAAAGCCCACACTCAGATCAATGGCACAAAGCCATAAAGGCTGAGATGCAATCTATGCACGATAACCAAGTATAGAACTTGGTGGATCCACCTCCGGGTGCTAAGGAGATAGGTTGCAAGTGGTGTTTCAAGTTAAAGGCCAACAACACCTTCAGGGAGCGATTGGTGGCAAAAGGATTCAAGCAAATTCAAGGAATTGACTATGATGAAACCTGTTCACCAGTTGCTATGCTCAAATCCATTAGGATACTACTAGCCAAAGCTGTATGGTACGATTATAAGATATGGCAGATGGATGTTAAGACCTCTTTCCTTAATGGAAAGCTACTCGAGGATGTGTACATGGCACAACCTGAGGGTTTTATCGATCCAAAGTATCCAAACCAAGTATGGAAGCTTCAATGATCCATTTATGGATTGAAGCAAGCATCGAGGTTATGGAATCAGAGATTCAATGAGGCCATTACGGAATATGGCTTCACACAAAATTCTATTGAGCCATGTGTGTATAAGATGGTTAGTAGGAGTGTTTCCACCTTCCTAGTGCTGTATGTTGACGACATCCTTATCATTGGACGCGACATACCAACACTGCAAGGGGTTAAGCAGTGGTTGAGTAGGTGCTTCGCAATGAAGGACTTAGGCGAAGCTGAGACAATCTTAGGGATCAGGATCTACAGAGATAGATCCAATCGGCTTCTAGGCCTATGTCAAGCCACGTACATAGACAAGGTTCTGAAAAGATTCAGCATGGACAAGGCAAAGAAAGGATTCTTGCGTATGCGCCATGGGTTGAAGATGAGTAAGAAAGATGGTCCTAAAACAAAGAAGGACTGGGAGAGCATGGAAAAGATCCCTTATGCATCTGCTATAGGATCCATCATGTACTCCATGTTATGTGCAAGGACTGATATCGCGTTTGCACTAAGTATGACTAGCCGGTACTAGTGAGGAACACTGGAAGGCAATCAAGGCAATCTTGAAGTACCTTAACCGGACTAAGGATGCTTTCTTAGTGTATGGACGTCAAGATGAGCTGGTAGTGTCAGGTTACACTGATGCAAGCTTTGAGACCGATGAGAATGAGAACCAGTCACAGTCTGGTTATGTTTTTCTCCTAAATGACAGTGTCATTAGTTGGAGGTCCTCAAAGCAGGCCACCATTGCTGATTCTACAACGGAAGCTGAGTACATAGCTGCATGTGAAGTTGCAAAGGAAGCCATTTGGATCAAGAAATTCATAACTGAGTTGGGAGTAGTACCCACTATCCTAGACCCAGTTGATGTTTTTTGTGACAACAACAGGGCCATCGCACAATCTAAGGAGCCCCGGTCACACAAGAGATCCAAACATGTGCTAAAAAAGTTTCACCTCATTTGGGAGATCATGAATAGAGGTGACATATCATTGCAGAGGGTTGACACCAAGAATAATGTCGCTGATCCATTGACCAAAGCGCTACCGTAGACATAGCACGATGGTCATATGAGATCTATAGGAATTAGGGCAATGCCCACTTGGAACTAGTGCAAGTGGAAGATTGTTGGTGTGCCCTAGTTCTTAGGGCATTGAATTCTAGTATTTTGTATTATACATTAAGACTCATTGTATGAATACATTATTTGTGTCACATTAATAAAGGCAATTAATCTATTTCATTTATATCTTGTGCTATAATATGAGTAGAGTATCCATTGATTGATAATCATAAAACCTATCCCAGGTCTGTTATAATCTTGGGAGCGAATAGAACCACAGACTTATATATTCAATGACTGTATGGCAGTTCTTAACTAGCCATAGTACTTGTATAGTCAGTCATGAATATAGGTCCATGTCGTTGACATGGGACTGGATCGATCCGCACAAGAAAGCCACATGGTTGTTGCGTCATAGGTCTTTCTTGAGTAGGTCTCTTTTGTCCTCAGACCAGATTTCATTATAATATCAATTTGGAATTAGGTTCACTTTGACATATGCCTAACAGGTCTGTAAAAGGATGCTAAATACGGATATGATTGGGTGGACCGGTGAACATATTGATGATGAAGTGATGGAATTGCCACTCAGGTAACACCGAGATGATATCATTGGCCACTTGATGAGTGGGACTGATAAGTGTATGGCCACACCCAAGTAAGTCGGTGCTTATTTGATTAATCAGTCAACTCAAGATTAAGAAATATAATAAATAATAGAAGAGGATGACAGATACCATGCCTCTTGTTTATTCATATCAATATCATTAGGCAAAGGACACTATGAGATTACTACCGGGTGAGTGTCTTCTAAAGACTGCTGCATCTCTGTCTTAATTGGGGGCTATAATGGTTTGCTAGAACCCACTTACAGTCTATGAGTCTTGGGCCTACTGCCAACATAAAGACAGACCCATAGGATCGTGCACATAGATCAACTGAGCCGGAACTTATAGAAATTGTACATGTAATGTACATTGGAAGGAATGCGTTAATTAATTAGTTTACATTCGGTGTCAAGGTAATTAATTTACATTGGGTTGAATTTAATTTAATTAATAAGTTTACATAATGTAATTAATTAATTTATCAATTAATTGAATTACATAAAGTAAACAATTGATTAAATAATTTTCCTGCGTAGGAAAATTAAATACATGTATTGTATTTACTTAAGTGTGATTTAATTCTATTTAGGGGTAATTAAATTTAGCCAAATGGAATTAAATTACATAGTATATACCTTTTTAATTAAAGTTTATTTATGTAATTATAATTCTAGTGGGCTTGGGTTTGATTAACCTAATTAAAACCCAATTAGACAAGGTGTCTATATAAGGGCACACTTAAGGAATAAAACCCAAATTCAACCCTAATTAATTGCTGGAAATTTCAGCCACCAAGAGTAGCCCCAAATCAGTCGAAAATCCCAGCATTAATCCTCCATTCCTTCGTGTCTTCGGCTAGCACCGGTTCCCGCTCAATAGTTGGTCGTGCACCGGACTTTGGAGATCGCAGTTTCAAGAAACGATTCATCAGCAGTCTCTAGAAGAGACGAATCTGGTGAGTTAATCTCTCTTGATTCAAATTGGTTTTATTCTAATCAATGGTAATTGGACACGATAGGTGGATTCTAGAAAATTTTGAACGGTGTATTTTCCACTGCACCACGTTATTTTTCCAATGACGAATCCCAACAGTATAAACGGCCTCTATTATTTTTGTATAATTTGGATGCAAGATTTACTTTTTTGCAATTTATTTCTGTCATCTGTATGAGCATCGGTTGATAATTAAACAAAATTGGGTAGAGAAAGATAATAAATTGAATAAATATGATAATATAAATTATAAAATGAATACAAGCTCGAGGTTGAATAGGTAAGTTGGCCGAACCCTAAATCTCTGGATTAGGTACAGCAGTCTACACTCGATAGGGAGCTGTACCGAAATTTCCCGGATGAGCTGATCCTGGTGGCGACTCTGTCACTGATCTTGAAATTTAGGTTTCGAGGTCTTTAAGTAATAAAATAGGAAAATATTGTACGAAAGGAATTTCTAAACAAAACTAATAGTTTTTCCTAAAGCAAGACACACAAAGCCGTTTTCATCAAATCCAATCATAAAAAACCCGTTCAAATCCCCGGTTCGCTTCGTCGCGTTCCGCCCTTTTTAAGTCATCCACTCACAATGGTTATAATTATTGGATACTCTATTTATAAATAGCACAAGATATGAATAAATAGATTCATGCCTTTATTTCAACACAAAATATATAATACAAAATATCCAAATATGAAGTATAATACAAAACAAGAACCAATGCCATTTGAACTAGGGCACACCAGCAAAAAGTGCTTTAGGTACTTGTCAATTTCTGGGAGAAGCATTAATGTCATGGTCAAGCAAAAAGCAATCAACTATAGCCATTTCAATAACAGAAGCTGAATATATATTTGCAAGTAGCTGTGTAGCACATATATTATGGATGAAGCAACATCTTAAAGATTATGGCATAAAGTATGATCATATACCCATTTGGTGTGATAATACTAGTGCTATAAATTTAACAAAGAATCCTATTCAGCACATAAGAACCAAGCATATTGATATCAAGCACCACTTCATCAGAGATCATACATAAAAATGTGATATTTATTTAGAATTTGTCCCAACAGAAGGGCAAATAGCTGATATTTTCACAAAGCTCTTATGTGAAAATAAATTCAGTGAATTAAGGTTAAAAATTGTTATGTCAACACCAATATTTGATAAATATTGTTTTTATGACAAAAATAAGCAAAATTAATTATTATGGCTAATTTTTTTTATTGTAAGTCTAGATTACGTAAAATTGACCAAGATTTTACTATTGGATCATATTACAATTAAAAAATTTTAAATCATAAATATTTATGAGAAATTCTTTCATAAATACTTTAACATAATTTATGCTATTTTAGGTATATTTAATGGCATAAATCTATAGAAGTTGAAAATATATTAGTTTATCTAATAAAATAATTGGGCCGGCTTTAGTTATTTTCCATAAGTCCACAAAGTTCATAAGCCTTAGAATGCATGATAAATGAACCTAATAACTAAAAGGGGGCCGAAATATGTCAAGCCCATGAATTTATTTATGTGCAAAATAAATGGCTCTAAAAACTAAACCCAAAAGCCATAAAATAAAGAAAGGTCACATGCCTTCTTTAGTTCTTCTCGTGTTAAATTTCTGCTAGAAAACGACGTCGTGCTCTGCAAATCAATTCTAAGGTGCCAGTTTTTCATTTCTCTGCCATCCTCTCCAAGCTACACCCACAAAACTTCGGTCACTGAAAAGACTTCTCCTGCAAAAAATCTTCACCAACCTCTCCCACATCTATACTTTATCTTTTACCTCTCCCTCAATTTCTCTACAAAAACCTTACCTCAAACTGCAATTAACAAAGAATAAATGATGATGAGGAGATGCTCTGTTAACGCAACAAAGAAACTGAGAGTATATCTTCCAAAATCTGAAATGAAGAGGAAAAGAGATTAATCCAGTACTCATGCCAATCTTCATCAGTCCAAAAGAATGAGAGCGAACTCTCTTGAGGAAGTATACGAGAAGTGAAAAAGTGCAAGGAAATCCACCCCGAATGCTGAAGTTCCGGTCGTCACTTCATCTTCACCAAAATCTTCCAAATTTGAGAAAGGTAAAATCATTTATTCAGATGGTTTTACTAGAGAGAAAGTCAGATGTAGGAGAATGGATTGGAATTACCTAGGCTATATTGACAAGCCTTTTGTCTGGTATTTCAAAGCATAGGGTTGAGAGAGATTTCTAATTATAAAGGAACCTATCTATAAGTCTCTAGTAAATGAGTTTTATGGGACTCTAACCTGCCTAGGAGACTTGGAGTTTGAAGTTTGCCTGCAAGGGAAAAAGTACCCTGTAAATGAAAAAGTTTTTAATCAAGTCTTTGATCTGCCATTGCATGGAGTCAAGTTAGATGGATCACCTACTCCAACCATGCTAGGGAACTACAATGCTTCTGCATTTGATAGCAAATTATTCAACATTCCCTGTGGACACTCCATCCCATGGTCAGAACTAGACTCAAGATACTTAAATGAGAAATTTAGGATACTATAGCTTCTGAACTCTGCTTATTTCTTACCCCAAAAAAGCCAACTTAGCCACAATGAACAGCTTTGACTTGTGCTTCACTTGGCACTTAGTAAGCTACATTAAAATCAACTTGCCATACTGTTGGGATTTTTCACCGGAAATCAATCGATAAAGCAGAAACAGGCGTTGATTTCCTCAAATCTGTACCCGGGAGCAATTGATGTGGGGATTGAAAACAACAAAACAAAATTAAATAAATTGAGATTCTCACCAAAAATTATCTAGAAGAGAAGGCTACAGAAATGGAATTCGACTTCCTCCATGTTCCCATACACGAACAGCTATAGAACACGACCCGTGCTAACGAGAGGATCGGACGGAAGAGAGTATATTGTTGCTGTAATTTTTTCTCTCAAATCACTTGTGTTGGCCGAAATTTACACTAGGTTATTTAACTAGTAGGCCGAAATTCCTAA
The DNA here is from genome assembly GCA_039660915.1 of Euphorbia tirucalli. Lineage (NCBI taxonomy): Eukaryota > Viridiplantae > Streptophyta > Magnoliopsida > Malpighiales > Euphorbiaceae > Euphorbia > Euphorbia tirucalli. The sequence goes on from CM077632.1 coordinate 60,514,352, forward strand.
GGGAATTTTTGGCCCAATTTCTCTTTTATTTTATGCGGGCATTACTTCTCTTTTAAGCTCAAGTCTGATTTAATTTTCTAAGTCCAATTTAATTTCAAATATAATTTTAATCCAACTTATATGTCAATATATTATACCATATAATATATTACATATACTTAATTAAAATCAATTTGACCAATTAACTTGACCAAGAGATTAAATTAGACTTTCATAAAATAAAACACATGTAAACCTATACATGTAAAATATTTCCACCTAGGAAATGATCTCATAAATTAATTAATTCATTGAATTAATTATGAGAAGGCCAATACAAATATTAATCATATTATTTTGATCAATCCAATTGATATGTATAATATAATTAATACAATCCTCTCTTTCCGAAGTGTATACTCCAAGTATACAATTGATCCTTTTAAGTCTGAGTTCAGACGTTCAATGTGTATGATCCTGTGGGCCCATCTTTATGTTGGCAGTGGGCCTTTGGCCCACAGACTGCAAGTAGGCTCTAGCAAGCCACTACAGCCCCCAATTAAGATGGAGATAGCAGTCCAACTGAAATCATAACCCTATAGTTTAAACTTTTACATCCCATGTCATTGATATCGGTGTCCAACATAGAGGCATGGATTGATCACCCTCTTTTATGTCCGGACATTTACTTGATCCCGAATGAATTGATGCTCATAAACAAGTTCCAACTTGTTTGGGTATGGCCAACTCTTATCAGTTGCATTCATCAAGAGGCTGGTGATATCTTCTCAGTGGACTACTGAATGACATTCCCTTCTGCATATCCATAGCACTGCCATGTTCACTGACATACCCGAATGTACCCATACTTGGCACCTTTTTACAGGCCCTTTAGGCGTACACCAAAGTATGCCACTTCATAAGCAGTGCCATCATATGGTCAGGTCAAAGGATCCATACAAGTACTACACGAGAATCACTTGTGATACTTTACCATGTGGATTTCTCGTTTAGTGGATCTATCCAGTACCATGCCCCTTTTGCATGTACCCATTAACTTGGTTGACATCCCATGTCCAATGGCTGGTAAGACACCACCATATAACCAAGCTAATGATAGTCTCTAGTTCCATTCATTCCCATGACTAGAACAGACTACGGATCTCTTTATGGTCATTTCGTTTTCCCTATCCATGGTCTTACTGCCAAGTGCATGACACTTGTCAACATGGATATGGATATGTCCATTGGATACTCTATTTAAAACATAGCACAAGATATATAATAAATAGATTAATTACCTTTATTTAATGACACAAAACTATATAATACATGAATCCAATAAATGTATAATATAAATACAGGGACCAATGCCTCGGGACTAGGGCACATCCAACACATACATCTTGATTAACCATCTCACCCATGTCAAAAGCAACTTAGCTTTAGCATACAACATGATCCTTGCCAAATTCTTTACTTATTTTAAAGTATCCAACGCAAGTTTCATCCCCTCCTTTTAGTTCTAGATGAATCATAAATGAGCCTAGCATTGCAAGAATTTTAAAGGCTTGTTCTCATAAGACATAACTCCCCACCAAGCTAATCCAAATTGAGTCTGAGTCTGAAGATTCCTTAAATAATAGCACTGAAGAATTCATATCCCTGCATCTACACAAAAATGTATCATCTATTGATTCAACAAGTCAAAAAAGGAAAGAAAAGATTAGTGAGGTCAATGATGAACAAGAAGGAGAGAGTCCTGCAGTCCAACCCAAATCTGTGCAAACTCAGGAAGGAAACAATGCATCATGTAATAGGACTGAGGCTTTCCAAGCTAAGATATCATCTAACAAGACAGCTCCTAAAGTCTAAGAAGAGAATGCAATGTTTGATTCCCTTCTAGCCTTAGTTGATGAGGTGGAGCTCTCTTTAGGACCTCAAGCCAAAACCATGTCAGTCCCATCTATCAACCCTGACTTCTCTTTTGAACGCTCAAATATTTTCATGACCTACAATGTTTCAAATCTCTATATGACCTTTGCTCATCTCCTCTGATCTATCAACCATCTATTACAATGACCAATAACTTTACTGACCCATAATCCTTTCCATCTATCCCCCTGTGAGCACGGGTTTTCCCGACTGCTGTGATGAGAATTCATATGTTACCTATGGAGTAGATGGACTTGAATTGCACTCGAAAGCGACCGGATCGTTGCCTGGAGTCTCTCAAATGCCTTGAAAACCAAGCAATCTGTGATCCGAAACCCCCGAATAGGTCTCCTGAGTGATTTTCTAGGGTTTAGGGTGCATGTCTGATTTTTTTCTTTTTTTGCTCCGGCTTTTGTTAGAACCGGGCAGCTCTGGTTTCTTGGACCAGAGCCGACCGGCTCTAGACTAGAGCCGGGCAGCTCTAGTGGGCAAGACAAGTTGCCTTGCAAAACAAAGCAACTTGTCTCTCCAGAAGCAAGATATGGGCAACATCAGAAGTCAGGCGGCCAATAAATACTAGATATGATATGTGAGAGGAGAGTATAAATAAAAAAAATAAAATCAGAGTAGGGGGGATTTTTAACAAGCTAAAGTCAGAGAAAATCATCTCGGGAGAAAGAAAAGAAAAAGCAAAAGAGAGAAGAGAGAAAAGGAGATGGAGGGAGAGGAAAAGAAGAGTGAACCAAAGTCTCAAGATTAAAACCCTACATCATTCTAAAGATATTAAGATCAAGTTTTAAGACCTTGGCTGATCAATTTGGGACGCATTCGGGTTGGTTTCGGTTTGCTTAGGATTACTACGGCTTTCGACCAGTTGAGCTTCCGACATCAATTTCAAGCTTTTAATCCGTTCTTGCATATCCAGTACACTGGAACAACACCAAGGTAAACTCTGAGAGGCCTGAAACCTGTTTGCATTGTGTTTTCTGCATGTTTTTCTCTGTTTTACATTTTCCAGAAAGCAGACTAAACCCATCATAGCCGTTCGGTTGTGATTGTGATGAACAGAGTCAGCCGGCTCTGACCTCAGAGCCGCCCGGATCTGTTCCTCAGGGACAGATTCCTGATCTGTCCCGATCGGCCGAAAGGAGTCCGTTTTTCATTTTATGCCTTTTTGTTTTGATATTGTTCAGCCCAAGAATGTTTGTACGTCTTTTTAGCTCCGGTTTTTAGATTTCTGGATGTATGAATATTGGTTTTTCGGTTTTTCCCGGGTTTTATATTTCAGTTTCGGGATTGTTCGATCTGTTACGGATCCGTAGTTTAGTATCAGCGGACCCCTGAACATCATAAAATCTTAGGAAAACATTGAAAACGAGCAAAAATAGCAATTTTTCGAAAAAACGAGAAAACCGGTTTCGGGTCCGGGTATTACAGCCGCTCAGCATAGGTTAGAGCGGCCCGGCTCTGACCAGAGCCGGTCGGCTCTACTTTCAGCCATGCGGCTGTGGTTCCTGGAAAAGACAGAATCACAGAATGACCCGTACGAACATCGTTGCGCAATGCTGTTTTCGGATTCAAATTGTTTTTGGTGTGTTTATTGCTTTTTGGGCCTTAGATGTTTGTGAAATTAGGAAAATCCACACGAACGGAACCCCGAGTTCCTGGATAACAGACCCACAAAAGTGGAAATTTGCATGTGACCGAGCCAAATGGTTTTCAAAAATTGTTTTCCAGCATAAAACCTATAGGGCGTTTCAAAATTGTTTTCCAGGTCTTACCGATCCGACAGGTCGGGTCGACCCGGTTACCCCTGAAATGCTTGTCCCCATTTCCTAATACCCCATTGTTGTCTTATCTGAGTCCTATCTGTGTTGTGTTATGAAATGTGCTAACCCCCTGTTTTGCAGCATTTATTTTATCATTTTTAATGTATTTAATAGATTAACTCATGTAAATTAGGCGATTGTACTTTTAAATCCTCGTGTACTTAGACGATTGTAATGTGAGGATGAGAGTTTTTATCTTTTATTCGATTGGGTTATATAATTGGCCTTTATTACTTTCTTGTATATTTTGGATGTATGCTTTATTTTTCTGCAATTTATTTTTTGCATTCTGCTTTAGCACGGGCTAATAAAATAAACAAATTGGGTTAGAAAAAGATAATAAATTGAATAAATATGTCTTTATAAATAATAAATGAATACAAGCTTGAGGTTAAGTAGGTAAGTTGCCCGAACCCTGAATCTTTGGATTAGGTACAATAGTCTATGCTCGGTAGGGAGTTGTACCGGAATTTCCCAGATGAGCTGATCCGGGTGGCGACTCTGTCATTGATCTCGAAATTGAGGTTTCGAGGTCTTTAAGTTAAAAAATGGAAAAACGTTTTCTACAAAACAAATTCCAAAATAAATGAACGAGCTTTCCTAAAGCCAAGATAAAAAAAAACCCATTTCTTCAAAAACATCACTGAAAATAGCTTGACCGGTTTTCTAAAAACCCCCCGATTCACTTCGCCGCGCTCTTCGTTTCGGGTCGTCTGCTCACAGTGGCTACTCCGCTGGGGATTTTTGAAGTTTCTTAAAAATGTTTTTCTTAAAAACTTAAGGAACTTAGGCAACTATTGAAATATAACCTCGGTTGTATTTCTTTATCAATTTATAAACGCCATATTTATTCATACCATGCATATCATGACATTTTCTTCTTCTTAACCCCTTAAATACACTAATTCACCCCGGTTTACCCCAGAAGGTGGCCTACCTCTACCGCCAGGATTGGAGATACCCGATGGGGTAAACCACTCATAGCCCCGCATGACCTTACATCGTGTTCTATGGTGGGGAAATGTTTATTCGCTATAGGAGCCTGTACGACCCTTGGTTTGACTTTGGCCCACATGTAATGGCTTAGTAATTTCCCCTAGGATTACCAAAACATAAATCTAAAATTTAACAATTGTGTGTGCACCTTTGGTATCCCCCATTGATGCCAAAGAGATCCAACACCTAGGGAGCATGCGAGACCAATCGAAAGGAGAAATAAGGTTGGAAGGGGGAGCATATTTTTATGTACGTTAACGTTTGTTCTGTGTTGTTTTTCTTTTAATTTTTCATAAAGCATCTGAAATGCATAATCATTCACGTGCCATTGCTAATCACATTTTCTTGCAGCCATCTTTCACATACGCATATATATAGCCTTCATACTAACCACATTTTCGTGCAGCCATAACATTTTACTCGTGTGACATATATACATACATCCCGCGTGCCAATAATTCCATACCACATACATAACGTCATTTTGTGTGTCACGCACCTTAACCATATTTTTCTATAGCCATTTGCATTTTGTGTGACATTTACATCCATGCCATCTCATTTCATTCCATCTTGTACGGGATGTTCTGAGAATGCCTATCACGATCATTTCATTTCACACCATATCGGGTACCCAAAACTACCCGTAGTCCGCCTGTGCTCTGGTTCGCCCTCGGCCATTCACTACATCACATCATTCCCTAGAAAATCTCAAAGATTTTAGGTCTGGTTGTGTGGCAAGTTGCACGACAACTTAACACCATTTCATCACCATTTCATGTGCATTCATTGTTGGTATCACGATGATACCGAGACCTTGCTTGCGAGTCGCAATCCACATAGGACTTGTTTCATGACATTAATAACTCATTCAAGGTGCTCCACAAGTACTGAATTATTACGCACATAGGAACATATCATGTCATTATTAATTCATTCAAGGTGTTCAACGAATGCCAAATCTCTGTCCGTGTTCTTGCACACACGTGACTTATTTGCAACATCACTTCATATTTGGTGCCCCAAAAGCGTCAGAGCTCTGTCTTGGGAATGGTTTCCATGTGATCATTTCACGCCATTCCATTTCAACCTACAAAGTGTCAAACCTCTGTCCGTGTGTCGGTACATACGTGACCATTTCATAACATATGTTAAGTGCCCCAAAGGTGTCGAACCTCTGTCCATATGACGGTTTGCACGTGACATTTGTTTGCATTGTCTCCTGTATAGTTTCGGGGCATTCTTGTGATGTTTAAAATAAAAACAAAGAAAATGACATTCATTTTCATTCTCACTCATGAAGCATCATTCAGTCACAATCATTCAACGATCATACCATCCATATCATATAGTACTTTGTATCTAGGGTCATGACATTCATCTGTAATGCTAACCCTATGCTGAATGTGTAGTTTGGTGACGAACTTTGAAACGACTTGAACGAGTCAGCTCAGGGTCCAAACAATCAATTCAGTCAGTTCAGACCGAATCAGCCACAGTGGAAGGGGTTAAAGTCAGTTCAGATTCAGACTCGGAGCAAGAGTTTGTGGGGCAGTTGCCTGCATTACTTGTTGACAGTCCATTTGTTCTAGAGGAAGTTAACAGAACTGAGATGGCCCAGGGTGAAAATGGTGGGAGTCCTCCTTTTGATATGAACGCGTTCATGACGGCCTTTCTGAATTTTGATCAGTTTAAAGCTACTATTAGAGAACAGGTGCAGACCACAATGACTGCTGCAGGGGGTGCAACTAGCCAACGAGCCCAGGTTCCAGTTGAGAATGAGGGGAACGTTATTCAAAGAGCCCCGAATTCAGGAAGGAATGCACCAGGTAGTAAGGTGGTCATCCCACCTTGGAAGGTCGACTATCACTCTGAGGAAGATGAAGCCTTTGAGAGGGCCAGTGAGGCCTTACTTGAGACAGCTGCTGAGAAGCGTCTCAAGGAAAAATTTTCTGATTTTGAAGCGCTATTGCCAAAGTTGAAAGAGATGGTGCACTACCAGCCTGTTAAATGTGCAGATCCATCCACTTTATTTGCAGAGGGGGGAGAGCCACTCCCGGTTGGATTCCAGATGCCTTACTTTCCCCCATATACTGGGGAAGGTACTCTAGAAGCACATCTGGACAGCTACGTCAAGATTATGTCTAGCCTGGGGATTGGCAAGGTCCATCTCCTGAATCTGTTCCGGACTACGCTGCAGGGCACAGCTGCCAAGTGGTATCTAAAGACACTGATCCACACCCGTTCTACTTGGGAGGATCTGTCGGAGGCGTTTGTGAAGCAGTACGCTTACAACACTTAGGTTGAGACCACATTAAAAGACGTAGAAAGAATCTGCCTAAGGCCCAATGAATCCTTTTTAGCCTATTACAAAAGGTGGATGGATGTTCAGGTGTTGGTGGATGGAGCCCCTAAATTGGAATCCCTTATTGTGAAGCTTGTGGATAGTAGCTTGCCAACTTATAAGGAGAAAATGAAGTTGAAGAGATTTCATTCCTTCAATGATGTGGTGGATTTCGCAAAGCGGGTTGAGAGGTACGATGAAGAAGAACAGCAAAGCAAGCAGAATTTAAGTACATATCGGGGAGGCCGGGGATACACTCAGGGGTACAAAGCCAGTGGTTCTACGTCCTCTTCAATAGGGTCTAGCTCTAAACCAGCCCAGACTACAGCGACAGTTGCCTAAGGGAAAGAGGCTGATGTGGCAACTGTGTCCTAAGGAGGCCAAGCAAGAACGCCCCAGAGACTCACTAATCCGTGGGTTGAGTTCTTGGGCCGTATCTTCACCAAGTGTAGGAAAGTCGGCCTGTTGCAGGGCTTGAAGCCTTATGTTCCCCTTGCAGAAGCTGACAAGGAGAAGTTTTGTGCCTATCATGTGACGGTAGGTCATGGCACAAATGATTGTACCGGCTTGATAAGGGCCATCCAAAGGCGGATCACTGAAGGAAAGATTGTGGAGCCTGCACTGAAGCCGAACGTGCAGAGGAATCCTTTACCCAATTTTGGTGGCCAGATTAATATGGTTTAGTCTAGCATCTCGGCCAACAGTGTCTTTGCATAAATAATTGAGGCCAATCCAAGTATTAAGGTTGTTGCAGCTAAGGTAGAAGAGGAAGAACCAGAAGAGACTGAGCTCCAAACTTCAGTGGTGCTGAGGGGACAGGTTCCCATTGATCTAAATGATATTGACTTGGAAGATGATGATGAAGATTTTGGGTTTGAAGAGCCCAAGTTCGTGTATCCAGTAGAAATGAAACGGGGGACAGTGGTCACAAAAGACGGCCTTGTCATGCATATCACCAGAAGCGATAGGGTTTACCAAACCATCAATGTGGCTCCCCTGACATTGCTTAGAAGGAATCATTCTGCGGTAAAATCAAGCACGAAAGCCCAGGGGTCGAAGAGTAAGGAGGATGACTTTGTAGTCGAGCAACTGAAGAGAACACCCGCTCGGGCTAGCATCTGGCACCACCTCATGGAGTCTAAGAGACATCGTGAGGCGGTAGTGAAGCAGTTAATGGAGATGGATGCAACTCCCATGATGTCGCCAGAAGAAGTTTGTGCTGTAATAAGAGGAATTGATCTGAAGGCCAACAGGGCCCAAGAAATTAGCTTTGGGATGTCTGACCTGCCACCAAAAGGGGTGAATCATAACAGGGCTCTGTATCTGAGAGTGCAGATCATGGATAAGACCATACCGTGTGTGATGGTTGATGACGGCTCAGCCCTCAACATTTGCCCTTCAAAAGTTTTGCCTTACCTAGGCGTTTAAGTGGAAGCCCTCGGCAATTCTGTCACGGTAATCAGGGCATACGATGACAGTAGAAGATCAGTGATCGAGCATCTTTGAAGCCGAAGTTAGTGTGGGGGAGGTCAAGTGAAATGTGCTATTCACGGTCATCGACATCCCTGTCACATCTTCCCTCCTCCTAGGGAGGCCATGGTTCCATGCCCTAGGAGGTGTGCCTTCCACCTTGCACCAGAAAGTCAAGTTCTTGATAGGTAGGAAAGTGGTGACAGTAGAGGCGGATGAGCCATCAGTGGTGGCTACCCTAAGGGCTGAGGAGCAGCCGATGATAGGATTTCAAGTGGCTGTTGTGATAGAAAAAGGTTATGATGGGCCAAAGTTCCCAGAATGGATATACAAATACTTTGCCAAGCAAAAATTTCAGCCCGCCAAGGGCTTGGGGGTGAGACTACAGGGTGTCCCCAAGTTTGATATAGAACCGGGAAAGTATCATCAATTTGGGCTTAGTTATCGTGAGAAAGGAGGTGAGCCAAGCAAGAGGTCCGTGAATCTGGTAGACACTTTTATTCGTCCATCTGAAAAGGCCTATGACGGGGCCTCGGAGTCAGTGGAAATGGAAAGAGAGCAGTTCCATAGATTTGAAATTTTTTAGGATGTTGTTCATTTCGGAAAATACGGAGTTGAACCAATTGTCAGTATGCTCCGTACTAAGACTAAAAATGTCAGAAGGAAAGCTTTGAAAGTGGAGGCGTCAGCAGTCAGTCGAGCTGAAGCAGAATTCAAGGACAAAAGAGAGTCCTCTGAAAAAGTGGGCCCCAAGAGTGAGGAAGCTGAGAAGGCTATCGTGGCCATCACCAAGGCACTAGCTGCTCTCATGTAAGCTAACACGGGATCTGAGCCAGAACAAGCAGCTGGGCCGAAAACTCAAGAGGAGTAAGTGAACCAGGCTGTGAAAGAATTGGCCAAGCTGATGATGGCCGGAAAAGCAAAGATGATCGAGGAAGGCCCGATTGTTGACCAGGAACAGTCCCTGAAAAGTGACCTGGGAGATCTGTCTGAGGAGGTGAAAGGAGCTGCAGCAGGGGAAGACCCTCCGCATGTGGAGGGAGAAAATCACTTTGATGTATCTTCTTTTTCTGTTTTTGATGTAAATAACTCAGCCTATAAGGCCTTCAATGCAATGAAATCTGATTTTGCTTACTTGTGTGATGTTTTTTGGGACAGAACAGTGCATACATACAAACATCCATTTAATGTTTTTAGCATACACGATGCATCATTACATGAAATGAATCTAGGAACAGATAATGATCCAAAATTGGTATTCGTCTCAAAAGACCTCACACCTGAAGAGAGAAGAGAAGTGGTGAATGTGCTCCTGAAACATGTAAAGGCCTTCGCCTGGTCTTACGATGATATGCCCAGGGTTGACAGGGAGATTGCAGAGTACCGAATCCCAACAGATCCAAAAATGAAACCTATCAAGCAAAAACTCAGAAGACTCAGGCCGGAATGGGCAGAAAAGGTCAAAGAAGAAGTGGCCAAGCAAATAAAAGTAGAGTTTCTGGAAGTTGTGGAGTATCCAGAATGGTTGGCTAACATAGTGCCCATCGCCAAAAAGGATGGCAGGGTCAGGGTCTGCGTGGATTATAGAGATCTGAATAAAGCGTCTCCCAAGGATGACTTTCCACTCCCGCATATATTGATGTGTTAATTGACAGTGCAGCTAGAGCCATGATGTATTCATTCATGGACGGCTTTTCAAGGTATAATCAGATCCTCATGAACATAGTCGACAGGGTGAAGATGGCCTTCATCACAGAGTGGGGGGTCTACTGCTACAGGGTTATGCCGTTCGGACTGAAGAATGCTGGAGCCACCTCTCAGAGAGCCATCACAACACTATTGCATGACATGATTCATAAAGAGGTCGAAGTTTATGTGGATGACATGCTAGTCAAATCGAGGACCCGAGAAGAGCACCCTGCTATCTTGGACAGATTCTTGACTAGGCTTGAAAAGTACAACTTCCTCCTTAATCCAAAGAAGTGTGTGTTTGGGGTGACCTCAGGAAAGCTTCTTGGTCACGTGGTAAGTCAAAGGGGGATCGAGATGGACTTAGATAAAATCAAAGCAATTAGTGACATGTCCGCGCCAAGGACAGAGAAAGAAGTCAGATCATTTCTGGGGTCACTCCAATATGTCAGCAGGTTCATTGCAAGGTTGACTACGATCTGTGAGCCCATTTTCAAGCTCCTAAAGAAAAATCAGCCGACAGAGTGGAATGATCAATGCCAGTTAGCCTTCAACAAAATCAAGACTTACTTGGTAAATCCACCGGTTCTGAAGCCTCCAATGCCGAATAAGCCTTTAGTTCTGTATATGCCATTGAAGATGCTTCAGTAGGGGCGATGTTGGTTCAAGAGCAAGAAGATGGAAGAGAGCACACGATCTACTACCTGAGTAAAAAGCAACTTGACTACGAAGCCAAATATACAAAAGTGGAAAAGACCTGTACCACTATGGTATGGCTAACTAAGAAGCTGTACAAGGTTCAGGCAGTGGCAAAGGTCGACCTGATGAAGTATTTATGTCAGACCCCTACATTGACTGGGTAGTTATCAAGATGGTAACTCCTATTGTCCGAATTCGACATTAAATACATGACTAAGAAGACAATCAAAGGAAGGGTTGTGTCAGAATTTCTGGCTAACCAGCCTTTGGAGTCAGATTATGTCGAGAATCTGGAGTTCCCTGATGAACAGCTAGCTGTAATAAAAGCATAACCGGGTAGATGGGTAATGTACTTTGATGGAGCTGTGAACAAGCATGGGGCAGGATTGGGAGTAATCATTGGCACGCCTGATGGAGAAATCATTCCCCTAGCTAAACGCCTAGAATTCTAGGTGACCAACAACGGGGTAGAGTACGAAGCTTGCTTATTCGGGATTGATTCCCTTATTACACTAGGGGCACTAGAAGCACTGATAATTGGAGATTCGGCACTGGTAATTCATCAGATCACCGATGAATGGGAGATAAAAGAAAAGTCACTCCGGCCATATCTCTAGTAGTTTTGGGACAAGGTAGAAGCTTTCAGGCTATCCGAATTCAGGCATGTGCCGAGAGAAGATAATCAGATGGCGGACTCTCTAGCAACACTCTGGTTAATATGGGAAGAACCCCAGAAGCATCCCCGTGCAGCCACTGGTAGTTGGGATCGCACAGAATCCATGTTACTTGCCAGTCAGCGTTATGGCAACGGCCGAAGAGCACCCCTGGTATCATGATATTCTACAGCTTATTCAGAACGGATAGTATCCTGATGATGCCAGTGAATCAGATAAGATCTCCCTCAGGAGGTTAGCAGCGCAGTTTAGATTATTTGAGGGTTAGATCTTTAAGAGAACTACTGACGGCTTGCTACTGAAGTTCCTAACAGAAAAAGAGGCTAAAGAAGTCATGAGGCAAATCCATGCAGGGACTTGCAGGCCACACATGAATGGGTTAGCTTTGGCCAAGAAAGTACTGTGGCAAGGCTATTTCTGGCTTACACTGCAAGTGGATTATGTTGAAAAGGAGAAAAGATGCCACGAATGTCAAGTGTATGGAGACCTCAGTCATCTCCCACCACTTGAACTTCAAATATCAGCAACTCTGTGGCCATTTGCTACTTAGGGAATAGATCTTATTGGGGAAATAAGACCACCTACATCTAACGGACACCGATTTATTGTCATGGCTATTGACTATTTCTCAAAGTCGGTAGAAGTGGAGTCCTTTGCGCATGTCATGGCCAAGTTCATCGAGAAAAGTATCTTTGCGAGGTACGGGATCCCGCATCATGTCGTTACGAATAATGGGGAACAGTTTCAAGGGGCTACCGCACAGCTATTTCAAGATAAAGGGGTTGAGCATCACAAGTCCTCTCCATACCACCCACAAGCTAATGGAGCGGTGGAAGCTACCAATAAATCCATCAAGAAGATTCTTTCAAAAATGGTAGTCACCTATAGGGATTGGGCCGATATGTTGCCATTTGCTTTGTGGGGTTATAGAACCAGTGTCAGAACTCCCACCGGAGAAATGCCATACTCCCTAGTTTATGGGATGGAAGCTGTACTACCAGTGGAAACCGGATTAAGTCATTAAGGGTGGTTATGGAAGCACGGTTGCCAGAATCAGAATGGATTTGATCAAGATATGAACAGTTGGCACTGATCGACGAGAAACGTCTCCGGGCATTGGATAATTTACAGATGTATCAACAGAGAATGGCTAGGGCCTACAATAGCAGAGTCCGTCACCAGAAGCACCCACTTAAGGCCGAAGACTTGGTTCTAAAACAGACAAAGCAGTTCAACACGGATGTAAGGGGGAAGTTCAGGCCCAACTATGAAGGTCTGTATTTGGTGAAGAAAGTACTCTCTAAGGGAGCTATAAGGATCATGGATATGGATGGAAATGAGTTCATCAACCCCGTTAACCAAGACAAGCTCAGGCGATACTATGTAAAAAAAAAGCATCACATGGATCGAACCGAGAAGGCGATTCGTGTAAAAGTCAGGACGGAAAGGTGAGCACTATCAGCGGGAAAAGGCTTCAACGACTAGTTAGGGACGGTTCCAAGTTCAGTTGAGACGGATACCATTTTTAACTCTGTTCTTAGCTTTATTTCATTTTTTATACATGTTGTACTAAAACGTTATTAATGAATAAATGAATGAATGTTTCTTCTGTCCGATTAAATGTCTTGAGTTCACCAGGAATCAGATTTTTGTTACATGTTTGTGACTGTGCACGTTCCATGTCTTGCATGCATCATACATTCAAAAAAAAATTAGGTGGATCGAAAACCGAAAGGCGGTCCACGTAAAATTTAAGATACGAATAAAAGTCTGCTGGGTTGAAAACCCAAAAGGGCGGTCCAGGCAAAAGTTAAGACAGTCTGATAGATTGAAAACCCACAAGGGCTGTCTATGCAAAAACAAGGACATAAAATTAAACATCAAAGCAAATATTATCCAGCAATAACTCTATGCAGCATAAAGGAGACCTACAGGCCGAGATACCTCAGGGTCAGGATCTCACACTCGCGTCTTGTAGGGCAGGTCACCAACTCGACTAACCAGGCTCTATAACAACCATCTGTCTCTGTCGAGGCTATTTCACCATACCTCAAAACCTCAAAGCGGATGGGATTCATCCACTGCTGCTGCATATGCTGGGGCCACCGTTGTGTGAATTCCCCACACTCGGTTGTGCATAAAGAACGAGGCACCCCTTGTGCTTGCCCGTATTGCCTACATAATCATGCAGGAGAATAAAATGTCACCTTAGATAGTCCGAGGAGCTGTACACCTCCTACCCAAGTCTCTGTAGTCACCTGCGAGATTTCCCACCAAGGGCACACCCAGTGGATAGATGCGTCTGTCCTTTCTCTCAGCCAACTGAGCCATTCCTTTGTAGCCCCTGTGGCAAAGTCTGCAAGTTCTATACGACTCTAGAAATGTTTTGGAACATATCTCGGCTGAGGTGGAGGAGCCCTCAGGAGACTTAGCTTTACCAATAGCCAGATCTGTAGAAAAGATGGTCAATCAGTAGATTGTATGTTTAATCAGAATATCAAACTTGAAGTTGAGAACCAACCTGAAGCAGAAAAGGACATCCATATGTTTCAATTGGGTGACCAGAGTGGATGGAATCCAGATAAATCAAGGTCTCAGCTGTGATGATTTCCATAGGTGAAGCACCATCGGCCATCTGGGCCACCACCGGGATTAACCGGAAATCACAAGTCCTGTCTCTTGACTCACACAGGTAAAGAGACATCAACAGCAGGCCCATCAGAAAAACCCAACCAGGGGCAGAGAGGTCTAGGGCAAAACACATGCCCATAACGACGGACATGTTAAGTCTCCTAGGGGCAATCTCACCAAGGAGCAGGCGGTCCAAATGTGTTGTATTTAGTAACCCTCAAAGTGTCTGTAGTCTATCTGATTCGGGTTCAAGGACAGCTAACCTGACTCCATATGGACAAGGAGCAAAGAGGATGGCCCTGAATTTCTCTACCATTAGGCACAACTCTTGCCCGGAAAAGCAGAAAACGTGATCTATCGTATCCCAGAACTGGGCTACAGTTGCCAGAAAGGTTCGATTTAGGGGCACATTCATATAAAACCGCATGGAATGTAGACTAAAAGGCGCCAATAAGGTCCAGTTGGAAGAGCGGCATGTTCTCCAGTAGTCCCTGAGGCGGTCACGAAGCTGATCCATCAGAAGGGGCGTGGGAAATAGAACTAGACGATTACTCCTTTCTACATAGAAAACAGATGAAATGCCATCAGTAAGGTAGGTCCCAGCAAAGAGAAGGTAACAGATCAATAAAAAGGGGGAGGAATTTCCATAGAATATCAACAAAAGTGGTACATCAGTCGATGGTCACATAATGAAAATGTGTATATGTATACAATGACGTCCTATCCTAGCCCACAAGCGGGCTGCATCAACACAAGACTACAAAGCTATAGAAAACAAGGTCTACGACTGTCCCCCATTAGTCGAATCATTATCCTCCTCGCCCTCGGCTCCGACGCCATCACCAAAGATACGTCGACCGGCCTCCCAGTCGTCCAACTGAGTACGGAGAGTCTCATTCATAAATGTGAGGTCCGCAATGGTCCTCTGCGTCTCCTCCGTCTCCACCCTCACATGAGCATCCTCACGCCGACGGGAGGCAAGTGCAGCCTGCACCATAGGCAAACAATAAGAGCATCATGTCATGCATACACATGCATCTGAATTATACATACATGCATATGCACTTGTCAACACAGGTACTTACAGTCAATACCCCGTTATCCCGAAGAAAGAGGTTCCTGAGAGAAGAAGTCACCTGGCATAGAGCCATCCCCTGTGTCACCAAAATCCGCATAAAGAATAGCACATAGATTAGATCAGTAGCAGGGGCAGGGATACGCACATGTGTCATGTCAGGAGAAATAGCAGTAGGAGGAAGGTGTGCCTCGATGTGCAGATCCGCTCAATGAAGCTCCCCAGCCTCATTATGTAGCATCACCCAAGGCTCCACGAGGTACTCCAGATGTCCTGGGATGAAGCCAGCAGGAGGAACCACCGGAGGGACCATCGAGGGAATAGGCTCAGTGTATCCCGCCTCGGTGTCAACACTAGGCACACCCGTGTAGGCAGAGGAACCTCCATCTCCCCGGCCGCCGGAGGTCCTAGACCCGCGACCACTGGAACGTATGCCAGATGAAGAACATGGGCGCTTATCTCTCTCATATGGCTAAAAAAAAGAAGAAGAAAAAGAAGAGTAAATGGCAGATCAGCATCAAAATAAGCAAAAGATAAAGCAAGGCAAAGAAGTACCCCAGCTGGCGCATCCTTTGGTGGTGCAGTCCCGATAGGAGGAAGAAGCTATGCACGGATGAACTATGGATAGTTGCCATCATCTCCCATAACTACATACCCGAACCCAAACAGATCCGAAAGGTCCTCCTCTGGCAACAGATGTGGCCAGAATAGTCTGACTGGAAGTGTAGGCAGGATCCTGCGCTCCTGAGGCCCGGCAAGCCAATCAGTGACCCTCTCCCTGAGGTACCACTCCAAGCTGATGGGGCTCTCCATGACGAATCATCGGGGCACCAGCCTCCGAGCATCTATAAGCTCTAGGGATCACACAGCATTTCCCCACCGCTCCTTAATCACCTAAAAACAGACGAAATTTTTTTTTAAAACAAAAACAAAACAATGATGATGATTGAATTGGAAGAGTACCTGCTCAAAAGTCATACTTGCCAAAAGCTGGCAGCAAATCCAAGGGTTGGTGTCTACCTCACTCCAACCAAAGCCAAACCACCGCCGCAACCAAGGAAAGTCGGGAATCACAGCATTAGCCGGTATGGCTAATTTTGGTTGAGGAACGAAGGCGTACTCATACCCCCAAATCTACACAATAACAGCAGAGTGTCTGTAAAAAAAAACCAAAAAAAAGGGGGGAGGAAGGCAACTCACGTGAAGAACTATCCAAGCACCCTTCACCTCCCGGTGCCTCCCGCGGGCACAGACATCAAGACCATAGTATAGCTGAGCTAGCCCGGCTCGCCCCCAGCTCAGACTCCCTATATCCTCCAACTATATCAGTGATGGGAGCACAGCGAAGTTCAGGTCGCTTTGACCTTTGGGGTATAGCAGAGTGCTCAAGGCGAACAGCAAGAACACCCGAGCTTAACGTCTCACATCCCTAAGTGGGAATGAGGAGCCCTTAGGCAGACTGTCTTGTCTACTCAGCCAATAATCCCCCAGAGTACTCCCCTGGACCCGCTTGCTCATGGGAGTCAAGCCAATCAACATGATCACATCTGGTCTGAAGCCTACTCGCTCCAGTGACTGGTTGAAGTCTATTGTACGCCTACCGAAGGATAGCCCGGTGATAGCCACGAAATCCTCGGGCATGATGGTGAACTCCCCGATCGGGAAATGAAAAGTATGGGTGGAATCCATCCACTGCTCCAGGAGCGCCATCAATAGACCCCTACTCGTCCAAGGCGCAGACTCACACATCTAGCAAACGAACCGGTCAAGCCTGGTTGAATCAACCAGCTCCCACACCTCATCGGGGAGTCTTCGGTACCAGGTCAATGCATCAGACGCGGAGCCAGCCCCCCGGTTATGCTTTCGCATCTGCAAAATAATAAACAGGGAGTTTTATGAGTTATTTATATGTTGTTTTGCATGAATAAAACATTTAAAATAAAATTAGTGGCTCAGAATCTTGGTTTTGGTCGAACCAGAGCTACCGAGCCATGGTTAGAGCCGTTCGGCCCTAACCATAGCCGGCCAGCTCTGTTCTGGCCAGAGCCACCGGACGACGAACACAGCCGCCGGGCTCTAGCGTTGAGCCGGCCGGCTTTGCTCGGAAAATCGGCGGCTTGGTTCCTGAAACCTACGTTTTGTGATTTTTCGCCCAAAAATTGATTTTAATCGACTCTAAATCATCAATTAAGTTTTCTAGGGGAAAAATCTACTTTAATCATGCATCAATTTCATGAAATTTCACCTAATTTTATCTATTTTGCAGGAATTCAAAAATAGAGGAAAAGAGTAAATTGAAAGAAAAGAAAACTAACCAGATTCTGAATAATGTGCATAGATGGTTTCAAAGTCACAGGTACGAGATCATCTCTTCTAACCCCACAATACGGGATCGTCTCTTGTAATCCATACACATCCACTGTAGATTCAGTGGGCAGGAAAAACTCTCCTTCGGGTAAAGAATATCTCACATGAGGGGATGGTTATGTGGGAGCATTTGGAAGAATAGCTTTTCGCATTTTCCTCATTTTGGTCTAAAACAGATGAAGAAATTTTTCACAGAATTAGCAAGAGGAAGGAGAGGAACGAAGAAGTGAGGTTGCAAGAGAGAACTCTCCCTTTTTATTTTCAATCACAACCCACTAGAGCCGTGCGGCTCTAGCTTATGTGGAGAGCTAGAGCCGGCTCTAGCCTTGAGCCAGGCAGTTCTATGTTTGAGCCGCCGGCTCTGTCTCGCCAAGACAGAGCCACCCGGCTCTGATTCTCCAGGTATGGTGTTTCTCTCTATTTTTCACGATTTCTGATTATTCCAATTTAATCCCGGGAAGAGTATTTTTTACTTTCATAGGTATCCGAGGGCCAAAAAAGTCCCCAAGCCATATTTATTCTTGACCGAAGGGGCAAAAAATTTTGTTTCCAAAATTGTTGATCAAGGAATGAATACGTGCTTCCGACTCAACTTCAACGATCTACTCCACCACAAGGAGGAAAGAGAAGATTCTATGCGGTTACTCCACCACACGAAGAAAACAGTCTTATTTGGATGCTCCACCACAGGGAGAAGAATTAAAAATTTCATCGGCACACTCCACCACAACGAGTCTATATCACGGGCACACTCCACCACAGCGAGTCGATATCACGGGCACACTCCACCCCAGCGAGTCAATATCACGGGCACACTCCACCACAGCGAGTCGATATCGCGGGCACACTCCACCACAGCGAGTCGACACCACGGGCACACTCTACCACAGTGAGTCGACACCACGGGCACACTTCACCACAGCGAGTCGACACCGCGGGCACACTCCACCACAGAGAGTCGACACCACGGGCACACTCCACCACAGCGAGTCGATATCACGGGAACACTCCACCACAGCGAGTCGACACCACGGGCACACTCCACCACAGCGAGTCAATGACTCTGTACCCCCAACGAGGGGCATCAGTTGCGTTTTCTCATCCTTTCTCACCACGCTCTCAGTCGCGAGACCAAACTCGTTCTAGGCTTCATAGCCCACCATGAGCCAACTTTGGTCCCGTGAGGGGCAGCCTGTGAGCACGGGTTTTCCCAACCTCTGTGATAAGAGTTCATATGTTACCTATGGAGCAGACGGACTTGAATTGCGCTCAAAAATGACCGGATCGTTGCCTAGAGTGTCTCAAATGCCTTGAAAACTAAGCAATCCACGATCCGAAACCCCCGGATAAGTCTCCTAAGTGATTTCTAGGGTTTAGGGTGCATGTCCGATTTTTTTCTTTTTTTGCTCCGGCTTTTGCTAGAACCGGGCGGCTCTGGTTTCTTGGACCAGAGCCGTATGGCTCTAGTGCACACTAGAGCTGGGCGGCTCTAGTGGGCAAGACAAGTTGCCTTGCAAAACAAAGCAACTTATCTCACCAGAAGCAAGATATGGGCAACATCAGAAGTCAGGCAGCCAATAAATGCTAGATATGATATATGAAAGGAGAGTATAAATAGAAAAAAATAAAATCAGAGTAGGGGGGATTTTTGACAAGCTGAAGTCAGAGAAAATCATCTCGAGAGAAAGAAAAGAAAAAGCAGAAGAGGGAAGAGAGAAAAGGAGACGGAGGGAGAGGAAAAGAAGAGTGAACCAAAGTCTCAAGATTAAAACCCTACATCATTCTAAAGATATTAAGATAAGTTCTAAGACCTTGGCTGATCAATCTGGGACGCATTCGGGTTGGTTTTTGTTTGCTTAGGATTACTGCGGCTTTCGACCAGTTGAGCTTCCAATATCAATTTTAAGCTTTTAATCCATTCTTGCATATACAGTACACTGGAACAACACCAAGGTAAACTCTGAGAGGCCTTAAACCTGTTTGCATTGTGTTTTCTGCATGTTTTTCTCTATTTTACATTTTTCGGAAAGCAGACTCAACCCATCATAGCCGTACGGCTGTGTTCTTCATTAACACAGCCGCACAATTGTGATTATGATGAACAGAGCCGGCCGGCTCTGGCCCCAGAGCTGCTCGACTCTGTTCCTCAGGGACAGATTCCCGATCGGCTGAAAGGAGTCCCTTTTTCATTTTATGCCTTTCTGTTTTGATATTTTTCGGCCCAAGAATGTTTGTATGTCGTTTTAGCTCCGGTTTTTAGATTTCTGGACGTATGATTATTGGTTTTTTGATTTTTCCCGGGTTTTATATTTCAGTTTCGGGGTTGTTCGATCCTTTACGGTTCCGTAGTTCAGCATCAGCGGACCTCTGAACATCATAAAATCTTAGGAAAATATTGAAAACGAGCAAAAATGGCAATTTTTTGAAAAAACGAGAAAATCGGTTTCGGGTCCTGGTATTACAGCCGCCCAGCGTAGGTTAGAACCGCCCAGCTCTAATTTCAGCCACGCAGCTGTGGTTCACGGAAAAAACAGAATCGCGGAACAACCCGTACGAACGTGGTTGCGCAATGCTGTTTTTGAATTCAAACTGTTTTTGGTGTGTTTACTGCTTTTTGGGCCTTAGATGTTTGTGAAATTAGGAAAATCCACACGAACGGAACCCCGAGTTCCTGGATAACAGACCCACAAAAGTGGAAATTTGCATGTGACCGAGCCAAATGGTTTTCAAAAATTGTTTTCCAGCATAAAACCTATAGGGCGTTTCAAAATTGTTTTCCAGGTCTAACCGGTCCGACCGGTCGGGTCAACCCGGTTACCCCCTAAATGCTTGTCCCCATTTCCTAATACCCCATTGCTGTCTTATCTGAGTCCTATCTGTGTTGTGTCATCAAATGTGCTAACCCCCTGTTTTGCAGCATTTATTTTATCATTTTTAATGTATTTAATAGATTAACTCGTGTAAATTAGGCGATTGTACTTTTAGATCCTCATGTACTTTGGCGATTGTAATGTGAGGATGAGAGTTTTTATCTTTTATTCGATTGGGTTGTATAATCAGCCTTTATTACTTTCTTGTATATTTTGGATGTATGCTTTATTTTTCTGCAATTTATTTTCTGCATTCTGCTTTAGCACGGGCTAATAAAATAAACAAATTGGGTTAGAAAAAGATAATAAATTGAATAAATATGGCTTTATAAATAATAAACGAATACAAGCTTGAGGTTAAGTAGGTAAGTTGCCCGAACCCTGAATCTCTGGATTAGGTACAGTAGTCTACGCTCGGTAGGGAGCTGTACCGGAATTTCCCGGATGAGCTGATCCGAGTGGCGACTCTGTCACTGATCTCGAAATTAAGGTTTAAAGGTCTTAAAGTTAAAAAACGGAAAAACGTTTTCTACAAAACAAATTCCAAAATAAATGAACGAGCTTTCCTAAAGCCAAGATAAACAAAACCCGTTTCTTCAAAAACATCACTCAAAATAGCTTGACCGGTTTTCTAAAAACCCCCCGGTTTGCTTCACCGCGCTCTTCGTTTTGGGTCGTCCGCTCACAACCCTTTAGCATTTGTCCTGCACCACCTTCACCAGTGCAACCTGGATCAAGAGAAAATCTCATTCAACCAATGACTACACCTCCTAATCCATACACTTCAAGCCTACCACCACCACCAGATTATCAAAGAGTGACTGAATACACTCTAGAAACCTGTTTCAAAGTGATTTATGAAGTTCTCCAAGCATCTAAAAGTCTAATGTCATCCAAATCTTACACAAAGATCCTACTGCTATTAGGGATCTTCATATACAACTGATGAGTATCCAAGAAAAGGTCCATCATATGACAGCAGGGATGGAAATCAAACTTGGAAGGATGATAGCCACTCTAAATCACCTCTTTAAATAGATTGAAGTGATGAAGAACCTGAGTAGCAACATCCTCAAATCTAGTGCATCTTCCTTATCTTCTCCACCATAATTGAAGTTGCAAAAACTATTATCTAGTAGAGATGAACATGGAAATCAAAGGACTTCACACCTGCCCCTTTGCTATTTTGGCTTCAATATTTTGTATTTCATCTTTTATAATAGTACTAGAACTCCACTTTTGAGAGTATTTTCTTCTATTTAGGTTTTATGTAACCTAAATAGGATATGAATGCTTTTATACTACTGAATGCTCCTCTCGTAATTATATGCATGATTACTTAACTCTTTCTATCTGATTTAACTTTATATCTGTGACACATGTATTTGCCTTGATACCTCTGACCTGTAGCTTTGCTATAAGTTTACCCTTCTCCTTGAGATACACCTTGTTTCTGTGCTCTACTTAAACTACTGACATTCTATCATATGCTTTATAACTTTTCTTCTATCATATACACTTCATGTCCATTCTCACTTATGCCACATGACATTGCAAATGGTCAGCCTATGTTATCTTCCTCTCTCTAACTTTTGATTTTTGATGATTTTAAAGGGGGAGAAAAATGTAGCTTGACATGTGAGTATATGGTGACATATGTGAAGTTATATGTTAACAGGTTACATAGTAATATAATTTGACAAGTATATGTGTGTGTACTATAAAGTTATATAGTAAAAATGTGTGTCAGTGCTGTGAGGATATATAGTAGCAACTTCTGCTATCTGTGGTGATATATGAGAAAATGTGAAAATAGCTAAGTATAGCTATAGTTATATATGTCTATATCTAACAAATAGTAAGTGTGTATACTGTCCCAAAGCAAGTTGATACATATTACTGTATCCAATTTATATGAATTATGCGGAATGTGTTTTAAGTGTTTCTGCATTATGAGTACTTACATAAGTTATGCAAATAAGAGTAATGCAACTAACCATGTGATCGAGCTTATAACATGCATAGATGTCTCAGTGTCTAATACAAGAATAAATTTGCATATCTGCTAGACTAGGATATATGGCGCAAGTCACTTATGATGACAAACGTAAAACTTCTCTCATGTGACTTTTTTTATAGCTTTTAGACACATGTGTACTTAACTATTTGACACAAGCATTAGACTCAGACTTTAGACTTTGTGTACTCTGCTGCAAAATCTCTAGCTGTCTTATAAGAGTTGCATATACATAAGCTCTCTCTGTAAAGCTCTTAGTTATTACATCTGCACTTAGCATTGAACACACATATATGTTCAAATTTACATGGCTTTATGATCAATATGAGCTAGACTAACACTATGAAAAATTTGTTTTTCATGACTTTACTGTTTCTACCCTCATTTGCTTAACAAAATGAAATTGGCCTATATGTGTGACAAGTGGTGTTGATGCTCTATGTTGATTGACTATGTTTCCAAGATTATATGCAGATATTAGAAGAATTATGTGATGTTTATTTTAAGTAGAGAACATGCTTTTACATATGTCTGCTGCTTACCAGATTAGGATACGGGAAGATACATATGTAGCTCTTGATCAAACTTTTATGCTTGAATTAGTTTTATCCTTTAAGAAATTGGTATTCTCATACTGTATATCTCTTTTGATCATTCATTAAGGCCCTAGACCAAAAATGAATTATTCATGAGCCTTAAATTAAAAACATGACATAACAGGTCTTTCTCTCTTATGTTTGAGTCTTTCAGGCTTTAAAATAAGAGTTAAAAAAGCCCGGTAACTATTATTTTTGCTAATTGAACCTTGCTCCTTAAAAGCTTTCTATGCAGATTATATTGGTTGTTAGAAATAAAGAACTCAAAGTTTTTAATCTCTAAAAATTTCTTTTAAACAACCATGCACTTATTGAGGGGAGCATACATGAAGGATATCTATATTATATGAAGCAGTTCAAATGTCAACCTATCATATGTTAAAAAGTTGCAATCATCAAAAAGGGAGAGAATGTTGACTTTAGTTTTGATGATCACAAATGTTGACATTTATGAAAAAGTAAATCTTACTTAAATATAATTGTAAATTATATTTCATAAAGAATAATTGAAATTAAAATTATATGACATAAGGCCATAAAGAGATTCATAAGATGAGAAGAGTACTATATGTCAAAGATTGTTTAAAAGAGATAAACCACTTATGATCATTAGCTTCAAAAGAAAGAATTTGCTTTAAGAGCTACAAACTTCATGGAAATGAAAGTGACCTCAAGAGCTACAAGCTTTATAAGGATATAAAAGATCTTTTCAAATATTCCTTCATAAGGAGAAGTAATAATCATGTATCTCTTGTAACTTGAAGACAATAACCATACTCTTGATTACAAGCTACAAGCAACAACCATATGTTATTCAGGAGCTGATTACAACCACCATATTTCACTTGTGAGCTTGAAGGCAATGGTCACAATATGCTTTAAGAACTCCAACAACCACTTCTTCATCAAAAGGTGATTTCAACATTTATATTCCTTTTGTGACGTAGAGGCAATAGCCACAACACTTCAAGACCTTGATTCCAATGGCTAGTTAGCTTATGATGAGCCTTCCATAACCTATAAAAAAAAGATGAATTCAAATAAGCAAAGTGGGAGACTTAAAGCAACAATTCACACATTTAAGCCATCATTTCTCAAGTCTTCTATAATTCCTACAAGAGTAAATTAAGAGAAAAAGCCTCATCTTGTTCATCTTTTTAAATATGTATATTCAAGGGAATTGTATTTTCACACAAGGGATTAGTGTGAGGGGGTTTACTTTGTTGATAGTGTGATCAACAGAGTTTGTAAAAGTTTGGTATTTGAGCTTGAAAAAATATCGGGATAAGTTTGGTACTTGAGCTTTGAAAAAGCGTCGGAAGAGGTTGTTACTTGAGCTCCGAAAAAGTAATGGTAGAGGTTTGATACTTAGCCTGTAAAAGTATTGAGTTTGTTACTTGAACTCGAAAAAGTAACACAGGCTTGTTTCTTGCCCGTAAAGGAAGTTGAAAATCTCAAGTTGTCAGTTTGGGAACTAGACGTAGACTGGTTGGGTCGAACCGATATAAATCTCGTGTTTCCATTTCTCTATCCCTATACTTTTTACTTTTATTGCTATTTAAATTTCTGCAATTTATTTTGATAGTATTATTTTTGAAGGCACTTTTTATATTAGTTAAGCATATTTATATTCACAAGTATCATTATTCCGCATCTTGTGAAACTTGTGTTTATTTGGTAAAAATTATTTTTCATTCAAAAGATTTTTTCAAAAGAATTTACAAAAATTTTTATTTGGTATATCGTACTATTCACCCATCCTCTAGTACTGTAGCTAGCCTATTTGGGACATTCACTTTCTTATTTATTCATCTTAATTTTTATAGGCTAAATAATTTGTTAGTTCATATATTTATTATACTAGTCGATCCATACATATATTTTTTAATGTGCTTAAATTTTATCTCAATCAACCATTAGTCTTTTTATTTATTTTTGCATATGAAATTACAATATACATTTGGTATATGTAAAACATTTTTCTTTTAATTTTTAAATTTCTTAAAATAACTCTAATAAATTTTTTAATATATATACTCGCATCAATATTTCAATTCTTATATATATTAGTTATAAAAGTAAAAATTTTGCTATTATTTTATTCTCTTAAATTTATATTATCATTTTTCTTTATTAATTTAATATAATGTCTTTAAACTAACAATAAATATTACTATGTATATTAATATCTTTTACAAAAAAAAATATTTTTTTTATATTATCCATAAGGTTTAATGCTTGAGTTTACAATTTTATAGTTTTATTCCTAATTTTATAATTTTTAAAATATTTATTTGTTTTAATAAATAACGTCTTTGCTAATAGTTTAAATTTTTATAGTTATATAAAAATTAATAAATTAATTAATTTTAGTAATATTAGAACTATACGACAAAGAAAAAGAAATATAAAATAAGATTGATAATTATTTTACCATTATAAATTGGGATAACAGGCAATTTTGTCATCATTACTGTAATTTGATTATTGGATCTAATAAAAGCACTAAATAGTTAATAATAACAAAAACTCAGAGACTATATAATTATTTCTAAAAATACAAGAATTGATTAGTGTAATATGTGTAAAACCAAAGAAACTGATAAATTATTTACCCACTTTTAATTATAGTTATTGAGGTATTTACAATTTTGAGTAGAAAATAATAACAATTCACATTAAATATGAATATATTAAAAATTAGAAAATTGATTAAAGTCTAAAAAAATGAATTATAAATTAAACTGTGCTAGCTAGAGTACAAATATGGACTACTAAATCTATTCTGAAAAGTTAAATGTTGTGCCTAAACTACGCAGGTAAAATATTCCTAGCAAGTGCACTAAGGTCAACAAGTAATATAGAGGATGAGTCCAGATATCGTATTCCACAGGGATATGGGTTTCTAGTATGTGTAAACAAAAGTGGTTCCTAAACTGGAACAGCTTGAGGTAGAAATATGGTCAATTTGTCAAAATGGTATTTTATAGCTAAACTACTCAAAATTAACTAAATCTAACAGATATCATAAAAAGAAGTAAAGTTTAAAACAGATCTGCAAACAACAGTGATAACAAGTGGAGTAAACACAACAGGGCATGGAATAGTTTGCACCTATATGCAATCTACGTGATTTCAGTTTTTATGCAAAAGAGTATCTCCCTCTAACCTTGCTATGATTAGTTTAACCAGAGCATTCTAGGTAATTAACATCCAAAAACACGCATGAAGAAAAAAGAGCATCAACATGGGCAGTCCCAACATGAACTTGAATCATATAAAGCAAAGCCATTGCTAAGTCAATATAAGTGCCTAATCTTGTATTTTCCACATGTAAAGCAATTAACATTTAACTAAACATGTTATGCATGAGGTGATCAAACTCATTTAACAACAAATCCATAAGATAGACATGCATACATAAATTGAAATATACTTAGATTAGCATAAGAAGTACTTACAAATTCCAGCCACTGCTAGCTCACACCTTAAACTACTCCTCCATGGCCAGAATAGGTTCTGCAATGGAAGGCCTTGAAGAAAACCTAACCAAAACTACCATAAACTAAGATGGAGGCGGAGAAGGAGAGAAGAGGGTTGGTGGCACCACTTCAGATTTAATAGAGTTTAAATAGGAACTCAAAGAAACTAGGGCAACATGTATTCAAAATACCACAAAGTGACACGTGGCTTAATCTAATGGCTATAAACTTAAAAAAATGTATAAAAGGGTCTCTGGTTATATCTCCCAGCTCAGCCAATGAGAATGCAGTCTTCAAAACGTTCTAATGAAGTATTTCCTGATTTGGTAAAAGCTGTTTTGTAACCATTCTACCTGTTTTTGCCATTTTTAGCTAAACTCTGCTCCAGTTTCAGCGTCCAGCAACTTTTGACCTTTTTTTCAGTAGAAATCAGGGATTTTGACCAAGGTTTTCCAAATACTGTAAAAAGCAAGTCAAGGACGAAAATCAACCAATTATTACTACCAAATCAAGCTGTTTTAAGCATAAAATGATTCTTTTAAGCACAAATCACTAGGTTAAATGCTTGGATATTTTCTCTTATCATTAAACTACTTTGAAACTTTACATGGTTTAAAAAATTTATAGTTAAAATGATTGAAAGATTATCTTATTTAAGTTATTAATATTATTGAGTAAATATTAAATTATTATAGTTTCTAATAGTAGTTATGTTAAGAATATTTAATTTGATACTTATAGATTTTCAAACAGAATAGATATTGTGTATAATATTGAAAATTAGAAAACTAACTTTAATAAAATAAAAGTTTTTTATAATTTTAGAGAGACGATAATGGTAAAGTAATCAATCAATTTGGAATGGAGAAGATACTTTTTTTTATAACAGAATGTGTATAATATTTCTCCTTTAAGTATGTATATTTTTATTTGTATTTCTCCTTTAAATAACATGCTTTGTGGAAAACAACTACAATTTTTTATTGCTGAAATAACTGTCTACACTAATAATAGACTAGACTTAAAACTAGGGATAAACAATACACCTTTCAAAGTTAGTTGTGATGAAAGTTGAACATCGGGAAATTTTAGGGAGGACCCGGGCCACCACGTCACCTATGGACCGGACCAATAGAAAGTTGACAAGTAATTAAAATATGACACCTCATAATATACCATGTGGAAATTAAAAAATTAAAAATTCATTTAATTGTTGTATGTTGTTTCTTCTATGCGAATGTTAGCCATCGACTTCAAGCAATCGGAACAACGATTTCAACGATTCCAATCGATTTCAATAAAACATGATTTCACGCCTGCTGCTATAGGAATTGGTTTTAAAACACGCCCACGATTCATAAAATGGAACACATAAAGAAATGGGTGTGAATTTATGGTAAACCATAGACATAATCTAGTAGAAAATCCGCTTAGCGTTGAATCTCCACGAACGAGGTAAGCAATCTAGTAGAAAATCCGCTTAGCGTTGAATCTCCACGAACGAGGTAAGCCTCAAAAACCAATTTTTTTATCGATTTTGTTTCTGTGACTCTCGACACCATCCCTTATCAGCATCAACCTTGTTTTAGAACAATATCCCTCTTTTTGATTGTCTTCAAGTTGATTTGGGTTTGATTTATTCTGTTAGACTAAGAGGTTGCTCACCATGCTTCATTTTGATTTCTATGTATAAAGAGCTTTATGATTCAATATACATCTAATCTATGTATAGAGAGCTTTATTATTCAACCCCTGCTACTTAAATATGGAATTTGATTTTCCTTCTTTCTAATTCTTTTTATGAGTTCAACATATCCTTTAAGATCCTTACTATTTCAAAGATACCATAGTTCACAATCTAGGATTCTTAATAATGCTTTTATGCTTTAATTTCTCTTTAATATTCCCTTTAATTTAAAGATGAAAAGTTATTCTCATTTAACTGGTTGAATTATCAATCTGTTAATTGCTTTTATTGGTAGTAGGAGCTGCTGCTTCATTACATATGTCTAATTATTGAGCATTCTATCAGCTAAGGCAATTAATTAAAGCAAACATTTTTTTGGATTTGATTAATTGAAATGGCTGAATGCCTCATTGATTTATAATGACCTTTTGAAATTTCTAAACTTTTTCCCTTTTCTGCTCTGCTTTTGTTATGTAGAGTTTCGGCTTATACTTCACTTTGTATGCATCAGTAAAGAAGATTGTAATATGCCCTTTTGATTCACATTTGTATTTATTGTGGTGATGTAGTGCACTCCTGGTAGATGTCATGTCAATTGAAATTGTGTGTTGAAGCAAAACAAATACTCAGGTTTAATGTATGGTTCAATAAGGGTCCTACTACATGATTAAGCTCTTTTATGTGGTTTTGGCATCTGATATCAACTTAATTTTTTTCATCTGTTAATTTCTTTTTTGCAGATTTGCTCTATAGGTGTGGGATCTAAAGACTTTTTAAGTGTGTTCAAGAACCATTGTGATGTGATGACGTTTCTTATTTGTTGGAATGAGTATCTGCTGTCCTGTCCTTGGGGTAAGAAAATAAAAGTGTGGGCTACTACACAACATGACACCCTTGAAGTTGTATAGATTTAAAGAGGGGTAGGATTTATTCAAAGACCAAGCAAGAAGAATAGAGACAAGAGTGTTGGTGTGCCCTAGTTCTTAGGGCATTAGATTCTTGTATTTTGTATTATACATTCAGACTCTTTATATAAATACATCATTTATGTCACATTAATCAAGGCATCTAATCTATTCCATTTATATCTTGTGCTATAACATGAATAGAGTGTCCATTGATTAATAATAATAAAAAATATCCCAAGTCTATTCCACTCATGGGAATGAATAGAATCACAGACTTGTATATTCGATGACTATATGGTAGTTCTTAACTAGCCATAGTACTTGTAAAGTCAGTACTTGAATATAGGTACATGTCGTTTACATAGGACTATGTCGATCCACAAAAGAAAACCACATGGTTGTCACGTCATAGGTCTTTCTTGAGTAGGTCTCTTTTGTCCTTAGACAAGATTTCATTATAGTATTAATAAGGAATCCGGTTTACTTTGACATACGCCTAACAGGTCTGTAAAAGGATGTTAAATATGGGTATGATTGGGTGGACCAGTGAACATATTGATATTAATGATGAAGTTATGGAATTGCCACTCAGATAACACCGAGATGATATCACTGGCTACTTGATAAGTGGGACTGATAAGTGTATGGCCACACCCAAATAAGTTGGTAGCTTATTTGATTAATTAGTCAACTCAAGATCAGAAATATAATAAACAGCAAAAGAGGATGACAGACACCGTGCCTCTTGTTTATTCATATCTATGTCATTGGGCAAAGGACACTATGAGATTACTACCTCTAAAAATTGTTGTATCTCTGTCTTAATTGAGGGATGTAACTGTTTGCTAGAACCCACTTACAGTCTGTGGGCCTTAGGCCTACTGCGAACATAAAGACAAACCCATTGGATCGTGTATATAGATCAACTGAGTCGGAACTTATAGAATTTGTACATGTAATATACATTGGAAGGAATGCGTTAATTAATTAGTTGACATTTGGTGTCAAGGTAATTAATTAATATTGGATTGATTTTATTTAATTAATAAGTTTACATAATGCAATTAATTAATTTATCAATTAATTGAATTACATAAAATAAACAATTAATTAAATTATTTTCCTAAGTAGGAAAATTAAATACATGTAATGTATTTACTTATGTGCGATTTAATTTTATTTAGGAGTAATTAAATTTAGCCAAATGGAATTAAATTAATAGTATAAACTTTTTAATTAAAGTTTTTTATATAATTATAATCCAAGTGGGCTTGGGTTTATTTAATCTAATTAAAACCCAATTAGACAAGGAGTTTATATTAGGGCATACTTAAGCAGAAAAAAATCATCCCTCACCTTAGAAAATTCCAGCAATTATTCTTTCGTTCCTTCGCTCTTCGGCTAGCACCGATTCCCACTCGATAGTTGGTCGTACACCAGACTTTGGAGATCACAGTTTCAAGAAACGATTCTGCAGCATTCTCTAGAAGAGACAGAATTGGTGAGTTTAACCTCTCTTAGTTCAAATTGGTTTTATTTCAATCAATGGTAATTGGACACAATAGATGGATTATAGAAAAATTTTAAATGGTATAATTCCGCTGCGCTATGTTATTTTTCCGATGACGAATCTCAACAGTGGTATCAGAGCCTAGGTTTTGTCCATTCGATTGATTGGATTTTGATTCTTGAAAGTGTTTTTGAAGAAAGAATAGGTTTCAAGAATTGTTTTTCAAGTTTTTGATATTTTTTCCTGATTGGTTTTATCGATTCTTTCCGTTGTTAGTTTTAATTTGGGGTTTATTAAATTGATTATATATATATATATATATATATATATATAATGATGATTTTGGGTGAAAGATGGAATCCCAATTTGCGATTCCTTCAGTTACCATGGACAGCAGCTGCTACCGCGCAGTGGCACTGTTGCCCCGCCGGGACAGCAGTCCCGTCGCACGTGGGTTTGAGTCCGGGTTTTTTTTTGTGGGTATTTTATTTTACCTGGGTCTGTAATGCAAATATTAAAATGTTTTATTTTGAATTAGTTTGTATTTAAATTGTTTATTATGTTGGCATGTATATTTAATTTAATTGTTTTGCATATTAAATTGAATATGGACTTTGTGAAATTTTTGGCCCAATAACTGTGGCACCGGTTAAAATTGGGAGAGCTAAATTTTAAATTTGTGACAACCCAAATTCTAGCAGGAGCAAAATTGTTAATTTGCATTAATAGATGTTATCCATTGGGCCTTTATGGGTCTTAGTCACATTTGATGAAATTGGCAATTTCACCCTAAGTAACTCGACTTAACATTTATATTTATAATTTGGAATGCCATGATCATGCATCATATTGGTATGTATGTGCACGATAGGTACTTTGTTTGAAATGCTGTGTTGAGTTCTATGGGCCCTAAATTATTATCGGTTGTAATTTGATTTTGGGAAATATGGTCTGTGTGCCATTTCTTTTATTTTGATGTAATTTTAGAATAGATTTTATTTGATAAGTGCTAAAAAGGCACTTATATATGATATAATCTATAAGGAATTTTCATTGTTTTTACTTATTATATATTAGATTTCATGTTGGTATTGCTTGTTTTTTATGATTTACAGTTTTAAAGACTAAGTATGCAAATATGTGGAATGTAGCTATAAAAGGAAGCAAAAAGAGACAGGTCACGAGCGTGACACCAATCACGATCACGACCTAGCCTATGGACAAACTTTGACTTCAGCGTTTTGCAAGAAACCCGTGCTAGTCACGACCGCGACACTCTGTCGCGATTGTGACATGCATTCAACAGTAGTTATTTGATCCTATCTATTTGGAACTTCAACCACCACTATGGATAGACACAACTCTTCATGAAAAGACACAACCCTTCATGAAAAGACATAACCCTTCATGTAAAGACACAACTCTTCATGAAAGGACACAACTTTCCAAGAGAACCAATAGTATTCAAGAGACACAACTATTCAATGAACCAACACAACCTTTCACAAAGAGACACAACCATTCATTGAATCAACACAATCTTAAAGAGACACAATACTTTAATGCTTATAAATAGAAAAGGAATTCCAGATTGCAGTGTGTGCCCCCAATGGGACGCAAAAGGAGGAAAAACTGGTAAATGGAAGATACATGTAGTACATAAGTTAGAAAAATAAAGTGTCCAGAGAGTTCGAGTGTTGTTTGTAATATTTAGTATATGTAAAAGGGAGCCTAACGCCAAGGTCTTTAAATCAAGTATTGTCGCTGTATAGAGAAAAGATACCCCCGACGTTGCAATATACCTATAGGCATGAGGGAGTGTTTCCCGTGTGATAGACGGGAATACTATCGCTTTCTTAAGTATATTCTTATGCTTTTCCTTTATGAGAGCATCACACTTGTATTTGTATTGAATATTTACGAGATCAATATCGATAAGTTTTCTTATATCTTACTCTTCATTGCATGACTAACGCCAAGTATGTTTTGATTTCTTGTTTTACATTGCATGACTAAGCCAAGTATGTATTGTGATTCATAATAAGATATAGAGAAGTTCGCATTTTACTTTGTCTTGTTTAGTTAATAAGATAGAATAAATTATGATGTATGATTGTTTTGCTTCACTTTGTTAAATTAATTGGAGATCATCTTAATATATCTTGGCCATTGTGTATTAAGCCCTTTAGTTATTTTGGCAAAGGTATTCGATAATTTGTCTATAAGTTATTGAATAAAATCTATTTCTAGACATGCCTGTTGAAATAGAACTAATCTGACATACTCTTATCATAGGGATTGAATAGATAATTAATGCATGTGCAACGAATATCTAACATAAAATGCTTGTATATTTATGTGACTAGATATTAAACAACAACTCAACTCATAACTAGTACTTTAATTGATTTAACTTGTCATTTATCCATTTCCCCATATCACTTTATAATTCGATACTCTATGAATGCAAAGAAAAACAAACTAAAGTGTACATACTTATTCCTCGTGGGATTGATATCTTTTATTACTACGTTGCGATTCGTATAGCTGCGGAACTAATCTCTAAGTGGAATTATTATTAGAAAAATTATTATCAAAATCTAAATTAGAGATTTAGTAACCAAGCAACATTATTTTAAATAAATTTATTGTAATTGAATCAAGTTTGGAGGAAGGCCCAGACGGAGCAAGCCCATGGTGGGAACCCAAAGAGAATTGTAGTCCGCCCTGATGGAGAATTAGATAGGTTATCTAGTTTTTCATTAGGTTGTAATTAAAGGCCCACAGGATCTCATTTATTTTAAATTAAGTATGCTATTGGATTTATCATATAATATGGATGTATGGATCATCAAATTATAACCCGCGTTTATTCATGCTAATCCAAATCACTTAATTTTAATCTGGAAATTAAAATATTGAGTCGTTTAAAAGTGCTTCCCACATTCACACTTCTTCCTCCCACTGATGCTGCAATGTGCATCATGCCCTAGCTGGGTACATTGTAGTATTTGGTTGGCCATCAAGGGTTAAGATACTTGGTATAGTTAACATATGAATGGTGGTTTGACTTAATATGGGTAGCATTGGTCAAGTCAACCAATTAACATCACCAATGAACAAATTAAAATCGGATTATTAATTTTAATTGGAAAAAGTCCTTTATTTCTAACTCAAGCAATGATTTCTTCATGTAAATAATCCTACTTCATTTAAACAATTTAAATGGTTGCAACAAACAACAACTCACTCTCACTCAGATCACTCCTGAAAAGGAGAAGCTTTTGGGGACAAACTTTCTAGATTGGGCTAGGAACTTATAAATAGTTCTTAGACAAGAATTCAAGGAGTATGTACTGAATGCTCCTTCACCAGCTGGCCCTCCTGCAAGTCGAGGCATCACCACCGCAATGGTGGAGCAGTATGACGGGCACGTGAAGGACGATCGTGATATCTTATGCCTCATGATGGGTACCATAGCTTCTGATCTTCAGAAGCAATTCATGGAGCAGCATGCTTAAGAGATGATGGATCAGCTTAAAAAGATGTTCCAAGATCAGGCTCGTCAGGAATGCTACCTGACTACTAAGGCACTGTACACGACTGCAATGGCAGCCAGGGACTTCTGTTAGCACTCATGTGCTAAAGTTGAAAGGGTATACTTATACACTTGCCTGCCTCATCTCACCAGTTCTGCAAGACTTGGCAGCAGGCATTATTCTTGGATCACTTCCTAAGTCTTACAACCAGTTTATCATGAACTACCACATGCAGGGGTTAGATAAATCAGTTATTGAGCTGCATAGCATGCTAAAACTTGTTGAGAATTCTCTTAAAAAGACTCCTGAAGTTCTGCTGGTGAACAAGGGCAACACGCCTAGTGCTAAGGGAAAGGCCAAATCCAAGGCCAAGGCTAAGGCCAAAAAGGTGGCGGCCCACCCTAAAGCAAGGGTTGCTTCTCCTGAAGATGTTTGCCATGAGTGTCATGAGAAGGGGCACTGGAAGAGCTTGTGTCCAAAGCTAAGGGAGCTAATGAAGAGCAAGTCTGCTACTTCAGGTATTTGTGTTGTTGAGATTAATCTAGCTATTTCTACATCTTGGGTTTTAGACATTGGATGTGGTTCTCACATTTGTTCAAATGTGCAGGGACTAAGAAATAGGAGATTGCTAGGATCTAGCGAGGTAGATCTTCGAGTTGGAAATGGCGCTCGGGTTATGGAGATCGGGGATTATTTCTTGGAGATGCTTAGTGGACTAGTTTTAGAACTAAGAAACTGTTATTTTGTACATGCGATGCATATGAATATTATTTCTGTTTCTTTGTTAGATATTTTTGGTTTTATATTTAATATTGGACATGGTAGAATTTCTATACAATGTGGCAATATTATTTATGGAACAACATTTCTAGAAAAAGGTTTATATATCCTTGATCTAAAATGTGAAAGTTCAATCTATAACATAAATACTAAAAGGATTATACAAAATGAAATTAATCCTACTTACATCTGGCATTGTTGACTGGGCCACATAAATGAGAAGCGTATAGCTAAGCTTCACTCTAGTGGAGTGCTAGGGTCATTTGACATCCAGTCTTATGACACATGTGAATCTTGTTTAAGAGGCAAGATGACAAAGGCGCCTTTTAGCAAGACTGTTGAAAGGGCCTCAGAGCTATTAGAACTGATACATTTCGATGTATATAGCCCAATGAGCACTAGTGCTAGATCAGGTTTTCTGTACTTCATTACCTTCACGGATGACTTCAGTAGATATGGTTACATGTATCTAATAAAGCATAAGTCTGAGACTCTTCAGAGATTCAAGGACTTTAAGAAAGAAATACAAAACCAGCTTAGCAAGAAAATAAAAAAACTTTGGTCTGACTGAAGGGGTGAATATTTGAGTAAAGAGTTTAACTTGTTTTTGAGAGATTATGGGATTATATCCTAACTCACTCCTCCTGGTACACCCCAGTGGAATGAAGTGTCGGAAAGGAGGAATAGGACCTTGCTAGACATGGTCCGCTCGATGATGAGTCATACTACACTCCTTGTCTCCTTTTGGGAATATGCTTTAGAGACAGGTGCTTACATACTTAATTATACACCAAGCAAGGTAGTTGAGGGAACACTATATGAACTATGGAAGGGCCGAAAACTGAATGCTTCCTTCTTGAAGTTTTGGGGCTATGATGCACATGTTAAGAAATTGACAAGTGGTAAGCTCAAGTCCAAATCTTTCAAGTGCCAGTTTGTGGGTTACCCTAAGGAAACTAAGGGTTATTACTTCTACAATTCGGGCTAAAACAAAGTTTTCATAGCCAGGAATGCAGTCTTATTGGAGAAGGAATTCCTTTCCAAGAGAGACAGTGGGAGTAATGTTGAACTTTTTAAAGTTCAAGACTTACAAACTCTTACAGCTACTGCTGAGGATGCTTTAGGAACCGAACCAGTGACTCAAGAAATTGAGGAAGCTGAACCGGTTACATAGGACACGTCATCAGCCAGAGAGGTACGGCTTTCTAGTGATTGATGATGGGGACCTTATGGCTGTTGACCAAGAGGAGCCCAAGACCTATCAGGAGGCCGTTGAAAGCCCACATTCAGATCAATGGTGTAAAGCCATGGTGGCTGAGATATAATCTATGCACAACAACCAAGTACAAAACTTGGTGGATCCACATCCGGGTGCTAAGGTGATAGGTTGCAAGTGGTGTTTCGAGTTAAAGGCCAACAACACCTTTAAGGGGCGATTGGTGGCAAAAGCATTCAGGAAAGTTCAAGGAATTGACTATGATGAAACCTTTTCACCAGTTGCCATGCTTAAATCTATTAGGATACTACTAGCCGTAGTTGCATGGTACGATTATGAGATATAGCAGATGGACGTTAAGACCGCTTTCCTTAATGGAAACTACTCGAGGATGTGTACATGGCACAACCTAAGGGTTTTATAGATCTGAAGTATCCTAACTGGGTATGCAAGCTTCAAAGATCCATTTATGGATTGAAGCAGGCATCCAGGTCTTGGAATCAGAGATTTAATGAGGCCATTACAGAATATGGCTTCACATAGATTTTTTATAAGCCCTGTGTGTATAAGATGGTTAGTGGGAGCGTTTCCACCTTTCCAGTGCTGTATGTTGATGACATCCTTGTCATTGGAGGTGACATACCAACACTGCAAGGGTTAAGCAGTGGTTGAGTAAGTGCTTCGCAATGAAGGACGTAGGCAAAGCTAAGATGATCTTAGGGATCAGGATCTACAGAGATAGATCTGATCGGCTTCTAGGCCTAAGTCAGGCCATGTACATTGACAAGATTCTGAAAAGATTCAGCATGGATAAGGCAAAGAAAGTATTCTTGCCTATTGTGAGCACGGGTTTTTCCCGACCTCGGTGATGAGAATTACTTAATTACCTATAGAGCAGACGGACTTGAATTGGGCTCAAAAGCGACCGGATTATTGCCTGAAGTGTCTCAAATGTCCTAAAAACCAATCTATCCATGATCCAAAACCCCCAGAAAGGCCTTCCGAGTGATTTTTAGGGTTTAAGGTGCATGTCTGATCTTTCGAATTTTGCTCCGGCTTTCGCTAGAACCGGGCAACTCTGGTTTCTTGAACCAAAGCCAGCCGGCTCTAGTGCACACTAGAGCTGGCCTGCTCTAGTGCGCAAGACAAGTTGCCTTGCAAAATAAAGCAACTTGTCTCACCAGAAGCAGGATATGGGCAAATCAGAAAGTTAGGCGGCCAATAAATGCTAGATATGATATGAGAGAGAAGAGTATAAATAGAAAAATAATTTCAGAGAGAGCAGAGGATTTGGACAATCTTGAGACAAAAAAAAATCATCCCAGAAAAAAAAAAGAAAAAGAAAAGAGAGGAAGGGAGACCAAGAAGAAAGGGAAGGAAGAGAGAACCAAAACGCCAGGATTAAAAGCCTACAACATTCTGGGGCATTAATATCAAGTTCTGATACCTTTGCTAATCAATCTGGAGACACAT
The DNA here is from genome assembly GCA_039660915.1 of Euphorbia tirucalli. Taxonomy (NCBI): domain Eukaryota; kingdom Viridiplantae; phylum Streptophyta; class Magnoliopsida; order Malpighiales; family Euphorbiaceae; genus Euphorbia; species Euphorbia tirucalli. The sequence continues at coordinate 60,552,118 of CM077632.1, forward strand.
TCGGTTTGGTTTCGGGTTGCTTTGGATTGTTGCGATCTTTAGTCAGTTGAGTTCCCGGCTCTGTTCCTCAGGGACAGATTCACGATATGTCTCGATCAGCCGGAAGGAGTCCGTTTTTCATTTTATGCCTTTCTGTTTTGATATTTTTCAGCCCAAGAATATTTGTACGTCATTTTAGCTCCAGTTTTCAGATTTCTTGGCATATGAATATTGGTTTTTTCGGTTTTCTTCGGGTTTTATATTTCGGTTTCGGGGTTGTTCGATCTGTTTCGAATCCGTAGTTCAGCATCAGCGGACCCCCGAACATTATAAAATCTCAAGAAAACATTGAAATTGAACAGAAAGAGCAATTTTTAGGAAAAAACGAGAAAACCGATTTCGGGTCCGGGTATTATAGCCGCCCAGCGTGGGTTAGAGCCGCCGGCTCTATTTTCAGCCATGCGGCTGTAATTCCTGGAAAAGACAAAATCGCGGAACGACCCGCACAAACGTTGTTGCGCGATGCTGTTTTCGGATTCAAACTGTTTTTGGCGTGTTTACTGCTTTTTGGACCTTAGATGTTTGTGAAAATAAGGAAAACCCACACGAACGGGACCCTGAGTTCCCGGATAACAGACCCACAAAAGTGGAAATTTGCATGTAATCGAGCCAAATGGTTTTCAAAAATTGTTTTCCAGCACAAAAATTTCAGGGCGTTTCAAAAACAGTTTTCCAGGTCTAACCGGTCCGACCAGCCGGGTCGACCCGGTTACCCCTAAATGCATGCCCCCGATCCTAGAAATCCCAATTCTATCCTGGATTGAGTCCTATTTGTGTTTATAATATAATTTGTGCTAACTAATCCATTTTGCAGCATTTATTTTTATTTTTTTTTTGTATTTAATAGATTAATTGGTGTAATTAGGCGATTGTAATTTGGTTTTAAATTCTCGTGTATTCCAGGCGCTTGTAATGTGAGAGCGAGGGTTTTTTATCTTTTATTCAATTTGGTTGTATAAGCGGCCTTTATTATTCTTTTGTATAATTTGTATGGATGATTTAATTTCTCGCAGCTTATTTTATGCATTTTGCTTTAGCATCGGGTTAATAAAAAAAACAAATTGGGGTTAGAAAAAATAATAAATTGAATAAATATGGTTTAATAAATAATAAATTGAATACAAGCTTGAGGTTAAGTAGGTAAGTTGCCCGAACCCTGAATCTCTAGATTAGATACAGTAGTCCAAGCTCGGTAGGGAGCTGTACCGGAATTTCTCGGATGAGCTGATCTGGGTGGCGACTCTGTCACTAATCTCGAAATTTAGGTTTCGAGGTCTTTAAGTTATAAAATGGGAAAACGTTTTCTATGAAAGGAATTTTAAGACGAACGAATGATTTTCCCTAAAACAAGATAAACAAAACCTGCTTTCCACAAATCGAACAAGACAAAATCGTTAGTCCCCTGTTCGCTTCGCCGCGTCCCGCTTTGAAAAGGTCATCCGCTCACAGTGGCCACTCTGCTAGGGATTTCAGTTTCTTAAAATGTTTTTCTAAAAAACTTAAGGAACTTAGGCAACTATTGAAATATAACCTCGTTTGAATTCGTTTATCAATTTATAAATACCATATTTATTCTTAACCTTGCATATCATGACATTTTCTTCTTCTCAACCCCTCAAATACACTGTTTCACCCTAGTTTACCCAAGACGGTGGCTTACCTCTACCGCCAGGATTGGAGACACCCGATGGGATAAACCACTCATAGCCCCGCATGACCTTACATCGTGTTCTACGGTAGGGAAGTGTTTATTTGCTATGGGAGCCTGTACGACCCTTGGTTTGACTTTGGTCCACATGTAATGCCTTAGTAACTTTCCCTAGGGTTACCAAAACATGAATCTAAAATTTGGACATTTGAGTGTGCGCCTTTGGAGTCCCCCGTTGATGCCAAAGAGACCCAATACATAGGAAGAATGCCAAACCAATCGTTGGAGGAATAAGGTTGGAAGGGAGTGCATTATTGCATGCGCTAACATTTGTTCATGTTGGTTTGCCTTTCTTTTCATCTCCTAGTACATCATGCATCAAGCATCAAATCCATCATCATTCATGATCACCACTAACCACGTTTTTATGCAACTATATTTTAAAGCATGGCTGCATGTATGCATGTTTCTAACCACATCTTTTGCAGCCATGTCTATTTTCATGTGCCATACATATTTTTATGCATTGACGTATCCATAATCATACATGCAACACTTCGCATGCCACACTTTTCCACGTTTTTATGCAGCCATTTGCATTTACGTGACTCAAGCATGCATCCATTTCATTATAATTAAGGCATCCCAAGAATGCCAAGCATTTTCATCCCATTTCATTCGGGGAGCCCTAAAACTCCCCGTTCAATGTCAGTGTGTCAGATTACATCGACAATTTCACCAAATGCGCCAATTAGAACACCCGAAAAGGGTTTAGGCCCGTGATTGTGTAAGTGGAATACACAACTCCATTTCATGACATCATAACCATTTATCGTTAAAATAAAGGAGATTTTGAAAGTCCCATCTCGTGTCATAATCCGCATCGAATTATTTCATGACATCTCATCAATCATTCAAGGCGTTCCACGAGCACCGAATCCTATGCATCTAGTGGCATTTCATGACATTCCCAAATCACGCAAGGCGTTCCATGAATGCCGAACCTTAGTCCGTGTACCGTTGTACATGCGATTTGTTTTCATGTACCATAATATGTCTGATGCCCCAAAAGCGTCGAAGCTCTGTCCGTGGATCGATTCCAATGCGACCATTCCATATCATTATATTGCTCCTAAAGCGCCGAATCTCTATCCGTGTGACGGCTCTCACGCGATCGTTATGCATAGCGTTGGGCATTCTCGAGAGGCCGAGTAAAAAAAAAGGTAGAGTTCATTAGATGTCGTAATCATATTCTGTAAAGAAGTATGTGAACTTGGTTGATACTTTTGTGCATGCAGCCGGGGAATTCTATAAGGGAGAATATGAGCCTGTCAAGTTTGATGATAAGGAAGTGCCAGGTTTTGAAATCTTTGCTGATGTAGTTGACTACGGAAAGTACGGTGTGGAGCCGATCGTGGGCATGCTGAGATCCAAAGTAGGTGATAAAGGGAAGGTTGTTCTGGAAGAAGTGGCTGAAGTCCAGATTGAGTTCGGGAACAAAGGCCAATAGTTTCTAAAAGCTGACCTGGTGAAAGGTGAAGTAGAGGTGGCGGTGGATGCCATTGCCCGTGCTCTATCTGTCTTGATGAAACCAAACAAAGCAGGTGAGGAGGAAAAATTGAAGGTTGAAAAGGTTCAAGAGAAGCTGGTTAAAGAGGCAGTGAAAGAATTGACAAAGATTATGATGAGGGGTGAAATGAAGGCCCTAGAGGAGAGGCTGTCTGAAGAGCAGAATAGCAAGCTGGAAGGTGACTTGACAAACCTTTTTGAAGAATGTGTTGATAATGAAGACCCTCCACATGTGGAGGATGAAAATTACTTTAATGTATTTAGTTCTCCTCTTTTTAATATGAACAATGCTGCCTATGTGGCGTTTAATGCAATAAAATATGATTTCGGTTACTTGTGTTATGTTTTTCCTAATGGAACTGTGCATACATTCAAGAATTCATTTAATGTTTTTAGCATTCATGAAACATCTTTACATGAAATAAATCTAGGGATAGAGAATGATCCGAAAATGGTATCCATTTCGAAAGAACTCACACCAGACGAGAGAAAAGAGTTAGTGAAAGTACTGCTTAAGCATGTAAAAGCATTCGCATGGTCCTATAATGACATGCTCGGGGTAGACAGGCAGATAGCAGAGCATCGAATTCCCACCGATCCAAAGATCACACCAGTAAAACAGAAGCTCAGAAGGCTGCATCCTGAATGGGCAGAAAAAGTAAAAGAGGAGGTAGCGAAGCAAATTAAGGCCAAGTTCTTAGTGGTAGTGGAGTACCCTCAGTGGTTGGCGAACATCGTACCGGTTGTGAAGAAGGATGAGAGAGTCCGGGTTTGTGTGGATTACAGAGATTTGAACAGGGCCTCGCCGAAAGATGACTTCCCGTTTCCACATATTGATGTTCTGATCGACAGTGCTGCAGGGCAGCTATGTATTCATTCATGGATGGTTTCTCCGGGTATAACCAGATCCTCATGAACATCATTGATAAAGTAAAGACGGCCTTCATCACGAAATGGGGAGTTTACTGCTACAGGGTCATGCTGTTTGGGCTGAAGAACGCGGAGTAACTTATCAACGGGCCGTCACGACACTTTTGCATGATATGATCCACAAGGAGGTAGAGGTGTACATTGATGATATGCTAGTCAAATCAATGACCCGGGAAGAGCATCCTGCCGTCTTGGACAGATTTCTGACTAGGATTGAGAGTTATAATCTACGTCTGAATCCAAAGAAGTGTATGTTTAGAGTAACATCAGGAAAGCTTCTGGGGCACGTTGTGAGTCAGAGGGGTATAGAAATGGATCCAGATAAGATCAAAGCCATCAGGGATATGCCTGCGCCTAAAACGGAGAAGGAAGTGAGGTCGGTCCTGGGATCGCTACAGTATGTTAGCCGGTTCATTGCAAGGTTGACAACAATCTATGAACCGATATTTAAGCTTCTAAAGAAGAACCAGCCGGTGGAGTGGAATGAGCAGTGTCAGATAGCATTTGACAGGATTAAAGGCTACTTAATGAATCCTCCAGTTCTGAAGCCTCCAGTACCAGGAAAGCCTTTGATCCTCTATTTGGCCATCGAAAATGTGTCGATTGGGGCAATGTTGGTTCAAGAGTGAGAAGATGGCTGGGAGAATACTATTTATTATTTGAGTAAGAAACTGCTGGAGTACGAGACTCGATACACAGTAGTAGAGAAGACTTGTGCTGCAATGGTATGGCTAACAAAGAAGCTCAGGCACTACTTTCAATCTTACAAGGTTCAGGCAGTGGCCAAGGTCGATCCGATGAAGTATCTATGCCAGACTCCATCGTTAATGGGAAAGCTGTCACGATGGCTATCATTGTTGTCAGAATTCGACATCGAATACATCACTCAGAAGATGATTAAGGGAAGGACAGTGGCCGAATTTTTGGCAAATCAGCCAATTGACTCAGATTATGTGGAGAATCTCGAATTTCCAGATGAACAAATGGCAGTGGTAGAAGCAGAACCGGCCAGATGGATTATGTACTTCGACGGGGCTGTAAATAAGCATGGAGCAGGATTGGGCGTGATCATTGGGATACCTAACGGAGAAGTCATTCCACTAGCAAAGAGGTTGAATTTTCCTGTAACTAACAACGGGGCAGAGTATGATGCATGCTTATTTGGAATTGATGCCCTGATCACCTTAGAAGGGCATGAAGCCCTTATCATCGGAGATTCAGCATTAGTCATAAAGCAAATCACTAGAGATTGGGAAATTAAAGAAGAGTCCCTTCACCCCTACCTTGAGGATGTTTGGGAAAGGATCAAAGTCTTCAGGAATTGTGAATTCAGACATGTGCCTAGGGAAGAAAATCAGATGGCGGATTCGTTGGCCACTCTGTCGTCCATGTGGGAAGGTCCCCAGAAGCAACCGATTGGACCAATTGTGTTGGAGGTATCACAGAGTCCTTACTATAGAGCAGAAAAGGTTATGGTGGCTGTGGTAGAAGATCATCCATGGTATGATGACATTTTACAGTTTCTTCAGAAAGGGTCATACCCTGAAGATGCCACTGAAGCAGATAAGATTACCCTTCGGAGGTTAGCAGCGCAATTTAGGATCTTTGAAAATCAGATTTTTAAGCGAACCGCGAATGGATTATTACTGAAATGTCTAAGCGAGAAAGAAGCCAGAGTGGTGATAGATCAGATTCATACGGGAATGTGCGGCCCACACATGAGCGGTTTAGCCCTGGCAAGGAAAATTCTGAGGAAAGGGTACTTTTGGCTCACACTCCAGGCTGATTGTATTGAAAGGGTAAAAAGGTGCCATGAGTGTCAAATGTATGGAGACATTAGCCATCTTCCCCCACTCGAGCTTCAGATGTCCTCGACTCCCTGGCTGTTCGCTGCTTCGGGAATCGACATTATTAGAGAGATAAGGCCACCGGCATCAAATGGACACCGCTTCATTGTTGTGGCCGTAGATTATTTTTCGAAGTGGGTGGAGGCAGAATCTTTTACGAACCTTATGGCCAAGAAAATGTCTAAGTTCATTGAGAAAAATATCTTCACCCGGTACGGAGTCCCACACCACGTGGTAACAGATAATGGTGTTCAGTTCCAAGGGGTAACAGCTTAATTGTTTCATGATAGAAGGGTCGAGCACCATAATTCTTCACCGTATCACCCACAAGCCAAAGGGGTAGTGGAGGCAGCCAATAAAAGTATCAAGAAAATTCTGGCTAAGATGGTTGTCACGTACAGGGATTGGGTAGACAAGCTACCTTTCACTTTGTGGGGGTACAGGACGAGTATCAGGACCCCAACTGGTGAGACACCTTACTCATTACTGTACAGAATAGAGGCCATATTGCTAGTTGAAACCGAGCTAAAATCCTTGAGAATAGTGATGGAGGCACAGATACCTGAATCAGAATGGATGCGGTCATGGTACGAACAGTTGGCCTTGATTGATGAAAAGCAACTTCAAGCATTGGATCGTCTGCAGATGTATCAGCAGTGAATGGCCCGAGCTTATAATGGTAGAGTTCGCCATCTGAAGCGCCCTCTGAAAGCCGGTGATCTTGTGCTCAAACGGATGAAGCAGACTCATACGGATGCGCAAGGGAAGTTCAAACCGAACTGGGAAGGACCGTATGTGGTAAAGAGGGTGCTGTCTAAGGGTGCCGTAAAAATCATGGCTATGGATGGAAACAAATTTGTCGACCCCGTCAATCAAGACAAGCTTAAGCAGTCCTTCATATAAAAAAATGAAAAAATAATAATAAAAAAATGATAGTAAAGAATAAGTCTCGTGGTCTAAAAACCAAAAAGGCGGTCCACGCAAAAATTAGGACAGGTGAGGAATTCCTATTGGCCAGAAAATCTATATAGACTGGTTAATAGCAGGCGTGAGTTCAGTCGAAATGTATACCATTACTAAACTTGTCCCTAGTTTTATTTCATTATTGATGTCATTTGTGCTAAAACGTTTCTTTAATGAATGAATGAGTTTCTGTTCATTTTCATCTGATAAACATTCCAAGTTTGCTGAATTTAGTAATCTATTTTGCATAATTGCTCATTCTTATCTGTTTGCTCTTCGTGTTCATAAAAAAAATCTAATGGATCAAAAACCGGAACGTGATCCACGCAAAATTTAAGATGCGAATAAAAAAGTCTGCTGGATTGAAAACCCGAAAGGGTGGTCCAGGCAAAAGTTAAGACAGTCTGATAGATTGAAAACCTGCAAGGGCAGTCTATGCAAAAGTAAGGACATAAAATAAAACAGCAAAATAAATGTTATCTAGCGATAACTTTATACAGCATAAAGAAGACCTACAGGCCAGGATGCCTCAGGATTAGGATCCCACGCTCGCGCCTTGTATGACAGGTCATCAACTCAGCTAACTAGGCTCTGTAACGACCATCTATCTCTGTCGAGGCTATGTCACCATACCTCGAAACCTCCAAGCGGGTGGGATTCATCCACTGTTGTTGCACGTGCCGAGGCCACTATAGTGTGAATTCCCTACACTCGGTTGTGCATAAAGAACGAGGCACCCCTTATGCTTGCCCGTATTGTCTACATAATCATGCAGGAGAATAAAATGTCACCTTGAATAGTCCGAGGAGCTGTACACCTCCTGCCCAAGTCTCTGTAGTCACCTGCGAGATTTCCCACCAGGGACATACCCAGCGGATAGATGCGTCTGTTCTTTCTCTCAGCCAACTGAACCATTCCTCTGTAGTCCATGTGGCGAAGTCTGTAAGTTCTATACGATGGGTCTAGAAATGTTTTGGAAAATATCTCGGCTGAGGGGGAGGAGCACTCAGGAGATTTAGCTTTTCCAAGAGCCAAATCTGCAAAATAGATGATCAATCAGTAGAGCACATGTTTAATCAGAATATCAAACTTGAAGCTGAGAATTGACCTGAAGCAGAAAAGGACATCCATAAGTTTTAATCGGGTGACCAGAGTGGACAGAATCCAGATAAATCAAGGTCTCAGCCAAGAAGATTCCCATAGATATAGGGATTAACCGGAAATCACAAGTACTGTCTCTTGACTCACATAGATATAGGGACATCAACAACAAACCCATCAGAAAAGCCCAACTAAGGGCAGAGGGGTTTTAGGCAAAACACATGTCCATAATGACGGACATGTTGAGTCTCCTAGGGGCAGTCTCACCAAAGAGAAGGCGGTCCAAACGTGCTGTATTCAGTAATCCTCGAAGTGTGTGTAGGTTGTCTAAATCAGGATCAGGAACAGCTAACCTGAATCCACATGCACAGGGAGCAAAGAGGATGGCCGTGAATTCCTCTACTATCGAGCACAATTCTTGCCCAGAAAAGTGGAAAACGTGGTCCATCAGATCCCAGAACCAGGCTACAGTCGCCAGAAAAGTCCGATTTAGGGGCACATTCATGTAAAACTGCATGGAATGTAGACTAAAGGGCACCAATAAGGTCCAGTTGGAAGTGCGGCATGTTCTCCAGTAGTCCTTGAGGCAGTCACAAAGCTAATCCATCAGAGAAGACGCGGGAAATAGAATTGGATGGTTACTCTTTTCTGCATAGAAAACAGATGAAATGCCATTAGTAAGGTAGGTCCCAGCAATGAGAAGATAACAAATCAACAAAAGGGGGGAGAAATTTCCATAGAATATCAACAAAAATGGTACATCAGTCAGTGGTCACACAATGAAAATATGTATATGTACACAATGATGTCTTATCCTAGCCCACAAGCTGGCTACGTCAACATGAAACTACAAAGCTACAGAAAACAAGGTCTACGACTGTCCCCCATCAGTCGAGTCATCATCCTCCTCACCTTCGGCTCCGACGCCATCGCCAAAGATACACCGACCGGCCTCCCAGTCATCCAACTAAGTACGGAGAGTCTCATTCATAAATGTGAGGTCTGCAATGGTCCTCTGCATCTCCTCCGTCTCCACCCTCGTGCGGGCATCCTCACGCCGACGGGTGGTGAGTGCAGCCTACACCATAAACAATAGAAGCATCATGTCATGTATACACATGCATCTGAAGCATACATATATGCATATGCACTTGTCAACACAGGTACTTACCATCAACACTCTGTTGTCCCGCAGAAAGAGGTTCCTGAGAGCAGAAGTCGCCTGGCACAGAGCTATCCCCTGTGTCACCAAAATCTGCACCAAGAACAGCACATAGATTGGATCAGTAACAAAAACAATAGTCAAAAGGAAGTAGGGGCAGGGGTATGCACATGTGGTGTGTCAAGAGGAGTAGCAGCAGGAGGAGGATATGCCTCGATATGTAGATCCGCTCGATAAAGCTCCTTAGCCTCATTATGTAGCATCACCCAGGGCTCCACGAAGTACTCCAAACGTCCTGGGATGAAGCCAGCAGGATGAATCACCGGAGGGACCATGGAGGGAATGGGCTCAGTGTACCCCGCCTCGGTGTCAACACTAGGTACACCCCGTGTGCACAGAGGAACCTCCATCTCCCTGACCACCGGCAGTCCCAGACCCACGACCACTGGAACGTCTGCCAGAGGAAGAACGTGGATGCTTACCTCTCTCAGATGGCTAAAAAAGAAGAGAGGAAAGAGTAAGTGGTAGATCAGCTTCAAAATAAGTAGTAGATAAAGTAAGGCAAAGAAATACCCCAGCTGGCGCATCCCCTGGTGGTGCACTCCTGATGGGAGGAAGAAGCTGTGTGCGGATGAACTGTGGGTAGTCGCCATCATCTCCCATAACTACATACCTAGACCCAAACAGATCCGGATGATCCTCCTCCGGCAGCAGATGTGGCCAGAATAGTCTAACTGGATGTGCAGGTGGGATCCTGAGCTCTTGGGCCCCAGTACGCCAATCAGTGACCCTCTCCCAGAGGTACCACTCCAAGCTAACGGGGCTCTCTATGATGAATCATCGGGGCACCAGCTTCCGAGCATCTATAGGCTCTAGGGACCACACAGCACTTCTCCACGGCTCCTTGATCACCTAAAAACAGACTACAGTAGAAAAAAATGATGATGATTGAATTAGAGGGGTACCTGCTCAAAAGTCATACTCGCCAAAAGCTGGCAGAAAATCTAAGGGTCGGTGTCTACCTCACTCCAGCCAAGGCCAAGCCACCGCTGCAACCGAGGAAAGTCAGGAATCACAGCATTAGCCAGTATGGCTAATTTTGGCTGAGGAATGAAGGCGAACTCATATGCCCAAATCTGCATAATAACAGCAGAATTAAAAAAAAAAAAAAAAGAAGGCAGGGCAACTCAGATGAAGAACTATCCAAGCACCCTTCAACTCCTTGTGCCTCCCGTAGGCACAGACGTTAAGGCCATAGTATAGCTAATCCAGCCCAGCTCAGCCCATGCTCAGACTCCCAATATCCTCTAACAGTATCAGTGATGGGAGCACAGCAAAGTTCAGGTCACTCTAACCTGTGGGGAATAACAGAGTGCTTAAAGCGAACAGCAAGAATGCCCCAGTGTAACGTCTCACATCCCTAAGTGGAAATGAGGAGCCCTCAGGCAGACTGTCTTGACGACTCAGCCAATAATCCCGTAGAGTGCTCCTCTGAACCTGCCTGCCTGTGGGAGTCAGACCGATCAACATGGCGATTCGCTCCAGTGACTGGTTAAAGTCTATAGTACACCCACCGAAGGATAGCCCGGTGATAGCCATGCAATCCTCGAGCGTGATGGTGAACTCCCCGATCGAGAAATGAAAAGTATGGGTGGAATCCATCCACCATTCCAAGAGCGCCATCGGAAGACCCCTACTCGTCTGAGGTATAGACTCACACATCGAGCAAACGAACCGGTCCAACCTGGTCGAATCAACCAGCTCCCGCACCTCGTTGGGGAGTCGTCGGTACCAGGTCAATGCGTCAGATATAGAACCAGCCCCCCGGTTATGCAGCCTCGTCTGCAAAATAATAAACAGGGAGTTTTATGAGTTATTTATTTGTTGCCTCGTGTGAATAAAGCATTTAAAATAAAATTGGAGGTGGGAGTCTTGGTTTTGGTCGAACTAGAGCTGCCCGGCCCTAACCATAGCCGGCAGGCTCTGCTCTTGCCAGAACAGAGCCGGCCGGCTCTGTTCTTGACTATAGCCGTTGGACGACAAACACAGTCACCTGGCTCTAGCGTTGAGCCAGCCGACTATGTTCGGAAAACCGGTGGCTTAGTTCATGAAACCTATGTTTTGTGCTTTTTCGCCCAAAAATCGATTTTAATCAACTCTAAATCATCAATTGAGTTTCCTAGGGCCAAAATCTACTCTAATCATGCATCAATTTCATGAAATTTCACCTAATTTTGTTTATTTTGCAGGAATTCAAAAATCGAGGAAAAAGGTAAGTTAAAGAAAAGAAAACTAGCCAGATTTTGAATAATGTGCACAAATTGTTTCAAAGTCACAGGCACAGATCATTTCTTCTAACTCCACAATACGAACCCGTCTCTCACAATCCATACATATCCACTGTAGATTCAGTGGGCAAGAAAAATTCCCCTTCCGGTAACGAATACCTCACATGAGGGGATGGTTGTGTGGGAGCATTTGCAAGAATAGCTCTTCGCATTTTCCTCATTTTAATCTAAGAGAGATGAAGAAATTTTTCACAGAATGAGCGAGCGAGGGAGAAGGGAGACGAAGAAATGGGAAGCAGGGGGTGCCCTCCCTTTTATTTCCAAACCTCAACCCATTAGAGCCATAGGACTCTAGCCTTGAGCCGGGCGGCTCTATTTATGAGCCGCCGACTCTGCCTCACCAAGGCAAGGCCGCCCAGCTCTCATTCTTCAGGTATTGTGTTTTCGGCGGTTTTTCACGATTTCCGCTTATTCCAATTTGATCCCGAGAAAGGTATTCTTCGCTTTTGCAGGTATCCGGAGGTCCAGAAGGCCTCCAAGCTGTATTTATTCTTGATCAAAGGGGTAAAAATTTTTGTTTCCAAAATTGTCAATCAAGGAATAAATACGTGCTTTCGACTCAACTTTAACGGTCTACTCCACCACAAGGAGAAAATAGTGTTATTTGGTTACTCCACCACACAGAGAAGAATTAAAAATTATCACGGGCACACTCCACCACAGCGAGTCGATATTACGGGCACACTCCACCACAACGAGTCGATATCACGGGCACACTCCACCACAGCGAGTCGATATCACAGGCACACTCCACCACAGCGAGTCGATATCACGGGCACACTCCACCACAGCGAGTCGATACCACGGGCACACTCCACCACAGCGAGTCGATATCACGGGTACACTCCACCACAGCGAGTCGATATCACGAGCACACTCCACCACAGCGAGTTGATACCACTGGCACACTCCACCACCGCGAGTCGATAACTCTGTACCCCCAATGAGGGGCATCAGGTGCACTTTCTCATCTTTTTTCACCACACTCTCAGTCACGAGACCAAATTCGTTCTAGGCTTCATAGCCCACCATGAGCCGACTTTGGTCCCGCGAGGGACATCCTGTGAGCATGGGTTTTTCCCAACCTCGGTGATGAGAATTACTTAATTACCTATGGAGCAGACGGACTTGAATTGGGCTCAAAAGCGACCAGATTGTTGCTTGGAATGTCTCAAATGTCCTGAAAACCAAGCTATCCACGATCCAAAACCCCCGGAAAGGCCTCCCGAGTGATTTCTTGGGTTTAGGGTGCATGTCCGATCTTTCAAATTTTGCTCCGGCTTTAGCTAGAACCGAACGGCTCTAGTGCATACTAGAGCTGGCCGGCTCTAGTGGGCAAGACAAGTTGCCTTGTAAAATAAAGCAACTTGTCTCGCCAGAAGCAGGATATGGGCAAATCAAAAAGTCAGGCGGCCAATAAATGCTAGATATGATATGAGAGAGGAGAGTATAAATAGAAAAATAATTTCAGAGAGAGCAGAGGATTTGGACAATCTTAAGACAAAAAAAAAACACATCCCAGAAAAAAAGAAGAAAAAGAAAAGAGAGGAAGGGAGACCGAGAAGAAAAGGAAGGAAGAGAGAACCAAAACGCCAGGATTAAAAGCCTACAACATTCTAGGGCATTAATATCAAGTTCTAATACCTTTGCTAATCAATCTGGAGACACATACTTTGGATTGTTGCAGTCTTCAGTTAGTTGAGTTCCTGGCATCAATCCCAAGCTTTTAATCCGTTCTTGCATATCCAGTACACTGGAACAACACCAAGGTAAACTTTAATAGGCCTTAAACCTGTTTGTATTGCATTTTCTGCATGTTTTTCTCTGTTTTACATTTTTCGGAAAGCAGACTCAACCCATTATAGCCGTACGGCTATGATTGTGTAGAACATAGCTAGCCAGCACTGTTCCCGATTGGTCAAAGGAGTCCTTTTTTCATTTTATGCCTTTCTGTTTTGATATTTTTCGGCCCAAGAATATTTGTACGTCATTTTAGCTCCGGTTTTCAGGTTTCTTGACGTATGAATATTGGTTTTTTCAGTTTTCTAAGGGTTTTATATTTCGGTTTCGGGGTTGTTTGATCCGTTTCGAATCCGTAGTTCAGCATCAGCGGACCCTCGAACATTATAAAATCTCAAGAAAACATTGAAAACGAACAAAAATAGCAATTTTTCTTGAAAAATGAGAAAACCAGTTTCAGGTCCGGGCATTATAGCCACCCAGTATGGGTTAGAGTCGGCCGGCTCTATCCAGAGCTTCCTGGCTCTATTTTCAGCCACGCGGTTGTAATTCCCGGAAAAGACAGAATCGCGGAACGACCCGCACGAACGTTGTTGTGCGATGCTGTTTTCGGATTCAAACTATTTTTGGCGTGTTTACCACTTTTTGGACCTTAGATGTTTGTAAAAATAAGGAAAACCCACACGAACAGGACCCCGAGTTCCCGAATAACAGACCCACAAAAGTGGAAATTTGCATGTAATCGAGCCAAATGGTTTTCAAAAATTGTTTTCCACCACAAAAATTTCAAGGCGTTTCAAAAACTGTTTTCCAGGTCTAACCGATCCGACTAGCCGAGTCGACCCGGTTACTCCCTAAATGCATGCCTCCGATCTTAGAAATCCCAATTCTGTCCTGGATTGAGTCCTATTTGTGTTTATAATATAATTTGTGCTAACTAATCCGTTTTGCAGCATTTATTTTTATTTTTGTTGTATTTAATAGATTAATTCGTGTAATTAGGTGATTGTAATTTGTTTTTAGATTCTCGTGTATTCTAAGTGCTTGTAATGTGAGGGCGAGGGTTTTTTTATCTTTTATTCAATTTGGTTGTATAAGCAGCATTTATTATTCTTTTGTATAATTTGTATGGATGATTTAATTTCTCGCAGCTTATTTTATTCATTTTGCTTTAGCATCGGGTTAATAAAATAAACAAATTGGGGTTAGAAAAGATAATAAATTGAATAAATATGGTTTTATAAATAATAAATCGAATAAAAGCTTGAGGTTAAGTGGGTAAGTTGCCCGAACCCTGAATCTCTGGATTAGGTACAGTAGTCCAAGCTCGGTAGGGAGCTGTATCGGAATTTCCCGGATGAGCTGATCCGGGTAGCGACTCTGTCACTGATCTCGAAATTTAGGTTTCGAGGTCTTTAAGATATAAAATGGGAAAATGTTTTCTATAAAAGGAATTTTAAGACGAACGAATGATTTTCCCTAAAATAAGATAAACAAAACCCCCTTTCCATATCGAACAAGATAAAATCATTAGTCCCCAGTTCGCTTCGCTGCATCTCGCTTTGAAAAGGTCATCCGCTCACACCTATACACCATGGGTTGAAGCTGAGTAAAAAAGATGGTCCTAAAACAAAGAAGGATCAGGAGAACATGGAAAAGATCCCTTATGCAGCTGCTATAAGATCTATCATGTACTCCATGTTGTGTACGAGGCCTGATGTCGCATTTGCACTAAGTATGACTAACCGGTACCAGTCAGATCCCAGTGAGGAACACTGGAAGGCAGTCAAGGTAATCCTAAAGTACCTTAACCGGACTAAGGATGCTTTCTTAGTGTATCGAGGTTAAGATGAGATGGTAGTGTCAGGTTACACTAATGCAAGCTTTGAGACCAATGAGGATGAAAACCAGCCATAGTCTGGTTATGTTTTTCTCCTGAATGGCGGTGCCATTAGTTAGAGGTCCTCAAAGCAGGCCACCATTGCTGACTTTACAACGAAAGCTGAGTACATCACTGCATGTAAAGCTGCAAAGGAAGCTGTTTGGATCAAGAAGTTTATAACTGAGTTAGGAGTAGTACCCACTATCCTAGACCCAGTTGATGTTTTCTATGATAACAACAGGGCCATCACAAAAGCTAAGGAGCCTCGGTCATATAAGAGATCCAAACACGTGCTCAGAAAGTTTCACCTCATTCGGGAGATCGTGAACAAAGGTGACATATTATTATAGAGGGTTAACACCAAGAATAATGTCACTGATCCATTGACCAAGGCACTGCCACAGACACAGCATGACAGTTATACCAGGTCTATAGGAATTAGGGCGATGCTCACTTGGAACTAGTGCAAGTGGGAGATTGTTGGTGTGCCCTAGTTCTTAGGGCATTAGATTCTTTTATTTTGTATTATACATTCAGACTATTTATACAAATACATCATTTGTATCACATTAATCAAGGCATATAATCTATTCCATTTATATCTTATGCTATAACATGAATAGAGTATCCATTGATTGATAATCATAAAACATATCCCAAGTGTATTCTAATCGTGGGAACGAATAGAATCACAGACTTGTATATTCAATGACTGTATGGTAGTTCTTAACTAGCCATAATACTTATAAAGTCAATCTTGAATATAAGTACTGTGAGTACGGGTTTTTCCCAACCTCTATAATGAAAGCCCTTTCTTACCTATTTTCAAAATACAGTTGTGCGACTGTAGTGCTAAAAGGCAGAATCTCGAGATGAATTCTTTGGACCTTGTCACATGATGCTGTCTTTGGAATCACATTGTTTTTGGTGTGTTTACTGCTTTGGTCCTTAGATGGATGTTTGAAATTAGAAAACACCCATGAATGGAACTCCGAGTTCCAGGATAACCAACCCACTAAAAAGATAGTGATTTGCATGTAATCGAGCCAAATGGTTTTCTAAAATTGTTTTCAAGCACAAAACCTACAGGGCGTTTCTAAAATGATTTTCCAGGTCTAATCTAGTAAGTCATCCGGACTTCTCGGTTACCTCCTAAATGCATGCTCCCATTTCCTGAGATTTCCCATTCTGTCCTGTTATGAGTCCTACTTGTGTTTTTGATATAATTGTGCTAACCATCTTTTTTATAGCTTTTATTTCTTTTTATTTTATTTTGAATGTATTTAATAGATCAAATCGTGCATTCTAGGCGATTGTACTTTTTATAGATTTTCATGTATCTAGGCGATTGTAAGGTGACGGTGAGAGTTTTTATCTTTTTGGGTTATAATAAGCGGCCTCTATCTTTTTGTTTGGTTTGGATGTATGGTTTACTTTTCTGCACTTTAATTTTATGCTATTTATTTCTTTCATCTGAATGAGCATGGTGGGTAGAGAATAAAAGTGAGTATAATATTACAATATGAACTTATAAATGAAAGCAAGCTTGAGGTTGAATAGGTAAGTTGTCTGAACCATAAATCTCTGGATTAGATACGGCAGTCTACACTCAGAAGGGAGCTGTACTGGAATTTCCCGGATGAGCTGATCCGGGTGGCGACTCTATCACTGATTCCGAAATTTAGGTTTCGAGATCTTTAAGTAATAAAACGGGATTTTCTAAAATGTAAAAATTGTTTTTCCCAAAAATTCACATTCAAAGAAAAGGTTTTTTACAAAAGGATTTCCAAACAAATCAATGATTTTCTTAAGCAAGATCATCAAACCCGTTTTCAATTCAAACAACCTCAAACCAAACCAAGTTCTTTTTCCCCGGTTTGCTTCATCGTGTTTCGCTCTAAAAAGGTCCTCCATTCATAGGTACATGTCGTTGACATGGGACTAGATCGATCCATACAAGAAAGTGACATGGTTGTCACATCATAAGTATTTCTTGAATAGGTCTCTTTTGTCCTCAGACTAGATTTCATTATAGTATCAATAAGGAATCCGATTCACTTTGACATACGCCTAACAGGTTTGTAAAAGGATGTTAAATACGGGTATGATTGGGTGGACCGGTGAACATATTGATATTGATGATGAAGTGATGGAATTGCCACTCGGATAACACCGAGATGATATCACTAGCCACTTGATGAGTGGGATTGATAAGTGTATCGCCATACCCAAATAAGTTGGTAGGTTATTTGATTAATCAGTCAACTTAAGATCAGAAATATAATAAACAGCAAAAGAGGATGACAGACACCGTGCCTCTTGTTTATTCATATCTATGTCATTGGGCAAAGGACACTATGAGATTACTACCGAGTGAGTGTCTTCTAAGGATTGATGTATCTCTGTCTTAATTGAGGAATGTAACGGTTTGCTAGAACCCACTTACAGTCTGTGGGCCTTGGGCCTACTGCGAACATAAAGACAGACCCATAGGATCGTGTATATAGATCAACTGAGTCGGAACTTATAGAAATTGTACATGTAATATACATTGGAAGGAATGCGTTAATTAATTAGTTGACATTTGGTGTCAAGGTAATTAATTAATATTGGATTGATTTTATTTAATTAATAAGTTTACATAATGCAATTAATTAATTTATCAATTAATTAAATTACATAAAATAAAAAATTAATTAAATTATTTTTCTAAGTATTAAAATTAATCACATGTAATGTATTTACTTCTGTGTGATTTAATTTTATTTAGGGGTAATTAAATTTAAATTAAAAAATAATTAAATTACATAGTATAAACTTTTTAATTAAAGTTTTTTATGTAATTATAATCCTCGTGAGCTTGGGTTTAATTAATCTAATTAAAACCTAATTAGACAAGGAGTCTATATTAGGGCACACTTAAGCAGAAAAAAATCATCCCTAACCTTAGAAAATTCCAGCAATTATTCTTCAATTCCTTCACTCTTCAGCTAGCACTGGTTCCCACTCGATAGTTGGTTGTGCACCAGACTTTGGAGATCACAGTTTCAAGAAACGACTCTGAAGCAGTCACTACAAGAGATAGAACTGGTGAGTTTAATCTCTCTTGGTTCAAATTGGTTTTATTTCAATCAATGGTAATTGGACACGATAGATGGATTATAGGAAAATTTTAAATGGTGTAATTCCGTTGTGCTACGTTATTTTTCTGATGACGAATCCCAACAAAAAGGTGGACTGATATTCACTGCGGATGAAATAGGAACACTTTTGGTCTGGAAATTTACAAAATCATCATTCTATGGAGTTGGAGTTGGAGTCGGAGTTGGAGTTGTTCAACAACCAGAAGGAGTAACCTCACTAGTCTCCTTATCAACTGCTTGTACATAAGATTTGAGAGACACAAATTAAATGGTTCAAAATGTATATATTCACCTCATTAAATTTCATTTTGTTTTGCTGGGGTTAGTTTACAATTTTCAACTATCAATCACGAAGTATAAATATTTATTAATCTATTATATGAAACAATTCTTTTCAACTATCCTATTTCTGTTATGAATGCTGGCTACTTTCATTGATTAAATGGAAATCACTGCCATTGACATCTAACTTTATGTTATGCATAAAAATACTCGTCTTAATCTTCAACATGTACTAATCTTTTGCACTTGTAATATGTTTGGTTTAATATAATATCTGAGTTCATAGATCTTTTATGCACAGCATAGTGTTGCTGAAGTTTCAAGATCAGACTGCCTCATTGAGTTTTACATTTATTTTTTTTATCTCATGTTTATTGAGAAGCACTTGTAATCTCTTGTTTATTGGAATTTTATCAAATGCCAAAAACATTGAGATTATCAAGTCTTGTGGAGTTAAACATATTGTTAATAGAATTCAAGCTCAGAGTGCAAAGCCATAATACTGCTGAAACTAAACAAACTCAAATTTGTAGACAAAATTAACACTTATAATGCTGGATTATAAACGACTAGAAAATCGCTACCTTTAAAGAAAATAAAATTTGACAATCTAAAGAAACAAAAGTGCAATAAATACCTAAAACATATTTTGAAGCAACAAAATTCCAAAAACAGAGTGTAAGAGCTTCAATGTTCTTTCGTGTTCTACTTTCTCATGATGCCCAAGTCTTGTCTTTGAAATTCAACATCCAGGAGTTGATATAGCGTTTAGCTCAACCAATGTTTATCAGCATTCTTTACCGAAAAAGAGTATTACTGGTTAAGGTACAAACAAATCACACAAAGTTTGCCACAACAATAATAATACTAAAGTGATAGTCAATTAAAAAAAATGATAATAAAGTAATCATTTGACTAAACACAATTATTTCACCTGAGACACGTCCATAGAATTAAGATTTTGTATCATACGAGTAAATGACATATTTGAATCACCAATCCCTTCAATTGTCATCTAAAAGAAATATAGTTTAGTGTAAATTGAACAAAGTCAAATTTGTAGACAATAGTAAAAACTAATAATCTAATTTACTTGATTAGTGGTTCCAAATGGCAATGACATCATTTGTGGGGGCATTTGAATTTGTAAATGTTGGGATGCCAATTGAGAAGGTTCATTGAAATAGAAACTAGGTGCGGCCATTTGAGGCAGGCTAGTGAACTAAATTTAACTAAATATATTAACACTTATTTAATAATCGTAAGCATATAATATTTCAATATAACTCATAAATATTTAAAATTTGATACCTCAAAATTTGTTCTAGGCTCCACTAAACTTGAGGTTATATTGTTTCCATTTGCTTTTGAAATCATCCCTTTTTTTTTCGAGCAACCTATACATAGTATCACAAGATTAAAAACATTATAATTGAATAAACAGAAATATCAAACAGCAACAGTTCAAATACTTACTAGATTTCGCTTCATTTTTCTTTCCTTTTACTTTGTGAGTATCAAAATGCCCTTTTAGCCTGATGTTCGAAGCTCCTTTTGGTTTTGCACATGGAGGATTTGAAATAGATTCTGTATCTGTTATTTTTTGCTTTCCTTTCAACAAATTATTTACATCATCTCCAACACAATCCTCCTCCAAATTCAATGTAGACAATAGATTTTCAATGTCATCCTTAAGCTTTCTCAAACTATTTCTACAAAGTTGTATATAAATGTGGTCATCTTGGCTTCTTGTAACTATGTCATATACATCTCGCATCATTTCATTCCGAAACATGGAATTAGTTTCAAGCATAGTTGTAAGAGCTGCCTCTCATTGCTTATACCCACGTAGTCTCTTTTTTTTTTTTTTTTTTTTTTGCATCTTTTGTCCAACGGTATAAGATATAACTTTCAGGAATTCTTGTCACATTATTGACATTTAGAATACATAAAATATGACAACAAATAAATCCTTTGGATTCAAATTTTTTCAACTATAACTAATACTCATCAAAAGGTATCAAAATTCACTATGCATGCTTTAGAATCTAATGCTTCAAATTTAACCTCATAAGTGTGGACATTATTACTTTGTGCAACCTTGGTTGAAATTGCTGCCATGGCACTGAAAACTTGCTTTTCAAATTGTTTGAAAATCTCAAATGTATATACATTTGCAGCATGATTCAATAATCCACTAAATTTAAGGACCATTGAAGGCATGCCTTATTTGCATTGAAAATCTTCTGAAACTCTGAATAATGCCAACGAGCAACAATTTCTTCAAACTGATGGACAAAATGAGTAACTGAAGTTGTCTTACTTGCAATCATGTTCAGAACTCTATTGCTATATTCACCTCTTTGAGATGATAAGATTCCAGCAAAAAAAACATCTTTATTTAATCCTTTACACCATTTTTTATAAATGTTGTGTAGTTTGTTCAACCACTTGTGAGTTCTAACTTCTTCAAAGGAATCACAGATTTTATTTCATACATTATCGAACTCTCTTCAGATTCATACCTCATCAGCATCTTGTAAAATAAACCTTGAAACTCTGAATTTGAATTAAGACTCCCCAAATGTGATGGAGCATTTAGTGAGATCTGCTATAAGCATAAGTGATGGCATGTTTAAAGAAACACTATAGATATAGCATCTGCCATTGCTTAATCTTTGTCAGTGCATATACAACACGGAGCCTTTCCTCCCATTGACTCAAGAAATGACTCAAAGAGCCATATAAAAGAACTTGTTGTCTCATTTAATAAGAATGTACATCCAAACATTAGATTCTACCAATGGTGATTGACACCCACAAATGGAGCATAAATTAAGTTATATTTATTTGTGCGGTAAATGGTGTCAAAGATGATAACATCACCAAAAGAATCATAATGGATCTTTGATCTGCCATCCCTCCAAAAAAAAATTGGTCATCCTGTTTTCTTGATCAACTTGCACAGTGTAAAAAAACATGTTATCTTCCGCTTGACATTGCTTGAAATGGTTTATGAGGCTTTGTGAATCTCTAGCTTCAATTGACATCATCTTTTTCTTACTAACATAGTTATAGCAATCCCTTTTAGTGAATCCAAGATACTGATCTCCCCCAACTTCCTTAGACATGTAAGAGAATGTGTCTCTGGTAGCTAAGCCTGTGTTTAAAAAAAAACAGAATAGCTTGTTAACAAATTGAAACGATTAAAAGCTAGTAGAATTAATTAAAAAAAGACCATGATTAGACTTGGCAATTAATTAAGAAGCAGCTGCATGTAGTATTTTCTTATAATGTAATGTAGCTCTTTTATACTACAGTTAAAAAATTGTGCTTTGAACAATAATACAAAAGAAACCTAAATCAAATTGTTTGGTGTTAAACTTCAATTCACAATTAAAGGAAAAAAAAAAGCTGCAAAAGTAAAATAGTGATCTCCTTTATAAAATTTCTTCATCTTTTAATGGTTTTGATGGACAAATAATTGTAGCAATTATAACAAAATCACACAAACATAATGGATAATGAATCAACTTTTTAATTTCATGAAATAATATTAAACATACCTACATCCACCATAGAATCAATGACGTTCATTTTTGACGTGATAAATTTCTTATTTAATCGTAACAGATGAACTTCTGATGGCAAAGAAAGTTCATGATTATGATTAGAATTAAATGCAGCCACTATCCATTTGTCATCTTTGACTGAAAATCGAATCATAGCATCGCATCCCGTTTTTGTTTCAATTTTGTGACGTTTTATGGATGAATAATGTTTGTCATCGTTACTCAGTCCTGCTTTTGAGCATCGAAATTCTATCTACACAACATTTTTATTTATGTCGCATTTTTTTTTTTTTTTATTTTCTGACATTGAAACTTTTTCTAATTGTATAATCATTATACAATTTAAATGCTTCCTTTTCTGCATTTGCTACAAAACCCATAAGATCATCATCTTTTCTATTTTCTTTGCCATTGCATGAATACCTATCTTCACTTTCTAGATTCATGTTTTGCTCTCCTAAGCTATAACATCATCTTCTAATTCCACCATATCTGTCACTGTAAAATCGAATAAAATAACTAATTTAGTTTCTATGTGACTTAAGAGATAATAACAAATATATATTTAGCCATTTTAAGGTTTTTGTTTTTCTTACGATGGAATAATTATATATCCAACTTTCAAACATACATTTATATAATGATCAGAGATATAACTATATTGATCAATTAAATTTTTGTATTGGCAAAATCAAAATATACAAACCTAGATGGCTTGTTCGACGACAGAGGATGAGAAGAGACAATAACCACTTATCAAATGCAGTAGAATTTCTTTAGGACTGAAAGAGATAAAAATATCTGAAGAACTAATTAGGGTTATACAATAGGTGAAAATTAATGATGAAAATACAAGCCAAATCTATTTCTTCAAAAGTAGTAGGAAATTAATTGTTTTTTTGTGACTTTACAGCTCATTCAGGTGAGGTGTCATATTTTAATTACTTGTCAACTTTCTATTGGTCAAATCATAGGTGACGTTGTGGACCAGGTCCTCCCTAAAATTTCCCGTTGAACATCTCCTATCAGTTTGAAACATTGAATAATCCCATTAGGTACTTTTACTATTTGTTTACTAATCACAAGCATCAAATGTAACAAAATGCTTATTTGTGTTCAGTGGTGAATCTGCCTTGCCTTTTCCCTTCAACATTTTGTACACTTGTTTGACCATGAACTCCATCTCTTCCTCATCAGCTACATTGTCCTCCTTATTTATATGTTTTGAATAAGCATTTGTTTGCACTACATATGCCCTTGATTTTGAGTCATTTTTCCTTTCCCTTTACCCTTGTAACCTAAACTCTCTCCTTTTGGAAACTAATATTGCTCTACTATGTCCATCTTTGCCATAATTATCACAATAAAAATTAATTTTGTTCTCCACATTCAATTCATCTTTCTTTTGCCCGCCTTTGTTGAAGAATGATTCAAAGTGTAGTTGTTAGTGGCTCATGTTTTTCAGGAGTTTACTCTATCAAATAAGTTATTTGCTATATTTTAGTTAATGGAATATTAGTGTGCCAAAATTGATGTGTTAGTTGCTAAGAATTCTCTTATTCCATTTTGCTGTAAGCATATATATATGGGCATTAGTATCAGAGTTTTGTGTGTGCATTTTATCAAGCAATATAAGTGCAGTTCATAGTCTCTCTTATTTCTCTTGTTATTGTTTTACTGCACTTCCCTTTCCCAACAAAGTTGGTTTCAGAGCAAGCCAGGTTGAGAGAGTAAACAATTGAGAAGAGAGTGTAAACACGTGAGGGGAGTGAAACACGAGAGACAATTTAATGACAAGTAACGGCAGTGGAATAAATGCTGTAAAACCACTCATTCCCATCTTCAAGGGTGAAGGTTACGAATTATGGAGTATTCATATGAAAATTTTACTTAAATCTCAAGATCTCTGGGATTATATAGAGCATGGGTATGATGAACATGATGAAGAAGCCAACTTACGTAAGAATAGGAAAAAAGACTCCAAGGCTTTGGCAGTCATCCAGCAGGGAGTTCATGATAGTGTTTTTTTAAGGATTGCAGCAGCATCAACATCAAAACAGGCATGTTCGATATTGCAAAAGGAGTTTCAAGGTGATTCAAAGGTATTGTTACTAGGTTGCAATCCCTGCAATGTGACTTCGAAACATTAATGATAAAAAATGGAGAATTAGTGGCAGATTTTTTATCAAGACAATGGTAACAGTCAGTCAAATGCGACCCTATGGTGAGGACATCACTTATCAGAAAATTGTTGAAAAGGTACTTCAAAGCTTAACTCCGAAATTTGATCATATAGTAGTTGCAATAGAGGAATCTAAGGATTTGTCAGTTTTCTCATTTGAAGAACTAATAGGTTCTCTTCAAGCACATGAATCAAGAATTAACAGGTCACTTGAAAAAAGCAAAGAGAAGGCATTTCAAGTGAAGGAGGCAATCACAAAAACTTGAGAAACTTCTAATTCTGCAAATAGAGGCCGTGGAAAAGGTGGATTCCGTGGTCGAGGTTGTGGACGAGGTCGAGGCAGAGGTTGATCTAATGGGCAACAAAGGCAGTCCAATGAACAAATAACCTACCAAAGTGGAATTCAATGCCATCACTGCAAGAGATTTGGGCATATAAAGGCTGATTGTTGGTTCAAAGACCAGTGCATGAATTTTGCAGAAACAGTTGATGAAGATAGTAGCAATTTGTCTATGGCTTGTTTTGACACTTGTCCTCTGATGTATGGTTTGTGGATAGTGGGTGTTCTAATCATATGACAGGAAAGAGGTCTATGTTTAAGGAACTTGATGAAGCACAAAAGTCAAGTGTGAAGATAGGTGATAACAAAGAAATGCAAGTGGAAGGAAAAGGTACTATGGATATTCAAACAAGTCATGGTAAAGTAAAGTTTTTGCATAATGTTCAATTTGTTCCCAGTTTAGCACACAATTTACTAAGTTTTCGACAACTAATGGCTAGTGGATATGTAGTAGTTTTTGATAATGAAGCTTGTCTTATCAAGGAAAAAGAATCAAGCAACACCATTGTCAAAGTCCATATGACTCAAAACAACATGTTTCCTTTGGAGGTGGCCAACAAGGAGATTTTTAGGTTGCTTGCAAAAAAAAAGAAGAGTCCAAAATGTGGCACTTGCGATATGGGCATTTGAACATCAAAGGTTTGAAGTTGTTGAGAAATAAAAGTATGGTTCTGGATTTACCAACAATTAATGACTTTGATTTGTGTAAGGGATGTGTCTATTGAAAACAAACAAGGAAGTCATTTCCTGTTGGAAAAGCTTGGAGAGCAACAAGGTGCTTGGAGGTAATACATGCTGACTTGTGCATTCCTATGAATACTGTGTCATTTGGTGGGAGTCGTTATTTTTTACTATTTACTGACGATTATAGCAGAATGAGTTGGGTTTATTTCCTTACTAACAAATTAGACACTTTTGCTAAATTTAAGTAGTTCAAGGCAATGGTGGAAAAACAAGGTGATTTCAGCATAAAAACTCATCGCACAGACAGAGGGGGTGAGTTCGTGTCAAATGACTTTAACCACTTTTGTGAAGAACATGGTATTCGCAAGGAACTCACCGCACCTTATACTCCGGAGCAAAATGGTGTGGTCGAATGTAAGAATCGGACCTTTGTAGAGATGGCTAGAAGTTTATTAAAGGAAAAGTAATTACCAAATGAGTTCTGGGCTGAAGCTGTAGCAACTTCAGTTTATTTATTGAATATCTCTCCTACAAGAGCTGTTATGAATCAAACTCCATATGAAGCTTGGCAAGGTCGACAACCAGCAGTGGGTCACTTAAGAGTTTTTGGCTGCATAGCCTATGCTTTGGTAAGCTCTCAACTTCATAACGAGCTTGATGAAAAGTCTCAAAAATGTATTTTTGTTGGCTATTGTTCACAAACCAAAGCATATCGATTATATAATCCTCTTAGTGGCAAGATGATAATAAGTAGGAATGTTATGTTTGATGAGAGTGCAAGATGGTTCTGGGATAGCTTTGAAGAAAATAAGGATGACATTAAGAAGGCAGAGAATGTCCCTATGCTCCATGGGGTCAATTTAAATGAAGATTAAGAGCTTG
The DNA here is from genome assembly GCA_039660915.1 of Euphorbia tirucalli. Taxonomy (NCBI): domain Eukaryota; kingdom Viridiplantae; phylum Streptophyta; class Magnoliopsida; order Malpighiales; family Euphorbiaceae; genus Euphorbia; species Euphorbia tirucalli. The sequence continues at coordinate 60,578,432 of CM077632.1, forward strand.
TTGGAAATGCCCTAGTCCCGAGGCATTGGTCCTTGTATTTGTACTATACATTTATTGGATTCATGTGTTGTACTCATTTGTGTCATTAATAAAGGCATCAATTCATTTATTATATCTATCTTGTGCAATATATTAAATGAAGTATCCAATGGACATATCTATATCCATGACGACTAGTGTCATGCACTTAGCAGTAAGACCATGGATAGGGTTAACGATATGACCATAAATAGATCCGTAGTCTGTTCCAGTCATGGGAATGAATGGAACAACAGACTATCATTAACCTGGTTGTATGGCGGTGTCTTACCGGTCATTGGACATGGAATGTCAACCAAGTTAATGGGTACATGCCTGGAAGTATGGTACTGGATAGATCCACTTAACGAGTAATCCACATGGTATGGTATCACAATGGATTCTCGTGTAGTACTTGTATGGATCCTTTGACCTGACCATATGATGGTATTACATGTGAAGTCGCATACTTAGGGGTACGCCTAAAGGGCCTGTAATAGGGTGCCAAGTATGGGTGCTTTCGGGGTATGTCACTGAACATGGTAATACTATGGATATGCAGAAGGGATTTGTCACTCAGTAACCAACTGAGAAGATATCATCGGCCACTTGATGAATGTGACTGATAAGAGCGTGGCCACACTCAAACGAGTTGGAACTTGTTTGTGAGCATCAGTACATTCGGGATCAAGTTAATGGCCGGACACAAAAGAGGGTGATCAATCCATGCCTCTGTGTTGGACACCGATATCAATGACATGGGATGTACAAGTTTAAACTACAGGGTTATGATATCAGTTAGACTGCCATCTCCATCTTAATTGGGGGCTGCAGTGGCTTGCTAGAGCCCAACTGCAGTCTACGAGCCAAAGGCCCGCTGCCAACATGAAGATGGGCCCACAGGATCGTACACATAGAACGATAGAATGCAGACTTAAGGAATCATATGTATACTTGGAGTATACACAATGGAGGGAGAAGCGTGTATATATTAATTATATTATAAAGATCAATTGGATTGATCATAATAATAAAATTAATATATATATATATATATTCAATTGGCTCTTCATAGTTAATTGGATTAATTATGAAAATTATTTCCTAGGTGGAAATATTCATATGTATGGGTTTACATATGATTTTATTTTGTGTAGATTTAATCTTAATTTGATGGATTAAATTAATAGTCAAACCAATTTTAATTTGGATGTAAATGATATATTACTTGGAGTAATATATCAAATACATGGGTATATTAAAATTGGGGTTGAAATTAATTTAAACCAGAATAATTAAAATTAGACTGGGTCTAAATTAAAACATGGAAGCCCGCACAGAATAGAAAGGAGCCAAGATGGGCCTGAATTCCCTTAAGGGAATTCGGCCAACCCTAGGTATAAATACCTAGGGTTAGAAATTTCGGCCAGACCAAGTAAGAGCCTCCTAGCCGAAATTTCCCTAGCTCTTCCCTCTCCATTGTTTCGTTTTTCCGACGCTAGCACGGGTTGCATTTGTTAAGCGTTCGTGTACGTGAGAGTGGAGGAATTCTACCTTGAATTCTGCAGTCATCATCCATCTCAGAAAGAGATTTTTCTGGTAAGAAATTTAATCCCTTTCTGTTTAATTTTAAGTTTTTTCAATTTCCACTTCAATTGCTCCTGGGACTGGATTTGAGGAAATCACCGCGTTCTTCCACTTTTATCGGGTGATTTCCGGTGAAAAATCCCAACAGAGCTGACATATGCAATTTCTCTGGCTGGTTCCTTTTCGGAATCGCTGCCTTCATCTCCATTAGCATCGTCCACTTCTTCAAGTCAAGATGAAACTCCTCCAAGGAAGTTAGATCTTTGACTGATATTTATGCATGAAGTTTAGATCTTTGACTGATATTTATGCATCTTGTCAATTTGCTTTAAATGTTTCAGGTCCCATGACTTATGAAGAAGCATCCAACAAGGAGGAATGGCAAAAGGCCATAGTGGAAGAAATGGCAGCAATTGAACCACGGGAGATGACAGACTTACCAGAAGGGGAAAATGCAATTGGTTTGAAGTAGGTGTATAAAAGCAAATATAGTGCAGATGAAAGCTTACAAAAGCATAAAGCACGGCTTGTAGCGGAGGGTTATGCATAACAACACGGCCTTGACTTTGACGAAACATTCTCTCCAGTGGCCCGGTTCAAAACTGTGAGGACTGTCCTAGCATTGGCTGCTCAACTTTAATGGCCTGTTTATCAATTTGATGTCAAGTCAGCCTTCCTAAATGGAGATTTAAAAGAAGAAGTTTATCTATCTCAACCAGAAGGTTTCTTGATGAAAGGCAAAGAAACTAAGGTGTACAAATTGAGAAAAGCTTTGTACGGATTAAAGCAAGCTCCGTGAGCTTGGTACAGTAAAATTGATGGTTTCTTTCAGCAAAATGGATACAAGAGAAGTGAAAATGAGCCCACTCTATATGTGAAGAAGGGAGGTAAAAATGATTTCATCATTGTTTTTCTTTATGTTGATGATATCATTTATACAAGTTCTTCTAATTCTCTTGTTGATGAATTTAAATCACAAATAAAGAATGAGTTTGAGATGTCAGATATGGGTTTATTGCATTATTTTCTTGGTCTTGAAGTCCACCAAGGAGAAGATGGAATCTTTATCTCATAAAAGAAGTATGCAACAGATCTTCTCAAAAGATTTGGTATGCTTCATTGAAAGTGTGAAACTACTCCCACGAATGTCAATGAAAGATTGCAGAAGAAAGATGGATAAAAAATGGCTGATGCTAAAAGTTTTAGAAGCTTAGTTGGAGGCTTAATTTTTTTAAGCCACACACGACCAGATATTGCATTCTCTGTTGGAATGATATCTAGGTTCATGCAAGATCCTTTGAAGACTCATTATGGAGCAACAAAGAGGGTTCTGTGATACATTGCTGGAACATTGGATTATGGCATTTGGTACTCAAAAGCTTCAGACTTCAAATTGTACGGGTACATGGACAATGATTGGGCAAGATCTTTGGATGATCGACAAAGCATTTCTAGAAATGTTTTTACTCTTGGTACAGGTGTAATTACTTGGAGTTCCAAGAAGCAAGCCACAACAGCCTTGTCATCCTCAGAAGCTGAATATGTAGCAGCCACTTCAGCAGCTTGTCAAGTCATTTGGTTAAGAAGATTGTTAGCTGAACTTAAACAAGAGCAGAAGGGAGCAACTGAGATCTTTTGTGACAATAGAGCAGCAATCTCTATGGCAAGGAATCCAGCTTTCCATAGCAGGACAAAGCATATCGATATTCGCTTCCATTTTATTCGTGATTTGGTAGCGAATGGAGAAATAAGTTTAAAATATTGTAGCACTCATGAGCAGGTTGCTGATATACTGACTAAGAGTCCGTTCAAAGAGAAGTTTTGTTATTTCAGATCCTTACTTGGAGTTAGACACTTTGAATCAAGGGAAAGTGTTGAAGAATGATTCAAAGTGTAGTTGTTAGTGGTTCATGTTTTTAAGGAGTTTACTCTGTCAAATAAGTTAGTTGCTATATTTTAGTTAGTGGCATATTAGTGTGCCAAAATTGATGTGTTAGTTGCTAAGAATTCTCTTATTTTGTTTTGTTGTAAGCCTATATATATGGGCATTAGTACAAGAGTTTTGTGTGTGCATTTTATCAAGCAATATAAGTGCAGTTCACGGTCTCTCTTATTTCTCTTGTTATTGTTTTACTGCACTTCCCTTTCCCAACAGCCTTAGCTTTGGATCCATCTTGGTAAAGTTGGCAATCTCAACATGCTGTTCAACAGAATTCTCGTTACCTTGCACAAGAATTAAGCTGAATGAAAAATCCGAAAAAAAGGAAAGTACAGTTGAAAGCAGTCCAGCTTCCAGTAAGTCCATATAATTAGTGCATAAGAAATAGGAAATTAATAGAGTTTGCTTCGAATGTACAAATTTGGATCTCTTCTTAAACGCTGATAGCACGCATACATGTCGAGGTTATGTTGGACTTTTCACTGGGCCTACAGAAATAGAAGCCCAATGATATGCAAGCGTTTTGCACATTCTTCTTTGACATTTAATCATCAACTCAAATATAGTGGAAATGAATTTCTGATATTTTGATTTGATACATTAAGCTTTCAATTAATTATACTCAGTATGATATACACTAAGTTCTTGCATAATGAAATAGCCCATTATAAATATCATATTTGATTGAAAATGAATGGACCATTTTATTTGCATGTTTTCATAATTTGAAATAATATTTTTTTTTTATTGTTTCTCTATAAAGGCTCTGTAAATATATATATATATATATATATATATATATGCACCTCTAGTCAAGTTTGAAGGTACAAGAATTGGTTTGTAAGTAAGAGACTTCGTATATGTAATTATAATTAATTGATGGTTCAATTTATCAAATTAAATCATCAAAACTCATCCTATAAAAACTAAAAAGTTGACATAATTCAAATTTTTTTTTTTAAGCTAATACGTTGCATGGTGGCTAGTACATACAACGTAGAATCAGTTTGGGATTGTTGTTAGTGAAAGTGCTATCAGAAAAAACCAGATTTCATCGCTTTCTTTAAAAGTAGTTTTAAGTGTTTTTCCAGTACTTTCCTGAATACAATCTGACTTTTACCAATTGTGCATTTGAAGCTGCTTTCCGTAGCTCCAAAAGTAACTTTCAGTTAAAGTAAGGTTACCCATACTTTAGCTGAAAGCTGTTTTCGGGACTACAGAAAGCAGCGTCAAACTGGTAAGTAATCAAATCAGTTAATACAATAAACAAACATACAAGTGGGCCTTATCACAACCCATAGGTCGACTTTGATGAGCACATCAAGCTATCAGTCAGACAGGCCTATTATTTTTGTTATAATATTGTATGAAAAAATGTCTCAACTCTTAACTAAACCTATTCCTGGGCTCATCTGCCTAGGTCTGCTCTATGATGGTTGGATTTGGACATTTTAAACCTGCTAAAACCCGACTTACAAGCTTGGAATTGCGCTCAAACTCCAAACCCGACTTGAATCATTTTCAAAATATGATACATATATTATAATTATAAAATTTAATTTTTTTTTTTAACAAAAACCAATTTTTATTATATAACAAAAGAAAATGAGTAGGATTGGAAATTGAATTTAAAGTCCGAGCCTAACATGACTCGAGGACACAAATTTCGCTATGAAAAACCAATTCAGCATAAATATTCAAAAATTATTTTTCACATGTATAACAATAACTGCAATGTTATATCAAATTATATTATATATAGAACCACAACTTTAAAGCAATAAGGTGCAATACGTTTTTTTACTGCTGTTGAAAATATATATAAAATATTTATACTTTTGGTAGCAAAAGTCAAATCTAGTATTTTTTTTTTTTTTTTTTTTTTGTAGTGCCGATCATTTTATTCCAATGAAAGAAGATCTAATTTCATTCTCAAAATTTTGAGTAGAACTATATGCAGTGGCGGAGCCAGAATCCGAGCACCGGGGGGCAATAAGACCGGCAAGTCATTACGGTGACGGACAGACAGACAACGACAGAGAAAAATAAAATAATAACCCATACATATAAATTTTAAATAACAAACTATATAAATGATGTTTTAATTGGTACTAATCATAATCATAATTACAAAAAATGAAATCCCATTTTTTAGAAAATATATATTATAAATTTAAAAATTACAAATACATAAACCAAATAATAAAAATACATATGACAATGGCATAAAAAAAAAACTCCAATACAATATGAAAATTTGAAAATAACAAGAAATTCATCTCACTTAATTTTTTTTTTCTAAAAAAAGAAAGAAATATATACTAATATTTTTTAAATATACTATAAATCAATATAAAAATAATAGAAACAATTTAAATAGATAAATTTTTTTTATGGAAAAAATTAATTTTTTTTTTTAATCTCAAAGGCAAAACGACGTCGTTTTACCCTTTTTCCCCAAAAGTTTGAGGACAATTGTAGCACTCCCAACTTTTGGGAGAGGAGCGGCGGCTGCTGGAAACAGCCTTATTTAGGGTGTTTTCCAGTGACTGGGAATGGGGGAGGGGGGGGAGGGGGGGGCGGTCAGTTGTTCCTCCATGACCCCTCAGCGCCGCCCCTCACTGTATGTTAAAATGGAGATTACATATCTTCATGAGTTTTTTGTTTTTTCTCAGGAATATTATTGCTTTATCATATTTATTCGAAATAGAAACTAAGATTAAATGTTAAAATGAAATATCAAAATTCTAACAAAGACATAAGACACTTGTTACATTTTTGCACGAGTTCAAAATGACTGATTGATCACCCAGCCAGCCTATTATTTAATTTCTAATTGACATAGAATAATTGCAAACTAAGATATTTTTTTACAAGTAACTGACCAATTTGTTGTAGTTTTCAGATGCATGGGAATTGAAATAACTGAAGTTCCAAGCAATAAGGCACAAGATTTAGATCTTAATCATTATTACAAGTAACATGAAACCGTTTTCAATGTCATAAAATTTTGTATTTCCAAGATGCTTAATTCCACATGGTTTTATTGAAAAGAAAAAACGAAAAGAAAAACAAGTGTTTTATTTATATTAAAAAAAGGCAAAAAAGGTTATAGTCAACTTGCTGTTTCTTACAACTGAACATAATCTTCAAATTAATGAACAAATATTAGATCTAGATGCACCTTCTTGTAACGGTAATTGTAAGAATCTTGGCCTACAATATTAATCCTCTTTAATTATACTTATCTACTTAATTAAGCTACCTTATCGAGGAAGATATATAAAGATTAATTAATTAGCCTCCAAAAAGGAATTCAGCAAGTGTAAATTACAAGCAGCTATGTTTTTGGCAAAAGTAAATTTAAAATAATAATAATAATAATAATAAAACTATGTGCATGTTTTCCTCTATTTATAAATTTTATAAAGAGAGAAATGTAGTATTTTCTTTTTTACATTTACGTAAGAGACCTTATATTTTACTGTGTAAATGCTGATCTTTGTCAATGTAACATAATCGTTGTACCAGAAATAATGATAAAAGATATTATATGACTACTTAACCTATCAACTTATGTTTTTGGCTGAGATATTATATAAGAGTGATATGTTGATTATCGGTTGTGATCAGACGTAATAGTTATCCTACCATGCATTCAGATTCAATTAAAAAATGAAAATGCCCAAATTTAAACCTTCGGTCACCCTGGTTAAGAAGCTTTAATTAGTGGCGAAACAACAATCTACACTGTGAGATCACTTAATATCATTGAGTTTAATCTATTAAATTCGTAATAATGCACCCACTAAATTAGAATATTACGCCCACTAAATCTATAACACGATGCCTCGTTTTATTTAGCAAATCCATTTAAATTAATTTATTATGTCTACTAAATTTGTAAAATCAACTTCAGAAGGAGAAATCATATTAACATAAATAAATCTTATTATATTAGCAATAATAAATTGGTTTTTACCTAAACACCAGTAGAATTACATATCATAACTAAAATACAAAATATATTTAATACATTTCAATCCACCAAAGAGAAAAAAACAATCATCAGTGTTCTCAAATTCTGAACAGCAATAAAAAAGAAAAAAATAATAAAACAAATTGCAAACACATGCAATGCAATCGATTCAATCAAAAAATATATTCAAACTGATCGGTCAAGGGAAAAAATTAAACTACTAAATTAAAGCATCTAAAAAAATATCTTTTTCATATCCACTACAACTTTGTGAAAACTTAAAATTACTTTCTTCTTTTTGTTAGGTATATATTTACATTGCACATTAAAATATTTTTTTAATAAAATAATCGATTAAATTTTATTTTGAGAAAAAAATACAAAAAAAATTCTAAAATATCTCACATTTCCGGCATTTAAAAAGTTATATTAAAAATTAATTACTTCAAAAAAATCACACAATCATTTATTTTGAAAAATAAAAAGTCCAATATCTGTTCTGTAAATACAAATTAATTCATCGTACCCAAATACAAAATTATTTAAGTTTGTTGCAAATTAAAGTTAAATGTACCTAATTAGTTCAAAAATATTCTATAAGTACTTAATTACATAAATTAGATCTTCAATTGATTAAACTTGTATCTCTTTTTTTTAGTTCTTTCTATTGCAAAAACAGTAAAAATTTCCGAACATGTATATATATATAGTACTGACATATAAATGCAAGCAATATAACATAAAATAAAATAAATAAATACTCTTATTAATTATTTTGATTTTAAAAATTATTTATCATTATTGAATTGTCAAATAAAATATCAATTAGGTATGTTAATTTTTCAACAAAGTTATTTTAATTCTTTTTCTTGGATAAATAAAATATTATAATTCTTGCTTTTGAATTAAATTAAACCATTCCTTTGAATAAATATTGCAATTATTTTATGATCTAAAGCTAATATCAGCAATAAGAAGTATGTGAAAGTTTGACTTAGAGCGATAAAAATCAAAGCAAAAAACGTTGTATGAACTGAAACAGATACAGCTTGATATTCAAGAATTTGCATAAATGTCAGCATGATAAGAAAATTGAAGCAACCGGAAAGCGAAACATGTGCAAAGGAGAAAAATAACTAAATACTAATTAAGAATAAAGAGGGTCAAAAATCTTGTATTACACTCATAATATTACGTAAAAGGAAAATTAGTTACAGGATTGATTAAAGATTATAATTAATATACTAATTAACTGATTTTATTTTATTAAGAGTGATGATGCATGAATCTTACTAGAGTTGGCCACGTGAGTGGAAAGAAGAGGAATATTTAGGAGTTAAGACAGGCACGTGAGAAACAAGGCGAGCTAACGTGCAATCCATGTGAGTTGTGTACATGGGCCCACGGCCCACTCTCTTAATAGATTCTGTTGGTCAAAAGGGCCACTTAACCATGTCCACACATGGCCTTTTTAATTAAATACCAACCCACGTTCTTTTATATAATTTTATTAAAAATAAAAATTATTAAATAGACCCATACTGTATTTATTAATCTTATTAGCTTATTTTATGTTTTGGAAACATGCTAGTAATAATGGCACCGGAACTCATCATTACTTGGAACAATCCCAAAAGATAGAATTTGTTTATAATATCCCAGCCAAAGTAGAATTTTCTTTCTATATATATATATATATATATATAATTTTTATTCTTTTAACAACGTAATATCTGGCCTCACAGAAGCTCAAATCATAATTCTTTCGTTTAGAAAGAAATACACAGAAATCTTAGCTGAATATATCCAGCAAAAGTAGAAATTGATAGAAAAAATAATAATATAAAGAACAATATAGATAAAAATTATATTATATATCTGAATTGATTAATTAGCCTAGGAATAGTCGCAATTCAACACACTATTTTATCAAACTAATTCAATAACAAAAATAAAAAAGCAAAAACAATATATATAAAGAAAATAAATAAAAAAAAAAAAAAGAGAAAAAAAAAATCCATCACACATCACATGTAAGGGGAGATAGGTATTGCTATTTGGTACAAATTAAATCCCTCTCTTCCTTAATATGATACAAAATATGGAAGAAAAAAGATGATTAGTGATGATGGGTGGTAGCAGATGGTGGAGACGCCGTGGCGGTGGCCGGAAGCGGTGGAGGTTTGCACTGGTAGCATTTGGCGAAGAGACCAAAAGTGTCCACTTGCCTGACAAAATTGGTCATGCTAGCCCATCCTCCGAAACCAAAACCAACAATTAAAATCCATATCACAATAAATGCATTAATTACATACATGGCCGTCCAGCTTGGCATAAAGAATGGAGGTTTCTCCGCTGCATTCTGCCAAATTCAAATATTTTTAATCAATCAATTAATTACTCAAATACCCTCACTTCCAAACATTTCATACATTATATCCATCATTGCACACTTGCATTTAATTATTTTTAGGAGATAAAAGGCCAAGTTTGTATTAATTATTCTTGCAGAAGATAAATTAAATTTTTATAGCACTAAATCAACTCTATTTTCCATTACCTTTTTTTTTTTAATATATATCGTTTAAAATTATTCATAAATATTAATAAAAAAAATTATTAATTTAGCCTTAATATTTCTTCCCTAAATCTAATTTTCTTATAAAGTATCATGACTCATTCTAAACGTCTTTTTTAGTACATATAAGGGAAAATGTGTGGAAAAAAAAAGTCAAAAGTACGTAGATATCATAAAATATCATTTAAAAAGGAACATATTGAAAAAAACAAAATGAAATATAAAAATCAACAAAAAAAAAAAAAAGCTAATGAATGAGGGGGTTCACATAATAAGGCATGAATAAACTTACATATCACTTTAGCGAAAAGTGATTCCAACAAAAAGTAATAATTAAAAGGGAAGCCATTTAGAAATGCAGTAAAAGTGAATTGCTTATTGCTAACCCAATTTTTATAAGGTAATTTGAAATATTAATGATTGGATTGGAATGAATAATTAAATTAAAACATAGAAATAGTGAAATGGGGTCCATAGAGTAGAGAAGAGGGTAGAAGTTGAAAAAGGACAGGTCATAAGGAAGACAGGATTGATACAATTATACAACAATCCAACTGGAGCAGTATAACTAAATGAAAACGACACACCACCTATCCTATGTATGTCTATCTACATTACATGCCTCTCTCGATATATCCAAATCTAACCCTTAAATGCTCTTACTCTCCCTTTGTTTACACATTCCCACTGTACAATGTGGGATTCCCCACCTAATGCGGACACTCCACTCACCCTCCTTTCTCCATCTTCTCCTTCCTTTTCTCTCCAACTCATTAAATATCCAATTAATATCTTTTTTTTTTTTTTTACAAAATCATCAAGTTTAGTAGATGCAGATCTAGGCGTCCACTAGTTTTTGGCCTAGTAGTACAATCTGAAAATAGAAAATTTCTAATAAAGTCATACATTAGATTGGTCATGTCATCTAAGAGTCCCAGAATTGTACTTACATTGTGATCATGTAACGGCTCCGGACCAATTCGGTCTAGAACCATAGTAAAATTTCTCCTAAAGGTAAAGGTCATTCTTATAAAGTAGATGAAATTTAATCCACTTTCTCTAATGTAAAAAGGACTAAACGCTCACTGAACGGAGAAATTAACCAAAAATATGTTCCTATTAATAAGGACTAAGTCCTAACGGAATGGAAAAATAACCTCAAACCCCACAAGAATGAGCTTTGACTCTTTACCACCCTCAAATTCACTTCTTTAACATTTACTCTAATTAATAGTCTAACTTTTTCTTTTCTTTTTTTTTTTTTCTTAAAAAAAAAAACACTAAAATTTCAAGGGGATGTATTAATGTTATTTTTAGTTTTTTACCTGTCTCGCGGTAGCTTTTCTGTAGGTAAGCATATGGGCTAAAGCTGGAATAACGTAAACGGTGAAGCTGACCAAGAGAGCTCCGACGGCAGAGTTAATGGGCCCAAAAAAGGGGAAAATAATTGCTAAAAACCATATTGGTATTACTACTGGCAGTCTCGCAAGTGCCCTTAGGCATATGCTCTTGGTATCGTGCATTCCAATCACCTTCTCCCACACAAAGTACAGCGGTGTGCATGCGAACCCAAATGTTATGAACTGCACTTTTCAAATTCTGCGTCAGGATCGCTTCCAATTTTTCATTCAATCAAATTAACAAACAATTGGTGTGCAGTACTATTTAAACCTGGTGAATAAGCATTAGGATAACGGCTGCGTCACGGAAGCCAGTCTTGGGCAAAAGCGAGAAGGCATTTGAGTGGTTGAGCAGTTCATCGCCGAACGCCCAGTACACGGCGGAGGCTGACGGAAGGGTTAGAGTGAAAACATAGAGAGTAGCTATCAAATATATGTACTTGAACTTCTGTGGCTTCCACATTGCATGCATTATTTCCCTGTTAAAAAAAGTAAAGTAAATTTCAGCCATTTCAAATTTAAATAATTTTGTAAGAGAATTAGATGGACGGGGGAACAAAAAATATATAATTGTATCATTTTGTTGGGTCCCGAAGCCCAAGAAGACCGGCAAAAGCTGCAAACAGAAGCCTTGTACAAACAAGTGAAAGAAGAAAAATAATAGTGGCTAGAGTTATAAAAAGTTCGTTAAAAAAAGCTTACACAGTAACAGCATGTCCGCCGAAGGTGTAGAGGATATTGGTGGCTCCGGTGAAGTACAGCACTAGCTTTTTTGGACCTGTGTGTGTCACTCCGTCCACCTGCAAAATCAATGTATAAATTAATTTAATTTAATTAACCATTTAAGCTTAATTATAGGCTTGAATTGAAGATTTTTTTTTTTTTTTTTTTTTTTTTTTTTTTTTTTGACCTGGCCGTGAACGAGAGCAGCAATGGTTAGATACCAGGCAGTGTAAGTGGTCATGCCCAGGCCAAGAAAAGACCAAATCCGGTAATTATGGAAAGAGGGAATGAAAACAGTTGTAGCACAACAAGCTCCAAAAATGTATGTCCATGTCCTCTTGTCCAAATGGTCGTTGATGTAATAAATGTTACTGTATCACACCAAACACTTCAAAATTACAACCTTAAAACCAAGCAATTAAGTGATACCCAGATTACAAAATTGAAAAAAGTTACTACCTTGCACAAGCAATAAGCTGAATTACAGATCCAAAGAGAAGGAAAGTACAGTTGAAGGCAAGTCCTACTGCTTTCCAGTATGGACCCAGTAAACCATCAAGAACTTCAAACCACTGAAATTAACCAAAAAAAAAATAGTAAGTTTTTGTGAAGATTAGAAATCACTGGTTGGGATTGTTGTGGTTGGATTGAACATTCAGGATTGGTGCCACCCACAATTCACTAAGATTCAGCCATTTGTCGCTTCAATGAGAAAAAAAAAACAAAATAGAGAAAGAAGTAAGATACCTGAATGACATGGTTTTTGAAGTTAACATTCTCTTTCTCCTTTCTGCTTCTGTACTCAATATAGAGTACACTAATAAGGTAAGCAGTCCAGCTTCCAATAAGTCCATAGAATATTTGGAATATAATCCCTGATAGCATACCCAGTTGAGAGAAAGAATAAGGCAGTGTCAATAGCACTTGAGCTACCTGTAATTTCAAGTAAGAATCCACTGTAACGGGCGGAATAATGCATAATTAGAAGCGTGTATTTAAAGACGACGAACTAGTTATGTACTTGATTAGAAGCGCAGCTGAACCAGGCATCCCAGGCGGAGCCGCCGTGCCAGAGGAAACTCTTGACACTAAACATGGAGTGATCTTCATCGTCTTCTTGTTTCTCTTGTAGATTTCCATCATTCTCTGTCTCGTTGAAATTTGAAACTATTGCTTCTTCTGCTTGCTTCTGACCCAACATTGTACTCGTTTTTCTCTAAACCCCAACCCAACGTCTAAATCCCTGGTAGATCTACAACACATGAAAAGACACTATATGAGACAAAAACTTAAAACTAAAAAAAAAAAAGAAGCTATAATCTGATTAAAACCGCAGCCCCAAGATAACGAAAGCCAATACCAATACATATATATATTTAAGTGTTAATACCCCCTCCTCCTTCCTCTAACCCTTTTTCAGATCCAAGAGAAAAAGCAAAAAAAAAAAAAAAGAATGCAAGAATCATAACTAACCTCAAATGCTGAATTTTTCAGTTCTCTGTCCTTTCTAAAGATATGTGAAATTGAAGATTTTGCAGATCAGATAGTCATAAATGTGAAAATCTTGAGATAGAGGAAAAGGTAAACTTTAATTGAGGCACTAATTAATCTCGGGAGACAAAAGGGGGGGCAGAGACGAAATTGAAAGACGGCGAGACCTCAAAAGGAGAAACCAAAAACTCTGCGTTTTAGCTTGGATTGGTCTTCCCTCCCACAGATGTTGAAGCAACTGTTTTTTTAGCAGTCTATACCAACATTATTAGGTTGCAATGAGAAACAAGTCAGGTATATATAAATACTCCAGTACTGGTAGGCTGGTAGTTAATGGGGGGTAATATGAAAAATGAAGAAAAAGTGGGAATTGAAAGGGAGAGAGCGAAGAGAAGGGAAGTTCACTGTAATCCACTTGGGATGCGATTCGATTCGATAATTAGAAGAAAAAAGAGAATTTTAGAAATGAAAGAGACAGAGAGACTTTGTTCTCTTCACTAGGGACGACACCTTCCTATTGCTATGCTGAATTCCTTTTAATTTATAGCCCCCAGCCTCACTACTTCTACGCCTTCTCTCTCTCTCTCTCTCTCTCTCTCTCTCTCTCTCTCTCTTAATTATAAAACTTCAAGTTGAAAAATGTAAAAAATTCTACCTCGAAAATATAACGTACATTTGCCTTGAACCTCTACATGTATCAAAAACAAAATCAGGTCGACATCTTTTTTTTTTTTTTTTTACTGCAAGACATCTTTTAATTAATTCTTGAGAAAAAAAATATCTTATTAATTAAGTTGGAACATTATTTTAATGTTTGATTCGATTTTTACAAATAAAATTTGGTTAAACCAGACGAACATAAATATTTTTGCTTTCAATTTTTGTCCATTCATTTCAATGTTCAATGTTCAATTTTTCTTAATCTATTTTTGTTTTCGGTTATTTTAATTTTTAACCAAAATGAAAATTTTATTTCAGTAATTTAATTAAATTTGGTTCAATTCAATTTATTACTTTAAATAGTTTTGATATGCCGCCCTATAGCAAAGATCACTAGAGAAGTGGTAAGTGCATAAAATGCGCTTATTTTATATTTGTTTATAAGTTTTAATTACTGTATTTTTCGTTAACTTAGGCGGATTTACTTCATTTTATGTTATTATTCGTGCTAGGACCCTTGAAGATAAAGTTTAGTTTAAAATATCGATTTTGGAGCTTAGAATATATAGAAGATGGAACTATGAAGTCATAACCAATGAGCACAACTTGTGGTGTACTGCTGATGGTGAAAATTGACTTAAAAAGCTGTTTTTACACAAGCCAAGATCATGGTTAAGGGGAGCTGCGAAAATTGTAGAATTTTTATGGGTTTAGGAGACTTTTTAATTAGTTTTATTTTAATTGTTTCGGCCTTATTCTAATTAGATTTTAGATGTTTTTATTTTTATTCTTAAATTAATTCTAATTAGATTTTCCTACAAATCTTAATTAGAGTTATTTTCTCTTTAAAATTCTTTCCTTAGTTGATGGGGATTAAAAAAGTTTAGATAGAGAAAACTTTCTCTTCTACTTCTTCTCTAATTTTGAACGTGATTTTTGAAGTTTTCTCTTTCCCTCTAGGCATTTTTTGCATGAAGAACTAAACCCTAACTTCTAGCTAGGAAGAATTTAGTCTTGTAAAATTAACTGTGAGATCATTTGTTTGTGTTTATTTCTTTAATTCAAGTAATTAATTTCATTTTGTGCTTATTTCTATTGCATGTTTTAATTGAATCTTTGATTTAATTATTTACTTGTGATTGATTTGCTAGTTAGGTATTTAAATACGTAATCGTTTAATTCACTTAACCTAAGTAGCGAATAACATGTTTAATTATGGACAAGTTTTTAATTCATACTATGAATGAAATTAATATGCTTTAAATTACCCCGCTCGTGTGATAATTGAGTAAAATTAGTATCTCTTTCGTATGTTAATGCTTTTGATTAAATTAAATTCTAAAGCTTGTTTGGAATTTTTTAATTGAACAGGAATAATTAATGAGCTTCTCCTGGTTATCTATTCCGTAAGAAGAGATAGATTATTCATGCTTTGTGATAGCCATAACTAATTTGCTTGAATATATTGAAGTTATTTTTTGTTTTTGATCGATGATCAGTTGGTTTAATGCAAGACTCGAATCTGCCTTCTAGCTGGAATTCATCTCATATACATCTTCGTCCAATTATTTCATTTTTGTTGTTTCTTTTGCTTTGATTATAATTTATAAACAATCTTCCCCCTTTTTACTTTTCTTTGTTTAAACTTTAGAAGAATTAGATCAACCAATCTCTGTGGATATGATCCTACTTCACTCTTGCTACAAAATTTGGTTCTAAAGAGTAGATATTTATTTTTAGTGTGCTCGACACACATAAAGAAGAAATAAATATATACTATATAAGGATTTAAGTAAATTTAATTATGTAAAAGGACTGAAATTTTATACTACTTAACTTTTTCAACACATTCAAAACATAATATTTCTGCTTAATCTCGCATGAGGTACAATATCCATCAATTGGCACGTGCATAATTTTTGAGGAAATTAGAATACTTTGAAGTTTACATGAGAGATCTAAACAATCCTTTCTACATCGGCGTGTCATAGCTACTAGTGTGAATTATATTTTTTATTCGGTCCCACATATCTCAAAAATTATGTCATGTGTAAGTTAATGGATACCATAGCCCATACGAGATGAAGATGTCAATTCTGGAGCGAATACAGTCATAATAAAAAATTCATATATTCAATGTGTTTAAAAAAATTAATCGAGAGACAATGGTGCTTTGCCAATGTAATATTAACAATGAAATTAGCACCATAGTTTATTCATGTAAATGTTAGAAACTTAAATGTAGGTCCGAAGATATTCCTATTGCTATAGTTCCAGAATCGCTAATAGAGTCGTTACTTCTATTGGATTAATGAAATCCCTTTATAAAACCAACACCAAAAATCCTTATGAGATCTTTGATTGTCAATAATACATGCATTTTTCTGTGTCAGCTCAACTCTCTTTATATAGCCCTCCATTGGGGACAATTAAGAGACATAATCGTTCGTGGACAAATACAATGGTTCAACATAATTAGGGATGTAAACGAGGCGGGGCGGGGTGGGGATTAGCAATCCCATCCCTGTTCCCCGGCTAGGCGAGGATCCTCGTCCTCGTCCCCGTTTAGTAAATGGGGGCGATCTTCATCCCCATCCCCGGCCTCGTCAGGGAACGGGTTCTCCGCGGGGATCCTCGTCCCCGTTAAGATTTTTTTTTTTTTTTGAAATTTTAAATAAAATTCAATTTGGTACAAAAATAAGTTAAAAAACATATTACAGTTTGGAGACCATTAAATAATTCACTTAATATTTCTTATAAGAAAGTGATATTTAATTAAAATATTACAACTACTAATATTATTATTTCAAAATATAGTATAGGAGTTCAATATACAGAAATTAAATTAGAGATTTCTAAATTGATAACACATGATTGATTGTTAGAAACTTTAAAAGTAAAAGAGAGATATAAAGCAATCCCTAGTTTTAGTTTTATTATTATGAAATTTAATTATTTATGTATATATATAAATAAATAATAAAATAAATAAATAAACAGGGATTTAACGGAAATCTCCGTCGAAGACTAAACGGGGATGGGAACGGGTCCGTGGGGCGGGGGAAGTAAATCCAATCCCCGTCCCCGTTTAGTAAACGGGGACAAAATTGTTCCTGTCCCCGTCCCGCCGGAATTCTAAATGGAGAATCCCCGTCCCCGTTGACAACCCTAAACATAATCTTCTGTGGAAAGAATACAATAGTTTAATGTAACTTTTCACTAAAAACAACAGAATGATTCCTTTTCACTTTTCATCGAAAGGACGCAACCATCAATTATACCTTTTAAATAATTATGTCTAATAAATAAATAAGTGAGACATAATTGTTCATGAACAAATACAATGGTTCAATATAATCTTCCATGGAAAGAACACAATGGTTCAATGTAACTTTTCACTAAAACAACACAAAAGGTTCATCTTAACTTTTCATCGAAAAGACGCAACCATTTATTATACCTTTTAAATAATTAAGTCCAATAAATAAATAAGTAAGACATAATTTTAATTTACATTATCCCGCTTAAACCACTATATTTATTTAGAAAGAGTAAGACCATATATATAGCAAATATTTATGGCCAAACTGAATATATAGTTGCACAATAATAGTGAAAATTTCGTAATTTACAAAACTCAAACCTTAATGAATAATCAAACAATATAACTTTCATGTATTAACACTTCATGAATAAACTTTTTATAAATTATTTAAAGTCCACAATTAGTACATGACATATATCTTGATATGTACCTATAATTTCATATCCATATGTTAATAGTTATACAATCATGGGAGCCATAAAAAAAATAACAACGGATTTTTTATGAAATCAAGAAACTTAAATGCTCATGAGCCTCATATTATGCACATTACCCTCTTCTAATGACTGAACCGATATTCTTTTAGTTAAAAGGCCAACAGCTATCAAATTGTTACCAATATGCTTAATAGACATTTCTTGATTTGATCACTCACGTCAAAATATTTTATGTTGACGTGTTTGTTGCCACTCACTATATTAATAAACCTTTATACAAGATCAATAACTTGTAATATTTGTGATAAAAATCTTTAATGCAAATAAAATTTATAATATTTCTCCTCAATCGCCTTCAAAGTGTCTCTCACCCTATCAAGATTAGAAATGGACCTCTAATGTCTTACTTATGTGAGATTTAATAAACATCAAACTCTACAGATAAAATTGCTCCCACTTTTCCTAAGCACCTTTCATAGGTGTCGTATCTTCATTTGTAGGAAAAGGGTAACCTCATTACGGAGAACCAAACTAATAAATAACAATGTAATGGATTTAGCTAATATCAATTCCAATAGTAAACTTAAAACCTACCTATAGGTAGAGGTTACTAAATGTATATAATTTACTATACGAAAACGTATGTATAAAGTGAACTATCTTTTATGTTAGTGCAAAAAAATTTATACCAACAGGCATAAAAATTTTGTAGACTAACCATTTGGTTATTTTATAGATACTAAAAAAAATGATGTTATACTCATATAGTTAAAAAAAAAAAAAACTACATATTTTTATACGATCTAATATACTTGATGGTTATTCAATTCATAGTTACGCATTTACATATTTTTAAGTTGTTGTGAGTACATTTAAAATAAATAATATCCACGTAGTACAGATCATAATAATACTTTGTTTTGACACTTAGTCTCCTTAAGTGATTAATAAAATGATATAGGATGTTGTGACAACTTCGAAATCATTTTGAAATCACGATTTACACATGGTAAGTATATCATCATAACCATCTCATAAAAATAACTACACTTTATCATGACTCAATGAATTGAACGATTTGCAGAAAATTTGACGTATTTAATAAATGTCGTTTAAGGTTTATGCACATATTATGGAAATGATTAATATGTCTACAAATTATTATTTTTTTAAAAAAAGTAAGCTTATCAAATTTCATTTTGAAATTTATTTCATCGTGATATTTGAATTCTATATAGTTTATAATAGGTGAAATAACGAGACATTAATGTTTTTATTTATATTTTTTTGTGTTAAACAATTATTATATAAAATAAATATAAGATTAAAAAAGAGTAAAATTATTTAAATTTGTCTTGATCTCTTAACATGACAATTAAAATTCGGTGGAATGGAGTATCGCTTATGAACGGGAGAAAAGTAGTAACGTGTGAGGTATTAAATCCAAAAATATACGGTAATAGTAGTAATTAAGAAGCAGAGGTGGTGAATGTGGGAATGAGTAAACAATAGGCACCGTGTTTGGACTAGTGTAATTAAATGTGACAGAGTGCTTAAAATTTGTAGCATCAGAATCTGTACTGCATCCTGCCATCTCTATTTTCCATCATTATTCATTCCGTATCCCTTTCCTTTTTCCCATATATAGGCCTTCAATTTCCTACTACTAGTTCCCTTCCTCTCTTTGTCCTTTCTTTTAATAAAATGAAAAATCAATTCAAGGGAAAAAATTGTCCAAGACAAAAATAATTTGTTAATTACTGAAAAAAGTAATTTCATTTTTGTGGGTGGAAATGTAAATGGGATGGAGATTTTTCTTTTCCTTTAGGGATTAGTTTTATAAAAGACATAAAATTTCCACTAAAATTTTTCGCAAAATAATGGGTGGGGATGGTAATACTCTTTCCCACCCAACTGAATTCTTGCTTTGTAAATTTTCATTTCATTTTATTTATTTATTAGTAATATTATGATTATACTTAATTAATCTAATTAAAATTATAATTAGACAACTTAAAAATTTTATTTATATTCAATTTAAATATTGAAAGATTATAAATTTGTTTAATTAATTTAATTATTTACTATATAAAATTTATTTTTAACTTTTCATGGGCGTTTCAATTGCCTTGGGATTTGTACGAATGGAAAAAAAAAAATTTTTTTTTCCGATTTATAAACAAAAATGAGGAAGGCAATTTCCCAAATTTCCCTGAGATGAAGTGGGGAATGGGAACCATTCACCGTTGTGTTTACATACCAATCTACTGAGCTTTTTTGAATATCTCAAAAAAGGCAAGGCAAATCACAACTTGATGACGTTGAAATTTTATGGAATTTGTAATTAGGTTTTTTATCAATTTTTTTAATATATTCAGTATATGATTTTTTTTATTTTGATAGTATGAGCTGTAAACTCGATATTTTTTTTTTCTTGTGGATTATAATATCCATTCATTAACACGTGATATAATTTTTGAATAAAATAGAAAATTCTAGAATTGATTGGAAGGATCAGAATCATACTTATGCAGTTTTGTGATAGTTACAGATATAAATCATATTTCCGATTTAATCTCACGTGTCTACGAAAATTGTGTCACGTATCGGTGAATGGATACTGTAACTCATGGGAAGAAAAAAGTGTCGAGTTTGAAACTAATACTATCAAAACAAAAAGATTATATGTTCAATGTGTTCAAAAAAATTAAACAATGATAATTATAAATTTTATAAAAGTTCAGGAGTCCAAGATGTGTTTTGTTTTAAAAAAAAAAAAAAAAAACCCTGCAACAGTGGCGATGTCAAATCGGCGCAGCCGCACACGTGATATTCTTTTTAGAAGAAGATTTGGCTGAGGAAAGCCGAGCCATGATGCCCCCGCCAAAGAATTTTGTCACGCTTATAAAGAGAAACACAACACGCGCGCAATCAAAACCCCACTCACCGCCGGCTCATCATAGCCATATATGCCCTTTTTACGGCTTACTCTGGCCCATCATTTAATTAAATTACTTGGTTTTTAATATCTAATCCAAATTATTAAAAATTGTTTTATACTACTCTTATATCTGCTCTTTGCAGAACTCGGCTACATAGCCAAATCAAAACGTATAACTTGACATGCTTAAATTCGTTGCAGGAAAATAGTATATTATATATATATGTCAATATTCAGTACATGTAACCAAATATTCTATTTTCCTGCAACGAATATAAAATCAGAGATAGCCCCATAAATGTAAATTTAGATATGATCAATAATAGCAATTTAGCAAGTTGTTTTTTTTTTTTTAATGATCAAGGGTATCCATCATCGATTACATTGATAAATCCCTGTTCTGGCTTGTAAAGACTTTGAAAAGTTAATGGTGCTCTATACCCAATGCGAGGATCAAACGTGCGATATTTGGTTAAGGGTGAATAAACTTCTACCGCTCAACCACACTCTTCAGTGTCTGTTTAATTAAGGGGTTTCACGGGATTAATAAAGGAATGATTAATAACACCCTTATTTAATTGGAAGGTTATTATAAAGATAAAAGTTTGTTAAAGGTTAAAAACCCGCTAATTTCATTTAAATTTTAACCTCCAAATTAGAGGGTTTAGAAGGGTTAAAAACATTCCCTTACCATTCCTACAAAAACTCTTCCTTCCCTTGCCTTTCCTTAATAACTCTTGATTTATCCAAACCAAGCAAATTCTTAGGTTATAATAGCAAATTACTAAATTGATTATTCAAACCCTTTTTCTTAATAGTCTTACAGTAAGTTTAATTGAAAAAAAAGTCTTATAAGTGAAAATCATAAAATCCAGTGCCCATTTAGAAAAGGATTAATTTAATGAAGAAAGAAGTAATAAAAATAAAATAAGTTGATAAAATATACATCACAGAAAGGAAAAAGAAAGACAAGGGAAGCTTGAAATGTAAAGAAACGAAAGTGGGGGAGGCAAGAAATGAAAGAAGGTAGCAGTGGTGGTGGTGGAGGTGGTGGAGCCACCACGAACACCACCAACAGCCAGGGTTTCAGGGGGAAGAGCATTTGTAAACGGAAAATGTGTCAAAGATATTCCATACAAATAGTCCCGTTCTAACGGGGATATGTCGGTTGGGTGTGGGTTTCTGTCTTGGCCCGCTTCCCCCCACTTTCCTTTTCCCCTCTTTCTATTTTCTAACCTGTAACTCACTCATTTGTATACCAATTGCTTAATTTCAATTTGCTTTTGATTCTTTTTCTTTTTCTTTCACATTTTGGTTCATGAGTTCCTTCTTCGATTGGAGGTGAATTTCTAATCAACTGAATAAGAAGAAGAAATGATCAAGAAAAGAAAATTAAGAGAATTTTGTCGTCTAAAAATGCGTTTGATGTAATCAATGTAATCGGATTGGACTCTAGGAGATTTCAAAAATTATTCTAAGATTTTGAAGGTAGAAATTAACTGTTTATTTATTCAGAAAAAAGAAAATAAAAAATTAAATTAGATTGGAAGAGAGGAGAGTGGGTGAGTTGACATTTTGACCAATAAAGTGCACATGGAGAGGAGAGGGTGAGGTGGACGCAAGTCATCCAATTTGAAAGGAGCCGTTTTAGTAATTTCGGCTCCATTGAGTGGGAGATGTAATGATTAGTGAATGGATTTGATATATTAAAATTTCGGCATACGCTTACATCAATGCCCTCACATGGGCCCCATTACTTCATTTCCCACATTAATCTCTTTTTACTGGAATATATATATATATTTTTTAGCTTTTATGTCTTCATATAATCAGATTTCATAAATATTTATACATCATTTACTTGTGCACATAAGTTGTCGTACTGGTCTACCTGATTGATTAGTCCAACATACCCACAAATAATTTCCCTTCCATTTCCATACTTCAGCTACCTTATTATGAAATATCATAAATTATTCAACTTATACATCTATTAACTTGGAGCTATGTAGATATCTATTTTAAAAATTATAACACAATAAAAATTAATATTTTTTTTATATAAAATTTATTTGTCTAGTTTTTTTTTTTTTTCATACAGATTAAAACAGAAAATAAAAGAAAATAAAAGAAAGAAACTCAACTTAAAGAGAATATAAAAAAAAAAAAAAACATTTTTCACTTATAACACAAGAATGAAAAAACGATAATATATTATCAATTATGCTTTTATTTATTGACTATGTTGGCTTTTTAAAAAATCAAGTTGATATATTTGAACTGATGTAACCAATTGTACCTAAAAAATAAAAACAATGATTGTTATATAATACTTGAAGTTTGAGAGGATTGAAAATTATTTTCAAAGATGAACCAGAAAAATAGTAAACAAAAATGGAGACAAGTGTAAAAAAAGAAAAAAAAAATGCAATCAAAGTGCTAGAGAAGGAGCTCATAAGATTAAATGAGAAAAACTATCAAAAGTTGGTCTAGACTGAAATTTCAAAATTTCATTCTCATTTCAAAATTTTGTGAATGAAAAATGTTGGGATGCTAAATCAATATGGGAGCACAAAGCTTCTGCTTTATTAGCTTTGTGCTTAAACTACCTGTTTTTAACTCAGTGAACTTAAACTAAACCTACTAGACTTGTATATAAAGTCCAATTCAATTAAACTTATTGAAATACCATGCTTGGATCGAGCTGGGCCGAGCTTGTAATATCTATTTCTAGACCTAACCTCGCTTAGGCTAGCAAATTACATTTTTTTATCCATATAATCAATTTTTTTCTTAAATTAAACATGAATTACATATAAAATACATTAATCAACATAAAAGAATAAAATAAATTATTTAAAGTTTCTCAAATTGTATATATTATACTCCCTCCGGTTTTTAATATATGACATTTTAAGAATTTTATTTTGTTCTTTTTTATATAACGTTTTAAGAGAAAAGTTTAATAATTAATGCAAACAATCAATACTATATATTAAAACTGAAGGGGGATTTCTTCTAATTGAGATATTTAGCCACCAAATGTGACAATGTTACCCTTAGAAACTGAGTTTCCAATTATGTCCTCCCTCTTTTTCTCTTTTTCCGCTTCTGTCCAAACTTCTCTTCAAACATGTTTATGCGTTCCATTTGCATTTGTTCCTTCTCTCTCTTCGTTCTCTCTATCTTCTCTCTTGCGCTCTTTCCTTTTTGTCCAAAGATGATGAGCCACCATCAACGCATCGCTGTCTGCGTCGCTTTTGTGCCAAGCCAGTTCCCCTTTTCTAACTACAGATTCTCCGGCGCATGGCTAGGGTGTTTCTGATTTGTGGAAACCCTAGGTTTTCAGGGGATGCAGTGTCAGAGTTTCTTAGTTCTACTGGTGAGTCTTTTTTTTTTTAGTCGCCATGGCTTGATCGGACTGTCTCTCCCTCTTCTTTGTCTTTGGTTATAATGTTTGTTTCTTCGTATTGATGCTAATTATTCTTTGATTTGCAGTCATTTTCCATTGATATTGGTCTCTGTGTTCTTTCTCTTTCTTTTTTCCCAGCGGACGCTTGCTTCATCTAGGGATTTTACTTGATTTTTCTTTCTTTTTGTGCTTCAAATTTTTCATTGGTGACTTGTTTTCCATTGGATCTGACTTGGATCTGCTCCAACTTTTCTCATTTCTTGCCTCTTTTGTCGCCGTGATTCTCTCACAGCGACCTTCAGGTGGGTGCTATGTTTTTTTAATTTTTGCTTTTGTAGATAGTACTTCCCTCCATACATATTGTTCTTCTTCGTTTCGATGCTCATTTTCTTCTATCGCCACCTGTTTTTCACTCGATTTGACTTGGATTTGCTCCAAATTTTCTAATTTCTGGCCTCTTTTGTCACCTTGATTCTCTCACCGACGACCTTCAGAGTGCAATTTGTTTTAACTCCTTTTTACAAATAGTTTGTTTTCTGCTTAATAATATTTTTCAGTTTTGACTTCTTTTGTAGTGATTTCAGCACATAATAACAGAGATGAGGACATATTGATCTTCATTTTTTTTGGAAAAAAATCTGATTTACCCTATTGATAGTCTTTAGATTAGAGGTTTACATTTGTTGTCTACCCTGTGCATCTGGAATAATGAGACCACTTTTCTTTCATCTATGGTAAGATGCCCTTTCATTTTCAACTTCGATTCCTTCTATTTTACACTGTTATGATCTAATCTCTACTTCTTTCTTTTGGATTTAGGTTGGTATTTCACCAAGTTGTGTTTCATTAGATCTTCAGTTGGTTTATGCAAGAAGCGCACTTCTATCTCCATAAACTTTAAGCTAGAAACTTTCACAAGCCTATATGCCTTTCCTTATTAAGTTTAGTTTTAGCAGCTGTAAACGTCTTAATAGTGCCTATTTGTTTGGTCTGTGTTCACTAAGCTGTATTTTCATTTTCAACTCAATTCCTTTTACTCCTCACTTTTATGCTATAATCTCTTTTTCTTTCTCTGGATCTAGGTTGATATTCCACCGGATTGCGTTTCATTGGATCTTCAATTGGTTTGTGCAAGATTCACAACTTTTTCGGTCTCCATATACTTTCAGCCTAAACTCTGTGCACGTTAGTAAGTGTTCCCTCATCAAGTGCATTTTCACCCTTTGTTAATGTCTGAATGGTGTCGATTTATATGGTTTGTGTTCACTATACATTTTCGCATCTCAGCTTATGGGGGGTTTCCCCCATTTATATTCAATACACTATTAATCATTGTAATTGTTAATGTAGCAAGTAGAGTATTATCTAACTATTTATGAATGGACATAGCTTGGTGTTGATGTGACTCATTGATTATTTTTCTATTACATGGTGAATTTCTTCAAGCAATGGACAAAATTAGACATGGAACTATTATTTCATTCGTAAATCATATGTATGATAACTAATTTGACTAGTATTGTGATGCATCTTCATTAATTAAACTGTAATTAAAATCGAAATCATAATGATTTACACAATACTCTATTAGTGTTTATGGCATTTTTTTCTTTTCCTGAATTCATTCTACACTTTTTCCTATTTTTAATTTCTCTACAGTCTATCATGCCAAAATTCCTTCTACTGTTTTTATATTTGCTGATTTTGGCCCTTTTGAAATGGAATGTATTTACTATTTTCCACTGATTACGTAGGGTGATTTATTATATTAGTGCTTTTTCCGGTGTTGGGTTTAAGTTTATGTGTTTATCAATGAACTTTGATTTATGTGACCTCTGAGCTTTTAGTCATATTTTTAGTCTTCTCTTTTGATATATTCTCTGCATTTGCTTCTCTTCAATCTCTAATGAATCATATATCAATATTTGTGTTATATTATATTTGAGGAGTTGTTCCTTATTTGCTTTTTGTTTTATTAGTTTTCCTTTGGTTTTACTTCATGTATTTTGTTTTCTTGGTTTAAATCATATATTTACTTTTTTGAGAAACTATCAGTCTTCGCTTTTATGGGTATTGGTTATGCAATACTATCGGTCTTCTTTTTTGTGGGTTTTGGTCTTTTCTATTATTTTTAATGCCTCTTTTGGTTATTGTTTATTGTATGTTTTATTCAAATTTTTTCAATTGACATCGATTAGCTCTCTCTTTTTCTTCCATGTTTAGGCTTTAATGCATTTAGGTTGAAGTTTCTTTTGAATCTTAGAAATTTAGATTGATTTTTGTAGTTCTCTATTTCTCTGGTACGCGTTTACAATTAGGCTTTTCTCGATTTTTCGTTTTTTTGAGCCTTCAATTTGTCCACTAGTGTTCACTTTCTTCTATTGCCAACTGTTTGTCTACGGATCTTACATTGATCTGCTCCAGCTTTTGTCATTTCTCGCCTCTTTTGTCACCGTTATCCTCTCACCAGCGGCTTGAGGTGGGTTTTATGTTTTCCCATGTAATGGCTGTGCAGATTTTTTAAATCCTTTTTTACAAATATTTTGTTTTACTGCTGATTGATTTTTTCCCCTTCGATTACAGTGATTTGAGCATATAATAACAAAGATGAGGCTGAATTGATCTTCTTTTTCTTGGGAAAAACCAGCTGATTTACCCCGATTGATAGTATTTTGCATAGAGGTTTGCTCTCTATCACTAAGCTTCTTTTTCTTTTTCACATCTATTCCTTTTAATCCTTATTGTTATGCTCCAATCTCTTTTTTCTTTTCTCTGCATTTGGGTTGGTATTACACCGCTTTGTGATTCCCTGGATTTTCAATTGGTTTGTGCGGGATTGAACTCTTTTCAATCTTTAATACTTTCATCTTAAACTCTGAACAGCTTTGTAAGCCTTCCCTCAATAAGTTGAATTTTTTCTTCTGTTAATGTTTACTATTTTGGATTTATTTACTGTTTTACACCCTCTGCTTTCCTTTCATCCACTGTAAACTTCCCTTTCATTTTCAGCTTCAGTTTCTTTTATTTTACCATGTAATGTTCAATATTTGCTTCTTCTTTTGCATTTAGGTTGGTATCTCATTGGGTTGTTTTTCTTTGTATCTTTAATTGGTTTGTGCAAGAAACTTTTACGAGCCAGTATTTTGTGCAACGTTTGTTGTTGTCTTAATAGTGTCAATTTATTTGCTCTGTGTTTACTAAGCTGCCTGTCTTTTTCAATTCAGTTCCTTTTAATCCTTGCTGTTACGCTCTAATCTTTTTTTCGTTTTCTGGATCCAGGTTGGTATTATGCCAGGATGCATTCCCTTGGATTTACAATTAGTTCATGCAAGGCGAAACTTTTTTACATTCCTGATACTTTGAGCCTAGACTTTAACAGGTTGGTAAGTTTCTCTTATTAAGTGGAGTTTCGGCCTCTGTTAATGCTTGAATGGATTTATTGTTTTCCTTTGCCTGAATTCATTATGCTCCTTTTACTGTTTTAAATTTGTTTACCGTCTAAAAAATCTTTAGGCTGTTTTTAAATTTCATGATTTTTTTCCTATAGAAGTGGAATGTATTTATCTTTTTTATTCCGATTACGTGGGGTGAATTATTAGATTTGTGGTTTTCTACTGTTGGGTTATTCAGGTTTTTGTTTATCATTGAAGTTTGATTTATGTGGACTCCATGTTGGATATGCCCTAATTCCGAGGCATTAGTCCTTGTGTTTGTATTATACATTTATACATTAATATGAACTTTATGTATTATACAATTTGTGTTAAGAAAATAAAGGCATTAATCTATTTACTATATGTCTTGTGCTATATTTTAAATAGAGTATCCTATGGACATATCCATATCCATGTTGTCAAGGGTCATGCACTTGGCAGTAAGACTATGGATAGGGAAAACAATATGGACATAAAGTCAACCATAGTCTATTCCAATCATGGGAATGAATGGAACGAAAGGCTATCATTAGCCTAGTTGTATGGCGGTGTCTTACCGGTCATAGAACATGGGATGTCAACCAGGTTCATGGGTACATGCAAAAAGGGCATGGTACTGGATCGATCCACTTAACGGGAATCTACATGGTATAGTATCACAAATGATTCTCGTGTAGTACTTGCATAAGTCCTTTGACCGGACCATATGATGGTGCTGCATGTGAAGTGGTACACTTTGGTGTACGCCTAACGGGCCTGTAAAAGGGTGCCAAGTATGGGTACGTTCGGGTGTGTCAGTGAGCATGGCAGTACTATGGATATGCAGAAGGGAATGTCACTCAGTAATTTACTGAGACGATATCACCGGTTTCTTGATGAATGTTACTGATAAGAGTGTGGCCACACCCAAACAAGATCAGATCTTGTTTGTGAGCATCAGTTCATTCGAGATCAAGTAAATGTCTGGACACATATAGAGGGTGATCAACCATGCCTCTGTGTTAGACACCGATATCAATGACATGGGACATACAAGTTCAAACTATAGGGTTACGGTGACAGTTTGACTGCTATCTCCGTCTTAATTGGGGGCTGCAGTGGCTTACTAGAGCCCGCCTGTAGTTTGTGGGCCTTGGCCCACTGCCAACATAAAGACGGGCCCATTGGATCGTACACATTGAACATCTGAACTTTAACTAGTCGGATTAAGTGTGTACTTAGAGTATACACGTTTAAAGAGAGAAAGATTTATTAATTATATTATAGATCAATTAGATTGATCAAAATAATATAATTAGTATTTATTTTGGCATTCTCTTAATTAATTCAATGAATTAATTTATGAGATTACTTCCTAGGTGGAAATATTTATACATGTATAGGTTTACATGTATCTCATCTTATATGTGTCTAATTTAATTCCTTGATTAATTTTATGTGTCAAATTAATTTTAATTTAAATGTATGTAACATATTATATGGTATAATATACTTACATACATGTTGAATTAAAATGTTATTTGAAATCAAATAAAAACCAAAGAATTAAAGTGGGCTTGGGCTTGAAATGGGAAGCCCACACTTTTATCATGTCTTGGCCGAAATTCTTGGTGGATTTTAGGGCAAGAATGATGAGTCATTAAGATGACAAGAGTGAGTCATTGTTGGACAAAAGGTAATGATCAAATGGGTGAGTCATGGTGGACTTTTGGCTTAGCAAAGTTGGACTTTACTAACTTGGCTATTTTTGGTCATTATGATTGTAAGATAAATGAGAAAAATATCCCATCTATTTGGATCACCTCTTGGCCAAAATCTTCATGATTTTTTGGCAAGGAAGATGACTCACTTTTGAGACAAAATGTGATGAGTGAATTGGTGAGTCATTGTTAACTTTTTGGTAAGCAAAGTGTGACTTTGCTAACTGGGATATTTTTCCTTCTTCTTTTGTAAGATTTATAAGGAAAAAATTATTACTACCCATTCACTCATATAAGAACTCTTGGCTGCCCAAAATAGCTCTTTCCCTCTCTTCTTGAAATTTCTGATTCGCTAGCACGGGTTTCAGTCCGAGAGCCGTTCGTGTACATATCGGTGGAGGAAATCTACACTTGATTTCTGTAGTCTTCTTCTATCTCTTAAGAGATATCTTGGTAAGACTTTTCTATTCCTCCTTTATGTTTTGTTTTTGATTTTCACTACTTAAGCTCCCAGGACCCGGATTCGAGGAAATCCACTTGTATTTCAGCGCTTTTATCTGTCGGTTTCCCGTGACGAATCCCAGCAGTCCAAAGTTTTTATCCAGCTTTTTGTCTTCCTTTCTCTATGTGTTCTCTCTAGGATTTATTTTTTTTCCTTTCCTGAATTCATTATACTCTTAAATGGTTATTGTGTGTTTTATAGGTGGATTAAATTGGCACATTGTGGAATAATTATCACAATTATTCACTTCTATTGTTACCCAGACGTCCGCTAATTTGATTTGCTTTAAGAGGTAACTTCCCATGAAACTAAGCAATCCGCAGTATTTAATTATTTGTTTTGCTATAGTAATCCTCACTTTTTCCCCAAATGCATTTGTTTTCTTTTCCCCAAATTTTTCCATTCGGGTTTGACCTCATTTTTATGTCTTTCAATTTTTTTATCACTATTTTTCCACTATTTTTTACATCTTATTCTCTTTAAAACAAATTACATTCATTCTTAATACCTTTTCCAACATTTAATGAAGTGGAAGTTCAAAATATTTGGTAGTTGAATATTTAATTACCTTGGTGGACTTTTTTTTAGATTTGGTGTGGACATGGAATGATTGCCTTATTTATTACTGAACTGATCATACTTACCGAATTTATTGCTTATTTCTTGAGCCTTTCAAATATTTCTTTCTCATTGCATTAGCTTTGATTTGATTGTTACTTACCTTTTCATTTATTACTTTACTCTTTATATGTCAGCCAACTTACTTTCTTCTTTCATTTCTCTATATAAAAAGAAGTTTAAGTTTAACTTTTCTATTTTTTACTACCTTACTTACCTCTTCTCTGCTTTCACATCTCTGTAATCAGTGACTCTCTATTTTTTATACTTCTTTATTCCTTAAATGTATGTATGTTGTTCTGACTGTTGTTTTCCTTTTTAGGTCCAAAAAAATGGCTACTATCATGTTGCCTTTTGCTAATATTTTGCCTTTTTTACTAGCAGAACTGAAGTTACTGGATGCAAGTTTTTCTGACTCCGTGACCTCGTTACTGATGATTTTGGTGCACAAGTCTTTCTCCCTTGCTTGAACCTTAAGGGAGACCAGGAGTTAATGTTGTTTGCTGCTACAAGTATAGTTAGTGCAAAAGATGCCTAACACAAGGCCATTCTAGAGTTGATTTACCACCTGATGGTATCATACAGGTTCAGTGTAATTGACATTAATTATAAATTCTTCCCCAATCTACCTTGAAACTAAAGCTGCATTCTGCCCCTGCCAAAGAAGACAATTTGTATTCTACTCATCCTAATACGGAACCCTTAGACTCTAAATCTCCTTTCCTTCCTGAGTCTCACTTAAACGCATCATCTCCTACGTAAATTATTCCAGTTCCTGCATTTTAAGTTGATCATTCATCTATATGTTCAATGTTGGAAGTTGATCTCGATATGCATTATAATGATGTTAAAATGGTTGACCGAAACAACTGCTTTACTTAAGGTTCATCTGATGACTTTCATGGTTCACCAGCTCCTGAGATTGATGAAGTGCATCCTATATCTATCTATACTAAAAAAGCTAATGGTTTTGATTCCCTGTCTCCAACTCACGGCCCAAAAATCAGCTTTTATCTGTAAGAAAAATTACAGGAGAAATTTGAAAATAATGAGATAAAGAACGAACAGCTCCGATCTATGTTAGCTTAGACACAACTTAAACTTTTCGTTTCGAGAGAGCATGATTCTTGCATTGTCCATCACTATGTTGCTTTTGCTAAATCGTTGAGGAATTTCGTGCCATCTGAGCTTTTTTGCTGCTGCAAGTGAAGTCGTTTTTTTAGCTTGGTTTTCTTTCATGGATTATTTATTCTACTGATTTAGTTTCGTTACATTTTTCCCCCATCATACAGGGCTTCTGCTTCTTGCAATGGTAAGTTCTAACTGATGTTGTAATATGTAGTGCAATGTAGTTAGCTATCTTCAGTTACTGTTGTCGTTGCTTATATCTTTGTACTGTTTTGCTTACAGGGAATGACAGAGCTTAGAGGTAGAAGTCTTTTGAAACTACTTTTTGTTCAGGATTAGCAGCATCTCTCTACTAGCAGTTTCGTTCTAACAAATATGTTTTGGTGGCCTACTAAGCCACAAATTTTATGGAATGAAGGCATCTGTAGGCCTGAAGTTGTGTATCTAGCTGTTTTCATATTTAGTATATGATTTTTTGTAATCATAGTAGTTATTAGCTATGATGTTATGTAATTTTTATTAAATGTAATGTGGTCCTGTTGGCTTTGCAGTGTAAGTCTAGGTTTATATAGAATAATAATATATTTGTTGTTTGGTGTTATTATTTATGTTCTTTTCAAAGAACTCTATCATCGACATATAATTTTCAACCAATTACATCTATTTTGAAATGAACTATAAAACATAGCACCAAATAACAAGAATGAGCCTATAAAGTGATTACCTTTCTAATTAAGAAAGTAAAAATAGTGTATTTCGAAGGTTTTACTATTAATCTTGGATTTTTTCCCCTGTTTTGAAGGTGATCTAAGAAAATTTCTTATTTTGCTTTTCGCTTCAACCTAATAATGAGAGAGTGAGGTAAGGTTATATTTCTTGCACTTTATTTCCCTCTCTTAGCCTGTTCTTATAACATGTTTAATAGTCCTAAAAAAATTAGGAGTGGTTGTTATAAGAATGTTGAATTCCTGTGTTTTTTGAATAATACTGAAAATATATTGCACTCATTGATTGATTAGGTTTATTTTTCAAAAATTAGGAGTGGTTATTATAAGAATGTTGATTTCCTGTGTGTGTTGAATAATACTGAAAATATATTGCACTCATTGATTGATTATGTCTATTTTGCATTTACTGAATTGCATTCCAGATTTAGGATCTCTTTCTTGGATGAACATGAAATTACTTACACTTCTGCATTTTTCACTTTTTTTTTTCTAAAAAATGTCTTCTACTTTGAAAAAGCCGATCCTCTTTCCTATAATGGAATTTTGCCCAATTTACTTCACAACTATAACAACTTCCTGTTGATATGTTCTTAAATATTAAATTCATTTTAAATCAAAATTTGCTAAAAGTTGATTGTGGGATTTTATAATTAATTAACCCTTTTAATTTTGTACTATTATAACTTTACAATCATTATGTTTGAACTTTTTTCTTATTTAAATTAAATTTTATTGGCCAATTTTGCTCTATATAAAACACTTTAATTTACGTTCAACAATATTTTTAGAACTTAAGTTCCTTTGTTTCTAATTTGGTAACTTGAAAAATGCTTTCATTTCTTATCTCTTGCATTTGCTTCTTATCATTTGAATTTTTAAAATATTAAATTCCTTGCAATTAGCATTTCAAAACAATGTTTTCTAAAAATTGATTGTTCTATAATATAATTAATTAACCCTTTTAATTTTATCCAATACCCTCACGACTTTACAGTCTTTGGTTTACACTTTTTGATTATGCTTTGCTTTTTGTTATTGTTTCTCTTCATTTTTTTATGTTATTGTTTACCGATGGTATTAGTCCAACCCTATTTGGTTTCTTTTTTCCCATTTATTCTGCAATTAATTCATTTTCCACATCTATTTCAGATGTCTTCAACCTTACAATTATGTTAGACCTAGATTTTGCTTTCACCTCGATACCTATGTTTTTTCATTCTCAGGTTTACATTTTTTTTAAAAATTATTTTGGGTTTAGTTTGGCTGTGATGTTTGAAGTTCTGTTCATAGTTTTGGTTATGCCATGTTTTTTATTGCTAATTTATTCTTGCTTCTTCTTCTACCATGTTTAGCCTTCTGTTGTTACTCTCCACTTGCTCTCCATCTTAGATCTTATAGATTTTCATCTAATTTGCATTTAGGTTAAAACTTTTTTTTTTGTCTCTCTTACATTTATTGCATATAATTTGAATTTCTCCACATTACACATAAATATAGGACTCTTTTTTAGAATACTGTATTGTATTCACCTCAATGGAATGGAAATTCTTATTTCTTGGGTTTCAATGGTTACTTAATTCCTTTTTCACTCAATCTATTGTTATGCTTTGTATTTTGTGTATATGCCATCTCTATTTGATTTCAATGGGTCATTTATTCTTTAGGTTCATTTTCTGCCAAACTTCAAATTATGCATATGGCTATTTTGATTTCTCTTTTATTTGTTGTTGTTGGCCAGTAGGACTATTTATTGTTGTAATCAGTGTTTTGTGTACATGCCATCTATTTTTGAAGTCTTTTTCA
Organism: Euphorbia tirucalli; assembly: GCA_039660915.1. Classification (NCBI taxonomy): domain Eukaryota; kingdom Viridiplantae; phylum Streptophyta; class Magnoliopsida; order Malpighiales; family Euphorbiaceae; genus Euphorbia; species Euphorbia tirucalli. Next base: position 60,612,835 of record CM077632.1, read on the forward strand.
TTTTTACATGTTTGAACTTTATGGTTGAACTGTTTGCATCACTTTTTTCCACTATTTTTAAAAACTTATTCTCTTTAAACTAAAATTATATCTATTTTCCATACACTTTTTCAGCATTTATTGAAAAATGGAAAATTATATTATATAACCTGATTTCTCTAGATACAGCATTTATAGATATAACCTGAATTTATAGATACAACATTTATTGAATTTATATTATATAACCTGAATTTATTTTATATATGTTACATTTATTGCATATCATTTGACTTTAATGCATATCCTTTTAATATTTATGAGGTGACATAAAAATCTTTTCTAGATTACAAATAAATGTATCATTAATAGATCTTCTCTTCTCTTCTCTCCTATTAATTATGTTTCTCCTTGCATTAATAGCTTCTTTAATACTCTTTCATCTCCCTATAAAACGTGTCCCCCATCTTCCCTTGATTTGATTGTTCATATTTATGAAGTTTGATAAACTATATCTTCTCTACATTAAAAACAAATGTATTCCATAATACATTTTAATTTCGGTTCTACATTTTTTTTAAGAATTTTAATTTTTTTTTAAATTTTAATTTCCTTTGTTTTTATTTTGTTAACTTGAAAACATATCTTTTTTTATAAAAATCATCATTTCTTTTGCTATATTTTAATTTCCTTGAATTTATATTATATAACCTAAATTTATTTGATATATTTTACATTTATTGCATATCATTCGACTATAATTCATTTATTTTTAATATTTATGAGGTGACATAAAAATCTTCATGAGATTACAAATAAATGCATCATGAATATATCTTTTCTTCTCTTTTATTAACCATATTTCTCCTCTCATTACTAACTTCTTTAATACTCCCTCATCTCCCTATAAAATGCGGCCCCCATCTTCCCTTTTCCTCACACATCACTACCTCTCATATTCCCTTCTTTGGTTAATTATCTGACTAATATTGTCTTTCACGGCTTCTTTGTGTTTCTATTTTTATTAACTGCTATACCTAAATAACATCAATTGCTTATTACAGGTACAAGAGTTGGCGGCTTACTGTTTTAAGGTATGATATTAGCCTCTCTTGATTTATAGATTTCTGGAATTTTTTTTTATGCATACTCTTATTTCCATCCATAGAACTGTTTTCTTTTTCATTCCAGTCTCTATTCTTTCTCTCTTCACATCTCTCCAAGGTAAATACACTCTTTTAACCTTAGTTATAAGCTTTAATATTTGTGTTCCATGTTTGCAGCTCTCAAATGACATAAGTATTTATTCTTCTTAAAAGTACAATCCTGAAAAAATTAAATCGAACTATAAAGCGGGCTATTTTGTTTTGGAAATAACATATCTCCATTTTTCCAGATGGTTGAAATTAAACTGCCCTTGCATTCTATTTTGAGTGAGGTTTTGAAATAGTCAGGGTTATCCATTATTAAGTCATTAACAAAAAATGAGGAAACTAATATGTACAGTTGTTGTATTACCCTTCCTCCACAAACTTCTGCAAATGAAATATTACCATTCATTGATATTTATGAGTTCAGTGTAATAGATTATAACAATGCCAAAAATGTGGTTGCCTCTAGGACTTATGAGTACTTGAGACTTAATTATGGCATAGAAATCATAGATTTTAACTCTCTAGAAATTGATGAAATCACTACCAAAAATAAGCTCCTTGGAGAACAACAAGTTAGAGGTGCTTTGAGTTTCTCTTCGTTATCCCAAAAGTTTAATAAATTGCAAGAAATGTATAATAAGACTGTTCACATATTACAATCCATTACATTGATTGTACCCAATTATAATTTAGCTGATTATTTGGGTTTAGATTTTCAATTTGTAAAACTCTGTTTTTGCACAATAAATTTATTTGTAATGGACTTTTAAGTTTTTGTAGTTGAATCCATGTTTTTCACACTTTTTTGCAGATTTTTACCTACACTAATACAATAATAACATTTCTGTCCAGATGCAAAAATTTACCATCTCTATTGAGGCAATACTTAGATATGCATTGATCCAACTGAATTTGCCATCTCCAGTTGTAGAGTACTGCCTTAGCAGATCAGGCCTCTACAACTGTCGAGTTATATATATATATAACGAAGGTCTCGAACATGCTATGAATGTAATCAATATAGCTCAGATAGTCATGTAGATGCTAAGAAAAAATTCTTCTATTCTGTTATCAAATCACTTCAACGCCTTTATGACATTGAAATTAAGGATTTCAATGTTGAACGAGCTACATCCAGTAGGTCATCCTATCTTGAGCAATTAGATGATTATATAAATGTGATCTTCAGCCCTAAAAAAAATGTTGGTAGAATACCAAGAATTAAAAACAAAATATGATAGTGCAGTTGGTCTTCTTAGCCATTTAAACGCTGTAGCAACAAAAATTGAAAATTTAATTAACTAATTTTCTTCTTATATGCATTTTAAAAATGTTACGTTTCTCCTTAATTTTTCTTCCCTTATTTATAGCTGGCAAATGGATACTTTGTGTTTAGAAAAAATAATAAAAGAAAACAAATATGTTGTTAGTGATAAAGGAAAGCGTAGATGTAGCCCTGAAATAGAACTTCAAAGTAGCGTACATCAAAATTTCAGCACCTTGGTTACCATACCATTGCAAATTGAATACCATCCTTGGAAACTATCTAAATTTAAAGAGAGAAAAAACTTTATTTCTGATTATCCAAATCTTTCTCATCTATCTGTCTTCTAAAATAATCCCAGACCACCTTATAATAATCCTATTATGGAATCAACATTGGTAGACACTACTATCAATTGGATAACGATTTCCAACTTTATTCCACTGTAGATTACATTCGAAGTAAGTTCGCTATTTTTTAAGATACTTAATGTTTTTTTAAAAGAATTGTTTTCTTATCAATCTTAAAAAAATGTGTAGACGTAAAGGTTTCGAATTTTGGTCCGCCCAACCAAGAATATCCCCATTGTGGGGCACTCTTTTGGTTCCAAGAGGCACTTAAAAACACTGGATCTTTTTTAGGCCCTCAATATACAAAATGTTTCAAATAAGGCATAATACAACTACCTAAATACAAAAAACCTCCTCCTCTTCTTCTTCAAAAATTATTTCTGAAGAACCTCTTTTTAAATCGACCAAGTTTCTAGAAAACATTCGAACATATAATTCACTTTTCTCTTTCACTTCATTAGGAGCAAGAATTGATTACGAAATAAATAAATCTAAAGGACCATATGACTTTCGCATCAGCGGCCAAAATTACCATGTAATGGGATCATTAATGCCACTTGACCATGAAAAACCTAGGTTTGCACAATTATATGTCTATGATAGTGATACCCAGAATGAAATTGACAACCGTGTGTCTTTTTTAAAAAATAGTGAAAAAGAAAATATTATCGATAGAGGTATAATTAAACAGCTTATTGATATGTTTAATGAGTATAATGAATTAACAAAAGCATTTCGAATGGCGAACGAAAAAGCACATGCTGATAATTTTACTTCTTTTAGATTACGATTAATTGCTAAAAGATCGCCTCAAAATAGAGAACATGAATTACCACAAGCTTTTGAAATAGCAGCTCTTATTGTAGGAGATTTAGATTTATATGACCTGTCTATAAATATTATAGTTGAACTTAAAGATAGTTCTTTGAAACGTATAAGCATTTTACACCCAAGCTTAATGGCAATGCAGTACCCTATTTTTTCCCCTTTTGCTGAAGATGGTTATCATCCATATATCAACTATGTCAAATCTCCAAATAAAAAAAAGTTTAAAAAGAAAATGCATTGCAAGAATATTATTCCTATAGGTTGCATGAGAGGAAAAATAATAATCAATCGTTGTTTTATGGGGGACCTTCTATTCCAGCAATTTGTAGTCGATGCGTATACTTGTATTGAGCAAGCTCGCCTTGATTTTTTAAGATGAAATCAAACAATGTTAAGTATTTGAAATTTACTCTAGGAAAAGAGATGCATTTTTCAAAGGGGATACTTATGGTTCTTAAATAGGAAAATCAATTATTTTACTCTCAACATACACGGGCGGACCTCGGTATATGTTAGAACATTTCCACGATGCTATGACTATAACTAAAACGCTAATATATCCACATGCTCAAAAACCTGAAAATCGCCCAGATATAGTATCAAGAGTTTTTAGAATGAGAATAGAAAGTTTAATAAAATATTTTAAAGAGAAAAAAATATTTGGAAAAATTATTGCCCTATTATATACTGTTGAATTTCAAAAACGCGATCTCCCACATATACATTGTTTACTGTAGGTAAATGAAAGACATAAGCAATTATCAGAAATTGATTCCTATATATCGGCTGAATTGCCTAATTTTAATATTGATCCTATAGGCTTTAAATACGTATCAAAATTCATGATTCATGGCCTATGTGGCACAATTAATGCAAAAAGTCCTTGCATAAAAAATAATAAATGTTTAAAATTCTATCCAAAAAAATACCAAAACACTACTACAATAGATGGACATGGTTTTCCTTTTTATAAGAGAAGAGACAACAAAATAGTGACTAAAAAATGAGACTTATAAATTGACAATCGTTATGTTGTTCCATATAATAGAGGCCTAATAGTCCAGTATCAAGCTCACTTAAATGTCAAATCCTATTATCATTTAATTTTGGTAAAATATTTACTAAAGTACATAAATAAAGGTACAGATAGAGTACACACAGTTATTGAGTCTGACACTACTTCTAATGAACTCAATCTAGATGTTAATATAGTTCGAGATGAAATAAAAAATTATTTAGATTGTCGTTACATTTCACCATCTGAAGCATGTTGGAGAATTTTTGAATTTCCCATACACCATAGAGAACCTTTTATAGAATGTTTATGTATTCATTTGCCTTATCAAAATACAACGTTATATCGTGAAGATCAAAGTTTAGATAATATAGTTAACTATTCATTATCCCACAAAACGATGGTAACTGAATCGATGCATACAAATACAATTTATGAAGAAGCTAGGATATTAACTTTTGTGGAATTTCCTATGAAATGGGTATGGGATTCTAAAAACAAAATATGATTAATGCGTAAAAGAGGATATAGTCTTAGTAGAATAGCTTATGTAAATCCATCTGCTGGTGAATTATATTATTTAAGAATGTTCCTTAATACTGTAAAGGGGCCTAGATCATTCATTGAAATAAAAACATTTAATGGTACAATCCATGAAAGTTTTCACTCCACATGTACTACATATAGTTTATTAGATGATGACAATGAGTGGGTTGAATTAATGAAAGAGTGTTCTCTTACAAGTAGTGCCAAACAATTAAGACATTTGTTCGTAACAGTAATTATTTTTTGTGAAGTCTATAATAAAAAAAAAAATTGTTTCAACAATTTCTAAAAAATCTATCTGACAATTTAATATATGATTTACAAAAGAATCTTAGTATCCCAATTAATTTTATAACAATTGATCATATAAAAAACTATGTTTTATTGTATTTAGAAAAAATATTCAATTGCAATGGTTACTCTTTATCGGATTTCAATTTACCTATGCCCGACTCATCTTCTGAAACAACTAATGAAAATAAACTTATACATGAAGAATTGTGTTACAATGTTTTAGAACTAAAACAACTACACAAAAAAGCAAAACATACTTTGAATAATGACCAACGTTGAATATATGATGCGGTTATGCTTCACTCGAAAAAAACGAAGAATTTACGGTTATGGTGGTACAGGCAAAACATATTTATACGAAACAATTATCGCTAAATTACGATTTGAACTCAAAATTGTTTTAGTGTTGCCTCATCAGGAATTGTTTCATTGCTTTTACCAGGCGGGCGTACTGCACATTCAAGATTTAAAATTCCTTTAGACATTACTAACTATTCAACATGTGGTATTAAGAAAAACACAAATCTAGCTGAATTAATATCAATTGCATCCCTAATCATTTGGGACGAAGCACCTATGAACCATCGCTTCACATTTGAAGCTGTAGATAGATCCTTAAAAGATATAATGTCTTCTGCTAATTCAAATAATAAACAACTCCCTTTTGGTGGGAAAAACATAATGTTAGGTGGAGATTTTAGACAAATATTACCGGTAATACCAAATGGTTCTAAAGAGAAAATTTTAGATGCTTCTTTAACAAATTCTTATTTGTGGACTTCATTCGAAATTCATCATTTAATTATTAACATGCATTTTCAAAATGACAATAGTACATTTAATTTTGAAAAATATAATTCTTTTGCACAATGGTTTTGAGATGTTGGGGATGGATCATCACCGAAAATTATACTCAACTAAATAGACAACGAAAACAATTGGATGCAAATTCCAAAATCATTGATTGTGAAACCTATACATGAACCAAGGACAGATATAATAAATAAAACATATCCAGATTTTATAGGTCAATATAAACATTGTAGATATTTAACTAAAGGAGCCATCGTCACACCTAAAAATGAAATAGTTACTAAAATAAATAAGTTTATGCTAAACTTTGTCCCAAGGGAACCACGAGTATATTATAGCAAAGACTCAATATGTACTTTGTCAGCTAATTTAGATGAACTACAAATCTTATATCCATTAGAATTTCTTAACACAATCAATCCCTATGGTTACCCACAACACGAATTAGAATTAAAATTAACACACTCGCTATGTTGTTACGTAATATAAACCCATCTATTGGGTTATGTAACGGCACAAGATTGATAATTCTTCAATTAGGCAACCGAATCATAGAAGGAAAAATTTTAAATGGCTCTTTTACAGGTGAAAAGGTTTTTATTCCTAGAATTATCCTGAACTACCCAAACCCTAATTTCCCTTTCACCTTACAAAGACACCAATTCCCTATTAGAGTAAGTTATACAATGACAATAAATAAAAGCCAAGGCCAAACCCTTAAACAAGTAGGACTTTATTTAAACGAACCTATTTTCACCCATGGGCAACTTTTTGTTGCACTCTCAAGAGTTACAAGCGAGAAAGGAATAAATATAGTTGTTGAAAACACGACAGTAGAAACAGAAAGCGAAATCAGATATTATACAAAAAATATTGTTTATCCTGAAGTCTTTGAAAATGTGTGAACTATTATTTTAATGAAAAACTATAACTTTAAAAATTTTAATTTGTATTAGTATTTACACATTTATGTTTCTCTGTCTTTTTTGTAGATCAAAGATGAAATACACTCCCATATCAATGATAAACAAAGAAACTAAAAATGTTGCTATTAAGGTTCGATTGCTAAGATGTTGGGATTTCGTCAACCCAAGAAATACAAGCCACATATTTAGCTCTGAGTTTCTATTAATAGACGATAAGGTACAATTTTTTTAAAACTAATTTACACATTATTTATAGAAAAATACATCACTGTGACCTAATTATACCTTCAACCCCACGGCGACACTATCCAAGGAACAATGTCTACAGAAAATGCAGAAATATTCCGACCTATAATGATAGAAGGGAATATTTATCATATATCAGGGTTTGTTGTGATTCAAGGTCTAACTAAATAGAAATGCATCAATTATCCTTTCCTATTGAGACTTCCATGTAATGCCAATGTCAAAAAAATAGAAGAAGCCTATGATGATATTCCTTATGAGAAGTTCAATTTTCTTAGCTTTGAAGATCTGGAATAGCGAGCAGGGCTTACAGAATTTTTATTTGGTATTCTTTATATTTATTCAATGCATCTTTTGAAATTCCTACAAAGTTGACATTCGTTGCAATGTGTAATTGTGCTAATTATCATCAGATACTTATGGGTTGGTTGTTGACATTGGATTTGTTGAGAAAATCTGAACTTATGATTTACTGAAAAAGAAGCGAAGTATTCAGATCACAAATCCCAGGTTAGATTATACTCATGTTTACATTCAACTAATCCAAACTTTTTTTTTCTGATTCTATCTACATTATATTTATAACAATAGTGGAAAACGAATGGAAGTATTGCTATGGGACAAAACTATTGAAAATTTCCCAGAAAATGAAATTCTTCTAAATGCTAGCAATAAACCAGTTATTTTGGTTCTGGCCAGAATGATTCCTAAATCTTTTAAGGGTAAGTCATACTTAAAAAAAATAATTTAAACATATATTTCAGCATCGTTATATATACATTTTCTAATTTCTTTTATTTTTTTGTAGATGGACTTTCCCTCAATAGTTCATCTGGAACAAAAATCTATATCAACTTACCACTTGATGAAGTTAGAGCTTGCTTGAACTAGTAAATTTTCAATTACCTAAAATTAAATTACCATTAATTTTTTAAGATTGAGATTTTACCTTTAATCTTTGTCACATGATTCCTCCTCCCTTCTATAGGCAGCACGAAATCTTAGATGTTGAAGTAAAAAAAAAATAAACAATAGAAAAACGATATTAGAATTCTTGCAAGTTGATATTCATACAGACAAGGTTTGATTCTTTTGAAATCAAAGACCGCTTATTACAAATTTTTCTAATTTATTATTTTGTATTAGGATATTAAATTCACATGCAAGGCAACAATCCAAGAAATAGATGTATCAGATAGTTGGTGGTACCGAGCATGTCCCGATTGCAAAAGTGGAATTCAAATTAAAAAAGACAAAATTTGGTGCAAAAATCATAGATTCATCGACAAATTACCTTTGCCCTGGTAATAAAGAGTACATTTCATTTAATATCTTTATTTACTACTTACTTTTTAAAAATACTGCAATTTTAATTCGTTATAGGTATAGGCTAAAATTGACCATAAAAGATGAAACTGGTACTATTTCATTTATTGCTTTTGGAAATATTGCAGAAGAACTTATCGGAGTACAAGCACATACTTTGGCTTCTGCTTTTAAAGAACACCATGAAATTCCTCAATCAATGGCCAAAATATGTGGGATTACAAAAATGTTCAAATTCATGACTAATACGATCGAAGATCCCTCATAAATTATATTTAAAGTTCTTTACATGTTCAGGGAAGATTGCAAAATCTCCAAAAAAGAGATTCGTAGCCCAATATTTGCACAAACAAGTCATTTAAAATGTTTAACCTCAAATTATGCAATACCCTAGGCAGCACGTTGTGCGTTAGATTTCAAAGATGACTCTGCTCCTAATACCTCGCTAAAAAAACAAAAGATTGGGTAATTCGCATTTTTACTCATGACAACAATTTTTTTTCTCCCATTTCAACTCCTAACCAAAATTCATTATTTTCTTTTTTTCTCAGAGTATTACCTGCAATTGTTGAAGAGATGAGATCGACATAATAACATCGTTTGTTAATCTAATGAAAAACAATTTAAATATTTGCTTTTTATTATATTAAGAACGGTTCAGTAGTATCGCTTATAAAAGCAAGAACAATTTAAATATTTCAACCACATTCTATGAATATTTAAAATTATAGTTTATATAACAATTGCTGCATTTGAATTATATTTTGCGATAAATTCAGTTATTGAAAAACCGAATTGTCCCGAATCAACGCGGGGGTTTGTTTCTAGTCCTATATTAAACCTTGATAATTAACAAGAAAGGGAATAGCATGTAAAATAACGTTTTAGAATAGAGTTATTAACTGTATATTAGTCATTTTAATAATCCAATTAATATTTCATTGGTTTTCTTAAACAGCATATAAAAAACCCAGAGAAAGTATAATATAATATAAAAAGTATAAAATATCATACAATGTGATGTTAACTCTCAAGGTGAGTGAGTCCACACTTGCAAAATGCATGACAAGTTTAGTATTTTGAGGTCAGACTTAGAGTGACTACCATCCCATTTAGCATATCTAAATTTAATAAGCTCTCCCTTTAGTTATTGAGTAGACATGTACTCTCTGATAGGGGTGTTTAAAAACCGAACTGAATTGAAATAACCGACCGAACTAATGAATTTTGGTTTATCGGTTCTGTTTTTTTATCTAGACGGTTCGATTTCGGTTTTCAATTTTATAGATTTCCGGGTTTTTTTGATTGGTTCGGTTTTAATTTTAAAAAAACAATATAACCAAACCGATCGATTAATTAAAATAACTCTTTAATATATATATATATATATATTGATTTAGGGTATTTCCAATATATTATACTGCTTCTTAACTACTCTTAATTTAATTTGTTGGTCCTACTTTGGCAATTGGCCATTTCATTTTTTTTCTTCAATTCTGGACCATTACTGATGCTGCAGGTTATTAGATTTTCTTAATTTTCTATCTCATTTAATTATTAGCACAACAGATTATTGGACTAAATTTTGATATATTTGATTTATATGTGTTATTAAGTATTAAGATATTGAATATTTAGATATTCATACAATGATTTGAATTATAGATTTATTTTTATTTTAAATTTATTTTAATTTACTAGAAATTTAAGGTATAATTGACTATTGTATTTTATAATCTATTGATTTGTGTATATACTTCATGTGGTTAGTGGTGATTAATTTATAAAATCAATAAATTATGATAAGCAAATAAAAAGCCATCAAACAAAATCGAAATAACCGAACCGAACCAACCGAACCAAATAATATGTTTCAATTCGGCCCAATGAACACCCCTACTCTCCGAGATGATGTTCGATTAGACTCATAATTAAGTGCTGAAAATTTGAAATGTTGAATATTTTAACTGCTGAAAAATAAATATCTATATCTTAGAATTCCATACATGGTAATTAGGATAAACATTGTTGTATACGCTTCAAATCCAAGAAGCATTTGTGTATGAGATATATCATAGATAATAATAAAAACTCTTATTAAACTTTACCTATCGGTTAAAATTTTTAGATTGATGGATTTCATAACATCCTAGATCAAGATTGGCGAAGCAAACATCTAACAATATCGTATCAAGTTAAAGCGAACCTATTCTTGTATCGATCTTGGGCCGACCATGAATATACATATATATATATATATTACAAAATTATCGGCTATTAAATAAAGATGAACATCAGCAGAAGGCAGGACCACATCCTCTCCCTCTCCCCTTTTGTAAATGAAGTTTTGCTTGCGGTCGTGCTGTGTATGCTAAGATTGAATGGAATTCTATAATCCATCAATTTCATATAATGAAATACATTAATTGTTTGACCAAATCTTTTGTATATATATGCTTCTTTTTTTTAAATAAATAAATAAATTCCATTAAAATTGTCAGAAATAATAATAAAAGCTACAAGTAGACATTACCTATCCGTTTAAACTTTTGGATTAAACGAATCTATAACATGGTATCAGAGCCTCTTAGACTTGGAGTGTCGAAGTTCAAATCCTGACAGCTTCATTTATTGATCAAATTCAATACATAATAGAATGGATCTGTTTTGTATATGTTTCAAGCTCAATGGACATTCATTTGACAAAAGTTACATAATACAAATAACTAATCATAACTCAAGTGCACAGTAAAGTGATAAAGTATCAATCACTAAGCCTAATTAAATATATGATTATTTAGGCAAACTAATTAAAATGAATTGATTAACTTAAATTGAAATTAAACAATTGAAATTACTAAATGACAAATAAAAAGATGTATAAGCACATATATTGTGGTAGCTATATTTTTTTTTTTCTATTATAATTCTGATTATCATTTCCAATCCCTTGTCATGTAATAGTTGGACAAAAAAACGCGAACGACCCTTGGATTTGAAACGTGTTCAATATGGATTCATTCTATCATGTGTTGAAATTTAATCAACAAATGGTGCTGATGTCGTAAACCATTTACAATTTTAAATAGTATGATTTTATTATTGTTATGTTCGACCAATTGACCCTACTGTTTATCCCTAGTGTCAATTGTCTCATTTCTACCCTATTAGAATTGGATTGTCATAATTGATTACATAATTAAATTAAAATCCTAATTGTGTTTTGGGATTGAGAAGATGAAATGATTAGGAGAAGTATCAATTGCCATACACAGGATACATAGGTATAAATATAGTAGAAGAATAATAAGATGGCACATTCCTACTTTAATATTGTCATGCATTGCTCAGCATAGTTTATCAATCCCTTTCGGTATCTCCAATAATTCTTATATCACTTTCTTTGCTAATTATGCAAACTAAATCATTATGTATTATTCTTAATCGCAAATTAGCTAGTCTTTACCAATGTTATGAAGACTGAATCAGACCGGCTGATTCAACTGGTTCAGTTACAAATTGGTAATTGATCCAATTGATTTGATATGAAACGTTAGTTTTAGAGAAAATTTGTACTAAACGGTTCGACTAGCTGTCGAATCAAAGAACAAGACCGGTTGAACCGTCAAATGAAAATATTTTTAATAAAATGAAATAAATAATATTTTTCTAAAAAAGATAAAATCTAATTAAATCAACCTAGTCAGACCGTGAATAGATAACTTTACCGGTTTGTAATTCATTAGAGTGTCAATAACATTGCAATTAAGTGAACACGGAAGCCAAATTGATCCTTTCACGATGCTGCCCCAAATCATCACCGATGTCGTTTTTAATCTTCTTAATTTCAATATTAATAATTTTCAAATTGACAAGTATAAAATTTAGCGTGTATTAGTCTGTTATGAATTAAGTTTCGATAATAATAACTAGATAGCTATTTGAAGGAAAGAGGTAAATTTTTTCCATGAAATATATTTATTTAGTAATTTAAGTGGGTGGTTGTTTCTGTTTTTCAGAACACCTTTTTCGCTCCGAAAAGCAGAAAAAAGAAGTTTTTCATAAAAAACTTTTTATAATTATTTGGTTTTTACAAATTTAACCTTTCCAAAATTATAAATTATACTTTTATATAAATATGTAGATTTCTTTATGAAATTTTTTTATGTCTATAAATATTGAAAAATTAAACAAGATCAATTCCTCAAATTAATTTATTTAGGCTAGTTTCACTTTTTTAAAAATTTATTTATATTAATTTAGTCAAAAATTATAAATATATTATTTTGATGTATTTTACGTAGATGAAACTATAATTTAAATTATTTTTGTTCGCTTATGAAGTTGTTATTTAATTAAAATAATAATTTTTGAAGTGTTATTAAAATTATTTTTTAATTTTTTAATTATCTAATTATTTTTACTAATATTTATGTAATATTATTATTTTTTGTGTAATTATTGTATAATGGTATAAAATATATATCCATATTAGTCTTTTTATATCTTAATAGAAACAATTGATAATAAATTTACCAAACACTATCAATCAATTAGCTAACGGCTAACAGCAAACAACTAACATGACCAGCAACAACAACAGTTATTAGCTAACAGTCGAACCAAACAGGTTCTAAATCTAAAATTAATTCCAAAATGATTTATTATCTACATTAGATTAATTCAAAGTAAGATATTCAAAGATGAATAAAATATCCGAAGAAGGATTATGAAGTTTGAAATGATTTTAAAGGCAAAAGAAGTTGTTAGAATAAAGCTGTAAACAACTACACACCAATCAGAGTACCGAAGAATTCAAAAATTTTGAAAAAAAAAAAACTTTCTCCAACAAGAATTAGTGGACTAATTATTTTTCAAGATAGAATTAGTCGACTAATTAAGTTATAACAACTAGTTCCAAAGGACTATTTACAACTAGCACAGAGTTTAAATCTTGATATGACAGTTGTGTCCAACGTCTGGTTTTTGAATTGGCTATAAAGGAACAACGAAGCCTATTCCGACACGGGAGACCACATTACAAAGCATTCAATCTTGAGCTTCCGTCTTAGAATCTTCCAAAATCCTTATTGAGCTATTTGGAGTTCTTTATCATTTATATTCAAATTCAATTTTCTTGTAACAATTCTTGTAATCACACAAGATTTTGTGAGGGAGAAAATTTGTTATTTAGGCTTGAAAAATGACATTGTAAATTTGATACTTAAGCTTGTAAAGACGTATTGGTGTAAACTTGACACTTGAATTTGTAAAAAATATCTTTGTAAGAGTTGTCACCTAAGCTCAGGAAAGATGATGTGTGGAAAAGCACCCACGAAGCTTATTGTAAAGAGTTTATCGCTTGAGCTTGGAATAAGTGACGTGTGACTTGATTCTTACATGAGAAAATAATCAAAATAAAAGTGTCAAGACGTGGTTGTGAGGAGAGGCATCCCTCTACAAATATTCTTGTGTCTCCAATTTTTTAAACTCTACTCTTTACATTAATAATATTTAATTCACTTTCGTTATTATTTTGATAGCATTTAATTTTGGAGACCTTTTGTTATAGTTAGGCACTTATATTCACAAGTTTTATGCTTTTACTATTTCATCAATTCCACGTTTTTGTAAAACATATTTTTTATAAAGATTTTCAAATTCTCCATAAAGAATTTTAATTTGATAAAATATCTTATGGAATCCTCTAGTATATTTATTAGCATATTTGGGAAAGATCAATATAGTTGTTGGTTGGAGTTGTAAGAACTAAGGAGCTCCCTCTCCAAGCAAGGTCGCATGGTCGAACCTTGTGAATAGAAAATCATTTGCTAAGAGAATTTCATCCCTGTAAAAGAGTTTATTCCGACTCAAATCCAGATTTAATTGGTGGTGATGGATTCGGTAGAAATCTCTCAGTAGATCCGGGTTTGAACTGCGTTAGGCCGGATCTGCTTGTGCTCCTGCAAGATCCGGTAACCTTTGGGTTATGTTCCGATACCTAAGTCAGCCTTGATTATATCAATCTCTGGCTATATTAGCTTGATTAGAATCAGTCCACCATATTACCTCTACTTTCCCTCTTTTATAAAGTCAGTAGTAGAGTTTGCTTTGAATTGAGAGTGTCCTAAAACTCCTATCTCGATCCAACCAAACGGCCTCCAACTTGCACGTCGCGTAGGATAATAATCCTTATTCAATCATACCACCACAAGTAGACTTTGACACGAACTTCATCTTCCTCCTTCTAGATTGCTGCCCTTCCAGGCAGAGATAACCTAATCTGGATCTGGCCTCCACCAGTCCGGACATGTACCTTCCCGACAACCGGATGACAGATCCGACGTCACGAGATCCGGATGTCATTAGGTGGTTAAAAAAACCATATTTGTCAACGTGTACTCTAAATGGAAAGAATAATTTGCCCTTATGTGGTTCGGTTGAAGAATTTTTTTTTTTTTTTAAAAAAAGATGAGAAATGGTTGAAGACTTGGGATTTATTTTATTATTTTATTGAAATTGGTGAGAGCTTTAGAATATTACAATTAGAGGGTTTAATAATTGGCGATAAACGACCAGACGCATCAAAGGGAATTTGGATAAGAGAGAACCAACGCATTGCTTAGAATGGACCCATTAAGAGAAAGAGAATTGTCATTTGCCCCACAATTTTATTTCTATTTATTTTGTTACCGAAGCCATCAACTCTTTGGTCCCTATTACAATTAGACTCGTAACGCCCAATTATTTTCTCACCAAGCATTTTATACTATATGCTACTAAATCACAATTTAATCAACATTATATATATATACATATAAAAGTTTAAAAATGACTTTCGTCAAAAAAAAAAAAAAAAAAAAGTTTAAAAGGTACTCACGGTAAATTTCAATTTGTATACATTATCTGAAATTTTACTTCAATTAAGTAACTTTGGTTATTGGTTTTGCTATTAGTAATAGTAATAGAATGTTTACTGGAATAGTTTACTACACAAATTTAACACCATATATTAAAAATGTTTTGTCACGTGGAACCCAATAACTCATAACTCAATCAAAATTTTATATCTTATTAAATTTTATCCTATAATTTCATGGGGCATGATATTTTTGATACATGGAGTTAATGTGACGTTATGTTGGAATCGTAAACCATCTGAGTTAGCATTCTGACACTAAAATCACAGAAAAATTATCAAAATGATTTTACCGGACAACAATAAAAGTTTAATTATTGTATTGGTATAAATTGAAGTTTATTGCTCATATTAAAATATTTGGCAAAGTTGAAACCAGACAAAAGTATAAAAATATTCACTCGAAACCTCTAGATTTTAATTTGTGATTTATCTTTTGAACTTTTACTTTAAATTAAAAGTTTATTGTTCAAAGTTGCTCCAATACTTTTCAGATGATCACTTTCAATTAATGCTTTTTATATATACTAAGAATAAAATTTAAAAATGAGTTTAAATAGTTAGATGTTTTTATTTTTCAAGCTAACCTTAATTAGTGTTTTGAATTTTCAAAATTAACCTCATTTTAATTTTGTTATCCTCTTTAATTACTTTTTTACGGTGAAAATATATTCTGTCTTTGTGTTTCTTACATGTCTAACAATTTGTCCATCTAAAGTTATCAGATTTAAGAGTATAATGACACCAAATCAAAAACCTTAAAATCAACATTTTAAAAAATTCATAAGCTATTTTGACTTTTTTTTTTCCAGCTGTCCTAAAAGTTGGACTGTATAAATGGTTTGAGCTTAGGTGTTAATCAATTCGAAAAGACTTTTCCCTCTGTTTATAATCATGTAAACGTATTTATTTGGGAAATTTAAAAGGAAATAGAAAAATTGACTTTTCGGTATGTATCAAAATCAAGACGAATAAACTACAAAAACTAAATATGGATTTCGCTTTCTTTTGGAATATGTGCCCTTCAAGATTGCTTGTAAGGCCAATTATATAAGATTCTTTTCTGAGGACAAACATAATTTTGAGTAAATAATTCATTATTTACTACCTAATTTATAGTTAAATACGTGATGTTTATGTATTATTTTCCAAAAATCGATTTAATCCCAATCTTTTGAAATCGTCGATATCTCCCATCACCTTTTAAATTTATGTTCAATAACATACCTAAATATGATTCAAACTATTATTAAATAAAAATTATTTTTATGAATCATCTCTTCCAACAAAAAAGGTGATATTTCTACCAACTTTAAGCACTATAACAAAAGGATACAATCATTAACTCCTAATATATTGAGAAAATGCACCATGCAAACAACAGAAACTGAGAAGAAATTTGATAATATTGCCAGAAAAATTCCTACTAGATATAGTAGTTCGAATTCCCTAATTCTTTGTGAACTTTTGCTTCAAGAGTAAGCAAATTGTTAAAAATTTAAAGAGGGAGACGTGGCATTGACGATTTTAAAATATCCCGGACTAAATCGATTTTTAAAGTTTAATTAAGGGGCAATTTGACTCTTAAGACTTAGTTAGACCATACTTTTTTAATTAACGATAAAATTTTAGAATGCTTACGCTTGACACACTACATCATTCGTGTGTCAAGAGAATAAAATCATGCTATATGTAATATATTTTAGGGTTTAAAATATGCAAATAAAACTCTATAGTTAATGATTTAACTACGAGGTTTTATTTTAGAGTCTAGAAATTTTATTTCAATAATTAATTAATTACTTATTGTTGTTTTTCTTTTGGTTGAAATAGGAGTTATTTTTTTTATGGATTTAGTACACGGATGATGTGATAGATGGTATAGATGGTAGAATATATAAAATCTCTCAATAGAGTTCCTACTTTTGTTTGTTTTAACTTGTGGTGCCACTTCTTTAGATTGATTCT
Organism: Euphorbia tirucalli; assembly: GCA_039660915.1. Taxonomy (NCBI): domain Eukaryota; kingdom Viridiplantae; phylum Streptophyta; class Magnoliopsida; order Malpighiales; family Euphorbiaceae; genus Euphorbia; species Euphorbia tirucalli. The sequence goes on from CM077632.1 coordinate 60,630,463, forward strand.
GTTTTTAAATGGTAGGCGCAAGAAAAGAGGCCTACAAACATATCAGAACTCTCCTCAACTATATATAATTCGGGTTAAAGAGCAAAATAATGCGGAGTGGTTAAATATATACAAAAATGGAGTGAGTTGGAAACTAAAGACAAAAGTAATGTGGGAGGAAAAGATGAGAAAATGGTGTTTGTAAACGCGTTAATCCGTACAGCGCCTTTAGAAAAAAATTTTTCCGGACCGCCTGCCATTTTGGCAGGCTTTTCAGAGCTGAAGGCGCTGGTCCCACCAGCGCCTTCAGAAGGTTTAAATTTTACTCTAAAGGCGCTGGTGGGACCAGCGCCTTTAGAGTAACTTTTCAGAGGGAATAAATTCCCTCTGAAAAGGTGTGCAGCTGATGGACGGATGGACGGATGGACGGACGGACGGATGGGAGTAAAAAGAGAAGCTTTACCTGCAATAACTATTTGGGCAATAAGTTAAGTTGTTGAAGCAAATTAATTTCAACATTTGCTTTACCTGCAAATCAATTTCCCTTCTTCTTCTTCAACATTTCTTCTCTTCTTCTTCACCTTAACTTTTATTTATGTATATATATATTAGGTTTGTAATATTCTAATTAACGTAATTGAATTTTATATTTCATCAAAAAATATAAAATGACTAAATAGCAATTAATTACAAAAATAATATATAATGGTTCAATTAATTGCCCTAAAAATCATTTAAAATATATATTTTTTTTTCGGTAAAAATACCAAATTTCGGTAATAACCAAAAAATATTTAGTAACCGAACCAAATTTAGTAACCGAACCAAATTTTTTTTTCGCTTTGGTTCGGTATTGGTATTCGGTTTTATAAATAGTGCTCACCCCTACCTCTACATGATATGAAAATTTTCAAAAAAGATTTGTGCACGTGACATCTAAATATATTGTCTTTCAAGCTTTGATTATACACCAAAATAAAATACATTTACACATAGCATATAACATATTATATCTCCGAATTAAAAAATACTTAACGATCATGCAAAAATAGTTTTTTGAAATGCATTATATTTTCTTTTTTTTAATAAACCTTTACATAAAACATAATTAAAAAATTAAGTTTCCATAACTAAATTTAAATCTATAATCACATATCCTAAATTCTCTAGAAAAATAAAAACATAACATAACATAATTTTTGGATTAAAAAGAAACTAACCTCTTTTAATTTGATGTGGTCCCTGCTATACGAAGTGGTGAAAAATGGTTTAAAAAAAAAAATAAAAGTTAAGGTGAGGAAGAAGAGAAGAAATGTTGAAGAAGAGAAGAAATGTTGAAGAAGAAGAAGAAGGGAAATTGATTTGCAGACAATTGGTATTAATTTGCTTCAACAACTTAACTTATTGCCCAAATAGTTATTGCAGGTAAAGCTTCTCTTTTTACTGCCATCCGTCCGTCCGTCCATCCGTCCATCAGCTGCACACCTTTTCAGAGGGAATTTATTCCCTCTGAAAAGTTACTCTAAAGGCGCTGGTCCCACCAGCGCCTTTAGAGTAAAATTTAAACCTTCTGAAGGCGCTGGTAGGACCAGCGCCTTCAGCTCTGAAAAGCCTGCCAAAACGGCAGGCGGTCCGGAAAAATTTTTTTCTAAAGACGCTGTACGGATTAACGCGTTTACAAACACCATTTTCTCATCTTTTCCTCCCACATTACTTTTGTCTTTAGTTTCCAACTCACCCCATTTTTGTATATATTTAACCACTCTGCATTATTTTGCTCTTTTTTCCATATAATTCTACATATAAAGTTCAAAAAAAAAAAAAAAAAAAAAAAGAGTCTACTCATGGCCTAATTTTAAAAATTACAAATAATGGAGAAAGAAAATGCATGTTTAATTTGTTATATATATTCCTGCATCACACAAACAAGAAATTAACTTTTTTGTAGGTTAATCATGATTAGAGACATTAATGGTGGTGGCCCTTTCTATGGAACATATCTAGGAAGGGAGTGAAGGTAGAATAATAGTTTTCAGAATCAGACTCATTCAAATTGTGAAAATATTAGCTCATAAAATTATGGTTCAACTAGAGTTAAGCCAGATTTGAACCAATTTAAAAAATATGTTAAAATAATAATATATCTATATCATTTTAATTTATAAGATATGAGATTAAACATTTCAACAACAATTGTAAAACTAAGAGTTTTAAACACAATATATTAATTAAAAAAGCTATTGTTTTTTAATATTATAATTAAATATCGATTTTATTTAAGAAATATTTTAAATTTTATTTTCTTTGTAATAATGTATTTATAAGCAAAATCAAGAACTAATTCTATTGCACCAAATTTTTTAATTAAAATAATATTTAAAAAAAATCAGTTTAGTTGAACTTAAAAAGGACCGGTTCGCCAGTTTTTGGTTCAACCGGTTAACGACCAATTTTGATCAGCTCAGAAAACCTTATGAAACCTGATTGTACCGACCTCCAGTTCTGGTTGAGCCAGCTAGCCTTATGTAGTTTTGACAATCATGCTAAGAATTTTCAATGAAGTTCCATGAATGTCTTCCGATCTACGCGAGGAAAACTTTGGATTAATTGTACCGACCTCCAGTTCTGGTTGAGCCAGCTAGTCTTATGTAGTTTTGACAATCATGCTAAGAATTTTCAATGAAGTTCCATGAATGTCTTCCGATCTACGCGAGGAAAACTTTGGATTAATTTCACATGTCACTGTTCAGGTGGTCTTTTTTGTTTATATCTTTCATAACAGAACTGTGATAATTTTTAGTGATTTCGTTGACACAATTTTGACTTTTTTTTAATTTTTATTTTTTCTGTACTATACAAATGAAAAACTTCATGGTGAATGTGGGTGCATAACCCTCAAGATGTGTTGGTTTGTCATATAATATATTTGGCTTTCAATACATTTCTGTCCTAACAATTGTCCTTTACATCTTGAGAAAATTAGGGTTAATTGAGTTTGTGAATAAGATTAGCTAGGAATTAGTCATCTTGTTAGACATTAAGTAATTACTACTAGTTTATTCTCTGATTTAGGCCAACTGAATAATTACTTGTGTTAGTATATATAAAGGCAAGCATGCATAATGGCTGTCGGGTGATAAATTAAAGCAGGAGAGGTATGATACAATGGCTGAATAAGAAGGGCATGGTACACAAAGGAGAATTAAAATTCACAGGCAGCCCATTACATCAATTACTGTTTGATTTCAGCAAAGCAAAATGGTGGGTCACGTCTTCCACTGGGGCATGCACAACACAACGCCAATATCTATGACCTAAAGTTTGGTCAACCACTAAATTTATGTACTAATCACATCGCCTCTCCCGAAATGATGTGATTATAAAACCCCATAATTAGTCATACAACAAATGGCGGACATTCTAATATCTCTAACTATTATTTTTACTCCTGTGAAATTTAAACATTACTTCATACCGATCGCTCATTTGTTACACATTTCATATCGAAAATAAATAACACAAACATATAATATAAGGATGATATAAGCTGAATCTTGATTAATAAAATAATTTCTTTTGTATTATATGAGTTTAATTTCTCATATATATTCACTTATGGGATCACATTCAATATTTTCAAATGTTATTAAATTATTTGATTTAAAAGTTTAAGATTATAAGTAAAACCTAAGAATAACTTTTATTGTTTATTTTGGATTCACATTTGTATGTGAATACCACGTAGATTTCAAACATGTACAACACACGTCCATTCTACTATGTGTTTGAAATTCCAACAATATGAGGTTGGTAGGATTTAAATGCTCGACCACTTTACTTTAAGCAGTTATGGTACTATGTCATGAGACTATATTTGACCCAAAGTATAAACCTGTAGATAAGGCCGAAGAATAACTTTTATTATTATCTCTAACATTAACGCTCACAAATTTTCTACATGGTATCAATGTAGAAAAAGGTCTAATAGTTCAAAAAGTTAAGCTTGTATTTAAAGACTTAGTGGAGTTTGAGCTAGTAAAGAAACTAGATGCGTTAATGACAATCGACTTTCAAAAAAAAGATAAGCCAATGAATATTTAACAAGTGGCAATATTAGGGGTGCAAAAACAAAAACCGAAAAACCGAAAAACCAAATAACCGAAAACCGAACCAAAACCGAGCTAAAGATATGGTTAACCGAAACCGATGGACTAGTGTACGATTTTTATTTTTAAAAATTAACGGTTACGGTTCAGGTTTAAGTTTTTACATTGAAAGTCCATGTGGACTCGCGGTTAACCGACTTTTTACAAATATTTTTCTTAAAAAATTATGTAATTGTATATATAGGTAATATGAATAATAAGTGAAACATTTGGTCCTTTGATGTTATTTTACTTCCTTACCATACAACATCAATTAGTCTCGGTCACTCCCTTTCAATATCATTTCTTATCAATTCTTAATTTCATACTCACTAAAAAACAAATAATGAAGAACAATTTCATTAATTAATATTTGATCTTGTACAATGAGAAATTTTAGAGTGGACCGGGTCCATGTGGACCGTTCCAATGAAAAATTGACACGTAAGCAATATAAGACCATGGTTATGTTTGGAAACTTTTTTTATTGATGTTTTAATTATTGGAGTTTATGGTCAAAATGTTATTTTAATTAATAATTAAGACTATGGATTGTAATTTTAGATTTTTATTTAACATTTGAGATTTATGGTCTTTTTATTTGAGGTTTCAAATATTATAAATTTAGCAAAATTATAATGTTTATTTCGTAAATGGTTAACCGTAAAAAAAGGTTAATCGACCGAAATTAATGGTTAACTGAATTTAATGGACAATGTATGATTAGTAAATTAAAAAAAAAAGTTCCAATGGTTAACTGTTTGTCGGTTAACCGACCGTGTGTACCTCTAGGCAATATTGTTAGGCCTAATTACACTTGACGGATGAAAAAACTTCGTAGGCTTTGAGAGTACTAGGACTGACTCCATGTCTGAACACAGGTATGAAGTTGCACTCATATAACACAAAACCAATTGACTTATATTATACTACAATCTACAGTACTTATATGTCACTCTTTAAACTCATTTTAAAAAAAAAAGAGCTTGGCCACTTTTCCAAACCTAGCTCTAAATAGTCATGTGGAAATTTGAAAATCAAATGTAACAACAGTGTGGAATAGAATGGCTAGTAACGGTCCATTAATGACTTGAAATATTATGTACCATAAAAATAGTTAATGCTCCATCTGTATGAAATAGCCCGGCCTGAACAATTAAGAAAAGATCTCAATTTGTATGCACATGTTAATCTGAACTCCAAGACATTAGTAATCAATTAATTAAATAGGTAGCTTAATAGTGAGAAAAAAACTAAATTCCTTAATTACGTGTGAAACAATCACTTTATATTTGGGTTTCTTACATGTTACAGTTGATAAATTTAAAAGTGACGGTTTAGCAAAAGCAGTTTATTTCGTTAGCAGCATAAAAGAAAATAATTGGATTATATAGAAAATAATTTATAAGATGCCTGACTTTAGGGTAACATACCCATGTGAGTTCTGCTTCAAAATCCTTCCTATCTCACTCATTCTGTCATTGCCATTTTTTTTTACTTCTATTTGCCATTTAATATCATATCACTATATATAAAATTAAGATACCAAATGGTTGACGTTTTGTGCCGAAACAGAAGCTGCTAAATCTGGCCCAGCTCCGACCAAATTAATATTACCGACTTTTTTTTTTTTAACTGTAAGAAGAGGAGGTTTGATCAATGTTTTGACCAATTAGTTGATTATTATATTACTTAGCCCTGAATTTTTATGAATTTTGGAAATTGGTACCCTCATCATTTTTTTAATGCATTGAATAGATGATTTTTCTATTTTGATAGTATTAACCCCAAATTCGACCTTTTTTTCGTCATGGGCTACAATATTTCACTTGCACATGACACAATTTTTACCAACACGTGAGACTAAATTTGATGTATAGTTCACATTCATAGCAATCACATGACTGCATATGTAATATGACTCAGATTCCACCAGTGAACTCTGAAATCTTTTATTTTTCTAAAAAATTATGTCTCGTGCTAGTTAAAAGATATTGTAGTCCAGGTGAGATAAAAATGTCAAATTTTGGGTTAATACTATCAAAATAAAGAAAATTATATACTCAATGTGTTAAAAAATTGATTAGAGGGCAATTTACAAAATTAACAAAAAAAAAATTCAGATATCTTAGGATATGTTTTGTAATGTTTTAATAGTGTGCAGGAGCACATGCATGTGTGTGTCAGTGTAGTTCGGTTAATTTAGATGTTTCTGAATATTGAAGTTATTACTATGTATCTTTTTAATCCCTAGAATTTCCCCATTATTATCTGTTATTATAATAATTTACCATCAAATATTGTAATCTCTACTAATTCCGTTCTTCGGTAACAGACACCCTTTAATTCACTGTCATCTTTAATTTAATAACTTAGCATTTATAGGCAAAACACATCTTCGTTTTTCTAAACTTTCATTATTTTATGTCTAAAATCTCTTATTAATTGTTTTTCATATCGAGTTCTGATTTTTAATAACGATTGGCTTATTTATTAACAATTTCAACATAATTGTAATTGTGTTCTATATTAATTCTATATATCAAATATTGTTGATGTAAAGTAGTCAGATGAAAGTATTATTAATCTATTTTCATTCAAAAGTTTGATAAGGATAAGAATAAGATTAGGATTAGAATTACATATCAAAATTTTAAGAAATTTATTTGTAATTCTAAAATTTTTTGATTGAAATGAAAAAAAAAAAAAATGAAGAATTCAATTTATGGAACTAGATATGCCTAAGAATGCATTATAATTAATCTCCATATCTTGTAATGCATGCATTTGTGACTACCAATAAGAATATTAGTTCAAATCAATGTTATTACTTTCATGGTCAAAAAAGTTTAAACACTAACTTTTCTTTTTATCATTTCATTGGAAACTCCTTATTTGTTGTTTCTTTCTCAACCTTCCATAGCTAAGAAAATACTTTTCAGACTTTTAAAATCGAGCTCCACCATTGAAAATAAATGACTAGATGTCATGAAGCCTGATGATCCAATGATTCAAACTTGAAGAAACATAACTTTCGTATGATTGCTCTATGAAAGATCGAGAAGTTGCAATTTTTCTTTTGGTTCTTCGTGGTGTTGTTTCTGTTTGTTGAAATTTTCATTTTATTTTATTAGGCTTTTGAGGCCAAAGTCATCAACGGATCTAGTTTTTATTACTAGCATAAACTCCACCAGGACTTTAAAAACGGGTCTAAAATCTTTTCGGCTGTCAGACCTTCTTCTGCTCTGATACCATGAAGAGACTCCATGGGCCTTGAGAGTGCTGAGTTTGATTGGATGAGTAAGCACATAAATGGGGTTGAGCCCATATAACACAAAACCAATTGGCTTATGTTAAGGCCCAATCTACACCACATATATACTACTCTTTAATCTTATATATTTCCGATGTTGGATTCATTTATCAACATCTCCAACACTCTCCTTCAAGTGCAACTGGGCCTAGACCAGTTGTCACTTGTCAAACAGTCCTTGGCCTATCTGCTTTGAGGCCTAAGGTCATTAACGTGTATAGTTTTTACTACTAGCCTAAACTCCACCAGGACTTTAAATACGAGCTCGGGATCTTTTTGACTGTCAAGCCTTCTTCTGCTCTAATACCATGAAGAGACTCCATGGGCCTTGAGAGTGCTGAGTTTGACTGGATGAATAAGCACGTAAGTGGAGTTGAGCCCATATAACACAAAACCAATTGGCTTGTGTTAAGGCCCAATCTACACCACTTATATACTATTCTTTAATTTTATATATTTCCGATGGTGGATTCATTCCTCAACATCTCCAACATTAATGAGAACAGGATGATGTTAAATTTGAAGATAAGTTATTTATATGGTAATTGTCCTCAATTTAGAAATTCTCATTAACAGTTGCTAACCTAAATGCGTAAGAATTATAGTACACAACCTATGTGTAAGAAACATAAGATTACTATTGTGATCAATTGCTTAACTAAAAGCGTAAGGAGGATGGAACCACCACCTATGTGCAAAAGACAGAGGAAGACTTCGTTGAATGTATCTTGGCAGCCTTTTTGGACTACATATCATCTTTTTATTTGAGCTTTGAAAAGCTCATGGAATCTATAAGTTTTGATAGCTTATTTGGTTTGCTTCTAGCTATGTGGAGAAGCTTAAACTTGCTTGTGATATTGTGGCTAATATTGTGCTTAGTTCTCAGTTGTTTATAGACACGTTGATTGTAGCATGAGGAGGATGGAACCACACCTATGTACAAAAGATCGAGGAAGACTTTGTTGAAGTTGTCTTGGTAGCCTTTTTGGACAACATCTCATCTTTTTATTCGAGCTTTAGAAGCTCAATGGAATCTATAAGTTTTGATAGCTTATTTGGTTTGCTTCTAGCTATGTGGAGAAGCTTAAACTTGCTCGTGATATTGTGGCTAATATCGTGCTGAGTTCTTAGTTGTTTATAGACACATTGATTGTTCAACACCCTCCACCCCCACCCTCCACCAAAAAAAAAAAAAAAAAAGAAAAAGAAAAAGAAATATGCTTGTTTTTTTAGGATCAATTGCCTAACCAAAAGCATGAGGAGGATGGAACCACACTTATGTGCAAAAGATCGAGGAAGACTTTGTTGAAGGTGTCTTGGTAGCCCTTTTGGACAACATCTCATCTTTTTATTCGAGCTTTAAAAGCTCAATGGAATCTATAAGTTTTGATAGCTTATTTGGTTTGCTTCTAGCTATGTGGAGAAGCTTAACCTTGCTGGTGATATTGTGGCTAATATCATGCTTAGTTCTCAGTTGTTTATAGACACGTTGATTGTTCAACACCCTTCCCCCCCCCCCTTTTCCCACCGACCCAACCACAACAAAAAAAAAAAATAAAAAAAAATAAAATAAAATAAAAAAGAAATAAGCTTTTTTTTAAGATCAATTGCGCAACCAAAAGCATGAGGAGGATGGAACCACACCTATGCACAAAAGATCGAGGAAGACTTTGTTGAAGGTGTCTCGGTAGCCTTTTTGGACAACATCTCATCTTTTTATTCGAGCTTTAAAAGCTCAATGGAATCTATAAGTTTTGATAGCTTATTCAGTTTGCTTCTAGCTTTGTGGAGAAGCTTAACCTGCTCGTGATATGGTGGTTATATCATGGTTATTTCTTTTTATTATTATCCCTGACACTTCCCAGCACGCAAATGTCCCTTAAACTTGAAGTGTGTCAACACAGGCCACACAGAGTTGAATTTTAAGCAATAAATGGGATTGCTAGGATTCGAACCCTTGATTTCTAGATCTAAGAGGCTCTGATATCATATCATAAATATGTTGCATAGTAGAATGAATGGCTTATAAAGCCAATTACAATTGTTTCATATATACAATTGATCCCTATGTAGTACAGTAGACTAATTAGGATATATTACAATAATTACACAAGATTAGACGCCATATCTATCACACGTTGATTACCCCTTCCTTCAACTTGAGGGAGCAACGATGGAGACAATGAGTATAGAGGGTCGCCATTCCCCCCTTAACTTTGAAAATTATATTTTGATCTTTGAAAAAAATTTACAAAACTAAGATTTGTTCCTTCAAGTTTAGTGTATAATTATAGATCATTAAAAAAATAAAATAAAATAATACAATAGTTTTACTCCCAAAGTTAGGGAAGTTGAATTTTATTCTTATTGTACAAAATGCACCAATATTATCACTGTAGTACATAGAATTTTAGTTCAATTTTATTATTTTCTAGAAATTTTGTCCATAATTTTGGTCAGTATTTATTTAAAAAATAATACAATTGAACTAGAATTTATATTATAAGGAAAACTGAATGAGAGTTTCAACCATGAGAAAAAGTTATTGATCCATTTTATACGAGAATAAGAGTATGTAATACTAATCTTCCTCAGTATTTATAAAATTTTAGAGACTAATATGTGAATCAAAATAATATTATATATAAAAAAAAAAATTTCAATTTGGCTCCGCGAGAAATTTTTTTTTATCTCTGTCCACTATGAGGGAAAGCGATAAAAGATAAAGATATATGAGATTAAAAATACATATCGTAGTAGAACCATTAATGTTTTTTAATACATACTAATATTAGAAAAAGATTAATTGTATTTTAATTAATCTATATCTCTTTGTACGATATGATATGTATTTATATTTATCAGAAGAAATTGACTTCAGATCAACATTATTTTCCAATTAAGTTGACATCTGGTATCACTTAATTTAATTTTTTTAAGTACAAAATTTATAAATCCTTAAGTTCCATTGTTTTTGCCCTACAAATACACTTTGTTGATGTTTATTTTTCTTAACAAAGCACCGGAGAAACTTTGCACACTTAAGAGAATATAGCAATTATCAGACTGAAACCTGCAGAATAACAGAAAGACAAGTTGGTCTATCTACAGTTGAGATTAGATCTTATAATAAAAGAGTAATGATGAGCAGTATGTATGTACTTTTTGCTACAATTTACTTAAATATATATTTAGTGCTTTAATTAGAAAATGTATATATACATATATGATTTATATGTTGTTATTAGGTCATAATTAGATACCTTAATTAAGTCGCAAACATGGGTAAGTTGAGCTTCCTTTATTAAGGAATAAAGTAACCAAGATTAATGAGCTTAATCACAACTAATCAATCTGTAGCTAATTAACCAAGAAGCATCTTCATTTTCTTCATGACCATATATATTATAATCGGATTAAAGACAACTTTGTGGCACTATTCCAAAGTATTACCCAATATAGGGTGAAAACTGAACTAATTCCAATTTTGTGGTGTTTTTGTCAAAGTCCGCGTATAAGGTTGGCGGACATTGTGAATATTCCTGGTAGGCTAAGTCTGGTAGTCAAAAGTATGGACTCAAACAGATCCGCAAAAATAAAAAGCGGACTAAAATTGTCTGCAATTACCATAAGCGAACACAGAAAGTTAACATATTTAATTTGCAGACCAAAAGTGTCCGCAAATTTAAAAAACGAGCTGAGGGGTCCGCAAACTAAAATAACGGATGTCTACCAAGTCCGCATTCCTAGAAAGCGGATTTATTGGTCTGCGTTTTCAGAAAGCGGACTGTCTCAGTCACCTTTCTGAAAAAGTGGACATTATGAGGACTGTAAAAGCTGAGGATTTGACAACCCAGCAGTCCGCCTGTCCGAAAAGCGGACTTATGTGTCCGCATTTAATAAATTCGGACTCAAATCTTGTCACCATCCATCATCTTATCCTAGCCGTCCGATCCGTCCGATGAATTTTGATAATTATGGGCTTCACCTGCTTTCTTCTCTTCTTCATTAATTCACAAATTTATCATCTACTTTCTTCTCTTTTTTTCCCTTATTCACCAGCCATTCTCTCGAGCCTTCTTCCCCTTCTCCTCCTACCTTATACAAAAAAAAAAAAAAATTCATTCCTTTAATCTTTAACATTTTGAAAGCTAAATTTGTTCATGCTTCTATCTTTTTCAAGGAATTTTTCTGTCTCTTTCAAATTATCAATTTAATTAATTTATATATATATATATAATTAATTTATTAATTTTGTTTGTAATTTTTTTTTTGTAGGATTAGCATCATCAAATTAGGAACAAAAATACTAGCAATACAACCATCAAATAACAGCTATTGTGAAGTATTCAACCCAAAAAAGGTAAATATTTAAATTTTATGAAATGTTATATTTTGTATATTTTTTAGAAATTATGTTATGAATTTCTTTAAATTTGTGTAATAATATATATGTGATGTATGCAAAAATGGAATATGTATATAATGTTCGTTTATAAATTTATATTAGATTTTACTAATTATAATTTTATTTTATATTTATATATGTTTAATTAATTTATTAATTTTTTGTAATTTTTATATAGGACTAACATAAGCAAATTGGAAACGAAAATCTTAGCACTACAACCATCAAATAGCAGCTATTGTGAAGTATTAAACCCAAGAAAGGTAAATATAAAAAATTTATGAAATTTTGTATTTTGTGTATTTTATTCAAATTATGTTGTGAATTTATTTAAATTTGAATAATAATATATATATGATGTATGCAAAAATAGAATATGTATATAATATTTGTTTATAAATTTGTATTAGATTGAATTTTGTGAAGTTAGTATATAAGACCATCTCCAACTCTTCACTCTAAATTTCCACTCCAAATTAAAATATTTTTAATTTATTCCTTTCCACTAACATTTTTATTATTATTATATTCCTTTTTACATACAATTATATTATTCGTATTTTTTAATAAATCCTTAAAAAAAACATTTAGTTTTAATAATATATAAATAATTTTAATTACATAATAATTTTTAATAAATAAATAATTTTATAAAATAAAATCGTATAGGATAAAGTTAAAATTAACACATTAATACATAATAGATAATATATATTAATTAAACCGGAGTACAACTACACCATAAAAATCCATATAAATACAAAAATTCAATTAAACCGAATAACAAATTAATACGATAATATTATAATACTACATAGACATTATTCAAAATCACAAATACGTTTACACTAAAAACACGATAAAATTTAATAAAAAAAACACAATACAAAGCAGTACATTATAAGCAATACAGTTAAAATAACACAACAAACGTAATTGAAATGCAAAAATAACACTTAATGATATAAAAATAGGATATAACAAATTTTATGATAGTTCCAAGTTGTATATTTATTAATATTTTTTTTAATTTTCACCATTTTAATTTATTTTTGATATTTTATCAATATTAATTTAAAAAATTTTAAGAATTTAAGCAAAATTATTAAAATAATTGAAGACCACAAATACACATGTAAATTAAATCAAACACACAAATTAATAAAAACCATATTGGTGAAAACCGGACCGGACCGGGTTCGACCGGAACCGGAGGTCAGGCCAGTCGGTTTGTATCCGGTTTTCACTCTGGTCAATAACTGGTCACTTTTTGGTTCGACCATACAGACTAGACTTTTTTTTTAAAAAAAAAATTTTAAATATAAAATTTAAGTTATTGTTTTGAGGTGTTTTTAATTAAAATAAAATATATTTTATATTTTTAAATTATTTTAAATTAAATTGAAACTTATTTGTAAGTACAAAACCTATATTTCATAAATTGAGCTTTTTAATTTACTATATTGTATTTGAAATGCTTAAATTTTAAGAATTATAATAAGAATGTTCAAATTTTCATATATTATAAATATAAAAAAATATATATTAATATATTTATAAAATCCGGTTCGATTTAGGTTTATTCCGGTTTAATCTGAAATCCATGAATCCATCCCTTGACCGGTTCGATGACCAGTTCGGGTCTGAAAACCATAATAAAAACACATAAGCGAAATACCATAAAATAAATAGACATTTTTAAAAAAATAAAAATAAAACATTGAAAGAAAAAATGAAAAAGAAACTAAAATAAAAAAAAAACCAAAAAATGAAATTGGAATTTGGTGGTGGGTTGGAGGTCACCCACCACCAAATTTTGGCTCTCAATCCTAATTTGGTGTTGGGTTGGAGATGCCCTAATGTTTATATGTTTCGAAAATCTTATATTTTTATATTTTGTAACCGAAATTTTTATTATATTTTTATATATTTGTTTTTATTTATGTTAGAATTAATTAAAAAAATATCTTAATTTTATTTAAGATAATTTTTTATATAAATATATAATGAATGCTTTTTAATTATATGACAGAATAATGTCGACTTCATTACCAATATATATTCATTGGGGTGGTCAAATAATAAGGAATCAATTTGGAGTTAATTATAAGAATAGATATTGCAAAGTAATATCAATGAATGGTTTATTCAATCTAAGTTCATTGTTTGATAAGATTAGGGCTGTTATGAATATACCAGCAAACGAAGATTTGATTAGGGTGCAATTTCGAAACCCAATTGGAATGAATGGAGTACAGTTAGTGTATAAGTGTTTTGATCTATGTGACGATGATGATTTGAATATGATGTTGGGGATAGTCAGCAGTTTATGTCATAGTTTGTTCTGTATTTAATTATACGTCGAATGCAATCATAATACACCTTCTACACACACGAGGGATATAGCTGGACCATCTAATTCTCAAGTTGTTGATTATGATGGTGGTGGTAGTGGTGGACTTGGTGGTTATGGTTGCAATGATGATGATAGTGATGATTATGAACCTATTGGTTTTAATGGTTGTAGTGGTGGTGGTGGTGGTGATGATGATGGTGATAGCGAATATGATGGTGATGATGATGAAGAGGATGGTGATGATGGTGATGATAGTGAATCTGAGGATTCTACTGATGCTGATAATGATCATGATGGGGTGGAGAATGAGGATGAGGTTGAAGGGAATTGTAGGGCTTCTTCTTCAAATGTTGATGACACTGCATTATACAATAATTTTATTCCTACATTTTTCCCAAATATTCCTCAGCTTACCCAATTTGATGCATCAGCTATGACAGTCCATGATATTGATGAAAGCAGGAATGCTATAAGATGGGATTCATCAATGGAACTCTCAAAGGGGATGTTATTTTATTTAAGAGAAGCAGTTAAAACTGCAGCTAAAGAATACTCTATGTGAATACAAAAAGAGTTTCGGAGTAGAGAGACAAGGATGAATACTATCACATTGGTATGTCATTATTATGATGAGGGATGTCCTTGGAGGTTACGTGCAACGCTGAAGAAGAAGTCTCATCTGTGGGAGATCACAAAGTATGTCGGTGAACATACTTGTCATGGGTTGAAAAAGTCTCAAGATTAGGGAGGATCCCTCACTAAAGGTAAAGGTGATTGTTGCAAACTTTGATGAAAGATATAAGATAAAAATCTCTTACAAGAAGGCATGGTTGGAAAAAAATAAAGCGATTGAGAAGATATATGGAAGTTTTGATGAGTCATATAACCATCTTTGCCCTTGGCTTCATGTTGTAACTGAAATGAACCCTGTCTCAATCTACCATATTACTGAGTCTAATCACTTTGTCAATGGTCGATTTGTGCCAGGAGTTAAACGTTTTAAGCGTCTTTTCTTGATTCTAAAACCATGCATTGATGGGTTCAAACATTGTATGCCAGTCTTGTACGTTGATGCCACTTTTCTAACTGGAAAGTAAAAAGGTGTAATACTAGTAGCATCAGTGATTGATGGCGACCGAAACATATTTCCAATAGCATTTGCCATAGCTGAAGTTGAAAATACGGCAAATTGGGAATTCTTCTTGCGTTGTGTATGGGATTTTGTTTGCCCAGACATGCCCGATATTTGTGTCGTATCTGATAGGCATGCTGGAATCTTAAGAGCTATGGAGTATGAAAAATGGAATATGGCACCTCATCGATTTTGCATTCGCCATCTAGCAAGCAACTACAATAAGCAATTCAAAAATGAAGAAGTTAAAAACTTTATCATCAATGCAGGTATTTAAGAGTATTGCTTTTTCAATTGCCATAAACCTAAACCATAATGAACAAGTTATACAATTGTTTAACTCATTATGCTTTCAAAATTGTTTTCATGTTTTTTTAGCATATCAACAGCAACCTCGGAAGTTTAATCGGATGATGAGGTTGCTTGAGGAGAAAGAACCTGATAGCTTTGAATGGTTGAATCGGTTGCCAAAGGAGAAATGGGCTCTCGCTTTTGATGGTGGTTGTCGATGGGGTAGTATGACAACTAACATTGCTAAATCAGTAAACGGATGGCTGCTAAAAGATATTCGGGGATCGCCAATAACAACAATGATGGAAAGCCTGTTTTTTAAATTGGTCGATCATTTCGAAAAACATAGACGTGAAATCGCAGCCCAAATGAAAAAGGGATTCTCATACACTACTTTTGCAATAGACCTATTGAGGACAAGGTTTTAAAAGGCACCTGGACATGTAGTACAAAGCTTTGATTCGAGGAATGGTGTGTTTGAGATTAAAACTGCCCGTTGGAATTCAGCAAGGAAGGGAGGACACAAGCAAGTGGTCAATCTGAAAGAAATGACTTGTAGTTGTCGAAAGTTTCAACAATTAAGAATACCATGCTCCCATGCCATTGCTGGGTGTTTGGCATATGGCATTGACCATAGACAATTTATTCATCCAATTTATAAATTAGAAAACAACTTGAAATGTTGGTCAACAACATTTATCCCACTTGGAGAACGCGACTACTGGCCAACAATCGATGAACCATCACTTGTACCAAATCCGAATTTGATGAGAAAGAAGGGTCGACCGGAATGAGATGGATTGGAAATTTGCTGGTGCTAACACCACCAGTTTTTGTAGTAAATGTGGCTTACCTGGTCATAACACTAGGACATGTGGGCGTAGTTAAATATGTTGTAATTATAATGAATAATTTGTAATGGATTCTAATATGTTATTTGGAATGCTTGCTACTATGATACTGTGTGTTTTATGACTATATTGCTTTAATAGTAATACACTCAATTGGTAAAGCTTACTAGTATGTTGAATTCTTAATGTGCATCATTTTATTATATTGACATCAATTGTTTGTGTTTTTAGGTATGTCAGGTAATCCACCACCACAGCGAGCATACATCGAGCCCGGGCCGATTAACCCTAGCGTTTTACATTCATAGAGATCACATAGATCAGAGGCAGTATGGTTCAATGAGGTGCAAATATGTCACTTTCTATTTACAAAATTGAACTATTAATTAAATAGTGTGTGATGAATTAAATTAATGTTTGTTATGATCATAAGTGACATTATTTTATAACTTTATCCAAAATTTTAACTTCTAAAAACATTGTCCTCTTTAACATATTAAGAAATATATTAAGTTCAATTGAGTTAATATATGAATGTTTTGGAAGTGTATATGGTTTTGTTATATTTGTTACTATGTTATTAATTAATATAATTTTTGGTCAATATATTAGGATGAGGAGACAACACTTACTTGCAGGAGGGACGGTACGATCCTACGTGAGGAAGAATTGATGATCGACTAGAAAAAGTCTTGAGACAGACTGGTTTCTATGGAGTTGCACGGTTGGGTTTTTTTCAGTTGGACCACCATCTCATAACTGCTCTAGTTGAGAGATGGAGACCGGAGACTCATACTTTTCATCTTCCCGAAGGTGAGGAAAAAATTACACTGCAGGATGTTGTTATACAAACTGGGCTACCAATAGATGGTAATCCATTGATTTGCCCACTTCCTGCAAAATGGGTTGATGAGTGTGAAAGACTATTAGGCGTTCGTCCTTCTAGAAATGCCTTCAAAAAAAAATATGCTGCAATTGAGTTGGTTGAATGCTAATTTTCCTGCTATGCCGACTAATGATAATGAAGAAGACATTGCACGGTACATCCGTGCATACTTGTTGCAACTTTTATTAGGCATATTGTTTAGCACAAAAGCATCAGGTTATGTCAACCTTTTGTTTCTACCTTTGTTGGAGAATATTGCAACAATTGGTCAGTATAGCTGGGGCAGCGGGTGTTTAGCATATCTGTATAGAGAGCTGTGTAAAGCCGCCCGACACAACATTGGACAAATTGGTGGTGCTTTAATTTTGTTGCAGGTTTGGGCATATGAGAGATTGAGAGATATATCGCCGAACCTACGGAGTGGAGTTATCACGCCTGGTTTACCACTTGGTCGGCGGTACGTATACATAACACTTATGATATAAATGTATTAATATATCAATTTTTTTCACTTGTATATATATATATATAGAGAGAGAGAGAGAGAGAGAGAGAGAGAGAGAGAGACAAATCATTGAAATTACAAATAAGCAAGAGAAATCAATTTTGCTCTCCTACTTTGTAAAAGAAAACAAATATAGAATTCACATAGTGGCTACCGAACAATCAATAAAATACAACAACTTAGGGTATACGATGCCGAACTTGTGTAATGAGTAAATATAAATTAATTAGGGTCATGACTTAAATGGTACATCAGGTTATAACACATGTTATACCATTCTATGAAAAAAAGAATCTAAACAAAATTAATAACATGTTTAGTATTCAAAATTAACTTCTGCATATTTATATTTCCTTATTATGATATAGTTGTACAATTTATTATAACATGTTTACTATGTAAATTAATATCTCCTAATTAATTACAGATGGAGCACACCTAAGGATTCCACTGCTGTGCCAACTCATACTCTCAGATATATACGATATGTACTTGATTTGGCTGACAAAGATTCTGTAAGTCATACAAATTAAGCATGCATTGATGTTAAACATTTATGACTAAAAATTTACTTTGGAATGGTAAAATCATATACATATAAATGTAAACTTGTGTTGCTTGTAGTTCACTTGGGAGCCATACACTGATGATATCTGGACAGCATTACCGGAATATTGCTTTGAAGGAAATCATTTATGGAGAGCTGTTGTGCCATTGATTTGCATGCACATTGTGGAATGGCATCAACCAGACAGAGTCCTTCGACAATTTGGTTTGCAACAACACATACCTGTTGCGCCCATGCAAACCAATGAGCTGCATGATATTGAACTGATTCAGGTTAAAGGTTCCATTATGCAGAAAATGGCCTACTGGGTCGCAATATGGAATAATAGGGAAAATTTGATATTTGCAGCTCAACCATGTGCCGAACCACTCCATTACCATTCTGAGTACATGGAATGGTATAGGCGAATAACAAGGAGATGGATTTCTGTTAGAGGTGCTACCTTTGGTGCCACTGTAAGTCATTAAAATTGAAAATTCATGTGGTTAAGTTTTTTTATGCCCCACTACATAGTAATAATATATGTTATGTACAGGTTGATGGAATGGAGCAACTGGCCTTGGTTAGAGATTTGGATGTTGTGTACAGGATAAGAAACAGCATATGTGGGGCGCTTGGGGAGGAATGGCGTTATGTTCGGGGTTTCCCACCTCCTCATCCAGCTCCGGCTGCTACTTATCCGAATATTGATGTGGATGAAGAGGCACCTGTTGCTGCCACTGGTAGACGCCGCCAACGTACCACATCGAGGAGACGTGAGGTCACAAGACCAACTGGTCCTTCTTGTGACATTGTGCCACATCCAGTATCCTACCATTCACATGATCCATATGGAGCAAGCACTTCACAACAATCACAACCAACACAGTAATATTCATCATGGGTTCCTAACCCATCTGCTCATCGTTCATGTGTTCGTCCAACTGGTCCATCACAGTATGGGTTTAACACTTCTCAAAACCCATTTGCACAATGGACGGGGTCGGGCCAATCACCTTGGGCTATGCATGGTATGGGTACACCTCGTACTCCTTCTAATATGATATTTCCATCGTTTGTGCGGCCATCTTCAGTGGAACAGTGTATTGGTATGTCTAGTATGTATTCTTAGCAATAACCTACTTTTCCATATTCCAACTTTGGAACAACATCAAATGTTGAATATAATCCATCATAGTGCACTGATCCATCGCAGCCTTCCAATAGAAGTGGACGTAATATTTGATGTTTTTTTTTAAACAATGTATAATATTTTTATGTTTTAGTTTGAGACTTATATCTTTGAATATTTAGAATATTTACTATAAATAATATGTCATATATTTTTTTAATTGTGCATCTCAGTTCCTTTGAAATCGAACAGTGGTAATTAAGATTTTATTACCATATCTATCGTATTTTAAATCATAGTTTTTTTTTATAATGTATACTTTTTTAATAATTGTATAATTGTAATTAATATACAAAGAACATTTTATAATTAATTAATTAAAAAATTGTATATTGTTATTAAAATTTTATCCTATTTTAAATCATAGTTTTTTTTATAATTAATTATTTAACTATTAAATAATTAATCGAACGAGTGTAATGCATATTTTTAAAGTGATGTAAAATTTTTCAACATACTCATTGTTTTTTTATAATAACATTTTTATTTCATAGATTTTCATATAAAAACTATGTATATACAAATATTTTTTTACAAATAAAGAAAATTATTTTAAATTATACAATCAAATGGAAAAGAAATTTTGCGAAATATGCATTTGTGTATTAATATGCCAAATCAATAAGTAATAAACTAAAGGGTCAGAATTTGAAATTTTTTTCTATGGAACATATAAAACTTAATATCATAAATGTTTTTGTAATAACTTTGCTATACCAAAATTAATAAGTTTTTTGTAACTTTGAAGTTATCATTTTTTAAAATAACATATAGTGATATATATAAGGACACAAACTATTGCATTATATTTTACATATTAATAAATGTATTGAAAATAATAATAATAATGAAAATTAGAGATGAAAGAATGATATATTAAAATTGTAGATAGAAAATGATGCTAATCACTTTTCTAAATGTAAGCTCTTAACCATACTTAACACTACCAAATGATGTTCAAGGAATAATAAGATTTCTCATTATTGTCACAAGTAAATTTTTTTTTCTCAATTATTTAAACATTAAAATGATAGGGTTAGGCGGAGAAGACTTTTCAATAATGTCTCTTTGCAGAAACATTTACCTCAAAGAAACATATTATAAACTCAAAAAGGGATACTTAAGGTTGGATTTAATATTTTTTTAGGGGTTTCTTTCCTTTGTGAAGTATAATTATAAATTAAGAAACAAAAAATGTTTCGAGCATTTGTTGTTACGACTACGTGTTAGAATTTGAGTAATGTCATACGCATTTTTTGGTTAAATATCAATACTACAAATATTGTAGTCTGAAGGAATTTTTTTTTTTAATCAATGGTAAAATTTAAAATACGAGTGGTAATAAATTCTTTCCATATTTATTGTATTTTTTTCCCCTTTGACTATTATTAATAATACCACGATAGTAAAATTGTATATTTATTCAACGATTGTTATAACTCTAGAGTTCATTTATGTTCTATATAATTTAAGGACTTTACTAAAAATATTAACACTAAATTAGATAATCATAATACGAAATTACATTATAATATTAAATTACATTATAACACTAAACTACAAAAAACAACCTAAGTTACAAAATCATAAAATTAAACTACTACTATAGCCATCTCTTAATCTTGAATTTAAAACCATTCCTAGCGTTCACTTTATTACAATAGTCTACTTGACATATTGGCAGAGTTTCTAGAACTTTGCCAACCAATTCTTGGGGTAATTTAATACATTCACTCTCCTTCGTAATTAATATCTTTACCATATTATCATAATCTACAGGTGATTCGTCAAAAATCTCATCAAATAAGCGTTGATAACGCCAAGATAATCCATTTCTTAGCATCCACATTTGTTCCCTCGTTCGCACATCAAATATGTAGCCAGACATTATTATGTCTTGTAATTTTTCATTTATATTTAGCAGGTACTCCAGTAACTTTTTCCCCCTTCTCATTCGAATTGTTTTTAAATTTTCTATTTTCTTCAATACAAATTTCGGGTAACGCATACACTTAGGGGTAAGAATTGTTCTCACCATCTGCAGGTTGCATAAAAAAAATTAACCTTAATTTAAACAATTCAAATACACATTAAATAATTACTTAATTTACAACTTAAATAAAAAAATCTACATCACTACACCAGTTTTCTTTTTTAAACCCTTGTAATAATAATAATAATAATAACAACAACAACAACAACAACAATAATAAAAATATAAATATAAATATAATTTTACATAAAAAAAATCTACTTCACTACCCCACTTTTTTTTTTCCAATAACTTGTATTAATAATAATAATAATAATAACAATAACAATAACAATAATAATGATAAAAATAAATATAAAATTTTACACCAAAAAATAAATCTATTTGACTAACTCAGTTTTATTTTTTTTCCAATAATTTTTAATAATAATAATAATAAAAATAATAATTAAATTACGGCTATTTACTACCCCACTTTTTTTTCCATACCTTATAATAATAATAATATTTCAAAATCTAATAACAATTTCTAAACAAAACTAATAGAGACATTTACTAACTATATAGTTTATATCATATATTTAAGATTTTTCAAACATATAAATATTATATACTAGCTTCACAAAAATAAATCTAATACAAATTTATACACAAATATTATATACATATTCCATTTTTTCATACATCTCATATATATATATATATTATTCCACAAATTAAAAATTTTTAAAAAAATTTTATATTTACCTTTTTTTTCTATTTAATACTACAATAACTGTTGTTTGGTGGTTGTAGTGATAAGATTTTTGTTTCCAATTTGATGATGACAATCCTAAGAAAAAATTACAAAAAGTTAATTAAAAGTATTAAAAAAAATTAATGAAATAATTATAAATATAAAATCAAATTACGGTTAGTAAATTAACTTACAAAGGAATGAGCTGAAGGAGAATGAGCTTCAAAGGATGGAGGAAGGCGTGAAAAATAAAAAGAATGGTGTATAATTTTTATAAGGGGAGAAGAAGCAGGCGAAATGAATAAAAATCATCGGACGATTAGATTTTTTTTTTTACTTAAATGATCGGACCGCTGGGGAAGGGACAGAATAAAGAAGTCCAATTTTTACAGATGCGGACCACTGGGTCGTCTTTTGTCAGATGCAGACTAACTGAGACGCGGAAACAAAGTTCGCGTTTTACAGATGCGGACCTTAGGTCCATTTTCTGTAAACACGGACCTTGTTAGGTCCCGTCAGCTCAGGACAATGTCCACTTTTGGAATATGCGGACCGCCCATGTCCACTTTTGGAATATGCGGACCATTTTGTCCGTAATTTTTAACAGCGGACACATTTAGTCTGCTATTATCTCCTCCGGATTTTGCCATGCCCATTTGTCTGCTTCTAGTAATTGCGGACTTTTAAGTCCACTCTTTTTTTTTTTTTTTTTTTTTGCGGACCTGCTTGGGTCCAGAGCTTTGACTAGCGGACTTGGCCCACCAGAAAAAATGATGATGTCCGCCAACCTCATATGCGGACTTTGACAAAAACACCACAAAATTGGAAATAGTTCAGTTTCCACCCTATATTGGGTAATAGTTTGGAATAGTACCACAAATTATTCTTTAATCCTATTATAATCTCAAAATACTCTTATAATATAATTCAATTATTTATTTCCTCCTTTTTCTTTTGGCTGATTAGTCTTGCCCTAGGCATGTGTCTTGCGCCACCGCAAGTTCTGTGTGATTGTTAATTTGTCTTCCTTGTTTGTTTGTTTTTTTTTTATTATTATTATTGTCAAATTCAAAGGCAACACCAACTGATGATGAGATTTGATTGCAGTATGAACAATTAGCTTTAGGTGATGAAGGGTAGCTTCAATTCAATATACCAGAAAACCCCAATTCTAATCCTAATACACATGATACTCCATGGATGTATGTGGGTTAGATTATGACTGATAGGGAGGTTAATATCCTTGCATTCAAGCGAACTATGTCCAATCTGTGGCAATTGAAGTATGGGGTGTATGAAGAAGATTGGCCTTAATCATTTTGTGATTAAATTCTTTCACCCAAATGATTTTGAGAGAGTTTGGAAAGGTTGTCCATGGGCATTTAATCAGAAAGTTTTGATCCTTAAGGCTTTCACTGGTAGTGATGATCCAGAAAATATGCCACTGACTTCGACCCCTATATGGATGCAACTTTTTGGTGTATCGACTGGTTTTGTATCTATGCAGTCGTGTAAAGCTATAAGAAATTTTGCAGGTGGGTTCATCGAAACTGATTCTAATAATTTTATGGATGCCAAGGTTCGTATTCTTTGAGTTAGGGTTATGATTGATGTTAATAAGTCGTTAACAAGAAGAATGCGAATTCGCCCATCTACAGGAGTTAGCTTTGACATTGAATTTAAGTATGAGCGCTTTCCATCCTTTTGTCTCATATATGGATTGCTTTCACATACAAAATCATTATGCCCTATCTCTTATATGAATCCGGGAAAGGAAGTAACTGGTATGTATGATCATGCAATACAAGCAGTAATTAGGCATAATATGGTGACGGAGGAAGATAGGTTTCTGCGAGAGGAGGATGGCAGCGTTTTACATATGTCAGGCACTATTACTCAACCTTCGACAATAACGAATATTTACCAGTTAGTTTCGACACAAGTAATGCAACTAGAGAAGCAGGTGAGGTTGATAATATGATTACAGAAGAGACAATTGTTAATGATTCTAAGAGAAAGAGGCAGGATGGTGCTAATAATCTAGCCGTGTCTTCAGTTGTTGCAGATTAGGCTATGATTCACGATAATAGTCAGGCAGGTTGTGTACACCGGGCCTGCCAACAACCATGAAAATATTAAGTTGGAACTATCGTGGCCTGGGCAAGCTACGCGCAGTTCAGGATTGAAGGAATTAATTTCTTCTTATTGGCCTAGTGTGGTGTTTGTTGTGGAGGTTAAGGTGGACAAAGGAGTTGTGGATCGTGTTAAACAAAAGTTTCAGTTTGATGGTTATTGTACATTTAGCTAACATGCAAATTATCCTAGCAAGTACACTCGGGTCAACAAGTAATAAAGTGGATCTAACTCCGGAATGTCATTCCTACAAGGATCTAGGTTTTAGTACAAGCAAACATAAAGGTATTTAAACTGGCACAGTTTGTGGCAGTCAAAATGGTCAAAGTTATAAAGAGTGGATTTTTATGTCTTAAAACTACTGAAATGACAGATATAAGACTTTAACAAGTAAAATAATAGATTTTGAAGTGAATTTAGTAAACAGTATATGAAAGTGGAGTAAACACAGTAAACAACATGGATACAACTTGTAATTCTTCCTAATCTAAGGATCTTTCAGTTTTCATGCAATAGAGTTACTTTCACGAATTTCACCATGGCCAACGTTTGCTATACATTGGATCCTATATTCTAGAATAGCTAACCGGAGCATTCTCCGTAATTAGAGACTAAAACCTGCATTAAACTCAAGAAAGCATCAAATTAAGCATGTATGCAAGATGAACCCCTAACATACAACTCAAAGCCATTGCTAAGTAATTATATGTGTCATTTCATGCATTTTCATTCATTAAACCAATTTTCATTGCAATTAACATACTAAGAATGAGTTAGGTAGCTCATTTATCACAACACACACATGAAAGACATACATTAACTAAAAAAATACCTTAAATTAGTTAGAAGAACATATTCAAACCAGCCATTATTGGCTTACATCGAATGTCTACTCCTCTAAGGCTAGAATAGCTTTTGCTATGGAAGGCATTACAAGAAAACTAACTAAAACTAAAAATACTATAATAATAACTAAGTGAAGGTAAAATGAAGAAGATGAACTCAAGGAACATCCTAAATACTGATAAGGAGTAGTATTTATAGGAGTTCAAAACAAAGTATGGGTAAAGACCCCAAAACAGTTTACACAAAGGGTGTCTTTCAATACCCAGCAGTTAAAGACTTCAAAAAGTACTAACTAAAGCTACTTTTACAAAATATCTCCTGCTCCAGCCAATTAGAGCCAATCTTTATATACTTTTGCACGAAATCCTCTCAAAGGCATTTTGTTTTAGCTGCTTTTTCTCCTTTTCAGCCCTTGTACTGCTAAAGCTGACTGATTTGACCTCCAGACGGCTCCAAAGCATGGTTTTTAGCTTGGAAAAACACAAATGGCTGTAAATAAGGGGTAAACAAGTAATAAGTCAAAATTAACCCTTTTTCAAGCAATTTCAATAATGAAATTAACAAAACTAATTCTTTTAAGCTCTAATGACATGGTAAAATATCAAGATATTTTTCCATTATCAATGGTTTATTTTATGTTTTGTATGTGAGACATGGTGGTTGTTTGTGGAAGGAGCAACTAAATATCAAGATAGATAGTGGCAATAATGGTACGTGGAGTTTGACTGGGTTTTATGGATTCCCCAAAAGAGTAAGAAGACAAGAATCATGGAATTACATTAAGCAGTTACGAGCAGTTAATACGAGCCCATGGTGTTTAATTTGAGATTTTAATGACATGTTATCCTCAAATGAAAAGGTAGGTGGTTATAACCTCACCCAATTCATTTATTGAATGGTTTCCATGAGACTTTGCAATTTTGTGGTTTGGAAGATATTAGTGTGCCAGGATATGCATTTACTTGGGAAAGAAGTAGGGGTACAATAAATTGGTTAATTGAACCCTTGGACCGGGTAGTAGCTTATGTGGACTGGAGGATACTATATTCCGATGTGTGGGTTCAAAATACCAACGTTGGAGTCCGATAACTCTACTCTCCTTTTGCACTGTGACCTAGTTCAGGTTTAACACTGTAGTCCCTTTCACTTTGAGAACTCATCGCTAGAAATTGATGGATGTAGAGAGCTTGTATTTTTAGTTTGGAATGAGGCAGAATTTGTTGGTGCTTGGTGGTATAAAAACTTAATGGTTATGCTCTGGCTTTTGATTCTTGGGGGTGAGATTAGCAGTTAAAGTTTAAACGAAGGCTTCGTAGTTGTAGAAAAGAGCTAGGTATTTTAAGATGTCAACCGGGATGGGATACTTCAAATTTATTCTTACAAAAGAGGGAAGAGTTGGGCACCCTCTTAAAGCAGCAAACAACTTATCAGTAGCAGAGATCAAAAGCCTCTTGACTTACTCATGGAGATTCGAATTCAAAATTTTTTCACAGACATGCTTCAAGTTGTGGGAGAAAGAATGGCTTCAAGAGATTACATGATATTAGTGGCAAATGGTTTGAATGGGGTGGTGGTTTAGAGCAGCTTATTCAGAGCTACTACATAGATTTATTCTCATCTCAAGGAGTGGATTTTAATGAACTTCTTATTTTAATTCACCCTAAGTTATCGGATATACAGGTAGCTGAGTTAGATCGTCCTTTCACTGTAGATGAGGTAAAAAAGGCAGTATTCGATATGCACCCAGATAAGGCCCCGGGGCCTAATGGCTTCAATCCAGGTTTTTTATTAGCATTTTTGGGATATTATTGAATCTAATGTTGCAGTCTTTTGTATTCATTACTTAAACAATCGTATAATACCAGATGGACTGAATGCTACAAATATTGTTTTAATTCCCAAAGTGAATTTGCCAGTTTTAGTTAAGCAGTTGAGACCGATCTCTTTGTGTAATGTGTTGTTTAAGATAATTTCCAAGATGATAGCTAATCAGATGTGGTTGGTGATGGATTCTGTTATCTCGTCGGAACAAAGTACTTTTGTTTATAGGTGCCTAATAACGGATAATATAATGATGCCGTTCGAGGTTGGGCATTATTTGAAGCACCAAAGGGTAGGGTGACATGGGTTGGGTGCTTTAAAAATTAATTTAGCAAAGGCTTATGACCGCATAGAAGGTTATTTTTAGAAGCTATGATGTTGAAGTTGGGTTTCCCAAGTAGATTGGTAGCTTTGATTATGTTATGTATTCGGTCTGTGTCATACAGAATTTCTCATATTGATGGTCAATTTGATCAGTTTGTTCCCTCTAGAGGAATCAGGCAAGGAGATCCATTATCATGATTTTTATTTCTCATTTGTGTAGAGGGTTTAACAGCTCCAATTCATTATCATATTGGCCAGGATGTATTACATGGGTGTCAATTCTACAGTACAACACCTATGATCTCACATCTGCTATTTGCGGATGATAATTATTTTTTCTTTCGGCCCAATCTTATGGAAGCAGGGGTTCTTAAGGAGTATTTCAAATTTATGAGAGGGCATCTAGACAACTAATAAATTTGGACAAGTCTTTAGTTCTTTTTAGCCCTAATGTTGCAGCTTCACATCGTATAGACATAGTAAATGTCTCGGGTTCAGGAGGTGGATAATTATGGTTTTTATCTAGGGTTACCGTCGATGTTAGTGAGGTCAAAGCAGCAAGTTTTTGATATTGTTCTTAAGAAGAACAATAAACATATTCAAGGTTGGAACAGGAAATGTCTTTCTCAAGGCCGGAAATCACTTTTGTTAAAGTCAGTTGCTCAAGCCCTTCCAACATATGTGATGAATGTCTTTCTCCTCCCAAATCATGTGAATGCTTCTCTTAAGAAAATGTTTGCTGAATTTTGGTGGGGTTTGTCGAAGATACACTGGATGAGATGGGAGAGGTTGTGTCAATCAAAAGAGAATGGGGGTTTGAATTTTCAAAGCTTGAATCATTTTAATTTGGCTTTATTGTGTAAGCAGGCTTGGCGGATATTAATTGTTCCTTCTTCTCGTCTTAGTAAGATATTTAAGGCACGTTATTTTTCGAATACAGATTTCTTACGAGCAAGTCGTTCCTTCAATGATAGCTTCATTTGGCAAGGGATTTTAGCAACTCAAAATTTTATTGGGAATGGTTTGGCATGGTGTGTTGGTAACAGGGTTGCTATCTCTATTTGGAATGACTATTGGTTACCTGACATGCTTGCTCTAAATATTCAATCTCCTATTTTTCTGAGTTTTAAAGAAGCTACTGTTAATATGCTAATTGATGATGATGACCGATCCTGGAACATGGAATTGCTGCATATGTTGTTTTTTGATCGTGATCGTTAATTATTTAAACGGATTCCACTCTCGTTTTGTGCTAGTACTGATCAGATGTATTGGAGATTTGAAAAGCATGGTTTTTTCACTGTCAAAAGCGGTTATTATCATATTTTGTCCCTTCCAATTTCAATAATGCAATCTAGAGTTCCCTCTGGTGGTATACATTGCTATCTCTTATCTATTTTTTTTTTTTTTTGGAAGTTGGGTATGAATATACTTCTTACTACAATAAGGTTGCAGACAAAGTCTATTTATCTTAATGATCTCTACCCTTTTTGTATAAGTGCTTCAGAGACAAGTTATCACTTGTTGTTGACATGTCCGGCAGTACGTGATGGGTGGGAGGAAGTATTCTTAGAGGGTTGGCCAGTTTCAATCTCGAATTAGAATGGCTAGTGGGAGTGGTTGATTATTCACGAGGTAAAGGTAGCAGAGAAGGCTTGTGTCTTGCTATGGGCATTATGGGCTCGACAGAATCATTTGGTTTGAGATCATCATCTTAGGTGATTTTACATGCTTTCAGTTTCTTATACTAGTGGAAGGCCACATAGTCTTCACGTCGATCGGTTGTGGCTCCGAGAGTGGAAGGAGATCGTTGGAGAAGGCCTCCATATGACATATTAAAATGCAACATTAATGTGGGTGTTTTTACAGGCGGTGAGCGGTTAGGTCATGGTTGAGTCATCCATAATTATCTAGGTATGGTGTTGGCTACGTGTAGTATTCTTTTAGGTGGGGGAGACCCAGAGTTAGCAGAGGCTCTTAGTTGCAGGGAGGCGCTGAGCTGGCTAAAGGAATTGTAATTTGAGAATATTATTGTTCAATTAGATGCCTTGAATCTTGTCCATCAGTTAAATAATGGTTCAAGTATGCTTTCTCTACTAGGGATAGTATTACATGATTATCAAATGTTGGCTCAAATTTTTGGTTATGTTCATTTTGTTTATATTCGGCGGTCTGTGAATCAAGCAGCACATTTGTTAACTAGAGCTGCTGATTCTTCGACAAGTAGGGGGACTTGGTTACAACAATGTCCATCTTTGATTCGTTCTGTAATTGTTGCTGATATTTCTTAATAACAAAGATTGGTTTCTTAGTTAAAAAAAAAAAAGATAAGTAGATGGACCATTTTACCGAAAAATCTATGCTTATAGATAAGGTCCAATAGTAGCTTTTATTATGAAAACTGACACTCCCTGGAACACAAATTCCCATAGACTTAAAAGGGTGTACAACATAGATCACTCTACTATGTGTTGAAATTTAATAAACAAATGGAGCTATTAGGATTCGAACTATTGACCTATAGGTCTAAGAAGCTCTGATATGATACTATTGGAACCATTTGGTCCAAAAGTTTAATCTGTGAGGTAAGGCCGAATAATAGCTTTTTGTATTAATCCTAATAATATTGTCATTTTTCCAATTTGCTTTTGATCAATTTGCCAAGAACTTTTACACTATTATTGATGTGTTGCGGTTACAATAGTCCCGTATCCATATGGTAGGGACAAAAACATAAATTTTATCAATTAGCCTCATCATTCTTAACTTAACATTATTTAGCAAATATCAGTTAGAACACATAAGAATACAAAATAATACTTATAATAAATAAATAAAATCAGGCTAAAGTTTTTTTCGAACTCTTTAAAATTTTGTATATCTTGGTCCCGCCGATAACTGATTGTTTTTCAAAATTGATGTTCAGAAACAAATAGTTTTTAATTCGATTAACATGGTGTTAGAAAACCTATTTAAATTGAATGTAATAATATCAATTTTGATAGTTCAAAGGGGCAAAGATTATAAATCAATAGATATCATAGTAACGGATGTAATGTTAGGTCAACTTCGATATTGAGCCGCTCATAAACTTCACGTAACTAGATGAATTTGGTGTGAGGGGGATGTGTTGGAATCCCACATTGCTTGGCTATTGGAATATATTGCTCATTATATTGTTGAGGCAATCCTAACCACTTTAAGATTCCTTTTGGGGTTAGTTAGGCCTTTCTTGACATGGTATCAGAGTCGCTTAGATCTAGAGGTCAAGGGTTCAAATCCTGGTCGCTCCATTTGTTGGCTAAAATTCAACACATGGCAATGTGGGTCCATGTTGTAGACACTTCAAGTGTAAGAGGCATTCACGTGCAGGGGAGTATCAGATATAATAATAAAAGTTGTTTTTGTGCCTTACCTATCAGCTTAAACTTTTGGTCAAATGGTTCCATGACATCAGCAAAAAAATTTGCAAATAAGTCAATGACAGACATAGAACTATTTGACCCCAACTTAATGCGTATACAAAACATGCTTACTCTATTTTGTGTTAAAATTTCAACAATATGAGACTGTTTTAAACTCTCAATATCTAGGTTTAATCGATTCAATACCGTGTCATGTAACTAATTGACTTAAAAGCATATAATATGATAGTTAAGGTCCAAGTTTATTTTAAATTATTATTATTATCTCTAACACACCTATGCACATGAATGTGCATTGGATTCGAAGAATATAAAACACATGTTGACTCTACCTTGTGTTGAGTTTCAAAGTTCCAACAATATTTTGAACACTTGACCATCTGATTTAATAGAAGCGCTAATACTAAGTCATAGAACCATTTGACTCAAAAACTTAAACTGACTCTCTTGCACGTGAATACTCATTAGGCTTGAAGTGTGTACAATATGTATAATCACACTTTACCATATGTTGTAATCTAATCAGTAATTGAAACTATCAGGATTCAAACTTTTGACCTCTAAATATACGAGACTCTTATACTATGTCATAGAATTGTTTAATCCAAAAGTTTAAACCGATAAATAAGATTAAATACTTTTATTATTATTTATGTCATACTTTGTCTAGAAATTCCACAGCCTAGTTCGGTGCCTTGGTGTCTTTTGTTTTGTAACTTCGACAGGCTTTGGCATATATCACTTTTATTATTATTTTTAATATAAAATATTTGATTTACTATCAAAGTTTTTTTGAGTTTCATCAGCATACAATTGTTACCATAACAATAAGAAAGAAAGTACAAAAATAAATTCTTTGGCTTACCCGATTTGCAAATAAAACCATGTGATTCAAAACATTATAAGTTGGAATATGTGGGTTCACAATGTTAACAAAAATAGTATACCGTCTAAATACTCTTCCAAAACTCTTTTACCTTTCGAATTTTTATCTAAAATTTTATATGTTGGTTGATTAAAATATAATGGACCTTAGTGACAATGTTCATAAATTTTCACAAAATGCATGTACTTTTTAAATAACAATGAGAAAAAATAAAAAAAAATTACGAAAAATAGAAATATAGCAGAAAAATTTTAAATCCTCGTTACATATTCTTAAATAATATATATAAACTATTAAGATAATAAAAAGGAAAAAAATAAAGTTTTACATAGAAACCGGGTTAACAGCATGAAACTTAGAATTTTAACTTAATTTCCGTGCAAAAATCACGGTTTTCTATTATTTGGCATTCCAATAATTTATACATTGAAATCATATTCGAACCGACCGTACAACAAATGCACAGATCACGTAAACAATGTAAATAAACGGACTTACAGTTTATGTGCAACGGAAAACTTGTTTACGGATTGATTCTGATCAACAAGGGAAACCAGATCGTTCTGGTTGTCTTTCCTACGAATGTACGAATACACTGAGTATGGGCTTTTTCCGTGAATTCTTCAGACGATCGAAAAATATGTTTTCGTTTCGTATTTTTCTCTGCGAGCGTTTTCTATTCTAACGCGTAAATGAATCAGAGAAACGACTTCTCTATTTATAGAGAAAATCCCAACTTCTATCTATTTATAAGGTTAGTCCAAATTACACATTTGGTCCTTATAGTTTACCATAATTACAGTTTAGTCCCTAACATTCCAAAATGTCATGGGCGGATCCAAAACCAACATCTTCCACTCGTACATGACAAGATATACTTTCATTGTGATTCAAAACACATACTTTTTTCAATTCTTATTCAGCAAATTCACACAACCAGTCAATGTAACGGCTAGATCTTTGAAGCTTTCCTTTATCGTTCCTACCTTTAGCTTAACGTGACTTCCCCCTAGTTCATTTTCCATGATCACTAGTTTTCAATCTCATGAAAACTTTCATACACACTACATACATTTTCCATGAAAAAGTATTAAGCTCGAGTGTTATATGATTAACAAGTGACATGTTACTGAAAATGTACTTTCTCTCTATAAATAAAATTCCACCATATATCCAATGTTTATCTGAAAGGTCCCTATATGCCCGTTCATTGCTAACGTAGCCTGGTTTGGGGTTCCAATCAAGATAATCATTAGACATACCCTTCTTGTTATTTACAAGAGTTCTTAAGGGTGGATTAAAACTTATAGTTTCATTTGGGTCTCACATTAGGAAAGTTGAGATCAATTTTCTTCTTTCCATCCCTTGGTCGGCTTTTACACATATTACTAAAATATGTTATAGTGTTTATCCACTTAGGAAATATGTTTTATCAACACTATGTGAAAGCATTCAGTCTCTAAATACAACTCATGCATCATTACCTCTAGTCCACATTTAAGCCTTTCACAGGACAGCTTTCAGTATAAATGAAATTATGATATTACACATGTCACGTATGGAGTTTTTCACATCTCCATCTATACTTTTACCTATGAACCCACTGCTCATAGTAAAAGATTCATCTATGTGAGTAGATGCATTTCATCAACATACTAAACTATACTCAATGGTTCTATGTGTATCGCTTTAAATAGTGAATCAATTTGAACATAACAAAATAACTCATATTCTATTCCAATAGAATTTACCAAAGTTATTACAATAGTTAAAAAACAACATGTTCCTATAACCTACGAAGACCAAATTCCAAAATGTGTTTACTAAAAACATTTGGTGCTATTGGCTTTGTTAACGAATCTGCAATCATTTCTCTAGTTGGAACATGCACTAAACTTATTTCACCTTGTGCTACTTTGTCTTTAACAAAATGATATTTTATATCGATATGCTTGCTTTTTCTATGATAACAAGGATTCTTGGAATAAGCTGCCGATGCAGTGCTGTCAGAATAGATAATAGTACATTTCCCTTTAGGCAATAGATCCAAAAGATCTATGGAGAGTTTCAACCAAACCGCTTCTTGTACTGCAGCTGCTACAGCTACATATTCCGACTCCATATTTGACAATGCCACGTAAGTTTGTTTCTTACTACACCAGGAAATTGCACCATTTCCTAGAGTGAAAATATACCCAAACGTGGACTTCCTCCCGTCTTTATCAGTTCTATGATCAGCATCTGTATATCTCTTTAACTACATGTCCTTTCCTTGGTAACAAAGGGAATAATTAGAAGTCCGCGTCAAATATCTCAATATCCTTTTCACTGGTGCCCAATGCTTCAAACCTGGATTTTCTTGATATCGAATTGCGAGACCAGCCGCAAAACCTATATCAGGTCGTTTACAAATCATAGCATACATCAAGCTACCAATTACACACCTATAAGGAATTATCTCCATCTTTTTAGTCTCTTCTGGAGTCGTAGGACATATACTTGAATTTAATTACGTACCTTTAGTAATAGGGGTTGGATTAGGATCACAGTGAGCCACACCAAACCATTCTAATATCTTATTGATATACGTCTCTTGTGAAAGAGCCAATAATCTCTTAGATCGAGCTCTTAAGATCTTAACCCCAAGAATGTAATTGGCTTCTCTTAGATCCTTCATCTCAAAGTTAGAAGACAACCAAGTCTTTACTTTCTTGAGTAAGAAAATGTCATTTCCTGCTAACAAAATATCATCAACGTATAATGTTAGAATGACAAACTTCCTTATGTTTTTATGCTTAATGTAGACACAAGAGTCTGCATTAATCACCTTAAATTGCATTAATATAATCACTTCATAGAAATGAAAACACCATTGTCTTGAAGACTGCTTAAGGCCATAAATTGATCTTTTCAACTTACAAACCTTATGTTCTTGGCCTTGGACAATTAAACCTTTAGGTTAAACCATATAGATTTCTTCATTCAGTTCACCATCTAAGAACTCAATCTTTACATCCATTTGATGTAATTCAAGGTCCATACATGCTACAAAAGCATGATAGTCAATTCCTTCCTGTTGTGTGAACACCTTCGTAACTAGCCGACTCTTAGTCTGGATAGGTTTCCAATCCACTGATCGCTTAATTATATGTACCCACTTATTCCTAATGGCTTTATGTCCTTTGGGTAGATCAACTAGTTCCCAAACTTTGTTGACCCTCATTGACTCCATCTTTCTTTTCATTTCTTTTATCCATTCTTCCTTTGCTGGAGATGCCAATAACTCTCTTATGTTAGTGGGAATGTCTTCAATTTGATCTACGATCGAGAAAGCTTTATTATCAACTAAATGACGGCGTTACAGAACATTTCCTCTTTTTGATCGTCTCAGAGGTTCTGCTTCTTGATAAATGAATCTTATATATTCATCAAGATTTTGGGCAAAACTCCCACTTGGACCCCTCCCATTGGGATCTGTATCCATATTCACACTTGAATTTTGAACAAGACTCCCACTCAAATCAAGACCACTCAAGTCTGGCTCAGGATTACTTAAATCCACTTGTAAAGGTTGAAAAACATCATTTTCTTCCCTTTCCCTTACGTCTTCAACTTCATTCCTCCCACTTGGATTGAGTGATCCAGAAGTTTTAGACTCTTGAGTTTCAAAGAATGTGAATTCTTTATCCACCTCTCCCAGCTTGGGAAATTCATTCTCTAAGAATATGACATCTCGTGACTCAAATTCAGTTATTTGACCATTTTCATTCTCTCTCACTAGAACAAATCCTTTTGAGAGATAAGGATATCTTATAAAGATACCTTTCTAGCCTCCTGGGACTAGCTTTCCATGCTTGCTAGATTTGTCATGAATATAGGTAGCACATCCCCATAGTCGTAAATGGTTCAAATTAGGCTTGTGGCTCGTCCACAATTCATAAGGCGTGGTTTCCACAGACTTAGAAGGTACTCTATTAAGTACATATGTGGAAGTTAATAATGCGTCTCCGGAAAAGGAGATAGCAAATTGCCTTCAGCCATCATAGACCTCACCATTTCTAAGAGGGTTCCGTTTCTTCTTTCCGCGACTCTATTTTGCTGTGGAGTTCTTAATATGTTCAACTGATGTTCAATACCTTTTTCATCACATAAAACTTTAAATTCCTCGGAGAGGTACTCTCTTCTCCGATCAGTCCTTAAAGCTTTGATTCTCTTATCTAGTTGATTTTCAACCAGAGCCATAAATCATTTGAAACAAGCTAATGCTTCAAATTTATGCGTAATCAAATAGACATGACCATACCTTGTATAGTCGTCTATGAATGTAATAAAATAGTACGCACCATGCCTTGCCCAAACATTCATTGGGCCATATATGTCAGAATGGATTAGTTGCAATGGTTGGTTAGCTCGCATAGCTTTACCAAATGGTTTCCTTGTCATTTTTCCTTTTAAGCAGCTTTCACAAGTTGGAAGATCTACTTTTGATAAATCAGCCAACAAATCTGCTTTGGCCAATCGTACTAAACGATGTTGACCAATGTGACTAAGTCTCACATGCCACATTTTTGAAATGCTAACATTATCCACAAATGAGTTAACAGAAAAGGAAAAGCTATTATTATTACACATATAATTTGGATCCAAATCCAAGACAATAAAACCATTAGACAAATATCCACCACCAAAGTAAATATTGTTAATGAAAAGACGAAAATTGTTTAATTCAAAAGATAACATGAATCCCAAATTCATGAGGGCAGAAACAGATATCAAGTTCTGTCGAATCCCAGGAGCATAGAGGACATCTTCAAGAAATAGTGGTCGACCACCATTTAAGACCAGCTGGCAACAACAAATCCCTAAGACTTCCTCCCTTGAATTATTACCCATTTATATCTATTTTGTTCCCCGTGGAAGACTTTGGAACTCTACAAAGGAATCTCGATCCTTTGTTATATGGTCTGTGGCTCCTGAGTCTACAATCCACAAAGGACAAGATTCAGTTAAGAAAACAGAACTTGAAACAAATGTTTAAAACATTTACCTTAGGAGCTTTACAATCTCTTGCAAAATGCCCCTTTTGTTGGCAGTTGTAACATCTCACCCTAGACATGTTAACCTTCTTCTTACCCTTCTTTTGAACCGGAACACTGCCCACCATTCCCTTTGCCTTCTTCTTGAAGAACCTCTTGTTCTTCTTCTTAGACTTAAGACTAGAACTTGAGCTGCCCATATGAACCTCAGATTTCACATTAAGAGAAGCCAAATGGTCCTCTTCTAGTTCAAGATGATGAACTGCATCATCAAAGGTCTTAATGTCGTTGGCATAAGTTAGGTGCAACTTCAGATGCTCCCACCCGTTCGGCAGCAAATGTATCACAGCTTGAACCTTCTGTTCCTCGGTCAACTTATGACCAGCATCATGAAGCTCAGTTATCATATTGGACATTTCCCTCAAGTGCCTCTTCATTGTGTGGTCAGCTCTCGTCTTGTAAGTATCAAACTTGATACTTAAAGAACGGAGTTTGGTTTAGGAGAAACCTCCAAAGTTCTCCTTAAGAGCATCCCACAGTTCTTTTGCTGTGTTATAGACACTAAACCTTTTCGCGATGTCATCATCCACTGCACTAAGCATGATGATGGGGGCAGACGAGTTCTTCCTTTTCCATATTTGATAAGCCTGAAGGTCCCTTCTTGCTTGAGCGGTGTTACCCTCATCAGGAGGAACCATTATTCTCTCCAGGGTGTCTAGAGCCTCTTGCTCTTCAATTATGTATTGGACTTTCATTACCCAAATCTCATAATTGTCACCGTTCAAACGAAGGTCCTTATTCAATTCAGCGACAATTGATTTTGAAGCAGCAATTGAAAAACTATAAAGACAAAGTAGCATAAACAAGTAAGCGATACACCATATTTATTATAAGATTATTTAAAACTAAAAATAGTGTTTGATTCATATAAAATCGAACATTATGTGCAATGCATAGAGTCACCATTTATACGGGCTAATACAAACACTATGTTAGGTTTAAATTTCCAATAATAAATATTTCTATTAAGTTATGTTTTAGACTACATTCTAATTTATTTAACATTTATACTTTCTTAAGTATAAAACTAATGAATTATATAACACTTAGTTATAATCTTCAAAATAAATAAATTTGAATAACTAAAACAATTAACCAAAATATCAATGCTTAACGAATAAAAATTTTATTATATATAAAAAAAATTATCCAACAGTAATAAAAAAATACAACCACTGAGAAAAATCTTTTAGCACGAAGCTATTCAATACAATGAAATCAGCAAGAGAAATAATGGAAACTGAAGAACTCAATCTTTATTTCCGGACCAATACTCCACATTGTGGTAATTTTCTGGAGTCATTGGTCATCCTCGACACTAGTGTCGATCTCTTTCTCTTCATCCAGTTCAACTATCTCAATTTTTTTTGAGGTGACTGGGATCATCTCTACGAACTTATAATAGAGATCCAGAGGCATGTTCTCGACACCCTCAAAAGTAGCATCCAGACAAGGGCGGCGAACCAATTTGTTACTTCTAAGTAACATGGTTCTAGGATTATGAGACAACTTAGCTCTTATTTCAGCCAATTGTAACACAAACACTTTGCATTGGTACTCATATTCCTTTTCAGGAACTAATCCTTCAATGGAGTCTACCGCTTCATTAAATATAGGGTTTTCACCATACTAGAATTTCTTAAAATGCTTTTCACGAAAAGCCTTTTTTGCAAATTTTAACATCTTAAATTGATCAGTACCAGAGGAAAATCCTCCTTTCCAGACAAGCTCTTGGATTTCTCGGTTTAACGCATTAAATCTCTCCATAACTCTAACAATATCCTCTCTATCCAATGGAGGGTATAGTTCAGAGAAAAGCTCATCTTAAAGTCTTTGTATTGTCCTTGCCTCTTCCTGAGACTGGATTACCTTCACAATTTTTACGAAAGTTGTCATTTCTATAACACATATAGAAATAACAAAAACTTGTTAATGATCAACAATAATCAGTATATAAAATACACAATAAATATATTGAATTTTCTTGAAATTTCTAAACATAAATAAAGTTTTTATACACCATAAATACTAGTAAATTTTGTTTAAAATATCAAATGAATTCCAAAAATTCATCAAAATATACCAAAAATTCAAGAAAAATGTGGATTTTAATTCTGGAAAAAATTTGACGAAATTTGGAAGCCAGAAACAACAGCACGCGCCGACACGTGCCTCTGAAAGGACTACCACGCACTCCCACGCGCCAATCAAGACCAGTTGATTCATGTGACATGTGGCGGCATGTGATTGGTGCTGACATGGCACACATGCCATGTGTCATCACCTGATTGGTTCAAGTGCTGACGTGGCTAATAACGTAGCACATACACAACTATTCTGACATGTGTCATCACGCCATTAGTCCATATGGCACGTAGATGATTTCAAAAGCGGTTACGGCTTTGACACATGGCAACACAAGATTGGTTGTTTCGACTTTGACTTTTGAACCATCGAAACCATCCAATCGCATTTCGCCATATGCCCCTAGATCAGTAACCGTCGGATAAGGCTTGACACATGGCAAAACATGATTGGTTGTTTCGACCGTTTAACTTTTCAACCCGTCGAAACTGTCCAATCGCATTGCGCCATGTGTCTCTCAATCCAAAAACCTCTTAACGCTTTTGTGGCTAATTCCAGCTGCAGTGGTGGCATGTGTGGTCCACGCGCTGCCTTCCGGGGCTCCGTTGGCCATAAAATTTGAGATTCCAACACGATTTTTCTTGCTGATTTCAGTGATGTGATCAGATTTTTGAAAATCTGACAAAAAATTTTGACTCTATATACTGTTGGATCAAACACAGTCTCATTTTGACACGGAAATTCAATACAAAATCATATCAAAACGAACAAAAACGTGTTCTATTCACGGATCACCAGAAATCAAGATTTGAACACATCAATCTTTGAATCTTAGGGCTCTGATACCAATGAAATCATATTCGAACCGACCGTACAATAAATACACAGATCACGTAAACAATGTAAATAAACGGATTTACAGTTTATGTGTAGCGAAAAACTTGTTTACGAATTGATTCTAATCAACAAGAGAAACTGGATCGTTCTGG
This sequence comes from Euphorbia tirucalli, assembly GCA_039660915.1. Taxonomy (NCBI): domain Eukaryota; kingdom Viridiplantae; phylum Streptophyta; class Magnoliopsida; order Malpighiales; family Euphorbiaceae; genus Euphorbia; species Euphorbia tirucalli. Next base: position 60,670,402 of record CM077632.1, read on the forward strand.
TTGCCTTCCTTAGGAATGTACGAATACACTGAGTACGGATTTTCCATAAATTCTTCCGATGATCGAAAAGTATGTTTTCATTTCGTATTTTCTCTCTGGGAGCGTTGGCTGTTCTAACGAGTAAATGAATCAAAGAAACGACTTCTCTATTTATAGAGGAAATCCCAACTTCCATCTATTTATAGGGTTAGTCCAAATTACACATTTGGTCCCTGCAAATTACACATTTGGTTTCTGTAATTTACCACAATTACAGTTTAGTCCCTGCTATTCTAAAATATCATGGGCGGACTTAAAACCAACATACACATTATTTAATAAGTTTCCATCAATATTTGAAATTTAAAAATTTTCTAGTTATTTTTCTATTTTTTTTATTAATTTTTCTATTTTTTTACATTACTAATTAATAAAATATAAGCGCTTCCGAGAAATTCCATATTTCGACACTAATTAGCTTTATTATATTTTAATAAACTAACACGTAAAATTTCAAATAAAAATTTGAAAGCTGAATGACTTTTCAGGGAAAATATTGGACAAAAAACTATTTCTATCAACATTACAAAACGATATATCTATGTTGTGTTTGGAAGATATAATATTATTTACATATCGGTAAACCATAAAGTTTATTTTTGTAATTTTTCTATAAAGAAAAAAGAAATTATATCATGATATTAACTCTGTAATGATCAAAATTCTACTGTAATATATTTTTTTTCTACTGTAATATTTTTTTTCTACCAGATGTACGCAAGAAAATTGATAAACGGACATTCTTTCCCCGTACGTGTTAAGAAAGAATGAATATACACATGCGGGTCCATGTACCTTTCTTATTCACAAGTCTAAGACTTATTATTATTATTATTATTATTATTATTATTATTATTATTATTATCCACGCAATTTTCATGGTTGAGCAAATTGCAGAGAGGATGAAGTATGTCTGTTAACTGTCTGCTACGAGGGGAATTGAATGCGCGTCCTTGTCCATTGATGAAACTTTAAACCACCTCCATTTTTTCTTAATTCTAACAATTTTAAATTTTAATTTACTAATTTCCACGCCTAATTCATTGTTTCATAAAAGAGAAAAAAAAAAAAAAAGACTAAAAAGAATGCCCTAATATAACATTTTCCATCAATCTTTTCAATGTTTGTACCTTCTGCAATCTTTCTTAATTTCATTTCCCCAAAAAGAAAAAGGAAAAGAGAAAGATATTTTTCTTATATATATATATATATGTATAAAGAAAGATAATGCTCATTATAAATTTCATGGTGGATTAGACTACACTTTGAATTGTTTGGAATATATCACGTGTCTATGGATATATATATATTTTTCATTATAGGCCAAACATTAACCTACGCAACTATATATGCCTATCTATAGCTAGAATAAAACATTTTTCCTTTTTTAGGATCAATTTGTTTGTATTGTATGTAAAATTTTCCAAAGATTCTCGACGGAATATTCTAGTGAATGTTTGATTAGTTTCTATTCATTCCGAGTCTCCTGTTGATTAGGCAGTTAATGAATAATTTTGGCAATTAATGGGCGCCTTTGTGAAAGGTATTATGGCCCACAAATGGGAAAAGGTGGGACCCAAATGGATATGGCAGGCAAATTTGGAGTAAATACATGAAATCCAAGGCATTGGACTTATCTTAGGCCACAGCCCAATTTCAAGTCTCAATCTTACCTGTCGATTTTGGTATAATATATTTTATTCATTAAAATTGTGTATTATAATTAGAATAAACAATTTATTAGTATTAGAATATAGCTATGTCATTAATATATATAATTTTGGGTGGTTCATAGTTAATTATGTGCAATATATATGATAATTAATCAGAGTTTTTTCTTTTTTCTTTTTTTTTTTAAAAAAGCATGAATATGATATGAAAACTGTTAATAATTTGAAGGGATATTAGAAAATAGAAGACAAACATTCGAGTGGGGGAACCCGTGCCTCTCACATGCTACAAAGCTCCTATCCTAATTAAGAAATAAGACAGTTTGTATAACACGCAAATTTAACGAATCAGAGTTGGAACTATGTGAATTAGTTTTGAAAATCAATTACTACGTATGTTTAACACGTTCAATGAGTGAATCATGTTAATATTAACCTAATATGAGTCATCATTGCAAGTCAACATGACATGAATATGTCATAATAACTTATTTTGATACTCCTACTTCCTAGCACTATGATGAACAATTTTGCATTATATACTTTCAAATTTTATCTTGTCAATTTTCTTGTTCAACTTACATATATTCATTAAATTGATCCTAAGTTGTGAATTCTTTTAAAAGTAATAATTGATATATGTGAAAAAAAAAATGAATTGGACGCTACTATTTAACTTTTTTTACTAATTTAATTAAATAATAATAATAATAATAATAATGTAAAGGAAGCGAGTTTTGCGGCACCCCCATATAGGTTCAAATTTCACTATTGTTGTTGGAGTTTCCATTTGTGAAACGATATATAAGCTCTTTTGTAAGTCTCTTTGTGGTCTTGAGACTTTTCCGCACTATGGACTAGAAATACCCTTTCTACCTTTAAACGTGGTTATAAAAAAAAAAGAGTTTATTTTGGTGAAATTGACTTAATTAATTAACTATTTATTCACTTTTATAGAGTCAAGGATTTAAGTTTAATAAGATACCAACCTTAAGCTAGCTTCTTACAAAAGAAGAAATGTTATTACCATCTCAATGTAGGCTACTGAACTTAGCTTAATGTTAACTGCCTAACATTTGTTGCTAATGTGAACAAAAATTGTAACAGTTGTCCGAAATTATATGAACAAGTTGGAATCTTGATATATCAAATTCTTTATTTCATTTATTAATTTGTAAATTCCAAAGACTTAGAAAACAATTGATGGGATAGGTACAATCCAATGAATACACTCACAACCTAATTAATGATTATACCTTCAATTCGATTTGTCTTTTCGGATTGTATGAACCATTGAGTTTGTGGAATCTTTTGACAACTTTATAGTAATTAATTAGTTTTCTCATTTTATTTCTCGGGTAATTTTTATATACATTTTTGGGCCTAAAGGGGCTTTAATGGTGAGAAACATGGTCTGATAAAAAGTGGAAAGGTTGGCTACTAAAGTCAAGCACTCAAGCTGCAGCTACATACATGATATGTATTCATTATTTTAACATTTAAGTATGAGAATAATTCACTTTTTTGTGTTAAAATTTTTAAAAAGAAAATACCCTTTTAATTAATAGGCTTTTTACAAAGGATACAACAGGGTAATTGAGAATCCAAATTAAGTTCACATTATTGTGGAGCTTTTGTCGAGTATATATTAATGTTGAAAGTTTTTGAAAAATTTAATTTATTGCAAAAAAATAATTGAAAACACTTTACCCTTTGCACGTGAATAACACTTTTCCTCTTTCTTTTCACCTCTTTTCTTGCCCACCCACTCCCCTTTGCACTTTATGTAGAAACTTATTTTTAAGGGTCACAATTTGTGTAGATAAGTTGCGTTTGTTTAGTGTTGATTATTGACTTAGTATTAAATAAATCAATACTTACTTACTCAACTCGAGTTTGTAATCATATGTAATTTTACTAATTTTATTAAGGGTGATAGAAGGCTATAGTAATACTCTTAAATTTTTTATGTGATTTTTAGATTAGCAAATTTAAACATTGACTGTCCAAAAGTTTAATCCAAGTTTCCAATTTAACAAATTCATAACCTGCTAATATGATGTTGGGTCCATGTAAAATGCTCAAGGTCACTTGTGATATTGACTATGTTTATTAAGGGGGACATATAAAATATGGAAGGTTCAAGAATTACATATATGTAGATACATGAGAGGATAATAATACTTTTTAAGTTGTGTGTCAATTTCGTGTGGCATATTACTTAATACAACACTAACCCATATAAGCAATCGTCGCTTTTACTTATTTTTTTTACTTTCATCCTCACTTATTCTTTAATTGTTTTCACCTAATATTTTATATTACAATTCTCTTATATATAAACTTAAATAACTCTCAAAATCTTTGGAGCTAAAAAATGAGTTGACATCAATGGTTTCAATTATTATTATTATTATTATAACATACATATATAATAATTAGATAATTCAATATATAATAATCAACACTTTTTTTTTTTTTTTGGTCATTGGTAAACACCTAACAAAGAAATGTCTCAACTGGTTTTTGCATATATTATGTCATCAAATTATTGGTGACACTCACGGTAAAAAGCATCATCTAATCGAGTAGAAATTAAACCGAATGGAGTATTCACGGGCATGCAAAAGGATCAAGAAAACCAATATAAAGAAGACTATGTGGATAAACACGAGCAGCCGGGTTTAGTGACAAAAGACCAGATAAATAAAAGATTCTTGGAAGCTAAAGGAACACGTGTTGATAAAAAGACTCACCTTGACAATGGCCCATCATCAGTATCCATGTGTAGGGCTCAAAGTCCAAGACTTAGGCATCAAATTGGAGAAATAACAAAATAATCGAAGCCTTACACGTGTAAAGTGGATCGATGAGCTCATTTTTATCTCACCACGCCCTTCCAATCATAATGGAGTAGCGATATCTCCAAAGGGAGGATAAAAGGAAAACATTGTTCATTGTTAAGGTATCTCTTACTTTCTCTACTTACTTTTCCTTCTCTCTTGAGCAATATTTCTTACTTGAGCATTGGAGTATACTCCTAGTCACTCGGTGTTTACCCTTATTTTCCTATAGATCATCCGGTTCTCAAGTGAATCCAATTGATGTATCGGAGCCCGATTCTACTTGCGGAGACATCAATTATAAATATAGAAATTTATTTATTTTGCACTTGCTTTTGCCTCCTTTTGAAGAATGCACGAATGGATGGACAGATTGTGGCAGACAGAAATAAATCTATACGAAATGTTGCAATTGCAGTGCTAGCTATCGTAGTAGTGGAAAAGAATTTCTTCCACCATATGATATATAATGGATTGTGTATGAAAATGTGAATTATAATTACTTTTTGACTCATTCCTTTTTCTTCACTTTTATATTTTCAAATAAAAGATCAATGCATTATATGGACTTTTCCTAAATTCCTGCCATGTCTTCAACCACCATACGGCTTTTATTGGATTTGCTACCTAATTTTATTACAAATTGAATTTTATTTTTATTTTAGAGACTTTAAATTACATTAGTTGATTTCATTATAAAATTGTGTTAAATACCAAGGAATTGTAGCTTTTGACAATATATGTTGAATTTGTGAGAGGAGACTCAGATTCAAATTTCACTAAGTATATCCGTATGGAGGGCTGAATAACCTTGACGTGAAAAAAAAAAAAAAAAATTGACCCTAACGGCAAAAATTATGCAATATTAGGGTAATGTTTTACATGCTCTAATTTTTGAACTCACTAATAAAATAGTAAAAGTAGTCCATTGACCGGTTAGTGGACTCTTTTATATATATATATATATATATATATATATATATATAAGAGATTATAATAAACACTGTTAATTAAGTCTTACCTATCAGCTTAAAATTTTAGATCAAATGTTTCATTGACACATGGTATTAGAGCTTTTTAGATATAAAGATTAAGGATTTGAATTTTGACAACTTCATTTTCTGATTAAAATTCAACACAGGACAGAAAGGGCCTGTATTGTACAAACTTCAAGTCCAAGAGGCATTCATATGTGTGGGAGCGTCAAAGATGATAATAAAAACTATAATATGGTGATCAATGAATTGTGTAAACAAAAATCTAACCCATCCCAAAATATATCTTAAAGAGAGAGAATTGCTTCATATATGTAAAAAGTGATACAAAGTTGAGGTTAACATTGCACTATTTTTAATGGTAAGATCGTATTTGATTTTTCCTAATAACCATAGGGTGATCTGCTACCCTTATCTTTTTTTTTTTTTTTTTTACTTAAAATAGAAAAGGAAGAAAATTCATATTCTTTTATAATAGTGTAAGATCTAGCATCAATGATACTCAAATCTTGAATTCGTAAATATAAATGAGTCCTTATCATGAGGGCACAAGGATATAGTTGGATATAGAAAATCTATCAATGTGCAATTCAAAATACATACCCGTTAAAGACACGAATATTAAGAATTTTACCGTAATCTCATTTATTTCATTACTTATTATTATTATTATTTTTTTTTCCTAAGGAAACATCTGTCAACCATTAGAAATTATGGAGATTGAACCCTTTGTTGTAGGTAATTAATAACTGCCATACTTTGCTAATTTTCCCTTCTCCAGATGCAAGTAATTTCTGCAATTTTGAATAATGAGGTAATATATTATTATTTCTACATATCATTTAATATTTATTTATTATTATCATTATTAATGTTAATCAAATTTTGTGCTTTACCTTACACTACAGAAACTTTCTGGAATTTGAGTAATAAGTTGGGCCGCGATTCAAAGTGAGAGCTCTTCATGGCTCATAATTGAAACTTCAACTCTTGATTTAGGCCTCAACACCAATTAGTTAAGCCCAACTTTCTTGGATTGACTACTTTATATGTAGACTCCAAACTCCTATTTATTTAAAAAAAAAAAAATTCTAGAGAATCATTTTTGTAATATTCTCAATTAGTAGGTCTTCACGAAATGAACATAGTTATATTAAAAAAATTATAATAATTAAAAAATATTTTTATTATTTGCTACTTCGACATATTGTTTTTAACAGTTCAAAAATACATAAAACGCATCTTCACATTAGTATTCTATTTATTAGTGTGATATTATTAGAATGGAAAATTACCATGAGAAATAATTAGATTATCCAACAGAAATTTCTTGGTTTTCTTGAGTATAAATATGATAGAAATAATTTCTTTTATACGCGTAATATTTGTGATATTTAATTATATAAAATACAAAAATTTTAGTTAAGAAAAGAAATTGAAATTCCTACTCTTTATAGCTCGGACTAACCCTGATCAGAAAAAAAAAAAGGAAGTTGAGAGAGTTATTGACGCTTTAATCTAACAATACATGTTTGATGGCTTTTGGCTCTTATGGTCTGGAAGATTAACAAAAATGCTTTCATTATAATATGACTTACTTATTGTTTTATCTATGGAAATTCTAGTAAAAACAACGAAAATTAAATCCAGATAAAAAAAAAATATTACGATAACTATTATTTTTTTTTATACACAACATACAATAATTAATTACTCAAATTATACATATTTGGGTGAGGATGTGTGAAAAATAATATAAATACTTTTTTTTTCCTTTGAACCTGCTTAAATTTTTAATTTAAATAAACTTTTACAATATATTGATAATAATGCATATTAAAAGAGCATTATAAACAAATGATTATATGCTATTTTTTAAAAATATTTCTGGCAGTGGGTTATTTTAATTTTTTTTCCTTTATTTAGAAAATAGTGCCGGTTGTATGATCACAAGGGTTGAATTAAATATACCCTTCACTAATAAAGCTATAATAGCAAAACTACTAATTAACACATTAGCTATACTTTTCCAATAAATGAAGAAGAAAAAGAAAAAGAAAACAGCTTCTATTTGGGAGGAATATTTGAATAACCCAAATATCTGAGAAGGGTATAAAGAAAATAAGAATATAATAATAATGAAGGGACCGTTTATATAGATGATTGAAAAGCACTAATTAATTAAAACCAATAATGAATCTAGGAGCAATACTATGGTTATAAGTCATCTCAATATTTTCTTGCATCTTTAATTTGACGCTAATACAATCTATAAAATTAAATGGTTCAAATGGGACCATTTTAAATATATTTATGTTAATACCAATTAGCACACAATTCTCAATTATCAATTACCCCATAATTAGCTTAGATTTAGTTTCCCTAATAAGACAATGGACTCTATATTATTAAAGACATAACTTTGAATACATTTTGTAAAACAATATCAACCGTAACTTTCACTAATCACAAAAACTACATATATATACTTATGTTAATTATTATTTTTTTTAATCTATTTCTTGTCCTTATAGATAATTCATGCATTTATTGCTTCCTTCTTTCTTGCCCTTATAGTATTTTCTAAGGATGGAAGTGTCACAAATAAATATGGAAATTTTTGTGTCACAACAGAAATTTGCAATGACTTCCTAAAATGATTCAATATGGATAGATGCAAGGCAGTCTCTACTCCTCTAGTTCCAAATGTTCAAATTTCGAAAGACAGAGGAGATAAAGAGGTGGATTTTGTGTTTTAAAGCCCCATTAGAAGTTTTATGTATTTAACTCATTCAAGACCTAACCTTGGTTTATGCACGAACAAGACAATATCATTTCACTTGTGCCACAAGAGTTTAGAGGTATATGAAAGGGATTGTCAATTGCGAAATGAGGTTGAAACCAGTTCAAGAAGAAACTTTGATTGGTTTCTCTGATAGTGATTGAGCAGGAGATTCAAATGAGTGCAAAAGCACTTCAACCTAGGTTTTTTCTATGGAAAGTTGTGTATTTTCATGGGACAAAAAGGAAACAAGATGTTGTGGCACAACCCTGTGTTGAAGCAGACTATATTACAGTGGCAAGAGCTGTTAATCAAGCAATTTGGCAAAGAATATTGATGACGGATGTGAATATTCTTCCACAAAAAGCTACAGTGATCAAGGTGGAAAACGAATATGCAATTTGCCTAACTAAAAATCCTAACATTCAGAGAAGTTAAAAAGCGTATTACAGTGAAATATCATGCACTGAGGTAGATGGAGCATGACAAAAAAATCCATTTGGAATATTATTTAACAGACGACGAAATTGTAGATTTAAAGACAAACGCTTTGCTCGAAGGAAAATTTGAAAAGCTATGATCAATGCTTGAAGTATTTGAGAAAAACTCCCAAGAAGGAGAATGTTAATGTAAGTTAATAGTTATCCTAGAATACCCTAACAATTTTGGTTAATTAAATTGATTTAGACTTTTAGAAATATGCTAATTGTAAATTATTGAGTAATGAAAAGTAAATAATATAAGATTATGCCAAATTTATTGTTAATATTATTTTGTCACTAGATTTTTTTTTAATGTAATCACTATAAATAACATTTAAATCTCTTGTACATATGATATATCAATAGAAGGAGAAAGTTTCTATTACCCTACTACTATTATTTTTCTATCTCATTATCCAATTATCAAAGTTTTATTTTAATTTTTCTATCTCTTTCTCAATATTGTTCTTTTCAATTTGTCATTTTTCTCACACTAAAAAAAGGATAATTTGACACCGTTTGAGAGAGTTACTAGAGTGGATTCAATTAATGATTTTGGAATAAGTTGGGTATCCAATTGCATTTTGAGGAACATTTTAGGGGGCAATGTAGACTTTAAGCTATTAAAAATTAATATTGGTCAAAAGTGGTCAATTTCAATCATCGTATTAGATGTAGTAGCAAATTTTGTATCACTAATTATATACACAACCATTATAGACACTCTACCCATATACATCATCATTTATTAAACTCATTAACGAAAGCCACAATGAATGAACTGGTACATAAATAAACACTTTGATTAGCAATGTGATCAAATATTCAATTATCTTTTTAATTATTTGATTAGATAAATTTCTCATTCCATCATAGGCCATGAACACTAGCATTTGACAAACCTTGCAAGTCATTGAGGTAGGCGTCTTGAAAAGCAAAAATATGGAGCTTACCACAGAGTGATTCAATAGAAGGCACCGAAAAAAAAAGTATCACAACTATTGGGATCCTTTACTTTGCCAACACTTTTTACCAAGTGGTGTGCGGCCCTATTGACACCACTGGTGGTTGGTTTGATCTTGAAAAATGCATCTTCACATAGAATCTCATGCATGTTCTCTACCAAAAACCTGACACTTATAGCAATCATCACCCTTGGCAACTTCATGATGAATGTAGTTGATGATCCTTTAAGCATCGAATACCATTAAAAAGATTAAACCAGGTGAGCTAAAGTGATAGCTTATCTTATTGTGCCCATTCTTCATTGCCAATAATACTATTTTTTCTATGGATGGCTTCCCACGACATTCAAAAACCACCCCAAAAAATGACCCATATGGTCCCATTGTAGACCAGCAGCAGATAAATGCTCGGTAAACTTACCATCCGATGACTAATGCATCATATAGGCTGCATCAACATTCAGTTTCTAAACATAAAGTCCTCAATCATATTAGAAAATAAAGTAATCATGCATCTTTAGTAGTCTGTTTCTGCCAAACATCACTGCCAGCTTTAACAATAGGGGAATAGAGCCTTCTATGCATCAATAAGGGATTAATCACAATATTCATCTTCAATCACAATAACAACACATCGGGACAGAAATGGATTTGAACATTAATACCAAAGGAGATAAGCAAAATCGCAGGATTATCAAGAGAGAGAAAATGGTTGTTTTTGTAAAAATTGGCTTATAAATTGAAAGATCGAATTGTTTGTTTGGAAGCATCGAGATCCACCTTTTTTGCAAGGTTATGGAAACATTGGATTTTGTGTCTCACACTTGTATATTATTTGTAGACAGCTTAATCACAAAATTTTTTGTTGTAAAAGAAGGAAGCAGGGATGTGTATAAACATCCTACTCCCTTTCCATCATAGGCCACTTGGAAACTATACTGTTCAACCACCTGATCTGTTATCTTCCTATTTATTGAACTAACAAGAGATATGGTTACTGCATATTGATACATTTCAGGCCCATCAGTGTTTTGAACCAAAACATTTTGTTAATCAATTTAATTATCCTCTTAGTCTTGTAAAATCCAGGTCTACGAGCTCGAAAAATTTGAGATCCAACTTTGTTTCAAACTTAAAGAGAAAATTTAATTTCGATTCTTCACTACAATGAAATGGAATGAAACATGAAATTGCATGCAACAATAAGATATATATACTAATGAACCCAACAAATATCTAAAATATTATACAAAAGACTTGAAAAGAACAAAAATTATTACTCTGCTTATTGATCATTTGCAAGGAGCTCAATCACAAAATTTTCAGTTTATAAAGGAAGAGGGCAAGATGTGTATAAACTTCCCATCCCCAATACATCATAGGCCATGAACAACAAACGATACCACTGAACCTCCTCACCTATTATTTTTTGATTCGAATTCCTCAATGAAGTAATGGGGATATGATTACTTTATATTGATAGATTTGACCCCTCTCAACTTTTTCACGCAAAAATGGTTGGTTATCAAATCAATTTCCTCCTAGCGATAAAAGAAAACGATGCCCAGTAGCCAACTAGACTGAGGTAATGGCCATTGAAGTACTGAGAATGGAGGCGGAGGCAGAGACAATGGAGCTGCATTGAAGCAGAACCAGAGACTTTGGTCGATGTCGACCGAGCTGCCAATGAAGAAAGGGGCTAAGCTACATTGCGACAATAAGGCATAACGATTGTATCACCAACTACATCGCATCTAGCTAAACTATTAGGGAGTCTTTGAGCATTGAAGCGGTGTAAAAGATCTAGTCCATACACTACGCTTGATGTGGTCCAGTCATGCAGCAATTAATTCTTGACAAGCTAGATAGTATTGTTATCGGCTAAATTAAAGGATGGAGTTCCTGACTAATTACGAATCAGATACTGATTCTTAAATGCGTGCCTATACATGTGACTTGCATTCTAAATAGGAATCTAACTCCTACATAGGTAGAAACGTTGCGTTTATTTTAGTGGGATTGTGAGCTATGCATGTCTATGTAACAGAGTTAGGTCTCATAATTGATTTATATATTTTCTCTAGTCTTTCAATTAATACTTTCTCAAAAAATAATACTAATTTAAGTATGCGAGTGTCTCCAGCTAAGACAATCGACGCTCTTCACAATTATTTTGGTGTTTAGGTATGAAGGTTCAGCCATATGAGCAGCAGAGCAAACAAGCTTGCGGACGGAATTTCGGTTAGCAACATCATCCTCATCCCCATTCATTAAGTGTTTATATATATATATATATATATATATCTCCCACGGAATTTCGGTTAGCAACATCATCCCCATCCCTGTTCATCAAGTGTTTATATATATGTATAAATGTATCCGTCCTCTTATAGCTTTCACATCAGTGGAGGATTATCAATTCACCAATTAACATTTGGCAACAGTTATACCGCAACTCACTAACCTAATCTTGGGATAATGTTAGAAAAATGATGCACTTTAGATTGGAGGAAATCTGTTTTTCCGGTACTTATTAAAAGCCTATACTTGCAATTTAATTTGATTTGGCGATGCTTAATTAATAACCGAGCTTGATGTTCTAATCGAGATTCGGCCATTTATTTATCCTTTCCCATTACAGATTCTCACTCTTACTATTTCTCTCTCTACAATTTCTTTTTTCTCATTTTTAAATTAAATTAAATTAAGACTGTACCTAATTTTTTAGAGATCCGAACCTTTAACCATTACAAAAAATTATATTTACCCCAATTAATATGTAAAATAGTTGTTAGGAAACTTCAATCTTTTTAAAAAGGTTTATTCCAATTTGAATACAAATAAAGCGGTTTAGGAAAAAAACATTTGTTAACCTAACAAGGGATTTTGTAGTCAAAAGTCACCATCAACAGAATAATTAGACACATAATTAACAAAATAAATATACTGACCAATTCGCACGTTTTTAGTTATTACAATAAAATATCTATTTGAGCGAGATAATGACCGACTAATCGAGTACGCATTTATATTCTTACGAAACTACAATTACTGCTAATAATACAAATGAGGTTATGACTTTTTTGATGACGTTATTAAATAACCATTTAATTTAAATGTTTAAATTAATACTACAATTACTTCTAATTATTATTTTTTTATTGGAAAAAATAAGTTATTATTTTTAACAAACTCCGACAAGAATGTCCGAGAATTTCATATATATATATATATATATATATATTAAGGTTTTTAAATTTTGTTTCAATATATATAGAGAGAGAAATTTTAAGGTTTTTAAGTTTTGTTTCAATGAACTTTTTAGTAATATTTTTTGTTTTTACTTATGAAAAGACAAAATTACCCTTATTTATAGGTAAAAATTGATCGTTTAGTTTTTAAATTTAATTAAAATGAATTTAATAAATTTTTTTTGTAGTATATACACATGCACCAATATTTTTATATTTTTATATATTAGTTATAAAAATAAAATTATTATTATTATTTATCCATTTTAACATATATTATCATATTTTATTAGTTTAATATAATATCTATAAACTAACAATAAATATTATTATAATCTTGTTAAATTATTTTAAAATAATATCCTTTTGTTTATTAAAATCATCTATAAGGTATATTAGAATTGAAAAGTTCGAATTTATAATTTTATATAGTTCTACTCTTAATTTTATATTTTTTAAAAATATATTTTATTTTAGTTATTTTAATAAAATAAGCTCTATACCAAGAGTTTAGTTATAAAATTGTATGAAATTTAATAAATTAATTCATCAATATTAGGATTTGCGGAATAAATATAAAATAAAAAAGATATGATTTATTATTATGAAATAGCATAAAGCGTAATTTTGACATTATTATTCTAATTTGATTTAAAAGGTTTAAATAATTGACAATGATAAAACTTAGTAACTAAATAATTATCACGTGGATTGATTAGTATTATATGTAAAAACATAAAGATTAATAAATTATTTGCTTTTAAATTTTTAATCTTTTAATTCATCATATTAAATTATTAAGTAATTATAATTATAAGCATTGAACATGATGATTAACAAAACTGTTTTTAAATGTAATATCAAATCTAGTTAAAATGCATTATTTATTTCATTTAAGCATGAAATTGTATTTCTAATTATTTCGGAAAAGGTTTATAAGTCTCTTTGTGACCATAGAAAAACTACAAAAATATATAATGTAAACTTAGATGGAAATGATAACTTAGACTTCAATGCTTAAAATTTGAAAAGGCAAAGCATCTGAATGCTTAGAATAATGCATGCACACGTAATCTAAGATTGTGGTTTCTTTAATGAAAAGCAACCCCTTAATTAATAATTTGCCTGCAAAACTGATTACTTAACCTAACTAATAAAGCATTACCGACAATCTCTTTATTACGCTTACTGTTCTTGGTTTCCAAGGAGTAGACTTTAATTCCAGTCTTAATTAATTAGTTATTTCATATCATTAGATTTCGAAGATCCAACAAATGATGATGGTTATGACTCAATCAATCGACCTAAGCACGCCACGTCATACATGTAATAAATTCATAAAATCAAAACAAATCATATTTCATCTCATAAGATAAACGCAATGTGTAATGAATTAAATGATTATTGAGAAAATTTTAAAATTATCGTTATGATTCCACTTTTTAACAAATCAAGGAGTGTGATTTTTTTTTTTTCTTCTTTTTTTCTTTGACAAAAATTGAATATCTCAAAAGTTGACAAAATAAGGATAACTAATGTTTTTCCTTAAAAATAATAATATGAGTGATGGTATTTTTATCCATTTAATATTCTTATAGTTTAGCCATATTATTTAAAAATTTTACATCAAAATTTAAATATTGTTTGTAAATTACCCTTTTTTTTGTATTTTTAAAATTTACAACATTACTTAATTAAAAAAATATATTTACACTTATCGAAAAATTTTAAAATTTATCGTTAAAATCTATTGTATTTTTATTAACTATCTTAAAAAATTTCAATTCAAAATAGATAAATATGCTTCTATCATGCTATGATTTAATGTTAGTTATCCTTTTTTTATAAACTTTTGAAACCACATGTCCTTTTTTTGAAAAAAAAAAAAAATACAATTCTTGATTTGTTAGGAGATAGAACCACAATGGTAGTTTTTGAAGTTTCCGCTTAATTATTGTAAATATATGTGATTATTTAAATAAAATTTTAGACCTTAAAATATAAACCTTAGAATCTAAGTTATATCTTCTAAACCGAAAATATATTATGTGATATAATTTTATTGATAGTAGTCCATTGTAAGATTCGGTTAATAATAAAAGAAGGAATTATTTGAGTGTATTCTAAATAGGTACTATGTTTCCATATGAACTAATAATAATAATAATTTGACAAGTGAATATCTGTGAATATAAATTGATTAGACGAAGATGTGGGCTCTTTGGGTATTAAACAGTTTATAGATCCATGATTTAGATAATAAGTTTGGTGACATTTTGTTATAGAAATAAATTACGTACGAAATTAATTCGAGGGATGGAAGTGTATGTATGTAAGGAGTGGCTGAATTCTAATAATTTGATACTAATGAGCCGCCTAGCAAGTGCCAAGTTGTGAATTGATATGAAAATATCCAAAATTTCCTAACCGCAAACTACTACATTATCCAATTATGTAATTAATTAAATTAATTAAAAATGTTAGTTATTGCTTTCAAGTAAACAAATTTCTTTATTAAACAAGGAGACAGAAAAAATGAAAAAAAAAAAGATGTCGACATATCTACCCTTTAGAAAAGGAAGTTTGGATAATGAAACATGGAAGATAATTTTCATCACATTGTTATAAAATAAATAAATAAATAAATTCTTACATCTAAAATAGCTCTCTGCTTGTATTTGTGAGGATAAATCTAAGTACAATAATTCAACTTTGCATATTATTTCATTAGTTATTAAATTTTTATTCTCTATCATACAAATAATTGAATTATGTACGAATTTTCAGCAAATTTTATGTTGAAAATCCAATTAATAATGATTCAATCATGAATTAAAGACGTATCAAAATCTAATACACATCACATCGCAATACAAAAAATACAAATTTTTACATAACAAAATATAAAAATTATTATGATTTTTAGAAGTTACTATAACAAAAGTTTATAGAAAGAGTTTTTGGACATTCAAAGGAATTTGGTTTATGTTTTAATAAATCATGTAACTTTTATTTCTCTCCTATTGAAATAGGTTTACTTGGCCGAATCACTTAAATTTTATGCATTATAATTAGATGTTAATATCATTTTCACGGATCAATCTTGTTTAATTAATATTCGTTCTTACCCAACTACTTGCACCAGCACTGATCGTTAAACTAAAGTTTAACATGATAAAACAATAACATTGTGGTGTTTACTTTGACCCACTTTGATGGAGTCAATGTTGACTTATTTGGCAAATCCTTTCATTACAGCCCTTGCATTCTTTTTCATTTTTTCGTGAAAATTTTCTTTTTTTATTTTTTTTTTATGGGTAAATTATTGTTTTTTCATTAATTACAGTGCGTACTTTATTAATTGCGGAGGCATTGGAGAAGCTCGTTATTCCACTTTCCATTTGATAGGGACTGCCATAAAAATTTCTAATAATATTACTCCTATGTTTCTAAATATAATGACGTTATTAATGAAGAATTTTAATAATATTGCTCTGATATTCCTAATTATATTACTCCCTTTATATTTAAAATATTCTAGTACTAGCCTAGGTTAATTACATTAATGTTGAGGAATAAATATCAATCTAATGTAATTAACCTAAACTATTAATTTTCTTATTCCACTGCTCTGCTGCTATAGATTTTCCAAACCTAAACACCAGGATAATGAGAAGAGTATTAGTTGTTCTAACTGAGAACACTTTGATACCTAAGTCAATATGATTTTTAGGGATAATCAAGTAAAACAAAAAAGAGATAATATTGAGATTATATGTATGGATATAACCTGGGGCTAACCCCTTTATAAAGGACCGAACCTACATCCAGTATAGTGTGGAACCAAGCCCTTACTCGGTTCATTTACTTAAAGCTCTCTCATGGTTCGGCTAGATGCGAGGTCGGACCTTATTCCCTTTAGAATATTTAGTCGTGGCCTCAAAAGCCCCATGAGATGGGATAAGTCTTTTAAGGTTTAATGGTAAATAATTGTTTTCTCTTGAAGCACACACCATTATAAGATGCCCAACATGTGGCAACCACTAGGGTACGGTGCATCGAAATGACCAGAAAAAAGGTATATCAATCCTTGCAATTACCATTTTACCTTCTCACTGTGAAAAAACTGCACCTTCGTTTCAACAGAAAATCCATGCAACTCATGCTTTCAGAAGTTCAAACTCTCTATCTCTTCCTTTTTCCAAAGAAACCATTAAATTCTTTTACTCATTTTTCGAGTTTACTTTCCTTCAATTTTCTGAATTTTTTCTATTTCTCATCTCTTTCTACAACAATGTCTACTTTTGAGAAATCCCCTAAAACTAACCCTTCATCTTCCTCTGCCCCCAAAACATAGAGACAAGATGTTATGGCTGTTGGATATGCCCTAGTCCCGAGGCACTGGTCATCTTTTTGTATCATACATTTTGTACTTTATTATGAGTTTGATGTATTATATAGTTTGTGTCAATGAATAAAGGCGTTAATCTATTTATCATATACCTTGTGCAATATTATAAATAGAGTATCCAATAGACATATCTATATCCATGTTGACAAGTTTCATGCACTTGGTAGTGAGACCATGGATAGGGAAAACGATATGACCATAAAGTCATCCGTAGTCTGTTCTAGTCATGGGAATGAATGGAACCAAAGACTACCATAAGCTTGGTTGTATGGCGGTGTCTTACTGGCCATTGGACATGGAATGTCAACCAAGTAAATGGGTACATACAAAGGGGCATGGTACTGGATAGATCCACTAAACAAGAAATCCACATGGTGTAGTATCACAAGTGATTCTCATGTAGTACTTGTATGGATCCTTTGACCTGACCATATCATGGTGCTACATATGAAGTGACATACTTTGGTGTGCGCCTAAAGGGCCTGTAATAAGGTGCCAAGTATGGGTACATTCGGGTATGTTAGTAAACATTGTAGGACTAGGGATATGCAGAAAGGAATGTCACTCAGTAGTGCACTGAGAAGATATCATCGGCCACTTGATGAATGCAACTTATCAGAGTGTGGCCACACCCAAACAAGTTAGAACTTGTTTGTGAGCATCAGTTCATTTGGGATCAAGCAAATATCCAGACACAAAAGAGGGTGATTACTTCATGCCTCCGTATTGGACATCGATATCAATGACATGGGATATACGAGTTTAAACTACAGGGTTTCGATTTCAGTTGGACTGCTATCTCCGTCTTAATTGGGGGCTATAGTGGCTTGCTAGTGCTCGCCTGCAGTCTGTGGACCACAGGCCCACTGCCAACATAAAGACGGGCCCACAAGATTATACACATTGTATGTTTGAGCTTGAACTCAAAGGATCAACCGTATACTTGGAGTATACCCACTGGAGAGAGAGGAGGCCATTAATTATATTATATAAATCAATTGGATTGATAGAAATAATATAATTAATATTAGTTTTGGCTTTCTTATAATTAATTCAAAAGAATTAATTTAAAAGACTATTTCGTGGGTGGAAAAATTTCACATGTATAGGTTTACATGTGTTTGGTTTTATGAAGAGTCTAATTTAATTCCTCGGTTAAATTAATTGGTCAAATTAAGTTTAATTTAAATGGAATGTAATATATTATATGGTATAATATATTCACATACATGTTAAATTGAAATTAGATTTGCAATTAAAATAAACCAAAAGAATTAATTTCAGATTTGGGCCCAAATGAGATAAAAGCCCACATAAAACAAAAGCCAGTTGGGCGTAAAATTCCACCAAGGGAATTCAGCCATGTAAGGCTAAAAACCCAAAGGGAATTCGGCTAATAAGGGCATTCCAAAGGCAGAAAAATTTCAGCCACTTTCCCTCTCTTCCGACAATCCAAAGGCTAGCACGGGTTCACGCTTCAAAGCCGTTCGTGTACGGGATTGTGGAGGGGATCGAATTTGATTTCTGCAGCCATCTTTAGAGGAGATATTTCTAGTGAGAAACTCAATTTCTTCATTTGTTTTTTTTTTTTATTTCCACTTCAATTACTCCTGAGTCATGGATTTGAGAAAACGTTCAGTAGTTCCGCTTTAATCGGATGTTTTGCTATGAAAAATCCCTTCATTGGTATTAGAGCAGGCTTTTGATCCGTGGAAATCATTAACAGGATTGAATCCCTAGGTTTTAAAATTGATGTTTTTGATTTTGGGATTCTTGGATTTGGGGTTTATGATTTTTCCCATTTGATTTTTAATTGAAAAATAATATTGCATATTGGTTATGTTTATTTTAATTTTCTATTGAATGTTGAATCTTGGTGATTTATTTGATTTGATGTTTTAATTAAAAAAAATCATGGGCTATTTTTATGGGTACGGGACCACCGGCAGCAGAATCCACCACTGGCCGTCGTTGTAGCGGCGAAAACAGTGGCAGTAGCCGTTGCCTGCTACTGCCACTGAGACCAGCAATGGCTACTGCTGCTGCTAGGGCAACTGTGTTGCCCTAGCTGTAGCAGGCCGGGGCCTATTTTGGATTTGACATTTTTGGGTTCGGGCCCAGTTTTAAATTTTAATGGATTTTAAAATTTTATGTGTTTAAATTTTCCGTAATTTGAATGCGCATGGTTTCTTGAATGAAATTTTTTTAAAATTTTATTCATGAGATATTAATTTTGGAAATTAATATAGTGTAATGAAATTGGTTCGGGTTTTCTTGGCACAATTACCTGGACGGATAGTTTGGATTCATTGTTTCCCAATTCCAGTGGGAGCAGTGTTCTGCCTGGGCTGGAGGCCCAAAGCCCGTTAAGGTTTAGAACCATAATGGGCCGTATTGGCAAATTCTAGATAATGGCTAAAGACATAATTAAAATGGGATTAACTTCATGCATTTTAACATGTTTATAAAATGATGTGTTTGATTACATGCTTGTGTGATTAAATGTTTAAATGGATGCTATTGGACCTTATTTCAAGTTGGGTTGTATTTTCTTTGGGGTAAATACGGCCTACGTGCTATTTTTATTTTTATTTTATGTAATTTTATTTTATTTATTTATTATAAAATATTGTAAAAAAGAAGCCCATTGGATAGGCGAGCCCAGAAGGAAGGAAGGAAGGAAGGAGGCCCACCACCTGGTGTTTTTCTAGTATAGGTTTACTAGAATTGTATTAGGTTGTAATATAGACCCATAGCATTCCATAACTTATTTAATTATGCTTTTATTTATTTACATGATTCAATGTATGCTCCAATCTCATTTTCACCCGCCTATGCATCTAAGCCGTTATTAAAATGAATCTAATAACCAAAAGGAAATTACTAAGTCATTTAAAAGCGCTTCCCCCATTCAAAACCAACTTGAAGTGGGGATAGGCCAGTTATAGACCATGCCTTCACAAGATACACTGGAGTATCGTCATTTTGTATTGGGTTGGAGTATTGGTTACTCTAACACTTGGATGGAGGTTTGGACTTAGCATGGGTAGTAGGATTCTCCTGGCACTAAGCACAGATGGATAAGTGCCAACAAGCCTATCAAACTGAGAGTTCCTAGGTTGGGATTGGATCGCGTTCCTACCTAAATAGTTGGGGTATAGTTTTTACAGGCCCTCGTTCGGCTATATCTTGATAAAACATGCATCTCGGTCCATTAGCCTAATAACTTGACTTAATTAATAACATGATTCATTATTAATTAAATATGGGAAAAACAACTAAGACCTTTATTAACGCTCTTTAATTTTTCTGTGTAATAATCAAATGGCAAATAACAATACACTTTCACTACGATCTATCCTCGAAAGGGACAAGCTTTCTGGGCCCAATTTCTTGGATTGGTCTAGGAACTTTAGGATAGTTCTAAGATAGAAATCCAAGGAGTACGTACTGGCCAGTACCGCCTGCACCTACTAGGCGTAATCCACCAGCTGCATAGCTGAAGGAATACGAGGTGCATGTAAAGGATAACCAGGATGTGACATGCCTGATGTTGGCGTGCATGGTCCCTGAGCTGCAAAAGCAGTTCATGGACCATCAAGCCTTTGCTATGATGACAACTTTGAATGAGATGTTTCAGAAGCAAGCTCGTCAAGAGAGATACTTGACCAACAAGGCATTCCACTCCTGTAAGATGGGGATTGGGACATTTATAAGTGCACATGTGCTTAAGATGAATGGCTATTTGGATACTTTAGCCCGTCTCGGATCGCCTATCTTGCAGAGGTTGACACGATCCTGGCACCCTTGTTGGATTCTTATGATCAGTTCATCCTGAACAACAATATGCAAGGGATGATTCGCACTATTAGTGAGCTGTATGGGATGCTCAAGCTCACTGAATAGTTGATCAAGAAGACTTTGCTAGTACCACTGGTTAACAAGGGGAACCCTCCTCTTGCTAAGGCAAGGCCAAGTTAAAGGCCAAGTCCAAGGCTAAGAAGGCTAAGGCCAAGCCCAAGACCGGTCCTGAAGATGTCTGCTTCCAGTGCAAGCAAGCTAGGCATTGGAAGAGATCTTGTCCCCAACTGTTGGGAGAGCAAAGGAAGAGCTAGGGTGCGTCTTCATCAGGTATATATGTCATAGACATAAACCTCACTGTTTCTACATCTTGGGTATTGGATACTAGATGTGGTTCTCACATTTTTTGTAATATGCAGGGACTTAGAAATAGGAGATCACTAGGATTTGGAGAGATGGACTTGCAGGTTCGAAATGGAGCAAGGATAGCTACCATAGAGATCGGTGAAGTACTATCTGTTGATGCCTAGTGGATTAGTTTTGATTCTGGAACATTGTTATTTTGTACCTGCTATGTGCAGGAATATTATTTCTATTTCAGTTTTGGATATTCTTGATTTAATTTTACTATTGGAAATGGTAGAATTGGTTTATCTAAAGAGGGATTATTTTATGGAGAAGCTCTATTAAATAATAGCCTATATATCCTAGATTTAAATGAAACCAATCATGTCTACAACATAAATACTTAAAGGGTTAAGCCTAACAAACTTAATCTTGTCTACCTTTGGCATTATCGTTTCAGCCACATAAATAAGAAGCACATATCTAAGCTTCACAAAGCTGGAATCCTAGGATCATTTAACATGGAGTCACTTTATATATGCGAGTCTTGTTTGCGAGGTAAAATGACTAAAGCACCTTTTAACAAGAAAGCTGAAAGGGCTACTGGCTTATTAGACCTAATACATTCAGACGTATATGGGCCTATGAGCACAGCCACCAGAGGTGGACATCTGTACTTCATCACTTTCACGGATGATTTCAGTAGATATGGCTACGTCTATCTAATGAAACATAAATCTGAGACCCTTGATAGGTTTAAGGAATTTAAGAATGAAATACAGAACCAACTAGGTAAAAATATCAAAGCCCTTCGCTTTGACCAAGGAGGCGAGTATATGAGGCTAGAGTTTGACTCGTACTTGAGAGAGCATGGATGCATTTCACAGCTCACTTCTCTAAGAACACCACAATGGAATCGGGTGTCCGAACGGAGGAACAGGACCTTGTTGGACATGGTTCACTCAATGATGAGTCATGTCTCTCTCCCAATAAGCTTCTGGGGATACGCTCTTGAGACAACAGCTCTCATTTTGAATAATACTCCGACTAAGGCTGTGAAAAAGACCCCATATGAAATATGGATGGGTAGGGCACCCAATATGTCTTTCCTACGGATTTGGGGATGTGATGCACATGTCAAGAAATTGACTGGGGCAAACTAGAACCCAAAACAGATAAATTCCTGTTTGTGGGCTACCCTAAGGAAACCAAAGAGTATTACTTTTACAGCCCCACTGAGAACAAGGTGTTCGTGGCATGAAAAGGGGTCTTTCTTGAAAAGGATTTTATTTCCAAGAAAGACAGTAGGAGCAATGTTGAACTTAGGGAAGTTCAAAGCTCACAAACTCCTAAAGAGGATAACTCGAAGACCAGGGTGGAGCTTCCATAGGAGGAAGCACCAACACAGGTCACACAGGGACCTAGAAGGTCTAGTAGGGATCGTCGGGAAGCTGAGAGATATAGGTTTCTCATTACCTATGATCACACTCTTCTCGTCTTTAATAAGGAAGAGCCCAAAACCTACCAGGAGGCTATTGCTAGCCCACAGTTTGCCAACTAGTACAAACCCAAGGAGGCGGAGATGCTATCTATGTACGATAATCAGGTTCGGAACTTAGTTAATCCACCTCTGGGTGCTAAGGTCATAGTTTGTAAGTGGTGTTACAAGCTGAAGGCTAATAATACCATCAAGGGGCGGCTGGTTGCGAAAGGTTTCAAACAAGTCCATGGAATAAACTGTGATGAAACTTTCTCACCAGTAGCTATGCTCAAATCCATAAGAATCCTGCTGGCCATAGCCGCTTGGTACGACTATGAGGTCTAGCAGATAGATGTCAAAACTACTTTCCTTAATGGAAAGCTACTCGAGGATGTACATGACACAACCTGAGGGGTTTTGTTGATCCAAAGCATCCTGGAAGGGTATGCAAGCTTCAAAAATCCATTTATAGATTGAAGCAAGTGTCCCAGGGTTGGAATTTTAGATTCAATAAAGCCATAAAGGAATACGGCTTCATACAGAATCAAGATGAGCCTTATGTGTATAAGAGGATTAGTGGGACCACTATCACTTTCCTGGTATTATATGTGGATGACATCCTTCTTATTGGAAGCGACATACTAACACTACAAGGAGTAAAGCAGTGGTTATGTAAGTGCTTCACAATGAAGGACTTAGGCGAAGCTAAGATGATCTTAGGGATCAGGATCTATAGGGATAGACCCAATTGGCTTCTGGGCCTAAGTCAGACCACGTATATAGACAAGGTTCTAAAAAGATTTAGCATGGATCAGGCCAAGAAAGGTTTCTTACCAATGAGCCATGGGCTGAAACTTAGTAAGAAGAATTATCCTAAGACAAGAAGGACAGGGAGAACATGAAGTTGGTCCCATATGCATCGGCTATAGGATCAATTATGTACGAGATCTGATGTCGCCTTTGCACTAAGTATGACAAGCCGATACTAGCAAGATCTCGGTGAGGACCACTAGAAGGCTGTCAAAGCAATCCTGAAGTACCTTAACCGGACTTAGGATAGCTTCTTAATGTATGGGGGTCAGGAAAAGCTATCAGTTACTAGGTACACTGATGCAAGCTTCCAGACCAACCAGGATGAATACTAGTCGCTGTCTGGGTATGTATTCTTTCTTAATAGTGGTGTTGTAAGCTGGAAGAGCTCTAAGCAACCGATCATCGCGGACTCTACTACAGAATCTGAGTACATTGCAGCATGTGTCGCAATTAAGAAAGCTATATGGATAAAGAAGTTTATCATTGAATTGGAATTAGTACCAACTATCCAGGATCTAGTTGATATCTTCTGTGACAACAATGGATTGTTGCACAAACTAAGGTGCCTTGGTCATACAAGAACACAAAGCACGTGCTCAGGAAGTTTCACCTTATACAAGAAATCCTCGAAAGGGGTAACATTTCATTACATAGAAAGGATACCAAGGATAATGTCACAGATCCTTTGACCAAGGCACTGGCTCAGCGCAAGCATGAGGGCCATACTGGATCTATAGGGATTAGGCCTATGCCTAGTTGGAACTAGTGCAAGTGGGAGATTGTTGGATATGCCCTAGTCCCGAGGCATTGGTCCTAGTTCTTGTATCATACATTTGCACTTTATTATGAGATTTATGTATTATACAATTTGTGTCAATAAATAAATGCGTTAATCTATTTATCATATACCTTGTGCAATATTGTAAATAGAGTATCCAATGAACATATCCATATCCATGTTGACAAGTGTCATGCACTTGGCAGTGAGACCATGGATAGGAAAAACGATATGGCCATAAAGTCATTTGTAGTTTGTTCCAGTCATGGGAATGAATGGAACCAAAAACTATTATAAGCTTGGTTTATGGTGGTGTCTTACTGGCCATTGGACATGGAATGTTAACCAAGTTAATGGGTAGATGTAAAGGGGTATGGTACTGGATAAATCCACTAAATAAGAAATCCATATGGCATAGTATCATAAGTTATTGTCGTGTGGTACTTGTATGGATCCTTTGACCTGAACATATCATGGTGCTGTAAGTGAAGTGACATACTTTGGTGTACGCCTAAAAGGCTTATAACAGGATGCCAAGTATGGGTACGTTCGGGTATGTTAGTAAACATGGTAGGACTATAGATATGTAGAAGGGAATGTCACTCGGTAGTCCACTGAGAAGATATCACCGGCCACTTGATGAGAATGCAACTGATAAGATTGTGGCCACACCCAAACAAGATGGAACTTGTTTGTGAGCATCAGTTCATTCGGGATCAAGCAAATGTCTGGACATAAAAGAGGGTGATTACTCCATGCCTCTATATTGGACACCAATATCAATGACATGAGATATACAAGTTTAAACTACAGGGTTTTGATTTCAGTTGGACTGCTATCTCCATCTTAATTAGGGACTGTAGTGGCTTGCTAGAGCTCGCCTACAGTCTGTGGACCACAGGCCCACTGCCAATATAAAGACGGGCCCACAGGATCTTACACATTGAATGACTGAGCCTGAATTAAATGGTTCAACGATATACTTGGATTATACTAATTGGAAAGAGGGATTATTAATTGATTAAATTGTAGATCAATTGGATTGATCAAAACAATATAATCAATTTAATTGGGTTTCCATGAATTAATTAAATAAATTTATTTATAAATTTATTTCCTAGGTGGAAATATTACACATGTATAGGTTTACATGTGTTCAATTTTATGAAGAGTCTAATTTTAATTTCTAGGTTAAATTAATTAGGCAAATTAATTTTAATTTGAAATGGCATGTATTATATTATAAGGCATAATATATATACATACATGTAAGGTTAAAATTGAATTTGCAATCAAAACTAAACATATATAATTAAATTTGGACTTGGGCTTTAAGGGGTAAAAAGCACACATGAAATAAAACCCTAAAGACCTAAATTTCCACCATGGGAAATTCGGCCAATGGGATTTAAAGGGGGCTGTAATTTTTGGATGGAATCGAAGTTCATGGAGCAGAAAATTTTAGCTCTAAAATCCTTCTCTTTCGCTGATCCGATGCTAGCACGGGTTCACGTTCCATATCCGTTCGTGTACGGGATTGTGGAGGGGATCGAATTCGATTTTTGTAGTCGTCTCTAAAAGAGATATTTCTGGTCAGAATCCTAATCTTTCTCATTTGGTTTTGTTGTTTTGATTTCCACTATAATTGCTCCTAGGTCATGGATTTGAAAAAAAATTCCGTAGTTCCATTTTAATCAGAAGTTTTGTGATGAAAAATCCCAACACTAAGGTCATAGGTTTCAAGTGGTGCTATAAGCTGAAGGTCGACAACACCTTCAAGGGGCGACTAGCTGTGAAAGGTTTCAGACAAGTCCATGGAATAAACTATAATGAAACTTTCTCACCAATAGCTATACTCAAATCCATAAGGATCCTGCTGGCCATAGCTGCTTGGTACGGCTATGAGGTCTGGCAGATGGATGTCAAAACCACTTTCCTTAATGGAAAGCTACTCCAGGATGTGTACATGACACAACCTGAGGGTTTTTTTTATTCAAAGAATCCTGGAAGGGGATACAAGCTTCAAAGATCCATTTATGGATTGAAGCAAGCGTCCCAAAGTTGGAATCTTAGACTCAATGAAGCCATAAAGGAATACGGCTTCATATAGAATCAAGATGAGCCTTGTGTGTATAAGAGGATTAGTGGGTGCATCGTCACTTTCCTAGTATTATATATGGATGACATCCTTCTGATTGGAAGCATCATACCAACACTACAAAGAGTAAAGCAGTGGTTGTGTAAGTGCTTTGCAATGAAGGACTTAGGTGAAGCTAAGACGATCCTAGGTGTCAGGATCTACAAGGATAGACCCAATCGGCTTCTAGGCCTAAGTCAGGCCACGTACATAGACAAGGTTCTAAAAAGATTCAACATGGATTAGGCAAAGAAAGGTTTCTTGCCAATAAGCCATGGGCTGAAACTTAGTAAGAAGAACTTTCCTAAGACAAGGAAGGACAGGGAGTTGGTCCCATATGCATCAACTATAGGATTAATCATGTACACCATGCTATGTAAGAGACCTGATGTCATTCTCGCACTAAGTATGACGAGCCGATATCAGCAGGATCCTGACAAGGACCACTGGAAGGCTGTCAAAGCAATCCTAAAGTACCTTAATCAGACCAAGGATAGCTTCTTTGTGTATAGGAGTCAAGAAGAGCTATCAGTTACTGGGTACACTGACGCAAGCTTCCAAACCGACCATGATGAATACTAGTCACAGTCTGGGTATGTTTTCTTGCTTAATGGTGGTGCTGTATGCTGGAAGAGCTCCAAGCAACCGACCATCATGGACTCTACTGCAAAAGCTGAGTACATTGCAGTGTGTGATGCAGCCAAGGAAGCTATGTGGATAAAGAAGTTTATCACTGAATTGGTAGTAGTGCCAACTATCCAGGATCCAGTTGATATCTTCTTCAATAACAATGGGGCTATTGCATAAGCTAAGGAGCCTCGGTCACACAAGAACACGAAGCACGCGCTCATGAAGTTTCACCTCATATAAGAAATCGCCGAGAAGGGTGACATTTCATTACACAGAGTGGACACCGAGTATTATATCATATATCCTTTGACCAAGGTGCTGGCTCAGCCCAAGCACAAGGGTCATCCTAGATCTATTGGGATTAGGGCCATACCTAGTTGGAACTAGTGCAAGTGGGAGATTGTTGGATATGCCCTAGTCCCAAGGCATTGGTCCTTATTTTGTATCATACATTTTGTACTTTATTATGAGTTTGATGTATTATACAATTTGTGTCAATGAATAAAGGAATTAATCTATTTATCATATACCTTGTGCAATATTATAAATATAGTATCCAATGGACATATCCATATCCATGTTGACAAGTGTCATGCACTTGTTAGTGAGACCATGGATAGGGAAAACGATATAACCATAAAGTCATCTGTAGCCTGTTCCAGTCATGGGAATGAATGGACCCAAAGACTATCATAAGCTTGGTTGTATGGCGATGTCTTACCGGCCATTGGACATGGAATGTCAACCAAGTAAATGGGTACATGCAAAAGGACATGGTACTGGATAGAGCTATTAAATGAGAAATCCACATGGTGTAGTATCACAAGTGATTCTCGTGTAGTACTTGTATGGATCCTTTGACCTAACCGCAGGCCCACTACCAACATAAGGACGGGCCCACTGGATCATACACATTGAACGTTTGAGCTTGAACTTAAAGGATCAATCGTATACTTGGAGTATGCCTACTGGAGAGAGAGGATTCCATTAATTATATTATATAGATCAATTGGATTGATAGAAATAATATAATTAATATTAGTTTCGGCTTTCTTATAATTAATTCAAAAGAATTAATTTAAGAGACTATTTCCTGGGTTGAAATATTTCACATATATAGGTTTACATGTGTTTGGTTTTATGAAGAGTCTAATTTAATTCTTCGGTTAAATTGATTGGTCAAATTAATTTTAATTTAAATAGAATGTAATATATTATATGGTGTAATATATTCACATACATGTTAAATTGAAATTAGATTTGCAATTAAAATGAACCAAAAGAATTAATTTCAGATTTGGGCCCAAATGATATAAAAGCCCGCATAAAACAAAAGCCAATTGTGTCTAAAATTCCACCAAGGGAATTCGGCCATGTAAGGTTAAAAACACTGAGGGAATTCGGCTAACAAGGGCATTCCAAAGATAAAGAAATTTCAGCCACTTTTCCTCTCTTCCGACGATCCAAACGCTAGCACGCGTTCACCCTTCAAAGCCGTTCATATGTGGGATTGTGGAGGGGATCAAATTCGAATTTATGCAGCTATCTCTAAAGGAGATATTTTTGGTGAGAAACTCAATTTCCTCATTTGTTTTTTGTTGTTTTGATTTCCACTTCAATTAATCCTGGATCACGGATTTGAGAAAATGTTCTGTAGTTCCGCTTTAATCGGACGTTTTACTATGAAAAATCCCTTCAGAGGCCTCTAACGAGGAAGAACAATAAAAAAATTTTAGCCTAAATTGGAGAAATGATGTCTCAAATGATCAATAAATAAAAATCCTAATAAAAATCCCCATTGAAAATTAGATAGTTCATTCCCATGAATGGGTTATCTTTTGTTTATTTCTATCAAATAAAGTATAAATTCTTTTACCCCTTTTTGGTAAGCCTAATTAATATCCTATTGGAGTGGGATCTTTACCATGATCAGGTCTATCCCAATGCTTGGGAAGAAATCACTTCCCTCTATTAGCTATGCAAAAACCAAGACTTCAAGCTTTTCGGTCCTATTCTTTACCATATGGCTACTCTGGTCATTTGCCCTAACAAAGACCATGTTACCTTCTAAAAAAAGCATGCCTACAAACTCGTTGAGTGGCACACCTCCTCCTTAAAGAACTAGAAGCCATTCTTCTTTTACATATACATCAGAGGCATAGGAAAGACTCACTTCCTAATAGCCTAGTCTTTTCAGGATCTATCATCTCCACACTCATTGCACCACTAGTGTTGTTGAGAATAAATCCACTGATACGTCCTTTGCTCCCTCCTAGTTAAACTGGATTCTTTTGCCTGAATACCAATGCTAGTTGGCCTAGCTAGGGATATTCTGATGCTTAAGCCAATATAATTCTTATAAATAATTAAGTAAAACAAAAAAGAGATAGTATTGAGATTGTGTGTATGAATCAATCTTGAGAGCTAACCCCTTCATATAGACATGAGGGACTCAGAATCTGGTTTGCTTATGAGAGACTCCATAGGTCATGGGAGTTTTAAGTCTAACTACATAAATGAGCACATATGTGAGGTGAATTCCTTTAACACAATTAATTGGCTTTTGTGAGACTATTATTTATTCTCCAACATGTTTCCTCAATTGAAACTAGGCCAAAACCAGTTATCACTTGTCATACATTTCTTGGCCAATCTTTTTTTAGGCCAAAGGTCAACAACGAATCTAGTCTCTCTACTAGCTTAAACTCCAATAATCCTTTACATATGGGCTCGAGATCTTTTGGTTATTAGGCTTTATTTTGCTCTGATACCATGTAGAGACTTCATAGGACTTTAGAGTGTTGGACTAGACTACATAAGCAGCATCTATGTAGAGTTGAACTTATAATATAAAACCAGTTGACTTTTATTGGTGCGTAACCTACACCACTTATATATTCTTATTCTTATTGGTGATCCCAATGGCATGAACTTCATTAATTAATTGGTCTCAATCTACATCTTTTATATCAATTTAATTATTCATATAAATGCTCCAAGTGGTGATTTGTGGAAGAATCAATGCAAAATGAAGCTTTTAAAATTTTTGAAAGAAATCCAATTTGTATGTGCATATTAATTCGAACATAGTAGAATATTTTGGTCATAACATTTTAAGTGCAACTCCGATCCATGCGATTCAAAATGCGTTGAAAAGCTAAGATAAAGATATACAATCCATCGGAAGATTACAAAGGCTCATTCACAACTTATGAGCATGGAAATTATAGTCAAAATTTATTGGACAAATTAAGTGAAATTAGGTTAATTTTGTAATTTGGGCTTGGCCCAAAGGGAAGCACATGTAAGGTTCTTTAATAAATGAGTATATTTTATGATTGATTTGAAAAATCAGAAGACCATAAGGATTTTAGTTTACTTAGTTATATTTAACTAAAATAGTTATTTCTTTCCTATTTAGTATTTATAGTTCTAGTATGACTCTAACCTAAGACCTACAAATATAAGAATCTAGCTGAATTTTATATTAAGAATTTTGATCAATAATATTGGATTATATTTCTTTAAATTTTTATGAATTTATGCTATTTTACAATTTGAGAGTGTGAGATTGTGTTCTAGTCACTTAATTTATTATCTTGATTGTGATTGATTCATTGCTGTGGCTACATAATCAATAATCAACACATCTCATATTCTTTCACCCGAATTGAAAAGTTGAATTAGCTACAAGCTTTCTTTTTTATGAAAAATCCAATATCATTAATCGAGAACAAAAATCTTAGAACAATAGAAGAAGAAACAAAACTATAACTCTCTAAATCAGACACAGAGCCAGAAAAAGCACGAGTCAAAACTTGTGCAGCATGATTCGCTAAACAAAAACATATATATCAAAAGAAACACCTAAAAGCTTAAATTCCCCAACAAGTAAACCAAAATAAGAATCATTCAAATATGAGTTTGGAATTCCACCTTGTATAGCCGGGATTCATGCATATCAATTATTTATTTCCAGCGTGGATATTGTAAGCACCGGGTTTTCCCGACCTCTGTGATGAAAATTCATGTATTACCTGTGAAGCAGACGGACTTGAATTGGACTTGAAAAAGACCGAAATATCGCCCGGAGTATCTCAAAAGTCCTGAAAACCAAGCTATCCGTTATCCAAAACCCCCGAAAAGGTCCCCTGAGTGTTTTTTAGGGTTTAGGTTGAGCGTCGGATTTTCGAAAATTTTGCCCCGGCTCTAGTGGGTGAGCCAAGTTGCTCTACAAAGCAGAGAAACTTGGCTCAACAGAAGAGAAGTTGGCCAAAATTTCAGGAAATTAGGCGGCATATTAATTAGTTGAAATGATGATATGTGAAGGAGATATAAAAAGAAAAAAAAATCAAATCAAGGGGGTGAGTAATCTTAGGTAGAGAAAAACTTTGAAAACCGAAGAAACAGAGAAAAAAAAGAAAGCAGAGGAAAAGGGAGAAGGAGACTGAGAGCTTGAACATCCAAAAGGACTAATATTGACACTTAAAACTAATCTTCAAACATCAATAACAAGTTTCTTAACCTTTGCACATTGATTCGAGATCGTTTCGGATTGATTTCGGATTGTTTTGGATCGTTTCAGTTTTCGGCCAGTTGAGTATCCAGGGCAAATTCTAAGTTCTCAATCCGTTTCTTAACGTTCAAAGCATCAAAACAACACTAAGGTAAACTCTGAGAGGCCTTAAACCTGTGTGCATTTCTTTTTCTTTACGTTTTCTTCATTTTTGCAATTTTCGCAACTGGACTTTCCCGAATAGAGCCGTACGACTGTGTTTGTGATGAATAGAGCCGCACGGCTCTGTTCTGTAGGGATAGATTCCCGAATTGTCCCGATCGGCTGAAAATAGTCCATTTTCCATTTTGTGCATTCTGTTGTGATCAATTTCAGCCCAAATTCATCCGTATGTTGTAAAATTTTGGTTTTCGGATTTCTATACGTACGGATATTAGGATTTTCGGTTTATCTGGGGTTTTATTTTATGAGTTTCGAGGTCTTTAAGTTAAAAACGGGAAAATATTTTCTACAAAAGGGATTTCCAAATCAAATCCACGGTTTTCCTAATTCAAGATAAACAAAACCCATTTTCCACAAAATAAAAAATATAACAAAAATGTTTTCCTTTTCCTTGGTTCGCTTCATCGCGTTCCATTCTTCTTAAGAGGTCGTCCGCTCACAGTGGTGACTCTGCTGGGGAGAAAGTGGGTATCTTAAAAGGTTTTCACAAAAACTTAGGGAACTTAGGCAACTACCAAAATATAACCTCGCTTGCAGTCACTTCACTAGTTCATATTACCATATTTATTTGCACCTTGCATATCATGACATTTTCTTCTTCTTAATCCCTCCAACACACTGATCAGTCCCGGTTTACCAAAGAAGGTGGACTACCTTTGCCGCCAGGATTGGAGACACCCGACGGGGTAAACCACTTATAGCACCTCATGACCTTACATCGTGTTCTACGGTAAGGAGTGTATATTCGCTACGGGAACCTGTATGACCCTTGGTTTTGACTTTGACCCATATGTAATGACTTAGCAACTTCCCCTAGGATTACCAAAACTTCAATTCAAAATGAACATTGAGTGTGCACCTTTGGGATCCCCCATTGATGCTAAAGAGACCCAATACCTAGGAAGAATGCAAGACCAATCGAAAGGAGAAATAAGGTCGAAAGGGAGTGCATATTATTATGTGTGCTAACATTTGTTCCGTGGTGTTTTCTATTTCGACTTTTTACGAAGCATAAAAAATGCATAGCATTTGTGTGCCATTCTAACCACATCTTTATGTAGCCATTTTCAAACATCGACATATGCGTGACGCTAATCACATCTTCGTGCAGCCATGACATTTTATTCGTGCGCCATTTACATCTCGCGTGTGACATTTTCACGAAGCATACATGACATCATCCCGTGTGTCATGCATCTTGACCATATTTTCGTGCAGCTACTTGCATTCTCGTATGACATATATATTCACGTCATATCATCCCACCTAATAAAAGGATGTTTCAAGCGTGCCCTTCATGATCATTTCATTCCATAACATATCGAGTACCCCAAAACTACCCGTATTCCGCCCGTGCACCGGATTGCGCTCGACCATTTCACGAATACCATGACATTCAATATGGACCACAATGGTCCTAGATTTATTTCCATGTGGCAGTTCACACGATGTCATCACATGGCATTATATGCATTCATCATAGGTGTCCCAATGATGCCAAAGTCCTATTTGCGCATTATGGTTCACATCGAACCATTTCATAACATTGTGAATCATTCAAGGTGCTCCCTGAGTGCCCGATTAGTACACATATAGGGGCATTTCATGGCATTATCAAAATCATGCAAGGTGTTCCACGAACGCTGAACCTCTATCCGTGTCCCCAGTTACACGTTACACTTTTTTGTAACATCGTCTCATATCACATTGCCTCAAAAGCATAAAAACTCTGTCTGTGGGACGGTCCCCATATGACCATTTCATCCTATGTCATCGACCTACAAAGCGTCAAAACTCTACCCATGTGTCGGCACACATGCGGCCATCTCACTACAATTCATTAGGTGCCCGAAAGGCGCCGAACCTTTGTCCGTGCGGTGGCTCCCATGAGATGTTTTATTATTATTTTGCATAGCATTGGGCACTCTTGGGACATCCCAAATAAAGGAAATTCAAACATGCAAAGATCATCCTTATTTTCATTTCCATTCGTGAAGCATCATCCAAGCATCACTCTCCACGACATCACGTCATTCATTTAGCATCCCTAACTCTTCACTTATGATGTAGGACCATACACACGTGAGACTAGGAAATACCAAAGCTCCGTAAAAACAGTTCACAAAGTAAGCTGGATCGACCAAGGACAAGGACTCAGGCTTTGAGGGCTATTGCAGAATAGAGAACAGTAGAAACTGACAGTGATTCTGATTCTGGAGAGGAAGTGGAAATGGCTAATCAAACACCAAGTCTTGCTGATGCCTTGAAGGAATTCCTAAGATCCTAGGATTTTTGTGACTTGCTGAAGGAAGAAATGTGGGCTGTCGTAAGAGAAAGTGGGGAAGTTGGGACCAGTAGGCCTAGGAAAGAAAAGGTGGATGAGTCTTCTAAATTTGGGGCTGATGTCTCAGCCAGCGTAAAAAATCTGCAAGAGATTGAGGTAGCCATGGAAAAGAAAATGAAGGCGAAATACTCTGAGTTGGATGAAGTAGTCGCCAAGCTGAAGAAAGGGGCTAACATCAGCTTGGGCTGCAAAAGGGGAGTGAATATAGATGCAATGATCAACAAGGGCATTGAGACCTTCCCCATTAGGTTTCAAGTGCCGAAGGTTCCTTCTTATAAGGGGATTGGTTCACCGGAGGCTCATATGAACCTCTATGCATGAGTCATGTTGACCGCAAGTGCCACTAAGTAGCAGCTGATTAACTTCTTCCTAACTACGCTCGGGGGGGGGGGGGGGGGGTGCACTGAGCTGGTATAACTCTTTGTCTGAGGATGTGCAGTTAGACTAGGAGGCCTTGTCAGCGTCCTTCATCAAATACTACAGCTTCAACACCAAGATCCAGGTGAAGCTGTACAACCTAGAAAGGGTTAAACAACAGCAGAATGAATCCTTTGATGCCTATTACTAGAGATGGATGAACAAAATGATTATGCTAAAGAACCGCCCCAACGAGGATGAACTGATTCAGAAGCTGATTGATGGTAGTAGGGACATCTGTCAAAACAACATGAAATTCCACTCTTTCAGTGAGCTCAGTGAAGTATATAGCATGGCCATGAAAATTGAGAGGGATGAAGAGGAAAAGGAAACAAGCTAAAAGGGCAACAAAGGCTCCGAGTACAGTTCAGGGTATTGATCGACTACTTCAACTGGGTTAAGCAGTGGGTCCGGGTCTGGTTCTGCAGGTAAAAGTGGACAGTTTTTAGAAAGTAAGCAAGCAGGGTTTGCCGTTGTGTCTCAGCAGCAGGGAAACCAAGGCAAAAATTCAGAAGGCCAGGGCATATCCCCGTGGGCTTTCTCTTTGGCTAAGATCTTTGCCAAGTGTAGGAATGGCGGTCTGTTAAGCTCCCTCAGGCCTTTCGTGAAGTGAGCAGAGGAAGACAAGGACAATTTTTGCACCTACCATTTCATGGTGGGACATAGGACCAACAACTGCTACAAGCTAAGGGATGCCATCCAGAGGTTGATCGACGAAGGGAAGCTACAGGAACCTTCCAAGCCCAGTACTAAGACTAACCTTTTGCCAACATTCGAAAGGCAGGTCAATATGTTGCAGTCGGGCCTGCCAGACAACTTCATTTTTGTACAAGTCCTGCAGGCATATCCCACCGTACAGTCTGTGGTGGCTAGTAGAGCTGGGGCAAAGTTTGATTGTGAGAAGTTGACAGAGTAGAAGGAACTGAAACCTGTGAGTCTAGATGATCTGGATTCAGAAGATGAATACGAAGAATATGGCTATATTGGGACAGTCAAGCCGTCGGTTGTAGAGGAGTTAACAGTCCCTGAAGTCCTAAATGTGACAAGAAGCGGTAGGGTATACCAGCCAGTGGTTCAACAGAGTGACAAGACTTCAGTGACCGGTTTGGGTAGTATGTCAGCACCTAAGGAGGTGGAAAAAGAGGACCTGTTTATCTCACAGTTGAAAAAGACTTCAGCACAGGCCAGTCTGTGGCACTTGTTGCTGACTTCCAAGGAACACAGAGCAGCACTGGTTAAAAAGCCGTCTGAAATAGAAGTTTCTCCGCTTGCATCTCCAGAGGCCATGTGTTGCTTACTAGACAAGGTTCATATAGGGTCCCCTAACATTGTATTTTCTGAAAAAGATTTGCCACACGAGGGGAGATCGCACAACAAAGCTTTGTATGTCAAGGTTAACCTCCTGGACCGAGTTATGCCGTGTGTGATGGTGGATGATGGATCTGCCCTGAACATATGTCCACTTAAGATGTTACCATTCCTGGGTCTGAGTGAAGATAGTTTGAAAAAGTCCTCCACTGTGATCAGGGCCTATGATGATTCCAAAAGGACTGTAATTGGGACTTTTGAAGCTGAAGTGGAAGTGGGGCCGGTCAAGTCGACGGTCACCTTTACTGTGATTGACATCACAGTCACCTTCTCCTTACTGTTAGGGAGGTCATAGTTCCACCCGTTGGGCGGTATCCCTTCAACCTTGCACAAAAAGATCAAGTTTTCAGTAGGTTGTGAGGTTGTGACAGTCGAGGCGGATTCTCAGTCCGTGATTGCCACTGTTAGTGAGGAGACCATACCATTTGGCAGATTCCAAGTCACCATGGTTAGTGAGGAGGAAACTACAGAGGCCCCGATGGTTATCTATGAGAACTATATGCCAGAATGGTTGTCTAAATACCTTCACAGGTATGATTTTGTTCCGAGCATGGGACTCAGAGTCAATCTACAGGGGGTGCCCGAATTTAATATTGATTCTGGAAAGCCGAGGCAATTTGGCTTAGGCTACACAGTAGAGACATCTAAAAAGAAAGATCTATGAAAAGGAAAGAATGGCAAGCCCATGCTGAAGCCGTTCATTAAGGCTGGCGAACAACTGTACAAAGAGCAAACTGAACCAATGAAGGTTGGGAGCATCGAACTCCCAGGCTTTGAGATATTTTTTGATGTGTGGACTTTGAAAAGAGCTAGGAGGAGCCGGTTGCACTAGTAATAGTGTAGGAGGAAGTCGTTGAGCCTATCATCCCCTAGGAGAAACCATCTGAAGTAATAGCAGAAGCAGTAGAAGTGGCTAAGGAGAAAGCTGAAGAGGAAGTCTGTAATGAATCTGTGAAAGCAATTTCAGAGGCACTAACTATCGCCTCAGGCAAGGCATTTGAAAAGTCTGAGGGAGGATCCACTAAGGAGCTGATGACCAAGGCAAGCCTAGATTCTGTGGTTGTTGAGATAGCAGGCATCATGATGAAAGCCAAGGCACAGGTGGCTGAGATTGAGAAGACTGCTCTTCCTGCTGAATAGGAATCTGAAACTGCTGCTGACCTGGACAACATCCTGGAGATGAGTGAGGATGGAGAAGTTCAAGGCCCTCTGCCTGTGGAGGATGAAAATCATTTTGTTGTATCTGTTTCTTCTCTTTTTGATGTGAACGATGTACTCTTTAACAAGTTCAATGCAATGAAATCCCAGTTTGCTTACTTGTGTGATATTTATCCTGATAATTCTATGCATGCATTTGAATCACCATCAGGCATATTTAGCATTCATGACACTACATTGCATGAAATTAACATAAGTACAGATGAAAGCCCCAAAATGGTATTCATTTCACATGAACTAAAATCCGAAGAAGAGAGAGAATTGACAAGAATACTACAAAAACATGTTAAGGCTTTCGCTTGGTCATACGAAGACTGCAAGGGGTTGACACAGAAATATCGGTTCACAAGATTCCAACAGACCCCAGATTCAGACCAGTAAAGCAGAAGTTGAGACGGCTAAGACCGGAATGGGCTGTATTAGTAAAGGAAGAAGTGGCTAAGCAGATTGAAGCAAAGTTCCTCGAGGTGGTGGAATACACAGAATGGTTAGCCAACATTGTGCCAGTGCCTAAGAAAGAAGAGAGGGTCAGAGTGTGTGTCGACTACAGGGACTTGAACAAAGCCTGCCCGAAAGATAATTTCCCCTTACCCAACATTGATGTTTTGATCGACAGAGCAGCCAAGGCAGTAATGTACTCTTTCATGGATGGATTTTCAGGGTACAACCATATCTTAATGGATGTAATTGACAAGGCGAAGACATCCTTTATTACAGAGTGAGGCACTTTCTGCTACAGAGTAATGCCTTTTGGACTGAAAAATGCTGGGGCCACTTACCAGAGGGCTGTCACAATGCTGCTGCATGACATGATTTACAAAGAAGTGGAGGTGTATGTCGATGATATGATTGTTAAATCAATGACCTGGGAGGAGCACCCTGCTATCCTGGATAGATTTCTTACACGTATTAGAGAATACAACCAGCGTCTTAATCCCAAGAAGTGCATATTTGGGGTTACATCAGGGAAGCTGCTGGGTCATGTGGTCAGTCAAAGGGGAATAGAGATGGATCCAGACAAAATCAAAGCTATTCGAGATATGCCAACCCCTAAGATAGAAAAGGAGGTCCGGTCATTCTTGGGTTCCTTGCAGTATGTCAGCTGTTTCATAGCCCGATTAACTTCAGTTTGTGAGCTAATTTTCAAGCTATTAAGGAAAGATCAGCCGATTGTATGGGATGACAGGTGTCAATTAGCTTTTGAAAAGATCAAGGCTTACCTGGTAAATCCACCAGTCTTGAGCCCGCCAACTCCGGGAAAGCCTTTGATTTTGTACTTAGCTATTGAAGACTCCTCCATAGGGGCAATGCTGGCACAAGAGCAGGACGGAAGGAAGGAGTATCCTATCTACTATCTCAGTAAGAAGCTACTAGAAAATGAAACCAAGTACACACTGGTGGAGAATACATGTGTAACAATGATTTAGTTGACTAAGAAGTTGCGCCACTACTTTCAGTCATACAAGGTACAAGCCATGGCTAAGGTGGATTCGATGAAATATCAGTATGAAGCACCAGTGTCGGTTGGAAAATTATCCAGATGGCTGCTACTTCTATCAGAATTCGATATTGAGTACATCAGTAGGAAAACCATCAAAGGGCTAGTTGTGGCAAAGTTCTTAGCAAAGCAGCCACTAGAATTGGACTGCGTGGAAAATTTGGAGTTCCCTGACGAACAGCTGGCTATAGTGGAAGTAAGGAGATGGGTTATGTGCTTCGATGGTGCCGTATACAGAAACGGTATTAGAATTGGGGTGATCATAGCAACGCTAGATGGCGAGATCATTCTGCTATCAAAGAGGTTGGACTTCTCCATAACCAATAATGGGGCAGAATATAAAGCATGCTTATACGGAATGGAAGCCCTCCTGACACTGGAGGCAGACAATGTCTTGATCGTCGGAGATTCACTCTTGGTGATCAGGCAGGCACAAGGCGACTGGGATTTGAGAGAAGAAGCCTTACGGCCCTACTTAGAATTGCTACAGCACAGAAAAGGGTTATTTAACCAGTGCGAGTTCAGACATATTCCTAGAGAGGAAAATAAAATGGCGGATGCACCAGCGACATTGTCCTCTATGTGGGAAGATCCAGAGAAGACATAGATACAGCCTCTGGTCATAGCAATTTCCAGGCAATCCTGCTTTGATATGCATGAAGTGATGGAGCTAACTGCCGAGGAAAAGCCATGGTTCTTTGACATTTATCAATATGTGAAAGAGAGAAAGTATCCCGAAGAAGCTAGCACTGCTGATAAGACTTCATTAAGAAGATTAGCTAGCCAGTTCAGAATCTTCAAAGATAAGCTATACAAAAAAATTGCAAATGGGGTTCTTCTGAGGTGTTTGACAGAACAAGAAGCAGAAACTGTAATGCAGCAAGTACATGCAGGGTCCTGCGGGCCACATATGAATGGGATCACCATAGCTAGAAAGATAATGAGACAGGGATACTTCTGGATGATGATGCAGTCTCATGTGTAAAGGAGGTAAGAAGATACCATGAATGCCAAATCTATGCTGATATCAGTCATTTGCCACCACTTGAACTACAGAGCCCAGCATCTCCTTGGCCTTTCTCGGCGTGGGGAATTGACATGATCAGAGAAATTCATCCCGCAGCTTCTAATGGGTATAGATTCATAGTGGTTGCAGTCGACTTCTCAAAATGGGTAGAAGCAGAATCCTTTTCTAATGTGATAGCTAAGTGGATGGTCAAGTTCATTCAGAAGAACATCATCTCTCGATACGGGATCCCTCACTATGTAGTGACCGATAACAGGGTGCAATTCCAAGGGGCAACAGCCAAGTTATTCATGGAACATGGTATTGAACATCATAGGTCTTCTCCATACAGACCACAGGCCAATGGTGCAGTGGAGGCGGCTAACAAGTCAAACAAGAACATCTTATCAAAGATGGTAACCACTTACAAAGACTGGGCTGATAAACTTCTATATGCCCTCTGGGGATATAGAACTAGTGTCAGAACACCAACCGGCGAGACTTCTTATGCCTTGGTATATGGGATGGAAGCAGTGTTGCCAGTGGAAATGGAACTCAAATCACTCAGAATAGCCTTGGAAGCTTAGTTACCGGAAATGGGATGGGTTCAGGATAGGTACAAGCAGTTGGCAGCATTAGATAAAAAAAAATTGAAAGCACTGGATCATTTGCAGATGTATCAATGCAGAATGGCTAGATCCTATAATCAAAAAGTGAAGTATCCCAAACGCCAGCAGAAAGCCGGGGATCTGGTTCTGAAATAATTGAGGCCTACAAATATCGATGTCCGAGGGAAGTTCAGGCCGAATTGGGAAGGCCCATACATAGTTAAGAAAGTGCTATCAAAAGGTGGTGTAAGCATCGCAGACATGGACGGGAATGAATTTGCGAATCCTATCAACCAAGATCGCCTGAAGCCGTACCATGTTAAAAAAAAAAAAAAGAAAAAAAGAAGAGTCTGCTAAGTTGAAAACTAGAAAAAGGCGGCCTAGGCAAAAGATAAGATACGAGAGAGAATGATCAGTTGGAAAATCCATAAGGGATGGCTAGTGACGGACTTTGGTTCTATATGGAACGTATACCATTTTGGGAACCAACCTTTTCAAATGTGTTCATGCTACTTTCATCAATAAAGTGTGATGTTTTGTTTAAATATGTTTGCATGGTTATATCAGAATGCATAAACAAAGTTATCTCGCCTAAACGTCCATTTAAAGAAAGCACTTTGCATTTAATTGGTTAAAAGACTCGCATTGCTTTTACAAAGGAATGTACTAAATACAGATAATCTGTAATCTTTCCTTATCCTTCGAATCTAACTCATCATTTCTCGAGGTAACAAGAAATTTTAAAACAAATCCAAATGTCACAGGACCAAAAAAAAAACCTCAGGTGAAAACCAAAAAGGCGCCTTAGGTAAAAGTTGGGGCAGCTCGCTGAGCTGAAAACCCACGTCGGGCAGTTCAGGCAAAATTTAGAGCACTTCCAGATTTTACCATTCCGAGGGGGCAGTAAAATGGAACCCTTCCACCATTCCCCAGCAGAAGCTCTTCTACTATTCTCCAGCAGGATCTCCAATGCTAATCCCCAGCGGAACCATCATAAAGAACGCAACCACTTTCTCTCCAACAGTCATGGGACTTCCCCGATAGCCATTGCATATCCTCGCATATCCCCAGCATAAGTGCGAGAATCACATCACATAAAGAATATACTCCCCCGCTAGATCAACCTTAGGCGTGATGTACCTTCCCCAGCTAGAGGCGTGACCCAATCTCTGTAAGAAGGGCATAGCGTTTTAAGACTAGACGAATAGCAAGAAATGCATCTCCTAGTGTCATTCGCACATGCACACATTAAAACATACACATACATACATTCAAAACATACTCACATATACATACATACATCATAACCAACCCAGGTACAGGTACCCGCCACCATCGTCGGGCCGTCCCGAATCAGGATTGCTCCCGAAGCAGAAATAGTCCAAAACCGGGGCATCCATTAGACCTCAAGATATGAGTTAGAGCCACACGGGCCCAAGCCTTAACATCTTAAGTTTCCAGGGGAAAAGCGAACAAGCCGTATTTATTCCTGATCGAAGGGGCAAAAATTTTTGTTTCCAAAATTATCGATCAAGGAATAAATACTCACCCCCAAACCTTAAGAACCACTTAAGCTAGATTTCGAATCCTTGAAACCAATTCAAGCAAGATTCCCAATCCTTGAAAACCGTTCAAGTAAGATCCCAGATCCTTGAAACCTATTCAAGCAAGATCCTAGATCCTTGAAACCAATTCAAATCTTCAGCGGATCTACCTCGGGTAACCTAAACCCGGTATCAGCCCAGATCGACTTCATTCAACATCCCCAGTGGACTCGCCTCGGGTAACCTAGACCCGGCATCGGCTTATTTCATCATCAACTTTGCCTCGGGTAACCTAGACCCGGCGTCGGCTTATTTCCATCATCAACTTTGCCTCGGGTAACCTAGACCCGGTATCGGCTCATCCCACCAACAGATTCACCTCGGGTAACCTAAACCCGGTATTGGCCAAGATCGACTTCATTCAACATCCCCAGTGGACTCGCCTTGGGTAACCTAGACCCGGCATCAGCTTATTTCATCATCAACTTTGCCTCGGGTAACCTAGACCTGGTATCAGCTCAACCCACCAGCAGATCCACCTCGGGTAACCTAAACCCGGTATCGACCCAGATCGACTTCATTCAACATACCTAGTGGACTCTCCTCGGGTAACCTAGACCCGGCATCGGCTTATTTCATCATCAACTTTGCCTTGGGTAACCTAGACCCGGTATCGGCTCATCCCACCAGCAGATCCACCTCGGGTAACCTAAACCCAGCATCGGTCCAGATCGGCTTTACTCTAAATCTCCAGCAGATCCACCTCGGGTGGTCCAGATCAGCTTTACTCTAAATCTTCAGCAGATCCACCTCGGGTAACCTAAACTCAGTGTCAGTCCAGATCAGCTTTACTCCAAATCTTCAGCAGATCCACCTCGGGTAACCTAAACCCGGTATCGGTCCATATCGGCTTTATTTCAAATCCTCAGCAGATCCACCTCGGGTAATATAAACCCGGTATTGGTCCAGATCAGCTTCATTCTAGATCCCCAGCAACTTCGCTTCGGGTAACATAAACCCGGTATCGGCTTATTTCATCATCAACTTCACCTCGGGTAACATAAACCCGATATCGGCTTATTCCAAATCATCACTGTAGCTCAGGTATGTCTTTCTTTCTTTTTCCTTACGGAGCTTTCATTCACGTTCTCAAATTCCCCTCAGGTAACCTAAACCTGGTATAGGGTATTGAATTTGATCACGCGAGGGGCAGCTGTAAGCGCCTGGTTTTTCTGACCTCTATGATGAGAATTCCTGTATTACCTGTGAAGCAGACGGCTTGAAAACGACCGGAATGTCGCCCGAAGTATCTCAAACGTTCTGAAAACCAAGCTATACGCAATCTGAAACCCCCGAAAAGGTCCCCCGAGTGTTTTTTAGGGTTTAGGGTGAGCGTCAGATTTTCAAAAATTTTGCCCCGGCTATAGTACGAACTAGAGCCTGGCGGCTCTAGTGGGTGAGCCAAGTTGCTTTGCAAAGCAGAGCAACTTGGCTCGATAAAAGAGAAGTTGGCCGAAATTTCAGGAAATCAGGTGGCACATTAATTAGTTAAAATGATGATATGTGAAGGAGATATAAAAAGAAAAAAAAATAAAATCAGGGGGGTGAGTAATCTTAGGTAGAGAAAAACTTTGAAAACCGAAGAAACAGAGAAAAAAAAGAAAGCAGCGGAAAAGGGAGAAGGAGACTGAGAGCTTGAACATCCAAAAGGACCAATATTGACACTTAAAACCAATCTTCAAACATCAATAACAAGTTTCTTAACCTTTGCACATTGATTCGGGATCGTTTCGGATTGATTTCGAATTGTTTCGGATCGTTTCGGTTTTCGGCCGGTTGAGTATCCAAGGCAAATTCCAAGTTCTCAATCCGTTTCTTGACGTTCAAAGCATCAAAACAACACCAAGGTAAACTCTGATAGGCCTTAAACCTGCGTGCATTGCTTTTTCTTTGCGTTTTCTTCATTTTTGCAATTTTCGGAACTGGACTTTCCCGAATAGAGCCGTACTACTGTGTTTGTGATGAACAGAGCCAGCGGCTCTGTTTTGCAGGGACAGATTCCCAAATTGTCCCGATCTGCTGAAAATAGTCCGTTTTCCATTTTGTGCATTTTGTTGTGATCAATTTCGGCCCAAATTCATCAGTATGTTGTAAAATTTTGGTTTTCGGATTTCTGTAGGTACGGATATTAGGATTTTCGGTTTATCCGGGGTTTTATTTTTTGAGTTTCAAGGTCTTTAAGTTAAAAACAGGAAAATATTTTCTACAAAAGGGATTTCCAAATCAAATCCACGATTTTCCTAATTCAAGATAAACAAAACCCATTTTTCACAAAATTAAAAACATAATGAAAACGTTTTCCTTTTTCCCGGTTCACTTCGCCGCTTTCCATTCTTCTTAAAAGGTCGTCCGTCCACAGATATGTTATATATTCTCTAATAGGGTACGAACCAAGTTTAATCCGCATGGTTTAGGTCAATAAATTTTGACTCACGTTAATTGTTTCTGCAATCAAAGTAGTATACGTAAGTACACTTTGCAACAAGTACCGCGGGTAACAAATTCACAAATATTAATTGTTTAAATAAATTAATTATATTCGTTACTTAAAGGAGAGTTAAGAAGGGATGATCATAGCAGTACGAAGCTGACCATTTTCATGAATCAGTAAGTCATTAGATATAGTAAAAACTTATTACATACGCATAATATTGTTGCATTAATTTTGTTTCCAAACCTAACTCCACTCACACAAATTAAT
Organism: Euphorbia tirucalli; assembly: GCA_039660915.1. Classification (NCBI taxonomy): domain Eukaryota; kingdom Viridiplantae; phylum Streptophyta; class Magnoliopsida; order Malpighiales; family Euphorbiaceae; genus Euphorbia; species Euphorbia tirucalli. The sequence goes on from CM077632.1 coordinate 60,715,326, forward strand.
TAAACTATACAAATATTTGGTTGGATAGAAAACTCATTAGATAGGTAAGAATATTATTTTAGCTGTGCATTCAAGCCACTTTAATTAATTATAATTAATTAAAGCTGTGGCTAGGATTAATGGATCATATACAATATGATATAAACTTAGAAAATAAAAGAAAAAATATTAGTTTCTGCCAAGGAAAAAAAAAAAAAAAGGAATAGAATTAAGCTGGGCTTTAAAAAGGAGGCGCGGCCGGCGCTCAAAAACTAAAAAAGTAGGCTAATTGAATGTAATATAGGTGTTGGTATCGACTTCCAACTACTCAAGGCCCCAACTGCCCTAATTTATAAGTCATAATTCACATTGTGAAAATTTAATTAATTTTGCTAAAACACATCTCCAGGATTAAATACTCTTTTAGCCCATGTATTATCCACAAAATACTCTTTCACTCTTAAACTATTAGAATAAAATATTTAGCCTATAATATCAAAATTTAAGCTAATATCACCATGTTTCTTATCAATTCACCTTTTAAAAGAATCAATGAATTACGTAATATGTCACATTTTCATAAATCCAACAAAAACTGCATAATACTCAATTAAAATGTAGTAATTTTTGTACAAACACATCACATTCTATGAAATAAGGTGACATTTATCCGAATTATAATATTACTGAAAAAAAAATATTTTATTTCAATAGTTTATGGGTGAAAGGGCATTTCCTGTACAGTAAAAGGGCAAAGGGTTTATCTACAATTTTAAGTCCCTATATTTGATCTACTTTTGCTATTTAGTTTCACAACTTTAACTTGAAAATTAAAATCTACTAAGCCATTTTTGAGACAAGTGTGGGCCAGAAAATTAGATGTGTGATACAGTTTATCAAAAGTTATTTTTGATACAAAGAGGAGTATGTCCATAGAAAAAACACATAATTCAAAGCCGATAAAGAAATTGAAAAAAAAAAAATTCAATGATAAATACCTCTTTCACACCACGTCATTCGTGCCATGGAATCATTTAATATAAAAGCTCAATCTGATAAGTAATGCCTAGACTTCTTGGACCTCAAGTATGTTAGGTCTAATTGCATAAGTAAGCATATAAGTTTGTTTGAAACCATATCACATAAAATCAATTACCTTATTATTTTAAGCCTCAATCTACACTATTTATATACCACTCTTTGATTTCATTTATTTCTGATGTGAAATTGATTCTCTAACATCTCCGACACTATTCTTTAAGTGCAATTGGACTTGGACCAATTGTCAGTTGTCAAACATTTTTTGGATTATCTTCTTTGAGATCTAAGGTTATTAATAGATCTAGTCTTTTCCACTAGTCCAAATTCCACTATGACTTTAAATACAGATCCAAAATATTTTCAACTATTAGGTCTTCTTTTACTCTGATAACATGTCATGGAACCGTTTTACTCAAAAGTTTAAGCTTATAGGTAAGCCATAATTATAGTTTCTTATTATTATTTCTAATAACCCATGTACCATGTCAATAACATTATAACAAGTTACACTCTAACCAATAAAAAAATAACATGGTATAATTAATTAGTTGATTATTTAAATAAAATAATAAATTCTAAAATAAAAACTCTAGCCCCTAATGTATAAACTCTAGATGCTAATTTATCAACCCTAGAGCCTAAAGTATATTACATAGCGTGATTTTATTGATAACGTAGTATGTTAGATGTATTCAATAATTTCTCAGACTCAATAGGTGCAATTGGAAGGTTTAATGGAATAAAAATACGGTGGAGAGGCTTAGTGTAGCAAGTACAAAATTGAAAGCATAGCAATTGTAAGATTTACATGAATAAAACTAAAATTGAAAGCATGGCTATTGATTCTGACACCTTAATACAATGTATTGAGACAATCAGCAAATATCATAATAACATATAGAATTGTATGAAATATATAAATAACACCATACAATATTACGGCACAAAAGTTATTTGCGAAGAGTAAATAATTAGTAACCCCTCATTTTTTCTTATGTAATCTCTTCTTGTAAGTTTTGGAACTTTCTTACATGTCTGTTTCTTCTTTAATAAAATCTTCTCTAATAATAATAATAATAAAAAAATATGGCACGATAATCTCTATTTGGTGCTATAAATCGATAACATAAAAAATTCTATATAGTCCAGACCGAATTGATCATGGATCATTGTAATCGTTATACGTTAGCACAATTACTCACGTACTAATCACAATACAACTTTTCCAATAGTACAAACAGCCTCAAAAATTTACTCTACCTAATGGGGGATTTTTTTTTTTTTTTTTTTTCTAATTCAATTAGGCTAAAATTTAAACGCAAACGGCATAAATTTTCCACCAAAAAAAAAAAAAACATATATAAAAAAAAGAAATGGTCTAAGTTTATGTAGTGTTCCCTTTATCTAAGAACCACATAATACTTTCATGCACCTTTTTCTTTCCTTTCCTCTTCTTTTATAAACCCCTCCCCTTCTCCTCTCTCTCTTCATTACCCATTTTCACTAGTCATTACTCCATAACCGCATCCTCCTCCTCCTCTTCTTCTTCCTCTCCCTAAAAACTCAGCCCCAAAAATTATTCATTCAAAATATGGTAGCAATGGATTCTCATCGAAATTTCGATACCATCCATAAATGCAGCACTCAAGGTAGATCAAACCAGACAATTGCAGCAGACCTAGATGGCACCCTCCTCGTCTCAACTAGTGCTTTCCCATATTTCTTCCTAGTAGCACTTGAAGCCGGGAGCCTAATTCGAGCTCTGATTCTTTTAGCATCAGTTCCATTTGTGTACTTCACTTACTTGTTCATATCAGAGGCAATGGCAATCAAAACACTCATCTTCATCGCCTTTGTGGGGCTCAAAGTGAGAGACATAGAGCTCGTTTCGCGGTCCGTTTTGCCAAGGTTTTACGCGGATGATGTTCACCCACAAAGTTGGAAAGTGTTCAATTCGTTTGGGAAGAGGTATATAGTTACAGCAAATCCTCGGATAATGGTGGAACCGTTTGTGAAGACATATTTGGGTGCTGATAAGGTTCTTGGCACAGAATTAGAGGTTTCTAAATCTGGCAAGGCTACTGGATTTGTTAAAAAACCTGGAGTTCTTGTTGGTGGAAACAAAAGAGATGCTGTTTTAAAAGAATTTGGTACTGATTTGCCTGATTTAGGCCTTGGTGACAGAATTACTGACCGTGATTTCATGTCCATTTGCAAGGTTAGTCAGATCCCTTTTCACATCTCTCTTTTCAATAACAATAAAACTATTTTTGAAATATTACTTGTCACCATAAATTTTCGGGTCGATGAGTAATCCTCACAACTTTATTTATTAGTTGCATTTTTTGCAGCCGCGTGTCCTTATTAAAAATGTTAATTTGGATTGTTTAGGGAAAAAAAAATCATATTTATAAATTGTGTTATTGTGTCAGAACTTAATGTATTTAGTACTTATACATCTTTGAAGTTTATTCGACATTTGCGTACTAAATGTATTAGAAATAATAATAATATTTTTAAAAACTTAAATGGGTCTTTTTTTTTTTTTTTTCCAAATCTCTAACTCAAATTTTCATTAAAAACCTTATTATGGAAGGTGATTCTAAATCTAGTATGCAATTACGAGACTCGAGAATATACTAAAATAAGTAAAAAATAAAATAAAATAAAAACTCTTTTTTTTTTTAAATGGGTCATTGTGAAACTTTACCAAATTTTAAATTTTGTATTAAATGATTTTTTTTCTTTAAGTTTCTAACTTCAATTTTCGTTGATGAAGACCTTATGCATTTAATTAAAAGAAACCTGAGCTTCATTCTTGTTATTGTTATGAATTGTAAGTGAGCTGTTTCAATAGAAGACAGTACAACCCAACTGTCAATTTATTCAACACTTAATTTATATTTATTGTTGGTTTGGTGAGAATGTTATGGCAATAATATTTTTCTTATTAATTCCTTGCTGCTTTCGTGTCCTTTTGGACCTCTTTTTATTTATTCCTGATTTTCTAATTATTAAAAAAAAAATCTAGTACTAGGAGGACCACAAAGTGTGATTTTAATTGTTATTTTTGCTAGCTAACGAATTCTAGCTAATTTCATTTTTTTATTTCTTAACTGGGTCTTTAATTGATACTTAACTTCTAATTCTATATAGCTAGCCCAGTCGTGAAACACGAATATCATTTTTCGTTTTTTTTTTCACACAATTTATAAAAAGCAATCAAAACCATACATGCTTCATGTTCGAACCACTCTTTTGGAATTCAATTCAAGCTGTGCAATCATTCAATTACTCATGTATTATTTGTGAATAATTATTTATTCCTCATAATTAGGATATATCCCTGACCTTGTGATTTCACTAAATGAATTTTTACTCTGCACACTTTTTTTGTTTGTCTTTTCTGTCACTATTAAAACTAATTTTCTTTGTCTCTCTTTTGGCCGTTTAATACAGGAAATATGTTGTCTATAGTCAATATTTTTCATTTCCTATATATACATTTGCATACTGCAATCATTAATTAAGGGGATAAGAGACAAATTTACCTTTATTTTTTTTAAAAAAAATATCAATTTTATTCTTATTATTATGCAAAACGGTCTGTTGTTATTCATATGGTAGAAACCTAGCTCAAGTTTTTAACTAAATACAGACGAAATAAAATATATTAGCAATTACCAGTAAATTTTAATTATGACCAAAACATTGAAAAATGATAAAATTGGAATTTTTACCATGAAGTAATATTCTACAGTTTATTACTATAAAAGTAAAATTTATACTTAGACTTACCATTTATATGTTATCATAGTTAGTTCTTGTCATATCAATCCTATCAAATTAGCTAGCACAATAGTCGTATGCTAAAGAATATTTATTAGCCCCTGAAGAATTATTCTTGAGGTTTGAAATTAGAATAATAAGTATAATAAATGAAGTTTAATATTTTTAACTTTTAAAGATATGATGACATATAAAATAATCATGGAACAAACCTGAAAGTTTAATACTCTGCTGAAAATTACTAATTTATATGGTTTTGGTCATGATTGGACCACGACGATTGGATAATCCGCAAAAATTGATGTAACAACCATCTAACAATCACGGTCTAGTTTTAAACTATAATAGAATATCTCCTTTTGGTTTCTTATTTCAAACTTTGACCAATTGTTATATAATTTTAATATATTTTTTTTCAAATTTTTGTAATGCAGGAAGGATACATGGTACCAAGAACAAAGTGTGAACCATTACCAAGAAACAAGCTTCTAAGTCCAGTGATATTCCATGAGGGAAGATTGGTTCAAAGGCCAACACCACTTGTTGCACTCTTAACTTTCCTGTGGCTACCAATTGGTATCATTCTCTCTATTCTAAGAGTATACACAAACATCCCTTTACCAGAAAAATTGGCGAGATACAATTACAAGCTCTTAGGCATCAAGCTCATAGTCAAAGGAACTCCTCCTCCCCCTCCCCGTAAAGGCCACAGCGGCGTCCTCTTTATCTGCAACCACCGCACTGTCTTAGACCCCGTTGTGACCGCTGTCGCACTAGGCCGAAAAATCAGCTGTGTCACTTATAGCATAAGTAAATTTTCAGAAATAATTTCGCCGATTAAGGCCGTTGCATTGTCCAGGGAAAGAGATAAGGATGCTGCAAACATCAAAAGTTTGCTTGAAGAAGGCGATTTAGTTATCTGCCCCGAAGGGACTACTTGCCGGGAGCCGTTTCTGTTGAGATTTAGTGCTCTTTTTGCTGAACTTACCGACCGAATTGTTCCCGTCGCTATTAATACGAAACAGACGGTTTTTCATGGCACTACTGTTCGAGGGCATAAATTGTTGGATCCTTATTTTGTGTTTATGAATCCGATGCCGACTTATGAGATCACGTTCTTGAATCAGCTGCCGGCGGAGTTGACTTGCAGAGGCGGGAAATCGTCCATTGAAGTAGCTAATTATATACAGAGGGTGCTGGCGGGGACTCTGGGTTTTGAATGTACGAATTTGACGAGGAAGGACAAATATGCTGTTCTTGCTGGTACCGACGGCAGAGTTCCGCCGGCAAAGGAAAAGGAAAACGAAAAGATTAAATCTTAAGACAAAATTCCTATATTTTTATATATCATTAATCTTTGTCTGAATTTTCTTGCTTGAAAACTTTGTCATTATTAAACAATAAACACTATTGATCTTAATGATGTTTACCATCAAAAATTAATAATTTTTGTTTATCTGTATATTATGTCTATTTAATTAAATATTTGATACCACTATAAAATATATATACTTAATTATATGATATCCAACTACTCTTATTAATTTTGGGCAAAAACCGATAATTCGGCAAATTTATTATCACGACTTGTGATCAATTAGATCTTTTTTAATTTTATTTTATAATTTCATATATTTAGCTTTCAATTTCTTACACATTAATATTTGCTCTTGATGATTAAATTTTAAGAAAAATTAATAAAAGTGCTGGAATTAATGTAATATATGAAAATTCAAAATACATATATGTCAACTACATGTACAAATAGAAGAAAATGTTGATTAAAAAAATAAAGTGAAATGAATGAAAATCAAAAAGCGGTTGTCAATTTGACGAGTAGTGTCAAATTGAAAATATCAAATTAATCTTTGCCGTATGTACGTACTTATTTTTCACTTTTCAAAGATATTAATTTAATTAATCCTAGCGTGTATAATTGGTAGCCTGTTTTGTATGGACCAGGACACAACTGCATTTAATTCCATCCACTGATTTATAGGCCTTAAATCGTAATTTAATTAATATTACTAATTCTTTTTTACTTAAATGTTAGCCTCGGCAAATTAGACTGACTAATCTAACATTGCAGTGTCATAATTAAGTACAATAACCTTTGGATTCGTATTAAATCAGATTTCCGCGGACCTGTCAACTATAACCAGTTTGCCTGCCTGACTAACCAATGACAACTGCAAAAGATTAGAAATATATAAATAAATAAATAACTAAAATAACAATAAATTCAAAATATTCTCTCCTGGGATTTTACCGTTTCATACAGTATTATTGCAGCGTTTGTTTTTACTTTTTAAAATACCTTATAGAAAATTCAGTGTTTAGTTAGATTTATTAAATAACAGTGTTTAGATGTTTTGTAGGAAGAAAAAACAGTTTTTTACAAAAAAAAAACTCGTTTTTAGACCTTTTCAAGAAATTTTTTTATAATTAATAATTTTTTACAAATTTAACTTTCTCAAACTAATAAATCATACTTTTATATAAATACGTAGATCTTTTTTATGAAATTTTTTTTATGTCTATAAATATTGAAAAATTAAACAAGATCGATTTTTTAAATTAATTTATTTAGACTAGTTTTATGTGTTTTTTTTTAATTTATATACATTAACTTAGTCAAAATTAAAAACATATTATTCAGGTTAACTCTAACGCCCTATTAAGATCCTCAAATCAACATACATAATGATCAATTTTCTCTTTATTAGTATATTGTTATATTCATACTACAATAATATTATTTACTAAATTTGTTTTTTTTTTTTTTTAGCATTAAATAAATAAAGGCGGTTGGCATATGAAATACAAGTAGAGGTTTCCTGCAACTGGTATCCATGAGTAATTTAATGAGAGTACGTCACATCAGAGAAGTGCCTGGAAACCCCTTGCATTGAGGCCCTCAAAATCTTCAATTATCCTTTTTACCCGCTTGATCTCTCAACTATTTTAACGATCTATCTAACCCTTTATCTAAAAGCTAAATATATACGTAGCCCTTTCAAGTTTTATTTTTAAGCTGCTTGGCTCCCTCAACTATTTTAGCGACCTATCCAACCCCTAATCTATTTTAAAGTGGTATTTTTAGACATTTACATGCTGATGTGTCGTATTTTTTCCTCCTCTTGAGTTTAATTAATTGCTGGAAAATCTTCACTTTATAATAGTTTGTAATATTAATTATATAGAAGATAGTTTTCAGTGTGTGTCCTACATGTCTTTAGTGTCGGACGCATGTAATATATAGTACTCTGTTGTGTTTGGTTATGTTCACTCAAACGTTTAAAAATACTACTTTAAAATAGATGAGGGGCTAGATAGATTACTAAAATAGTTAAAAGAATCAAACGACTTAAAAATTAAAGTTGAAAGGACAATATATATATTTAGCCATTTAATTTTACAATATCCAGTAAAGGAAAATTGAACACATAGATGTGCAGTAGACTGTGAAATATAGCATGCAGTTGGATAAATTTTGGGTGTATTTATTAATTTCATTGTTTGGCAGAGATTACACAGCACATGGTATACGGTTAGCAAGTGGACTTTGAATTTAATGAAACAACCCACATCTCATCTCACTTTCACATTTAACTAATTTAAAGTTTCATAGTCAATTATTTTTTCTTTGCCTAATTATGGTAACACGAAAGTCTCCTCTTCTTTTTCTATTTTAATTTTTTTAATTTTACTTTTTAGGTTTTAACACCGACAACAAAATTTCGACTTAATTAATTATTCTACAAAGATGCCAATATTTCCATTGTATCAATTTGATATATGAAACATATAACTAATTTATGTTGCGGAAATACGCATGAATACTATCATATATATACTACTACTAATTATAAATTATAAAACTATTTTCTCTGTTTTTTATCATATGATGTTTAAGGTTGTTTACTAAAACTAATGAAGTATTAATTAGGTTATTAAAATGACTAGTTTACCCTCAATACTTCTCTTCAAAAACTCTATTTTCTATTCAAAAATTCTCTTTTTTCTTAATTATCAAAACTTAATGTAGTATTTTTTTGTATTAAATAATGAATCTTTCTCATACTTTAAATAATAGCAAATATGAGAAAACGTGATAAAAAATGCATCAATAATATAAAGTATCAAATAAAAAAGAACAAAGTAAAAAACCTAAAATATCATATATAATAAAAAACAGAGGGAGTATTTTTTTAATGTCACTAAACATGCTAGTCTATAGGCCCAACTTAATTATTAGCCTCTCAAATACTTAATATCTACAATTATGTTAGGTTTAATAAAAATGCTACAATGTTAATTTTAATTAAAATTTAATGTTATTTGGCGTAAATAGAAATTACCATTCTGTAATTATTTCTTAATCTGATAATAAATTACATAAATATCTTAAATAGTTATGTAACAGGGGTGTATTGGATTAAGACTTTTAATGACTTTTACATACTTTTAAAATCCACAGGTATTTAATTAAGACTTTTTAGGAGTCTTTAAAAGTCATCAGGTATTCAATTATGATTTTTTAAAAGTCATTAAAAATCATCAGGTATTCAATTATGACTTTTTAAGAGTCTTTAAAAGTCATCTTGTATTCAAAAAGTCATTGACAATCGATGAGAATGACTTTTATAGACTTTTTTTTACAAAATATAACACAAAATCCTTAGAAAAAAGTCTTGCATTTATATGCAAGACTTTTTATTTATCATTTATCATGAAATCCATAATCACCCTCCCTTTCTGTCTCTGGAAACGATCGACCTCCACCCTCTCCGACCTCCATAATCACCCGCCCTTTTTCGTTACCCTCCCCGACTTCCATAATCACCCACCCTTTTTACCATCTTTAAAACAGCTCCCCCATTTACCATCTTTAAGACAGGTTCCCCATTTTAGTTTGACACACAAACAGAGATAGTCTTGGCTTGTGCAGGATTGCATAATTTTCTTACAAAGGAGTGTCAATCAGATGAGTTTCCAATTGAACAAAATAGTGAAACTAATTCATGTACACTAATGTCAATTAATAAAAAAGAAGATTTTGAACCATTTGTTGGAACACAAGAGCAACAAAGAAATGATGCTAATGAATGGAGAGCTAGTATTGCTATTGACATGTGGAATAATGTTGAACATATGAATGATGATGAATATTAGAAATTTTATAGCCAAATTACAATTTTTTAATTAACATTACTACTCAATTTTTATGTTACTATTTCATATTTTATGTTTGGTGATTGTTGTGGTCATTTATATGGTGTATTATCATTGCACACATGGAGATTATTAGTATTTTCTATTAAGTCTTTAAAAGTCTTTAAAAGTCTATGAAATAAACTTTTTAAAAGTCATCAATACTTTTAAAAATTCTCTGCAAGATATTAAAAGTCACTGAAAGTCATTAAAGTCCATAAAAGTCATTCACTCAAAAAAAGTCTATAAAAGTCTTAATCAAATACCACCCCCTAAGTTTAGGTGAGATTGGACTTGGTCCATGGGATTAATTCTCAAATTCAAAAATAATTTAACTAATTTGAATAATTCTTAAAAAAATATATGCCTAAAATTAAGAAGTAATATAAATAATTACAAATATAAAAAATATAATATTAAATTAAATTTTATATATGATAATATTTTTGTATCTCAGCTAAGCTTGAAATTTTGTATGATTCTAAGTTGAGTCCATACAAAAAATAACTCTCACCGGTCGGATGCACAAAAAATATATGTAACTAATTTAATCCACTCCATTAAATATCATCCTGTACTAATCATTTAGGTACTTACTCTCTTAAATAAATAAATAAATTAATATATGTCGGTAATAAATTACCCCCGGTTAATTGAATTAATGCTCTCTATCAACATGGGTATTGATATACTATATTTCTGTTGACCAAAATTTACTTACAAGCAACCTTTTTAAAACTTGGATTTTTAATTTTATATCATGATAGTATTTAGTGACTGTACACATTTGCAAAAAGAGAAATGTGGTATTTTTTATTTGAAAAATATTATGTGTTTTGCAGCATTTAACATAATTAAAAAATCTAACTAAACGTGTTATTATTCATGTTGATGTGGCACTTAACTTGATGTCATATTTTGATTTATTTACTTTTATGGTGTGGCACAATTAATTATTAACTTTTACTGATGTGATATAATTACTTATTGTGTGTTAATTTTTTTTTTCTTTTTGTTATCAGCATAAGTTACATATCTTATTTTACAATAAAAAAATACCAATTTTTTTTATAAATACCACATTCCTTTGTCTATATATATATATATACACACACACACACACAAAACCACATAGATTTTTTTTCCTTTTTTTTTATACTTTCCACCCTTTATGTTTCACACAAACAATTACATATTAAAACAAAACAAAGATACAACCATGCAGAATTCAAAATGTATCCCTAAACTCTGCAATAAATACATTATTACTAATGACGGGCTACGCATAAAATAATAAAAATTTATGGACCTTCACATGTGCTTATATATGTACATAATTTTCCACCTTACACACTACAACAAATATTAGAACTATTAATAAAAAAATTTACTGCAAAATAAATTTTGCTATAAAAAAATTAATACACCAAAAATAATTTAAAAGTTACTTCCATATAATTATATCAAAGTTAACTATAAATACACACAATCATAATTTTATAACAGTAATATGCAACTTTTTTTTATTGCTATAAAAAAAAGATAATAATTTTTATATTTTTAGTATTTTAAAACTTTAAATTTTACTGTCAAATCTAATATTTCATTTAGTATCAGTTAACTCTATAAAAGAAAAATCAATTTTCCAAGAAATACAAAATTTATTAGTATTTATTTATTTTAGATAGATAAATCAAAGCAAGAGCGAGGGTCCCGGTGACAGGCTGTTTCGCTTCCAATCCGGCCGTTGCCGTCGCGGTGGCCACCTTCACCTTACTCTAATCCTTCCTTCCCTTTAACTTGGACATGTTTTAATGCTTTTGTTGATCTCTCTTTTTCAATAATGACACTATCATGCTTCTCCCCTGGCCCCTCTTTTTCCAATTTTTATTCTTTTTTCTTGTCCCTGTGTACATTTATTGTTACAATAACTCATGTCTAGATCACACATTTACTACTCGTACCGCCATGTGGACTCAACCATAAGTAATGGACTTTTGTAACACTCCATTCGGATTCTAATCTCATTGCCATTATTAGAGTTTCCACAGATGAAACGATCCGTAAACCCTCTTGTATTTCTAATTTCTTAAAATAGATTTGAAATTTATCTTAACATATGTTGCCTAGTTTAATTAGGAGAGAAATCACTTTTAAAACATACTAGATTAATTTCTTTGGCTCAACCGCAATAGATTTATAAATAATTCTCATTTCACTTCACAGGTTGTTTTGTTATGGTAACTCCCTTCACTTTTTCTCTTAAAGTACGTACAATTTTAATGCAGCGGTAACCTTCTCCAGTATTATGGGATTTGATTGTGTTATTCAGAACCATAATGGTAATTTCTTGGTGGTCAAATTTGGTTCTCTCAATTGTTCGGCTAATTGTCTTTTAGCATAAGCACTAAGTTGTTGTGAAACTCTTTTATGGCTTAAGTCCTTGAATCATCGTCAAATCATCATAGAAGAAGACTCCCAAGTTCTTACCAATCGGCTTAAGACGACGAAAGTTAGTAACTCTTCACGGATTGGACCCATTATTGAGATTGTAAAGCTATTAATTAGCTCTTCTTTCCTGTTTTCTAAGTTTAATTTTATTAGGGAGACGGGGAATAGTATGTCATAGGATTTACTAAGTCGGTTAGTTTGTGTTTATGTAAAAATCTTTGATTTTTATAGACAATATACGGAAGCAGATGATTACGAATTAATTAATATAATTGGTAGCAAAGTAAAGCAGAAAATTGGGACCATTTAGCTCCTCAAAACTTTGAATTGTCCATAATTAAGAGAGTGCCATTTAATTGGTAGGTAAATGCTCACTGCAAAATTTGCAGAGACAATTCAATCTTTTTTTTTTTTTTTGATAAATATCTGACTCCATTCGTCTGCCCTCGCCCACTTTCCTACTTATGTGGAGCCAAGCCATAAACCCAATTTACACTCATCCCTAAGTTTCCATTTAGGCCATACACAGCCTACCAGGTCTTCGTGTACGTATCTTCTTTTTCGCTTTCCATAATAAAAATATATAATTTTTGAATTTTTGTAACAGTAATAAACAAGGTTACGAAGGCCATGGGTCCGGTCGGTTTAATTGAAATCAACAGTTTGCTAGAAAACCGGAATTGACCGGTTCGAACCGAAAAAAACCGGTGAACCGGTTAAAAACGGGTTTTCTCGACTAATACTAAATAAAATTCAGAAAATGTCATAAGTGGGATTTGAACTCACGGCCTCTTAAGATGAAGTCATAAGTGGGATTTGAACTCACGGCCTCTTAAGATAAATCCAGCGCCTTAAACCACTCAGTCACCCTGAGTTTATTGATAGGTTTTACTTAAATTTGTAATATATCAATTAAATAAAAATGTATCATAAAGAAAACATTTTCATGAAATTATTTGCTTATATCACGAAATAAGAAAGTCAAAATGACAATTTTCATCCTTAATATTGAAAAACGTACATCAATTGAATTTGAATTTATGATTTTGCATCGTACAATAATACTGAAGTGACTACATTAGTTCATTATGTTTTATTGAATCATACCATTTTATTAGTTAATTTTTTATTCCAAATCCAGTGCACTGTTTGCTTCATTTAGTAGTAGTACTTTTGATTTCTTTAGTATTTTCTTGCTATTGCTAGTCTCTGTTTTTACCCTTGCTTTTACTAGTTTATTTTTATTATTTAAGGCTTGTATTTGCTTAAGTTTTAAGATATTTTATGAAGATATTTTTAATATTAAACATTTGAAACTTGTGTTTGATGAATTTATAAGCTTATTTATTATTTAAATAATATTTTTTCTAAAAAAATCAATAATCCGGTATAAACACCGGTAAAATCCGGTTGAACCGGTTGAACCACGTACCAGTAGTTTCACCGGTTTGATTTCCGGTACGGTTATGATAACATTGGTAATAAATTAAAATATTGTTTCTAAATATTTAAACCTCATACTATTCAGTGGTGGAATTTCTAGCAGAGCTAAGTTAAAATGTATATCGAAGATAAATGCAAAAAGGAAATACTCTGTATAAATGATTGGGTATAATCAATTTATTAATTTATATGTTTTTACACTTTACATTATTAGTCAATCTATATATGTATTTTAAAACCTTTAAGTTCTGTCGAATTCAACTCTTTAATCTTTCTATTTATTTTTGTATGTAAAAATACAAAAATTACTAAAGATGTAAATGGATTGGGGATTTCCATTCCCACTAGGGATCCACCCCAGTGCGGAAGGGGAATCTCCAAAAAAATTTTCCATGCCAGGATGAAGCTCAATTTTTTTCTATACCATTAACAGGGATGGGGACTGGAATACCCTCCTCCTACCAAATTCCCGTCCCCGTGCCGATTAGTCTTAGCAGGATCCCCATGGATCTTCCTGTTAGTTTCCTGAAATACTTGGATAATGCTATTAGTTTTTTTTAGGTGATAAATTAACAAACTTCTTAATTATTGATAAATGAATGATTTGTATGATTTTATTTTTCAAGAGCTACTTTAATTTTATTTTCCCTAAGAAAAGTTTAGTATTATGAATGTGGAACTGGGATGCCCGTGGGATGGGTATCCTTTGTAGTATAAGGATGAACAAGGACAATTTTCGAGGGATGAGTCCCTTAAATATCCTCCAATGGAGGTGGATGATGTATCTTCTGTACCATTTCCACCTCGTTTACATCCTAAAATTATCCATGGTTTTAGGTAAAGAATTCATCTTCCAGTTTCCAAATTTAATTAAAATATTTCTGATTTGTTGTATATAAATCAATATTTTCTCAAATGTTTATAATTATTTTTCCATTAATTTAATATAATAACATCTTTAAACTAATAATAAATTCTATTAGGAATCTTAATAATTTTTCAAAATGTCATTTTTTTGTTTATCTAAACTATTAGGTATGTTAAAGATGAAATTACTTTTGTTTTTTAATTGTTGTTCTTGTGAGCGGACGATCTTTCGATGGCGAAAGCGGAACGCTGCGAAGCGAACCAGGGAAAAATGATAAGTTTTGTTTTTGGGATTTTTGATTTTGAAAATAGGTTTGCGTATGTTTTAGGAAAATCATTGATTTGTTTGGAAATCCCTTTTGTAGAAAACCTTTACTTTGAATGTGAGCTTTTGGAAAACTAGTTTTACATTTTAGAAAATCCCATTTTACCACTTAAAGACCTCGAAACCTAAATTCTAAGATCAGTGACAGAGTCGCCACCCGGATCATTTCATCCAGAAAATTCCGGTACAGCTCCCTACCGAGTGTAGACTGTCGTACCTAATCCAGAGATTTAGGGTTTGGGCAACTTACCTATTTAACCTCAAGCTTGCATTCATTTTATAGTTTATGTTGTCATATTTTATTCACTTATTTCTCTACCCATTTTTGTTTTGTATTATTTAGCCCATGCTCATTTAGATGACAAGAATAAATAAAGTGCAGAAAAAGTAAATCATACATCCAAACAATCGAAAGAATAAAAGTATAGACCGCTTATTTACAACCCAAAAAAAGAAAAAAAGCTCTTGTCCTCACTAATACAATCGCCTAGATATACGAAGATCTAAAAATTACAACCGCCTAAAATACACAAGTTAATCTATTAATTACATTCAAAATAGAAAAAAAAAAGAAAAAGAAAAATTAAAAGCTGCAAAACAGATAGTTAGTACAATTACAGCACAAACACATAGGAGACTCACGACAGGACAGAATTGGGATTTTAGGAGCGGGGGCATGCATTTAGGGGATAGTCGGGTCAACTTGGCCAGTTAGCCCAACCAGATCTGGAAAACAGTTTTGAAACGCCCTATAGGTTTTGTGCTGGAAAATAATTTTGAAAAACGATTTGGCTCGGTTTCATGCAAATTTCTTCCTTTTAGCGGGTCGGTTATCCCAGAACTTGGAGTTCCGTTCGTACAAGTTTCCTAATTTCGACATACATCTAGGGTCTAAAAACAATAAACACGCCAAAAACAGTTTGATTCTGAAGACAGCATCACGTCGACATCTGTGCGAATCGTCCCGTGATTTGGCCTCCTTCTAGAGACTACAACCTTGCGGCTCTAACAACCACAGCCGTGCGGCTCTAACAACCACAGCCGTGCGGCTGTAATACCTAGAACCCGAAATTGGTTTTCTCGCTTTGAAAATCACTGTTTTGCTTGTTTTCAATGGTTCCTAAGGATTTTCGTGGAGTCCGAGGGTCCGCTAATGCTGGACAGCGGATCCGATTTGGATCGAACAACCCCGAATTCCATAAAATCGAAACCAAGGAAGTCGAAAATCTCACATCCGCACAATTAGAAATACGAAAACCAAAGTTTTGTAGTGCACAGATGTGTTTGGACCAAAATAGATCATAATAGAATGAACAAAATGGAAAACAAACTGCTTTCGGTCGTTTCGGGGCTTTTTGGGTTTCTGCCCAGAAGGACACAGTCGTGTGGCTCTGTTCTAAAGAACTATTGCCACATTGCTCTATTCGAGGTAAATACAGCTGTGCAGCTCTAGCTGGGTAGTCAGTTTTCCAGAAATTTGATGAAACAGAGAAAAGTGCACAGGAAAAGCAATGAACATAATTTTAAGGCCTCTCAGAGTTTACCTTGTTGATGTTCCAGCGTATTGAATGTTCGGAAGTGGATTGAGAAATCGAAATATGCTTAGAGTCCTGAAATATCTGAATGCACGTCCCGAATTGATGAGAAACAACCAAAAAGCCTTTCCCTCTCAGTTTCTAGTATGTTTTTTGTATCCCTTTTTGTTCTGGTTTTTTCTCTCTTTCCCATGTTTTCTCTACTCTCTCTGTTTTTCTGATCTTTTTCAATTCTGATCTCTCCTTCTTTTTTCAATTTTTCTCTCTTAATCCCTTTTTCCACTTGCTTTCAACTTGTCACTTCCCAATTGATTGCTCTTCCAAAATTTCGGCCCAAATTCTTGAGCCTCACCCCCTGCCACAAGTTGCTCTGGTTTTCTGCCAGGCAACTTGGCCATCCGTCAGAGCCACGCGGCTCTAGGAATTATAGCCATGCGGCTCTGGTTCTATAGCCGCATGGCTGTAGTTTTAAAACTACAGCCGTGTGGCCCAAACCAAAGCCGTGACGGATTCCCTTAAATCCTATACTCACCTCTAAGCCCTCTAATCCCTCGAAGGACCTTTCTCGGGATTTCGGATTGAGAAGGTTTCCGTTTTCAGAGTGTTTGAGACATTCTAGGCAGCATCCCATTCTTTCTCAAGTCCAATTCACGTCCATCAGCTTAACAGGTAATAAAGGACTCTTATCACAGAGGTCGGGAAAATCGGTACTCACAGGCAGCCCCTCGTGGGATCAAAATCGACTCATGGTCAAGCTGTTGTGCCTGGTTTGAGTTTAGTCTCGCGATAGAGAGCATGATGAGAAAGGAGAAGAAAACGTACCTGACGTCTGTGAGTACGGGTTTTCCCGACCTCTGTGATGAGAACTCTTTGTTACCTCTGTTAAGCACTTGGACCCCAAAAAGAGCAGAATGTTGCCTGGAACGTCTTGAATTTTCTGAAAACCGGACAATCCTCGATCCGAAACCATGAGAAAGGTCCCCCAGATAGTTCTAGGGTTCTTAGGGTGTGCGTCGATTTTTTGCGATGTTGCCCCCGGATTTACCTAGAGCCAAGCGGCTATAGGTCTAGAGCCGGGCGGCTATAGGTCTAGAGCCGGGCGGCTCTAGTGGGTGGGGCAAATTGCTCTACAAAGCACAACAACTTGTCCCGAAGCAGAGCGAATTCGGCAAAATTGAAAAAATAAAAGACGATGCAATTAATTCGTGAAATCATTTCTTTGCTGTGAGATATAAAAGGAAATTAAAAAAATTAAATGGGAAGGATTTGGTTTGACTGAATAGAAAAGAGAAAAGAAAAAGAAGTAACAGAGAGAGATAGGAAAGAGGAAAAAGAGAAAAAAAATAGTAGGTACAGAGAGATAGGAAAGTGAGGAAGAAGAAGAAGAAAGAAAGGAGAAAAAACGAAACCTTGATTTTCAAACCCAAGACTCATTGCCGAATCATTCTACTACTCATGCCGATCGTTACTCATTGGTTCGTGCACATTTTGGGTTTCGTTTCGGATTCGTTCGGATTTGTTTTCGGAATTTCAGAATATTTGAGGATTCAAGTCACATTCTTGATTTTCAATCCGTTTCTGCATATCCAATACACTAGAACAACATCAAGGTAAACTCTGAGAGGCCTTAAACCTATGTTCATTGCATTTTCCGTGTGATTTTTCTCTGTTTTCTTAATTTTCGGAAAACCAGTTACCCGGATATAGCCGTACAGCTCTGTTCCCCAAGAACAGAGCCGCACGTCTTTAACCCTAGAGCCGCGCGACTTTGTTCCTCTCGGGCAAAAACCTGAAATTGCCCGATCGGCCGAAAATAGCCCGTTTTCCATTTCTATGCATTCTGTTGTGAAATTTTTCGGCTTAAAAATATTCATACTTTATTTTAGCTTTGGTTTTTGGATTTCTGTGCGTACGGATATTAGATTTTCGATTTTCCCCATATTTTATCTTTTGATTTCGGGGTCGTTCGATCCGATTTGGATCCTTAGTCCAGCATCAGCGGGTCCCCGAACCCTATAAAATCTTCAGAAAATACTGAAAACGAGCGAAATAATGATTTTTCAAAAAACGAGAAAACCTGTTTGGCAGTCGCACGACCGTAATGCTCGTCCAATGGCAGAATTTCCAGAATAATCCCTAAAAATTTAGAAAAATCATAAAATCATCAAAATGAATTTTGTTGTGTGCATTCATGACCCTAGATTTAATTTTCAGTATTATTGCATTTAGAACAATACAACGACGGAAACTCAATTCTCCCGAAAACCGACCCACCTCACATGCTAAAATTAAATTAAACCGGAAAATAATTGTTTTCAAAATGATTTTCTCACAAAACCAAAAATACAGGGATGTTTCAAAATGTTTTCCAGGTCTAATCGGGTCGGCTAGCTGAGCCGACCCAGTTATCCCCCTAATTATATGTTCCCGAATTCTTAAAATCTCATTCTGTCTTACTTGAGTCCTATTTATGGTGTGCCGTATATTGTGCTAATCCTTTGTTTTGCAGCTTTTTATTTTTATTTTTAATGTATTTAATAGATTTATCCGTGTATCCTAGGCGATTGTATTTTTAGATAAATCATGTATTTTAGGCGATTGTTAAGTGAGGACGAGAGTTTTTTCCTTTTTTATTCAATTGGGTTGTATAAACGGCCTCTATTATTTTTTGTATATTTTGAATGTCTGATTTATTTTTCCGCAATTAATTTCTTGCATTTTGCTTTAGCATCAGTTGATTAAAATAAACCAATTGGGATTAGGAAAAGATAATAAAGCGAATTAAATATGGTAATAGAAATTGTAAAGTGAAAGCAAGTTAGAGGTTAAATTAAGTTATTTGCCCGAACCCTAAATCTCTGGATTAGGTACAGCAGTCTGTCCTCGGTAGGAGTTGTACCGGAATTCCCAGATTTGCTGATGCGGGTGGTGACTCTGTCACTGATCTCGGGATTTAAGTTTCGAGGTCTTTAAGTTAAAAACGGGGAAAATGTTTTCTACAAAAGAATTTCCAAGTTAAATCCACAATTTTCTAACTCAAGATAAACAAAACCTGTTTTCCAAAATTAAAATCAAATCTACTAATCATCTTTTTCCCAGATCTGCTTCGCTGCATCCCGTTAAAAGGTCATCTGCTCACAGTGGCGACTCTGCTGGGGAGTCAGTTTGTAAAAGTTTTCATAAAAACTTAAGTTACTTAGGCAACCACCAAAATAAAACCTCGCTTGCAGTCACTTCACTAGTTCATATTACCATATTTATTTGCACATTGCATATCATGAAATTTTCTTCTTCTCAATCCCTCCAACACGCTTATCAACCCCGGTTTACCCAAGAAGGTGGACTACCTCTTCTGCCAGGATTAGAGACACCCGACGGGGTAAACCACTCATAGCACCGCATGACCTAACATCGTGTTCTACGTGGGGAAGTGTATACTCTCTATGGGAACCTATACAACCCTTGGTTTTGACTTTGGCCCACATATAATGGCTTAGCAACTTCCCATAGGATTACCAAAACTTAAATTCAAAATGAACATTGAGCGTGCGCCTTTGGTATCCCCCGTTGATGCCAAAGAGATCCAACACCTAGGAAGAATGGAGACCAATAGAAAGAGAAATAAGGTTGGAAGGGAGCGCATATTTTTACGTGTGCTAACATTTGTTCCGTGTTATTTTCTATTTTGACTTTTCACGAAGCATCAAACATGCATAGCTTTCGTGTGCCATACTAACCCATATTTTTATACAGCCATTTGCATTTTTATTTTTCGTGTGAAGATATTAAAATCATCTGTGTGACATTCACACTAACCATTATTTTTACAGCCATAGCATTATATATGTGTGTTAGCATTTTCATAAAACATACTTAGCATCATTATGCGTGTCATGCATTCTAACCACATTTTTGTGCAGCCATTTGCATTTTGCGTGACATAAGCATTCATATTATTTCACATAAGTTAGGGGCATTCCAAGGATGCCCACCATGATCATATCATTCCATCATATATCGGGTATCCCAAAATACCCGTGTTCTGCCAATGCACCGAATTGCATTCGGCCACTTCACCAAATCATTCAATAGAGACCACAATGGTCTTAGGTCTATTTTCGTGTAACGATCTGTATGACACATTTCACGACATCATACTCATTTATCATATAGCACTGTGATCCACATCGGGTTACTTCATGACATTACTACATTATTCAAGGCGCTCCCCGAGTGCCGAGTTAGTACACATGTAGGGGCATTTCATAACATCCCAAATCATAAAAGGTGTTCCCCGAACGCTGAGCCTCTGTTCGTGTCTCCTGTTGCGCGTGACTTTCTTACAACATCATTTCATATCATATGCCCCAGAAGTATCGGAACTCTATCCAAGGGACGGTCCCATGTGACCATTTCATATCATCTCATAGACCTTAAAAGCGTCAAAACTCTATCTGTGTGTCGGCACACACGCGACCATATCATAAAAATCATTAGGTGCCCCAAAGGCGCCAAAC
This sequence comes from Euphorbia tirucalli, assembly GCA_039660915.1. Lineage (NCBI taxonomy): Eukaryota > Viridiplantae > Streptophyta > Magnoliopsida > Malpighiales > Euphorbiaceae > Euphorbia > Euphorbia tirucalli. The sequence continues at coordinate 60,736,487 of CM077632.1, forward strand.
CTTTGTCCGTGTGGTGGCCACGTGTGATCCTTTTGCATAGCATTAGGTGTTCTTGGAATGTCCGGAAAAATTAAAAAAGTAGAATAATAAGTGGAAATCACTTTCATCATCATTTCATGCACGACATCACTCTATTCATTCTTTATAAGTATTTTCAATGTCTCACTCTTCATGACATCATTCCATACATTGACCCTAAACATTTCTTGATTACTGTCAAGTAGAATAAGCTGGAGCGACCTTGGACAAGATCTCAGGCTTCGAGGGCTGTTGGGGAACGGAGAGCAGTTGAGACAGAAAGTGATTCTGATTCTAGGGAAGAAGTAGAGATGGTTAATCCAATATCGAGCCTTGCTGACGCTTTGAAGGATTTTCTAAGATCACAAGACTTTCGTGATAGACTGAAGGAGGAAGTGCGAGCAGTAGTGAGAGAGGCTGGAGAAACTGGTGGTAGTGGAGCCGGAAAAGAGAAGGAGGCTGAATCATCCCAACAGGGTGGTGATACCTCGGTTAGTCTGAAAAAGCTACAGGAAATAGAGGTAGCCATGGAAAGAAAGATGAAGGCAAAATTCTCAGAATTGGAGGAGGCGGTGGCTCAGTTGAAGAAAGGGGCCAGTGTCAGTGCAGAGTCTAAGAAGGGAGTTAACATTGATGCCATGATCCGCAGGGGCATCGAGACTTTTCCCATTGGATTCCAAATGCCAAGGGTGCCTTCTTACAAAGGAATGGGTTCACCAGAGGCCCATGTAAATCTTTACGCTCGGGTCATGCTGACGGCAGATGCCACTAAGCAACAGGTGATTAATCTCTTCTTGACTACCTTGGAGGGAAGAGCATTGGGGTGGTATAACTCGTTAGCAGAGGAAGAACAGTCAGATTGGGAGGTTCTGTCACCAGCCTTTATTAAGTATTACAGCTTCAACACAAAGATTCAGGTGAAGCTGTATGACTTGGAGCTGATCAAGCAAAAACCCAATGAGCCTTTTGGTGAGTATTACCAGTGGTGGATGACTAAGATGATCCTTTTGAAAAATTGTCCAGATGAAGATGAATTGATACAGAAGCTAATTGATGGCACTAAGGACATCTTCAAAAACAATATGAAATTTCATCCATTCAATGAGCTTAGTGAAGTCTACAGTATGGCGATGGAAATCGAGCGGGACGAAGAAGAGAAGGCGCCAAGCCATAAGGGTGGAAGAAGTTCAGGTTATAGTTCTAGGTATAGATCAACGACTGCAGCCAGGTCTGGTGGCAGTTCTAGCTCAAGTTCTGGTGGAAAAGGGGGGCAGACTTCAGAAGTAAAGCAGGCTGAAATTGCTACGGTGACCCAGCAATAAGGCAATCAAAACAAAAATCCAGGAGGGCAAGGCATATCACCTTGGACTCTTCCTTTGATCAAGATTTTTCCTAAGTGCATAAATGGTGGGTTGCTACAATCCTTAAGACCATTTGAAAAACCTTCTGAGGCAGATAAAGATAACTTCTGCACATACCATGTTGTTGCTGGCCACAGAACTAACAATTGCTACAAATTGAGAGATGCCATTCAAAAGCTGATAGATGAAGGGAAACTCCAAGAACTAGCTAAGCCAAGCACGAAGACCAACCCGCTACCAACATTTTGGAAGCGGGTCAATATGGTACATTCGGGATTGCCGGCCAATTTCATCTTTGCTCAAATTCTTCAAGCAAATCCCACGATCCAGGCTATAGCAATAGAGGAAGCTGAAGTGGGGTCAGAATGTGAAAAGAAGGCTGAACAAAAAGAGATCAAACAGATAAGCTTGGATGACCTTGATTCTGAAGATGAATATGAAGAGTTTGGCGTAGAGGGGTCAGTTAAGCCTTCGGCCATTGAGAAGTTGAAAGTTCAGGACATCCAGAATGTGACCCAGAGTGGCAGGGTGTATCAACCAGTGATCAGGTGAAGGATAAAACCCCGATGACTCGGTCAGGTAGTACATCAGCACTAAAGGGGGTTGAAAAAGAGGACTTAGTTATTTCCCAGTTAAAGAAGACTTATGCACAAGCTAGCCTATGGCATCTGCTTTTGACCTCTAAAGAACATAGAGCGGCTTTAGTGAAGAAGTCGTCTGAGATTGAGGTCTCTCCTATTACATCTCCGTAGGCCATATGCTGTCTGTTGGATAAAGTCCATTTTGGGACTCCTGACATCATTTTTTCTGAAAAAGATATACCCAGTGAAGGGAAGGCTCATAACAAGGCCATTTACATTAGGGCCTATATGATGGATAAGGTGATGCCGTGTGTGATGGTGGATGACAGCTCAGCTCTGAATATATGTCCACTGAAGATGCTGCCATGTTTGGGCCTAAATGAAGATTTTCTGAAAAAGTTCTCGACAGTAATTCGAGCATATGACGACTCCAAAAGAACCGTGATAGGGACTTTTGAAACTGAAGTAGAGGTTGGGCCAGTCAAGTCCATGGTCAATTTCACGGTGATAGATATCCCGATCACCTTCTCCCTACTGTTAGGAAGACTATGGTTCCACCCTGCACCAGAAAATTAAGTTCTCGATAGATGGCAAGATTGTGACTGTTGAAGCGGATGCCCAATCGGTGATTGCTACTATGAATGAAGGCGTTGTCCCTTTTGGGGGTTCCAAGTCGCCCTGTTCGGGGAAGAGGAAGCTACAGATGCTCCCATGGTCATTTATGAAAATTATATGCCGGAGTGGCTATCTCGGTACTTGCATAAACAGAATTTTGTACCAGGCATGGGACTTGGAATCAACTTGTAAGGAGTACCTGAATTCAGCATTGATTCGGGGAAACCAAAGTAGTTCAGGCTGGGGTATATAGAGGATACATCTGACCAGAAAAACCAGAGAAGGGGCAAGAATGGCAAAGTTATGATGAAACCATTCCTGAAAGCGGGAGAAGGTCTATACAAGGGCCAAGCCGAACCAGTAAGGGTTGGGAATGTCGAATATCCTGGTTTTGAAATCTTTACTGATGTTGTTAACTTCGAGAAGAGCCAAGAGGAACCAATGGCCCCTGTGGTAGTAAAAGAAACAGATGCTAAGTCTGATGTTCTGCAATGTGAGTCGTCTGAGGTAATGGCAGAAGCAGTGGAGATGGCCAAAGAGAAAAATGAAGAGAAAGCTTGTGATCAAACTGTAGAATTTATTTCAGGTGCATTGACTGCTGCCTTAAGCAAGGCATTTGGGAAGACCAAGGAAGGGTTTGGCGAAGAGCTGATGGCCAAGGTGAACCTGGACTCTGTGGTTACCGAGATTGCCGAGATCATGAAAAAGGCTAAGGCGCAGGTGGCCGAAAAAGAAGCTGAAGCAGCTGTAGTCCCAGATAGTGCTCTGAAGATGAAGATGGAAACTGAAGAAGTACAAGGCCATCCACCTGTGGAGAATGATTATGATTTTGTTGTATCTGTTTCTTCCATTTTCAATATGAATGATGTACTTTATGATAAGTTCAATGCAATGAAATATCAGTTTGCTTACTTGTGTGATGTTTATCCTAATAATTCTATGCATGCATTTGAATCACCATTAAGCATATTTAGCATACATGACACTATATTGCATGAAATCAACATAAGTACAGATGAAAATCCTAAAATGGTATTCATTTCACGCGAGCTAAAACCCCGAAGAAGAGAGAGAATTAATAAGAATATTACAAAAACATGTTAAAGCTTTTGCTTGGTCATATGAAGACATGCCGGGTGTAGACACAGAGATAGCAGTGCACAAGATCCCAACAGATCCTAAGTTTAGTCCAGTAAAGCATAAGCTGAGAAGATTAAGACCAGAATGGGCTACATTGGTAAAAGAGGAACTGGCTAAGCAGATAAATGCCAAGTTTCTTGAAGTGGTAGAATACACAGAATGGCTAGCTAACATCATCTCAGTACCCAAGAAGGATGGAAGGGTCAGAGTATGTGTTGACTACCGGGAGTTGAATAAGGCATGCCCTAAAAATAATTTCCTACTACCCCACATTGATGTCCTGGTCGATAGTGCAGCAAAAGCAGTGATGTATTCCTTCATGGATGGCTTTTTGGGATACAACTAGATCCTGATGGATGTGATAGATAAAGTGAAGACATGGTTTAACACAGAGTAGGGTACTTTCTGCTACAGAGTAATGTCCTTCGGATTAAAGAATGCTGGAGCCACTTATCAAAGGGCTGTTACAACTCTGTTACATGATATGATCCATAAAGAAGTCGAAGTGTATGTTGATGATATACTTGTCAAATCAATGACTCGGGAGGAACATCCTATTATCCTGGATAGATTTCTTACTCGCATCGGAGAGTATAACTTGCGACTTAATCCTAAGAAGTGCATATTTGGAGTCACATCAGGGAAGTTGTTACGCCATGTAGTCAGCCAAAGGGGAATAGAAATGGACCCAGATAAAATAAAGCCATACGTGATATGCCAGCTCCAAAAACAGAAAAGGAAGTCCGATCATTTCTGGGTTCCTTACAATACGTCTGCCGCTTCATAGCACGATTGACTTCCACCTGTGAGCCAATATTCAAGCTGCTGAAGAAAGATTAGCCGATTGTGTGGGATGACAGATGTCAGCTAGAATTCGAGAAAATCAAAGCTTATCTAGAAAATCCACTAGTCCTGAGTCCACCCTTTCCAGGGAAGCCCCTGATCTTATATTTGGCCGTTGAGGATTCCTCAGTAGGGGTAATGTTGGCATAGGAACAAGATGATAGAAAAGAGTACCCCATTTACTACCTCAGTAAGAAGCTGTTGGAATATGAAACTAAATACACACTGGTGGAGAAGACGTGTGTGGCGATGATCTGGCTGACAAAGAAGCTGCGCCATTACTTCCAGTCATACAAAATACAAGCTGTCGCCAAAGTGGATCCAATGAAGTATCTTTACGAAGCACAAGTGCTAGTTGGAAAGTTGTCTAGATGGCTGTTACTCTTATCGGAATTCGATATCGAGTACATCACTAAGAAAACCAACAAAGGGAGAGCCGTGGCAGAATTTCTAGCAAATCAACATCTGGAATCAGATTACACTGAGAATTTGGAGTTCCTAGATGAACAGTTAGCCATGGTTGAAGTAAAAAGATGGGTTATGTGCTTCGATGGTGCAGTTGTGAGCGGAAGACTTTTTAAGAAAGCGGGACGCAGCGAAGCAAATCGGGGAAAAAGATTTGGTTTTGTTTGATTTGTGGAAAAGTGGGTTTTGTTTATCTTGTTTTAGGGAAAATCATTTGTTCATTTTGAAATACCTTTTATAGAAAACGTTTTCCCGTTTTTTTACTTAAAGACCTCGAAACCTCAATTTCGAGATCAGTGACAGAGTCGCCACCTGTATCAGCTCATCTGGGAAATTCTGGTACAGCTCCCTACCGAGTGCAGACTACTATACCTAATCTAGAGATTCAGGGTCTGGGCAACTTACATACTTAACCTCAAGCTTGTAATCGTTTATTATTTATAAAACCATATTTATTCTATTTATTATCTTTTCTAACCCCAATTTGTTTAATTTATTAGCCCATGCTAAAGCAGAATGTAGAAAATAAATTGCAGAAAAATAAATCATCCATGCAAACATACAAAAGAATAATGGAAGCCACTTATGCAACCAAATTGAATAAAAGATAAAAACCCTCATCCTCACATTTACAATTGCCTAAGTACACGAGGATCTAAAAAAATACAACCGCCTAATTACACGGATTAATCTATTAAATACAGCAAAAATAACAATAAATGTTGCAAAACAGACTGGTTAGTGCATTTTATATTATAAACGCAAATAGGACTCAAATCAGGACAGAATGGGGATTTGGGAAGCGGGGGCATGCATTTTAGGGGGTAACCAGGTCGACCCGACCGGTCAGACCTGGAAAACGGTTTTGAAACGTCCTGTGGATTTTTGTGCTGGAAAATTAATTTTGGAAAACCATTTGGCTGGGTTTCATGCAAATTTCCACTTTTGTAGGTCTGCTATCCCGTAATTCAGGGTTCTGTTCGTGTGGGTTTCTAAACTCAACTTTCATCTAGGGTCCAAAACATAATAAACACACCAAAAACATTTGAGAAAAATACTACTTTGCATGTTTTTAATATTTTTCAGGGACTTGATAGGATTCGGGGGTCCGCTAATGCTGAACTGTGGATCCGACTCGGATAAAACAACCCCGAAACTCAGGAAATAAACCCAGGAAACATAAAAAAACCCTAATATTCATATGTATAGATATCTAAAAACCAAAATATTATGACATACGGATGAATTTGGGTCGAAAATGATCACAACAGAATGTTTAAAATGGAAAACAGACTGTTTTCTGCCGATCGGGACAGATCAGGGATCTGTCCCTGAAGAACAGAGCCGGGTGGCTCTAGGGTCAGAGCCGACCAGCTCTGCTCATCACAAACACAACCGGCTGGCAGTGTTCATGAAGAACGCAGTCGTACGGCTATGGTGGGTAGACCAGTTTCTGGAAAAACGCAAAAATGAAGAAAACGCACATAACAGACAATGCAAACAGGTTTAAGGCCTTTTAGAGTTGACCTGGGTGTTGTTTGAATGCTTTAAACGTCTAAAGAGCAGATTGAAAGCTTGGAATGCTTCCTGGGAACTCAATCGGCTGAAAACCGTAACAATCCGAAACTACTCGAAACAAATCTGAAATGGTTTCCAACCAATGAGCAAAGGTTAAATGGCTTGCATTTAATGTTTAGGGATTGATTTTTAAGCCTTGGTCTTTATGTTTCTGGGTTCTTAAGTTCACAGCCACCTTTCTCTCTTTCTCTGCTTCTTTTCTCTTCTCTGTTTCTTTTTTTTTTTTTTTTTGAAAAGCCTCCTCTTTTTTAATCAGTTCCTCCTCTTTTTTCTGATTTTTTTCCTCTTTATATCCCTCCCTCTCTCTCACTTATTTCATTCCATCAATCAGCTATCCGAGCTTTCTGAAATCCTACCTAATTTTTGTCTGCCAAGATAAGTTGCTCTGCTTTACAGAGCAACTTATTTAGACCACTAGAGCAGGCCAGCTCTAGTTAGTACTAGAGCTGTACGGCTTTAGTTAGAGCCGGCCGGCTCTAGTTCAAAAACCAGAGCCGTCCGGTTCTACCGATAATTGAGGCGAAATTTCAAAAGTCAAACGCGCAGACCAAACCCTAGAAACCATTCGGAAGACCATTTTGGGGAGTTTTGGATCATGGATTGCTTGGTTTTCAGGACATTTGAGATTCTCCAAGCAACATTCCGGTGGCTTCCAAGTCTTGTTCAAGTCCGTTCGATCCACAGGTAACTAAGGAATTCTCATCACGGAGGTCGGGAAAAACCCTTGCTCACAGGCTGCCCCTCGCAAGATCAAAGTTAACTAGATTGGTAGCTTATGTCCGATTCGAGTTTGGTCTCGCAATTGGGAGCGCGCTGAGTAAAGGAAAATAAAGCGTACCTGAGGGTTTTGCTTGTGTCGGCCTCCGCCGCATTGGGGACTTGCTCCTGTCGAAGTGTGGAACAGAGGTCTTGCCCAAGCTGTCTGGATTGCCTCTGGGAGGACTTCTTGGGTTTAATTGCCTCAAGGAGGGCTTTTTAGTTCGATTGCCTCAAGGAGGGCTTTTTCAGTTTGGTTTTGCCTCAAAGAGGGCTTTTTCAATTTGGGTGCCTCAAGGAGGGCTTTTTTCTGTTTAGGTGCCTCAAGGATAGGGCTTTTTGGATTTGGTTTTGCCTCAAGGAGGGCTTTCTTCAGGTTGGTTGCCTTAAGGAGGGCTTCTTCAGTTTGGGTGCCTCAAGAAGGGCTTTTTTAGTTTGGTTGCCTCCAGCAGGGCTTTTTAGACTTGATTTTGCCTCAAGGAGGGCTTTTTCAGTTTGGGTGCCTCAAGGAGGGCTTTTTCCGTTTAGGTGCCTCAAGGAGGGCTTTCTTCAGTTTGGGTGCCTCAAGGAGGGCTTTAGATTTGGTTTTGCCTATAAGAGGGCTTTAGATTTGGTTTTGATTTTGCCTCAAGGAGGGCTTTTTCAGTTCAGGTGCCTCAATGAGGGCTTTCTCAGTTTGGGTGCCTCAAGGAGGGCTTTAGATTTGGTTTTGCCTCTAGGAGAGCTTTTTCAGTTTGGGTGCCTCAATGAGGGCTTTCTTCAGTTTGGGTGCCTCAAGGAGGGCTTTCTCCAGTTTGGTTGCCTCAAGGAGGGCTTTTTCAGTTTGGGTGTCTCAAGGAGGGCTTTAGATTTGGTTTTGCCTCTAGGAGGGCTTTAGATTTGGTTTTGATTTTGGGAGGGCTTTTTCAGTTTGGGTTCCTCAAGGAGGGCTTTCTTCAGTTTGGTTGCCTCAAGGAGGGCTTTTTTCAGTTTGGGTGCCTCAAGGAGGGCTTTTTCAGTTTGGTTGCCTCAAGGAGGGCTTTTTCGGTTCAGGTGCCTCACGGAGGGCTTTCTTCAATTTGGGTGCCTCAATGAGGGCTTTAGATTTGGTTTTGCCTCTAGGAGGGCTTTAGATTTGGTTTTGCCTCAAGAAGGGCTTTTTCGGTTCAGGTGCCTCAAGGAGGGCTTTCTTCAGTTTGGGTGCCTCAAGAAGGGCTTTAGATTTGGGTTGGCCTCTAGGAGGGCCTTATATTTGGTTTTGATTTTGCCTCAAGGAGGGCTTTTTCAGTTTGGGTGCCTCAAGGAGGGCTTTCTCAGTTTGGGTGCCTCAAGGAGGGCTTTAGATTTGGTTTTGCCCCAAGAAGGGCTTTTTCGGTTTAGGTGCCTCAAGGAGGGCTTTCTTCAGTTTGGGTGCCTCAAGGAGGGCTTTCTTCAATTTGGTTGCCTTAAGGAGGGCTTTTTCAGTTTGGGTGCCTCAAGGAGGGCTTTAGATTTGGTTTTGCCTCTAGGAGGGCTTTTTCAGTTTCGGTGCCTTAAGGAGGGCTTTGGATTTGATTTTGCAAGAATTTCTCAACAGACATTTCTTCTCTGCCCATGTGACTAGATGTTCTTTGCCTCCAGATTCCTGAGATTTTGAATCGCAGAGCTCTGATTTGCACGCCATGACTCTGAGGGTGTCCCTGGATTAAATCTTTCTCCCCTTGGGAAGGATCCTGACTCGAGATAACCCAATAATTGTGATGAGTGCCTGGATGAGTTTCGATGCAAGAGCGCGTATTTATTCCATGATCGATAATTTTGGAGATAAAAATTTTTGCCCCTTCGATCAAGAATAAATACGGTTGGGTGGTTTATGATGCATGTATGTGTGAATGTGTGCATGACTTAGGGATATGCATGTTGTTGGGATTCGTCATTGGAAAAATAACGTGGCGCAGTGGAAAATACACCGTTTAAAATTTCCTAGAATCCTCCTATCGTGTCCAATTACCATTGATTAGAATAAAAACAAATAAGAATCAAGAGAGATTAACTCACCGGATTCGTCTCCTCTAGAGACTGCTGCAGAATCGTTTCTTGAAACTGCGATCTCCAAAGTCCGGTGCACGACCAACTATTGAGCGGGAACCGGTGCTAGCCGAAGACGCGAAGGAATGGAGGTTTAATGCTGGGATTTTCGGCTGTTTTGGGGCTGCTCTTGGTGGCTGAAATTTCCAGCAATTAATTAGAGTTGAATTAGGGTTTTATTGCTTAACTGTGCCCTTATATAGACACCTTGTCTAATTGGGTTCTAATTAGGTTAATTAAACCCAAGCCCACTAGGATTATAATTACATAAATAAACTTTAATTAAAAAGTATATACTATGTAATTTAATTCCATTTGGCTAAATTTAATTACCCCTAAATAAAATTAAATCACACTTAAGTTAATACAATACATGTATTTAATTTTCCTACTTAGGAAAATTATTTAATTAATTGTTTACTTTATGTAATTCAACAATTAATTGATAAATTAATTAATTACATTATGTAAACTTATTAATTAAATTAAATTCAACCCAATGTCAATTAATTACCTTGACACCGAATGTCAACTAATTAATTAACGCATTCCTTCCAATGTACATTACATGTACAATTTCTATAAGTTCCAGCTCAGTTGATCTATGTGCACGATCCTATGGGTCTGTCTTTATGTTGGCAGTAGGCCCAAGGCCCACAGACTGTAAGTGGGTTCTAGCAAACCATTACAGCCCCCAATTAAGACAAAGATGCAGCAGTCTTTAGAAGACACTCACCCGGTAGTAATCTCATATTGTCCTTTGCTTAACGATATCGATATCAATAAACAAGAGGCATGGTGTCCGTCATCCTCTTCTGTTGTTTATTATATTTCTTGATCTTGAGTTGACTGATTAATCAAATAAGCAACCAACTTATTTGGGTATGGCCATACACTTATCAGTCCCACTCATCAAGTGGCCAATGATATCATCTCGGTGTTACCCCAGTGGCAATTCCATCACTTCATAATCAATATCAACATGTTCACCGGTCCACCCAATCATACCCATCTTTAGCATCCTTTTACAGACCTGTTAGGCATATGTCAAAGTGAATCGGATTCCATATCGATATTATAATGAAATCTGGTCTGAGGACAAAAGAGACCTACTCAAGAAAGACCTATGACGTGACAACCATGTGGCTTTCTTGTGCGGATCGATCCAGTCCCATGTCAACGACATGTACCTATATTCATGACTGACTATACAAGTACTATGGCTAGTTAAGAACTACCAGACAGTCATCGAATATACAAGTCTGTGGTTCTATTCGTTCCCACGATTAGAACAGACCTGGGATAGGTTTTATGATTATCAATCAACGGATACTCTACTCATATTATAGCACAAGATATAAATGAAATAGATTAATTGCCTTTATTAATGTGACACAAATAATGTGTTTATACAATGAGTCTTAATGTATAATACAAAATACAAGAATCCAATGCCCTAAGAACTAGGGCACACCAACACATGTATGTGACATGATACAATGCTTGGTATCTGCGTTATGCTGGGAAATGAACTTGTGACTTTCGATGAACTCCTGTGGGGACTATTTCAATCGGATGACTTTGCCGAGGATGTTGACTCAGTGGGGATTGTTTTAGCTGAGAACCCCGCTGGGGAGTATCCTGATCATTCAATCCTACTGGGGTTTTGGTGGAGATTCTGATTCGGTGGGATATGTCTGAACTGGTGACTCCACTAGGGAAACTCAGACCTTTTCACTCCTACTCGGAATCTTGCTAAGGACCCTGCCTTAATGGGATTGACTTAGCTGGAGACTTTGTTAGGGATTTTGATGGAGACTCTATAGGGATGATCCTGTTAGGGACCACTCTGCCGGGGATAATTTTACTGGGGATGGTACAACTGGGCCGGTAGTTACTATTCGTAGTAACAATTGCAGTGAAGCTGTCGTGGGTTTGAATGCAATGGCCTACTGATGGATGTTTAGATGCAATGGCACGTGTATGCGATATGAACATCTAAACGAAAAATCAAACATGCCTAGTATCATTATTATGACATCAGAATGAATGCGATAGGAAAATCAAAAGTGACTCTGACTCTGAACATCACTCTCTTCTTGTTACCAACACATCCTTTCAGTTTTTCATGTCAGAAGCTCTCGATGGGGATAGTTGTGTTTTTTTTTTTGAAATGATGACTAAGTCTGTAAGAGCATGCCAGCCGAGTGGATTTCTTAGCACTAGCTTGTCTTAGGATTAGAAAGTGCGCTTTGACAAGTCCACTAAGGATCATGAAAGAATTGTCCTTGATGACACTTCGTGGTTTAACTTTTCCCTGCCTCTAGTGTAGAAGGTTCATGTTCGGGTGTTTGGTTGTAAAACACTGCATCAAATCTGCCTTGCTGCGTGCGACAACCCGTATATGGACACTTATATGCAATGGCATGACACATGCATATTGAACATCAAAATGGCATATAAAACTTCTATGACATGATGAATGTAAATGCATTAGGAAATTCCAACCATGGCTCCAGTTTGATCAGACTATGTAACCGAAGCAGAGTGCCACTGTGAGCGGATAATCTAAGATGAGGACAATTAACCACTGGATTCTCTTAAGGTAGGAGACTGTATTCATGCCTTCAATTCACCCCAGATTCCAATTCACACACGGTTGCCAAAGATGGACATAGCTTTTAGTCCTTCAAGGTATGGCCTGATTCAAAATGACTTGAGTTAATTGTGGTTTTCCTTTGTCTATGAACCACAATAAAACCTAGAGCAAGGCACACCATGGCTAGGGAATGAAAGAACCACTAGTAAGTAGTCACTTCTGTTGCAGCTGAAGACTGAGTTCTTAAAATGGTTTGTAAAAGCAACTTTCCCCTGAATATTAGCACAGCAGGCTTTGTAAGTCTTTCTGTTGATGGGAACATCCCATTCATGATTATTGAAAGCTTTGTAAAATCTGGTTGCTCCAACACTATTGGTGAAGTTCACGGGGGTAGGTGTCAGTCTTCTCCTTTTCCCTAGCACATTTTGCTCAACAGAGCCATCCCTTGCTGGGTTAAGTATTGTTGGTGGATGACCATCCCTTTCATAAAATGTCCCACCAGCCACTCTTTTCCTGAAGTTCAGCACAGGGTATAGTGCGGACTTTGCTAGACGAGAATAGTGGTCACCTAGGAGTTTCATCAATAGTTGCTTGAGCAGTGGCAAACTCTAGCTTAATTGAAGCAGGCTTATATTCAAATCCTCTCTCTATCACGAAATCAAGGGCTTTCCTGTCAGTTTAAGGTTACAAAATATTTGGTCTGTGGGTTTAGGTTGAAGAGAAGTGGTATGGGGTAGAAAAAGAATCCCCAATCTGGTACAGGTTGATGATAAACAAAGGCTGATTGAGTCAGTACTTTGCCATAGGCCTTTGTTACCTTTGTGATAATGAGATGATACGAATATGGAATAGCATTGGGGTTCAATTTCTTGTTAGAAGCCATTGGTGGTGGAAAATAAGGCTCCACAGGGTCAGTTCAGGGGTTAAATGGGTGTTGGTGGTTGGGTGGTAAACGGAAGACAAAGGGTGTTGAAGGTGTGGAAGAAGTTGGAAAAAGAAAGGGGAAGAGCTTTGGTTTTGAAGATAGGAAAGTCCAAATCTTTCACAGATAGGAGGGAAGGATCTGACAATGACCAGAGCTGAAGATCACCCTTTAATGCTATGAGACACTCCAGTGTTAGCTATGGTGGCCATGCATGAGAGGGAGAAAGGCTCCTGTCTGCGCCGATCCCTTTTTTGTATGTTCTTCTTCTTCTTCTTTTTTTAAGGATTATGCCTAAGCTGGTGCCACCTATTGGTTTTCCCACTGCATTCAAATCCATGCATGTCATGCGTGTTTAATATGCTTTTTGGATGAACAATGCATGCGAAATGTCATGTACATATGAATGTCACACGAACAGGATAATATATGCACTACAACCAAGAACTAATTCATCATTTTACACATTGTGGGTGATAAAGAGGATGAAAACCATTTGAATTCCCCCGGGTTGGAGGTTTTGGTGAGGTTGGAATTTTTAGCTTTGGGGTTTTAGCGTAGGATGCCCTCTTGGACGTGGGATTAAGCTTGGGGCTTCATTTTGATGTAGGGTTTTGAGTTTCAATAATAGTTTTTTTTTTGCTTGGAATAGTTTGGGTATCATGTGTGCCATTCAAATTGAAACTCTGGGGCAGGGCTAATAGCTTCTTGCAAGGATTGTTGATTTGGATCAGTAAATGCCTCGGCGGAGATAGTGCCATCATATCACCTATTTATCTCACAAGCTCACCTTTCAAGAAAGAGTTCAGTCAGTGCCAGATTCACTGTCAGGTTCCCTATAGTATTCAGATTGATGTCATGCATTTTAACATTATGCTTGTTGAATATGTCATTTTAGATGATCAAATGCATGCATAATGCCATGTACATGCAATCATCCCATAAGTAAGAAGATAACAAAATGCATTGCATTCAAAATGATTTCAATACACCTTAGAAACAAAAATAAGTCCCCTACAAAAAAGAAAACTCCAAGGGTATTGATTTTTTTTATATATTCCCTGACTAGTCACTGCCTCGGCTTCAGCACCATTGCCCCACTATCGTCAGATCAAACCTTGTAGCTCTTAATCATATTCCCCTCCCCGGGAAGTTTGAGGAATTTCTTTGGTGGTCCCCTTATTTGCCACTGAGTGCTTATTAGAGGTAGGTGGGACCCTCAATTTTCCTTCGTCAATGAGCTCCTGAATCCTCCTTCGCAGATGTAAGCGCCAGAATTTTCCATCCTTAAAAAAAAATGCAGCGGTGTCACACGACTGTAACATACAGTCGTGCGACTGTCGTTAGAGTCATGCGACTGTAATTAAATTACAGTTGTACTACTGTAATCTCGCAGCAGGTGTAGAAGCCCATATCTCTGCAGCAAAAAAAGAGAAGAAAAAGGTAGAGCAATTAATGCTCGGGAGGAGGCAGCAAGGAAGCCAGAAATAAGGAGAAGAAAGAGAGAAGTTAAAGGGACTTTTGGCTGTTGGCTTAAAAAATGAGAGAGAAAGAAATTTGGGAGAGAAGATAGAGAAAAAGGGGAAAGAAAGAAACTCTCACGAAAACTCAAGCTTTCCTCCTTCTTTTTCTTTTGATTCTCGAGTGTTAATATCTAAGACCGAATAGAAATCATAGGTTAATGAATTAACACTTAAACCTAATCAATTTCAGACTCTAAAATCATCAGAATCCCTACCATTTGGAGATTTTTTGGACCAAACTTCTCAACCTCAACTAAAAGAGAAAAAGAGCAAATTTAAGTGGATTGGTGCGACACCAGGGGGTCAATCCTACGGTGGATCAGCGCTAAAGAGGTAAATACACTTCATTCCCACTTTTTCTCATGCTTTCTGGATGATTTGGTGTATTTTTGTGCATTTTATTTCAACTTTTGCGTTTTCTGTTTCTGGAGTGTGTTCTTGATTTCCATTAATTTCTCAGTTTTATTTTGAATAATTTTGGTAAAATCCTGAAATTGGAGGATTTACAGTCGCACGACTGTAATTACTGTCGTACGACGGTAATTACAGTCGCACGAGTGTAACAATCGTCCAAAATCAGAATTTCCAGAATAATCCCTAAAAATTTCTAAAAATCCATAAACATTCAGAAAACCAGAAAATCACCAAAATGAATTTTGTTGTGTGCATCCACGACCCTAGATTTAATTTCCAGTATTATTGCATTTAGAACAATACCACGACAGAGACCCGATTCTCCCGAAAACCAATCCACCTCACATGCTTAAATTAATTAAACCGGAAAATAAATTGTTTTCAAAATGATTTTCTCACAAAACCAAAAAAATACAAGGACGTTTCAAAATATTTTCTAGGTCTAATCGGGCCGGCTAGCCGAGCAGACCCGGTTATCCCCCTAAATGCATGCCCCCAATTTCTAAATCCCCCATTCTGTCATGTTTTAAGTCCTATTTATGGCGTGCCATATATTGTGCTAACCATTTGTTTTGCAGCTTCTTATTTTTATTTTTGATGTATTTAATAGATTTATGCGTGTATCCTAGGCGATTGTATTTATTAGATAAATGGTGTATATTAGGCTGTTGTAAAAGTGAGGTTCAGAGTTTTTATTTTGTTCAATTGGGTTGTAAGCCACTTAAATATTTACTGCGTTACTTTTATTCTTGTTTTCTGTGTATGCGCACTGTATGTTTAACTTAATGCAAAAAATTTGACTTTTAGAATTTGAAATGTCATCTATGAACATTGGTCGTTTTTATTTTAATTAGACATGAAATAAGGGACTTGTCCGGACCTAGATATCTGGATAGTGTGGCGGCCATTCGTCCAGTTCAGCTACATTATAAATTTCCTGGTTGAGCTGAGCCGGGTGGCGACTCCTATAATATTCATCGAGATTTAGGTCTCGGTTCTTTTAAGATAATTAATTCTAGTTTTATAAAAAACAAATTTTATAAAAAAACCCCATGCGAGGGAGGGGTCCGCCCGAAATCGAGGCGCCTCTTCCTAAAGGGAGTCTGCATTCCGTCGAAAACGTCGTCTGCTCACAGTGGCGACTCCGCTGGGGATTTCTTACAAAAAGTTTCTTAAAAACTTAAAAGAATTTGACAAGCCCTGAAAAGTGTCTAATCAAAATAAGGTGGATGATTCTTGTATGGTATTTTATTTTGCATTCTTTAGTTAGACATTTTTGCATTAGGTTAAGTATCCCTTTTTAGCCCGATGAATTGTTGAAATTTCACCTAAGTTCCTCTTGGTCTTAGGGGCTCGGATACGAAACACCTCCCATAGCCTCGTACGAACCCCTTAGTTAGGACCCTTGAGTGGGGAGAAGTGAAGAGTATATTTTGCTATGGGAACCTTGATGTTATCCCGACTTAGACCGAGCTCATATAGGCAGCCTTAGTTGGATTCCCTTAGGATACCAAACTAATTGTGTGAATATTATAAATCGTGCTTTCATCATCCCCGGTTGATGATAGAAGAGAACCACACCTAGGACTTGGTTAGAATTTTTGAGACCGGCCACGTTTGGAGGAATAAGGTTGGAAGAATATGTTTTATGTGCTATATGTTTCTCGCCATCCCGTGACACATCACCATCGCTATCTGCACGTGCATGACATACCATGACCAACATTTTTCATATACATGACATTTTCCATACATAAAACATTCGCGTGATAATTAACCCACATTTTTATGTAGCCACTTGCATTTTATTTTCGCGTGTGAAACATTAAATCATCCGTTTGTCATTCTTACTAACCTTTTCTTTTTTCAGTCATGACATTATATTTGTGTGATTAGCATTTTTTCCACATAGCATACACAACATCATTATGTATGTCATGCATCCTAACCCACGTTTTTGTGCAGCCATTTGCATTTTGTGTGTCATAAGCATTCATGACATATCACCTAAATTAAATTAAGGACATTCCAAAGGACGCCCACCACGATCATATCATTTCATAACATATCGGGTATCCCAAATTACCCGTGTTCTGCCACTATACCGGATTGCATTCGGCCATTCCACCAAATTATCTCATTTAATAGAGACCATAATGGTCCTAGGTTTACTTCCGTGTGACGATTTACATGAGGCATTTCACGACACCATGCTCATTTATCATAAACACCATATAACACCGTGGTCCATATCGGATCATTTCATGACATTATTACATTATTCAAGGCACTCCCCGAGTGCCAGATTAGTACGCTTGTAGGGCATTTCATAACATCCTAAATCATGAAAGGTGTTCCCCGAACACCGAGCCCCTGTCCGTGTCCCCTATTACACGTGACTTTCTTACAACATAATTTCATATCATACGCTCAAAAGCATCAGAACTCTGTCCAAGGGACGGTCCCATGTGACCATTTCATATCATCTCATAGACCTTCAAAGCGTCGAAACTCTGTCCGTGCGTCGGCACACACATGACCATTTCACAAAATTCGTTAGGTGCTCCAAAGGCGCTGAACCATGGCCCGTGTGACAGTCCACACGTGGTCTCCATTGTATTATTTTTGCATAGCATGGGGTATCCTTGTAACGTCTAAAATCAAAAGAATAAAAATAAGGGAAATCATCCTCATTATCTCACAATATACATCTCATTCATCTGTTAAACGTTTAGAGACTCCACAAGCATTAAAGACATTTTCATCTCATGCACTGATTTTGGTATCCTTCGTGCGTGCGCCCCGGCCAATTCTAACAAGTGGTTTTATCAGGGGAGAGAGGGAAAGAGTCTCGAAAATGGCAGGCCCATTGAACTTCAACACCATAACAGATGTCATGGATGATTACGTTGCTTCATCACGATTTCGAAAGGCGGTTAGGGAAGAGGCAGCAACAATGTTGAAAGAGATGCCAGGAGATGATCTTGACAAGGTAGAAAAATTGGCGGCGAGGTGCACTGAATTGAAGGCACGTGTGGCGGAGCTTAAAGGAAAAATAAGAGGGCTGACCGATGAAGTGGAATTGAAGGTGCCCCTCAAAGCCTATACTGACCTTGTTCCGCGACAAACCAGGAATCCACTCCCCAAAGGTGACGAAAAAGGCATATCCTCGTGGCCTATTTCGTTGAGCCAATTATTTGCCAAATGTAGAAAGGAGGGGCTACTGCAAAGCGTCAAGCCGTATGTAGAGCCGGCACCGGATCAAAAGAACAACTTCTGCAACTATCATGTGGTGACAAGTCACCGAACCAACATCTGCTATGTTTTAAGGAAGGAGATCCAGAAGTTAGTTGATAAGGGAAGGTTAAAGGTGCCATCCACTACTAATGAGTGACTGGGGGTAAGTAGAGAGACTGGCAAGGAAATTCCTTAAACCTCCCAAGGAGAAGAATATGATGAAGAGCTCCAAAGTCTGGTCTGATGAGAGTGGGGCGGTGACACTGAAACTGTGGCAATGGCTGGACGAGGAATGGTCGGGCGCTGTGAGATCAATACCCTTAGAGGCTCCTTCTTGTGGGGAACTCATTTTGTTTGTAAAAGTGTATTGAACTTGTTTTGAATGCAATGCGTCTTGTTATTTTCTTACTTATGTGGTGATTACATGTACATGGCATTAAGCATGCATTTGATCATCTGAAACTACATGTCCATCACGCATAATATTAAGATGCATAACATCAATCTGAGTGTTGTAGGGAATCTAAAGGTGAACCTAACTCTGATTGAACCCTTTCTGAAGAAAGAAAAAAAGGGTCTGCGAAATAAATAATGGGATGGCGCCACTTCCACTAAGTTATTCGCCGACCTAAATCAATGATTCTTACAAATCACAATCCAAAACGTTGTTGGCTTTACCCTAAAGTCTCAATTTGAGCAGCCCGCGATACACCCAAATCATTCCAAACCAAAAGCTATTCAGAGCTGATTCCCAAAATGAAGCTTCAAATCTAATTCCATGCCAGAGTAAACATCTCACAGCCAAAAAAAAAAAACCCAAACTCACCTAAAGCACCAAGCCCTAAGAAATCCAAATGACCTACGCCACCCACCATGTAGTAAAACTCTAAAGCGGATACTGGTTGTAGTGTATACATAATCTTGTCTGTATGACATTCATGTGCACATGACATTACGCATGCATTGTTCATCCAAAAGACATTCTAAACACATATGACATATATGAATTTGAATGCAGTAGGAAAATCAGCAGGTGGCTGTGGCTTGGATTTAGTTTCTTCTAAATAAAATAAAATAAAATAAAATAAAATAAAAAACAAAAAAGGGTGATAAGTGCAGACAGAAGTCTTTCTCCCTCTCATACATGGTCGCCATAGCTAACACTGGAGTGTCTCATAGCATTAAATGGTGGAAGTGAACAACAGTGGTTGCCCAAGAACCTAACCATTGGAAAGCCCAAGCCAAATAATAAGGAGATCAACGCTGACCTCAGTGGGAAAACGAGCCTAATGATCAGAAATCTACCAAGCTAGTTCCAAAGACATAATCTTCTACAAATCCTGGTCAAGTGTTGCCCGGAGTAAAACAAGGATAAGCCCAATGGGGAGTCTGCTTATGGTTTCCCTTACTTCCCTACGGATTTCAAGACTGGAGGAAATGTTGGTTATGCGTTTGTGAACTACACCAACAGTGTTGGAGCGACTAGGCTTTACAAAGCTTTCCACAATCATAAGTGGGATGATGCCATCAACAGAAAAGCTTACAAAGCCTGCTGTGCTAATATTCAGGGGAAAGTTGCATTTACTAATCATTTCAAGAATTCGGTCTTCAGTTGTAACAGAAGTGAATACTTACCAATGATCCTTTCATCTCCAGAAGGTGGTATAATTTGTTGTAGGATCATTGTGAGTGGCAAGCACAAAGGAACCAAGATCAACTCAAGTCATTCCGAATCAGACCACTCATCGGAGGGCTGGAAGCTGTGTCTATCTTTGGGAACTGTGCTTGAACTAGAATCTGGGGTGAATTGAAAACAGGAATACGACATTAGACCTCAAGAGAATCTAGTGGTCAATTGAATCAATCTCAGGTTGTCCATCCACGGTAGCGACTCCACTCAGTGTTCGGCTACATATCTTTAAAAAACACTCCAATGTGTAAAACCGAAGAGGGCATATTGGTAATTTGAGGGGCACCAATCCAAACTGGAGCCACCTTTTGGATTTTCCTAATGCATCCACATTTCATCATGTCATAATTGTTTTGTATTCAATTTTGGTGTTCAATATGTATTTGTTGTGTCATTTCATGTCAATGTTCACATGCGGGCTACATCATGCAGCAAACCATATCTGTTGAAATGTTTTAAACCCCAAACACAAACCTCTAATACTAGGGGCAAGTAAAAAGCCGAACCACTGGGTATCATCAACAATAGTATCCTCGCAAGTCCTGATAAACATATCAAGGCACATTTTTCCATCCTAAGACAATTGTTGCAAAAAGGGGTCAATGCAGACAAAATGCTCGTAACAGAATTTTTGGACAAAAAAAAAAAATTCTTCTGACATGGAAAACTGAAAGTACGTGTTGGTAATGAGAAGGGGGTGATACGCAAAGTTAGAGTCACTGCTAATTTCCCTATTATACTCATTCCGATGTCGTCATTGTGATATTATGTATGTTTGGATTCCGATTAGATGTTCATCTTGAATACATCATGCCATTACATATAAACATCCATTAGTAGGACATTGCATTCAAGCCCGTGTTAATGCCACAGTAACTCCTATTATACGGTACGAAAATGCAAGGTCTCGCCCTTATCTTCTTGCTCAACCAAACGAACCATCCATCGGCGTGGTCTATTACCCTGATCCAATGAACCTGATAGCACTCTAGAATGTGCAAAGGATAAAGTGGAAAGTCACTCAGGAGGGCCAACTCCTCTAATACCTAGATCAGCGTAATAGTCAGTCGATCAGAAAAGTGTCGGAACAATCGGACTGGGTCAGTATGATGCAAAAACAAGCTTAGAGTCAGGAAGAAGCACCCGTCTGTTTCGATGAGATTAAACCATATCGGCGTGGTGCTGTAAGTCATCTGGGTTACCATTGAGGGTAATCGCGAGCCATGAATTCCATCCTCGAGCTTGCACGGATACCAAGAACAAAGCATAAGCTACATGTTGCATGCATGCATACATTTAGAACCATACATGCATCTGTACATACATGCATACGTTTAAAGTAAACACACACAATTCACATGCATACATACCTCTCAACCAATCCAGGTACGGGTACTCACCACCATCGTCGGGGTGTCCTGGATCAAGACCACTCCCAAAGCACAAAATAATCCAACACCGGGGTACCCATCAGGCCTCAAAGGATAAGTGAAAGCTGTGCGGGCCCAATCCTCAACACCTCGGGTTCCCAACGGCAAAGTAATTCGGCCGTATTTATTCTTGATCGAAAGGGCAAAAATTGTTGCTTCCAAAATTATCGATCAAGGAATAAATACTTATTCTCAACCTGATTCCAAAATTATCACTCCTAAAGTCCCACCACTCAAGCTAGATTTCGAATCCTTGAAACTCCTTCAAGCATGATTCCCAATCCTTGAAAACCTCTCCAAGCCAGATTTCAAATCCTTGAACTTCTTCAAGCATGATTCCCAATCCTTGAGAAACCTTCCCAAGCATGATTTTGAATCCTTGAAACTCCTTCAAGCATGATTCCCAATCCTTGAAAACCTCTCCAAGCTAGATTTTAAATCCTTGAACTTCTTCAAGCATGATTCCCAATCCTTGAAGATTTCCCAAGCTTGATTTTGAATCCTTGAAATTCCTTCAAGTATGATTCATAATCCTTGACAAACCTTCCTAAGCATGATTTTGAATCCTTGAACTCCTTCAAGCAAGATTCTTGATCCTTGACAAGACCTCTCCAAGCCAAATTTCGAATCCTTGAACTCTTTCAAGCCAGATTCTTAATCCTTGATAAACACCTCTCCAAGCCAGATTTTGAATCCTTGAACTCTTTCAAGCCAGATTCTTAATCCTTGATAAACACCTCTCCAAGCCAGATTTCGAATCCTTGAACTCCTTCAAGCCATGATAAACACCTCTCTAAGCCAGATTTTGAATCCTTGAACACCTTCAAGCTAGATTCTTAATCCTTGCAAACCTCTCAAGCTTGATTTTGAATCCTAGAAATTCCTTCAAGCATGATTCATAATCCTTGACAAACCTCCTTAAGTGTGATTTTGGATCCTTGAAACCTCTTCAAGCCTGATTCTTAATCCTTGAAAATCTTCCAAGTCAGATTTCGGATTCTTGAAAATCAATTCAAGTAAGATCCTAGATCTTTGAAGCCAATTCAAATCTCCAGCATTACCTCGGGTAATATAGACCCTGTATCAGCTTATTCCATCCAATCAATTCAATGCATTACCACGACAGTGAGGCTTCAGCAACTCAGTTGCATATTTTATTTCTTGTGTCTGCGGCGCTTTGATTCGCGCTCTCAAATTCATCACCTCAGGTATTCTAGGTCTGAATTGGGTGTCGAATTTAATCACGCGAGGGGCAGCTGTAAGCGCCAGAATTTTCCATCCTTAAAAAAAAATGCAGCAGGGCACATGACTGTAACATACAATCGTGCGACTGTCATTACAGTCGTGTGGTTGTAATTAAATTACAGTTGTATGATTGTAACCTCAGAAGAGGTGCAGAAGCCTATATCTCTGCAGCAGAAAAAGAGAAGAAAAAGGGAGAGCAATTAATGCTCAGGATGAGGCAACAAGGAAGCCAGACATAAGGAGAAGAAAGAGAGAAGTTAAAGGGACTTTTGGCTCTTGGCTTAAAAAATGAGAGAGAAAGAAATTTGGGAGAGAAGATAGAGAAAAAGGGGAAAGAAAGAAACTCTCACAAAAACTCAAGCTTTCCTTCTTCTTTTTCTTTTGATTCTCGAGTGTTAATGTCTAAAACCGGATAGAAATCATAGGTTAACAAATTAACACTTAAACCCAATCAATTTTAGACTCTAAAATCATCACAATCCTGAACATTTGGAGATTTTTTGGACCAAACTTCTCAACCTCAACTAAAAAAGAAAAAGAGCAAATTTAAGTGGATTGGTGCGACGCCAAAAGGTCAATCCTATGGTGGATCAGCGCCAAAGAGGTAAATACACTTCATTCCCTCTTTTTCTCATGCTTTCTGGGTGATTTGGTATGTTTTTGTGCATTTTATTTCAACTTTTGCGTTTTCTGTTTCTAGAAATCAAGAATAGTCGTGCGACTGTTCTTGAGTTATGAACAGTCGTACTACTGTAAACACAGTCGTACGAGTGTTCTTGATTTCCATTAATTTCTTAGTTTTATTTTGAATAATTTTGGCAAAATCCTGAAATTGGAGGATTTACAATCGCACGACTGTAATTACAGTCGTACAACCGTAATTACAGTCGCATGACTGTAATGCTCGTCCAAAATCAGAATTTTCAGAATAATCCCTAAAAATTTCTAAAAGTCCATAAAAATTCAGAAAACCAGGAAATCACCAAAATGAATTTTGTTATGTGCATCCACGACCTTATATTTAATTTCCAGTATTATTGCATTTAGAACAATACCACGACGGAGACCCGATTCTCCGAAAACCGACCCACCTCACATGCTAAAATTAATTAAACTGGAAAATAAATTATTTTCAAAATGATTTTCTCACAAAACCAAAAAAATACATGGACGTTTCAAAATGTTTTCCAGGTCTAATCGGGCCGGCTAGCCGAGCCGACCTGGTTATCTCCCTAAATGCATGCCCCTAATTTCTAAATCCCCCATTCTATCATGTTTTAAGTCCTATTTGTGGCGTGCCATATATTGTGCTAACCATTTGTTTTGCAGCTTCTTATTTTCATTTTTGATGTATTTAATAGATTTATCCGTGTATCCTAGATGATTGTATTTTTTAGATAAATCGTGTATATTAGGCGGTTGTAAAAGTGAGGTTGAGAGTTTTTATTTTGTTCAATTAGGTTGTAAGCCACTAAAATATTTACTGCTTTACTTTTATTCTTTTTTTCTGTGTATGCGCGCCGTATGTTTAACTTAATGCAATAAAATTGACTTTTAGAATTTGAAATACCATCTATGAACATTTGCGGTTTTTATTTTAATTAGACACGAAATAAGGGACTTGTCCAGACCTAGATCTCTGGATAGTGTGGCGGCCGTTCTTCCGGTTCAGCTACATTATAAATTTCCTAGTTGAGCTGAGCCGGGTGGCGACTCCTATAATATTCGTTGAGACTTAGGTCTCGGTTCTTTTAAGATAATTAATTCTAGTTTTCTAAAAAATGAATTTTATAAAAAAACCCCACGCGAGGGAGGGGTCCACCCTAAATCGAGGGGCCCTTTCCGAAAGGGAGTCCATGTTCCATCGAAAACGTCATCCGCTCACAGCAGAGCGACGTATTCGTTGGTCCGGTGGCCTGCCAATACATGATAACTGCAGTAGTTCCCCTTTTGTTCAGGTGTTAGCGCCACATATGGTTTAACACTCTGTAGCAGGCCCATCTTCCTATATATGGCGAATAGTCTGTTCACCGAACAAGGCCCAGATGAAGTGATTGTCCCTTTATCTTCGGGTGGCGGGTTCTAGATATGTCATGGAGCAGGGCTAGCATTGGCACTGGTGTCAGGAGATCTTTGCAGTTTTCCTTCACTGGTCAACCCCGGTGAGCCCAAGTTCTGATGAGAATGCCCTCCAAGGTGTCAAGAGTGAGTGTCAGTAATCTAGGCATTCTGCTTCTTATCAGTATCAACATTGGAGTCCATGCTCGTTATGCCCCTTATTTTTCCTTCGAGCTCTGCCACCCGAGCTTCCAGCTCAGTGCACCTTGCCGTCAGCCTCTCCACTCTGTCAAGGTCACCCCCCAGCATTTCCCTTATCATAGCTCCCGCTTCTTCCCTGACTACCTTCTGGAATCGAGATGAAGCAACGTAGTCTTCCGCAACATCTGTTATGGCGTTGAAGCTCCTTGGGTTGGCCATCCTCAAGATTCTTTCCCCCCTGATAAGAGTACTTATTAGTGTCGGCTGGTGTATGCGTGGCAAATACCAAACAGGGAACAATATATGTATGAATATGCGTGACGTGATGTGTATATGCATGGATGGTGAGTTGCATATGTGATGTCATGTAATGCCATGTCATGCTATGCTATTTGGAACTGGCTCAGTGCATACAGAGTCGTGAAGGGAAACGTGCAGATGCAATGAATGCTGTTGGGGATGATGCATGCATACTAAAGTAAAGTATGGCGTATAAATATACACCATATGGATAAAACGACACTCAGGAGTGTCCACGGGTCGAAGCAAGTGGTGCTTGCAATAGGGTGCATAATTATGCCCCTGGGGAAAATGACACAATTAGGGTGTCCACGGATCAAAGCAAGTAGTACTTGTGATAGGGTGCATAGTTATGCCCCTGGGAAGAATGACACACTGGGGTGTCCACGGGTCGAAGCAAGACATTGCTTGTAAGGGAAGTTAAGATATCATGGATGCATGTATGCGCACGGTCACCTGACATAATCTTTAGCACTCAGGGAGTACCTTGGATTATGATGCATGATATGAGGTGAGACAGAACAGAGTGTTTGGCACACGGATGGCTTTTCGGTGCTTGAGGAGCACCTTGGGCTTTTATGTGATGAAATGTTATGAAATAACGTGTTTGGCACTCGAACCAAGTTTTTCGACGCTCGAGGAGTGCTTTATGCTTATGTATGAATGAGATGCATGATCATGGGTTGATGCGGACAAATGATGTCAGATGGATGGAGATAAGAATGATGATGATTTACTTTATTATATATTTTGGGACGTTCTGTAGATACCCCTATGTTATGCACAAAGGCAATAGAACAGAACGCGTGTGATCCCGCACACGGGCATAGGTTCGGTGCCTTTGGAGCACTTGGTGGATGTCATGAAATGGTCACGCGTGGCCGACACACGGACAGAGTTCTGATACTTTTGGGGCACCTAAGGGATCTTATGGAATGGTCATGTGTATGCTGATACACAGACAGAGTTCTAATGCTTTTGATGCATCTGACATAAAATGATGTTACAGACAAGTCACGTGTAGCATGAGACATGGATAAAAGTTTGGCGTTCGTGAAATGCCTTGCATGATTTGGCAATGTTATGGAATGCCCCTATATACGTATTAACCGGGCACTGTTAGAGCGCCCAGGATGAATCAACAATGTTATGGACAATCCGAGGTGGATCGTGACACAAATCGAAATCTCTGTATCCCCGTGACACCGAGAATGGATGGATGAGATGTAGTGGAATGTCTATCATGTGACTTCGCACATGAACATAGATCTAGGACCATTGTGGTCACCTAAAGAATGTATGGTATATAGGGATGGCCTAGTGTAAACCAAGGCACGGGCAAAACACAGGCGACTTTGGGGCACCCGCTATGAAATGAAATGATCATGATGGGACATCCTTGGAACATCCTTATTTAAGGCGGAATGCAATGGTGTGAACGAATGTTCATGTCACAAAAAAATATGGATGGCTGCACAAAGATATGGTTAGAATGACACACAGGACAATGTCGTGCATGCAAGGTATGAATGCATATGTCATGCAAATAAAGTGTCATGGCTACACAAAGACATGGTTAGGATGTATAACATACGAAGTGACGCTTGCTTTATGAACATGCCACGCATGAGATGTGAACGAAACATGGATGAAATGTCATAGCCTTATGAAGATGTGGTTAGTGTCAATGTCATCAATATGTTGATGTCTTGAAAATAAGTGCACAAAGATGCGATTATGACGACACACGGATGACTGTGCATGTTGATGCCTCGTGAATGAAAACAATAATGGACGTGATTTCTTTGTTTGGGATGTTCTAAGAATGCCTAATTTCATGCAAAATAGAATGCAAAAGAGGTCGTGCGTGAGCCGACACACGGATGGGGGTTCGGTGCTTTCAGGGCACCTAATGGGCATTATGAAACGGTCACATGTGCACCAGCACACGGAAAAAGTTTCGACACTTTGTAGGTCCAAATGAAATGGCGTGACATGGTCATATGGAAGCCGTTCCAGGGACAGAGTTCTGATGCTTTTAAGGCATCTAACATGAAGTGATGCTGCAAACAAGTCACGTGTAAATAAAGACACGGATGAAGGTTTTGCATTCGCGGAACGCCTTGTATGACTTGGTAATGTTATGATAGGCTCCTATGTGTGTAATAATTTGGGCATTTGTGGAGCACCTCAAGTGAATTATTAATTCCATGAAATGGTTCGATGTGAACCATAATGCACAAATAGGATTTGGTGTCACCGGGACACCTATGATGATTGAATGTGATGTCATATGATGGCATCATATGAACCGTCAGATAGAAGAAAATCTAGGACCATCGTGGTCTACTATTGAATGATATGATATTTTGTGAAATGGCCGAGTGCAATCTGGTGCACAGGCGAAAGTCGAGCAGCTTTGGGGTACCCGACATGTCATGGAATGAAATGCTCATGAAGGGCACTCTTGACACATCCTTTATTAGGTGGGATGATTAGACGTGGATGCATATGTCATATGAAAATGCAAATGGCTGCACGAAAATGTGGTTAAAATGCATGTCATGCATATATGTTGGAAGATGGCTGCTTGAAAATGTGGTTAAAAATGACACATGAGATGATTATGCGTTTTTAATGCTTCGTGAAAAAGTAAAGAGAAAATCACCTTGGAACAAATGTTAGCACATGCAAAAATATGCTCTCCCTACCAACCTTATTTCTCCTTTCGATTGGTCACACATTCTTCCTAGGTGTTGGGTCTTTTTGGCATCAACGGGGGATACCAAAGGCGCACACTCAATCATTCAGTTTTAATTTTGTGTCTTGGTAATCCTAGGGGAAGTTACTAAGCCATTATATGTGGGCCAAAGTCAAACCAAGGGTCATACAGGCTCCCATAGCAAATCAACACTTCCCCACCGTAGAACACGATGTAAGGTCATGCGGGACTATGAGTGGTTTACCCTGTCGGGTGTCTTCAATCCTGGCTGTAGAGGTGGTCCACCTTTTTGGGTAAACCGGGGCTAATCAGTGTGTTTGAGGGGTTGAGAAGAAGAAAATGTCATGATATGCAAAGGTATGAGTAAATATGGTATTTATAAATCAATAAGTGAATACAAGTGAGGTTATATTTCAATAGTTGCCTAAGTTCCTTAAGTTTATAAAAAACTTTTAAAGAAACATCAACATCCCTAGCAGAGTCGCCACTGTGAGCGGATGACTTTTTCAGAAAGCGGGATGCGGCGAAGCGAACTGGGGAAAAAGATTTGGTTTTGTTTGATTTGTGGAAAAGCGGGTTTTGTTTATCTTGTATTAGGGAAAATCATTCGTTCGTTTTAAAATTCCTTTTGTAGAAAACGTTTTCTCGTTTTATTACTTAAAGACCTCGAAACCTCAATTTTGAGATCAGTGACAGAGTCGCCACCCGGATCAACTCATCCGGGAAATTCCGGTTCAGCTCCCTACCGAGCGCAGATTACTGTGCCTATTCCAGAGATTCAGAGTTCGGGCAACTTACCTGCTTAACCTCAAGCTTGTATTCGTTTGTTATTTATAAAACCATATTTATTCAATTTATTATCTTTTCTAACCCCAATTTGTTTAATTTATTAGCCCGTGCTAAAGCAGAATGCAGAAAATAAATTACAAAAAAATAAATCATCCATGCAAACATACAAAAGAACAATGGAGGCCACTTATACAACCAAATTGAATAAAAGATAAAAACTCTCATCCTCACATTTACAATCCCCTAAGTACACGAGGATCTAAAAAAATAAAACCGCCTAATTACATGGATTAATCTATTAAATATAGCAAAAATAAAAATAAATGCTGCAAAACAGACTGATTAGTGCTGTTTATATTATAAATACAAATAGGACTCAAATCAGGATAGAATTGGGATTTGGGAAGCGGGGGCATGCATTTTAGGGGGTAACCGGGGTCGACCCGACCGGTCGGACCGGTTAGACTTGGAAAACGGTTTTGAAACCCCTTGTGGATTTTTATGCTGGAAAATTAATTTTGGAAAACCATTTGGCTCGGTTTCATGCAAATTTCCACTTTTGTGGGTCTATTATCCCGGAATTCAGGGTTCCGTTCATGTGGGTTTCTAAACTCAATATTCATCTAGGGTCTAAAACACAATAAACACACCAAAAACATTTGAGAAAAATACTACTTTGCATGTTTTTAATACTTTCTAGGGACTTGATAGGATTCGGGGGTCCGCTAATGCTGAACTGTGGATCCGACTCGGATAAAACAACCCCGAAACTCAGAAAATAAACCCGGGAAACATCAAAAACCCTAATATCCGTAAGTATGGAAATCTAAAAACCAAAATATTATGACATACGGATGAATTTGGGCCGGAAATTATCAAAAAAGAATGTTTAAAATGGAAAATAGATTGTTTTCGGCTGATCCGGACAGATCAGGGATCTGTCCCTGAAGAACAGAGCCGGGCAGCTCTAGGGTCCGAGCTGGCCTGCTCTACTCATCACAAACACAGCTATCCAACTGTGTTCATGAAGAACACATCCTTACAGCTATGGTGGGCAGACCAGTTTCCGGAAAAATGCAGAAAGAAGAAAACGCACAGAACAAACAATGCAAACAGGTTTAAGGCCTCTCAGAGTTTACCTGGGTGTTGTTTGAATGCTTTAAACATCCAAAGAGTAGATTGAAAGCTTGGAATGCTTCCTGGGAACTCAATCGACTGAAAACCGTAACAATCCGAAACTACTCGAAACAAATCCGATATGGTTTCCAACCAATGAGCAAAGGTTAAATGGTTTGTGTTTAATGTTTAGGGATTGATTTTTAAGCCTTGGTCTTTATGTTTTTGGGTTCTTAAGTTCACGGCCACCTTTCTCTCTTTCTCTGCTTCTCTTATCTTCTCTGTTTCTTTCTTTTTTTTTTTTTTGAAATGCCTCCTCTTTTTTTATTAGTTTCTCCGCTTTTTTCTGATTTTTTCCTCTTTATATCCCTCCCTCTCTCTCACTCATTTCGTTCCATCAATTAGCCGTCTGAGCTCTCTGAAATCCTGCCTAATTTTTGTCTGCCGAGACAAGTTGCTTTGCTTTGCAGAGCAACTTATTTGGACCACTAGAGCCAGCCGGCTCTAGTTAGAGCCGGCCGGCTCTGGTTCAAAAACTAGAGTCGCTTGGTTCTACCGAAAATTGGGGCAAAATATTGAAAGTCAAACGCGCAGACCAAACCCTAGAAACCGTTTGGGAGACCGTTTCAGGGAGTTTTGGATCGCGGATTGCTTGGTTTTTAGGACATTTGAGATTCTCCAAGCAACATTCCGATCGCTTCCAAGTCCTGTTCAAGTCCGTCCGATCCACAGGTAACTAAGGAATTCTCATCACAGAGGTTGGGAAAAACCCGTGCTCACAGCGGTGAACAGAAGGGTGCTGGAATCGGGGTGCTAATAGCCTCGCCAAACGGTGAAATCATCCCTTTATCAAAGAGGCTGAATTTTCCCATAACCAATAACGGGGTACAGTATGAGGCATGCCTGTTTGGGATGGAGGCTTTGTTGACGCTAGGAGCAAATGACGTATTGATCATTGGAGATTCACTTTTGGTGATTAGGCAAGCTCAGGGCGGATGGGAGTTGAAAGAGGAAGGCTTACGACCTTACTTGGAGCTACTACAGTTCAGAAAAGAATTATTCGGCCAATGTGAATTCAGACATGTCCCCAGGGATGAAAACAAGATGACTGATGCACTAGCGACTCTATCCTCTATGTGGGAAAATCCAGAAGAAACTCAAGTCCAGCCACTGGTTATAGCAACTTCGAAACAACCCTGCTTTGAAATGCACAAGGTAATGGAGTTGACAGCTGAAGAAAAGCCATGGTTCTTCGATATCTACCAGTATGCAAAGGAAGGAAAATACCGAGAGGGACTTAGTGTTTTTGATAAGGTGTCATTAAGAAAGCTAGCCAGTCAGTTCAGAATCTTTGAAGATAAGCTATACAAGAGAATAGTAAATGGAGTTCCCCTAAGATGTCTGACAAAGCAAGAAGTAGAAACAGTAATGTAGCAAGTACATGTAGGTTCCTGTGGGCCATATATGAATGGACTAGCTGTGGCCAGGAAGATAATGAGACAAGGGTACTTCTGGATGACTATGCAAGCAGATTGCATAAGAAAAGTGAAGAGATGTCACGAGTGTCAGATCTATGCGGATATCAGTCATCTTCCACCACTTGAATTACAGAACTTAGCGACCCCTTGGCCATTTTCAGCATGGGGAATAGATATGATTGGTGAAATCCATCCTGCAGCATCTAATGGACACAGATTCATAGTGGTTGCAGTTGATTACTTCTCAAAGTGGGTGGAGGCAGAATCCTTCACTAATGTGACAGCCAAGCAGATGGTCAAATTCATCCAGAGGAACATTTTTACTTGATACGGGATTCCTCACCACATAGTGACTGACAACGGAGTGCAATTCCAAGGGGCAAAAGCTGAGCTGCTTGCAGAACATGACATTGAGCACCACAAGTCTTCTCCATATAGGCCCCAAGCTAACAGTGCAGTAGAAGCAGCTAATAAGGCAATAAAGAAGATCTTATCAAAAATGGTAACCACCTACAGAGTTTGGGCTGACAAATTGCCATACACTCTTTGGGGTTACAGAACCAGTGTCCGAACACCAACAGGAGAAACTCCTTATGCCTTAGTATATGGGATGGAGGCAGTGTTGCCAATAGAAATAGAGCTCAAATCGCTCAGAGTTGCCCTAGAAGCTCAATTGCCAGAGACTGAATGGGTTCAAGCTAGATAAGAGCAATTGGCATCGTTAGATGAAAGGCGACTGAAAGCACTAGATCATTTACAGATGTACCAGCATAGAATGGCCAGGGCTTATAACCAAAATGTGAAGCACTCTAAGCGGTAGTTGAAAGCAGGAGACTTAGTGCTGAAGCAGTTAAGGCCTTCAAATGTTGATGTTCGAGGAAAATTCAGACCTAATTTGGAAGGGCCCTATGTTGTGAAGAAGGTGCTATCAAAAGGTGGTGTTAGCATCATGGGCATGGATGCAAATGAGTTCACCAATCCTATCAACCAAGACCACTTGAAGCTTTATCATGTCTAAAATAAAAAAAAAAAGAGAGAGTCTACTAGGTAGAAAACTCAAAAGAGCGGCCTAGGCAAAAATTAAGACACGAGAGAAAATGATCAGTCGGAAAATCCGAATGGGATGACTGGTGACGGGTTCTGGCTCTGTGTGGAATGTATACCATCTGGGGAATTAATCTGTTCAAATGTACTCATTTTGGTTTCATCAATAAAGTGAAATGTTTATTTAAATATATTTGCAATGGTTATGACAAAATGCATAAACAAAGTTATCATACTTAAACATCCTCTTAAAGGCAGCACTTT
Organism: Euphorbia tirucalli; assembly: GCA_039660915.1. Taxonomy (NCBI): domain Eukaryota; kingdom Viridiplantae; phylum Streptophyta; class Magnoliopsida; order Malpighiales; family Euphorbiaceae; genus Euphorbia; species Euphorbia tirucalli. The sequence goes on from CM077632.1 coordinate 60,768,922, forward strand.
GCATTTAACTGGTCGAACACATCATGCTATTTAACAATGGAAATGTACTAAATACATCTAATATGAAATCTTTTATTGTCCTCCAAGTCCAATTCAACTTTCCGAAGAGCGACAGCGATTGCCCGAGAACTTGCTGTTTCAATCGATCGGTTTAAAAAAAAAGGCTCGCTGGGGTGAAAACCGAAAAGGAGCCCTAGGCAAAAATTAGAGCAGCTCGCTGGGCTGAAAACCCGTATTGGGCAACCCAGGAAAAATTTAGAGCACATCCAAATTCACTAATTACTAGGGTGAGAAACCAAGTCTTCCCATCATCTCCCCAACAGGATTCTCCACATCACTCTCCAGTAGAACGTTTACAAAGGATACTATGATCTTTTTCTCCAGCATCGTCACGCATTCCTAGCAATTATCTCATTTCCCTAGTAGTCCTCACATATATCTTTAACAAGGGGAAGTCTTACCCGAAGAACGCCTTCCACCAGCCTGGGGCAAAACATACCTCTCCCCAGTAGAAAGAGGAAACATCAAATAGCATGAAGTACATCCATATGCATATACATCATTATACATGCATACATAGCATACACAAATCATTCATCCCCAGCTAGTCTTCATTCTTGATCGAAGGGGCAAAAATTTTTGTTCAAAATCTCTCGATCAAGGAATGAAGACTTGCCATTTCAAATGCAGGAACTCATCATCCACAGCTTCACATCTCCAGCAGATCTGCCTCGGGTAATGTAAAGCTGGTATCGGCCCAGATATACTTCATCTCAAGTTCTCCAGCAGATCCACCTCGGTTAATGTAAACCCGGTATCGGCTCAGATCGGCTTCATCTCAAGTTCTCCAGCAGATCCGCCTCGGGTAATGTAAACCTAGTATCGGCTCAGATCGGCTTCATCTCAAGTTCTCCAGTAGATCTGCCTCGGGTAATGTAAACCCGGTAGCAGCCCAGATTGGCTCCATCTTCAAATCCCTAACAAACTTTGCCTCGGGTAACTTAAACCCGGTATTGGCCAATCTGCCTTTCACCTTCCTTTGCCTCGGGTAACCTAGACCCGGTATCGGCCAATCCACATTCCATCTTCCTTTGCCTTGGGTAACCTAAACCCGGTATTGGCCAATCCGCCTTTCACCTTCCTTTACCTCGGGTAACCTAGACCTGGAATTGGCCAATCTGCATTCCATCTTCTTTCGCCTCGGGTCATTTAGATCCCGTATCGGCCAATCCGCCTTTCACCTTCCTTTGCCTTGGGTAACCTAAAATCGGTATCGGCCAATCCGCCTTTCACCTTCCTTTGCCTTGGGTAACCTAAACCCGGTATCGACCAATCCGCCTTTCACCTTTCTAGCCTCAGGTAACCTAGACCCAGTATCAGCTTATTTCTTCCCCAGCTTTGCCTCGGGTAACCTAGACCCGGTATCAGCTTATTTTAATAGTGGGTTCTTCCTTGTGTTTGCGGTGCTTTGATTCGCGCTCTTAAATTCATCATCTCAGGTATTTTGGACCTGGATCCGGGTGTCGAATTTGATCACGCGAGGGGTAGCTGTAAGTGCCGAAATTTTCCGTAAAAAAAAAATCCATCGTCTGTCACATGACTGTAATATACAGTCGTACGACTGTAACATTGGAGCAGGTACAGAAGCCCATACTTCTGCCACAGAAAAAAGGAGGAAAAGAAGAGGGAGCAATTAATGCTCCGCCCCTTGCAGCAAGAAAGCAGGGGAGATAAAAAGAAAGAGAAGAGGAAGGATGGGGGACTTTTGGACAATTGATTTCTGGTCTTGGAGAGAGAGTTTAAAGAGAAAAGGGAGAAAAAGGGAAGGAAAAGAACCATTACAAACTCATGCTTTTTTCCTCTTCTTTTTCTTTTAATTCTCAAGTGTTAAGTTTAAAATCTATTAGAAATTAATAGGTTGATAATCTGACTTCCTAAACTTAATCAATTTCGGACTAGAAACTCTAAGAATCCTTGACATTATGGAGATTTTGGACCCAACTTCCCAACCTTGACTCAAAAGGAAAAAGAACAAATTCAAGTGGATTGGTGCGTCATCAGGGGTCATTCCTACGGTGGATTAGCGCCAAAGAGGTAAACATACTTCAATCTCTCTTTTTCTCATACTTTCTGGGTGATTGGATGTGATTTGGTGCATTTTATTTCAATTTTTGCGTTTTCTATTTCTGGAAGTCAAGAACATCCGTGTGACTATTCTTGAGTGGTGGAACAGTCATACGAGTGTTTTTGATTTCCCTCCACTTTTAAATTTTATTTTGAATAATTTTGGCGAAATCCTGAAATTGGACGATTTACAGTTGCACGACTGTAATTACAATCGTACGAATGTAATTACAGTCGCACAATCGTAATGCTCGTCCAATGGCAGAATTTCCAGAATAATCCCTAAAAATTCAGAAAAATCAGAAAATCATCAAAATGAATTTTATTGTTGCATTCACGACTCTAGATTTAATTTTCAGTATTATTGCATTTAGAATAATACAAAGAAGGAAACCCGATTCTCTCGAAAACCGATCCACCTCACATGCTAAAATTAAATTAAACCGGAAAATAAATTATTTTCAAAATGATTTTCGCACAAAACCAAAAATACAGGGACGTTTCAAAATGTTTTCCAAGTCTAATCGGGCCGGCTAGCCGAGCCGACCCGGTTATCCCCCTAATTGCATGTTCCCGAATTCTTAAAATTCCATTCTGTTTTACTTGAGTCCTATTTATGGTGTGCCGTATATTGTGCTAACCTTTTGTTTTGCAGCTTTTTATTTTTATTTTTAATAAATTTATCCGTGTATCCTAGCCGATTGTATTTTTAGATAAATCGTGTATTTTCGGCGATTGTAAAGTGAGGACGAGAGTTTTTTCCTTTTTTATTCAATTAGGTTGTATAAACGGCCTCTATTATTTTTTGTATATTTGAATGTATGTTTTATTTTTCCGCAATTAATTTCTTGCATTTTGCTTTAGCATCGGTTGATTAAAATAAACCAATTGGGATTAGGAAAAGATAATAAAGCGAATTAAATATGGTATTATAAATTGTAAAGTGAAAACAAGTTAGAGGTTAAAGTAAGTTATTTGCCCAAACCCTAAATCTCTGGATTAGGTACAGCAGTCTGTCCTCGGTAGGGAGTTGTACCGGAATTCTCGGATGAGCTGATTTGGGTTGCGACTCTATCACTGATCTCGGGATTTAAGTTTTGAGGTCTTTAAGTTAAAAACAGGAAAATATTTTCTACAAAAGAATTTCCAAGTTAAATCCATAATTTTCTAACTCAAGATAAACAAAACCCGTTTTCCAAAATCAAAATCAAATCTACTAATCATCTTTTTCCCCGGTCCGCTTCGCCGCGTCCCGTTAAAAGGTCGTCTGCTCACAAACATCATTCCGTGTGACATTCCTAACCACATTTTCTACAGCCACTTGCATTTTGCGTGACATACACATCCATGCCATTTCATTCCATTCCATCTAATAGGGGACGTTTTGAGAATACCTATCACTACCATTTCATTTCATACCATGTCGGGTACCCCAAAACTACTCGTAGTCTACCTGTGCACCGATTTTCACTCGGCCATTCCACTATATCATGTCATTCACTAGAAAATCACAAAGATCTTAGGCCTTGTTGTGTGGCAAGTCATACGACAACATAACACTATGACATCCCCATTTCATGTCCACTTATCATTGGTGTATCAGTGATGCCAAAATCTTGCTTATGTGTTACAATCCACATCAGATTTATTCCTTGACATTAGGTACTCCATGGGTACCGAATTTTTATGCACATAGGAACATTTCATAACATCAATAATCGATCCAAGGTGTTCCATGAACGCCGAACCTCCGTCCATGTCCCCGCTTACATGCGACTTATTTGCAACATCATTCCATATTTGATGCCCCAAAAGCATCGAAACTCTATCCACGGAATGGCTTCCACGTGACCATTTCACGCCATTTCATTTTGACCTACAAAGCGTCGAACCTTTATCCGTGTGCCGGTACATACTTGACCATTTCATAACATTCATTAGGTGCCCCAAAGGTGCCGAACCTTTGTCCGTGTGATGGTCCGCACGTGACATTTCTTGCATTGTCTTTTGCATAGTCTTGGGAATTCTCGGAGCGTCCGAAATAAGAACAAAGGAAACCACATTCATTATCATCTTCATTCACAAAACATCACCCAACCATGATAATCCCACGACCATACCATACATGCCATTTAGTATGTCGTGTCTAGGGCATAACATCCATCCGTGATGCTAACCCTATGCTGAATGTGTAGTTTGGAGTCGAACTTCGAAGCGATTAGTACGGGCCAGTTCAGGGTCTGGTCAATCAGTTCAGTCAGTTTAGAAAGAGCCAGACACTGTGGAGAAGGTTAGGGTCAGTTCAGATTCAGATTCAGATTTAGAGCAAGAGTTTGGGGGATAGTTGCCTTCCTTGCCTTTTAACAGTTAGTTTGTGTTGGAAGAAACAAGCAGAACAAAAATGGCTCAAGGTGGGAATGGTGGAAATCTGCCCTTTGACATGAATGCATTTATGGCTGCTTTTCTGAATTCAAATCAGTTTAAGGCTACCATCAGGGAGCAAGTGCAGAGGGCGGTGACTGCCGCCGTGGGCTAGACTAGTCAACATGCCCAAGCCCCAGTCGAGAATGAAGGGAATGTCATTCAGGGGGGTCCTAATTCAGGAAGGAACATACCTGGTAGCAATAGGGTGGTCATCCCACATCTGGTAATTGACCATCATTCTGAGGAAGACGAGGCATTTGAAAGAGCTGGAGAGGCTTCAATTGAGACAGCCGTAGAAATGAGCCTTAAGGAGAAATTCTCTGATTTTAAAGCTCTGTTGCCAAAGCTAAAGAAGATGGTGCATTATTAGCCTGTTAAGTATGCAGATCCGTCTACTTTACTGGATGAGGGGGGAGAGCCACTCCCAGTTGGGTTTTAGATGCCTTATTTACCCCCGTACATTGGGGAAGGTCCGCCGAAAGCTCATTTGGATAGCTATGAGAGGATTATGTCTAGCTTAGGGATCGGAAAGGTCTATTTACTGAATCTGTTTCCAACTACCTTACGGGGTACGGCCGCTAAGTGGTATTTGAAGACACCAATTCACGCCCGTTCCACCTAGGAGGATCTGTCTGAGGTGTTTATGAAGCAATATGCCTACAACACTCAAGTAGAAACAACGTTGGAGGATCTGGAGAGAATCTATCAGAGGCCTAATGAATCCTTCTCAGCGTATTACAAGAGTTGGATGGATGTGCAAGTATTGGTGGACAGGGCTCCTAAACTGGAATCTCTCATTATGAAGCTGGTTGATGGTAGTTTGCCGCCTTACAAGGAGAAAATGAAGCTGAAGAGATTTCATTCCTTCAATGATGTTGTGGATTTTGCTAAACACAATGAGAGGTATGCAGAAGATGATCAGATGAACAGACAGGGTTTAGCTACTTACCGAGGCAGCCGGGGATATATTCAGGGGTACAAGACCAGTAATTCCATAACCACCCTATCAGGGTCTAGTTTAAAACCGGCCCAAACTGCAGTGACAGATCGGGTGCGATAGGCAGATGTAGCAGCAGTAGCCCGGGGCAGACAACCGAGGGTCCCTCCAAGACTCACAAACCCGTGGGTTGACACCTTAGGCTGTATTTTTGCCAAATGTAGAAAGACTGGTTTGTTACAAAGTGTGAAGCCGTATGTTCCTCCTTCTGAGGCTGGTAAAGACGATTACTGTGCCTACCATGTGATAGCAGGTCACTGCACCAATGAATGTACCGGTCTGATAACGACTATTCAATGACTAGTTACCGAAGGGAAAATTATGGGGCCCATATTGAAACCGAATGTTCAGAAAAACCCCTTGCCTAATTTCGGGGGCCAGGTTAGCATGGTTCAGTCTGGGATACCGGCCAACAGTGTGTTTGCTCAGTTAATTAAGGCCAACCAGAGTGTTCGAGCAGCTACAGCTGAAGAAGGGGAGGAAGAGTCAGAGGAAACTGAAGCACAGACATCTGTGGTATGGAGCAAGCAAGGTTCGATTGACTTGGATAACATTGTTTTAGGGGATGATGATGAAGACTTTAGGTTCAAGGAACTGAAGCTGATATAGCCGGTGGAGACAAGTAAGGGGATAGTGGTCTCGAAGGATGGCCCAGTCATACACATCACATAAAGTGGCAAGGTTTACCAACCTGTTAATGTGGCTCCTCAGGCGCCACCCAGAAGGAACAACCCAGTTACAGAAATAGACACTACTGCTCAGGGGTCGAAAAGTAAGCAAGAGGATGTGGTAGTTGAGCAACTAAAGAGAACGCCCACCCGGGCTAGCATCTGACACCTTCTCATGGAGTCCAAAAGACACCGTGAGGTGGTAATGAAGCAACTGATGAAAATGGAGGCAAACCCTACTATGACTCCTGACAAAGTGTGTGCTGTGATCATAGGGGTTGATCTGAAGGCCAACCGGGCCCCCGAGATCAGGTTTGGAGCATCTGAATTGCCGTCAGAGGGTGTGAATCATAATCGGGCTTTGTATCTGAAGGTAGAGATCATAGATAGGGTAATGCACTATGTGATGGTCGATGATAGTTCGGCCTTGAATATGTGCCCCTCCAAGATCTTGCTATATTTGGGTATTAGCACATAAGCACTTTGTAAGTCTGGTACTGTAATCAGGGCCTATGATGACAGTAAGAGATCAGTAATAGGCACATTCGAGGCCTAAGTTAGTGTAGGGGAAGTTAGATGCAATGTGTTGTTTATGGTCATCGACATCCCGGTTACGTTTTCCGTACTCCTGGGAAGGCCATGGTTTCATGCCCTGAGAAGAGTGCCTTCCACTTTGCATCAGAAGGTGAAGTTCTTGATAGGTGGAAAGGTGGTGACTGTGGAGGCAGATGAGCCATTGGTAGTAGCTACTTTAAACGCTTTAGAGCAGCCAATAACAGGTTTTCAGGTGGCAGTTGTGACAGAGGGAAGCAGTGATGAACCAAAGTTTCCAGCGTTGATATATAAGTACTTCGCCAAGCAGAAATTTGAGCCCGGCAAGGGCCTGGGAGTAAGACAACAGGGTGTCCCTAAGTTTGACATTGAACCAGGGAAATACCGTCAGCATAGACTTGGCTACCGCGAGAAGGGAGATGGGCCGAGTAGAAGATCTGTGAATTTGGTTGTGCGTCCAACTGAGAAAGTGTACGATGGGGCTTCGGAGCCAGTAGGAGCTGAGGGGGGTCAACTCCCAGGATTTGAAATCTTTTCTGATGTTGTGGATTTCAAGAAGTACGGGGTTGAGCCAGTCGTCAACATGCTCCATCTTGAGGCTAAGGATGATAAGGGAATAGTTCTGAAAAAGCAAGGACTAGTAGCCATCCGAGTCAGTGTTGAGTTTGGAAACAAAGGGGAATCTGCTGAGAATGTAAACCCAAGAAGTGGGGAAGCTGAGGTGGCCATGGAAGCTATCACCAAGGCACTAGCCGCACTAATGAAAGTCAATGCAGGTTCTGATAAAAAGTAAGCATCTGAGCCAAAGACTCTGGAAGAGCTAATGGATCAAGCTGTGAAGCAGTTGGCTAAGCTGATGATGGTTGGGAAGACCAAGATGACCGAGGAAGAACTATCTGCTGACTAGAAAGAAGCCCTTGAGGGTGACCTGGGGGACCTATTTAAGGAAGTTGAAGAGGCTGCAACAGGAGAAGACCCTCTTCATGTGGAGGATGATAATCATTTTAATGTATCTACTTTTTCTGTTTTTGATGTAAACAACTCAGCCTACAAGGCTTTTAATGCAATGAAATCTAATTTCGCTTACTTATGTGATGTTTTTCCTGATGGAACTATGCATACATATAAACATTCATTTAATGTTTTTAGCATACATGATGCATCATTACATGAAATGAATCTAGGAACAGATGATGATCAAAAAATGGTATCTGTCTCGAAAGACCTCACGCCTGAAGAAACAAGAGAAATTATGAATCTGCTCCTAAAACACGTAAAAGCCTTTACATGGTCCTACGACGAAATGCCCGGGGTTGACAGGGAAATTGCAGAACACAAAATCCCGACAGATCCGAAAATGAAGCCCATCAAACAGAAACTCAGAAGACTCAGATCGGAATGGGCAGAAAAGGTTGAAGAGGAAGTGGCCAAGCAGATAAAAGCTAAGTTTCTGGAAGTTGTAGAATATTCGGAACGGTTGGCCAACATTGTGTCGGTCGCTAAAAAGGATGGTAGAGTCAAGGTTTGTGTGGATCATAGAGATCTGAACAAAGCTTCTCCTAAGGATGACTTCCCGCTACCATATATTGATGTTTTAATCGACAGTGCCACCAGGGCCATAATGTACTCATTTATGGATAGGTTCTCAGGGTATAACCAGATCCTCATGGACATAGTTGATAAGGTGAAGACGGCCTTCATCACGAAGTGGGGGGTCTACTGCTACAGAGTTATGCCCTTCGGTTTGAAGAATGCAGGAGTCACTTACCAGAGGGCTGTCATAACACTGTTACATGACATGATTCACAAAGAGGTTGAGGTTTATGTGGAAGACATGCTAGTCAAATCAATGACCCGAGAAGAGCACCCTACTATCTTGGATAGATTCCTGACTAGGGTCGAAAAGTACAACCTCCGCCTCAATCCCAAGAAGTATGTGTTCGGGGTAACCTCAGGATAGCTTCTCGGCCATGTGGTAAGTCAGAGGGGGATCGAGATAGACCCGATAAGATCAAAGCGATCAGTGACATGCCTGAGCCAAAGACAGAGAAAGAGGTAAGATCATTTCTGGGATCGCTACAATATGTCAGTCGGTTCATTGCAAGGTTGACAATGGTCTGTGAACCCATCATCAAGCTCCTAAGGAAGAATCAGCTGGCAAAGTGGAATGATCAGTGTTAGTTAGCCTTCGACAGGATCAAGGCTTATTTGATGAATCCACTAATCCTGAAGCCTCAAATGCCGAATAAGCCTTTGGTCCTGTACTTGGCTATTGAAGATGCTTCAGTAGGGGCAATATTGGTTTAAGAATAGGAAGACAGGCGAGAACACGTAATCTACTACCTGAGTATGAAGCTGCTTGACTACGAGGTCAAGTATACTATAGTAGAAAAGACCTGTGCTACTGTGGTATGGTTGAATAAGAAGCTGAGGCATTACTTCCAGTCATACAAGGGCAAAGGTTGATCCAATGAAGTACTTATGCCAAACCCCCGCATTGGCCGGGAAGTTACCAAGGTGGTTACTCCTATTATTTGAATTCGACATTGAATATGTGACCAAGAAGACAATCAAAGGAAGGGCTGTGGCAGAGTTTCTGGCCAACCAACCTCTGGAGTCAGATAACGTCGAGAATTTAGAATTCCCTGAAGAACAGTTGGCTGTAATAGAGGCATAACCGAGCAGATGGATAATGTACTTCGATGGGGCTGTAAACAAACATGGGACAGGACTGGGAGTTATCATTGGCACATCTGATGGAGAAATCATCCCCCTAGCTAAAAGCCTTGAATTCCCCGGTGACTAACAACGGGGCGGAGTATGAAGCTTGCCTATTCGGGATTGATGCTCTGATCACACTAGGGGCACATGAAGTATTGACAATTGGAGATTCAACACAAGTAATCCCTCAGATCACCGGCTAAAGGGAGGTAAAAGAAGGGTCACTCCGGCCATACCTCCAGTTGGTTCGGGACAAGGTGGTGGAAGCATTTGGACTGTGTGAGTTCAGGCACGTGCCGAGGGAGGAGAATTAGATGGCAGACCCTTTAGCCACACTCTCGTCAATGTGGGAGGAACTGTGGAAACACCCTATGCAACCAGTGGTAGTGGAGATCGCATAGAATCCTTTTTACTTTTCGGTTAGCATTATAGCAATGGCAGAAGAACGTCCTTGGTATCATGATTTTCTACAGGGTCAGATCTTCAAGAGAACCGCCAACGGCTTACTCCTGAAGTGCTTAACAGAAAAGGAAGCCAAGGAAGCCATAAGGCAGATCCATGCAGGGACTTATGGGCCGCACATGAATGGGTTAGCCCTAGCTAAGAAAGTATTAAGGTAAGGCTACTTATGGCTTACACTGCAAGTAGATTGTATCGAAGAGGTGAAAAGATGTCACGTATATCAAGTGTACGGAGACCTCAATCATCTCCCACCGCTTGAGCTTTAAATATCATCGACTCCATGGCCATTTGCTACTTGGGGGATAGATCTCATCAGAGAAATAAGGCCACCTGCATCAAACAGACACCGGTTTATAGTTGTGGCTGTTGATTATTTCTCGAAGTGGGTGGAAGCGGAGTCATTTGCACATGTTACAGCCAAGAAAATGGCCAAGTTCATTGAAAAGCATATTTTCACACCGTATGGGATTTCGCATCATGTTGTCACAGATAATGGGGTACAGTTTCAAGGGGTTACAGCATAGCTGTTTCAAGATAAAGGGATAGAGCACTACAGGTCATCTCCGCACCGCCCACAAGCTAATGGTGCGGTAGAAACGGCCAACAAAATCCATTAAAAAGATATGTCAAAAATGGTAGTTACGTACAGGGATTGGGCTGATATGTTGCCATTTGCTCTATGGGGTTATAGAACCAGTGTTAGAACCCCCACCGGAGAAACATCGTACTCCCTAGTTTACGGAATGGAAGCTGTACTGCCAGTGGAAACCGAGATTAAGTCACTAAGAGTGGTTGTGGAAGCACGGTTTCCAGAATCGGAATAGGTTCAATCAAGATATAAGCAGTTGGCACTGATTGACAAGAAGCGTCTCCGGGCGCTGGATCACTTACAGATACATCAGCACAGAATGGCTAGGGCTTACAATAGCAAAGTCTGCCATCAAAAGCACCCACTCAAGGCTGGGGATTTGGTGCTGAAGCAGATGAAATGGGTCAACGCTGACGTAAGGGGAAAATTCTAGCCTAATTAGGAAGGTCCGTATGTGGTAAAGAGGGTACACTTTCGAAAGGGGCAATAAAGATTATGGATATGGACGGGAATGAGTTCGTCAACCCCGTCAATCAAGACAAGCTCAGGCAGTACTGCATGTAAAAAAAAAAAGAGTCCGGTGAATCGAAAACCGAAAAGGAGGTCCACACAAAAATTAGGACAGTCCGATGGATCGAAAACTGAAAAGGCAGTCCATGCAAAATTCAGGACAGAGAGGTGAGCACCATCGACTAGAAAATCTGCAAAGACCAACTGGTGGCAGTCACGGGTTCGGTCAAGAAGGATACCATTGTTAATTCTGTTCTTAGCTTCATTTCATTATTGTTACACATTGTTCTAAAACATTATTAATGAATAAATGAATGAACGCTTTTTCTGTTCGCTTAAATGTCTTAAGTTTGCCCGAAATTGGATTTTTGTTAGACATGTATATATGATTGTACGCATTCCATGTTTCGCATGCATCGCATTCTAAAAAAAAAGAATTCGATGGACTAAAAACCGAAAAGCGGTCCATGCAAAAGTTAAGACAGTCCGATAGATTGAAAACCCACGAGGGCAGTCTACACAAAAGTAAGGACATAAAATAAAACGACAAAATAAAAATAATACAGCAATAACTCCACACAACATGAAAGAAACCTACAAGCCGAGATATCTCAGGGTCAAGATCTCACGCTCGCGTCTTGTAGGATAGGTCACTAAGTCAGCTAGCCAGGCACTATAGCGACCATCTATCTCCGCCGAAGCTACATAGCCATATCTCAAAACCTTAAAACGGATGGGGTTCATCCACTGCTGCTCACATGTCGGGGCCATCGTTGTGTGAATTCCCCACATTTGGTCATGCATAAGGAACGAGGCACCCCCTGTAGTTACCCGTATTGTCTGTATAACCACGTAGGGGAGTAAAACGTCACTTTGGACAATCCAAGGAGCTGCCCGCCTCCAGCCCAAGTCTCTGTAGTCACTTGCAAAATGTCCCACCAGGGGCAAATCCAACGGATGGATGCATCCGTCCTCTCTCTCAGCCAACTGAGCCACTCCTTTGTGGTCCGGGTGGCAAAGTCTGTAATTTCGACAGGCCGGTCCCAAAAACGTTTCGGGATTATCTCGGTTGAGGTGGAGGAACTCTCAGGAGGTTCAGTTTCTCCAATAGCCAAATCTACAAGGAACACAGCCAATCAGTGGGGTGCAGAATTAATCAGAATGCCAAACATGGGTTAGGGACAAACCTAAAGTAGAAGGGGAGACCCGTTGGTCTCAACCGGGTGACCAGTGTGGACAGAATCCAGATTAATCAGGGTCTCAGCCAAAATGACCCCCATGGGTGAAGCACTGTCGGCCATTTGGACTAACCGGAAGTCACAGGTCCCATCTCTTGACTTGCACCGGTCGAGGGACATCAGCAGCAGGCTCATTAGAAAAGCCCAACCAGGGGCAGAGGGGTCTAGGGCAGAACATAGGTCCATAATAGTAGACAGGTTGAGACTTCTAGAGGTAGCTCGGCTAGGAAGCAAGCGGTCTGAATGTGCCGTGTCCAGCGCAGTTAGCCTCTACAGTGTTTGCAGGTTGTCTGAACCCGATTCAGGGACAGTTAACCTGACTTCACTTAGGAGAGGAACGTAGAGGATGGCCTGAAATCCTCAACCATGGGGCATAACTCTTGCCTGAAAAATCAGAAGATGTGATCCATCGGATCCCAAAACCTGGCTGCAGTTGCTAGAAAGGTCCGGTTCAGAGTTAGATTCATATAAAACCGCATGGAATACAGACTATGGGGTGCCAATAAGGTCCAGTAGGAAGAACGGAATGTTCCCCAATAATCCTTGAGGCGGTCACGAAGTTGATCCATTCGAAAGGGGCACAGAAAGGAAAAGGAAGGGCTAAGATACAAAAAAGAACCGGACAGCTCTGGTTTGGATCGGGCGACTCTGATCTAGGTTGGGCGGCTCTAGTTTGGGTTGGGCAGCTTTGGTCTAGATTGGGTGGCTCTGGTCTGGGTTTAGGCTGCTCTGGTCTGGGTTGGGTTGCTCTGGTTCTGGTCGGGCGGCTCTATACTGAGCCAGCGGCTCTATTCTGTGTCGGGCAGCTCTGGTTTGGCTACAGCACGTACTATATATTTTTATATGAAATTTTAAACCCAAAGCCGTATGGCTCTGTTACTTGGAATCGGTATCCGACCGAAATCAACCCCAGAATCGTGAAATAAAGTCTTTGGGAAGCATAGATCATGTCAGAAGGCGATAAAAACGAGTGAAAACAGATAAAATGCATTCAAAAAAATAAGTCTGGTAGGGGAAAGTAACAGACCAGCCAAGTGAGTAAAAAATTCCATAAAATGCCAATGCAAACGAATGCACCAGTCAGTAGTCATATAACAAAAAGAAAAAGCTCGTGAGCGGGCAATATGTCCAACAACATCAAATCCAAGCCCATAGACGAGCGTCACTAACATAAACTGCAAAAGCTACGAGGGAAGGGCTACGACTGTCCCCCTTCACTCGAGTCATCGTCCTCCTCCTCACCCTTGGCCGGTCTCCTAGTCGTCCAACTAGGTGCGGAGAGTCTAATTCATGAACCTGAGGTCCGCGACGTTCCTCTGTAGCTCCTCTATCTTCCCCCTCATACGGGCCTCCTCATACCGGCGGGCGCCGACTGCAAACTGCATTAGAATTAAACAACATAGACATTATATCATACATATACATACATCTGAAACATATATACACACATATGTACATGTTGACGCAGGTACTTTCTACCATCGCCCCGTTATCCCGATGCGAGAGGGACCTGAGGGTAGAATTTGCCTGGCACAGAGCCATCCCCTGTGTCACTTAAATCTGCACAAACAATAGCGCACTGGTCAGACCAGTGGCAACAGTGATGATAAAAAATAAGTAGAGGCAAGGATACTCACATAGGTCGCATAAGGAGGAGCAGCAGCAGGAGGGGGGTGTGCCGCGATGTGCAAGTCAGCCCGATAAAGTTACCCTGTCTCATTATGTAGCATGACCCAGGGCTCCACCAGGTACTCTAGATGGCCGGGAATGAACCACCGGAGGCACTACCGGGGGAACAGGCTCAGTGTACCCTGCCTCAGTTTCGACACCAGGCACACCCGTATGTGCTGAAGAACTTCCATTTCCCTGGCCGCCGGCGATCCCAGACTCGCGGCCACTAGAACGCTTGCCCGATGATGTGCGAAGGCGTTTACCCCTCAGAGACGTCTGTAAAAAAAAGATAAAAGCAGAACAGAGACGTACCCTAGCTGGTGCATCCTCTGTCAGTGCAGTCCCGGTGGGAGGAAGAAGCTGTGTGTTGATAAATGGGGGGTAGTCACCGTCATCCCTCATAACTACATATCCGGACCCGAACAGATCCAGGTGGTCCTCTTCTGACTGGAGGTGCGGGCGGGATCCTACTCTCCCTGGGCCCGACACCCCAGTCGGTCACCTTCTTTCTGAGGTACCACTCGAAGTTGACCGGGCTCTCCATCACGAACCATCTGGGCATCAGCCTCTGAGCGTTTATCAGCTTCGGGGACCACACAGCATTCCCTCATGGCTCTTTTATGACATGCAACCAGAATGTTATTATTAAAAAACAAAAAAGAAAAAAAACTGTACCAGCTCAAAGCTTATACCCACCAGGAGCTGGCAGTAGATCCGGGGGTCAGTGTCCATCTCGCTCTAACAGAAGCCCAGCCACTGCCACAGCCGGGGGAAATCAGGGAGCTCAGTATTGGTCGGTATGGCCAATTTCGGCTAAGGAACAAAGGCGTACTCATACACTCAAATCTGCACAATATGAAAATCGGTTAAATAAAAAACTCACATTAAGGACTATCCATGTGCCCTTCACCTAACGGTGCCTCCCGTAGGCGCAGATGTCGAGGCCGAAGTATAGCTGCGCCAACTCGAATCATCCCCAGTTTAAGTTCCTTACCTCCTCTAATTGTATAAGGGAAGGGAGCACCACCAGCTTCGGATCGCTCTGACCAGTAGGGAACAACAGAGTACTCAGGGCGTATAACAGAAATGCCCGGGCATAATGCCTCGCCTCCCAAGGAGAGAAGACGGAATCCTCTGGAAGGTTGTTCTACCTAATCAACCAGTAGCCCTGCAGTGTGCTCCCCTGGACTCGCTTGCCCAGAGGAGTCAGGCTGATCAACAAGGTGTTGAGGTCCAGACTGAAGCCTCCTTGCTCCAAGGTCTGGTTAAACTCTATGGTGCACTCGCAGAAAGATAGCCCTGTGATGGCCAAGAAGTCCTCGGGCGTGATGGTGAACTTCCCGACCGGGGAAGTGAAAAGTGTGGGTGGAATCCTTCCACCGCTCCAGGAGCGCCATAGATAGACCCCTGCTCGTCCAGGGCGAGACCTCACACATAGAACAAACAGACCGGTCCAGCCCCGTCAAATCAACAATCTCCCGCACCTCGTTAGGGAACCTCTGGTACCAAGCCAGCGCGTCAGATATGGAGCCGGCCTCCTGGTTATGGGGCCGCGTCTGCAAAACAATAAACAGGGAGTTTTATGAGTTATTTATATTGCGCATTGCTTGAATAAGTTGACTGGAAGCATTTAAAATAAAATTAGAACAAAAAAATCTGGTTTTGGTCGAACCAGAGCCGCCGGGCCCTAACCACAGTCGGCCGGCTATGTTCTGGGAAGAACAGAGACACCAGAGCCGCCGGGCGAAGAACAGAGTAGCCCGGCTCTAACGTTGAGCCGGCTCTGTTCGGAAAAACCGATGGTTTTGGTTCCTAAACCTAGGTTTTGCAATTTTTCACCCTAAAATCGATTCTAATCAACTTTAAATCATCAATTAAGTCTCCTAAGGGCAAAATCAACTCTAAACATGCATCAATTTCATGTAATTTTGCCTAATTTCGTCTATTATATTTCAGAAATTCAAAAAATAGAGAAAAAGAGGAGGTTGGAAAAAACTAACCAGATTCTGAATGATGTGTGTAGATGGATTCAGAGTCACGAGTACAGGATCATTTCTCTGAACCCCACAGTACGAAACCGTCTCCCGTAATCCGTACACCTCCACTGTAGACTCAGTGGGTAGAAATAATTCCCCTTCGGGTAACACGTATCTCACGTGAGGGAAAGGTTGCATGGGAGTGTTTGGGAGAATAGCCTTTCGCATTTTTCTCATCTTGGCTAGAAGAATTTCAAAGAGAAATTTTTAGACAAAAAGTGAGAAGAAGAGAAAAAATATATGGGTGAAGAAGAAAGGGGCCGGCGCCCCTTTTTATTATTCTCACCCCCCGCCTGCTAGAGCTGGGCGGCTCTAGCCATGAGCCGGACGGATCTATCTTTAAGCCATCGGCTCTGTCTTGCCATGACAGAGCCTCCCATCTCTGATTCTCCAGCTATTGCATTTTTCTCCATTTTTCATAATTTCCATTTATTCCAATTTAATCCCAAGAAGGGTATTTCTCGCTTTTGCAGGTATCTAGGGGTAAAAATAATCAAGCCGTATTTATTCTTGATCGAAGGGGTAAAAATTTTTGTTTCCAAAATTGTTGATCAAGGAATAAATACGTGCTTTCTACTCAACTGCAACAGTCTACTCCATCACACGGAGAAAATAGCCTTGTTTGGGTACTCCACCACACAGAGAAAATCATTCTTTTTCGGGTGCTCCACCACACGGAGAAAATTGCCTTATTCGGTACTCCACCACACGGGGAAGAATTAAATTTTTATCGGGCACACTCTGCCATAGAGAGTCGACACCAAGGGCAACACACCACCACAAGGAGTTGACACCGGGGGCAACACACCACCACAGGGAGTCAACACCAGGGGCAACACTCCACCACAGTGAGTTAGTATCACGGGCACACTCCACCACAGTGAGTCAGTTTGAGACCAAACCAGCACCCCCAATGAGGGGCATCAGGTGCGTCATCTTATCCTTTCTCACTGTGCTCCCAATCGTGAGACCAAACTCGATCTAGGCTTCACAGCCGACCATGAGTCGACTTTGGTCCCACGAGGGGTAGCATGTGAGCACTGGTTTTCCCGACCTCTGTGATGAGAACTCTTTGTCACCTCTGTTAAGCAGTCGAACCCTGAAAAGAGCAGTATGTCGCCTGGAACATCTCGAATTTTCCGAAAACAAGACAATCCTCGATAAAGGTCCCCCGGCTAGTTCTAGGGTTTTTAGGGTGTGCTTCAATTTTTGATGATGTTGCCCCTAGCTCTACCTAGAGCCGGGCAGCTATAGTTTTCAAACTACAGCCGCCCGGCTCTAATAGGCTAGGCAAGTTGCTCTGCAAAGCAGAGCAACTTGTCCCGAAGCAGAACGAATTCTGTGAAATTGAAAAAATTGAAGACAGCGCAATTAATTTGTGAAATCATTTCTTTGCTGTGAGATAGAAAAGGAAATTAAAAAAATCAATTGGGAAGGATTTAGTTCAGCTGAATAGAAAAGAGAAAAGAAAAAGAAGTAATAGAGAGAGATAGGAAAGAGGAAAAAGAGAAAAAAATAGTAGTTACAGAGAGATAGGAAAGTGAGGAAGAAGAAGAAGAAAGAAAGGAGAAAAAAGGAAACCTTGATCTTCAAACCCAGGACTCATTGCCTAATCATTCCACTACCCATTTCGATCGTTACTCATTGGTTCGTGCAAATTTTGGGTTTTGTTTCGGATTCGTTTTTAGGATTTCAGAATATTCAAGGATTCAAGTCACATTCTAGATTTTCAATCCGTTTCTGCATATCCAATACACTGGAACAGCATCAAGGTAAACTTTGAGATGCCTTAAACTTGCGTTCATTGCATTTCCCGTGTGATTTTTCTCTGTTTTCTCAATTTTTAGAAAACCGGTTACTCGGATATAGCCGTACGGCTCTGTTCCCCAAGAACAGAGCTGCACAGCTCTGTCTCTCTGGAACAGAGCCGCCCGGCTCTAACCCTAGAGCCGCGTGGCTCTGTTCCTCTCAGGCGAAAACCCGAAATTGCCCGATCGGCTGAAAATAGCCCGTTTTCCATTTCTATGCATTCTGTTGTGAAATTTTTCGGCCTAAAAATATTTGTACTTTATTTTAGTTTTGGTTTTTGGATTTCTGTGCATACGGATATTAGATTTTCGGTTTTTTCCCGATTTTTTCTTTTGATTTCGGGGTCGTTCGATCCGATTTGGATCCGTAGTCCAGCACCGGCGGACCCCCGAACCCTATAAAATCTTCAAAAAATTCTGAAAACGAGAAAAATAATGATTTCTCAAAAAGTGAGAAAACCGGCTTCGGGTCCGGGTATTACAGCTGCCCTGCTAGGTTTAGAGCCGGCCGGCGCTGGTTACAGCTGCACGGCTATAGTTCCCGGAAAAGACAGAATCGCGAAATGACCCGTACGGATGTCGTTGCGTGATGCTGTTTTCAGATTCAGACTGTTTTTGGCGTGTTTATTGCTTTTCAGACCCTAGATGTTTGTGAAAATTAGGAAACCCGCACGAACGAAACCCTAGGTTCCTGGATAACCGACCCGCTGAAATATGGAAATTTGCACGAAATTGAGCCAAATAGTTTTCGAAAAATTGTTTCCAGCATAAAAATTTACAGGGCGTTTCAAAACTGTTTTCCAGGTCTAATCGGTTCGACCGATCGGGTCGACCTGGTTACCCCCTAAATGCATGCCCCCGTTTCTAGAAATCCCAATTCTGTCCTGATTTGAGTCCTATTTGTGTTGTGCCGTAACCTGTGCTAACCATCTGTTTTGCAGCATTTAGTTTCATTTTACTATTTTTCATGTAATTAATAGATTAATTCGTGTATTTTAGGCGTTTGTAAATTTTTAGATTTTCGTGTACTCTAGGCCCTTGTAATGTGAGGACGAGAGTTTTTTCCTTTTTATTTGATTTGGTTGTATAAGCGGCCTTTATTATTTCTGTATATTTTGGATGTATGATTTACTTTTCTGCAATTTATTTCTATCATTTGCTTGAGCATGGGCTGATAAATAAACGAAATTGGGTAGGGAAAAGATAATAAATTGAATAAATATGGCAATATAAATTAAAAATTGAATACAAGCTCGAGGTTGAATAGGTAAGTTGCCCGAACCCTGAATCTCTGGATTAGGTACAGTAGTCTGCGCTCGGTAGGGAGCTGTACCGGAATTTCCCGGATGAGCTAATCCGGGTGGCGACTCTGTCACTGATCTTGAAATTTAGGTTTCGAGGTCTTTAAGTAATAAAACAGGAAAATATTTTCTACAAAACGAATTTAAAAAAAAAACGAACGAATGGTTTCCCTAAAGCAAGATAAACCGAACCCGTTTTCCAAAATATCACGAAACTCGTTTTCCAAAAACCAATGCTTCACGCTTATTTCCCCGGTTCACTTCTCGGCGTCCGTTTTTATAAAAAGGTCGTCTGCTCACAACGTCTTGGTTTGTCGAGGAGTAGGCATAACATCTAGCTAGGGACGTTGGCTTTTTGAGTTTTGGTCCTGAAGCCGGCTCTAGAGTGATGATTTTAAAGTTCGCTCTCTTTAGGTGGAGCTATACAGTTGAAATTGGCTCTCTGCAGTGGAGCTATACCATTGAAATTGGTTCTCTGTGATGGAGCTATACCATTGAAATTAGCTCTCTGTGGTGGAGCTAAACCATTGAAATTGGCTCTCTGTGGTGGAGTTTATACCATTGAAATCGGCTCTCTGTGGTGGGTCTAAACCATCAAAGTCAGCTCTAGGGCCTTTGGTTTTGAAGTCAGCCCAGGGGGCATTGGTTTTGAAGCTAGCCCAGGGGATGTTGGTTCTGAAGTCGGCCCAGGGGGCATTAGTTTGGAGTCAGCCCAGGGGGCATTGCTTTGAAGTTGGCCTAGGGGGCTTTGGTTCGAAGTCGGCCCAAGGGACGTTGGTTTGAAGTCGGCCCAAAGGGCGTAATTCTGAAGTCGGCCCCAGGGGGCGTTGATTCTGAAGTTGGCCCAGGGGCCGTTAGTTTGAAGTCGGTGCAGGGGGCGCTGGTTTGATGTCCGCCCAGATGGTGCTGGTTTGGAGTCAGCCTAGGGGGCGTTGGTTTGAAGTCGGCTGAGAGGGCACTGATTCTGAAGTCGGCCCAGGGAGCGTAGGTTTTTGAAATTGTGTCGGGAATGCATATTTATTCCTTGATCGATAATTTTGGAAACAAAAATTTTTGCCTCCTCGATCAAGAATAAATACGGCTTAGTTGTTTTACCCCTGGATACCTGCAAAAGGCATAAAATACCCTTTTTGGGATTATATTGGCATGAATAAAAATTATGAAAAATTGAGAAAACTTGCTTAATTAAGTGTTAGAGTCGTGCGGCTCTAATTTGCACGACACAGTCATGCGGCTGTATCTAGCGTGAAATGGGCAAAATCTTTAAATAAGTGACAGAAGCCTCATTTTACCAAATACACTTATTCCTTCTTCTCTTCTGCCTCCCTTTTTCTCTCAAATTCCTTTGAACCCAATCTCCAATCTTCAAAATGATGAAGAAGCTCCGGAAGGTGATTCATCCGACTGCTCCTTCATAGCCCGCCCTTCACACGAGATACATTCTGCCAAGGGGGTAGTTTTTCTTGCCCACTGAGACTACAGTGGATGTATATGGGCTCCAGGACTCGGTTGCATATTGCAAAGTCAAGAGGAGTGATCTAATACCCGTCACACTTCAGCCGTCCATGCATACGTCCCAGAAATTGGTTAGTTTTCCCAATTTTCTTCTTTTTTTCATTTTTTTATTTCCTACAAATGTAGAAGAAATTAGGCAAAATTAGGTGAAATTGATGCATGTTTAGGGTAGATTTTTCCCCTAGGAACTTTAATTGATAATTTGGTGATGATTAAAGTTGATTTTAGGGTTGAAATTGCAAAACCTAGGGTTTTTCTTCGAAATTATATGTTTTCCAGATAGAGCCGTGCGGCTCTACGTTATAGCCGTAAGGCTCTGTTCTTGACATTGGCCCAAAAATGTTTGGACAGAGCCGCACGGCTCTATATCTGATGATTACAACTGCGCGGTTGTAATTATAGCCATACGGCTATGACTGTAGTCGTATGGCTATAAGGGATAGAATATAAAAAAATTTCTTTCCTTCAATTTCAATGCTTTTTATTTGGTTCGTGTGATTCATGTGTGGCCCTGATAACTCATAAAAACTCCCTGTTCATTATTTTACAGGATCGGTCCCATAATCATGGGGTCGAGGCGCTATCAAACGCTCTAAGATAGTATAGGAGACTCCCCGACACGGTGAGGGGGATAGTCGATGCTATGGGGCTGGAGAGGATGGTGTGCTCGATGTGTGAGCATCCTCCCCTGGATGAGCCGTTGTATGTTGACGGCATTGATTGAGTGGTGGATGGATTTCAGACACACCTTCCCCTTCCAAACTAGGGAATACATTATCACGCCTGAGGATTTCACAGCTATTAGTGGGCTTTCTTTTGGCGGGCGCATTATCGACTTCAATTAGACTCTGGAAAGAGGAGGTTTTAGTCCCGCGATCATCATCATGCTGATCGGCTTAGTACAGGAGGATCCATTGTAACACCCTTCGGGACTACTGATTGGGGAAGCAGGCTGAGCTTCCTGAGGAATCAACTTTCTCACCTAAGGATACGAGCCGCTATGCTTGGGCTTTCCTCCTTTACGGCCTTAGCACCCTGGTTTTCTCTATAGGTCAGAGCGACCTGAACTTGGCTATCCTCCCCTCACTGATCCAGTTGGGTGACATAAAGGACTTGAGTTGGGGACCAGCTGGCCTGGCTTAGTTATACTATTCCCTTTATATATGCACCCGGGGGAAGCATAGGGAGGTGAAGGGCCCTTGGATCATCGTTCATGTGAGTTTCTCCAACTTTTTTTATAACTTTCTTATTATGCACCCTTTGTAGATTTAGGTGTAGGAGTATGGGTTCATCCTCCAACCGGTGGTACACATCCCCTAGACCACAGAGCTCTATGATTTCCCCTGACTGAGACGGTGGTTGGGTTTCAGCTGGGGTGAGGTGGACAGGACCGTGGAGGAATGTCAAATGTTCCTAACCCAAATGACGTTCTAGGAGGTATACATCTCCCCCTTTTATGCATGCTGAATTCTGGTATTTCACAACTATTCTCTAGTCTTCTAACTTTTGGTCTTTTGATTTCAGTTGACCAAGGAGCCATGCAGGGGAGCTGCGTTGCCTTAGGAGGTAGCGGATACCTAGAGGCTGATGCCTAAGAGGATTGCTATGGAGTGCCCGTTTGGTATGTGATGGGTCCTAGGCGTAGTAGTAAAACTAAACCTAGAAACGCACAACTAAGGTAGTGTACCTATCGTTGACAAGTAATAATTCTGGTTGGTCCAGGTATCGATCCCACAGAGAAAAGAATATTCTGCAAACACTAAACTACTCGGGTTCCTTGCGTGTCCTAGGCGGAACGCAGTTTTGGGTTGATTATATTAACAACTAAACTATCCTACTCCTAGTTGATCTATTCCAGCTTACTTTGCACTTGAGTTTTGTGTTATCAATTGGCGGTTTACCGACCTATGAATGCTAATGGGGATGGCTTTATCAATTAATTACAAAAGATGAATTTAACTTAACAATTAACCCTTGATTATGCTCTTTCGATAATACAACCTAGCGTATCTAGATCTTTTAGGTCCTTAGCCAGTTTTCCTTGTTTAGAGGCGGTCTAATTCTAAAGCTCAGAAAATAGGGGCACGTAAGTTCCACAGTGTCGTCAATACTAATGGTTTCCTAGGTGTCAATCTAGGTAATGCCACAAATATGAACTTTAATAAATTAAGATCTTATGAGACTAGACATTCATTAAAGAAATTACATAAAGAAGAGGAATAAAAATTGAATTTAACTTGCAACAATTGTATTAATCAAGAAAGATGAACGAATTCAGTGTTTACAACCAAACATAATCGATTTGCAGAATCAAACCTAACTTAATCAAATTACAAAAGAGAAGAAGAAAAACTTATGCCCTTTTGGTCCGATTAACCGGATTCCGACGGTGTGAAGATGCTTAGGGTGTACCTCTATAGACGAACTCAAGTCGGAACCAAGAACGTCACAAAAGGGGAAGATTCTATGCAAAACTACAACCAATCGATGGTTCAAAACTCAAAGAAATCAAATAGTTCAAGCTCAAAAACCTCACTACAAGTTTCTGCTCTCACTCAAAAAGACTTGAAAAAGATCCTTTCAAACATAGAAAATAACCTATTTATACGGCTAGGTTAAAACCAGGAAAAAGAAGAGATGAAAGTAGGGCAACAGCAGGTTTCGGGGCTCGGCACGCCGTGCTGTGCAGAATTGAAGGCGGCAGGCCGTGCTACTAGGGTTGGCACGCCGTGCCGTGTGATTTCGGGGTTGGCACGCCACGCTGATCTGAGTGGCACATTTTCGTGCCGCTCCACTGGACTGCATCACCTGGCACGCCGGGTTGGCACACCGTGCCCTAATTGTGGCACGCCGTGCCACCTTGATTTTCAGCACTTCGAACTCTTCTTTGCCGCCGATGCTCCAACTTCCGGTCCGGGTCATAATACCTGTCCAAAACAAGCATAAAGAAACATAACCGCACCAACGCAACGGACCATAAAAACGACAAATTATCAAAAATTACAAAAACAACCCTAGAAAACATGAAAAATACTAAAAGTTATAAAAATCTATCCAACACCTAAAAATCACAAAATAGTCAAAAACCACACAAACATTCACACAAAAGACTCTAAAAATTACCGTTCAAACCACGAAATTGCCTAAAAGATAAGGTCAAAAATCGACCTTATCAGTATGGAGTGGTATCTTGGAGAGTGGGTCTCCGATTAGCGTGCAGGCCCCACAGGGCACAGGATCCCTACCGCTCTACCTGTAGGATTATTTTGGCCGTATCTCCTATCAGCAGTGGACCATCTTGATCTCTTCGGGTCTGGGTACGTGGCAGATGGAGTGGAGGGAGACTACCTCCATTTTGCCACAACACACCTCCTCCCTCCTATTAGAGCAGTACAGGTAGGGGTATGTTTCCTCTTCCGATTTCTGTTTATTTATATTATATTGTTGTTTGCTGACATCATTTTTTTTCTTTCTGTAGCAATCCGGGAGGGCAAGCGCCCTCGTACTTCAGGTGGCAGATGCTTTAACAGTCGAGGATCCTAGACTACCTATGGTCGAGGCGATGAGAGCTCCTCTGCATATGCGACTGAGCATGATGCTGATGCTGGAATGAAGGACGCTGCACCTGTTCCTTCGGTGATCCCTCCATTGGTCCCCCACACTGGTTTCATTCCTAGTCAACTCAAGTTCCCGATAGAGCCATCCATTCAGATGCTCAATGAGTTCGGGCATTCATATCGGGCTGACCTGTTTCTTCAGGACCACCCCTACCCCACTGCTAGCCCTCCTGATACCACTTATGTGAGTACTCTTGCCTTTGTCTGCTTTTTGATTCTTAATGTTGCCATTTGTCTAATTTGTGCAACTATTTCCAAGGTAGATTTTAGTGTCTTAGGGGATGGCTCTTTGTCAAGCAGTTTTCATGCTCAGGATGCTTATGATCCAGGACAACACGATGATGAAAGTAAGTACCTGTATTTGAGTTAGTGTTGATGTGTATATGCATGTGTGTGTATGTTGTAAGTGTATGCATTTATATGACATGATGTTCTTGTTATTGATTCTGGTGTAGTCCATAGTTGGTGCTCGTCGACGCGAGGAAGCTCGTCTGAGGTCAGAGGTGGACTGGCTACAGAGGCGTTGCTCAAATTTGGAGCTTATGAACCAGACCCTCTGCACACGTGGGAGGCTCATGGCACCATCTCTGAGGATTCTGAGGGCAAAGATCAGGCAGATGATCAGGGCGATGGGGGACAGTCTTAGTCTTCTTTCGCTTGACATGACAGCCCGCTTGTAGGCTCAACTTTCTGCATGGTAGTACATTTTGCCCATCTATGGGCTTTACTCTATTGTACTTGTTCATTTGACCCGATAAATTAGCTATTCTGATATTCATTCTGAGGTTCTTTACTTTCTTCTGTGGAATTTGCATTCCTGAATGAGTTTTCTTTTGCCCTACACGCCTTTATTGTGATTTGAGTTGGTTTAATGTTTCCCCGGGCTTTATTCAATGATTTTAGACTTGATTTAGACCTAAAACCGCTTCCGAGCAGAAAAGCCGCTCAGCATTGGGTTTGGAATTTTGTATATAAGTATAGATAGAGTGTTGCCTCTGAATTATAGCCGCACGTTCTGTATACAGCCGTACCACTACAACTACAGCCATGTAGCTCTGTATACATCTGTACTGCTACAATTACAGTCACACGGCTACAGATGACTTTCAGCAACTTTCCTTCTTTCTACACCCCTTTCCAATGGATCAACTCTGGGATCGCCTTAGAGATTATTGGGGACTTCCTGCTCTTCTAACTGGGCCTTACTGGCTCCTTTTGGTCTGCAGTCCATGCAGTTCCGCATGACTCTGGATCCGAATCAGGCTTTTTTGGTGGCTGCGGCCAGTTTTTGGGATCCGACGGATCATGTTTTTCGCTTCTCTGGGCAAGAGCTATGCCCCATGGTCGAGAAGTTCAGTGCCATTCTCTGCATCCCTTGCCCCCGCGGAGTCTGGTTAGCGGTCCGTAAGTCCGATCCGGATAGCTTACATACACTTCAGAGGTTGTTCGCGCTGGACACTGCAGGTTTCGGCCATTTGCTTTCTGGTGGGGCTGCCCCCAGGAGTTTCAATCTGTCCACTATAATGGATCTGTGCTCCATTATAACCACTTTTGTGCCCGAGTGGGCCTCTCTGATGAGCCTACTGTTGATGTCTAGTCACCCGTGCGAGTATAGAGATGGGACTTGCGGCTTCCAATTAGCCTCGGCAGTGGTCCAGATGGCCAACGGTGCTTCACCCGTGGGGGTTATCTTGGCTGAGACCCTGATTTATTTGGATTTCGTTTATTCTGGCTATTCCATCGAGACCGACAGATGTTCCTTCCTACTTCAGGTATGTTCCTACCTCATGTTTTCTCATTTTGATTAATTCTACACCCTTCTGATTGGCTGGTTATTGTGCAGGCTGGTTACTGAAGAAGTTGAGTCTCCTGAGCATCCCTCCACCTTATTTGAGATACGCTCCGAAGTGCTATAGGGCCCAACATATTGGGGTCATAGACTTCACCACCTGCTCTGCAGAGGAGTGGTTTACTTGGCTAAGAGGGAGGACAGATGCATCCATCCATTGGGTTTGCCCTTGGTGGGATATTTCACATGTGACTACAAAGTCTTGGGCAGGAGGTGCGTTGCTACTCGGGTTGACCAAGGTGATGTTCTACTCTCCTGCTTCGTTATGCAGATAGTATGGGCAGGTACAGGGAGTGCCTCGTTCCTTATACACAACTGAGTGTGGAGAGTTCCCCACCGATGGCCCAGACATGTCTAGCAACAGTGGATGAACCCTATTTGCTCTAAAATCTTAAGATATGACAGCAGAGCTCCAGCGAAATTAGATGGCTGTTATAGAGCTTGGTTGGCCGGCTTAGTGACTTGCCCTACGAGACGTGAGCGTGAGACACTGACTTTGAGATATCTCAGTCAGGGTCTTTGGATTGTATGGAGCTGCTACTGATTGATTTTTATTTGTTTTATTTTATGTCCTTATTTTTGCATAGACTGCCCATGCTGGTTTTCAATCTATCGGAGGGTCTTAACTTTTGCCTAAATCGCCCTTTTGGGTTTTTGACTCAGCAGACTTTTATTTGTATCCTAACTTTTGCATAGACCGCCTTTCAGTTTTTAGTCTATCGGATTTTTTTTAAGTGAGATGCATGCAAACATGAAATGTGAACATCCATATATACAAGATTCAAACTCTATTTTAAACAGACTTGGGACATTTAAACGTACAGAACGAAGCATTCATCCATTCATTCATTAATAATGTTTTAGAACAATGAACTTCAAAGATGAAATGAAGCTAAGGATAGAATCAGTAATGGTATCCGTCTCAACCGAATCCACGACTGTCTCCAACCGATCTTTGCAGATTTTCTCGCCGATGGTTCTTACCTGACTATCCTAACTTTTTCATGGACTGCCTTTTTGGTTTTTGGTCCATTGGACTGTCCTAATTTTTGCATGGATCACCTTTTCAGTTTTCAATCAATTGGACCCTTCGTTTTTGCACATGTAGTATCGCCTAAGCTTGTCTTGGTTGGTGGGGTTGACGACTTGGTCACTGTTTTAATTAGTAGAATCGCTTCCACCCCGTAGACCAAAAAGGCATGGTGTTTTTCCGGTGAGTACTCTGATGCTAATCCTATGTCTTCACATGGAAAATGGTAACATGTCGAACCAATCTTTATAGGCAACTGTCATTTTCATGGAATCTTCTCTGATAGACTTATTGACCGCTTCTATCGCTCTGTTGTCTTGTGGACGATACAGAGATGACGTGCGATGCTTTATTCCTTCATTCTCGAACATGTTGTTGCCCCTTGAAATTGTTGTTCATTCTCGGTCACAACATGATTCAGAATTCCATATCGTACGGATTTTTGTGTGTGACACTCATACATGACTCCGCTTCTACCCACTTTGAGAAGTAGTTTGATGATTACGATTGTGAAATTGATGTTCGTCTGTCACAAGTGGCCTTATTTCTCTGATGCTACCAATTCCCCATGTTGCAATTACACCCCTTTTCTTGGTCCAAGTTTACAAAGCTTCTGCTTGGTTGATTTCGTCTTCAGACCCTTTGGAACTCGGTGCTCGGTAATTTCTCTATCAACCTTCGCGTGACATAGTACAGCCAGACAGAGGTTCTCACGTGCTTTTTGTAGTATTCCTGCAATTTCTCTTATCTCGTCAGGCATGAGGTCTTTCAATATGGATACCATTTTTGGGTCATCATCTGTCCCTAGATTCATTTCATGCAATGATGCAATATGTATGTTAAAGGCATTAAATGAATGTTGGTATGTATGCATAGTCCCACTCGAAAAAATATCACACAAGTAACTGAAATCAAATTGCATTAGATAATCCAGAGATTGAATCGTTCACATAATAAATAAAAACAAAACAAGTAAATCAAAATAACTATCGTCCTCCACATGCTGAAGGTCTTCTGTTGCTGCAGCATTGTAGTTCTCAATAGCTTGTCCCTCTGGGCTAGCCATAGTTGGGCAGGGGATTGTTCTAAACGTTTGGCTTCAAGGGTGGTTCCATAATCTTCCCCTCAGTGATCAACTGACGAATGGCCTTTATCAACTGAGTGCAATCGTTAGGGCGGTGACCTGGCGTCATGTGATAGGCACAGAAGTTGTCCTTTTTAGCTTCAGTTGGGGGTGAATAGGGCTTCAAATTCTGTAATAGTCCCACCTTCCTTCATTTGGCAAAGAGATGGGCTAAAGATTCTGCCTACAGGTTGGTGATCCTCTGAGGAGCCACCGCCTACCTACCCTAATTCACTGTGGCCATATCAACTTTTGTTGCTTAATCTAACGGTGCTGATTGAGCTGGTTTTGAACTAGACCCCAGTCGATGTGGTCATGGAGCTACTAGCCTTACATCCTTGTGTATATCATCGGCCACCTCGATAAGTGCCTGAGCTCTGCTTGTTCATAAGCTCTTCCTCTTCGTACCTTTCAATACGCTTAGCAAACTCCACAACATCATTGAAAGAGTGGAACCTCTTCAGCTTCATCTTCTCCTTATAAAGTAGTAAGCTACCGTCAACTAGCTTCACAACAAAGGATTCCAGCTTCGGAGCCTCATCTACCAGTACCTGGATATCCATCCATCTCTTGTAATACGCCGGGAAAGATTCATTGGGTTTTTGGCAAATCCTTTCTAGATCTTCTAGAGTGGTCTCCACCTAAGTGTTGTAGGCATGCTGCTTCACAAATGCCTCAACCAAATCTTCCCATGTGGAGCGGGTATGGATTGGCATTTTTAAGTATCATTTACCAGCAGCACCCCTCAGAGGTGTTGGGAACAGGTTCAACAGGTGGACTTTCTCGATCCCTAGACTGGACATGATCCTCACATAGCTGTCTAAGTGAGCCTCTGGTGGGCCCTTTCCAGTGTACAGAGGCAAGTGTGGCATCTGGAAACCAACTGGGAGCGACTCTCCTTTTTCTGCTAACAGAGTAGTTGGGTCTGCACACCTGACAGGGTTATAATGCACCATCTCTTTCAGCCTCGGCAATAGGGCTTTAAGATCAAAGAACTTCTCCTTAAGATGTTTTTCCGTAGCAGTCTCAATTGAGGCCTCCTTCGCCCTTACAAAAGCCTCATCTTCTTCAGGCTGATGATCAATTTCCCAATGTGGAATGGAACCCTACTACTGTCGAGAAATGTTTCTTCCCGAATTAGGAGCTCCCTGAACAACATTCCCTTCATTCTTGATTGGAGCTTAGACTGGTTGACTAGTCTGACCCGCATTGGTGGTCATCAAAGCTTGCATCTGCTATCTAAGAGTAGCTTTAAACCAATTTGAATTCAGAAGGACATTCACAAATGCATTCATGCTGAAAGGCATCCCTCCACTAGATCTGTCTTGAGGCATATTTGTTCTATCCACCTCCTCTAACATAAACTGGCTGACAATTGGCAAAGAAGGCAACTGTTCCTCGTATTCCTACTCTGATTCTGAATCTAAACTGACCCTGACTTCCTCCATGGTTACTAGTTCTGATTGGACCGATTGAGCTAACTGGCCGGACCCCGGTTCAACACGTACTAGTCACTTTGAAGTTCGACTCTAAACTACACATTTAGCATAGGGTTAGCATTGTGGATGTATGTCATGACCCTAGACACGACGCACTAAGTGACATGTATGGTATGATCATGAGACAATATGTTTCATGAATGAGAACGATAATGGATACGACTTTCTTTTTTTTCATCCCTTTTATTTTGGACATTCTAAGAATGCCCCATTCCATGCAAAAGGCAATGCACAAAGGTCGTATGTGAGCAATCACACGGATAGAGGTTCGGTGTTTTTGGGGCACTTACTGAATTTTATGAAATGGTTGTGTGTGTATCGACACACGGACAGAGTTTCGACGCTTTACAGGTCAATGAAGTGATATGAGATGGTCATATGGGAGCCGCCCCATGGACAGAATTTTGACGCTTTTAGGGCATCCAACATGAAATGATGTTATAAACAAGCCACGTGTGAATAGAGACATGGACAGATGTTCAACGTTCATGGAACACCTTGTATGATTTGGTAATGTTATGAAATGTCGTTATATGTGTAATAATATGGTACTGGTGGAGCACCTCGAATGATTTGTCAATGTCATGGAACAACCTGATGTGGATCGTGACACACAAACAGGACTTCGGCATCATTATGATACCAATGATGAATGGACATGATGTCATGTGATGATATCGTGTGACCTGCCACACGAAAATAGACATGAGACCGTTGTGGTTCGCTAGTGAATGACATGGTCTAGTGGAATGGCTAAGTGCAAACGGTGCACGGGGCAGAACAGGGGTAGTTTTGGGACACCCGATATGATATGAAATGAAATGAAATGACCGTGATAGCATACCTAGAACGTCCTTATACTAGGTTTAATAAGATGATATGAATGTCCATGTCACACAAAATGCAAATGGCTGCACAAAGATGTGGTTAGGATACATGACATATAGGGATGATGTCATGTATGCTTTATGGAAATGTTAACACACAGGATGTATATGGCACACAAATAAAATGTCATGGCTGCACGAAGACATGGTTAGCGTCAATGTCACACATATGTTCATGTTTTGAAAATGGCTGCATGAAGATGTGGTTAGAATGGCACTCGAATGATTGTGCGTGTTTGATGCTTTGTGAAAAAGGTAAAATAAAGCCACCATAGAACAAATGTTAGCACACACAATAATATGCTCACCCTTCCAACCTTATTCCTCCTTTGGATTGGTATGCATTCTTCCTAGGTGTTGGGTCTCTTTGGTATCATCCGGGGATACCAAAGGCATACTCCCAATGTTCAATTTCATGTATTGTGTTTTGGTAATCTTAAGGGGAAGTTACTAAGTCATTACATATGGCCCAAAGTCAAACCAAGGATTATACAGGTTCCGATAGCAAATATACACTCCTCATCATATAAAATGATGTAAGGTTCATATGGTGCTATGAGTGGTTTACCCCTTCGAGTGCCTCCAATCCTAGCGAAAGAGGTCGGTCACCTTCTGAAGTAAACTGGGGTGATCAGTGAGTTCGAGGGGTTGAGTAGAAGAAAATGTCATGATATGTAGGTGTGAGTAAAACATGGTACTATGAACTAGTAAAATGACTACAAGCGAGGTTATATTTCAGTAGTTACCTAAGTTCCTTAAGTTTTTATAAAAACTCTTTTAAGAAACTTTTATCCCCAGCAAAGTCGCCACTGTGAGCGGACGACCTTTCGATGGCGAAAGCGGAACGCAGCGGAGTGAACCGGGGAAAAATTAGAAGTTTTGTTTTTGGGATTTTTGATTTTGAAAATGGGTTTGCGTATGTTTTAGGAAGAAGACCATTGATTTTTTCGGAAATCTTTTTTGTAGAAAACCTTTACTTTGAATAAGAGCTTTTGGAAAACTGGTTTTACATTTCAGAAAATCCCATTTTACTACTTAAGGATCTCGAAACCTAAACTCCAAGATCAGTGACAAAGTCACCACCCGAATCAGCTCATTCGAGAAATTCCAGTGCAGCTCCCTACCGAGTGTAGACTGCAGTACCTAATCCAGAGATTTAGGGTTCAGGCAACTTACCTATTCAACCTCAAGCTTGCATTCATTTTATAGTTTATGTTACCATATTTTATTTGCTTATTTCTCTACCTATTTTTATTTTGTATTATTTAGTCCATGCTCATTTAGATGACAAAAATAAATAAAGTGCAGAAAAAGTAAATCATACATCCAAACAATTGAAAGAATAAAAGCAGAGGCCGCTTATTTATAACCTAAAAAAAGAAAAAAAGCTCTCGTCCTCACTAATACAATCACCTAGATACACGAAGATCTAAAAATTACAACCGCCTAAAATACACGAGTTAATCTATTAATTACATTCAAAATTAAAAATGAAAAAGAAAAATTAAAAGCTGCAAAACAGATGGTTAGTAGAATTATAGCACAAACACATAGGAGACTCACGACATGATAGAATTAGGATTTTAGGAGTAGGGGCATGCATTTAAGGAATAGTCGGGTCAACTCGGCTAGTTAGCCCGACCAGACCTGGAAAACGGTTTTGAAAAGGTTTTGTGCTCGAAAACAATTTTAAAAACAATTTGGCTCGGTTTCATACAAATTTCTTCCTTTTAGCGGGTCGGTTATCCCGGAACTCGAGGTTCCATTTACGCGGGTTTACTAATTTCGACATACATCTAGGGTCTAAAAACAATGAACATGCCAAAAATAGT
The DNA here is from genome assembly GCA_039660915.1 of Euphorbia tirucalli. Classification (NCBI taxonomy): domain Eukaryota; kingdom Viridiplantae; phylum Streptophyta; class Magnoliopsida; order Malpighiales; family Euphorbiaceae; genus Euphorbia; species Euphorbia tirucalli. The sequence continues at coordinate 60,801,375 of CM077632.1, forward strand.
TTGATTCTGAAGGCAGCATCACGCGACGATGTCCGTGCGGATCGTCCTATGATTTTGCCTCCTTCTGGAGACTATAGCCGTGGGGCTCTAACCACCACAGCCGTGTGATTGTAATACCTAGAACCTGAAATTGATTTTCTCACTTTGAAATTCACTATTTTGCTCGTTTTTAATGGTTCCGAAGGATTTTCGTGGAGTCCGAGGGTCCGCTAATGCTGGACAGCGGATTCGATTTTGATCAAACAACCCTGAATTCAAGAAAACCGAAACCAAGGAAACCAAAAATCTCATATTCGCATAATTAGAAATCCGAAAACTAAAGTTTTGTAGTGCACAGATGTGTTTGGATCGAAATAGATCATAATAGAATGAAAAAAATGGAAAACAGACTGCTTTCAATCGTTTCGGGGCTTTTCGGGTTTCTGCCCGAAAGGACACAACTGTGCAGCTCTAGTATTGTAGCTGCACATCTCTGTTCTAAAGAACTATAGCCGCGCGGCTGTATTCGAGGTAAATACAGCTGTGTGGCTCTAGCTGGGCAGTCAGTTTTCCAGAAATTTGATAAAATAGAGAAAAGTGCACAACAAAAGCAATGAACACAAGTTTAAGGCCTCTCAGAGTTTACCTTGTTGATGTTCCAGCGTATTGAACATCTGAAAGTGGATTAAGAAATCAAAATATGCTTAGAGTCCCAAAATATCTGAATGCGCGTCCTGAATCGATCGAATAAAACCCGAGAATGGACCCGCATGGATAAGAAACATCCAAGAAGCCTTTCCCTATCAATTTCTAATGTGCTTTTTTATCCCCTTTTGTTCTAGTTTTTTCTCTCTTTCCCCCTGTTTTCTCTCCTCTCTCTTTTTTTCTCTTCTCTCTATTTTTCTGATCTTTTTCAATTCTGATCTCTCCTCCTTTTTTCAAATTTTCTCTTTTAATCCTTTTTTCCACTTGCTTTCAACTTGTCACTTCCCAATTGATTGCTCTTCCAAAATTTCGCCCAAATTCTTGAGCCTCACCCCCTGCCATAAGTTGCTTTAGTTTTCTGCCAGGCAACTTGGCCGCCCGTCAGAGCCGTGTGGCTCGAGGTGTTACAGTTGTGCAGCTCTGGTTCTGCAGCTGCGTGGCTGTAGTTTTGAAACTACAGCCGTGTGGCCCAAACCAAAGCTGTGACGGATTCCCCTAAATCCTACACTCACCTCTAAGACCTCTAATCCCTTGAAGGGCCTTTCTCAGGGTTCCGGATCGAGGATGGTTTGGTTTTCGGGGCGTTCGAGACATTCTAGGCAGCATCCCTTTCATTCTTAAGTCCAATTCAGTCGGTCAACTTAACAAGTAATAAAGGACTCTCATCACAGAGGTTGGGAAAGCCCGTGCTCACAGTTCTACTCTTAATTTTATATTTTTTTTATATATTTTTCCATTTAATTTTCTTCCGAAGCCTAAACACGGATAAATTAAAGTTCTATAACTATTAAAATTTAATATATCAATTAATCAATATTAAAGAGATTAGGATTATGTGAAAAACTTAAACATATATAAAATGGGAAAGTAATTAATGTGTTTTACCATTGAGAAATTGAATAAAGGTATTTTGTCATTGTTGAATCTAAGAGCTAGTTTGTTATTGCTTTCCCAACCTAGGAAAGCTCCTTTCAAAGAAGGAAAGCTAAAGAAGCTCATTAGATGGGTGTTTGGTAAAACCAAAAGTAGGAAAGCCAGGAATACAGAAAGCAGGCAAACATCCTTTCTAGCAAAGCCTCAAATCCAAACTTTATCTAAAAGCCAGAAACACGGAAAGCCATCGATCCCAAAATCTTTTGCCCTCTCCCATCCTGCCTCCCCTTTTTACCGCCATCCACCATCACCATTCCAACTCATACCACCACTTCCATCATCTCTCCAGCCGTTTCCTTTTGCCCCTGGTTTCGATCTCATTATTCTAAGGTATGCACTGATCCCTTTTGTCACTTTTTTTCTTTTGCTTTTTTGGTTTTACTAAATTGGTGATCTTTGATCTGTTTATTCCACCATTTATTATTGAAGATTTGTTAGGGATATGGTCCCTTTAGTTTTCATTTTACAATTCATTTGTCATTTCAGCTTTTGATTTGGTTTTGTATGGATTTTACTTGGTACGAAAGCCTAGTTATGTATATTTGAAGATTGAATTTTGAAATTAGTTGAGGTCAATATTGATACAGATAATCTACAGATCAAGCTTATCTATGGTTTTTCTTTGAAACTGCATAACCCTTTTTTTATTTGATCACTGAGATTTCATGTGCAGAAAAGAGTTAACTAGTTTTGAAAATGTTGATTTGCTTATAGCATTATTCAAAATTCCCATCCATTTTTGCTTATCTTAAGCAACATTTGTATAAATATTTCTTTTTTGTTTGAAAAGTGGACGTGCTTTATTTTAGTGGGCATTCATAAACAAGTTAGAAGAGCCTTATGGTAACTTCCTATGTTCTTTTCATTCAACTCCTTCTTTTTATGTAGGTTTGAAGAATTAGAGGATTAATTGTAAGTATATGATAGATATGAATTATATGTGGTTAATCGTTGATGTGGGTTATATGATTCATTTAAACAAATGTACATGAAATGTATATATGCTACAGGAGAAATTTTACATAATTGCATTTGAGCATATGTGAATTACATGTCACATGGTATATGTGATAAACGTACTTGCACATGATATATGGCACATGTAGAATTTATATATGAACATATGTTAATTACTTGATGTGGATTATATGACATATGCATTTGAACATGATTACATGAAACATGAAGCGACATTGTGGCATACCTATCCGAACACTGCAATCACACGGAATATCTATTATCTGTACCTATATGGTCACCCACATGGATTATATGATACATGAATCGCAAGGTCAATCACTTGTTATCTGGACCGAAAGGTCAACCATATGTTATATGACTTGGCAAACTAAATCATCTGTTATATGTTACATGATCCCGGTGCGGTCGTTTGGCTGGTTATGTCACAACTAATAAAAGAAATGGCTCATTCATTTACATGTGCATGACTGTATGCTAACTTATGTACACGTGACTACTTGGGATTGTTGAATTTGTTGATGTTTGTATAGATGAGATAAACTGAAAAGGATTAGAATTCTGATGTTCTTATATGGAAAGTGTTAGTTAAATACTTGTATATAGCAAAAGTATAAGGAGGTTACATATGCACTCTTCACTTGCATTCTATGCTAACATGCATGTCTTTTTTGTAGTTTTAGCATTTATCATAGAAAATAAATATTCACGTGGAATGTTATCAGTTTGATTTTATGTGTAATCCAAAAATTTATGACTGCTGTAATTCTAAAGCTAGAATTTACCTTATCTTTCAATATATGTTATTCTTATTCATGAAATGGAAAGTTAGGAAGCTAGGAAGCAACAAATGATTTCTTTCTCCTCTTTTGGTTCCTTAAGCTGTGCATAGTTAAGTTAACTCATCTATAGCCATGGATCTATTATTGTTTGTAATGTCAAGCTTATTAGGCCTTATTATATTTGGGATTAGAAGTTTCAATGAAGTGATCTATATTGCTCTTCATGGAAGATGAGTTCATGCTAATTATCTCCTAAGTCTGATATGTCGTCTTTGATGGAGGAGATCATTTTCATTTAGGTTCATATTTAGAATGTAAGAAACAGGTTGCTATATATCTATTTACTTCAAAAATTATCAAAGTACGTAATAATTACTATAAAATAGAATGGATTAAATGTCAATTTGACCCTTGAAGTGAGAAGATGAGACCAATTTAGTCGTTGAAGTTTTGTGTTATTTTTTGCTCTTTCTTTGTATCTTCTCCAATGGTAAATTTGAATTACATGTAGTCATTTTGGCATATGGTTGTGAATGAATTTAGGCCTGAGATAGTTATGAATAGATCGCCTGTTGGATGCTCAACCATCAAATTCTTGGATTAGTAGTAATTAAACTATATTATATTGCCAAGCAAAACTATGGTATTCTTACAGGTTCAACATTGATAGCATATACGATTAGCTGCTACATTGTGCTGTTGCTGCTGCCTTATTTTTCAGCTTGTGCTTTTTCTTTGATTTTTTCAGCCTGTGCTTTTGATTGTTTGGTAAATACATTGTACAAGATATTGATTGTTTGCTTCTTGGATTTTAAGTATCAAAGTCTCTACTGTAATATGTTACTTTTAATTGTAACTAAGAATGTATTACCTAATATTATCATTTTATAATAATACTACATGATTATATTTCATACACGTATAATTTCTTTGATTAAATGTGATTGAAACTTTAAAAATTTATGAGGATGAAGCAACTTTTAGTTCAGAAGCAAAGGGTATCCTTCTAGTTTTAGTTTAAAAAAATGAGGCCCAATAAAGCCACACTCAAAGATATTGTTATATATGTGTGGATAATTCTTACAAAAATTATTATTTTGTACCTATTGCTATCAATTAAAATACATATGTTTATTTATATGATGTTTATGTAAAACATTAAAAATAGAAAAATTATTAATATCTAATAATATATAAACAAATAAATTAATTAAATTAAGTTAAAATTAATTTATATCATATATGTTCTTTTATGTCATTTTATACATTAACAGCACTTTTGTAAACAGTTTTACCAAACACCTCACAAACTGCTTATAAATAAAAAGCAACTACTACAAAAATATTACCAAACACTTGTCAACTTTCCTTCATAGCACTTTCCTTCACAGCACTTTTCCTAACAACACTTTCATTGATAGCAATGTCAAACTGGCTCTAAATCGACCATTGACCGTAATAAAAAGAACAAAGTGTTGATAATGACAAAATTTAGGGACCATATAATTATTTCTAGAAACACATGAGATTAATTTATGTAATATGTAAAAATATGTCTCATAAATTGTTTATCCTAAACAATTAATTTATGGATCAAAGGATAATTTTACCATATTTAGTTTATGCAAAATAATATTACAAGAAGAATGATTATTTAATAAAATGGAGAATAATAATCATATTCAAAGCATTTGGGTAATATTAAGTTGAAGAAAGAGTTAAAAGTAAAGGTTACTTCTAAACAAAAAGACCTTCATCAACTATCATTCCCACTAGAATAGATCTCAACAAAAACAATCTACTATCAAAAGTTCAGCAAGCTGGCAATATTCGACTAAAATGGAGAAATCTGAGATAGACAAAAACAACAAGATAACTTGTTGTGATCCAACTGTTATAGTCGATTGTGATAGCTAGTTTTCATTTTTCTTTATAAAAACAAATCTGAAACTTCACTTGAGACTTAAAAACTTGGTCACAAAATTAAGTCAATATTGATTGATAAGTGCAAAAAAGGCGCTTAATTTGTCTTTACTTATAAGCTTTAGTTACTGTATTTTTGGTTAACTTACGCGGATTTACTTCACTTTGTGTTATTAATCGTGCTAGGGGCCTTGAAGTTAAAATTGAGTTTAAAGTGTTGATTTTGGGAGCTTGGAGTGTATAAAAGATGGAGCTGTGAAGTCATAACCCATGAGTACGACTTGTGGTGTGCTATTGATGCTGAAAATTGACCTAAAAGCTGTTTTTGCGTAAGCCAAGATCACAGCTTAAGGGGAGCTACGAAAATTGTAGAGTTTTTATGGGATTAGAAGACTTCCTAATTAGTTTTGTTTTAATTATTTCAGCCTTATTGTAATTGAATTTTAGGATATTTTTATTTTTATTCTTAAATTAACTCCTACAAATCTTATTTTATAGTTATTTCCTCTTCAGAACTCTTTCCTTAGTTGATGGGGATTAAAAGAGTTTAGGTGGAAAAAACTTGCTCTTCTTCTTCTCCAACTTTTTGAACGTGATTTTTAGAGTCTTCTTCTTCTCTTTTAGCATTTCCATTTTCCACCATAAAGAACTCTTAATTTCTTGCTAGGAGGAATTCAGTTTTATACAATCAACTGTGAGATCATTTGTTCTTATTATTTTCATTAATTCAAGTAATTAATTTCTTTCTCTTCTTATTTCTATTGCATGATTTAATTGAATTCTTGATTTAATTATTTACTTTTTGATTTGCTTGTTAGGTGTTTAAATACTTAATCGTTTAATTCACTTAACCTAGGTAGTGAATAACATGATTAATTATGGACAAGTTTTTAATCCATGTTATGAATGAAACTGATATGCTTTAAATAATTCCGCTTGTGTGATTATTGAGTAGAATTAGTATCTATTTCGTAGGTTAATGCTTTTGGTTGAATTAAATTTTGAAGCTTGTTTGGAATTGTTTGATTAAATAGAGATAATTAATGAGCTTCTCTTGATTATCTATTCAATAAGAAGAGATAGGTGATTCATGCTTTTTGATAGCCATTGCTAATTTACTTGAATATATTGAAGTTATCTTTTGGTTTTTATGAATTATCGGTTGGTTTAAAGCAAGACTCGAACCTGCCTTCTAGCTAGAATTCGTCTCATATAAATCTTCATTCAATTATTTCGTTTTTGTCATTTTTAAATTAAATTACAATTTATAAACAACCTTTCCCTTTTTTACTTTCATTTGTTTAAGCTTTAGAAGAATAAGATCAACCAATCCCTATGGATACAATCCTACTTCACCCTTGCTACAAAATTTGGTTTTGGCGTGCATCAAATTTTAGTGTCGCTACTGGGGATTAGTGTCTTAATAGATTTATTTTCTTCTAATCGTGTGCTTTCTAATGTAAGCCTCATCTTCTCGTACAGGCGAACTCAAATTTGATCCTGAAATATAAAAAACTGCTCGTCGACTGAGGAAGCAGACAATGGAAAAAGAAGAGCGAAAATCACCTGAATTGGACTTCGTAACTGATTTGCTAGAATCAAGTGAGAGTGAAATCGAGGAAGAGGAAGAAGTAGAGTTGGCTATTGTAGAACAAACATTGAGAGCCATGGTTGAACCGGATATGGATTAACAACCTCTTTGTATATTGTATCCAAAAAGTTAGGTAAATTTTAAATTGAAATCTAGTGTAATTCACTTATTGCCTACTTTCCGTGGACTTTCACGGGAAGATCCACACAAACATCTGAAGGAGCTCCATTGTGGTATGTTCGAGTATGAAACCACCGGAGAATGTAGTCTCCATTGAGCAAGTGACAATGTAAGCCTTTCCGTTTTCACTAACTGATAAAGCTAAGGACTAGTTGTACTACCTCCTGTCCAAGTCAATCACAATTTGGGGTGAAATGAAGAAGTAATTTCTTGAGAAATTGTTTCCTGCTTCACGAGTCTCTTCAATCTGCAAAGATATATCCGGCATTTGCCAATATGCTGGAGAGAATCTCTATGAATACTATGAGAGATTTAATTAGCTTTTCACCAGTTGTCCAAATCATCAGATAAAAGCCCAACTTTTACTTTAGTGTTTTTATGAAGGTCTAACTTTACTTGACAAGAATCTAATCAATGCATCCAGTGGTGGATCCCTTGAAGATAAGTCGATAACTAACGCAAAGGAGCTGATTACCACCCGTGAGCGGACGAGCTGAAACGAGAGCGGGACGCAGCGAAGCAAACCGGGATGTTTTCGAAAAACGTGGTTCTCGGTGATGTTTTGGGAAAAAAGGATTTGTTTATCTTATATTAGGAAAAATCGTTTGTTCGTTTATTTATTTTGGAAATTCGTTTTGTAGAAAACGTTTTCCCGTTGTATTACTTAAAGACCTCGAAACCCAAATTTCAAGATCAGTGACAGAATCGCCACCCGAATGGTTAGCACAGTTTATAGCATAACACTAATGGGACTCAAATTAGGACAGAATTAGGATTTATGAGGTGGGGACATGCATTTAGCGGGTAACCGGGGTTGATCCGACCGGTCGAACCGGTTAGACCTGGAAAACGGTTTTGAAACGCCCTGGAATTTTTGTGCTAGAAAACAATTTTGGAAAACCATTTGGCTCGGTTACACGCGACTTTCCATTTTTGTGGGTCTGTTATCCTGGAATCCAGGGTTCTGTTAGTGCGGGTTCCTAAATATAGCAATCCATCTAGGGTACAAAAGCAGTAAACACACCAAAAACATTTGTGAAAATACCGTTTTATTTGTTTTCAATGTTTTCTGGGGATTTTATAGAGTTCGGGGGTCCGCTAATGCTGGACTATGGATCCGATTTGGATAAAATAACCCCAAAACTCAAAAAATAAACCCGGAAAACATCAAAAACCCTAATATCCGTACATACAGAAATTTGAAAACCAAAATATTACAACATATGGATGGATTTGGGCCGAAAATGATCACAGCAGAATGCTTAAAATGGAAAACGGTCTGTTTTCGGCCGATTGGGGCAAACCAAGAATCTGCCCCAGCAAAGCAGAGCCGGGCGGCTCTGGGAACCAAAGCTGCCCGGCTCTTTTCCTCATGAATATAGCTGTGCGGCTGTGTTCATGAAGAACATAGCCGCCCAGCTCTATTCGGGCAATCCGTTTTCGAAAATTGGTGAAATGAAGAAAATGCACAGAAAAGACAATGCAAACAGATTTAAGGCCTTCAAAGTTTACCTTGATGTTGTTTTGATGCTTTGAACGTCAAGAAACAGATTGGGAACCTAAAATTTGCCCTGGATGTTCAACCGGCTGAAAACCAAAACAATCCGAAATCAACCCGGAATGATCCCAAATCAAAGGGCAAAGGTTGAAGAACTTGTTATTAATGTGTGAGGATGTGTTTTAGGATTTGGCTTGAGAGTTTTTCGGTCTTCTCCTAGCTCCTGTGTCTCGGTCTCTTTCTTTTTCTCCTTCTCTGCTTCTTTTCTTTTTTCTGAGATTGTCCCAGTCCCCCCCCAAAGAAGCCCCCTTTTCTTTCTTTTATATTTCTCTCTCTCACACTTATTTCAATCAATCAATGAGTCATCCCATCTCTGAATTTCCGCCACTCTTTTCTTCTATCAAGACAAGTTGCTCTGCTTTCTTCTATCAAGACAAGCTAGAGCCGTGTGTATCTAACAAGAGCCGAGGTGAAAGTTCAAAAATCGGATGCACGCCTTAAACCCTAGAAACAGCTCGGGAGACCTTTTCGGAGATTTTAGATCACAGATAGCTTGGTTTTCAGGACGTTTGGGATACCCAGGCGACATTCCGGGTGCTTTCCAGTCCAATTCCTATCCGTCACCTCAACAGATAAAACAAGAATGCTCATCATAGAGGTCGGGAAAAAACTCGTGCTCACAGGCTGCCCCTCGCGGGACCAAAGTTGGTTCATGGTGGGCTGTAAAGCCTAGATCTAGTTTGGTCTCGTGACTAGGAGCACGGTGAGAGAGGAGAAGAAAACGTACCTGGCGTCCCTTACTGGGGGTGTGGTTTAGGTCGGCCCAAGGGGGCATTTGGTTTGTGAGATCGGCCCAGTGAGCGTTTGGTGTTTTAGGTCGGCCCAGGCGGCATTTAGTTTTTAAGAACGGCCCAAAAGGGGCATTTGTTTTTTGAAGGTCAGCCTAAGGGGCATTTGGTTTGTGAGATCGGCCCAGCAGGCATTTGGTTTTTAAGAACGGCCCAAGGGGCAATTGGTTTTTAAGGTCAGCCCAAGGGGCATTTGGTTTGTGAGATCGGCCCAGTGGGCATTTGGTTTTTAAGAACGGCCCAGGGGGCATTTGGTTTTTAAAGTCGGCCTAATGGGCATTTGGTTTTTATGGTGAAAAGGTTTAATGAAAAGCTTCGTCTCTCCTATGTGGTGAAGAGGTAACATGATCTGGAACATTCTTCAATAGGCATTTCCTGTGGCAAAGAGGTTGAAATGGCTGTTCTTCCCCTCCTATGTGGTGAAAAGGTTGAACAAAATGCACTGTCCCTCCTATGTGGTGAAAACGCAGCACGAACTGGAATATTAGTCTTCAATAGGCATTACTTCCTCTTTCATGTGGCAAAGAGGTTGAAATGGGTGGAAACGTACTTGGCATCTGCTGCTGGGGACACCGGCCGTGGTTCCAAGTCTACTCGCTGCGGTGGAATGTGCCCGTGAAATTTGATACTAGAGTTGTTTTGACCTCAGAACCTGTTAAAGGCAAGAAATACCCCTCTTAGGTGGAGTGAGAAAGGAAAAGGAAATATACCTGGCATCCTTTGCTGGGGATGCCGGCCGTGATTCCAAGTCGACTCGCTGCGGTGGAGTGTGCCCGTGAGGAATGATACAAGAATTGTTTTGCCCCCAGAACCTGTTAAAGGCAAGAAATACCCTTCTCGGGTGGAGTGAGAAAGGAAATGGAAATGTACTTGGCATCCTTTGTTGGGGATGCCGGCCATATTTCTAAGTTGACTCACTGTAGTGGAGTGTGCCCGTGAAGATTGATATAAGATTTGTTTTGCCCCCAGAATCTGTTAAAGGCAAGAAATACCCTTCTAAGGTGGAGTGAGAAAGGAAAAGGAAACGTACCTGGCATCCTTTGCTGGGGATGCCGTGGTTCCAAGTCGACTCGCTGCAGTGGAGTGTGCCCGTGAAGATTGATATAAGATTTGTTTTGCCCCCAGAATCTGTTAAAAGCAAGAAATACCCTTCTCTGGTGGAATGAGAAAGGAAAAGGAAACGTACCTAGGTTCCAAGTCGACTCGCTGTGGTGGAGTGTGCCTATGAATATTTGATATAAGATTTATTTTGCCCCCAGAACCTGTTAAAGGCAAGAAATACCTTTATCGGGATTCTATTGGCATGGATGAATATTTTAATAATTAGGGAAGTTTTCATACCTGAGATTTGGAGTCATAGGGCTCTGATTTGCACACTATGGCTCTGAGGCTGCCCCTGGATTAAATCTTTTCTGTCTGAGGAGGGGTCTCGACTCGAGATGACCCAATGATTGTGATGAGTTTCTTAACTAAATTTAATGTAAGAGCGTGTATTTATTCCTTGATCGATAATTTTGGAAACAAAATTTTTTCCCCCTCGATCAAGAATAAATACAGCTGAGTGGTTTATGATGCATGTATGCGTGAATGTGTGCATGATTGGAGTGTATGCATGTATACAACATGATGTTTATGTCCATATGCTTGGTATCCATGCAAGGCTGGGGAAGGGATTTGTGACTTCTGATGATCTTCTGTGGGGGAATACCTCGGCTGGATGGCCTTGTCGGGGACCCTGCTAGGGATCTGCCAAGGAATCCTAATTTAATGAGGACAATGTTAGCTGAGGACTCTACTGGGGAGGCTTTGAGCCGTTTAACCCTACTGGAGCTCTGTTGGAGACTCTGCCTTAGTGGGGATCGTCTTAGCTGGGGACTCTGTTAGGGATTTTGATGGAGACTCTGTGGGGAATCTTGGTCCATTTGGGTTTTGTAAGAAGTTGTTGATGCTGAGGATTCTGAATCAATGGGGATTATCTTAGCTGGTGATGCTACTGGGGATCCTGACTCATCTAGGTTTTTTACACAGAGGACCCTGCTAGGGATTCTGTTCACCCTGAATTTCGCTTATTCCCTCTGCTAGATTTGGATGGCCTTTTAAGTCAAGCTTGTTTACCCTAGTGTTCTTCAGATCTTTCCAATCGATTGTACTAGCGGGTTTGACGCATCGACACTATAGACTTGCCACCTTTCTCGTTGAGGGATGGTCTGTTTGTCTGAGCGGGGGACTGAGAGCTAGACCTTGAATCCTGCATTGCATCCTATTAGAGATCATGCTAGGGACGACCCTGCTGGGGACGATACACCTGGTGTGAGCGGACAACGTTTTCGAAGGAACACGGACTCCCTTTCGGAAGGGGCGCCTCGATTTCGGGAGAACCCCTTCCTCGCGTGGGGTTTTTAGAATGGAAATTCGTTTTTAGAAAACTAGATTAATTCATAAAAGAATCGAGACCTAAGTCTCGATGAATAGTGTAGGAGTCGCCTCTCGGCTCAGCTCAACCAGGAAATTTCAGTGCAGCTGAACTGGAGGAACATCCGTCACATTATCCAGAGATCTAGGTCCGGATAAGTCCCCTATTTCATGTCTAATCAAAATAAAAATTGGCCAATGTTCAAGATGATAATTTAAATTCTAAAGATTGATTTTATTACATTAACTTAAGTGTACATCGTGCATACACATATAATAAAAAACATAAGTAAAGTAGTAAATAATTAAATGGCTTACAACCCAATTGAACAAAAATAAAAACTCTCAGCCTCACTTTTACAATCGCCTAAAATACACGATTTATCTAAAAGAAATACAACCGCCTAGAATACATGAATAAGTCTATTAAATACATCCCAAATAAAAATAAAAAGCTACAAAATAGAGGGTTAGCATAATTTACGGTACACCACAAATAGGACTCAAACAGGACAAAATGGGAAATTAGAAATTGGGAACATGCATTTAAGGGGATAACCCGGTCAGCTCGCTAGCCGGCCCGATTAGACCTGGAAAACATTTTGAAACGTCCCTGTATTTTGATTTTGTGATAAAATAATTTTGAAAACAATTTATTTTCCGGTTTTCAATTTAATTTAGCATGTGAGGTGGGTTGATTTTCGAGAGAATCGGGTGTCCGTCGTAATATTGTTCTAAATGCAAAAACGCTAAAAATTAAATCTAAGGTCGTGAATGCACACAACAAAATTCATTTTTGGTGATTTTCTTATTTTTCTGATTTTTATAGATTTTTAGAAATTTTTCTGGATTAAAATGGAAATTCTACCCCTGGACGAGCATTACAGTCGTGCGACTGTAATTACAGTCGTGCGACTGTAATTCTTCCAATTGTAGGAGTTCGCCAAAATTATTCAAAATAAAAGCAAAAGTTGGAGGGGAAATCAAGAACACTCGTACGACTGTATTTACAGTCATACGACTGTTCTTCAATTCAAGAACAGTCGTACGATTGTTTTTAATTTCCAGAAATAGAATGCAAGAAAAATAAGGTTTAAATGCACAAAAACACACCAAATCACCCAGAAAGCATGAGAAAATGAAGGATTGAAGGGTGTTTACCTCTTTGGCTCTGATCCACCGTAGGAATGACCGATGGCAACGCACCAATCCACTTCAAATTGCTCTTTTCCCTTTGGGTTGAGGTTTGAAAGTTTGAGTCCAAAATCTCCAAAATGTTAAGGTTTCTGATGGTTTTTAATCCGAAATTGATTGAATTTAGAGAGCTAGATTATGAACCTAGGATTTTTAATAGGTTTTTAACTTAAGCACTTGAGAATTAAAAGAAAAAGAAGAGGAAAAAAGCTTGTATTTTGTGATGATTCTTTTCCTTCCCTTTTTCTCTCTTTTCTCTCTAAACTTTCTCTGATTTTTCTTAAGCTTCAAAAGTCCAAAACTCCCTAATCTTTCCTTCTTTTCTTCTTTTATTTGCTGACCCTGCTTCTTTCCTGACCGGAGCATTAATTGCCCTTCTTTTCTCCCATTTTTCTGCTCCAGAGGTATGGGCTGCTGTACCTGCTCTGTAATTATAGTCGTACGATTGTAATTTTTAATTACAGTCGTGTGACACGTACGATTTTTTTTTTTGAAAAATTCCGGCGCTTACACCTAGGTTAGGAATCGCTATCTGTAACAGCAATTTCATTGGAATTGTCGTGGGTTTGGATGCAATGCCCTACTATGGGCGTTTAGATGCAATGGCACGATGTATGCAGTATGAACATCTAAGCGGAAAATCAAACATGCTTAATATCATTATGATGACATCAGAATGAGTATGATAGGGAAATTAAGAGTGACTTCGACTCTGAACATCACTCTCTTCTTGTTACCAACACGTTCTTTTGGTTTTCTGTGTCGGAAATTCTCTCCTAGGGATTGTTGTCTTCATTTTTTTTTCAAACTGAAAATTCTACGCGAGCACTCTAGCCGATTAGATCTTTCGCACTGGCCTATCTTAGGGTTGGAAAGTGCGCCTCAATATCGTTCCGGGTTGATTTCGGATTGTTGCGGATCGTTTCGGTTTTCGGCCGGTTGAACATCCAGGGCAAATTTCAGGTTCCCAATCCGTTTCTTGACGTTCAAAGCATCAAAACAACATCAAGGTAAACTCTGAGATGCCTTAAATCTGTTTGCATTGTCTTGTCTATGCATTTTCATCATTTCACCAATTTTCGAAAATGGATTGCCCAAATAGAGCCAGGCGGCTGTGTTCATGAGGAACACAGCCGGGCGGCTCTGGTACCCAGAGCCGCCCGGCTCTATTCTGCTGGGGCAGATTCTTGGTTTGTCTCGATCTGCTGAAAACAGTCCATTTTCCATTTTAAGCATTCTGTTGTGATCATTTTCGGCCCAAATCCATCCGTATGTTGTAATATTTTGGTTTTCAAATAACTGTATGTACAGATATTAGGGTTTTTGATGTTTCCTGGGTTTATTTTCTGAGTTTCGGGGTTGTTTTATCCGAATCGGATCCATATTCCAGCATTAGCGGACCCCCGAACCCTATAAAATCCCCAAAAAACATTGAAAACGAATAAAACGGTATATTCACTAATGTTTTTGGTGTGTTTACTGCTTTTGGACCCTAGATGGAAATTCGCGTGTAACCGGGCCAAATGGTTTTCAAAAATTGTTTTCTAGAAGAAAAATTACAGGGCATTTCAAAACAGTTTTTCAGGTCTAACCGGTTAGACCGGTAGGGTCGACCCGGTTACCCCCTAAATGCATGTCCCCACCTCATAAATCCCAATTCTATCCTGATTTGGGTCCCATCTGTGTTATGCTATGAACTGTGCTAGCCATTCTATTTTGCAGCATTTATTTTTATTATTTTGGTTGTATTTATTAGATTCTCGTGTAAATTGGGCGATTGTAACTTTTTAGATCCTCGTGTATCCTAGGCGATTGTAAAGTGAGGACGAGAGCTTTTCGTCTTTTATTCGATTGAGTTGTATAATCGGCCTCTACTATTTTCTTGTATATTTTGGATGTATGTTTTATTTTTTGGTAATTTATTTTCTGCATTTTTGCTTTAGCATCGGGGCTAATAAATTAAACGAAATCGAGTTAGAGAAAGATAATAAATTGAATAAATATGGTAATATAAATCATGAATCGAATACAAGCTTGAAGTTAAGTAGGTAAGTTGCTTGAACCCTGAATCTCTGGATTAGCTACAGTAGTCTACGCTCGGTAGGGAGCTATACCGGAATTTCCCGAATGAGCTGATCCGGGTGGCGACTCTGTCACTATCTTGAAATTTGGGTTTCGAGGTCTTTAAGTAATTAACGGGAAAATGTTTTCTACAAAACGAGTTTCCAAAACAAATAAACGAACAAATGATTTTTCCTAATATAAGATAAACAAATCCTTTTTTCCCAAAACATCACCGAGAACCATATTTTTCGAAAACATCCCGGTTCGCTTCGCCGTGTCCCGCTCTCATTTCAGGTCGTCCGCTCACACCACTAATACTCAATAATTTGGCACTTGACTAGATCATCCTATGCAGAAAGTGAATGAGGTAAATAATTCAGCTCTTGAAAAGCGAATTGGCACCCTTACTTCACTTATGTAGAAAGCATGCATGGGAAACCATCAACTGTGAATGGTTAGGGGATTTGTTCGAGCTTTGATCATCCTACTAATTTTTTTCATACTCTACAGGAGGAAGAACAAGTCAATGCTATTGGTAATTTCCAGAACCAACAACACCAGAGGAGATATGATCCATACTCACAGACTTATAATCCGTATGGAAGGACCACCCAAACTTCAGTTATGCTCACAAGCCTAACAATTTCCTACAGCAAGGGCAGCAATCCAACAATTTCCACTCGAGGCCACTAGTTCGTGCACCATAACGTCCTCCTCCTAAGCTAGCTATGTCTTTAGAGAAAATTGTAACTGCTTTGGCTACCAACGTGCAATAATTCCAACAAGAAGCTAAGACGAGCATACAAAACCTTAAGAACCAAGTAAGCCAACTGGATACTTCAATGAGTAAGCTAGAATCTCAAGTTTCTAAGCGGTTATCATCACAGCTTGAGATAAACCCGAAGCAGAATGTCAATGCCATTACTTTGAGGAGTGGTAAAGAGATACCATTTGCTGGAAATTCAAAGCATAAGGAGGAGAAAGAGCTTGAAAAAGAGGAGGTAAATCCTGCTCCAACTAAGCCGTCAACACCTATCATCATCCCACCTCTATTCCTAAGACGATTCTCAAAATCTCAAGAGGACCAAGAGAAAGAGGTACTCAACTTGTTCAGAAAAGTTCAGGTAAATATCCCTTTTCTCGATGCTATTGAACAAATTCCTCGTTATGGCAAATTTCTAAAAGAATTGTTCTAACAAGAGGAAATTGAGTGGTAATGAAAAGATTAATATGGGGGAGAATATTTCTGCAGTTTTTCAGAAGAAACTCCCTCCAAAATGCAAGGACCCACGTATGTTGACTAACTCTTACACTATAGGGAATACAAAGTTTGAAAAAGCTATGCTAAATCTAAGTGCTTCAATTAATGTCATACCACATGCCATCTGTGACTCTTTAAATACTGAACCAGTGAAAGAAACAAGTGTGATTATCAAAGTAGCTGATAGATCTAATGTTTATCCTGATGGCATGTTAGAGGATGTTTTACGTAAGAGTTAATGAATTGGTTTTCCCTGCTAATTTCTATGTGTTAGATATGGAAGAGAACTCTTCTAATTCTGTACCAATTTTGTTAGGAAGACCTTTTTTAAAAATGTCTGAGACTAAAATTGATGTGCTTACCTTTAACCAAGGAATTTGATGGTGATACCATAAAATTCAATATCTATGATGCCATGAAATATCCTAGTGAAGTGCATTTTGTTTTTGCTTTAGATGTTTCTAACTCTATAGTGTAGAAAGTTTTTGAGTTGGAAGGAATATGAGTTGAACTTTGTAATTTGTCATAATTTCGACAAAAGAGAGATTGAGGATAGTGCCAAAGAATTTGTGATCACTTAAGCAATAGACGACACTGTTTTTGAACTTCAATCTCTAAAATCATTGAATATTTATATGAGTTACCAAGGTTAACTGCTAAACTTCTTCCTTCTATTGTGCAGGCACCAAAAACTGGAATTGAAGCTGCTACCCAATCACCTTAAGTATTACTACTTAGGTGAAAGAGAGACTCTTCCGATGATAATATCCAACAAGCTCACCGAGTTAGAAAAGGAAAAGCTGCTTCAAGTGTTGAGAGATAACAAGGAAGCAATTGGGTGGATGATAGTTGATATGACTGGGATTAACCCCTCCACGTGCATGTATAGGATTCTACTAGAAGAAGGAGCCAAACTCTCGAAAGAAGCTCAACGCCATTTGAACCCACCTGTGATGGAGGTGGTGAAGAAGGAAGTACTGAAATTGTTATATGCTGGTATGATTTTTTCGGTTTTTGATAGCAAATGGGTAAGTTCGGTGCAAGTTGTTCCAAAGAAAACCAAGATAACAGTAGTGAAGAATGAGAATAACGAATTGGTTCCCACTCGAATTCAGAATGAATGGAGGGTTTGTATAGACTATCGCAAGCTAAATGCTATGACTAGAAAGGACCACTTTCCTTTACCTTTTATTGATTAGATGTTAGAAAGGTTAGCTGGTTAATCTTATTTTTGTTACCTTGATGGCTATTTAGGTTTTAATCAAATTCTTGTGGTACTCGAGGATCTAAGAGAAAACGACATTCACATACCTGTTTGGAACTTTTGCTTATTGATGAATGCCGTTTGGACTTTGCAATGCACCAGGCACATTTCAGAGGTGTATGGTTAGTATATTCTCAGATTATGTAGAGAACATCATAAAGGCATTTATCGATGATTTTACAATATATGGTGATGCTTTTAATTTATGTTTGTCGAACCTCACCAAAGTGCTTAAACGATGTATTGAGAAAAACCTTGTTCTTAATTTCAAAAAATGTTATTTCAGGTATTGTGTTAGGGCATGTTATTTCTACTAAAGGAATAAAAGTTGATAAAGCTAAGGTTGATCTTATAAAACCCTTGCCCTATCCCATAAATATTCGAGAAGTTTGTTCTTTTCTTGGTCATGCAAGATTTTATCGAAGATTCATTCGAGATTTCTTAAACATAGCTCAACCTTTTTGTAGACTTACGTAGAGAGATATGGTGTTTGAGTTTGATGATGCTTGCAAAACTGCCTAACCAACTGAAAGAGGCACTCACTTCCGCATCCATTGTTCAACCTCCAAACTGGGACTTATTGTTTGAGATCATGTATGATGCCAACAATCATGCTATTGCAGCTATTTTAGGATAAAAAGTTGGCAAAGCCTCTCATGTTATCTATTACACTTCAAAGACGTTGGATAGTGCCCAGTGCAATTATCAATAACAGAAAGGAACTTTTAGCTATTGTATTTGCTTTAGAAAAGTTTTGTTCTTATTTAATTAGCACTAAAATGATTGTTTATTCCAATCATGCAGCTTTGAAATATCTGCTCACCAAGAAGGAAGCCAAGCCTAGGTTGATTTAATGGATTTTCTTACTCCAGGAATTAGATCTAGAGATATGGGATAAGAAAAGAGCTGAGAATCTGGTAGCTGATCATTTGAATCGTCTAGTTTGATCTGAAGAATTATTGTCATTACAAGATTCATTCCCCGATGAACAACTCTTTGCAATCCCAAAGAATGCTTAATGGTATACAGATATTGTGAATTTCCTTGTCACTCGAACATTGCCAAAAGATTTGGCTCACACTTTAAGAGATAAGGTAAAAAATGATTCTAAATACTATGTTTGGGATGAAACATACTTATAGAAACATTGCTTTGATTAGATAATAAGGAGGTGCATGAATGACTCTAAAATTTCATATATATTATCCTTTTGTCATTCTCATACATGTGGTGGACATTTGGGTCTCAACCACATCGCTTGTATGGTACTTGAATATGGCTTTTATTGGCCCACTTTTTTTTAATGATTCGTATGCATTCTGTGAAACTTGTGCTAACTGTCAGAAAATGGGAGACATAAGAAAACGAGATCAAATGCCCCTACAACCTGTGTTGGTATGTGAAATATTTGATGTATGGGGTATAGATTTCATGGGTCCATTCCCGTCATCTTTTGGTAATGTTTACATTTCACTAGATGTATAATATACATCAAAGTGGGTGGAGGCTAAGTCCACACGAAATAGTAATGCCAAAACCGTTGTTGACTTTCTTAAATCTAATATCTTTTCCACGTTTGGCATGCCTAAGTATTTCTGTAATAAAGTGGTGGAGACCCTGTTGAAGAAGTATAATGTTACTCATCGTACATCTACCACTTATCATCCCCAAACGAGCGGTCAAGCTGAAGTTTTGAACCGGGAAATCAAATCTATTCTAAAGAAAACTATGAATCCTAATCGCAAAGATTGGAGTGTGCGTCTTGACAATGCCTTGTGCGCATATTGCACAGTGTACAAAATACCTATAAATATGTCTCCTTACTGTTTAATTTTTGGGAAGCCTTATTTGTTGGTGTGCCCTAGTTCTTAGGGCATTGGGTTCCGGTATTTTGTATTAGACATTAAGACTCTTTGTATGTATACATTATTTATGTCATATTATAAAGGCATTTAATCTATTCCATTTATATCTTGTGCTATAACATGAATAGAGTATCCATTGATTGATAATCATAAAACATATCCCAAGTCTTTTCTAATCGTGGGAATGAATAGAATCACAAACTTGTATATTCAATGACTGTATGGTAGTTCTCAACTAGCCATAGTACTTGTAAAGTCAATCATGAATATAGGTACATGTCGTTGACATGGGACTGGATCGATCCGCACAAGAAAGCCATATGGTTGTCATATTATATAGGCCTTTATTGAGTAGGTTTCTTTTGTCCTCAGACCAAATTTCATCTTAGTATCAAGATGGAATCTAATTTACTTTGACATATGCCTAACAAGTCTGTAACAAGATGCTAAATATGGGTATGATTAGTTAGACAGGTGAACATATTAATAGTGATGACGAAGTGATGGAATTGCCACTCGGGTAACTCCGAGATGATATCACTGGCCACTTGATAAGTGGGAATGATAAGTGTATGCCTATACCCAAATAAGTTGGTTGCTTATTTGTTTAATCAGTCAACTCAAGATTAAGAAATATAATAAACAGCAGAAAAGGATGACGGACACCGTGCCTCTTGTTTATTCATATCGATGTCATTTGGCAAAGGACACTATGAGATTACTACTAGGTAAGTGTCTTCAACAAACTACTGTACTTCTGTCTTAATTATGGGCTGTAATGGTTTGCTAGAACCCACTTACAGTTTGTGGGTCTTGGGCCCACTTCCAACATAAAGACAGACCCATAGGATCGTGCACATAGATCAGCTAAGCCGGAATTTATAGAACTTGTACATGCAATATACATTAGAAGGATGTCTTAATTAATTGGTTGACATTCAGTGTCAAGGTAATTAATTAACAATGGATTGGTTTAATTATAATGTAATTAATTAATTGAATTACAAAAAGTAAACGGTTAATTAAATTATTTTCCTAAGAAGGAAAATTAAATACATATATTGTATTTATTTAAATGTGATTTTATTTAGAGGTAATTGAATTTAGCCAATTGGAATTAAATTGCATAGTATAAACTTTTAACATAAAGTTTATTTACGAAATTAAATCCTATTAGGCTTAATTAAATTAACCTAACTAAAGCCCATTTATAGAGGAAGCTGTAAAAGGCACATTTAACCTAAAATCAAAATCTAACCCTAGCACACAAGGAGATTTCGGCCAGCCATACTATAGCAGCCCCAATTGCCGAAATTTTCAGTGTTAATCTTCCATTCCTTCAGTTCTTCGACTAGCATTGGTTCCCATTCATTAGTTGTTCGTGCACCGGACTTTGAAGATCGCTTAAAGAGTTGATTCTGCAGCAGTCTCTAGAAGAGACGAATCCAATGAGTGTTTTCTCTCTTGATTCAATTAATTTTCATTCCAATCAATGGTAATCGGACACGATAGGTGGATTTTAGGAAATTTTAAACGGTGTACTCCACTGCGCCACGTTATTTTTCTGATGATGAATCCCTACATTGTCACTTACTAGTTGAGTTTAAGCATCGAGCATGCTGCGCGGTGAAACAGTGTAATATGGAAATGGATGCAGTAGGAGAACTCTAAGATTAAGAGAAGAAAAAATTATGCATCATAAAATGATTTCTAGGAAAACATTTATCATAGGTCAAAAGGTTCTCCTTTACCATTCTCGTCTTAAATTATTTCCGGGTAAACTTTGATCTAGGTGGATAGGCCCTTTTGTTGTTACTAATGTCTTTCCTTATGGTGCAGTTGAAATGCAGAGTTTATCCACTGATAAAATTTTCAAGGTCAATGGACATCGCCTTAAACCTTTTTATGAAGGTTTTCAAGTTAATAATGTGGAGGAGTTGATCTTAGAGGATCTAGATTATGGAGGATGAACGGATCCATTGTCTAGCCAAAGACAATAAAGAAAGGCGCTCTTTTGGGAGGCAACCCAAATTCAATTTCTTTTAGTTTGATTCTCTTAAATTTGACCTTAATTTCATGTTTTTAATTAGTATTTTAGGTTTTTAAAGGAATTTCGGGCTATTTTCATTACCTGTGATCATGCTTTAAGTGGCTAATTAATTGTTTTTATTATGCAGAAATTTTACTCAAACCAAGATCATGGCTTGTGCAATTTTCGGAATCATTAATTTTTGCCCAAGGGAGTGACTTAACCCATGATCTAGGCTTAAGGACACAAGTCTTATGCTTCTTTTTGGAGAGAGCCCATATTTTATGCCATTTTAGTTTTTATTTTATTAAAAAAAATCAGAATATATATAAGTCAAAATTTTTTTATTTTCATTCTCCTGCCTTAAAATTTTTTTTTGGCAGCCATCACCACCCCTCCATCCTTACCGTCGTCGTCCTAACCAGTACTGCTGTCGCTACCTCTCTGCCCACGATGGCTAAGACTTTCTAACCGCCAGGTCAAAAAATGCGAACATCAAAGCAGTCTGCCATAGTAGCAATGAATATCCTGAAACCATTCGTTACCTCTGTTTAATGTCGGAATCCGTCACATCTAATGTCGCCACCTTCTTCGACGCATCCATCGTCGCCTATGTCCATCTCTATAGAGGAACAGCCACCTGCATCGCCTGAACCAGCACCTGTTCTGCCCCCATTTGATCTCAAAAAACAGCCGCCTCTGCCTCTGCTTCCATCGGTTCTTTCCTCCGCTCTAATCACCGAACCTTCGTCCGCTCCAATCACCGTCGACCCTGCTGTTCCTGAACCAATTCCGGGGGCTGAATAACCAATCCAACGGGTACAAAACAACCTCCCACCGACACTTCTAAACCTTAAAATATTACAAAATCAAAGGCTAAATCAACCCCTAAGAAATCCAAAGCACCAGTCAAGCCAAAAGCCACCTCGAAACGGAAACAAAGGGCCAATTGCAAGGTTGCCTTGCCTTTGGACTAGTATGCAGCTTCATCAGAGTCCGACATTCGGGCTCCAATGATTCCAACGAAGAAAAAGGTAACTCGGGTAACTCAAACTCGTTCCCGATGGCCTCGAGGTATCTCTGAACTTGTTCCTGAAAATCATTTACATAGTTGTTTAAATTTTCCTACTAGTTTGAAAAAGAAATATGCTAATGTTTGTAGTAGGTAAGTTATCCCATGTAAATGTGTTGATATTTCTTTGTTGACTGAGCTTGATTTGCTTGATGCGTTTAATTTGATGGTTGGTAATATTGGTTGGAAATCTTTCTTTACACTTAAATATCCTAGGTATACTGAAGTGATTATGGAGTTTTATACCACTTTTCAATTCACAACACTTATGGAATTTACTATAGAAACACCAGGTGTGATTAAATTTAGGTTGATGGGAAAAGAATTTGATTATTCTGTGACTGAATTTAATTTGTCATGTGGCTTGAATGATTCTGAGCTTGCTGCAACTAATGGCTATATATTGTCGTCGATTGATTTTCCTAAAGATTTCTATGGTTGTAATGTTTGGCCTGAAATGTCTGTAGATGTGTTTACCTATGATTCTAATCAGTCCAAAGCTTACTATTTGAAACAACCTGAGTTGCTATATATTCATCGGTTTTTAGCTTATGCTTTTTCTGGGAGGATTTCTAGTACTCGTATTTGTAATAAAACTGAGTTATACTTTCTGTGGTGTATGCTTAATAATGTAAAAGTTAATTTGAGTTGTCGGATAACTAGTCAAATTCGTACTACTTGGTCATCTAATAGAGATTTTATTTTTGGTTCCTTAATTACTCAATTGGCTATGAATTTGCACTTAATTGATCCTGGTTCCATTAGCTTACATGTTGCTTTTGTGATGGGCCCTTTGAATTTTAGTTGTTTAAGCAATATGGGACTAGTTTCCAGAGTCAATGGCATTCCTCGTTGGTTACCTCTTAGTAGGGATCCAAAACCGGGGCATAGGATGAAGGGATACACCAATGTCGATTCTACTAGTGTTGATTTGACTTCCGTGCTTACCTTGTTCGACATGCCATGGGGAAATTGGACACCATTGAAGCCGATATGACTGCACTGAATCAGAAGGTGACCCAAATTGAAACTAATGTGGCCGAGTTGTACCAGATTTAAGAGCACAATCCCCTATGCCCTTCCTCTCCATAGTAGCATTTGGTCTTCGGCATTCATAAACAAGTGGATTTCCGCTCTAACCTTATTGCTTTCTTTTATTCTGGTTTGCGATTGCTATGTTTTTCTACATATTGAGGGCTATGTGCAACTTTAAGTGTGGGGGAGGGGTTTTACATTGTGAAGATTTTGTGTGCATATTATTTGAATTGTTCTCTTGCAAACGTAAATTAGCTCCAACTCCTTTGAAATTTTTCATTATTTTTCTTTTTACAACTGTAGTTCCAAAATCCATTCTTTTATGTCTTGTGTACTTATTGAGGAAGATGTTTACACAAAATACACCATGAAGCTCTAATTAGTTGAAATCATTGTGATCATAGGAAGTTGAATATAGACGTATCACTTAGAGACATAGGCTGTATAAGAAACTTCTTTTTAATTGACCATGAATGAAGGGATGAAATAGGTAATTTGCGTGTTTTTAATTGTGTATGTTCTGGGGTATTAAAAAAACACAAAAAGAGAAAATTCACAAGAAATTTCTATTCTGGTGACTTGATTTTCAAATCCAAGTTATGAATAGTGCTAGCAGCCGCTTAATGAATGTGCTTAGTCGAGTAAGTCGGGTGAATTTTGTTTGCTCCATCTTTGTTATCCATTCGGAAAGGCTAAATAATACCTTACGCAAGGTTAAATATTGTGAAAAAAAAAATGAATAAAGTGAAATCACAAAGTGATCGATTAATTGTTTGTACCCTAGGGAAATTGTGTTCTAAATTAAGTCCTATTGAACTTTGTTTATGTGATTGATTAAGGACCAATTAGAAGTTTACTATCTTAGTAATGCAAATCATATTCTAGTTATTAATTGAGTAACTTTGAGTGCATAAAGTTGGGGTTAAGTGCCAAGTTTATTACATTTCTCTTTTGATAAGCATGTTTGATTTACTTTGGAACTATGATTTTTGAGACATAATGTGCTACAATGTGTTTTAAATCTTTTTTGGAGTTAGATATTTTTTTTGTTTAAGGACAAGCAAGTTTAAGTGGGGGGAAATTTAATGAATGCATAAAATGTGCCTAATTTGCCTTTGTTTGTAAGCTTTAGTTACTATATTTTTGGTTACCTTAAGCGGATATACTTCACTTTGTGTTATTATTCGTGCTAGGGGCCTTGAAGTTAAAATTGAGTTTAAAGTGTTAATTTTGGGAGCTTGGAATGCAAAGAAGATAGAGCTGTGAAGTCATAACCTATGAGCATGGCTTGTGGTGTACTGTTGATGCTGAAAATTGACCTAAAAGCTGTTTTTGCATAAGCCAAGATCACGGCTAAAGCAGAGCTGCAAAAATTGTAGAGTTTTTAAGGGATTAGAAGACTTCCTAATTAGTATTATTTTAGTTGTTTCAGCCTTATTCTAATTGGATTTTAGGATATTTTTATTTTTATTCTTAGATTAACTCTAATTAGATTTTTCTACAAATATTATTTTAGAGTTATTTCCTCTTTAGTACTCTTTCCTTAGTTAACGGGGATTAAAAGAGTTTAGGTGGAGAAAACTTGCTCTTCTTCTTCTCTAACTTTTTGAACGTGATTTTTAGAGTTTTCTTCTTCTCTTTTAGAGTTTCCATTTTCCGCCATGAAGGACTAAACCTTATTTCTAGCTGGGAGGAATTCAGTCTTGTAAAATCAACTGTGAGATCATTTGTTCTTATTATTTTCATTAATTCAAGTAATTAATTTCATTTTGTTCTTATTTTTATTACGTGATTTAATTGAATTCTTGATTTAATTATTTACTTGCAATTGATCTGCTAGTGAAGTGTTTAAATACGTGATCGTTTAATTCACTTAACCTAAGTAGCGAATAACATGATTAATTATGAACAAGTTTTTAATCCATGTTATGAATGAAATTGATATGCTTTAAATAATCCAGCTTGTGTGATTATTGAGTAGAATTAGTATCTATTTCGTACGTTAATGCTTTTGATTGAATTAAATTCTGAAGCTTGTTTGGAATTGTTTAATTGAATAGAGACAATTAATGAGCTTTTCTTGATTATCTATTCGGTAAGAAGAAATAGGTGATTCATGTTTTTTGATAACCCTAGCTAATTTGCTTGAATATATTGAAGTTATATTTTGTTTTTTTTATCGATGATCAGTTGGTCTAATGCAAGACTCGAACATGCCTTGTAGCTAGAATTTGTCTCATATAAATCTCCGTCCAATTATTTCATTTTTGTCATTTTTAAATTTAATTACAATTTATGAACAACCTTTCTCCTTTTTACTTTCCTTTGTTTAAACTTTGGAAAAATATATCAACCAATCCCTATGTATATGATCCTACTTCACCCTTGCAACAAAATTTGGTTTTGAAGAGTAGGCATTTATTTTTGGTATACTCGGTATGCATCATTGATCAAAGGACATCATGAACAAATTCTCTTGACCTTATTAAGTTACAAATGAGCATTCTTCATATACTTTTTCATATTCAAATCAAACTTGCATGGTTATATACTTGTACATAGATCAAAGTATCTCACTTGATCTTTGAGAAAAGTGAGCTATATTCTCATGCACACTTAAAGCTTGAGGTTATATTTCTTATTATATCTTATAAAAATTGATGAAATAGTTTGAGTTATACGTTAACAAATAAATATTAAATCTACTTTCAATAGACTCCACTATTGATAATTCAAATAAGACTTTAACTAAGTTTGGGTTCATATATGATAAGTGATAAATATACCAATAATTTCAGGTATTAATTGAGATTAAATGGAGCTTTGTTGAATTAATTTTGGCTAATTAGAGCTTATTTCAGGTTATAAAGAAAATTGGAGCAAAGCTGTGAAAAACCTAAGCAAGCAGGCTTGTAAGCAGATTGGATGAGAGCTGGAAAGAACTGTTGAAGAGAGAGAAAAAGCTGGCAGTGTTTGGACCATGCCGTGGGCCCAAGGTGGAAAGGAGAAGAAGATGTGTCTTGTCTCAAAAAGTAGATATTTGACTTTTAGGGAAGATATTTCTTGTAAATCTAGCTAAAATTGAGTGGTTGTACTTTTAATTATTTTATTTTGTGGTTATCTTTAAGCCACCATGTTAAGTACTTTGTTAATATTTTAATATTCTAGGGTATTTTAGTCTTTTGGGGAGTGCTATAAATACTCCATCCCTTTGTTAGTTTGAGAGTTTTTAGCTTTTAGCTTTTGGGGCAATTTCGCTCTATCCCTGTAACTCTCTTCTTCTAATTAATTAATATTTTCTTTTAATTTTATTAAGGTTGTGTATGACTGAATAGTCCGTCCAACAGGCTTGAGCCAGCTCGGTTGACAGTAGTAAGTACTCCATCTCCTTCTTTATTATGGGTAATATGTGTGTGATGATTATTTCTTGGTATGCTTCATTTTCCTTTGAGATTGATCATCTCATATGCTAGTGGTTAGGATGAGACCGAGAGAAAATTCTTAACAATGGAAATGCCTTGAAACACATGCATGTTTATTGCTGAAGAAATTCAAGTAGACTGCATGCTAGGTGTTTTTATCTTTGATAAAATGCTTGCAAGATCTTAATGCATTATTAAGTAGTCTTTTACTGAATAGATTTAATCAAGCTACTTGTTATAGTAATCACATGTCTGGAGGTTCTTAATGTTGTGATTTGAGAGCTAGAAACCCTAGATCTATGTTCTATAACCCTGCTTATAATGGTTAAGGAGAGAAATGTATTGAAATTGTTGCTATACTTGGTTTGGGTCTACTGCCTTTTTATTATTGTTGTTGTTATTTTTATTCTTTGCTATTTTGAACCTATTAATGCTTAAAACAGTTTTAGTTTACTTAGTTATTTTTCTTTAAATCTTCATTTTATTTGTGAAAGATATCAGATTTGCCCGTGTCCTAGAAAAATTGAGGTCATTCGCTCAGATCCCTGTGAGAACGATGCTTGGTCTTGCCTACATGCTACAATTAACCTAGTGCACTTGCTAGAGTTCAATTTTTATAGGCAACAATATATATTTGAATAAATTTGAGGGAATAATATATTTTAAATCATTGAATTTTTATACTAATATTTTAAAAATAAAGAAAATCAAAACTACTTATATTAATTATTAGTAGAGAAATTTAACAGCATGTTTGAGCATCACCATTCGTAAGAATAAACAATCGTTCTCACACAGACAATGTCTGGAATATATACAAGAAATCCATTCAATTAAATTCTTTCATAATTTATAATTTCTTTAAATAATTTTCTTTCTACGAAAAAATTATTGAGTTTCTTATATTTTTTTTCAACCAAAAGAATTTGCTAGATGTTTCTAAACTGGGGGCGTATGAAATATGTTTCCATTTTCTTTTTATAAAAGATATTTATTACAATTTAGGATGATCAAACTTCAGAAATAACCGATAATTAAATCAAGGGAGGACAAAAAAAAATACTTGTATTTTGCTGATTTTGCTAATTTAGATCCGTGTTTTGAAAGTTGGCAAACTCAGATATATAGTCACATCGTTTGACAAATAGAGCACTCTATCCAACATATCCTCTAAAACTAGTCTCATCTTTTGGATTTTGAGTTGAAATTTTGTATTTTGGTCGATACGAAAATAATAGACGTTGGAGATGAAACACTAAAATTTTCGAAAAGAGTATGTATATTTCTAATCAAATAATGTAATAAAATTTGAAAAATTACAAAAAAGATTCAGATCTTGATGAGAAATTTCTTAAATAACATGAGCAAATTATTATGAGAATAATTGGAAAAAAATGTTGAGATTTGCATGGAGATCCGGTTAAAAGTAACTGTGTTCATACTATCAACTCAATTCCTATGTTAAACTTAACAGTTTTTTCCTTTAGCATTTGAATAATTTACCCATATTATTTAAGAATTTTCCCATATTATTTAAGAATTTTCTATCATAACTCAGAAAATTTTCAGCAATTTTTCTTCTTCCTTTTTTTTTTTTTTTTTTTTTGTTATTTTTCTACTTTTTTCCATTATTTAATTTAAAAAATAAAAGCATCTTCCAAAAATTTCGAACCTTGATTGCCAATGTCCACTTCACATGTATCGACAAAACTCATGTATTTTCTTTTTATTTTTCCCTTAGATCAATTCCAAAACCATAAAGAAATTTAATTTGGTTTTAAATTCTGGTTTGGTACAAGTGAAACCAAACCAAAATCCACGTGTATTATAAGTTTTAACAACTTTACTTCCTGTCTTCTAGGGTTTTATTTGTGTCTACCCCATTTTAGGGTATTCTCGTTCTAATCTTGGTTGCTTACTTAGAAATTATTCTGCCATGGAATCCACACCGATCGGCAAGATTGTTAATGAATATTTGTAGCTATCTTTGGCGTCTGAAGATGAATCTCAGGTGGTTGTTCCAGAAGTGGAAGAAACTCCTAATTTTGACCTTATATGGAGTTGTTGTGGGAGGTTTATAATAGAAAAGGACATTATTATTGAAGGTATGAAAGTAACTTTATCAAAACTATAGAAATCAGGTACTGGGATATCGATTGTGGATTTGGAGGGAGGGCATTTTTATTTCAATTTAACAATATTTTTGATGTGAATGATGTGATTAATGGAGGGCCATGGTCATTTGATAATAAGTTATTGGTACTGAAGAGGGTGATGAGAATGGAAGAGCTGGTTACTGTTGAACTGAATATGGCATCTTTTTTTATGCAATTGCATTACTTACCTATGGGATTTCGCAAAGAAAGTGTAACATCCCATTTTTAGGACATTGATTTGGCATTTATGCACGTTCATTACATTTCATAATTAGATAAATTTAAAAAACACATTTGCATTATACATGTGAAATCATTATTCCGAATCAATCATACCACAAATGTATAGATTCCGTAAACAGTATAAATAAACAGACTTACAGTTTATATTGCAGCGGAAAATCATTTACGGGATGATTCTGATCCACACAGGAAAACCGAACCGTTCTGGTTGCCTTTCCTACGAATGTACGGATACACTGAATACAGGCTTTAATCCGTGAATTCTTCCGACAAACGAGAAGTATGTTTGTGTATCTTGTTTTCTCTCTGGGAACGTTTTCTTTTCTTATGCATAAATGAATCTAAGAAATGACTTCTCTATTTATAAAGGAAATCCCAACTTCCATCTATTTATAGGGTTAGTCCAAATTACACATTTGGTCCCTGTAATTTTCCATAATTACAGTTTAGTCTCTGCCATTCCAAAATGTCATGGGCAGACCAAAAACCAACATCTCCTACTTACACATGACAAGACATATTTTCATGGCGATTGAACACACATGCTTTTTTCAATTCTTATTCGGTGAATTCACACGACCAGTCAACGTAACGGTTAAACCTTTGAAGCTTTCCTTCATCGTTCCACCTTTAGCTTAACGTGAGTTCCCCCTGGTCCATTTTCCATGATTACTGGTTGTCGACTCACTTTTGATCTCACGAAAACATTCATATACACTACATACCTTTTCCACGAAAAAGTATTGAGCTCGAGTGTTATATGATTAATAAGTGACATGTTACTGAATATGCACTTCCTCTATATAAATAACCTTCCACCATATATCCAATGTTTATCTGAAAGGTCCCTATATGCCCGTTCATTGCTAACGCAGCCTAGTTTGGGGTTCCAATCAAGATAATCATTAGACATACCATTCTTTTTATTTACAAGAGTCCTTAAGGGTGAATTAAATCTTATATTTTTATTTGGGTCTCACATTAGGAAAGTTGAGATCAATTTTCTTCTTCTTTCCATCCCTTGGTCGGCTTTTACACATATTACCAAAATATGCCATAGTGTTAATCCACTTAGGATGTATGTTTTTATTAACACTATGCGAAAGCATTCAGTCTCTATATACAACTTATGCATCATTACCTCTAGTCCATATTTAAGCCTTTCACAGGACATCTTTCGGTATAAACGAAATATTGATATTACACATATCACTTATGGAGTTTCTTACATCTCCATCTATACTTTTACCTATGAACACATCGCTCATAGTAAAATATTCATCTATATGAGTAGATGCATTTCGTCAACATACTGAACTATACTCAATAGCTCTATGTGTATCACTTTAAATAGTAAATGAATTTGAACACAACAAAATAACTCATATTCTATTCCAATAGAAAATTTTCAAAAGTCATTACAACAGTTCAAAAACAACATGTTCCTATAGTCGACGAAGACCAAATTCCAAAATGTGTTTATTAAAAACATTTGGGCCTATTGGCTTCGTTAGCGAATCTACAATCATATCTCTGGTTAGAACATGCACTAAACTTATTTCACCATATGCTACTATGTCTTTAACAAAATGATATTTTATATCGATATGCTTGCTTTTTCCATGATAACAAGGATTCTTGGAATAAGCTATTGATGTAGTGCTGTCGGAATAGATAGTCGTACATTTCCCTTTAGGCAATAGATCTAAAAGATCTATGAAGCGTTTTAACCAAATCACTTCTTATACTACAGCTGCTGCATCTACATATTCTGACTCTATAGTCGACAATGCCACACAAGTTTGTTTCTTGCTACGCCAGGAAATTACACCATTTCCTAGAGTGAAAATATACCCATATGTGGACTTCCTCCCCGTCTTTATCAGTTCCATGATTAGCATCTGTGTATCCCTTTAACTGTAGAACCTTTCCTTGGTAACAAAGAGAATAATTTAAAGTCCCCTTCAAATATCTCAATATCTTTTTCACTGCTACCCAATGCTTCAAACCTGGATTTTCCTGATACCGACTTGCGAGACCAACCGTAAAACCTATATCAGGTCATGTACAAATCATAACGTATATCAAGCTACCAATTGCACATTTATAAGGAATTCTCTCCATCTTTTTAGTCTCTTCTGGAGTCGTGGGACACATACTTGCATTCAGTTTCGTACCTTTAGCAATAGGGGTTGGATCAGGATCACAGTGAGCCCTACCAAACCGTTCTAAGATCTTATTGATATACGTCTCTTGTGAAAGAACCAATAATCTCTTAGAACTATCTCTTAAGATCTTAACCCCAAGAATGTAATTGGCTTCTCCTAGATCCTTCATCTCAAAGTTAGAAGACAACCAAGTCTTTAGTTTCTTAAGTAAGGAAATGTCATTTCCTGCTAACAAAATATCATCAACGTATAATGTTAGGATCACAAACTTCCCTCTGTTTTCATGCTTAATATAGACACACGAGTCTGCATTAATCACCTTAAATTGCATTGATATAATTGCTTCATGGAAATGAAAATACCATTGTCTTGAAGACTGTTTAAGGCCATAAATTGATCTTTTTAACTTACAAACCTTATGTTCTTGACCCTAGACAAGGAAACCTTTAGGTTGAACCATATAGATTTCTTCATTCAGTTCACCAATTAAGAACGTAGTCTTTACATCCATTTGATGTAATTCAAGGTCCATACATGCTACAAAAGCAAGTACTATTCTTATAGACGCGAAATGGACAACAGGTGAAAAGGTCTACTAATAGTCAATTCCTTCCTGTTGTGTGAACCCTTCGCAACCAGCCGACTCTTAGTCTGGATAGGTTTCCCATCCATTGATCACTTAATAGTATGTACCCACTTATTCCCAATGGCTTTACGCCCTTTGGGTAGATTAACTAGTTCCCAAACTTTGTTGACCCTCATTGACTCCATCTCACTTACTTTTATCCATTCTTCCTTTGCTGGAGATGCCAATAACTCTCTCATGTTAGTGGGTACATCTTTAATCTGAGCTACGATCAAGAAAGCTTCGCTATCAACTAAATGACGGGGTCGCAGAACATTTCCTCTCTTTGATGGTCTTGGAGGTTCTGCTTCTTGATAAATGAATCTTATATATTCATCGAGATTTGGGGCAGACCTCCTACTGGGATCTATATCCATATTCACGCTTGAATTTTAAACAAGACTCCCACTTAAATCAAGACCACTCAAGTTTGGGTCAGGATTACTTAAAACCGCTTGTGAAGGTTGAAAAACATCATTGTCTTCCCTTTCCCGTACATCTTCAACTTCATTCCTCTTACTCAGTTAGAGTGATCCTGAAGTTTTAGACTCTCAAGTTTCAAAGAATGTGAATTCTTTATCCACCTCTCCCAGCTTAGGAAATTCATTCTCTAAGAATATGACATCTGATGACTCAAATTCTGTTATTTGACCATTTTCATTCTCTCCCACTAGAACATATCCTTTTGAGAGATAAGGATATCTTATAAAAATACCTTTCTTGCCTCTTGGGCCTAACTTGCCATCCTTGCTAGATTTGTCGTGAACATAGGTAGCACATCCCCATGGTTGTAAATGGTTCAAATTAGGCTTGAGGCTTGTCCACAATTCATAAGGCGTGGTTTCAATGGACTTAGAAGGTACTCTATTGAGTACATATGTGGCAATCAATAATGCGTCTCCCCTAAAGGAGATATGCAAATTGGCTTCAGCCATCATATACCTGACCATCTCTAAGAGGGTTCGGTTCCTTCTTTCTATGACTCCAATTTGTTACGGAGTTCTAGGTATGGTCAACTGATGTTCAATATCTTTTTCATCACATAAAACTTTAAATTCCTCGGAGAGATACTCTCTTCCCCAATCGGTCCTTAAAGCTTTTATTCTCTTATCTAGTTGATTTTCAACCAGAGCCATAAATCGTTTGAAACATTCTAATGCTTCAGATTTATGTGCAATCAAATAGAAATCACCATACCTTGTATAGTCATCTATGAATGTAATGAAATAGTACGCACCATGCCTTGCCTGAACATTCATTGGGCCACAGATGTCAAAATGGATTAGTTGTAATGGTTGGTTAGCTCGCGTAACTTTACCAAATGGTTTTCTTGTCATTTTTCCTTTTAATCAGCTTTCACAAGTTGGGAGATCTACTTTCGATAAATCAGCCAACAAACCTGCTTTGGCTAAGCATACTAAACGATGTTGACCCATGTGACTAAGTCTTGCATGCCACATTTTAGAAATGCTAACATTATCCACATATAAGTTAATAGTAAAGGAAAAGTTGTTATTACACATATAATTGGGATCTAAATCCAAGACAATAAAACCATTCATCAAATATCCACCACCAAGCTAAATATTGTTCAAAAGAAGACTAAAATTGTTTAATTCAAAAGACAACATGAATCCCAAATTCATTAGGGCAGAAACAGAGATCAAGTTGCTTCGAATCCTTGGAGCGTAAAGGACATCTTCAAGAAATAGTGGGCAATCAAAATTCAAGACCAGCTGACAATAGCCAATCCCTAAGGCTTCCTCCCTTGAGTTATTTCCCACATATATCCACTTTGTTCCCCTTGGAACACTTTGGAACTCTACAAAGGAATCACGATCCTTTGTTACATGGTCTGTGGCTCCTGAGTCTATAATCCACAAAGGACGAACTTGAAACATATGTATAACACTTATACAATTCGGAAACATTTACCTTAGGAGCTTTGCAGTCTTTTGCAAAATGCCCCTTCTGTCTGCAATTATAACATCTCACTTTAGAAGTGTTAACCTTTTTCTTGCCCTTCTTTTGAACTGGAACACTGCCCACCGTTCCCTTTGCCTTCTTCTTAAAGAACCTCTTATTCTTTCCCTTAGACTTCGGACCAGAGCTTGAACTGGCCATGTGAACTTCAGATTTCATATGGAGAGAAGCCAAACGGACCTCTTCTAGTTCAAGATGATGAATTGCATCGTCAAAGGTCTTAATGTCGTTGGCATGGGTTAGGTGCAACTTCATATGCTCCCACCTATTCGGCAGAGAACATATCATAGCTTGAACCTTCTGTTCCTCGATCAACTTATGACCAGCATCATGAAGCTCTGTTATCATGTTGGACATTTCCCTTAAATGCCTCTTCATTGTATGGTCAGCTCTTTTCTTATAAGTATCAAACTTGAAATTAAAGAACAGAGTTTGGTTAAGGAGACACCTCTAAAGTTCTCCTTGAGAGCATTCCACAATTCCTTAGCTGTGGTATGGATGCAAAACCTTTTCGCGATATCATCATCCATTGCACTAAGCATGATGATGCAGGCAGTTGAGTTTTCCTTTTCCAGATCTGATAAGCCTCAAGATCCCTTTTGGCTTGTGTGGTGCTACCCTCTTCAGGAGGAACCATTATTCTCTCTAGGGTGTTAAGAGCCTCTTGCTCTTCAATGATGTATTGGACTTTCATCGCCCAAACTTCATAATTGTCACCGTTCAACTGAAGGTCTTTGTTCAATTCAGCGACAATTGATTTGGAAGCAGCCATTGAAGAAAAGACTATAAAGACAAAGTAGCATAAAGAAGTAAGCGATACACCATATTTATTATAAGATTATTTAAAACTAAAAATAGAGTTTGGTTCATATAAAATCGAACACTATGCACAATGCACAGAGTCACCATTTATACGGGCTAATATAAACATTATGTTAGGTTTAAATTTTCAATAATAAATATTTCTATAAGTTATGTTTTAAACTACAAATTTGTTTAATATTTATACATTTTCAAGTATAAGACTAATGAATTATATAACACTTAGTTATAAATTTCAAAATAAATAAATTTGAATAACTAAAACAATTAATCAAAATAGAAATGCTTAACAAATAAACATTTTATTATTATTAAAAAAATATAATCCAACAGTAATAAAAAAAAAATACAAGCACTTTAAAATTTGAGCACGAAGCTAATTCAATACAAAATTGAACAAAAGAAATCAGCAAGAGAAAGAATGGAAATTGAAGAACTCAATCTTCAGTTCTAGACCAAGACTCCATATTGTAGTAATTTTCTGGAGTCATTGGATCCTCCTCGACACTAGTGTTGATTTCTTCCTTTCCTTCTAAATCAACAATTTCAATTTCTTTTGAGATGAGTGGTATCATCTCTACGAACTTATAGTAGAGATCATGAGGCATGTTCTCTACTCCCTAAAAAATAGCATCTAGACAAGGGCAGCGAACCATTTTGTTACTTCTAAGTAACATGGTTCTAGGATTATGAGACAACTGTAATACAAACACTTTGCATTGGTACTCATATTCCTTTTCAGGAACTAATCCTTCAATGGAGACCACCACTGCGTCAAATATAGGGTTTTCACCAAACCAGAATTTCTTAACATGCTTTTCACAAAAAGCCTTTTTTACAAATTTTAACATTTTTAATTGATCAGTTCTAGAGGAAAATCCTCCTTTCCAGACAAGCTTTTGGATTTCCTGATTTAACGCATTAAACCACTCCATAACTCCAACAATATCCCTTTTTCCAATGGAGGATATCGCTTCGAGAAAAGCTCATCTTCAAGTCTTTGTATATTCCTTGCCTCCTCTTGAGACTGGATTATTTTCGACGTTTTTATGACAGTTGCCATTTCTATAACACATATAGAAATAACAAAAACTGGTTAATGATTAACCAAAAATTAGTATATAAATACACAATAAATATACTGAATTTTCTTGAATTTATTAAACATAAATTAAGCATTTATACACAATAAATATTAGTAAATTTAGTTTAAAATATCAAATGAATTCCAAAAATTCATCAAAATATACCAAAAATTCAAGAAAAATGTAAATTTTAATTCTGGATGTACCATGTTAACCCGCTTCTCAAATCCTGGAAGCGGGTTGGTCTTTGTGCTGGGCTTGGCCGGCTCTTGCAACTTCCCCTCGTCAATGAGCTTTTGAATGGCATCCCTTACTTTGTAACAATTATTAGATATATGGCCAGTAATGACATGATACGTGCAGAAATTATCTTTATCTGCCTCAGAAGGCTTTTCAAATGGCCTCAGCGATTGTAGCAACCCACCGTTTTTGTATTTGGCAAATATCTTCACCAATGGAAGAGTCTAAGGTGATATGCCCTAACCTCCTGGATTCCTACCCTGATTGCCTTGTTGCTGGGTCACTGTATCACTGTAGCAACTTCTACTTGCTTCACTTCTGAAGTCTGCCCCCCTTTGCCACCAGAACTTGAGCCAGAACCGCTACTAGACCCAGCTGCAGCAGTTGATCTATATCCATAACTATACCCCGAGCTTTTACCGCCTTTATGACTAGCCGCCTTTTCTTCTTCATCACGTTTGATTTTCATCGCCATACTATAGACCTCACTAAGCTCATTGAAAGGATGGAATTTCATGTTGTTTTTGAAGATGTCCTTACTGCCATCAATTAGCTTCTGTATCAGCTCATCTTTATGTGGTCAGTTCTTCAAAAGGATCATTTTATTCATCCACCATTGATAATACTCGTCGAAAGGCTTGTTAGGTTTCTGCTTGATCTGCTCC
This sequence comes from Euphorbia tirucalli, assembly GCA_039660915.1. Lineage (NCBI taxonomy): Eukaryota > Viridiplantae > Streptophyta > Magnoliopsida > Malpighiales > Euphorbiaceae > Euphorbia > Euphorbia tirucalli. The sequence goes on from CM077632.1 coordinate 60,838,397, forward strand.
AAGTCATACAGCTTCACTTAAATCTTGGTGTTGAAGCTATAATACTTAATAAAGGCTGCTGACAGAGCCTCTTAATCAGACTGTTCTTCCTCCGATAGAGAGTTATACCAACCCAAAGCTCCTCCCTCCAAGGTAGTCGGGAAGAGATTAATCAACTGCTGCTTAGTGGCACCCGCTGTCAGCATGACCCAGGCATACAGATTCACATGGGCCTCCAATGAGCCCATACCTTTGTAAAAGGGGACCTTTGGCACTTAGAAGCCAATAGGAAAGGTCTCGATACCCTTACTATTCATGGCATCAACATTCACCCCTTTCTTAGATTCTGCGTTAACACTGGCCCCCTTCTTCAACTGGGCCATCACTTCATCTAGTTCAGAGCATTTCACCTTCATCTTTTGCTCCATGGCTACCTCTATTTCTTGCAACTTTTCCAGACTAGACGAGGTATCACCAGCCTGTTGGGATGATTCGGCCTCCTTCTCTTTTCCGGCTCTGCTACCACCAGTTTCTCCAGCCTCTCTTACTACTGCCCGTACTTCCTCTTTTAGCATGTCACAGAAATCTTGTGACCTTAGAAAATCTTTTAAGGCATCAGCAAGGCTCGATATAGGGTTAGCCATTTCCACTTCTTCCCCAGATTCTGAATCACTGTCCCTTTCGACTGCTCTTTGTTCCTGAACGGCTCTCGAAACCTAAGATCTCGTTCTAGGACGCTCCAGTGTGTTCTGCTAGGCATCATACAGGAGATATTAGGGACATGAATGATTGGCATGGTGTGATATGAAGAGTAAGGCATTAAGAGTGCTTAAGATGAATGAATGGAGTGAGATTATGTATGAAATGATGGTATGAATGGTCTCTTTTTATTCTTTTTCTTCTTCTTAGGACATTCCAAGAACACCTGATGCTATGCAAAAATGTCACATGTGGACCGTCACACGGACAGAGGTTCGGCGCCTTTGGGGCACCAAGTGAATTCGTGAAATGGTTGCGTGTGTACCGGCACACAGACAAAGTTTAGACACTTTGAAGGTCTATGAGATGATATGAAATGGTCGCATGGGACCGCCCTTTGGACAGAGTTCTAATGCTTTTGAGCGTATGATATGAAATGATGTTATGAGAGAGTCACGCGTGGCAGGGACACGGACAGAGGCTCGGCGTTCGGGGAACACCTTTCATTGTTTGGGATGTTATGAAATGCCCTTACATGTGTACTAATTCGGCACATGGGGAGCACCTTGAATGATGTAGTAATTTCATGAAGTAACCCGATATGGATCACAGTGCTATATGATATCTATGTTGAATGGGTATGATGTTATGAAATGCACCGTATAAATCATTACATGAAAATAGACCTAGGACCATTGTTGTCTCTATTAAATGAGATAATTTGGTGGAATAGCCGAATGCAATCCAGTGCATTGGTAGAACACGGGTAATTTGGGATACCCGATATGTGATGGAATGATATGATCGTGGTGGGCGTCCTTTGGAATGTCCTTAATTTAATTTAGGTGATATGTCATGAATGCTTATGACATACAATATGCAAATGGCTACACAAAAAACGTGGGTTAGGATGCATGACATACATAGTGATGTTATGTATGCTATGTGAAAATAAAATGCCAATTGCGCAAATATAATGTCATGGCTGAAAAAGAAATGATTAGTATGAATGACAAACGGATGATTTAATGTTTTCACACGAAAATAAAATGCAAATGGCTGCATAAAAAATGTGGGTTAGTATCACACAAAAATGTTTGAATGGTATGTCATGTGTATGGAAAATGGTGATTATGGTATGCCGTGAAATGTCAAGAAGCGTGTAACACGTAACACACGAAGCGAATTCCTCCAACCTTAGTCCTCCAAACGTGGTCAATTTTGGCAAAAATCTAACCGAGTCCTAGGCGGGGTTCACTTCGATCACCAACCGGGGATGATGAAGGCGTGATTTATATTATTCACACGATTTATTTTGGTATCCTAAGGGAATCCAACTAAAGCTGCCTATATGAGTTCGGTCCAAGTCGGGATAACATCAAGGCTCCCATAGCAGAATATACTCCTCACTTCTCCCTACTCAAGGGTCCGAATGAAGTGGTTCGTACGAGGCTGTGGGTGGTGTTTCGTATCCGTGCCCCCAAGACCAAGAGGAACTTAGGCGACACTTCAACAATTCACCGAGCTAAAATGGGATACTTAACCTAATGCAAGCATGTCTAACTAAAAATGCAAAATGAAATACCAAACAAGAATCATCTACCTTATTTTAATTAGACACTTTTCAGGGCTTGTCAAATTCTTTTAAGGTTTTAAGAAAACTTTTTGTAAGAATTCTCCAGCGGAGTCGCCACTGTGAGTGGATGACGTTTTCGACGGAACGCGGACTCCTTTTCGGAAGGGGCGCCACGATTTCAGGCGTATCCCTCCCTCGCATGGGGTTTTTAAAATAAAATTCGTTTTTAGAAAATTAAATTATTTGCATAAAAGAATCGAGACCTAAGTCTCGATGAATGTTGTAGGAGTCACCACCCGGCTCAGCTCAACTGGGAAATTTATAATGTAGCTGAACCGGACAAACGGCCGCTACACTATCCAGAGATTTAGGTCCGGACAAGTCCCTTATTTTGTGTCTAATTAAAATAAAAAAATGGCCAATGTTCTCAAATAGTATTTCATAATTCTAAAGTCAATTTTATTAAAATAATTCATATAGCGCACATACACAGAAAATAAAAATAAAAGTAAAGCAGTAAATATTTAAGTGGCTTACAACCCAATTGAACAAAAATAAAATAAAAAAACTCTCAGCCTTAATTTGACAATCGCCTAAAATACACGATTTATCTCAAAAAATACAATCGCCAAGAATACACGGATAAATCTATTAAAAAAAAAACCAAAAGCTGTAAAACAAAGGGTTAGCACAATATATGGCATGCCACAAATAGGACCCAAATAGGATATAATGGGATTTTCAGGATTTGGGAACATGCATTTAGGGGGATAACCGGGTTGGCTCGGCTAGCCAGCCCGATTAGACCCGGAAAACATTTTGAAACGTCCCTGTATTTTTAGTTTTGTGAGAAAATCATTTTGAAAACGTTTTTATTTTCCAGTTTAATTTAATTTAACATGTGAGGTGGGTCAGTTTTCGGGAGAGTCGGGTCTCCGTCGTGGTATTGTTCTCAATACAAATGCACTGAAAATTAAATCTAAGGTAGTGAATGCACAGAACAAATTTCATTTTTGGTGATTTTCTGATTTTCTGAATTTTTTGGGATTTTTGGAAATTTTTAGGGATTATTCTAGAAATTCTGATTCTGGACGAGCATTATAGTCGTGCGACTGTAAATAATCCAAACTCAGAATTTCGCCAAAATCATTTAAAGAAACCAAGAACACTCTTACGACTGTATTTACAGTCGTATGACTGTTCATCAACTCAAAAATAGTAGTACGGCTGTTCTTGATTTCCAGAAACAGAAAACGTAAAAAGTTAACAAAAATGCACAAAAATACACCAATTCACCCAGAAAGCATGAAAAATAGAGAGAATGAAGAGTGTTTACCTTTTAGGCACTAATCCACCTTAGGGATGACCCCTGACGTCGCACCAATCCACTCAAATTCACTCATTTCTCCTTGAATTGAAGTTGAGATGTTTGGGTCCAAAATTTCCAAAATGCTTGGGATCTTAGGATTTTTAGTCCAAAATTTAATTTGTTTAGAGAGTCAGATTATCAACCTATTGATTTCTAATAGATTTTAATCCTAATATTTGAGAATTAGAAGAAAAAAGAAGAGGAAAAGAGCTTGTATTTGTGATGAACTTTTCCTTCCCCTTGTCTCTCTTTTCTCTCTCTAAATTCTCTCTCTTCTCCACCAGACATTACAATGTCCAAGTCTCCTCTAATCTCTCTTCTTCTCCTCTTTATTTCCTGGTTGCCTCGCTGCAGGAAAAGAGCAATTAATGCCCCTTTCTTTTCTTTCATTTTTCTGCTGCAAAGGTATGGGCTCCTGTACCTGCTTTGACGTTACAGTCGTACGACTGTAATTTTTAATTACAGTCACACGGTTGTAACAACAGTCATATGACTATATATTACAGTCATGTGACACATGCATCATTTTTTTTAAGGACGGAAAATTCCGGCGCTTACAACAGGTGGCAACACGTGATTGGCTGGTTCAACCGTTTACTTTTCAACCATTGCAATTCAGTCAATCACGTCGCGCCACGTGTCCTACAATCAGTATTCCTCTCAACCGATCCGCAGCCAATGCCAGCCGCAGTGGTGGCAAGTGAGGTCCACGCGTCGCCTTCCGGGGCTCCGTTGGCCTTGAAATTTGAGATTCTGACTCGATTTTTCATGCTCATTTTAGTGGTGTGATCAGATTTTCGAAATTCTGACAAGAAATTTTGACACTTTGTACTGTTGGATCAAATATGATATCATTTTGACATGGATAATAATGCAAATCCGTATCACAACGAACAAAAACGTATTCAAATAAAAAAACGTATTCTTATTCACGGAAAATTAGAAATCAAGATTTATGGTATCATTTTGACACCGATATCAATGTAAATCTGTATCAAAACGAACAATATTTTTAGTCCAAAATTTAATTTGTTTAGAGAGTCAGATTATCAACCTATTGATTTCTAATAGATTTTAATCCTAATATTTAAGAATTAAAAGAAAAAAGAAGAGGAAAAGAGCTTGTATTTGTGATGAACTTTTTCTTCCCCTTTTTCTCTCTTTTCTCTCTCTAAATTCTCTCTCTTCTCCACTAGAAATTACAATGTTCAAGTCTCATCCAACCTCTCTTCTTTTCCTCTTTATTTCCTGGTTGCCTTGCTGTAGGAATGGAGCAATTAATGCCCCTTTCTTTTCTTTCATTTTTCTGCTACAAAGGTATGGGCTTCTGCACCTGCTCTGACGTGACAATCATACGACTGTAATTTTTAATTACAGTTGCATAGCTGTAACAACAGTCATACGACTGTATATTACAGTCGTGTGACACATGCATCATTTTTTTAAGGATGGAAAATTCCGGTGCTTACAACAGGTGGCAACACGTGATTGGCTGGTTCAACCGTTTACTTTTCAACCATTGCAATTCTATCAATCGCGTCATGCCACGTGCCCTACGATCAGTATTCCTCTCAACCGATCCGCAACTAATGCCAGCCGCAGTGGTGGCATGTGAGGTCCATGCGTCGCCTTCCGAGGCTCCGTTGGCCTTGAAATTTGAGATTCTGACTTGATTTTTCATGCTCATTTTAGTGGTGTGATCAGATTTTCAAAATTCCGATAAGAAATTTTGACACTTTGTACTGTTGGATCAAATATGGTATCATTTTGACATGGATAACAATGCAAATCCGTATCACAACGAACAAAAACGTATTCAAATAAAAAAACGTATTCTTATTCACGGAACATTAGAAATCAAGATTTACGGTATCATTTTGACACCGATATCAATGTAAATCTGTATCAAAACGAACAATAACGCATTCAAATGAACAAAAAACGTACTCTTATTCACAGAATACCAGAAATCAAGATTTGAACATATCAATCTATAAACCATTCGGCTCTGATACCAATGAAATCATTATTCTAAATCGATCATACAACAAATGTATAGGTTTCGTAAACAGTATAAATAAACAAACTTACAGTTTATATTACAGTGGATAATCGTTTACGGGATGATTTTGATCCACATAGGAAAATTGGACCGTTCTAGTTGCCTTTCCTATGAATGTACGGATACACTGAGTTTGGGCTTTAATCCGTGAATTCTTCTAACGAACGAGAAGTATGTTTGTGTATCTAGTTTTCTCTCTAGGAACGTTTTCTTTTCTTATGCGTAAATGAATCTGAGAAACGACTTCTCTATTTATAGAGGAAATCCCAACTTCACAATTACAGTTTAGTCCCTGCCATTCCAAAATATTATGGGCGGACCAAAAACCAACAACATGCTATGAAATAAGGTAAAAATAGTATAAAGTGGCCATTTAAGTAGACAAAAATACAACACTAGAAATTAATTGTGTCTTAAATGTTTAGAGACTTAACTGATAACTTTAGAATTAAAAGAGCAAAATCGATATCTTGATTGATCTTTGATTATCAGAGATTTCAATCTCTGCAATTGAAATATTATTATTATTATTATTATTATTATTATTATTGTTGTTGTTGTTGTTGTTGTTGTTGTTGTTGTTATTATTATTATATGGTGAATTAAAGGGTCCAATTAGGTTATCTTAAGGAAAAATGGTCCAATAAGGGAGAGATAAGGATGGAGAGGGTTAAGATAGGTCTTGTGAGACAGAAAAATCTAGATAGTTTGCATAAAAATATAGAAGAGAAGAAGGAGAAGAAGAAGAGAATTAAAGAAGATATAGAGAAGTAGAAGGAAGAGGTAACTTGTGATATTAATTTCGTATAGTTAGAAATAGAATCTAAAAAAGTTGTAAGATAATGAATTGTTCATCTATGTCTTAAGAATATTTCTACAAAGTTTCATAATTTTTTAGTAAGTTTAGTGGAAATTAGCATTTTTGGAATGTGGTATGCTCAAAACTGCATGTATACAGGATTAGGGTCAGATTGGAAATTATGCCATGATTGTTACAGCGCCTAGAAAATTCTTATTTATGGATATGCGATTCTCTTATATGTCTAGTTTTAATAATAAAAAGGAATTAGCATGATCCATATTGTACGGATAAAGTTATAATCGTTTTACTAGAAGTTGTACATGTGAAACTAGATAGAAACGGGGCTTAGAAGTAAATTACATAATAAATTGTATGAGAGTCATAAAATTATAAAATTTTGTTATGTTATGCCTATATGTTAAGTAGGGTTGTCAACGGGGACACGGGGGCCCGTCCCAGCTGGGGGCCCGCCCGAACGGGGACGGGGATTCCCCGTTTAGAATCCCCGCGGTGAGGGGGATGGGATTTACCTCCCCCACCCTGCGGACCCGTCCCCATCCCCGTTTAATCCCCGGTGGGGATTTCCATTAAATCCCTATTTATTTATTTATATATATACATAAATAATTAAATTTCATAATTATAAAACTAAAACTAGGGATTGCTTTACATCCCTCTTTCACTTTTAAAGTTTCTAACAACCAATCATATGTTATCAATTTAGAAATCTCTAATTTAATTTCTATATATTGAACTCTGTACTATATTTTGAAATAATAATATTAGTAGTTGTAATATTTTAATTAAATATCACTTTCTTATAAGAAATATTAAGCGAATTATTTAATGGTCACCAAACTGTAATATGTTTTTTAACTTATTTTTGTACCAAATTGAATTTTATTCAAAATTTCAAAAAAAAAAAAATCTTAACTGGGACGGGGATCCCCGCGGGGAACCCATTCCCCGACGAGGCTGGGGATGGGGATGAAGATCGCCCCCGTTTACTAAACGGGGACGGGGACGGGGATCCCCACCTAGCCAGGGAACGGGGATGGGATTGCCAATCCCCGCCTCGCCCCGCCCCGCTTACATCCCTAATGTTAAGAGTAAACTGAAGTAAGAATCAGGTCATTTGGGTATGCTATTAGAAAGTTATGAATTTTTAAGTGTAGTAAGGTCATAAGAACCTATATATAAGTAAGGATACTTGTGCACAATAATATTTTCATAGAAAGGAAAATATGATGTACATGTACTTAATATAAATTTATATTTATAGGAGCTCAAAATCTCGAAGGTACTCCGAAAGAGGATACAAGTCGCTTTCAAGGAAATTAGCTGTTAATTTCATGAGTATAAACTTGATATGATTATTTGTAAATTTGTGATATTATTTGAATACTTGATGATGTCTGTTATTATGTTTTGTTGAAATAAATGCATATGTGTTGATAATTGTTGTGACTTGATATATGGATATGTTTGGATATATTTAGGTGATATGTGAAATTGGTGAGAATTTTATATGGATATCTATGAATTTACAAGACACATGATTCATATGATATGTGCACTAGTCCATAAATACATGAACCATAAAAGGCGTTGTGACATACCTGACCAAAAACCGCAATTACATGAATCACATGGGTTATGTTATTATCTGGACCTATATGGTCAACCACATGGAATATCTGATTATATGGACCGAAAGGTCAATTACATGTTTATATGAGCTAGTGTGAGCGGACGACCTTTTACTTACGAGCGGAAGGCGACGAAGCGAACCGGGGAAAAGGGAATTTGGAAAAATGGGTTTCGAGTTTTGGAAAACGGAATTTTGATTATATTGTTTTAGGAAAACTGTTAGTTTATTTTATTTGGAAATTCCTTTTATAGAAAACCTTTTCCCATTTGATTAGCTTCAAGACCTGGAAACTTAAATTTTAAGATCAGTGACAGAGTCGCCACCCGGATAAGCTCATCCGGGAAATTCTGGTACAGCTCCTTACTGAGGGTAAACTACCGTACCTAATCCAGAGATTTAGGGTTCGGGCAACTTACCTATTCAACCTCAAGCTTGCATTCATTTTTTTATTTATATTACCATATTTTATCCGCTTTATTATCTTTCTCTGCCCAATTTTGTTTTGTATTTATTTAACCTATGCTCAAGCGAATAAATTGGAGAATAAATAAATCATACATCCAAGCAGTTAAAAGAATAAGAATAAAGGCCGCTTATACAACCAGATCAAATAAAAAGGAAAACTCTCATCCTCACATCACAAGCGCTACTATACACGGGATTCTAGAAAATTTACAATTGCCTAGAATACAAGATAATCTATAAATTACATAGAAATAAAAATTAAAAGCTGCAAAACAAATGGTTAGTACAATTACATCATAAACACACCTAGGACTTAGATAAGACAGAACGGGAATTTAAGGAATTCGGGGACGTGCAATTAGGGGGTTGTCGGGTGAACACGGCTAGTTCGCCCGACTAGACCTGGAAAACAATTTCGAAACGCCCTGTAGATTTTTCTTGTGCTAGAAAATATTTTTAGAAAATTATTTGGCTCAATTTCATACAAATTTCTTCATATGGCGGGTTGTTTATCCCAGAACTCGGGCTTCATTCGTGTGGGATTCCTAATTTTTGACATTCATTTAAGGTCCAAAAGCTGTAAACACGTAAAAAACGGTTTAATCTGAAGACGGGATCGCACGACGACGTCCGTGTGGGTCGTCTCGCAATTCTGCCTCTTCTCTGTCACTAAAGTCGTGCAGATTGAACTACAGCCGTGCTACCGTAATATACAGTCGCACGACTCTAGTTAGAGTTGTACGACTGTAACGCTTTGTCTGCATGACTGTCACGTCCAATACCCGAAAGTGATTTTCTTCGTTTTCTTAAATCATTTGTTTTAAAGGATTTTGATGATTTCTGGGGTTCTAGAAATTCGAGAATCTGTTCACACTGAACCGGGGATCTGATTATGGATCTAATAATCATGAACTTTAAGAATAGAAATCAACAAAACCCTAAAATCTCACATCCGCATTACTAGAAATCCAAAAATAATGACTTTATGGTGTACAGATGTGAGTTGACCGAATTGAATCATAGAAAATCATTTAAAATGGGAAAACCGGCTGATTCGGTCGTTTTCGGGCTTTTCGGGCTACTGCCTAGAAGAATACAGTCGTGCGGCTGTATTCAAGAACAATTACAGTTGTGCGACTGTAATTATAGTCGTACGACTATAATTACAGCCGTGCAGATGTAGTTGTGTAGACAGTTTTCCAAAAAATTTTCAAAAACGTAAAATTTTAAGGCCTCTCAGAGTTTACTTTGTTGATGCATTAATATGTTAGACGTTCGGAAAGGGTTTAAGAAGCCGGAATACACTTTGGGTTCCACAACCGTTCCGAAATTCTTGAATCGAGCTTTGGATCAATCCGAAACGAAACGAAATTAATCTCGGACAAATGACATGAGGTTTGGAATGTGACCCTCGTGGTTTCTTAGGTGTGTTTATGGTATTTTTGTTGGGTTTCTTTTTCTTCTCTTCTTCTCCTTTTCTGCTTCTTTTCTCTCTTTCTCTCTTAATTTTTTTTTCTTTCAATTTCTCCTCCAATCCCCATTTTCTCTCTCTTTCCTTTCCTTTTAAATCAATTTTCTGAGATTTTTTACCAAAACCGGCCAAAATCCACGAAAATCAACAAAAACACATCCCTCTGTCACCAACTCTCTGATTTCCAGCAGAAACCTGACTGCCACTAGAGCCGCACGACTATAATATTACAGCCGTATGGCTATAGCTGCTACATTCATGCAATTATAGTTGCAAAACTACATCCACGCGGCTTCAGATAGAGCCACCTAAACTTCCCACTCACTAGACAAATCCCACTCAGGATTTCGGATCGAATACCGCTCTGTTTTCGGGACATTGGAGACACTCCATGCGACATCTTGTTCATCCTCAAGTCCCATTCACGTCCTTCTGTCATAATAGGTAACATGGGTGCTCATCATAGAGGTCGGGAAAAACCCGGCTCTTACAGCTGCCTCTCACGTGATCAAATTCAGCACCTGATTCCAGGTCTAAAATACTTGAGGTGAATTTGAGAACACGAATTGAAGCGCCGTAAATGTAAGGAAAGAAAGACTTACCTGAATTATTGAAGTCCTATTGTTGCGGAGCTGATTTGATTTAGGCCAATGCCGGGTTTATATTTACCCGAGGCGAGGAGGAAATAAGCGTGAGCCATATCTACATTTATCCGAGGCGATGTGGAGATAAGCCTGGGCCGGATCTACATTATCCGAGGTGATGATGGAATAAGCCTGAGCCGGACCTACATTATCCGAGGCGATAACGAGATAAGCCTGAGCCGGATCTACATTATCCGAGGTGATGATGAAGCAAGCCTGAGCCAGATCTACATTATCCGAGGCGATGGTGGAGTAAGCCTGAGCCGGATCTACATTATCTGGGGCGATGATGGAATAAGCCTGAGCCGGATCTACATTAACCAAGGCGATGGAGGAATTAGCCTGAGCCGGATCTATATTATCCGAAGCGATGTTGAGATAAGCTTGAGCCGGATTTATATTTACCCGAGGTGATTTGGAGATAAGACTGAGCAAGATCTATATTATCCGAGGCGATGTTGAGATAAGCCTGAGCCGGATCTATATTTACCCGAGGCGATGTGAAGATAAGCCTGGGCCGGATCTACATTATCCGAGACTATGATGGAATAAGCCTGAGCCGGATCTATATTATTCGAGGCGATGTTGAGATAATCTTGAGCCGAATCTACATTATCCGAGGTGATGGTGGAGTAAGCATGTGCCGGATCTATATTATTCGAGGCGATGTTGAGATAAGCCTAAGCTGGATCTATATTTACCCGAGGCGATTTGGAGATAAGCCTGAGCTGGATCTATATTATCCGAGGCAATGTTAAGATAAGCCTGAGCCAGATCTATATTTACCTGAGGTGATGTGGAGATAAGCCTGAGCCGGATCTATATTTGCCCGAGGCGATATGGAGATAAGCCTGGGCCGGATCTACATTATCTGAGGTGATGATGGAAAAAGCCTGAGCCAGATCTACATTATCCGAGGCGATGTTGAGATAACCCTGAGCCGGATGTACATTATCCGAGGCGATGGTGGAGTAAGCCTGAGCCGGGTCTACATTATCTGAGGCAATGTTGAGATAAGCTTGTATTTGAAATGATGAGTCTTCATTCCTTGATCGAGAGATTTTGAACAAAAATTTTTGCCCCTTCGATCAAGAATGAAGACTAGCTGGAGATGAATGATCCATGCATGTCATGTATATATGCATGATGATGCGTATATACATGGATCCTAAAGGATGCATTTCCCGCTATTTGTCCAGGCTTGATTTTTCACGTTTTTGCTGGGGAGAATGCATCATGCTTCTGGCTAACATTAGCTGGGGATAGTATATTCTTTACGCAATTCAATCTTTGTGTCTCTGTTGAGGCTGTGTAATGACTGTTAGGGAAAAATTAGTGATATCCTGTGTAATGGTTCCGCTGGGGAATGATGAGAAGGCTTTACCATCTTGCCCCTAGACGAAATGACAGACGAACTCTACTAGGGAACAATGAAATGGCTTTGCCATTTTGCCCCTGGACAGTATGGGTTTGGGAAATGCTCTAATTTTTGCCTAAACTGCCCGATGCGGGTTTTTAGCTTAGTGAGCTGCTCTAACTTTTGCCTGAGGTGCCTTTTCGTTTTCACCTCAGCGAGCTCTCTTTTATTTTTACAACATACTAGTACATGTGACAAGTAAGTCATCAGAATATACAACCGAACATTAAACGAAGTTAATTAATTAACCACTGAACACTGAACTAAGTTAATCAATTAACCACTGGATTCTCTAAGGGTTTGAACCTATATACATGTTTCCAATTCACCTCAGATTCCAATTCATATACAGCTCCCAAAGATGGACACAGATTTTAGTCCTTCAAGTATGGTTTGATTCAGAATGACTTAAGTCAATTTTGGTTTTGTTATGCTTGCCAATCACAATAATCCTAGAACAAACTACACCATCTTTAGGAGGTGAAAGGACCACTGGTAAGTAGTCACTTTTGTTGCAGCTGGAGATTGAGTTCTTAAAATGGTTGGTAAATGTAACTTTTTCTTGACTATTAGCACAGCAGGCTTTGCAAGTCTTCCTGTTGATAGGAACATCCCATTCATGATTGTTGAAAGCTTTGTAAAACATGGCTACTCCAACACTATTAGTGAAGTTCATAAATACGTAACTAAAACTTCCTCTGATCTGAAACTGATTTGGTATATTTCTGATCATCAGGCTTGTTTTGTGCACCAAAGTTGACTTCAATCTCTTTCTTATTCAGCTTGGTCTTCATCTTTATTTAGATTTAGATAGGCGGAAGCATCCTATCGCCTGCCCTAAGCAAGGACTTATAGGGGTAGGTGCCAATCTCTGGCCTCTCCCTGTCACCTTTTGCTCAATTGAACTCCTTGTACCGTCCTTTGCTGGGTTGGATGTTGTTGTTAAATAATCATCCCCTTCACACTTAAATATTGATCTCTCAAAGTGCCTTACCAGCTCCTCTTTTCCTGAAGCCTAGCATAGGTTATAGTGCATACTTTGCTAGATAAGAAAATCGGCCATCTCTTATTGTGAACTACTCGTTGAAACTTGCATGCATGATTAGGTCTGGGAAATCTACAAATGCATACCCTTTATTAATTTGAAATCAATAGGAAGGTGTGAGAAATCAAAGGCTGAAGCTGATTCTCCATTCAGGAATTCCACCAATAATTCTCCTATGTATTGGTTAGGTATATTCCCGATCATCAATTTTGTTTTCCCGCCAAGGTTAACTTCAATCTCTTCGTTATTCAGCTTGGTCTCCTCAATAGTTAAGTTCTTGAGCAACCACTATTATTTTCTTATCCAGCTCATTTGAAGTAGACTTATATTCAAACCCTCTCTCTATCACGAAATCAAAACCCTCCTCACAATCTAAGGGTACAAAAGAATTAGTCTAGGAGTCTAGATTGAAGAGAAGTGGTGCGGAATAAAAGAGTATTCCTAATCTGGTACAGGTTGATGATAAACGAAGACCGATTGAAACAGTGCCATAACCACTTGCTTCGTCACCTTTCTGGCGGTGAGATGATGCGAAAAGATGCGATATGGAGCAGTATTGGGATTCAATTTCTTGTTAGAAGCCATTGACGATAGAAAATAAGGTTTCACAGAATCGGTTTAAGAGAGCAGATGAAAAGGGCAATTCATCAAATAAGTGTTTTGCCTTACAAATAAGCAGAAGAGAAAGGGTGTTGAACGCGAGGAGGAAGGTAGGGAGGAAAAGGGGAAGTGCTTTGAGTTTGAAGATGGGAAAGTTCAAATCCTTCACAGAAAGGGCACAAGATTCTAATGATGATGGAAATTGGAAATTGAAGATTACTTATTATGCCTTACCATTTACTGCGATAAGACACTCCGGTATTAGCCATAGCGGCCGTGTATGAGAGGGCAAGACCTTTCCGCCTGCACTGATTTTTTTTTTTTTTTTTTTTTTTTTTGTAGTGCCCTAACTTTTGCCTAAACTAACCAATGAGGGTTTTCAGCTTAGCGGACCGCTCTAACTTTTGCTTGAGGTGCCTTTTCGGTTTTCACCTCAGCGAGCCTTCCCTCTTTTTTTTTATGAGATACATGTGAATAGAAGGTATGCATAGCCCCATATACATGATGCGAATTCAATTTCAATCAGACTTGGAATATTTAAACGAACAAAGCAAGGTACTCATTCATTCATTCATTAATAATGTTTCAGCGTAATGCACATTAAAGATGAAATGAAGTTAAGAACAGAATCTGTAATGGCATTTGTCTCGACCGAATCCATGACTGCCACCAACCAGTCTTTGCAAATTTCTCGCTAATGGTGCTCACTTCACTGCCCTAATTTTTGGCCTGGACCGCCTTTTTTGTTTTCAATCCATCGGACCTTTTTTTTTTACACATGGTATTGTCCGAGCTTGTCCTTGGTCAATGGGATTGATTATTCCATCTACGTTTTCATTGGTATAACTGCTTCCACTCTGTAGACCAACCAGTATGATGTTTCTCCTGTGTGTACTCTGGTGCTAGTTCTTTGCTTTTGCAAGGCATATGGTAATATGTTAGCTCAATCTCTGTAGGTAACTACCATTTTGATAGCATTCTTTTGACAAGCTCGTTGGCTGCTTCTACCAACCAGCTGGCTTGTGGGTGATATGGAGATGGTGTGCGATGCCCTAACCCCTTTCTATTCTAAAGCAATTGTGTTGTTACCCCTAGACTTGTGCTCCACCATCGGCCATGACGTACTGCAGAACTCCAGGTCATATGGATATATTCTTCTTTCTGAATTTGAACACCCACTAGAGATGCCCATGTATAACTCCACTTCTACCTGCTTTAAAAAAGTGGTTGACAGTTACAGTCACGAATTAATGTTCGTTTGGCGTAAGTGGTCTCATCCCTATAACATTACCAATTTCCCGTACCGCGATTACCTTCTCTCTCATCTGAATCTACGGAGCTTCTGCTTGACTAGGTTCATATTTGGATTCTGTGGAATTCTATGTTCTGCAGTGTTTTTGTCAACCCTAGATGTACTATCATAGGACTAGGCAAGGGTATTCATGTGTTTTTGTGTTATTTTTTGTAATAATTTTTTTTATCAGGCACGAAGTCCTTCGAGATGGATGTCATTTTTTTATCATCATCTGTCCTTAGATTCATTTCATACAGTGATGTGTCATGTATGCTAAAGACATTAAATGAATGTATATATGTATGCACAGCTCCGTCCGAAAAAAAAAACATCACACGAGTAATTGAAATCAAATTACATTGCATCAAGTGCCTTGTGGGCTGAATTGCTCACAAAATGAAAATAGAAATACAAACAAAAGCAGATACATAAAAATAATTATCATCCTCCACATGTGGAGGGTCTTCTTCAGCCGTTGCATTGTCGGCTTCAACAGCTTGCACGCCTAGATTTGGGCAAGGGATCGTTCTGAACACTCGACTTTAAAGGTGGTTCCATAATCTTCCCTTCCGTAATCAATTGTCGGATAGCCCTCATTAACTGAATGCAGTCATTCGTATGGTGTCCTACCATCATATGGTAGGAACAGAGGTTACCCTTGTCTGCCTCAATCGGCTTCTAGAATAGCTTTAGAGAATTCAACAGACCGACGTTCCTACACTTTGCAAAATCCCTGGCCAAGGAAAGAGTCCATGGAGATATGCCTCGATTTCCCAGATTTTTACCTTAACCACCTCATTATTGAGACACAATGGCAACTCCAATTTGCTTATCTTCTGAAAACTGCCCACTCTTCCTCATGGAACTAGAACCAGACCCACTGCCTGACCCGGTTGTAGACGTTGACCAATACCTAGTTGTGTCCAGAACTTCTACTGCCCCTGTGGCCTACTCCCTTTTCTCCTTCATCTATTAGCCTCTGGATAGCATCTCTCAGCTTATAAGAATGATTGGTTTTACAACCAACAGCAACATAGTATGCGCAGAAATTATTCTTGGCTACATTCGCTGGTTTCTCAAAAAGGCCGCAAAGAATTCAGTAAACCTTTTTGTCTACACTTCGCAAAAATCCCGGGCAAGGACAATGGCCAAGGTGAAATGCCTTGATTTCTTGGACTACCCTCCTTATTGACTTTCCTTGTGACGACCTGTATTTCTTTTCTCAAGGTATCGTAGAAATCCTGTGACTCCAAGAAGTCTTTCAGTACATCCATAACATTTGGTGTCGGGCTAGCCATCACAACTTCCTCAATAGACTCGATCCCATTTTGTTCCGCTTTAGCTTCCTCGATAAGCTGTCTAGCTGTGGTCTGTAAGATTCTCCTCTGTCCATTCTCTTGCCCAACTTCCTCCATGTGTACTGCTCCATGCCACGCACGAAGCATTAAGGACATCATACAGGAAGTGTTGAGGATAATGAATGAAATCACGTAATGACATAAAGAGTGATTCATGGTGAATGGATGGAATTCATGGTTGTGAGCTGTTTATGAATGCAAATAAGGATGATATTTTCCATGTTTTGTTCTTTTTCATTTTGGACGTTCTAAGAATACCCAATGACATACAGAAGGTAATGCAAGAATATCATGTGTGAACTGTCACACGGACAAAGGTTCGGTGCTTTTGGGGCACCTAGTGGATGTTGTGAAGTGGTCACGTGTGTGCCGACACACGGACAGAGTTTCGACGCTTTGCACCTCTATGAGATGATATGAAATGGTCACATTGGGCCGGCCCACGGACAAAATTTCAACGCTGTTAAAGCATCTGACATGAAATGATGTTACAAATAAGTCGTGTGTACCTCGAGACACAGATAGAAGTTCATTGTTCACGGAACACCTTGCGTGATTTAGGTAACACCATGAAATGCCCCTACATGCGTATTGGTCTGGTACCCATGGAGTACCTCAAGTGATTCAATAATATTCATGAAATGATCCTATATGGATCACGACACACAATCAAGATTTCGGCATCACCGTGACACCAATGATGAATGGATGTGATGTTATGTAATGATAACGTGTGACCCACCACATGATGATAGACCTGAGACCATTATGGTCCTTGATTGAATGAGATGGTCTAGTGAAATGGCCGAGTGCAACCTGGTGCACCGGCATAACACGGGTAGTTTTGAGACACCCGATATGAAATGAAATGATCATGATGGGCATCTTCAAAACGTCCTTTATTAGATGAGATGAGATGATTTAAATGTTTATGTCACACAAAATGCAAGTGGCTGCATGAAGATGTGGTTAGGACATATGACACACAGGATGATGTCGTGTATGTTTGCAAAAATGTCGCACACAAGATGTAAATGGCATATGAATAAAATATCATGGCTGCATGATGATATGGTTAGGACACACATATGTCGATGTTTCGAAAATGGCTGCACAAAGATGTGGTTAGAATGGTACACGAATGGTTATGCATGTTTAATGCTTCATGAAAAAAGGCCAAATAAAACTATCACGGAACAAATGTTAGCACACGTAATAAAATGCTTTTCCTTTCAACCTTATTTCTCCTTTCAAATGGTCTCGCATTCTTCCTAGGTGTTGGGTCTCTTTGATATCAACCGGGGATACCAAAGGCATACTCTCCATGTCTGATTTTGAATTCATGTTTTGGTAATCCTAAAGGAGGTTTCTAAGCCACTACATGTGGGCCAAAGTCAAACCAAGGGTCATACAAGTCCCCATAGCAAATATACACTCCTCACCGTAGAACACGATGTAAGGTCATACGGTGCTATAAGTGGTTTACCCCTTTGGGTGCCTCCAATCCTAGCGGAAGAGGTAGGTCACCTTCTTGAGTAAACCGGGCTGATTAGTGTGTTGGAGGGGTTGAGAAGAAGAAAATGTCATGATATGCAAGTACGAATAACTATGGTGTTATAAATTAGTATATGACTACAAGCGAGGTTACATTTCAATAGTTGCCTAAGTTCCTTAAGTTTTTGTGAAAACTTTTTAAGAAACGTTTCTTCCCCAGCAGAGTCGCCACTTTGAGCAGATGACCTTTTACTTACGAGCGGAACGCGGCGAAGCAAACTGGGGAAAAGGGAATTTGGAAAAATGGATTTTGAGTTTTGGAAAACGGAATTTTGATTATATTGTTTAAGGAAAACCGTTGCTTTATTTTATTTGGAAATTCCTTTTATAGAAAACCTTTTCCCATTTGATTAGCTTAAAGACCTCGAAACTTAAATTTCAAGATCTGTGACAGAGTCGCCACCCGGATCAGCTCATCCGGGAAATTCCGGTACAGCTCCCTACCGAGGGTGGACTACTGTACCTAATCCAGAGATTTAAGGTTCGGGAAATTTACCTATTCAAGCTCAAGTTTGCATTCATTTTCTGATTTATATTACCATATTTTATCCGCTTTATTATCTTTTTCTACCCAATTTCGTTTTGTATTTATTTAACATTTGCTCAAGCGAATGACAGGAATAAATTCCAGAATAAATAAATCATACATCCAAGCAGTTAAAAGAATAAGAATAAAAGCCGCTTATACAACTAGATAGAATAAAAAGGAAAACTCTCGTCCTTACATTACAAGCGCCTACTATACACGGGATTCTAGAAAATTTACAATTGCCTAGAATAAAAGATAATTTATAAATTACATAGAAATAAAAATTAAAAGCTACAAACCAAATGGTTAGTGCTATTACATTATAAACACACCTAGGATTTAGATAAGACAAAACATGAAGTTAAGGAATTCGAAGACATGCAATTAGAGGGCAGTCAAGTGAACTAGGCTAGTTCGCCCGACTATACCTGGAAAACAATTTTGAAACTCCTTGTAGATTTTTCTTGTGCTGGAAAATATTTTTAGAAAATTATTTGGCTCAATTTCATACAAATTTCTTTGTATGGCGGGTCGGTTATCTGGGAACTTAGGGTTCCGTTCGTGTGGGATTCATAATTTTTGACATTCATTTAAGGTCCAAAAGCCGTAAACACATTAAAAACAGTTTAATCTGAAGACGGGATAGAACGTCGACGTTCGTGTGGGTCCGGCGATTCTGCCTCCTCTCTGTCACTACAACTGTGTAGATTGAACTACAGCCATGTGACTGTAATATACAGTCGCACGACTCTAGTTAGAGTCGTACAACTGTAATGCTTTATCTACATGACTGTAATGTGCAATACTCGAAAGTGAATTTCTTCGTTTTCTAAAATCATTTGTTTCAAAAGATTTTGATGATTCCTGGGGTTCTAGAAATTTGAGAATCCATTCACACCGAACCGTGGATCCGATTGTGGATCCAATAATCACGAACTTCAAGAATAGAAATCAACAAAACCCTAAAATCTCATATCCGCATTATTAGAAATCTGAAAATCACAACTTTATAGTGTACAGATGTGAGTTGACCGAATTGAATCACTGAAAATCATTTAAAATGGGAAAACTGGCTGATTCGGTCGTTTCCAGGCTTTTTAGGCTACTGCCCAGAAGAATACAGTCATGCAGCTGTATTCAAGAACAATTACAGTTGTGCGACTATAATTATAGTCGTACGACTATAACTACAGCCGCGTGGCTGTAGTTGTGTAGACAGTTTTCCAGAAAATTTTCAAAAACATAAAATGCAACCATAAATTAGCATGAATCGAGTTTTAAGGCCTTTCAGAGTTTATCTTGTTGATGCATTAATGTGTTAGACGTCCGAAAAGGGTTTGAGAATCCGGAATACGCCTTGGATTCCACAACCGTCTCGAAATTCTCGAACCGAGCTTTGGATCAATATGAAACGAAACCAAATTAATCCCGAAAAAATGAGATGAGGTCTGGAATGTGACCCTCTTGGTTTCTTAGGTGTGTTTATGGTATTTTTATCAGGTTTCCTTTTCTTCTCTTCTTCTCCTTTTCTGCTTCTTTTCTCTCTTTCTCTCTTAATTTTTTTTCTTTCAATTTCTCCTCCAATCCCCATTTTATCTCTCTTTCCTTTCCTTTTAAATCAATTTTCTGACATTTTTCACCAAAATCGGCCAAAATCCATAAAAATCAACAAAAACCTATCCCTCTGTCACCAACTCTCTGATTTCCAGTGGAAAACCCGACTGCCCACTAGAGCTGCACGACTGTAATATTACAGCCGTGTGGTTGTAGCTGCTACAGTTGCATGACTATAACTACAGTCATACGATTGTAGACTGTAGTCGTGCGATAGTAGTTACAAAACTATAGCTGCGCGGCTTCAAATAGAGCCACCTAAACTTCCCACTCACTTGATAGACCCCACTTAGGATTTTGAATCGAATACTACTCGGTTTTCGGGACATTGGTGACACTCTAGGTGACATCTGTTCATCCTCAAGTCCCGTTCACGTTTTTTCTGTCATAATAGGTAACATGGGTACTCATCATAGAGGTCAGGAAAAACCCGGCGCTTATAGCTAGCTAGCGAAATCATCTGTTATATGTTATATGATCTCAGGGCAGTAGTTTGGCTGGTTGTGTCGCAACAAAATTCAAAAATGACTCATTCATTTGTATATGTATGACTTTTTAATGAATTTTATATATGTGATTGGGTATGGTTGTAATTTTATTAATTGTTTATACTCACTAAGTAGTGACTCATATAAATCGCTAACTCCCAGCTACCTGAAGTTGTAGATAAGGTGTGGTTTTCTAGAAGGTTAAAAGCTTTGTAAAAGTCATGGATGAAAAGTGGGCGACTGAGTTCCATCTCACTCTCTCTCACCTCTCATAACAAGCATGTAGAATAAATAAAGTTCGGGTTATGAATAATGTAACATATATTTGGATTTTGAAATGTGTAATAGTAAATTTGATATGTTGTAGACGTTGGTTTTTCTCTTAATAAATGAATACAGTTTGTGTTATATATATATATATATATATATAAACAATTTATGAATTTCTATGAACATGAAAGGTTAAGGAGTGTCACAGAAAGAGTGGCCAAAATGTGTAGATAAAATATAGGGGCGGTATTACATACTAATATGAAAGATTATACTGAGCTATTTCAAGGATACGTTCAAGTTCAAGTTTCTATGGATGTTGGGGTTCTATTAAAGAGACGTATGAAAATGGGAAAGTGAGAAACGGAGTGGTTTTGGGTGAATTTCAAATATGAATGACTCCAACACTTCTGCTTCTATTATGGGTTGATCGGTTATAATTAGAGAGATGTGCTACTTTTAGGGCATTACATAATTTGGATCTACCTAAGCATTATAGACCTTTCTTAAAGGCAGTGCCTCAATGTCTTTAGGCAAATAAATCACCATGGTTAAATGCTAGACCTGCATTGGCTCCGAATGAAGGGACTACAAGTAGTAATTCAACAAGGTTTTTTGTAATGCTTATGCAAGCCTAGGAGAATATAGCTCGATAGTTGGTCACCGAACAAGATGTGAATGTGGTAAATGATCTGAAAAGGAAGAGGGTCACAGAAGAGGGAGGTGTGTTAGTACATGTGAATGGAGATGAATATCAGCTATGGAAGTTTCAAACACCACAACTAAGTTATCGATAGGACCTGTTCAACAGGTGTGCTAGATGCCATAATTTGCTTAAGCTGGAACTGTTTAGGCCTAGGTAACCTTGAGATAGTTCATGAGCTTAAGGAGCTCAATTATACCCGAAAACCTTCCATTATCTATTTAATGGAAATAATGATTGGTACGGGTGCAGTTGAAGAAGTGAAAGTTCAATTGGGTTTCCAAAATTGTTTTGTAATAGACAGTATCAATGGTGGTGGTGGTTTTGTTTTAATATAGAAAGAGGAAGTGCAAGTTGATATCGTGAAGTATGGCATGAATTTTATTGATGTAGTGGTTACTCCGATCAATGAGGATCAGTGATGTCTGATAGGATTCTATGTTTTTCCATAAAGTGCTCGAAGGCAGCAATCCTGGCAGTGTACGAAGGATCTGTATAGAATTTCCAAATTACCTTGGTGTATAATGGGAGATTTTAATGATAGGTTATTTAATTTTGAGAAAAGAGGAGGAGTATGATATTCGAGTCATTTACTAAATGGGTTCTATGTAACTTTGGAGTTTCTTGGGCTTTCTGAGATCTTTATGAGTGGGTATCCTTTTTCTTGGGCAAGATAGAGACATGGTCAGGAGTTGTTAGAGGAGAAATTGGATCACGCTCATGCTTCAAAAACTTGATAAGATCATTTTTAAAAGGCCATGGTATTCAATTTGATGTTATTACGACTCACTCGGATCATTCGAAACTTGTTTTGGAATTGGAAACTGGACAACGAATACAAGTAGCTCTATTTCATTATGAAAATGGCTGGGGTATTGAGCAGGAGTGTCAGGATATAATAGCTAATCGATTGTGTAGATAAATTGCAGTTGTGCAGCGAATTTAACGATTTGAGGGTAAAATTTCTGCCAACATTTTAGGGGTAAAACAAAAAAAATTGCAGTAGCAATTAGAGCTTTGTCATGGACTGATGAATATGGAGGAGATGTAGAGAGTAAGTGTTGAGTTGGATCGAGTCAGGTTAGCCCAAGACCATTACTGGAAACAACATTCAAAGCAGTGGTGGCTAAAGGAGGGTCACAAAAATTCCCATTATTTCCACTTATCCGCATCGGCTAAGCAACAACAGAATGATTTCAAAAGGTTAAGGAATAATCAAAGGGAGCTTGTTTTCTAGAACAATGGTGTGAGCACGGGTTTTTTCAGACCTCGGTGATGAAAGCTATTGTTACCTTTTTCACGAATAAACGTGAAGCAGATTCGGACCGACCGGGATAATGTCGGAAATGTCCCGGATAACCCTGAAGGTGTGTGACAAGTCCTAATACGGAACTCCGAAGAATTCAAGTGAGTATTTTAGAAAGAACCAAAGAAAAAATAGAAAACGGGCAAAATAGGCATTTCTGGCCGCTACAGCCGCGCGGCTGTGAGCGTCAGCTTTCCTTTTTTGTCGAAATCAGCAATTAATTCTGATTTAATGCCAAAAAGGGAGATATATAAGCATCATAATCTGGGATTAGGGTTCAGAATACAGAAACAGAAAAAAAAAAAAGAAAAAAGGGATTTTTTTGAGAGAAAATAACACCATCACTTAGATTTTCTCTAGGGTTCTTAAGGCAATTAGAAAAAAAAAAAGAGTTTGACCTAAAATAATAATCACAATAGAACACATAAAAACGATAGTAGGGTTTTGTGATATCATAATCAACCCTTCAATCTTCTTCCGGGTTTCGTTCGGGCTTTGGAAATCGCGCACTGTTTGGGTTGTTCATAACTGCGAGACGTTTTCGGTATCCGAATCCATTTTTCATGGTCCAAACACTATAACACAGACCAGGTAATCTTCTGAAAGGCCTTAGAAATCTGCTTCGTTCATTCTGGTTGTGATTTGCTTGCATGTTTTGAAATTTTTACTGTTTTGGGAGTTTTTCTCAGTTACAGTCGCCGCACTTATGATCACAGCCGCCCGGCTGTAACCTACAACCGTGCAGCTGTGACCTATAAGGGCATGGCTGTAATCTTCTGATTATAGCCGCTCGGCTGTAACTTTCAGGGCAGAAGCTCCAAATGCCCTAAAATCGATCGATAACACTCCCATATTTTAATTAAATGTGTTTGTCATATTTGTTATCGGTCCAATTACATCCCTACATACTTAGATTCCCTGTTCTCTGATTTTTAATGGATGGATGTAATATAAAGTTTGGTGATTTTGGACGATTAGGGATTTCTAGATTCGATTCGATCCGTTTTGGATCTTTTCTGTTGATTTTGATGTTTTTCCAGAAATCCCAGATCGTCCAAAATCGTCAAACTTTGCAAAACGATTTTCAAAAACACAAAAAGCACACTGGAATCGGTTCTGGGGCACCACAACCGCTCGGCTGTGGTTCTGGAGGCAGAATTACAGTTTTGCCCTTTTGGGCCCCAAACTTGTAATTTTGCATCCTTTTCTCATTCAAAAATGAATTTTGGCATGTTTGCATACTTTTGGACCCTAGATGGATGTTTGATTTAAGCCCACACACGAACGGGACCCCCGGGTCCTTGGATATCCATCCCGCTAAAGTTGGAAAAATGCATGTAAATGAGCCAAACCACTTTTAAAACTGGTTTTTCATCCATAAAACCTACAGGGCGTTTAAAAAACCGTTTTCCAGGTCTAACCAGACCGACCAATTGGGTCTACCCGGTTACCCCTAAATGCATGTCTCCTGCTCCTAAAAATCCCTATTCTGTCCTATTTGAGTCTTTTGTGTGCCTTGATTATTTGTGCTAACCCTATCTGGATGCAGCTTTTATTTTTAGTTTTCTTTTTTTACTTTTGATGTATTCAATAGATTATCCCGCGTATCGAGGCGATTTTAATTTTAGATTATCGTGTATAATAAGCGGTTGTAAAAGGTGAGGATGAGAGTTTTCTTTTTCTTGGGTTGTATAATTTGGCCTCTGATTTACTTTTCCGCACTTTATTTTAGTATTTATATTTATGTCATTTGCATGAGCATTGGTCAATGATTAAAAGAAAATAAAATGGGTAGATTCAAGTGAATGAAATATCATATTATGAAATAATAATTGAAAATAAGTGAGGATTAGTAGATTTGTTGCCCGAACCCTGAATCTCTGAATTAGGTACCGCGTCTACACTTGGTAGGGAGCTGTACCAGAATTTTCAGGATGAGCTGATCCGGGTGGTGACTTTGTATCTAATTTCGAAATTTAGGTTTCGAGATCTTTAAGTTTAAATTGGGATTTTCTAAAAGCCTATTTTTCCAAAATTCACACTTACAGTTAAGTTTTTTACAAAAGGGTTTTTCCAATAAAATGAAAGATTTTCTTAAGAAAGATTAAAGACCCGTTTTCAAACCACATCATCACATCTTAAAAAGAAAATCCCCGGTTCCCGCTTCACCGCGCATTTCGTAAAAAGGTCATCCGCTCACAAACGGTTTCGCTACACTTATTCAGTCTCACTTCCAACAATTATTTACTTTGGAGGGGAGCGAGGGTTTGGATATAGTGCAAACAATTGAATCTCGACTTTTAGCAAAGCAAGTGACAAATTTAGAGACAGATTTTTCAATGGAGGAGATTCAAACAGCCGTCTTCTTTATGCACCTGGATAAGGCACATGGACAGGATGGACTAAACCCAGGTTTTTATCAGCAACATTGGTCTATTATTGGTCCAAATGTCTCTATTTTTTGTATTCAATGCTTGAATAATAGTCGTATTCTAGATCATTTGAATTGAAATAATTTTATATTGCTGCCTAAGAAACCAATCCCTGAAGTAGTTACTGATTTACATCCTATAGCACTATGTAATGTCATTTTTAAAATCATGACCAAGGTAATTGCTAACAGATTGAAGCTAGTTTTGGACTTTGTAGTTTCTGAAATGCTAAATGCCTTTGTTCTGAACGGACAATATCATGATAGCTTATGAGTTAGGTCATGCGTTGAAGCTGAGGAAAGGGGGACAGACTGGTTACTAGGCTCTTAAAGTTGATACGTCCAAAGCTTATGATAGGATAATGTGGCCTTTTCTTAGAGCTATTCTCTCTTAGATGGTGTAAGCGCCAAAATTTTCCGGACTTAAAAAAAAAAGTGTTTTTGTACCACGACTATAATTATAGTCGTGGTATTGTATTACAGTCATACAACTATAATACAATCGTACGAC
The DNA here is from genome assembly GCA_039660915.1 of Euphorbia tirucalli. Classification (NCBI taxonomy): domain Eukaryota; kingdom Viridiplantae; phylum Streptophyta; class Magnoliopsida; order Malpighiales; family Euphorbiaceae; genus Euphorbia; species Euphorbia tirucalli. The sequence goes on from CM077632.1 coordinate 60,864,235, forward strand.
TGTAATATCGGCCCAGGTACAGCAGCCTACACCTAGGAGACAGAAAATTGGGGGCTGAAGGGGAAAGCAATTAATGCTCGCCCTCTTGGCAGCCAAAAGAAAGAAAAAGATAAGAGATAAAAAGGAGGAAATGTAGAAAGAGAGGGGGCTGAAGTCTGGGATTTTTAGAGATTTAGAGAGAGAAAAGAAAGAAGAGGGGAGAAGTGAAAGAAAACAAAGAAAAAAAAAAGACACACTTTCTTCCTTTTAATTCTTGAAAGATTAAGCTTAAAATCGGATAGAATATTAGGTTAATAAATTGATATTCTAACTCAATCAATTTCGGACCTAAAGCTCTTAAGAATCCTTGACATTTTGGGAAATTTTTGGACTCAACTCTTCACACCCCAACACACAAAGGAAAAGAAGCAATTTGAAGTGGATTGGTGCGTTGCCAGGGGTCATTCCTTTGGTGGATTAGCGCCAAAGAGGTAAACACACATCAATCCTTCGTTTTCTCGTGCTTTCTGGGTGATTTGGCGTGTTTTGTGCATTTAAACTTTATTTTCGCGCTTTCTGTTTCTGGAAATCAAGAACAGTCGTACGACCGTTCTTGAGTTGAAGAAAAATCGTCTGAGTTTTCTTGATTTCCCTCCGACTTTTGCTTTTATTTTGAATAATTTTGGCGAAATCCTGCATCTGGGCAATTTACAGTCGCACGACTGTAACTACAGTCGTGCGACTGTAATCTCCATCCAGAAGCAGAATTTCCATCTTAACCCAGAAAAATTCATAAAAATCCATAAAAATTCAGAAAATCAAAAAATCATCAAAAAATGAATTTTGTTGTGTGCATTCATGACCTTAGATTTAATTTTCCATGTAATTGCATTTAGAACAAATACAACAACGGAGACCTGATTATCCCGAAAACCGACCCACCTCACATGCTAAAATCAAATTAAACCGGAAAATAAATTGTTTTCAAATTGATTTTCTCACAAAACCAAAATACAGGGACGTTTCAAAATGTTTTCCAGGTCTAATCGGGCCGGCTGGCCGACCGACCCCGGTTATCCCCCTAAATGCATGCCCCCAATTTCTAAATTCCCCGTTCTATTATGTTTAAGTACTATTTATGGCATGCTGTAAATTGTGCTAACCCTCTGTTTTGCAGCTTTTTACTTTTATTTTTGATGTATTTATTAGAATTACTCGTGTATTTTAGGCCATTGTAATTTTTAGATAAATCGTGTATTTTAGGCGGTTGTAAAAGTGAGGTCGAGAGTTTTTATTTTTGATTCGATTGGGTTGTAAGCCACTTAAATATTTACTGCTTTACTTTTATTCTTATTTTCTGTGTATGTGTGTTGTATGAATTATTTCAATAAAATTGACTTCAGAATTATGAAATACTGTCTATGAACATTGGCCATTTTTATTTTAATTAGACACGAAATAAGGGACTTATCCGGACCTAGATCTCTGGATAGTGTAGCGGCCACTCGTCCAGTTCAGCTACATTATAAATTTCGCGGTTGTGCTGAGCCGGGTGGCGACTCCTACAATATTCATCGAGACTTAGGTCTCGGTTCTTTTAAGAACTAATTCTATTTTTTCCAAAACGAATTTCCATTCTAAAAACCCCAAGAGAGTGAGGGGTCCGCCCGAAGTCGAGGCGCCCCTTCCGAAAGGAAGTCCCCGTTCTGTCGAAAACGTCATCCGCTCATAGTGGCGACTCCGCTCCGGATTTCTTACAAAAGTTTTTTCTTAAAAACTTAAAAGAATTTGACAAGCCCTGAAAAGTGTCAAATTAAAATAAGGTGGATGATTCTTGTTTGGTATTTAGGGTAGTTAGACATTTTTGCATTTGGTTAAGTATCCCGTTTTTAGCCCGACGAATTATTGAAGTGTCACCTTTGTTCCTCATGGTCTTAAGGGCACGGATACGAAACACCACCCATAGCCTCGTACGAATCCCTTCGTTCGGACCCTTGAGTGGGGAGAAGTGAGGAGTATATCTTGCTATGGGAGCCTTGATTTTAACCCAACTTGGACCGAATTCATATAGGCAACCTTAGTTGGATTCCCCTGGGACACCAAAATAAATCGTGTGAATTAAACAAAATCACGCCTTCATCATCCCAGGTTGATGATCGAAGAGAACCCCACCTAGGACTCGGTTAGAATTTTTGAAACCGACCACGTTTGGAGGAATAAGGTTGGAAGAATTCGTTTTGTATGCTATGTGTTAGACGCCTATCGACCTTTCACGACATACTATAATCAACATTTCCCATTTCACGACACACTATGCATAAAACATTTGTGAAATGAATAGCTCACATTTTTACGCAGCCACTTGCATTTTATTTTCGCGTGCAAAAACATTAAATTATCTGCTTGCCATTCATACTAATTATTTCTTTTTCAGCCATGACATTATATTTGTGTGATTAGCATTTTTTCTACATAGCATACACAGCATCATTATGTATGTCATGCATCCTAACCCACGTTTTTGTGCAGCCATTTGCATTTTGTGTGTCATAAGCATTCATGACACATCACTTAAATTAAATTAAGGACATTCTAAAGGACGCCCACCACGATCATCTCATTTCATAACATATCGGGTACCCTAAATTACCCGTGTTCTGCCAATGCACCAAATTGCATTCGGCCATTCCACCAAATTATCTCATTTAATAGAGACCACAATGGTCCTTGGTCAATTTTTGTGTAACGATTTATATGACACATTTCACGACATCATACTCATTTATCATATAGCACTGTGATCCACATCGGGTTACTTCATAACATTACTACATCATTCAAGGTGCTCCCCGAGTGCCGAATTAGTATGCATGTAGGGGCATTTCATAACATTATCAAATCATAAAAGGTGTTCCCCGAACGCCAAATCTCCGTCCGTGTCTCTGTTACTCGTGACTTTGTTATAACATCATCTCATATTATATGCCTCAAAAGCATCTGAACTCTATCCAAGGGACGGTCCCATGTGACCATTTCATATCATCTCATAGACCTTCAAAGCGTCGAAACTATGTTCGTGTGTCGGTACACATGTGACCATTTCACAAATTCACTAGGCGCCGAACCTCTGTCCGTGTGGCGGTCCACATGTAACATTTTTGCATAACATTGGGTGTTCTTGGAATGTCCCAAAAAGAAGGAAAAGAATAAGAGAAAATAATCCATACCATCATGTCACTCATAACCTCACTCCATTCATTCATTACAAGCATTTTTAATGCCTTACTCTTCATGTCACCATGCCATTCATGCATGTCCCTAATACTTCCCGTATGATGCCTAGCAGAATAAGTTGGATCACCCTAGAACAAGATCTCAGGTCTCGAGGGCTGTTAGGGACCAGAGAGCAGTTGAAAGAGAGAGTGATTCTGAATCTGGGGAAGAAGTGGAGATGGCTAATCCAATATCGAGCCTTGCTGATGCTTTAAAGGATTTTCTAAGATCAACAGACTTCCGTGATATGCTGAAGGAGGAAGTGCGGGCAGTAGTGAGAGAGGCTGGAGAAACTGGTGGTAGTGGAGCAGGAAAAGAGAAGGAGGCCGAATCATCCCAACAGGGTGGTGATACCTCAGCTAGTTTGGAAAAGCTGCAGAAAATAGAGGCAGCCATGGAAAGAAAGATAAAGGCAAAATGCTTGGAATTAGAGGAGGCGGTGTCTCAGTTGAAGAAAGGGGCCAGTGTCAATGCAGAGTCTAAGAAGGGAGTTAACATTGATGTCATGATCAATAGGGGCATCAAGACTTTTCCCATCGAATTCCAAATGCCAAGGGTGCCTTCTTATAAGGGAATGGGCTCACCAGAGGCCCATGTAAATCTCTACGCTCGAGTCATATTGACAGCGGGCACCACTAAGCAACAGGTGATTAATCTCTTCCCGACTACCTTGAAGGGAGAAGCATTAGGGTGGTATAACTTGTTATCAGAGGAAGAGCAGTCAGATTGGGAGGTTCTGTCAGTAGCCTTTATTAAGTATTACAGCTTCAACACCAAGATTCAAGTGAAGCTATATGACTTGGAGCGGATCAAGCAGAAACCCAAAGAGCCTTCGACGAGTATTACCAGTGGTGGATGACTAAGATGATCCTTCTGAAAAAAACGCCCTGATGAGGATGAGTTGATGCAGAAGTTAATTGATGGCAGTAAGGACATCTTAAAAAACAATATGAAATTTCATCCATTCAATGAGCTTAGTGAAGTCTAAAGTATGGCGATGAAAATTGAGCGGGATGAAGAAGAGAAGGCGGCCAGTCATAAGGGTGGCAGAAGTTTAGGTTACAGTTCTGGGTATAGATCAACAGTTGCAACCGGATCTGGTGGCGGTTCAAGTTCAAGTTCTGGTGGCAAAGGAGGGCAAACCTCAGAAGTGAAGCAGGTTAAAGTTGCTACAGTAACCGAGCAACAAAATAATCAGAGCAGGAACCCAGGTAGATAGGGCATATCACCTTGGACTCTTCCTTTGGTTAAAATATTTGCTAAGTGCAGAAATGGTGGGTTGCTACAGTCCCCAAAGCCGTTTAAAAAACCTTCTGAGGCGGATGAAGACAATTTCCGCACATATCATGTTATTACTGGTCACATAACCAACAATTGCTACAAGCTAAGGGACGCCATTCAAAAGCTGATAGATGAAGGGAAATTGCAAGAACTAGCTAAGCACAGCACGAAGACCAAACCCGCTACCAGCATTTGAGAAGTTGGTCAACATGGTACATTCAGGGCTGCCAGCTAATTTCATCTTTGCTCAAATTTTTCAAGCAAATCCCACAATCCAAGCTGTAGCAATAGAGGAAGCTGAAGTAGAGTCAGAATGTGAGAAGAAGGCAGAGCAGAAGGAAATCAAGCCAATAAGCTTGAATGACCTTGATTCTAAAGACGAGTATAAAGATTTTGGCGGAGAGGAGATGGTTAAGACTCCAACCATTGAGAAGTTGAAAGTTCAGGAGGTCCAGAATATGACCCGGAGTGGCAGGGTGTATCAACCAGCAGATCAGGTGAAGGACAAAGCCCCGATGACTGGGTCGGGTAGTACATCAGCATCAAAGGGGGTTGAGAAAGAGGACCTAGTCATTTCCCAGTTAAAGAAGACTCCTGCACAAGCCAGCCTATGGCATTTGCTTCTGACTTCTAAGGAGCATAGGGTTGCCTTAGTGAAGAAACTATCAGAGATTGAAGTCTCCCCCATAGCTTCACCAGAGGCTATATGCTGTCTGTTGGATAAAGTCCATTCTAGGGCCGCTGATATCATTTTCTCGGAGAAAGATCTACCTGTGAAGGAAAGGCTAACAACAAGGCTCTTTACATTAGAGCCTATGTGATGGATAAGGTGATGTCGTGTGTGATGGTGGATGATGGCTCAGCTCTGAATATATGTCCACTGAAGGTGCTGCCATGTTTGGGCCTAAATGAAGATTTTCTAAAAAAGTCCTCAACAGTAATTCGAGCATATGACGACTCCAAGAGAATAGTGATAGGGACTTTTCAAACTGAAGCAGAGGTTGGGCCAATCAAGTCAATGGTCATTTCACGGTGATAGATATCCAGATCACCTTCTCCCTACTATTAGGAAGACCGTGGTTCCATCCTCTAAGCGGTGTCCCTTCCACCTTGCACCAGAAAATTAAGTTCTCGATAGATGGCGAGATTGTGACTGTTGAGGCGGATGCCCAATCAGTGATTGCTGATGTGAATGAAGGTGTTATCCCTTTTGGCGAGTTTCAATTTGCAATGATCGGGGAAGAGGAAGCTACAGATGCTCCCATGGTGATCTACGAAAATTATATACCGGAGTGGCTGTCCCGCTACTTACACAAACAGAATTTTGTCCCGGGCATGGGACTTGGAATCAATCTGCAAGGAGTGCTAGAGTTTAAGATCGACTCAGGGAAGCCAAAACAGTTCAGCCTTGGCTATACAGAGGAGACATCTGAGCAAAAGAACTTGAAAATGGGCAAGAATGGCAAGGTTATGATGAAACCATTCCTGAAAGCGGGAGAAGGGCTATACAAGGGCTAGGCTGAACCAATAAGGGTTAGAAATGTTGAATATCCTGGCTTTGAAATTTTTACTGATGTTGTTGATTTTGAGAAAAGCCAGGAGGAACCAGTGGCCCCCACAGTGGTAGTGGAAGAGGCAGCTGTTGAATCTGATGTTCTGCAAGGTGAGCCATCCAAAGAGATAACAGAAATAGTAAAGGTGGCGGAGGAGAAAGATGAAAGAAAGCTTGTGATGAAGCTGCAGAGGTAATCTCAGGTGCATTGACTACTGCCTTAAGCATGGCATTTGGGAAGTCCAAGGAAGGGTTTGGCGAAGAGCTGATGGCCAAGGTGAACCTGGACTCTGTGGTTGCCGAGATAGCCAAGATCATAGAAAGGGTTAAGGCACAGGTGGCTGAAAAAGAAGCCAAAGCAGCTGAAGATCCAGATAATGCTCTGAAGATGAAAATGGAAGCTGAGGAAGTACAAGGCCCTCCGCCTATGGAGGATGAAAATGATTTTGTTGTATCTGTTTCTTCCATTTTCAATATGAATGATGTACTTTATGATAAGTTTAATGCAATGAAATCTCAGTTTGCTTACTTGTGTGATGTTTATCCTGATAATTCTATGCATGTATTCAAATCACCATCAAGCATATTTAGCATACATGACACTACATTGCATGAAATCAACATAAGTACAGATGAAAACCCTAAAATGGTATTCATTTCACACGAGCTAAAACCCGAGGAAGAGAGAGAATTAATAATAATATTACAAAAACATGTTAAAGCTTTTGCCTGGTCATATGAAGACATTTCGGGTGTAGACACAGAGATAGCAGTGCACAAGATCCCGACGGACCCTAAGTTCATGCCAGTAAAGCAGAAGCTGAGAAGACTGAGGCCAGAGTGGGCTATATTGGTGAAAGAGGAAGTGGCTAAACAGATAGATGCCAAGTTTCTCGAAGTGGTAGAATACACAGAATGGCTAGCCAATATTGTCCCAGTGCCTAAGAAAGACGGAAGGGTCAGGGTGTGTGTCGACTATAGGGACTTGAATAAGGCATGCCCAAAGGATAACTTCCCATTACCTCATATTGATGTTCTGGTTGATAGTGCAGCAAAAGCAGCAATGTATTCCTTCATGGATGGCTTTTCAGGGTACAACCAGATCCTGAAGGATGTGATTAACAAGGTGAAGACATCGTTCATCACAGAGTGGGGTACCTTCTGCTACAGAGTGATGCCCTTTGAATTGAAGAATGCTGGAGCCACTTATCAAAGCACTGTCACAACTCTGTTGCATGATATGATCTATAAAGAAGTCGAAGTGTGTGTCGATGATATGCTTGTTAAATCAGCAACCTGGGAAGGACATCCTGTTATCCTGGATAGATTTCTTACACGCATTGGAGAGTACAACTTGCGACTTAACCCCAAGAAGTGCGTATTCGGGGTCATGTCAGGGAAACTATTAGGCCATGTAGCCAGCTAGAGGGGAATAGAAATGGACCCAGATAAAATCAAAGCCATCCAAGATATGCCAGCCCATAAATGGAAAAGGAAGTCCGATCATTTCTGGGTTCCTTACAATATGTCAGTCGTTTCATAGCATGGTTGACTTCCACCTGTGAGCCAATCTTCAAGTTGTTAAAGAAAGATCAGCCGGTTGTGTGGGATGACAGATGTCAGCTAGCATTCGAGAAAATCAAAGCTTATCTGGTAAATCCACCAGTCCTGAGCCCACCAATTCCAGGGAAGCCTCTGATTTTGTACTTGGCCATTGAAGATTCCTCTGTAGGGGCAATGCTGGCGTAGGAACAAGATGACAGAAAATAGTACCCCATTTACTGCCTCAGTAAGAAGCTGCTAGAATATGAAACCAAATACACACTGGTGGAGAAGACGTGTGTGGTAATGATCTGGCTGACCAAAAAGCTGCATCATTACTTCTAGTCCTACAAGATGCAAGCCGTGGCTAAGGTGGATCCAATGAAGTATCTGTATGAAGCACCGGTGCTAGTCGAAAAGTTGTCCAGATGGCTGTTACTCTTATCAAAATTCGATATCCATCAAGGGGCGAGGCGTGGCAGAATTTCTAGCAAATCAACCTCTGGAATCAGATTGCATTGAGAATTTAGAGTTCCCAGATGAACAATTAGCCATGATTGAAGTAAAAATATGGGTTATGTGCTTCGATGGTGCAGTGAACAGAAAGGGTACTGGAATTAGGGTGCTAATAGCGACTCCGGACAGTGAAATCATTCCTTTGTCAAAGAGGTTGAACTTTCCCATAACCAATAACGGGGTAGAATATGAAGTATGCCTATTTGGGATGGAAGCTCTATTGACACAAGGGGCAAATGATGTCTTGATCGTTGGAGATTCACTTCTGGTGATCAAGCAAGCTCAAGGCGAATGGGAGCTGAAAGAAGAAGCCTTACGGCCTTACTTAAAGCTGCTACAGTTCAGAAAAGAGTTATTTGGCCAGTGTGAATTCAGACATGTCCGCAGGGATGAGAACAAGATGGCTGATGCATTAGCAACACTATCTTCCATGTGGGAAAACCCAGAAGAAACTCAAATCCGGCCACTGGCTATGGCTACTTCCAAGCATCCTTACTTTGAAGTGCACGAAGTAATGGTACCAGTATGTAAAGGAAGGAAAATACCCAGAGGGAGCTAGTGTTGCTGATAAGGTGTTATGAGCAGACGACGTTTTTGACTGAATGCGGACTCCCTTTTCGAAAGGGGCACCTCGATCTCGGGCGGGCCCCTCCCTCGCGTGGGGTTTTTATTATGAAAAATCATTTTGGAAAACATGGAATTAATTCTTAAAAGAACCGAGACCTAAGTCTCGATGAATATCGCTCCAATCCACACAAATTTGCACTTTTCTCCTTGAGTTGAGGTGAGGAACTTTGGGTCAAAAGATCTCCAAATGTCACGGGCTCTGATGGTTTTAGTCTAAGATTTTGATTTGTTTAAAGTGTTAAATTATCAAACTATTGATTTCTAATAGATTTTAACACTAACACTGAGAATCAAAAGAAAAAGAAGAGGAAGAAAGTTTTAGTTTTTGTGTTTTCTTCTCTCTTTTTCTCTCTCTCTCTCAATTTTCTGAGATCTCCAAAGCTCCCCCTCTCTTTTGTTTTCTTCCTCTTTTTATGTCTGATTTTTCACCTCCTTTCAGAGCAATAATTGCTCACCTTTTCTCCCTCCATTTTTTCAGCTTTCAAGGTATGGGCTGGCTCACCTGCCTCGACCCTACAGTCATATGACTGTAGTTTGATTACCGTTGCATGACTGTAGTTAAAGTCGTAAGACTATACTTCTTCTTCTTCTTCTTCTTTTAAAGGAGTAAAATTCCAGCGCTTACAACTACCCCTCGTGTGATCGAATTCACCACCCAAACTTACTCTGGGATAGTTGATGTGAATTTGAGAACGCGATTCAAAGCTCCGCAGACACAGAAAAGAACCCACTATTGAAATAAGCCGATACCGGGTCTAGGTTACCTGAGGAAAGAAAGGTGGAATGCGGTTAAGCCGATATCGAGTCTAGGTTACCCGAGGCAAAGGAAGGTGGATTGCGGTTAAGCCGATACCGGGTCTATGTTACCCAAGGCAAAGGAAGATGGATTTTTAAGGATTTGAAATCTTATTGGAATTGGATGGACTCGAAATAATAAGAGGTTCAAGGATCTGAAACCATGCTTGAACGTAAAGGAGTATTTATCCCTTGATCGATAATTTTGGAAACAAAAATTTTTGCCCCTTCTATCAAGGATAAATACAGCTTGATTGCTCTGCCCCTTGGAGACTTGTTATGTTGAGATTTGGATTTGTGCGGATCCTTCTCATATTTTAAGGCCCAATAAATGCCCCGGTGTTATGCCACCTCTACTTTGAGAGCAATCCTGGTTCGGAATGGCCCGATGATAATGATGGATACCTATACTTGGGTTGGTTGTGATACATATATGCATGTATGCATGTATGTTTTGAATGCATGTATATGTTTCAATGTGTGCATATGCAAATGAACTTTAGAAAATGCATTTCATGCCATTTGCTCGATCTTGACATTCCAGGTTCTCATTGGGGAATATATGTTGCGTGATCGATTATCCCTAATTGGAGAAGCAAAATTTTGGGTGCGATGTAATTCTTGCATTCTTGCCAGGGATATAAGATGGCTAGTGAGGAAGTACGATAACTGTTGGAGAGAAAGTGATGCTGTTCTTGGCAACGATGTTATTGAGAAACAATGCAGAGGATCTTGTTGGGTATTAATGAAATGTTCCTGCTGAGGGAACGACGAACAGTTTTTGCCTTCTCTGCCCCTAGGCTTCATGAATTTGGAAGCGCTCTAAATTTTGCCTGAGCCGCCTAAAGTGGGTTTTCGACTTAGCGAGCTGCTCTAACTTTTGCCTAAGGTGCCTTTTCGGTTTTCACCTTAGCGAGCTTTTCATATGCCCTAACTTTTGCCTAAACCGCCCAATATGGGTTTTCAGCTTAACGGGCTGCTCTAATTTTTGCCTGAGGCACCTTTTCGGTTTTTACCTCATTGAGCTCTTTTTTTTTAAAGGTGCTTTAACTTTTGCCTAAACTGCCCAATATGGGTTTTCAGCTTAGCGAGCTGCTCTAATTTTTGCCTGAGGTGCTTTTTCGGTTTTCACCTCAGCGAGCTCCCTTTTTTTTTTTTAAGATGAAGACTTCTAATTCAGTACAGGTCGACGATAACTGGGAATTAATTGAAGCATCACCATGCCCACTTGCTCCGCTACCCCTCTGATGATGAGATGATTGTGGAAAGTTTTGTAGGACTTGGTTGCCCCATCGCTGTTGCTGAAGCTCACAAGCATATAGCCATATATAATGCATGATGTGAATTAAATTTCAGGCAAAACTCGGGATATTTAAATGAACAGGGCAAGGCATTCATTTATTCATTCATTGATAATGTTTTAGCATAATGCACATTATATATGAGATGAAATTAAGGACAAGATGAGTATGGTATCCGTCTCGACCGAACCCACGACTGCCACCAACTGGTCCTTGTGGATTTTCCTGCTGGTGGTGCTCACCTCACCGTCCTAAATTTTACATGGGTTGCTTTCGTGATTTTCAATCCATCGGACTTCTTCTTTTTTTTTGTGGAACCTGAGCCTTTCCTGATTGAAGGGGTTGACGACTTGGTCTCTGTCTTTCTCGGTAAGACCGCTTCGATCCTTTAGGTTGATGGCTGCGCTTTTGAAGCGCTTGTCAGCTGCATGTACTATCCTACCGGCTTATCGGTGGTACGGAAGCGATGCATGATGCCTCTCTCCTTTATTCTAGAATGATTGCATTGTTGCCCCAGAACTCACGTTCTGTTATCGGGGATGATATGGCGTGAAACATCATATGATACGGAACTTGGCATTTTTTTTTTTTTTGCTACGGAACTTCGGCTTGGCTGGACTTGTCTTTTGGGATTCTTTGTAATTCTGCATCCTGCGATCCTTTGTCGATCTCTAGGTGTGTCGTCATAGGACTAGGCGAAGGTCTTCACATGCTTTTAGGTCTTTTGCAATTTTTCTTTCTCTTATCTGTCGTGAGGTCTTTTAGGACGGATACCATTTTGGATGCTCATCTGTCCTTAGATTCATTTCACGTGATGATGTGCCATGTATGCTAAAGACATTAAATGAATGTTTGTATGTATGCACAGTGTTTCGTCCAGGAAAATATCACACAAATAATTGAAATCAAATTACATTACATTAAACGCCTTGTGGGCTGCATTGTTCACAAAATAAGATAGAAGATAAAAATAGATACATCAAAATAATTAACATCCTCCATATACGGAGGGTCTTCTTTTGCTGCTACATCATCAATTTTGATAGCTAGTCAAAGCTGGGAAAAGGGTTGCTCTGGACATTGGGCTTCAAGGGTGGCTCCACGATTTTCCCGTCAGCGATACGTTGTCGAATAGCCCTCAGTAGTTGTTTACAGTCATTTGTGTGGTGCCCCACTGTTACTTGATAGGAATAGAACTTGCCTTTGTCTGTCTCAGCCGGCTTCTCGAATGGCTTCAGAGAACTCAAAAGACCGCCATTCCTACATTTGGCAAATAATCGGCTCAACGAAATAGGCCATGGGGATATGCCCTTTCCGTCACCCTCGGGAAGTGGACTCCTAGTTTGTCATGGAACAAGGTCAGTATCGGCCTTGAGGGGCAACTTCGATTCTGTTTCCCCAATCAGCCTTTTTATTACTCCCTCAAGCTCAATCACACATGCCTCCAATTCAGAGCACCTAGTAGTCAGCTTTTCTACTCTGTCACAGTCATCTCCAAGCATCTCTTTCAACATAATCGCTGCCTCATCCCTGACCACCTTTCGGAATCATGATGAAGCAACATAACCATCCACGGCATCTATTATGGTGTTGAAGTTCATTGGGCCAGCCATTCTCGAGACTCCTTCCCTTTCTCCCCTGATAAAAACATTTGTTAGCATTAACTTTGGCGCTCACACGGAGAATGCCAAGTCAAGGGATGATGTAGGCATGAATGCGTGATGTGGTGCATACATGTATGAATGATGATGTCATGTGATGCCATGTCATGTTATGCAATTCTAAGCTAGTCAAATGCACCCAAAGTCAGGAATGGAAACGTGTAAAATGCAATGAATGTTGTTGATGAAACTATATGCTGAAGGAGGGCGTGGTGTATAAATATACACCACATGGATAAAATGACACGCAGGTTGTCCACGGATCGAAGCAAGGTGATACTTGCGAAGCACTTATACGTATAGGGCGGATCCTATACAAGGGTTAGATCTACATGTAGAGTGGTACGTGTAGAGCGAATCTTACACAGGATGAAGTTCAATATTTAGAGCGTGTCTTACACGGGGATGAGGTTTAGTGTTTAGAGCGGTACGTGCAGAGCATGTCTTACACAGGGAAGAGGTTTAGTGTTTAGAGCGGTACGTGCAGAGCGTGTCTTACACGGGGAAGAGGTTTAGTGTTTAGAGCGGTACGTGCAGAGCTTGTCTTACACGGGGAAGAGGTTTAGTGTTTAGAGCGGTACGTGTAGAGCGTGTCTTACACGGGAAGAGATTTAGTGTTTAAAGTGGTACGTGTAGGGCATGTCTTACACGGGAAGAGATTTAGTGTTTAGAGCGGTACGTGTAGAGCGTATCTTACACGGGGGAGAGATTTAGTATTTAGAGCGGTATGTGTAGAGCGTATCTTACATGGGGAAGAGATTTAGTGTTTAGAGCGGTACGTGTAGAGCGTGTCTTACATGGGGAAGAGGTTTAATGTTTAGAGCGGTACGTGTAGAGCGGATCTTACACGGGAAGAAGTTTAGTGTTTAAAGTGGTACGTGTAGAGTGTATCTTAGACGGGGAAGAGGTTTAATATTTAGATGCACGAGACACAAGGATAGGGTTTCTAATGATTACGGAAGACCTAAAGGGCTTGGTGAAGTTTCTAGCATTTTTGGAACACCTAAATGACTCAGTGCATGTGGTAAAGTCCTTGGTGCTTGTGGAGTGCTTGAACGTTTGACGGATGAGTGAGATGTACATCGTGAGATGATGAGGATGATTCCCTTGTTTTTATTCCTTTGACTTTGAACATTCCAAGAACACCCAATGCTATGCAAAAAAATGTCATATGTGGACCACCACAAGGGTAAAAGTTCGGCACATTTGGGGCACCTAATGAATTTTGTGAAATGGTCGCATGCGTGCCAACATATGGACGAAGTTCGACGCTTTATAGGTCTATGAGATTATATGAAATGGTCACATAGGAACGGCCCATGGACAGAGTTCTGATGCTTTTGAGCATATGACATGAAATGATGTTATGATCGAGTTGCGTGTGACAGGGACACGGACAAAGGTTCGGCGTTCAGGGAACACCTTTCATGATTTGGGATGTTATGAAATGCCCCTACATATGTACTAACCCGGCACTCGGGGAGCGCCTTGAGTGATATAGTAATGTCATGAAGTAATCCGATGTGGATCACGATGTCATATGATATTTATGATGAATGGGTATGATGTCATGAAATGCATCATGTGGATTGTCACACGGAAATATACCTAGGACCATTGTGGTCTCTATTGAATGAAATGAGTTGGTGGAATGGCTGAATGCAATCCGGTGCATTAGCAAAACACGGTTATTTTAGGATACCCAATGTGTTATGAAATGAGATGATCATGGTGGGCGTTCTTGGAATGCCCCTAATTTAATTTAGGTGATATGTCATGAATGCTTATGATACACAAAATGCAAATGGCTGCATAAAAAACGTGGTTAGGATGCATGACACACATAATGATGTTATGTATGCTATGTGAAAAAAATGCTAATCACACAAATATAATGTCATGGCTGAAAAAGAAATCGATAGTATGAATGGCAAACGAATGATTTAATGTTTTCACACGAAAATAAAATACAAATGGCTGCATAAAAATGTGGGTTAGTATCACACAAAATGTTTTATGAATGGAAAATGTTGATTATGTATTAAAAAAATGGTGATTATGGTATGTTATGCAAGCGTGGATAGTGATGGTGATGTATCACGGGATGGCGAGAAACACATAGCACACAAAAAGAATTCTTCCAACCTTATTCCTCCAAGCATGGTCGGTGTCAAAAATTCTAACCGAGTCCTAGGTGGGGTTCTCTTCGATCATCAACCGGGGATGATGAAGGTGCGATTTTATTTATTCACATAATTATTTTGGTATCCTAAGGGAATCCAACAAGGGCTGCCTATATCAGTTCAGTCCAAGTCGGGTTAAAAAAACAAGGTTCCGATAGCAAAATATACTCCTCACTTCTCCCCACTCAAGGGTCCGAATGAAGGGGTTCGTACGAGGCTATGGGTGGTGTTTCGTATCCATGCCCCTAAGACGAGGAGGAACAAAGGCAACACTTCAACAATCCACCGAGCTAAAATTTGGATTCTTAACCTAATGCAAGCATGTATAAATAAAAATGCAAAATGAAATACCAGTAAAAAATCATCCACCTTATTTTAATTAGACATTTTTCAGAGCTTGTCAAATTCTTTTAAGTTTTTAAGAAATCTTTTTTAAGAAATCCCCAATAGAGTCGCCACTGTGAGCGGACGACGTTTTCGATGGAACGCAGACTCCCTTTCGGAAGGGGTGCCTCAATCTCGGTCGGGCCCCTCCCTTGCGTGGGGTTTTTATTATGAAAAATCATTTTGGAAAACATGGAATTAATTCTTAAAAGAACCGAGACCTAAGTTTCGATGAATATTGTAAGAGTCGCCACCCGGTTCAGCTCAACCGGGGAATTTATAATGCAGCTGAACCTGACAAACGGCCTCTACACTATCTAGAGATTCGGGTCCGGACAAGTCCCTTATTTCGTGTCTAATTAAAATAAAATTGGCCAATGTTGTCAAATGGTTTCATAATTCTAAAAGTCAATTTTATTGAAATAAATAGATATACAGCACACATACAGGTAAAGTAAAATGGTAAATGATTAAATTATTAAAACCCGATCGAATAAAAGATAAAAACTCTCGGCCTCACTTTTACACAATCGCCTAGGATACACGTATTAATCAATTAAATACATCAATAATAAAAATAAAGCTGCAAAACAGAGGGTTGGCACAATATATAGTACGCCATAAATAGGACTCAAATAGGACAAAATTGGGAAATTAGAATTTGGGGGCATGCATTTAGGGGATAACCGGGTTGGCTCGGTTAGCCGTCCCAGTTAGACCTGGAAAACATTTTGAAATGTCCCTGTATTTTTGGTTTTATGAGAAAATCATTTTGAAAACAATTTTGCTGGTTTACATGCATTTTTACATGTGAGGTGGGTCGGTTTTCGGGAGAATCGGGTCTCCGTCGTGGCATTGTTCTAAATGCAATTTTACTGAAAATTGAATCTATGGTCGTGGATGCACACAACAAAATTCATTTTTGATGATTTTCTGAATTTCTGAATTTTTATAGATTTTTGGAAATTTTTATAGCTCAAAAGGGAAATTCTGATTCTGGAAACATGTTACAGTCGTGCGACTGTAACTACAGTCGTACGACTGTAAATTACAATCATGCGACTGTAAGCAGTCCAAATTCAGGATTTCGCCAAAATTTATTTGAAATAAAACTGAAAGGAAACTATCTGGAAATCAAGAACATTCGTACGACTGTAAATACAGTCATACGACTGTTCATCAAACTCAAGAACAGTCGCACGACTGTTCTTAATTTCCAGAAACAGAAACACGAAAACTTGAACAAAAATGCACAAAAATCACACCAATCACCCAGAAAGCTGAAAAAACAGAAAGGAAAAAGAGTGGTAACCTTTTTGGCACGCGTCCACAGTAAGATTGACCCCTGGCGTCGCTCCAATCCACACAAATTTGTACTTTTCTCCTTGAGTTAAGGTAAGGAACTTTGGGTCCAAAGATCTCCAAATGTCACTGTCTCTGATGGTTTTAGTCCAAGATTTTGATTTGTTTAAAGTGTTAAATTATCAACCTATTGATTTCTAATAGATTTTAACACTAACAATGAGAATCAAAAGAAAAAGAAGAGGAAGAAAGTTTTAGTTTTAGTGTTTTCTTTTCTCTCTTTTTCTCTCTCTCTCTCTCTCTCAATTTTCTGAGATCTCCAAAGCTCCCCCTCTCTTCTGTTTTCTTCCTCTTTTTATGTCTGATTTTTCACGTCCCTTCAGAGCATTAATTGCTCACATTTTCTCTTTTCATTTTTTCAGCTTTCAGGGTATGGGCTGGCTCACCTGCCTCGACCCTACAGTCGTATGACTGTAGTTTGATTACAGTCGCGTGACTGTAGTTAAAGTCGTACAATTGTACTTCTTTCTTCTTCTTCTTTTTTTTGAAGGAGTAAAATTCCGGCGCTTACAGTTGTCATTAAGAAAGCTAGCCAGTCAATTCAGAATCTTTGAAGATAAACTGTACAAAAGAACAGCAAATATAGTTCTCCTCAGATGTATGACAGAGCAAGAAGCAGAAACAGTGATGCAACAGGTACATGCAGGTTCCTTTGTTCCGCATGTGAATGGACTAGCTATGGCCAGGAAGATAATGAGACAAGGGTACTTCTGGTTGACTATGCAAGTAGATTGCATAAGAAAAGTAAAGAGGTGTCACGAATGTTAGATATATGCGGACATCAGTCATCTTCCACCACTTGAATTACTGAACCTGGCGACCCCTTGGCCGTTTTCAGCATGGGGGATCGATATGATTGGTGAAATTCATCCAGCTACATCTAATGGGCACAGATTTATAGTTGTGGCAGTTAATTACTTTTCCAAATGGGTGGAGGCAGAATCCTTCGCTAATGTAACAGCCAAATAAATGGTCAAGTTCATCCAGAAGAACATCTTTACCCGGTATGGGATTCCTCACCACATAGTGACTGACAACAGAGTGCAGTTTTAAGGGGCAACAGCTGAGCTACTTACAGAACATGCCATTGAGCATCATAAGTCTTCTCCGTACATACCACAAGCTAATGGTGTGGTTGAAGCAGCTAATAAGGCGATAAAGAAGATTTTATCGAAGATGGTAACCACCTATAGAGATTGGGCTGATAAACTACCATATGCTCTTTGGGGTTACAGGACCAGCGTCAGAACACCAATAGGGGAAACTCTTTATGCCTTGGTCTACAGGATGGAAGCAGTATTGCCAGTGGAAATAGAGCTCAAATCACTCAGAGTTGCCCTAGAAGCTCAGTTGCCAGAGATTGAATGGGTTCAAACTAGATACAAACAGTTAGCAGTGATAGATGAAAAGCGACTAAAAGCACTGGATCATTTACAGATGTACCAATGCAGAATGGCCAGAGCCTATAACCGAAATGTGAAATACTCCAAGCAGCAGTTGAAAGTAGGAGATTTAGTGCTGAAACAATTAAGGCCTTCGAATGTCGATGTCAGGGGTAAGTTCAGACCCAACTGGGAAGGGCCCTATGTTGTGAAGAAGGTGCTATAGAAAAGGTGGTGTTAGCATCATGGATAAGGACGGGAATGAGTTCACCAATCCTATCAACTGATACCGGCTAAAGCTTTATCATGTGTAAAAAAAAAAAAAGAAGTCTGCTAGGTTAAAAACTCGAAAAGAGCGGCCTAGGCAAAAATTAGGACACTAGAGGAATGATCAGTCGGAAAACCTGAAAAGGAAGACTGGTGATGGATTCTGGCTCGGTGTGGAATATATACCATTTGGGAATCAACTCTTTCAAATGTACTCATTTTGATTTTATCAATAAACTGAAATGTTTGTTTAAATATGTTTGCATGGTTATGACAAACGCATAAACAAAGTTATCTTGCCTAAACATCTATTTAAAGAAAGCACTTTGCATTCAACTGGTTAAATTCATCGCGTTATTTTATAAATGAAAATGCATTAATACATACAATTTGAAATCCTCTATCGTCCTCCAAATCCAATTCAGCTTTCAGAAGAGCGACAGCGATTCTCCGAAACTTGATGTTCCAATCGACCGGTCCCAAAAAAAAAAGAGAGAGAAGCTCGCTGGGGTGAAAACCGAAAAGGCGCCCCAGGTAAAAATTAGAGTAGCTCGCTGGGTGAAAACCAAAAGGTGCCTCAGGTAAAAATTAGAGCAGCTCGTTGGGCTAAAAACCCGTATTGGGCAACCCAGGAAAAATTTAGAGCACTTCCAGATTCACCAATTACAGGGGTGAGAAGCCAAGTCTTCCCATCATCTCCCCAGCAGGATTCTCCACATCACTCCCCAGCGGAACGTTTACAAAGGATACTATGATCTTTTTCCCTAGCATCGTCACGCATTTCCAGCAATTATCTCATTTCCCTAGTAGTCCTCACATATATCTTCAACAAGGGGAAGCCTTACATGAAGAACGTTTTCCACCAGCCAGGGGCAAAACATACCTCTCCCCAGCAGAAAGAGGGAACATCAAATAGTGTGAAGTACATCCATGTGCATATACATCATTATACATGCATACTTAGCATCATAGTTGTGAAAACCGGACAGGACCGGCCGGTCGGACCGGGTTCGACCAGAACGGAGGTCAGACCGATTGGTTTCATCGGTTTTCACTTTGGTCAACAACCGATCAACAGCTAGTTGGATCGGCCAATCGAACTGGAAAACCGTGAATCGGACTGGTTTTTTGGTTCGACCAGACTTTTTTTTTAAAAAAAAAAAATTATTTGAATATAAAATTTAAGTTATTATTTTGAGGTGTTTTTAATTAAAATAAAATATAGTTTATATTTTTAAATTATTTTAAATTAAATTGACATTAATTGTAACTATAAAAACTATATTTCATAAATTGAGTTTTTTTTAATTACTATATTGTGTTTGAAATGCTTAAACTTAAAGAATTATAATAAAAATGTTCAAATTTTCATAAATTATAAATATAAAAATAAAAATATTTTAATATTTTAATATATTTATTAAATCCGGTTCGATTCCGGTTTATTCCTGTTTAATCCAAAATCCATGAATCAATCCCTTCACCGGTTCGATGACCGGTCCGGGTCTGAAAACCATGCATAGCATACACAAATCATTCATCCCCAGCTAGTCTTCATTCTTGATCGAAGGGGCAAAAATTTTTGTTCAAAATCTCTCAATCAAGGAATGAAGACTTGCCATTTCAAATGCAGGAATTCATCATCATCAGTCCCATATCTCCAGCAGATCCGCCTCGGGTAATGTAAACCCGGTATCGGCCCAGATCGGCTTCATCTCAGTTCCCCAACAGATCCGCCTCGGGTAATGTAAACCAGGTATCGGCCCAGATCAGTTTCAATCTCAAGTTCTCCAGCAGATCCGCCTCGGGTAATGTAAACCCGATATCGACCCAGATCAGCTTCATCTTCAAATCTCCAGCAGATCCGCCTCGGGTAATGTAAACCCTGTATCGACCAAGATTTGCTTCATCTTCAAATCTCCAGCAGATCCACCTCGGGTAATGTAAACCCGGTATCGGCCCAGATCGGTTTCAATCTCCAGTTCTCCAGTAGATCCGTCTCGGGTAATATAAACTCGGTATCGACCCCAGATCGGCTCCATCTTTAAATCCCCAGCAAACTTCGCCTCGGGTAACCTAGACCCGGTATCGTCTTATTTCATCTCTAGCATTGCCTCGGGTAACATAGACCCGGTATCGGTTTATTTCACCTTCCTTTGCCTCGGGTAACCTAGACCCGATATCGGCCAATCCACAATCCACCTTCCATCGCCTCGGGTAACCTAGACCCGGTATCGGCTTATTTCTTCCCTAGCTTCACCTCGGGTAACCTAGACCCGATATCGGCTTACTTCAACTTTGGGTTCATTCCTATGTTTATGGCGCTTTAATTCGCGCTCTCAAATTCATCATCTCAGGTATTTTAAACCTGGATCCGGGTGTCGAATTTGATCATACGAGGGGCAGCTGTAAGAGCCGGAATTTTTCGGTTTTGCCACACTTATTCAGTCTCACTTCCAACAATTATTTACTTTGGAGGGGAGCGAGGGTTTGGATATAGTGCAAACAATTGAATCTCGACTTTTAGCAAAGCAAGTGACAAATTTAGAGACAAATTTTTCAATGGAGGAGATTCAAACAGCCGTCTTCTCTATGCACCCGGATAAGGCACCTAGACAGGATGCACTAAACCCAGGTTTTTATCAGCAACATTGGTCTATTATTGGTCCGGATGTCTCTACTTTTTGTATTCAATGCTTGAATAATAGTCGTATTCTAGATCATTTGAATTGAAATAATTTTATATTGCTGCCTAAGAAACCAATCCCTAAAGTAGTTACTGATTTACATCCTATAGCACTATGTAATGTCATTTTTAAAATCATGACCAAGGTAATTGCTAACAGCTTGAAGCTAGTTTTGGACTTTGTAGTTTCTGAAATGCAAAATGCCTTTGTTCTGAACGGACAATATCATGATAGCTTATGAGTAAGGTCATGCCTTGAAGCTGGGGAAAGAGGATATGTCCAAAGCTTATGATAGGATAATGTGGCCTTTTCTTAGAGCTATTCTCTCTTAGATGGTGTAAGCGCAGGAATTTTCCGGACTTAAAAAAAAGTGTTTTCGTACCACGACTATAATTACAGTCGTGGTATTGTATTACAGTCGTACGATGTAATATCGGCCCAGGTACAGCAGCCTACACCTAAGAGACAGAAAATTGGGGGCGGAAGGAGAGAGCAATTAATGCTCGCCCCCTCGGCAGCCAAAAGAAAGAAAAGGAGAAGAGATAAAAAGGAGGAAATGTAGAAAGAGAGGGGGCTGAAGTCTGGGATTTTTAGAGATTTAGAGAGAGAAAAGAAAGAAGAGGGGAGAAGTGAAAGAAAACAAAAAGAAAAAAAGACACACTTTCTTCCTTTTAATTCTTGAAAGATTAAGCTTAAAATCAGATAGAATCATAGGCTAATAATCTAATATTCTAACTCAATCAATTTTGGACCTAAAGCTCTTAAGAATCCTTGACATTTTGGAAAATTTTTGGACTCAACTCTTCAAACCCCTACACACAAAGGAAAAGAAGCAATTTGAAGTGGATTAGTACGTTGCCAGGGGTCATTCCTACGGTGGATTAGCGCCAAAGAGGTAAACACACTTCAATCCTTCGTTTTCTCGTGCTTGCTGGGTGATTTGGCGTGTTTTTATGCATTTAAACTTTATTTTTGTGCTTTCTGTTTCTGAAATGAAGAACAGTCGTACGACCATTCTTGAGTTGAAGAACAGTCGTACGAGTGTTCTTGATTTCCCTTTGACTTTTGCTTTTATTTTGAATAATTTTGGCGAAATCCTGCATCTGGGCAATTTATAATCACACGACTGTAATTACAGTCATACGACTGCAGCTACAGTCGCACGACTGTAATCCCCATCCAGAAGAAGAATTTCCATTTTAACCCAGAAAAATTCATAAAAATCCATAAAAATCCAGAAAATTAAAAAATCATCAAAAATGAATTTTGTTGTATGCATTCACGACCTTAGATTTAATTTTCCATGTAATTGTATTTAGAACAAATACAACGACGGAGACCCGATTCTCCCGAAAACCGACCTACCTCATATGCTAAAATCAAATTAAACCGAAAAATAAATTGTTTTCAAAATGATTTTATCACAAAACCAAAACACAGGGACGTTTCAAAATGTTTTCCAGGTCTAATCGGGCTGGCTAGCCGAGCCGACCCGGTTATCCCCCTAAATGCATGCCCCCCAATTTCTAAATTCCCCGTTCTGTCATGTTTAAGTCCTATTTGTGGCGTGCCGTAAATTGTGCTAACCCTCTGTTTTGCAGCTTTTTATTTTTATTTTTATTTTTGATGTATTTAATAGAATTACTCATGTATTTTAGGCGATTGTAATGTTTAGATAAATCGTGTATTTTAGGCAGTTGTAAAAGTGAGGTTGAGAGTTTTTATTTTTAATTTGATTGGGTTGTAAGCCACTTAAATATTTACTGCTTTACTTTTATTCTTATTTTCTGTGTATGTGCACTGTATGAATTATTTTAATAAAATTGACTTTAGAATTATGAAATACCGTCTATGAACGTTGGCCTTTTTTATTTTAATTAGACACGAAATAAGGGACTTGTCTGGACCTAGATCTTTGGATAGTGTAGCCGCCGCTCGTCTGGTTCAGCTACATTATAAATTTCCCGGTTGAGCTGAGCCGAGTGGCGACTCCTATAATATTCATCGAGACTTAGGTCTCGGTTCTTTTAAGAACTAATTCTATTTTTTCCAAAACGAATTTCCATGCCAAAAACCCAAGCAAGGGAGGGGTCCGCCCGAAGTCGAAGCGCCCCTTCCGAAAGGGAGTCCGCGTTCCGTCGAAAATGTCATCCGCTCACAAATGGGGTTCCTTGTCAAATTTGTCGAACTCATTATGCAGTGTGTAATGACTGTTAAATATCATATTACCAATAGAAATGCAGTTTTTGAGCTGTTTAAACAACAAAGAGGTTGAGACAAGGCGATCCTTTGTCGCCATACCTATTTATTTTGTGCGACGAAGGTTGACTGCTTTGTTCAAGAAGGCCGAAAGGGCAAGGTTCATACATGGGTGTAAAGCTTATAGGGGTGCACTAGAAATTTCACATCTTTTGTTTGTTGATGACAACTTCTTTTTCTTCATAGCAGACTTATAGGAATGTTTGGAGGTGAAGCGAATTTTCCAAAGGTATGAAAGAGCATCAGGTCAGAAGATTAATTTTGTGAAATCTAAGATTATGTTCAAAATATGTTAGTTCAAACCGACGTGATAAGGTTTAGAGTTGCTTAAGGGTCTCGGTTGTAGAGCAGCATGATCGCTATTTGGGGTTACCTTCCATACTGGGATGGAATAGGTCAGCAACTTTTCGGTATGTGGTTGATCAGTTGAAGTAAAAAATTAGGGGGTGGCAGTCAAAAAAGTTATCTTAAAGCGGGGAAGGAAGTGTTGATTAAAGCTGTTGCTTTTTCTTTACCGTCTTATATTATACAAGTTTGTTCACTGTCTAAGCATTTCTTTAAGGAGATGGAGACGGTTCTGAATGGCTATTGGTGGGTAAGAGTGGTCAAATGGAAGGCTTGGGAGACATTGTGTGTTAGGCGTGCTTGGGGGTTTTCAATTTTAGACGCTTCCATGAATTTAATATGGCATTTTTAGGGAAGCAAGCTTGGAAATTTATATCTCAACTAGAGACCTTGGTGTCGCGCCTCTTTAAGGCTAGATATTTCCTACATTTTAATTTTTGTACAACAGCTAAAGGAAGTAATCCTAGTTTCATTTGATCAAGTATTCGCTCAACACAATCCCTAATACAAAATGGGCTCTTTGATAAGATTGGCAATGGTAGAAATACCAAAATTTGGAGGGATAGGAGGTTGCATTCTGAGTTGGGGATCCCTAGCATTGATTCGGTAGTTTCGGGGTTTGAGGAGAGTATGGTTGATCATCTCATGTTGCAATTGGGTCAGTAGGACTACTACATTCTTCGTGACTTATTTTCACCAGAGGATCGCTATTGTATCATGGCTATCCCTTTATCAATGCATGAAGTGGTGAGTTGGCGGTGGGACAAGAAAGGTGTTTATAATATCAAATCAGTTTATTATAAATTGTTGGTGAATTACTCCAGTTCGTCAGAGGGTATACGATTGGCACCCTGGTTAAAACTTTGGCAATTAAATTATCCGTCGAAGATTATAAATTTCTTATAGCAAGCCGCTTGGAATATTCTACCAACTACTCAAAATCTTTAAATATGTCAGGTTGATGTTGTGAATCAATGTCCATTTTGCCATGAGAGTGAAGAATCGAAACTTCATATGCTTGTTAATTGTTGGTATGCACAATAGGTCCAGAACGCGTCATCGTTAGCTTTGGGAATTTGGCAATTGCAAGCAGATAGCTTCTAGATGTGGTGGCAAGGTTTTGTCAACACTAGTAGTGGCGAGGTGGCCAGAGTTATTACTGGAATTTTATGGTATTGGAGGAACAAGGTGGTTTAGGAGAGCAAAACGATTCAATCTCAACAGGTTGCAAGGCATGCTTGTGTGTTAGTGGAGGAGTGACGAGCAGCTCAGTCTCTGATAAGCAGAATTCGCAGTGGCAGCCACCTGTTGTTGGGATAAAATTAAACTTCGATTCAGCCGTTGATGAGTAGGGATGAAGAGTAGGGCTGGGTTGTGTTATAAGGGATACACAAGGCAATTTTGTTGCTTCTCGTATTTCATCGTTTCTAAGTCTATTGGAACCTTTGTTAGCAGAAGCAATGTCCTACAGAGAGGCTTTGAGTTGGCTGAAAGAGTGTGGTACAAAAGTGGTGACTGTAGAAAGCGATGCTCAAACGGTAATTTTAGCTCTGAAGAATGCAAGTTTGGAAGATTGCTACGGTTTCGGGTTGATCGTGGAAGACTGTAAAGCCATTGCTAATTCTTTTACTTATTGTGATTTTAACTTTGTAAAGCGGAACCAAATGGCTCACCGTTTGGCTAACTTAGATTTATCTTCTTCTACTCCTATTGTTTTGGACATTGTTCCTTCTACTCTTGTTAGCCTTTTGGCAGCTGATTTACAGGTTTATATATCTGAGTTCTCGTTAAAAAAAAAAAATTTACTTATTCATCTATTAAATTTAATAATTTATATATTACGATTTTGTTTTACTTTATATTTATTATCAATTTTGGTTGTTGATTACTATTTTGTGAGCCCATATAATCTCAACATTCGAAGCCTGCACAATTTGGACTACTTGGCCTAATTATTCACAAAATGGACCTAATTTTCTCAAAAACGTCGGCAATCAACTCTGAAAAGTCAAACATGAAGTTACCTTGTTGCCCTCCGCCACTCCTGCTGATGATAACTATCTAGTTCATACCTTCTATTGGAGAAATTTTAAAATACTTCTGGAGTATATACTCCCATAGTTGTAAGATATGATTTATATTTCTTTATTATACCTTAAAAAGAAAAACAACAACCCTTTTTGCTAATATATCTTAGGGAGTACCATACACAGGAGTATTCTAAAATTTTTCTCTTCCATTGATGGACAAATAAATCCCAAATTTTAACAATGGCTGTCGTATCAAGCTTAACTTCGACGGAAAGTTCTTCGAGACCACCCGATCTACTCTACAAGCAAGCAGTCCAAACTCTCTCTTGGCCGCTCTTTCCACCTATTCCAAACCAGACCCAATTTTCCTCAATCGTGATCCTAAAATCTTCTCCGTTCTCCTCTCTCTGCTTTGCTCTAATTGCATCCCCTTTACTGCTTACGTTACTCTAAGCAACGGCTCGCCGATGAAGCTGTCTACTATGGCATCGAATCGTAACTCCAATCCGCCCATGTCTCCATCTCCTCTCTCCATCATCGATGCTTCCCTTGTCTCCACCATTCACCCTACCTCCAATGGTGTTGCTTCAACCTTTACCGCCATAGCCGGCTATGGCTCCGTCTGGATCGCACACGACGGCCAAATTTTAGCTTACGATTGGAATCTGAGCCATTCTTGCACTATTCATACTCACCTCGATGAGATCAACTCAATCCACCATGTCTCAGCTAATGTTGCAACAATTGGATCCAATTCCGCCCCCGATATCCATTTCTATGACCACCACCTCGGGTCAGAATCTATAAAGCTCGGGTCAATTCAATCACCGATTCACCGGATCAAGTTTTTGCATCCTTCGAATGTCAACATAGAGAGAATTGCATACTGTCAATTGACAAATCAAATCTCCAAGTCGTCTCAGAGATAGCAAGATAGCCAGGAAGCTTGACGAAAAATATGGCCACCAAAAAGCTGAGTTGGCTACCGAATAAATGACTAATAATCGGAACATCAGTGAGCCTATGATTGTAGGATATGATATTACAAGGAATTCTCATGAGCCATTGAGAGCCCATGCTAACATTCTTTTGAAGTTTCTCCATCAAAATACGATATATTCCCTTTTAATCTATTCATAATTTTGTCCAACAACCACAAGACAGATTAAGTTTAAAACAATGTGAAGTGGGTAGCAAACTAAGTAGCACCATCAACATTAATTTTAACCTAACCAGAAATTTGGTTTCGAACACAAGAGAAAGTCGCGATTATGGTGAAGAGAAGGCTGCAAACAAAGAGAAAAATAAGGCTTCATATTTTCCTCAGCCACTGCCTTCCATTCACTATCTTGAGATGAAGCTTTTGCAGCAATTTCTACTAGTGTTCCAAACCTTTGGACATGAATGCGTAAATATTAATTTGAGTGTCTCAAAATTATGTATGTAATTGAACTTCATTCCACTTCAAGTTTTAATTTTTCTGTTGATTTAATTAATCTTACAATTGTATGATCGGAATATTTGGACAAGTCGCACTAAAACTAAATTCAAAGTGGAATTTATTTCTCTAAGATATCAAAAGAAAAACAATGGACATGTATTCTCCTTGGATCCAGTTAGGCCAGACCCATTTCTCTCTAGGTGTTGGACGCATAATGGAAAACCAACCAAATGGCCAAGGACACATAAATAATTACCACTAGCCCATGACTTATATGTGGATTGCTCCACACTCCACAAGTAGGGATAACAATTCGGGTTATCATACCATAATCCTAGTATGTTATTCAATATTTTCTACAAGATTATATATGATGTACATGCAACTAAAATTATATTTGTGTCAAAATGATTATGTCAGTCAGGTTTTCTCTGTAAATCGTGTTATCGAGTTAGATTTTACCACCCCTATCCGCAAGTCACAAAAAGAGACAAGGTTCATTTATCACCGTCTCATCCTCTTTCTAACTCTCTCCCTCTGGACTCTAACTGAATCTATACATATGCTAACTTAACCACCGGCTTCTTGAATGGACATAACTCAAGTGACTCGAAACTGCACCCTAATTAATAGACCTCATGGAGTATAAAATGGATTTACCTTCTTTTTTTTTTTTTTTTTTTTTGCATACAAATATTGTCATTAAGGAATTAAAAATAGCAAATTTTTTATTAAAAAGGGAGATGCTTAATATGATTTCTAGATTTTGATCATCTCATACCTTTGGTACAATAGGAGATTATCTTATTAAATTAATTTCCACCATTCTTTCAAAATGAACGGCTATGATTTAAAGTTCATGATAATTGCATTTTATTAAAAAAATATATATATTTTATCTTTTAATTTTTACTTTCCTTCAAAATGTTATTACAAATTTCATCTATTTTTATAAAACTATCTTGGTAATTATTTTATTTTCATATGAATAAATTTTTAAATTGAAAAGCTCGGTGAAATTTTGCAAGTTAATTAATCCTTTTACATGTGGATCTAAAAGGTTTTACACATACTAGCAAAATTTGATTTGAATGGAAAAGATCTAAGTTTGATTTTTTATGAGAATATAGATATATGTTTTTATAAAAATATATATATATATTTCTCATTCTTTATAAGAGTGTAGTATTTGGTTTCATTGAACTCGAACTCTAGTCCGTAGCTGGAAGTATTTTTATAAAAACGAACTACAGGGGAGATACACAAAACATAGCTGGAAGTAAAAATATTTAATAAAAATAATAAAGCAGTTTAATTCGTTTACCTCAAGTAATCAAACTAATAGTTTGAGTAAAATTTTGAGTCCAATTCTCAGTCACTAGTAACTGCCATAATTCTAATATAAAAAAAATTACCATAATTCCATTACGAAGAATGTATCCATGGTTTATTGCCCTGTTTAGAAAAGAGTCAACCTGAGTGCATAACCCGCAAATGTCCGCGGTTGAATTATCGGGTCCGGTCCGATTCGATTCTACAAGCGCTTAAGCAGTGGGCAAACAAGGATTTAGCCTTTAGAGGCAATTTTGAGGCTTGAGTTCCCTCGATTAACACTACTCAAACACTGGGCACAACCGTACATCACCCATCTCCGACAAGGTCTTCTATGTGCTCCGGCAGACTCCACCCAGGGCAGCGTCGCAATTGTCGCAACAAGGTCGGCCGGGATTATCCTACTTGTTGAATTCCGGTGTTGGATTTCAATTATTGGTGTTTTTGGAGTTTTCATCCATACCCCATCTAGGTTTTATGTGTTTCCGTTGCCGTCCTTTTGAGATTTCGCTGAATAAGGTTATACAAGTTCGGATTTTGCAGTTTCTGCCATCTTATGAAACACTTTCTCTGCAATCGTTGCCTTAGGTTAGTTTTTATCTCTTTCTTCTTCTCTTTTATCATTTTTTGCTAATTAATATTCCCCAATTGTGGTTGATAGTGAAATTGGCATTCTTAGATTTAATGGAAGTTGATGATTGGACTTCTTTTTTATGCTCTCTGATGAGGGGATTTGCTTTAGAACCGCAATTGGCTTCTGTTTTTGCTCTTAATTGTTCTCATTCTTATTTTAGGATTCTTGTCTGATTATGAAATCTTGAAAATTTGATTGGCTCAATTGAAAAGACCATGAACTTCTAAAGAATAGTGGCCGTCTGATTTGACAGCATTACATAGGATAATTCATCCAACCGGCCTGAGTAATTTGTTTGAGTTCAAGAGTCTGGGAATTGTGGCCGGATTGAGAGCGGGAGAGTGGTGAGTTGTTTGTTAGGGATAACTGGTTATTTGTTGCTTTTAGCTGAGTCAGCAAGCCTTCAAATTCTTTACATGTATTTGGCCCTTATTGAACTCATAAATAGAGATTGATTGCACTGATGGTCCTACAACTGTAATACTGGAAAGCCCTTAAACTTCAATTTAAAACAAAAATGTCACTGAACTTTAAATAGTTTACACCCATTATCCTTATCATTAGAATCTGGAAAAAGTTGTCACTGGAGTAGCCCCATAGGTGACATTGCTCTGTACAAATTCTACATTTATACCATCGAATTGCAGTTCACATTCTTGTGAAAATAAACCACTTCGAACCCAATGGAATCATTATTTTATTTTTAGGAATATGTTTACTGAAATTCTATGGTAGGAATGTGAAATTTGTCTAAGCCAATGACATTATTTTCAATACATCCACTCAATTTGAAGCCAATATTGGGTACGAAGTGGTTGTCATTATGCCATGACTTTTTCTTGCTTTTTACAGTAAACTAAATAAGTTGAAATAAATGAATAAGAGTTTCGCTAGGTACCCAATATGTGAAGCTACTCCCATGGTTCATTTTCTGATTGAGATGAAATAACGGAAGAAAGAAGATATTAGGTTTTGCGATTTACCGAAGAATATGAAATAAATGAAATTGGTTCTGAGATAAAATAGAGTGGTTGCTGTATCGTGAAACAAAGGGGAGTGGATGATGAAGAGAACGAGAGAAAAATATATATTTTTGAAGGATAAACAATGTAAATTGTTTGAAATTCAGTTCTTTTTTTTGTTTTAAATTTAAATTTAAGGGCTTTTCTGGGGTTAATTTCACTCATAGTATACCAACTATCTCCCTGATGACAGTTTAGTATACCAACTACCGTTTTGCACACTGTAGTATCCCAACTTCTAGGTGACCTCCCATTTTGGTACATGTGACCTGTTATTGCAGGTTAACTGTGCCACATCAGCACTTTATTGGGTTTAATTTCACTTGTGGTATACCATCTCCCTAATCACAGTTTGGTATACCACTTTATACGTATTGTTTCATTTTATTTTATATATTTTTGTTATTTTTTTTTATAAAAATAAAATGAAAACAATATGTATAAAGTGGTATACCAAACTGTAATTAGGGAGATAAATGGTATACCATAAGTGAAATTAAGCTCAACAAAGTGCTGACGTGGCACAGTTAACCTGCAATAACAGGTCACATGTACCACAATGGGAGGTCACCTAGAAATTGGGATACTACAGTGTGCAAAACGGTAGTTGGTATACCAAACTGTGATTAGGGAGATAGTTGGTATACCATGAGTGAAATTAAGCCGGCTTTTCTGTTATGTTTATCAAAGTTGAAGGGCCTTTGGTGCAATTAATCCCGCTTTGTGAGTACAATAAGGGTCAAATACATTGTAAAAATAATGGTAGAAAGGCCAAACAACTTCGAATTAAAGTAGAAGAGTCAATGGCAAAAAGAAACTACCAAGTAGAGGAGCCAAATAGTGCGTTCTGCCGTCTATTCTGAACCAAACTACCTTATAACTCTTGAACTTTCATTTATCCCCTTCTTTCGCAGTAGACTATTCTTGTGATGGGAAAAGCACTTACTTCAATAGTTGTAGTATATCATGTGCTCTTATCATCTGTTCTACAAGTATTTAGAGGAGTCTATCGGACCATTATTCCAACTCCTGTATTTGATTATAGTTTTCTACTTCTACGGAGTCCATGACATTAATGCATCTATTGTCACTGCTATGGCTGAACTTTTGGCCACTGGTGAGGGCTGTTTTTGGTTACTCTGTGTCATCTCAAGTCACTTCATGAGTTCATGTGGTTCAAATAATTGCAATAATCTTTAGTCACTTTTATGGTGAATTCTTTGTGTTTATATATGTGCATGCATGAAAACAGGCGTTAATGTGCATATGCATGCAAAATATTGTGTTTGATTCGTCTTGAAAGGTTGCTAAGTTGCAAAACCATCGACGTGAACTTTCTGTTTTCTGCTATCAGATAAGGATATTGTTATCATTAGGTGAAGTGGATAGAGTACAAAAATGTGCTAGGAAACTTAGAGGAGCTGATCTGTGGTTAATGATTATTAAAAAAAAAAAAAAAAGAATAATCAGGAAAAGAAGCTAGAAATATAGACTGGGAAAATGCGTGCTTTTTGAGTGTATATGCTATGTTACTCTCTTTCTCTCTCTTAAGGAATAATCTGGGAGCAACAGTTACTATATTTATAAAAAAAGTCCTTTTTTTTTTACTATTTGCATATTTAACACTAGGTTGTTTCATGAGTATGATTAAGATGATGAATTTTCTTTTCATCATTCCAGGTGAGCTGATAATTGCATTTTGCTTAAAGGTAAATATTATCAAAATGGACATTGAGGAACAAGTCCCTTATTTTAACGCCGGCCACCGCATCAAGCTTAACGTCGGCGGAAAGCTCTTTGAGACCACCCGAACTACTCTACAAGCCGGCGGTCCAGACTCTCTCTTGGCCGCTCTTTCCACCCGTTCCAGTCCAGACCCAATTTTCATCGATCGTGATCCTGAGATCTTCTCCGTTCTCCTCTCTCTGCTTCGCTCTGATCGCATCCCCTCTACCGCTTACCGTTTCTCCAAGCAAGAGCTCGCTGATGAAGCTCTCTACTATGGCATCGAATCGCAGCTCCGATCCGCCATGTCTCCGCCTCCTCTCTCTGGCATCGATGCTTCCCTTGTCTCCAGCATTCTCCCTGCCTCTGATGGTGTTGCTTCAACCTTTACCGCCGCAGCTGGTGATGGCTCTGTCTGGATCGCACACGGCGGCCAAATTTCGGCTTACGATTGGAATCTGAGCCATTCCTGCACTATCCGTACTCACCTCGATGAGATCAACTCAATCCGTCGTGTCTCGTCTAATGTTGCAGCAATTGGATCCAATTCCGCCGCCGGTATCCATTTCTACGATTTCTGCAGTAGTCGCCACCTCGGGTCAACTCATTGGACCGATCCGAAAGATCCAAGAATCTACAAAGCACGGATCACTTCAATCACCGATTCACCGGATCAAGTTTTCTCTTCGTTTGAATGTCAACACAAAGAGAATTGCATACTGTCAATCGACAAGTCAACTCTCCAAGTCATCTCAGAGATAGCGCGACAGCCAGGAAGCTCTGCGAAGAATATGGCCACCGGAAAGCTAAGTTGGCTACCGGATAAAGGACTAATAATCGGAACATCAGTGAGCAGCGGGGCTTTTGGTTATTCAGGGTACATCAGAATATGGGACCCAAGGGCTGGGGGTAATGTGATTTGGGAAACGAACGAGCCGGGTTCAGGGAGGAGCAGCAGATTCGGTGATTCATTCGCGGATGTAGATGTAGACGTGGAGAACTCCATAATGTTCAAACTATGTTCGAAATCAGGGGACTTGGCAATGGCAGATTTGAGGAATTTAGGGGATGATCCGTGGGTTTACATGAGGGATAAAAACCCTAGCTTGAGATTGAGCGGTGGGGCTACGGAGAATGTGATTCACTGCTACAAAGGGCAGGTATTTGTGGGGCGAGAAGGGTCTTTGGAAGTGTGGTCGAAAATTGCAGAAAGAGGAAATGGAGTAGAAATGGTGGGGGAGGAATTATACAGGAGGAATTATGTGGATAAAATGGAGGATTCAGAGAGAGGGATAATAAGGAAAATGGAAGGGGATGGAAATAGATTGTTCGTTAGTAGAGAAAATGTTGAAGGTGTTGAGGTTTGGGAAACTAGTTTCTTCTCAGCAGCAGTTCCAATTTTGTGACATAGCTCTGAATGAGATTGTTTCAACAATCTTTCACTATTATTGTAATAGTTTACCTTTATTTGGTTTGGGTTCTCGACGTACTTCACTTCCGCTTTGATGTTTTTGTTTTTAAGTACGATTTACAAAATAATCATATAAATGATCTAATGATATGGTATTATGCTATCTCCCAATAGACTCATTTTCCGGACATTATGCTCCTAGACTCTATTGTATTTCCTCCATCTTGTTGCCACTTTTAAGAGTCTATATAGTTATGTTGTTGCTGCTCTTTCTTTTTTTTTTTTTTTTTTTTTTTTTTTTGTTATTTGCTGATTGATAATTACTGTTTGGTAAAAATATGATAACTTTTTATTGTTGGGTTGGGATATAAAATTACTATTATGAAAATAAAAAAATCAAAGTGTTTTTCGTGAAAAATGGGTATGGTTTTATCTGCTGATGGAAACAATAGTTTTTCTTTTCTAAAAACTTATCAACAGCTATTATCAAAACTTAATCAAACATCTGTATTTCTATTGTTTAGTATTAAACAGCAAACAACACTTGAAACACAGGTATCCAAATTAGCTCTAAATCTTTTTTTTTTTTTTTTTTTAACGAAAGGATTTCTTACAAGGGTGTATTCAATTAAAACTTTTATAGATTTTTAAAATTCAGTGGTATTTAATTAAGATTTTTTAGGAGTCTTTAAAAGTCCACTAGTATTCAATTAAAACTTTTTAAGAGTCTTTAAAAGTCATCAAGTATTCAATCACGACTTTTATAGAGTCTATAAAAGTAATCATGTTTTCAAAAAGTCATTAACGATTGATAACAATGACTTTTATATACTTTTTTTATAATTTTTTAACTCAAAACACAATTAAAAAAGTCATGCATATTGATAAAAGATTTTTTATTTTCACTTTCAATCGTGATTTTCATAACACTTTCTCCTTCATTGCCTCTCTCTGCTCTCTCTACTTTTTCTCTACCTCCTCTCTCTCCTCCATCTTATCGCCGCTAGAAACCTCCACTCAGTCCCCTCTTCCCGTCGCTAATTGGCAAATACCTTGCTCAACTGCAACCAATTCTTTGCTTTCTTTATTGAATCTCCTTGAAATTGATTTGCTCCTCCATCTCATCGCCGTCGGAAACCTCCACTCAGTCCCCTCTTCCCGTTGCTAATTGGTTGTTCTCCTCTTGCCACCATTCTGTTCCACTGCTTCGCCGGAAACCTCCATTTTGTTCCACTGCTTCTCCTTTCCAAGCCACTTGTCATTTTTTGAGCAAGGTATTTGTCTAGTCTCTTCTTCCATTCTTTGCTTTCTTTGTTGAATCTCCTTGAAATTGATCAACTGCAAGCCGCCGGAAACCTCCATCTTATTAATCAACTGCAACCAATTCTTTGCTTTCTTTGTTGAATCTCCTTGAAATTGATTTGCTCCTCCATCTTATCGTCGCCGGAAACCTCCACTCAGTCCCCTCTTCCCGTCGCTAATTGGTTGTTCTCCTCTTGCCACCATTCTGTTCCACTGCTTCTCCTTTCCAAGCCACTTGTCATTTTTTGAGCATGGTATTTGTCTAGTCTCTTCTTCCATTCTTTGCTTTCTTTGTTGAATCTCCTTGAAATTGATCAACTGCAAGTAAATCAATCATTAAGTCTGACCTAGATAGTTTTTTATGGTAAAATTTATCGGTTTGAGATGAAATTCAAATAAATATGCCTTTTGAGATGATTTTTATTGTTTGAGCTGGTTCTATACTTTGTTTAGATAGATTAACTTTATAATTTATATTCCGATAGTCTACTCTTTTGAATGAGATATTCTCTTAGTGAATTTCTGTAAATTCTATTAAATACTTCATTACGCAGGTAAGTGGTTGTTCCATATTTATAAAATTGCTTACACTTAAATGCATAATTTTCTTAGAAAAGAGTGTTAATCAGTTGAGTTTCTAATTAAACCAAATGGTGAAACTTTTTTATCTACACCAATGTCAATTAACCAAGAAGAATATTTTGAACCATTTGTTAGAACGCAAGAGCAACATAGAAACGATGCTAATGAATGGAGAACTATGATTGCTACTTACATGTAGCATAATGTTGAGCATATAAATGATAATGAAGATTAGAAATTGTATAGTTAAATTATAATTTTTTTTAATGAACATTACTATTCAATTTTAGTGTTATTATTTTATATTTTATGCTTGTAGATTTTTGTAGTTTTTTATGCTTTGATGTATTATCATTGAACATATGGAGATTATTATATTTTAGTATTTTAATAAATCTATAAAAGCCTTTAAAAATTTATGAAAGCTTATGGAATAAACTTTTTAAAAGTTATCAATACTTTTAAAAACTCTATAAAAGTAATTAAAGTCACTAAAAGTCATCAAAATCTAGAAAAGTCATCCACTTAAAGAAAAAAAAAATCTATAAAAATCTTAATTGAATATCATCCCCTTAGTTAGCTCGAAGGAAGCATGCCTGGAAAATAGAGAAAATTTGTACTGGAGCCGATCAAGGGCTGCAACATCATTACAACAAAACATATCCAAGAAAAGGTTTTTTTTTTAAGTAAATTAAAACAACAAGATTGAAAGTTAATTACAAGCTAAGTTTTTCATATCAATCTGTACTATTATTATATAAGAGTTGAACTTCACAAATCTTCTATGAGAATGACACAACCAGACAAAATTTCTTCTTTTTCTGTAATTTATAGTTAATTGTAACCCCTCATCATTTCAATTCATCCGAATATCTCTCTGGATTTTCTAATACGTTTTCATTTCTTTTAATCTTCCCTCATCGGCCAACAGTTAAGCTCGTTTAGTTCTTTTTGTTACATATTAGATTGAATATCTCTCTGCATGCATCGGCTCTTCCATTCTGCATTTTTCCTGGTTGGTACACATCTCAAGGTCCACTTCTCATCAAACAATCTGAAACTAAATAATATTCCTTATTTTTTTTGTTTAATGTATTAGTTGTTGGAAATATAGATGTTGTTAAATTTCTTATTCGACAGGGTAGCCTAGGGAATGGAAGGAGCGATGAATGATTATTAGACCCCAACTGCTCGAAAAATGGAATACAAATTGTACATGTTTTTTTTTTTTTTTTCTCCTAAATTCACTCTTTTTTTTTTTTTTTTTTTTTTTGGGAGTATATTGATTTTGGTCTTTCTTTTTTATTTGATTGAATGATCTAAAACTGAAAAAAATGAGCTGACGATGTGTGAAGGGGATTCTCATCTTTTTCTTTGTGGTAAATACCACCGGTTTTCGGATACCACTGTTTGATAGATTATAATATCAAGCCGTTCCAATGTTGATACCGAGAAAAGGATTTCCATCTTTGATGCAACTTAATATTGCACTAACAATTTCTCCTATATTTTGTATGGCGGCTTTTTTTTGTTTCCTTTTTATTGTTTTTCCATTCACCCATTTGATTGATTTTTTATTGAAATTGAAGTTCAGAGTGAAGTTATTAATAGTTAGTTCCTGTAAGTTGTTTTGTAAATCCAAATTTAAATTTGTTAGTGATATTTTACCAATCCAATTCAGCTCAGTATATTATAGTCTTAGCTAATCTTTACAACTGCTTTCTTTTTTATTTGGTAGTTTTATGTTTCATTTACTTTGAATTTATTGCAATCTTGGTGATGAGCTTCATCCAATTGCTTACAGCTTGAAATTGATCAGTATTAGTATTAGTATGGCCATAGCTTTTTATTATTTACACTTTTGAGTTTTGAATTATATGTATAAGTTATTCAATCAGCTTCAAATTGATCCTATTACTACTTCCTGATAACAAGAAGTCTTTTTTGCCTTATATTACTGAAACAATTAGAAAAATAATTACAATTAAGACTACAATGAGATTCATTTTCATCTTCCCAAAATTCAAGTGCTTGCTGTAGTTTAAAATATCTTTTTTTTTCTTTTCTTTTCTTTTTTTTTTTTTTCATTTGAAATATTGATACCAACATGGTGATGCATATGTTTTAACCAAAACGTAATTCTATATGATTTATGATGATTCAATTGTCTAGGAGAAATCAGGAAACTTTAACGCAATGAAAAAAAAAAAGCAATTCCCGATATTGAGGCATTGATGGAAAAGTAATAATAATAATAATTGAAATCGAGAACCTATTATAACTAGAATAAAATGAATTTGAGTTTTCATTTACTATTCTATAACTTCCTCTAATTTGAATTGGAATTCATGTTTATGACGTACATGCATAAAATTCAATTTCATTTTGTTTAAGATTGTTAGTTGCGTTTGATGAACAAATTATTTACGTTTTTAAATTTGTGTACAATTTTTATCAATTTAAAATATTAAAAATTAAATTCAAATGATTAAAAAATAAAAAAATAATAATAAAAGCATTATTAACTCGTGCATTGCGCGAGTTTTCGACTAGTCTTCAAGTATTACTCGATTGGAATCTCAAATTGTTGATGAACTTTAAGCAATCACTTTCCTGAATGACTTCTGACACCTAAAGTTCCAGATGCATAATGATGCCATTGCGAATAGCTAGAGCTTCGCACTAGGTCGATTGCAATATGAACGGCGAGTCCGAGTATCGTTTCCTCAGAGATCAAATATAACCTCAAATTTCTGAGCAAATAGATAGATATTGTATCTTTCACAATAAAAATGATAATTTCAAAGCAAAGTAACTAAGAAAGTTACTAAGTAAACTAAAGCAAATTAAACATCAAAGGAGTCAAGATTGCTAAGAATAAAAAAAAAACAACAACAAGGATAACAGGCAGCAGACCCAAACCAAACACAAGTAAGCAGTTTCAGTACATTCATCTCCTTAAGCATTATGAACGGGGTTACAGTATCTAGATCTAGAGTATCTTACACTTAAATCACCATACTAGGAACCTCCAAACATGTGAATCCTAGAACAAACAATCTGTTGGTTTTTTGTCCGCCTATGATATTTTGGAATGGCAGGGACTAAACTGTAATTATGTGTAAATTACATGGACCAAATGTGTAATTTGGTCCAACCCTATATATAGATAGAAGTTGGTATTTCCATTATAAATAGAGAAGAAGTTTCTCTATTTCGTAAGGATGGGAGAATTGTAGAGATTCCCTTCTGGTTCCAGGGAAAACGTCCCTAAAGAGAAAACACGATATACTTCTTCGTTCGTCGGAAGAATTCACGGAGATAGCCGTACTCAGTGTATTCATACACTCGTAGGAAAGGCAACCAGAACGATCCGGTTTCTCGTGTAGATCAGATCCATTCCATAAATGTGTTTCCACTGTATATAAACCGTAAGTCTGTTTATTTATCCTGTTTATGGTAATCTATACATTCGTTGTATAATTATTATGGAATTCTGACTTCATTGGTATCAGAGCCGAAAGGTCTATAGATTGATGTGTTCAAATCTAGTTTTCTGGTATTCCATATATAATTGATGTGTTCAAATCTTGATTTCTGGAATTCCGTGAATTAGAATAAGTTTTATCCATTTGAATGCGTGTTTATTCGATTAAATACATATTTGTTCGTTTTAATACGGATCTACATTGATATCCGTGTCAAAATGATTCCGTAAAACTTGATATCTGATGTTCCATGAATAAGAATATGTTTTTTGTTCATTTGGATTCGTTTTTGTTCGTTTTGATACAGATTTGCATTGTTATCCGTGTCAAAATGATACCGTATTTAATCCAACAGTACAAAGTGTCAAAATTTTTTGTCGAAATTTCAAAAATCTGATCACACCATTGAAATCAGCATGCAAAATCGAGTCGGAATCTCAAATTTCACGACCAACGGAGGCCCGAAAGGTGGCGCGTGGACCTCATGCGTCACCACTGCGGTTGGAGTTTGTTTCCAAAGTGGTTGGGAGAAGTTAAGATGAGGGACACGTGGTGCAACAATATTGGACAGATTTTTCTGACGGTTGAAAAGTCCAACCAATAAACTGTTGACACGTGTACCAAGTCAACCGTTTTTGAAACGGTCAAATGCCACGTGTTAGACACGTGTACCAATCGCATGACGACACGTGGCAAAATGTTTGGGAAAGTGCCATGTCATCAGTTGGGCCAATCAGGTGATGACATGTGTCATATGGGCCACATCAGCACGAATCATATTTTGCCACGTGTCGCATGAATCAACATAATCTTTGGAGCTCATGAAGGCGCGTGGCCGCGCGTGGAGGAGCATGGTAAAGCTTCAGACGGCGCATGTCGGTGCGTGCGGGAGTTTTCAGTGCCCAAATTTCGTCAAATTTTTTCCAGAATTAAAATTTACATTTTTCTTGAATTCTTGGTATATTTTGATGAATTTTTGGAATTCATTTGATATTTTAAAACTAAATTTACTAGTATTTATTGTGTATAAATGCTTAATTTATGTTTAATAAATTCAAAAAAATTCAGTATATTTATTATGTATTTATATACTGATTTTTTGTTAATCATTAACAAGTTTTTATTATTTCTATATGTGTTATAGAAATGGCAACCTTCGTAAAAACAGCGAAAATAATCCAGTCTCAGGAGGAGGCAAGGACTATACAAAAACTTGAAGATGAGCTTTTCTCTAAACGGTATCCTCCGTTGGAAAAAGAGGATATTGTTGGAGTTATGGAGCGGTTTAATACGTTAAACCAGGAAATCCAAGAGCTTATCTGGAAAGGAGGATTTTCCTCTAGAACTGATCAATTAAAAATATTAAAATTTGCGAAAAAGTTTTTTTATGAAAAGCACTTTAAGAAATTCTGGTTTGGAGAAAATTCTGATTTTGACGAACTAGTGGACTCCATTGAAGGATTAGTTCCTGAACAGGATTATGGATCCCAATGCAAAGTATTTGTGTTGAACTTGGCTGAAACAGGAGCTAAGTTATCTCATAATCCTAGAACCATGTCACTTAGAAGTAACAAGTTGGTTCGTCGCCCATGTCTGAATGCTGATATTGAGGGTGTTGAGAACATGCCTTTGGATCTCTACTATAAGTTCATAGAGATGATCCCATTCATCTTAAAAGAAATTGAGATAGTTCAACTCGATGGAAATGAAGATTCAGCTCTTCATTTTTCCACTCTTTCTCTTGCTGATTTCGTTTTTCAATTTTGTATTGAAGGGCTTCGTGCTAAAATTTTTTTCGTGGTCATAATTTTGATTAAATGTTGGATATTTTTTATGGTATAATAAAATTTTTATTTGTTAAACATTGCTATTTTGGTTATTTGTTTTAGTAATTTTAATTTATTTATTTTGAGATTATAACTAAGTGTTATATTACTCATTAGTTTTATACTTAAGAGAAGTATAAATGTTAAATAAATTAAAATATAATCTAAAACAAAACTAAATATATATTTATTATTGGAAATTTAAACCTAATATTGTGTTTGTATCAGCATATGTAAACGGTGACTCTATGCATTGCGCATAGTGTTTGATTTTACATGAACCAAACACTATTGTTAGTTTTAAATGATCTTATAATAAATATGGTGTATCACTTACTTATTAGTGCTACTTCGTCTTTAACGTTTTTTTTTCAATGACTGCTTCAAAAGCAATAGTTGCTTAACTAAATAAGGACCTTCATTTGAACAGTGACGATTATGAAGTTTGGGCTATGAAAGTCCAATATGTAATTGAAGAGCAAAATGCTCTGGAAACTCTGGAGAGAATTATGGTTCCTCCTAAAGAGGGTAACACCGTTTAAGCAAGGAGGGACCTTGAGGCTTATCAAGCCTGGAAGAGGAAGAACTCGTCTGCTCACATCACCATGCTTAGTGCAATGAATGATGACCTCGTGAAAAAGTTTCGTGTATACAACACAGCTAAAGAACTGTGGGATGCTCTCAAGGAGAATTTTTTTAGAGGTGTCTCCTTAAACAAAACTCCATTCTTTAAGTATCAAGTTTGATACTTATAAGAAAAGAGCTGACCATACAATAAAGAGGCATTTAAGGGAAATGTCTAACATGATTTTTGAACTTCATGATGCTAGTCATAAGTTGAGCGAGGAGCAGAAAGTTCAAGCTGTGATACGTTATCTGCCGAATGAGTAGGAGCATATGAAGTTGCACCTAACCCATGCCAACGACATTAAGACCTTTGACGATGCAGTTCGTCATCTTGAACTGGAAGAGGACCATCTGGCCTCTCTTAATGTGAAATCTGAGGTTCGTATGGCTAGTTCAAGTCCTGGTCTGAAGTCCAAGGAGAGGAACAAAAGGTTCTTCAAGAAGAAGGGAAAGAGAACGATGGGCAGTGTTCCAGTTCAAAAGAAGGGTAAGAAAGATTTTGACATTTCTAGGGTGAAATGTTACAATTGCAGACAGAAAGCGCATTTTGCAAAAGATTGCACAGCTACTAAGGTAAATGTTACCAAAGTGTATAAGTGTTATAAATTTGTTTCAAGTTCTATTTTCCAACTGAATCTCGTCCTTTGTGGATCGTAGACTCAGGGGCAACAGACCACGTAACAAAGGATCGAGATTCTTTTTTTGAGTTCCGCAGTGTTCCACGGGGAACTAGGTGGATACACGTGGGAAACAACTCTAAAGAGGTTTGGGATTGGCTGTTGTCAGCTGGTCTTAAATAGTGGGCGACCACTGTTTCTTGAAAATGTCCTCTATGGAATTCAAAGGAACTTGATATCTGTTTCTGCCCTTATGAATTTGGGATTCATGTTATCTTTTGAATTGAACAATTTTAGTCTCTTTATAAACAATATCTATTTTGGTGGTGGACATTTGTTGGATGGTTTTATTGTTTTGGATTTGGATCTAAATTATATGTGTCATAATAGTTTTTCCTTTACTGTTAACTCGTTTGTGGATAATGTTAGCATTTCAAAAATGTGGCATGTGAGACTTAGTCACATTGGTCAATATCGTTTAGTACGATTGGCTAAAGCAAATTTGTTGGCTGACTAATTGAAAGTAGATCTCCCAACTTATGAAAGCTGCTTAAAAGGAAAGATGACAAGAAATCCATTTGATAAAGCTACGCGAGATGACCAACCATTGTAACAAATCCATTCTGACATCTGTGGCCCAATGAATGTTTGGGCAAGGCATGGTGCGTACTATTTCATTACATTCATGGATGACTATACAAGGTATGGTCATGTCTATTTGATTA
Organism: Euphorbia tirucalli; assembly: GCA_039660915.1. Taxonomy (NCBI): domain Eukaryota; kingdom Viridiplantae; phylum Streptophyta; class Magnoliopsida; order Malpighiales; family Euphorbiaceae; genus Euphorbia; species Euphorbia tirucalli. Next base: position 60,906,393 of record CM077632.1, read on the forward strand.
CACATAAATCTGAAGCATTAGCATGTTTCAAACGATTTATTGCTCTAGTTGAAAATCAATTAGAGAAGAGAATCAAAGCTTTAAGAACCGATAGGGGAAGAGAGTACCTCTCCAAGGAATTTAAAGTTTTATGTGATGAAAAAGGTATTGAACATCAGTTGACAATACCTAGGACTCCACAACAAAATGGAGTAACGGCAAAAAGAAACCGAACCCTCTTAGAGATGGTGAGGTCTATGATGGCTGAAACCAATTTGCCTATCTCTTTTTGGGGAGAAGCAATATTGACTGCCACATATGTAATTAATAGTGTACCTTCTAAGTCCGTTGAAACCACGCCTTATGAATTATGGATGAGCCATAAGCCCAATTTGAACCATTTACGACCATGGGGATGTGCTACCTATGTTCATGATACATCTAGCAAGCATGGCAAGCTAGGCCCAAGAGGCAAGAAAGGTATCTTTATAAGATATCCTGATCTCTCCAAAGGATATGTTCTAGTGGGAGAGAATGAGCATGGTCAAATAACAGAATTTGAGTCACGAAATGTCATATTCTTAGAGAATGAATTTCCTAAGCTGGGAGAGGTGGATAAGGAATTCACTTTCTTTGAAACTCAAGAGTCTGAAACTTCAGGATCACTCAATCCGAGTGGGAGGAATGAAGTTGAAGACGTAAGGGAAAGGGAAGAGAATGATGTTTTTCAACCTTCATAAGCGGATTTGAGTAATCCTGACCCTAACTTGAGTGGTCTTGATTTGAGTGGGAGTCTTGCTCCAAATTCAAGTGTGAATATGGATATAAATCCCAGTGGGAGTTCTGCCCAACACCTTGATGAATATATGAGATTTGTTTATCAAGAAGTAGAACCTCTAAGGCGATCAAAGAGGGGAAACATTCCGCGACGCCGTCATTTAGTTGATAGTGAAGTTTTCTCGATTCGTAGCTCAAATTGAAGACATTCCAACTAACATGAAAGATATATTGGAATCTCTAGAAAAGGAAGAATGGATAAAAGCGATGGAAAGTAAGATTTAAGGTGATTAATGCAGACTCAAGTATCTACATTAAGCGTGAAAACGGAGGGAAGTTTGTCATTCTAACATTATACATTGATGATATTTTGTTAGCAGGAAATGACAGTTCCTTACTCAAGAAAGCAAAGACTTGGTTGTCTTCTAACTTTGAGATGAAGGATCTCGGAGAAGCTAATTACATCATTGGGGTTAAGATCTCAAGAGATCGATCTAAGAGATTATTGGCTCTTTCACAAGAAACGTAGATCAATAAGATCTTAGAACGGTTTGGTATGGCTCACTGTGATCCCGATCCAACCCTATTGCAAAAGGTACAAGACTGAATGCAAGTATGTGTCCCACCACTCCAGAAGAGACTAAAAGGATGGAGAGAATTCCTTATAGGTGTGCAATTGGTAGCTTGATGTATGCTATGATTTGTACATGACCTGATATAGGTTTTGCAGTGGGTCTCGCAAGCCGTTATCAGGCTAATCCAGGTTTGATGCATTGGGCAGCAGTGAAAAGGATATTGAGATATTTGAAGGGGACTTCAAATTATTCCCTTTATTACCAAGGAAAGGATTTGCAGTTAAAGGGATACACAGATGTTGATCACGGAATTGATAAAGACGGGAGGAAGTCCACGTCTGGGTATATTTTCACTCTAGGAAATGGTGCAATTTCCTGGTGTAGCAAGAAACAAGCTTGCGTGGCATTATCGACTATGGAGTCGGTATATATAGCTACAGCAGCTGTAGTACAAGAAGCGGTTTGGTTAAAACGCTTCATAGATCTTTCGATCTATTGCCTAAAAGGAAATATACAACTATCTATTCCGACGGCACTGCATCGATAGCTTATTCCAAGAATCCTTGTTGTCATGGAAAAAGCAAGATATCGATATAAAATATCATTTTGTTAAGGACAAAGTAGCACAGGGAGAAATAAGTTTGGTGCATGTTCCAACTAGAGATATGATTACAGATTCGCAAATGAAGCCAATAGCTCCAAATGTTTTTAGTAAACATATTTTGGAATTTGGTCTTCGTAAGTTATAGGAACATGTTGTTATTTTTGAACTATTGTAATAACTTTGGTAAATTCTATTAGAATAGAATGTGAGTTATTTGTTGTGTTCAAATTCATTCACTATTTAAAGCGATACTCATAGAGCTATTGAGTATAGTTCAGTATGCTAGCGAAATGTTATCTACTCACATAGATGAATCTTTTTACTATGAGCGGTGTGTTCATAGGTAAAAGTATAGATGGAGATGTGAGAAACTCCATATGTAATTTGTGAAATATCATTATTTCGTTTATACCGAAAGCTGTCTTGTGAAAGGCTTAAATGTGGACTAGAGGTAATGATGCATGAGTTGCATTTAGAGACTGAATGCTTTCGCATAGTGTTTATAAAACATATGTCCTAAGTGGATTAACACTATGGCATATTTTTGTAATATGTATAAAAGCCGACCAAGAGATGGAAAGAAGAAAATTGATCTCAACTTTCCTAATGTGAGACCCAAATGAAACTATGAGTTTCAAGTTCACCCTTAAGGATTCTTGTAAATAACAAGAAGGGTATGTCTAACGATTAACTTGATTGGAACCCTAAACCAAGCTTCGTTAGCTATGAATGGGCATATAAGGACTAGTCAGTATGGTAGAAGGTTATTTATAGAGAGGAAGTACATTTTCAGTAACATGTCACTTAGTAATCATATAACACTCGAGCTCAATACTTTTTCGTGGAAAAGGTATGTAGTGTATATGAATGTGTTCGTGAGATCAAAAGTGAGTCGAAAACTAGTGATCATGGAAAATGGACTAGGGGAAAGTCACGTTAAGCTAAAGGTGGAACGATGAAGGAGAGCTTCAAAGGTTTAATCGTTACGTTGACTGGTCGCGTGAATTTGCTGAATAAGAATTAAAAAAAGTATGTTTGTTCAATCGCAATGAAAGTGTGTCTTGTCATGTGCGAGTGGGAGATGTTGGTTTTTGGTCCGCCCATGACATTTTGGAATGGCGGGGACTAAACTGTAATTATGCGTAAATTACAGGGACCAAATGTGTAATTTAGTCTGACCCTATATATAGATGGAAGTTGGGATTTCCACTATAAATAGAGAAGAAGTTTCTTTATTTAGTAAGAATGGGAGAATCGTAGAGATTCCCTTCTAGTTCTAAGGAAAACGTCGCTAAAGAGAAAACACGATATACTTCTTCGTTCGTCGGAAGAATTTACAGAGATAGCCCATACTCAGTGTATTCATACACTCGTAGGAAAGGCAACCAGAACGATCCGATTTCTCGTGTAGATCAGATCCATTCCATAAACGTGTGTCCGCTGCATATAAACTGTAAGTCTGTTTATTTATCCTGTTTATGGTAATCTATACATTCGTTGTATAATCATTATGGAATTCTGACTTCACAATCTAATCGAATCTCTTTCGCAAAAGACTACATAATCATGCATTAAGCTCTTGTAAACATTATCAAAGATAAAAACCCCTAGCATGCAGTCTACTCGAATTTCTTTAGTAATAAACATGCATGTATTTCATGGCATTTTCCATAGTTATGAATCTCCTCTTGGTCTCATCGCAACTACTACTATATGAGGTGACCAATCTTATTTAAAGTTAAAGCACACCATGAATCAATCTTCAACAAATAATATTCATAATAAGGAAGAAGAAAAAATACTTGCTAATACCAGCCGAGTTAGCTCAAGCCTGCTTAGAATGGCTTACTCACAACCCATAAGCAGCATCAACAATAAAGGAAAATAATTAAAAGAGAAATTACTACTAATATTAATTAGAAATTAAAGTTAAAAAAAAAAGACAAAAAAGTTAAGCTAAAGAAGTAAAAGCTCCCAATTAGTAATACAAAGAGAGTATTTATAGCACTTTCAAAGACTAAACTAATCTAAAATTAAAATAATAATTAAAAGTACTTAAAGCCTTGATGGCTCAAAATCAACCACAAATTAAAATATTAAATTTGTTCACCAACTAAAGGTAAAGCCTAAGTCAAATCTCTTTCTTGGAAATGAAAAATATCTTCTCCTTCTCTCCTCCTTGGACCCACGGCATGGCTTCCATATCTAATCCATTCGTTTATCTCTCTACTCAAGATCTTTTCAGCCACATTTAGCCTGCTTCTTAACCTATTTGCTGAGATTTTTTGAGATTTTGCTTTGATTTATCTTTTAACCTGAAATAAACTTTAATTAGCTAATATTCTTTCAATTAAAGCTCAATTTAAATCCAATTAATAACTAAAATTATTGTTATGTTTTACACCTATCACTTTTTTTCAAGATATCAAAAGAAAAACGACATTGATGCATAAATATTAATTTGAGTAAATATTATAGTGTTCCAAACCTTTGGACATGAATGCGTAAATATTAATTTGAGTGCCTCAAAATTATATATGTAATTGAACTTGATTCCACTTCAAGTTTTAATTTTCCTATTGATTTAATTAATCTTACGATTGTATGATCCGGTATATTTGGACAAGTCGCACTAAAACTAAATTCAAAGTGAAATTTGTTTCCTTAAGATATCAAAAGAAAAACAAAGGACATGTATTTTCCTTGGATCCAGTTAGGCCAGACCCATTTCTCTCTAGGGGCTGGAAGCATAATGGAAACCAACCCAATGACCAAGGACACATAAATAATTACCTCTAGCCCATGACTTATATGTGGACAGCTCCACGCTCCACAAGTAGGAATAACAACTCGGATTATCGTATTACAGGGGCATAGTATTTGGTTGCAATGGATTCGAACTCTAGTCCATTCACATAGAGGAGATTTAATTCGTTTGAGTGAAATTTAATTCGTTTACCTCAAGTAATCAAACTAATCAAGCCAATCGTTTGAGTAGAATTTTGAGTCCAATTGTCACTAACTAGTAACTACCACAATTCCAATATAAAAAAAAAAAAAAACTACCATAATTCCATTATTAAGAATGTATCCATGGTTTATTGCCTTGTTTAGAAAAGAGTCAACCTGAGTGCATAACCCGCAAATGTCCGCGGTTGAATTATCGGGTCCGGTCCGATTCTACAAGCGCTTAAGCAGTGGGCAAACAAGGATTTAGACTCTAGAGGCAATTTTGAGGCTTGAGTTCCCTCGATTAACACTACTCAAACACTGGGCACAACCGTACATCACCCATCTCCGACAAGGTCGTCTATGTGCTCCGGCAGACTCCACCCAGGGCAGCGTCGGAATTGACGCAACAAGGTCGGCCGGGATTATCCTACTTGTTGAATTCTGGTGTTGGATTTCAATTATTGGTGTTTTTGGAGTTTTCATCCATATCCCATCTAGGTTTTATGTGTTTCCGTTGCCGTCCTTTTGAGATTTCGCTGAATAAGGTTATACAAGTTCGGATTTTGCAGTTTCTGCCATCTTATGAAACACTTTCTCTGCAATCGTTGCCTTAGGTTAGTTTTTATCTCTTTCTTCTTCTCTTTTATCATTTTTTGCTAATTAATATTCCCCAATTGTGGTTGATAGTGAAATTGGCATTCTTAGATTTAATGGAAGTTGATGATTGGACTTCTTTTTTATGCTCTCTGATGAGGGGATTTGCTTTAGAACCGCAATTGGCTTCTGTTTTTGCTCTTAATTGTTCTCATTCTTATTTTAGGATTCTTGTATGATTATGAAATCTTGAAAATTTGATTGGCTCAATTGAAAAGACCATGAACTTCTAAAGAATAGTGGATGTCTGATTTGACAGCATTACATAAGATAATTCATCCAACCGGCCTGAGTAATTTGTTTGAGTTCAAGAGGGCGGGAATTATGGCTGGATTGGGAGCGGGAGAGTGGTGAGTTGTTTGTTAGGGATAACTGGTTATTTGTTGCTTTTAGCTGAGTCAGCAAGCCTTTAAATTCTTTATATTGTACTCTAGCACCAGTTCATTGTTTGTAACTGAGTTTTTGGTCTACACCTGCTGATGCTTTTGGTGCAATTCTAATAGTTAAGACATTGAATTGATTTAAAAACTGAAGTTGATAGATTTCAAGAAATGCATTTGAAGTCATGTTCTTATGGGGCATTAGTACTCTTGATCCTTTTTTTTGAATTTGCATTCATTAAGTCTGTTTTAGTTTTATTGTTTCAGTTGTAGGTGGATACATGGTTATCACAATTTAATCCTTTCTTGGAGTCTCATTATTGCATTAAACTAAGGCTGTATGGTGGAAACAGATTCCTTAAAACTTGCTTATTGAGGAGAAGTAATATTTGATTCAAGGAAAGGTAAAATGGAGTACTTCTGTGAGCCTATGATATGTGACATGGACATAAGAGTGCTCTACTGTAGGATATGATATTTTAAGGATTGCTCATGAGGCATTGAGAGGCTGAGCCAACATTCTTTTGAAGTTTCTCCATCTAAATATGATATATTCCCTCTTAATCTGTTCATAATTGTGTCCAACAACCACAAGACAGATTAAGTTTAAAACAATGTGTAGTGGGTAGCAAACTAAGAGCATAACAAGGAGGAGAGCAGCTTCTGCAAAATGTGAGGTTTCGGTGAGTTGAAACATCTGGAAGAAATCAATATGTGGATATGAGTTGATATTGAAAGGGTTGATTACTGGGGCATTAAGAGGCTGTTTGTCTTTAAAACAAGCTACAACCAATATTCTCTGATAGTTTCTCCACCCCCAGCCCTCAACCCCCATTTGGAAAAAAAAAAAAAAATCTCCATGTGATAAATTTCCTTATAATCTGTCAATTGTGTTTAACAGCAAGATAGATTAAGTTCATGTAAATTCAAAGTTGGTTGCAAACTAAGAGCGTAATAAGGAGGTACAGCTTCTGCAAGATGTTTGGCTTCGGTGAGTTCAAAGCATCTAGAGGAAATCAATTGTGGAATTAAACTCTCTCAACTCCACAGAAATTTCACACAAGCATTTTTATTGTTCTGTTGATTTGCTTTTTCTTTCTATTTTGACAAAATCTACTATTTGGCCTCTCTACATGGCTTTTTTTTTTTCTTTTGTCCTACTTTAGTGGAGTTCATTTGGCCTTTCTACTATAATGTTTACATGTATTTGGCCCTTGTTGAACTCATAAATAGAGGTTAATTGCACTGATGGTCCTCCAACTGTAATACCGAAAAGTCCTTAAACTTCAATTTAAAACAAAAATGCCACTGAACTTTAAATAGTTTGCACCCATTATCCTTATCATTAGAATCCAGAAAAAATTGTCACTGGAGTAGCCCCATAGATGACATTGGTCTGTACAAATTCTACATTTATACCATCGAATTGCAGTTCACATTTTTATGAAAATAAACCACTTTGAACCCAATGGAAGCATTATTTTATTTTTAGGAATATGTTTACTGAAATTCTATGGTAGAAAGGTTAAATTTGTCTAAGCCAATGACATTATTTTCAGTGCATCCACTCAATTTGAAGCACCAATATTGGATACAAAGTGGTTGTCATTATGCCATGACTTTTTCTTGCTTTTTGCAGTAAACTAAATAAGTTGAAATAAATGAATAAGATTTTCGCTAGGTACCCAATATGTGAAGCTACTCCCATGGTTCATTTTCTGATTGAGATGAAATTATGGAAGAAAGAAGATATTAGGTTTTACGCTTTAATGAAGAATATGAAGTAAATGAAATTGGTTCTGAGATAAAATAGAGTGGTTGCTGTATCGTGAAACAAAGGGGAGAGAATGATAAAGAGAAAGGGAGAAAAATATATATTTTTGAAGGATACACAATGTAAATTGTTTGAAATTCAGTTATTTTTTTGTTTTAAATTTAAGGGCTTTTCTGTTTTGTTTATCAAAGTTGAAGGGCCTTTGGTGCAATTAATCCCGCTTTGTGAGTACAAGAAGGGCCAGATACATTGTAAAAATAATGGAAGAAAGGCCAAACAACTTCGAATTAAAGTAGAAGAGTCAATGGCAAAAAGAAACTGCCGAGTAGAGGGGCCAAATAGTGCGTTCTGCCTTCTGTTCTGAACTGAACTACCTTATAATTCTTGAACTTTCATTTATCCCCTTCTTTCGCAGTAGACTATTCTTGTGATGGGAAAAGTACTTACTTCAATAGTTGTAGTATATCATGTGCTCTTATCATCTGTTCTACAAGTATTTAGAGGAGTCTATCAGACCATTATTCTAGCTCCAACTCCTGTATGTGATTATAGCTTTCTACTTCTAATGAGTCCATGCAATTCATGAATCTATTATCACTGCTATGGCTGAACTTTTGGCCACTGGTGAGGGCTGTTTGTGGTATAACTAGTTGCTTTTGGGTGTTTGAAAGTAATGTGGTTAAACATTTCTGTTCTTCGCCAAATTTGGTTACTCTGTGTCATCTCAAGTCACTTCATGAGTTCATGTGATTCAAATAATTGCAGTAATCTTTAGTCACTTTTATGGTGAATTCTTTCTGTTTATATATGTGCATGCACAAAAACAGGTGTAAATGTGCATATGCATGCAAAATATTGTGTTCGATTCTGCTTGAAAGGTTGCTAAGTTGCAAAACCCTTGACATGAACTTTCTGTTTACTGCTATTAGATAAGGATATTGTTAATATGTTATCAAAAGGTGAGGTGGAGAGAGTACAAAAACGTGCTAGGAAACTTAAGAGGAACTGAACAGTGGTTGATGATTTAAAAAAAAAAAAAAAAAAAGAATAATCAAGAAAAGAAGCTAGAAATATAGGCTGGGAAAATGTGTGCTTTTTGAGTGTATATACTAAGTTACTCTCTCTTTCTCTCTCTTAAGGAATAATCTGGGAGCAACAGTTACTATTTTTATCAAAAGAAGTTTATTTTTTTACTATTTGCATATTTAACAATAGGTTGTTTCATCAGTATGATTAACATGAAGAATTTTCTTTTCATCATTCCAGGTGAGCTGATAATTGCATTTGCTTAAAGTTAAATATTGTCAGAATGGACATTGATCTTAGGTTGCCCTCTGGTGAACATGACAAAGATAATGAGGAACCTAATGGAATTGACCATATGTTGAGTGAAGAGAAGCTCCATAATGGAGATATAGGAAGTGCAAATATTGTTGATGTTGCAGAAGAGGTTAATGCCATCGAAGGTGGGGACTTGAGTTTGCCAGTTACAGAATTCAAAGAAGAAACCAATCTTGAACCGCTTTCTGGTATGGAATTTGAATCTCATGGAGCAGCATATTCCTTTTATCAAGAATATGCTCGGTCCATGGGATTCAACACAGCAATACAAAACAGTCGCCGTTCAAAAACATCGAGAGAATTCATTGATGCCAAATTTGCTTGTTCTAGGTATGGAACAAAGCGAGAATATGACAAGTCCTTTAACCGACCACGTGCCAGACAAAACAAGCAAGATCCAGAAAATGGAACTGGCCGGCGTTCCTGTTCCAAGACAGACTGCAAAGCAAGCATGCATGTTAAGAGAAAGCCGGATGGAAAATGGGTTATTCATAGTTTTGTTAAGGAGCACAACCATGAGCTTTTACCGGCCCAAGCTGTGAGTGAACAAACCAGAAAGATGTATGCTGCAATGGCTCGGCAATTTGCTGAATATAAAAATGTTGTTGGTCTTAAGAATGACTCTAAAAACCCATTTGAAAAGGGTCGAAATTTGGCTCTAGAAGCTGGTGATTGCAATACGATGCTCGAATTTTTCACACACATGCAGAATTTGAATTCAAACTTCTTTTATGCCATAGAGCTGGGTGAGGATCAGCGTCTGAAGAGTTTATTCTGGGTAGATGCCAAAAGTAGGCATGACTATGTCAATTTCTGCGATGTCGTCTCGTTTGATGCTACCTATGTTAGGAACAAATATAAGATGCCTCTTGCACTTTTTGTTGGAGTGAACCAACACTATCAATTCATGTTACTCGGCTGTGCTCTGCTATCAGATGAAAGTGCGGCTACTTATTCCTGGTTAATGCAGACCTGGCTGAAAGCAATGGGTGCACAAGCTCCTAAAGTTATTATCACTGATCAAGATAAAGCCATGAAACTAGTTATTTCGGAGGTGTTTCCAAATGCTCGTCATCATTTCTTTTTGTGGAACATCATGGGGAAGATAACTGAAAATCTGAGTCAAGTTATCAAACAGCATGAAAAGTTTATGGCAAAATTGGAAAAATGCATCTTCAGATCATGGACTGAAGGTGATTTTGTAAAGAGATGGTGGAAAATTATTGACAGATTTGAACTCAAAGATAATGAAGTAATGCAATCACTTGATGAAGATCGTGAATTGTGGGTGCCAATCTACACAAGAGAGTCCATTTTGGCTGGGATGTCAACAGTTCAGCGTTCAGAGAGTATGAACTCCTATTTTGACAAGTATGTGCATAAGAAGACCACTGTGCAAGAGTTTGTGAAACAGTATGAAGTTATTCTGCAAGACAGGTATGAAGAGGAAGCAAAAGCAGAGTCGGATACATGGAACAAGCAGCCTGCATTAAGATCTCCATCACCTTTGGAAAAGAGTGTTTCGGGGGTCTACACACATGCAGTATTTAAGAAATTTCAAACAGAAGTCTTGGGTGTAGTTGCTTGTCACCCTAAAATGGAAAGCCAAGATGAGACCAGTGTTAGTTTTAGAGTTCAAGATTTGGAAAAGCAGCAAGATTTTTCGGTTATATGGAATCAATTAAGGTCAGAAGTTGCATGCATATGCCGCCTATACGAGTACAAAGGTTATCTCTGTAGACATGCTCTGGTTGTTCTTCAGATGTGTCAACAGTCTGCCATTCCATCTCAGTACATTTTGAAGCGTTGGACCAAAGATGTGAAGAGCAGACATTTTTTGGGGGAAGAATCTGAACAATTACAATCTAGAGTGCAAAGATATAATGACTTGTGTCAACGGGCATTGAAATTGAGCGAAGAGGCCTCATTGTCTCAAGAGAGTTATAATATTGCATTTCGTGCTTTTGAAGAAGCTTTTGGAAATTGTATCAGTGCAAATAATACGAACAAGACTCTTGCAGAAGCTGGTACCTCAGCTGCTCATGGACTGCTTTGCATTGAAGATGATAATCAAAGTAGAAGCATGAACAAGACAAATAAGAAAAAGAATCCAACCAAAAAAAGAAAGGTCAGTAGTAGATGACATTTCCCATGCATGTTATGTAAGTTATGCTCATCCAGTTGTGACTTGTTGACAATGACAGTTTTTTTATCTGCAGGTAAACTCTGAGCAGGAGGTTACAACCGTTGGGGCAGAAGACAGCTTGCAACAAATGGTTTGTCTGATCTATAGATTTTTGGCCTGCCCAAAAGTATGTACTCTCTTATACATGTGTCGATTGATATGGCTTGTTACATTTTATTTCTATTGTAGGACAAATTAACCTCGAGATCAGTAACGCTAGATGGCTATTATGGAGCACAGCAAAGTGTGCCTGGAATGGTATGATATGCTGTGAATTAAGGTTATGTGCCTATTGACAACAGTACAGATTGATTTTGCACTTTCTTGTGCATCTTTATATCTTCTTAGGTGCAACTGAACTTAATGGCACCAACACGGGGGGATAATTTCTATGGAAATCAACAGACTATTCAGGGGCTGGTGAGTTTATGTTGATAATCTTATTTTCAATTTTAGTGCTGAAGTATTATTAAGATGCTAATTATGAAACTTGGGTTTCACATTTGTAGGGACAATTAAACTCAATAGCTCCAAGCCATGATAATTACTACCCCCAGCAAAGCATACATGGGCTGGTATTGTATCTGCTGATATTATTTTCTAATTTTCTTGCTAATTCAGGGTTTAAGTGGTAATAACCTTTGTGCTTGCAGGGGCAGATGGATTTCTTCCGCACACCAAATGGTTATACATATGGCATCAGAGTGAGTTGGCTCTATGTGGTATTCCTTGGGAAAGAGAATCTAACATCACTTACAGATAAAAACTAATGGTTGATTGTCTTTTCTTCTTTACAGCCAGATGACTCCAATGTGCGAACAGCTCCACTTCATGATAATGCATCCAGACATGCATGAATGACTGATTTTTCACTATGCAACGGTAATTCATTTATAAGAAGAAACTTTCTTTGAATTATGTTGCCAATGGTGTAGGATAAGAATGCTTTACTCTCTCTGTAGGCGAGGAGGAAAAGATAGTTTTTAGCTTTGTTGTGTAGCAGAGATGGTTTTACTGAGGCTGGAATTTTCTGTAAAGAATGAAATGTATCATGCAAGATGGGAGCAGGAATAGATTGAAAAAAAAAAAAACAAAAATGATCTTTAGCGTCTGTAAGATAAGATAGAGTAGGACATTGTCTCCTTCTTCAGGGCCTATTATGATAGTTTAAAAAGCCGGTTGAGATTCAACACGGGATGAAATCCCTCCTGTAAAGGTTGTTGTATTATTGTATTTGACTGCTGTTAGCTGAATTGGGTCGGTCAATATTAGTTTTATCTTAGTCCTAATGTAGCTTGAATTTACAGAAATTCAGATGAGTTGGTTCAATGCATACCTGTTATTTTCAGCTGTTATAAAGCCTGGTCCAATTTAAGTTGCTATCGGACGGTGATGTCAATTATCCTTGAATTGGATTTATAGTATAGATAATAGGGTAAATAATTATAACCTCCCTGAGGTTTGGTCAAATACACTAGTACCTATATGTGTTTTACATATATAATTTATATTTTCTTGTATTTTGCATCTATTACACTATGATCTTCTTCTATTTACTATTATTTGGTTTTCTATCAAAATTTCTAACGTGATATATACTTACGAATTAATATCATCTCTTAAAAAGTTATACATTCAAGTTTTTCTTAATTAGATCCTTTTAATGTCTTTTCTAATATAATCACAACTTAAAGGTTATGGAAAAAGTCTCATAATAAGTGAAAAGAAAACAATAATTTTGTGATTAAGAACTTTACAAAATCAACATTAAAGAGATGACAAGGCTAATTTTGGTTACAAATATTAACAGCATCAATAATTTTAAAAGAAAATATTTAATAATGAATTGAGAGAGATAATAATGAGATAGAGACAAATTTCAGGGAGGTATAAATTATATATGTAAAACACAGGGAGGTACTAATGTAATTGACCAAATCTCAGGAATGTCATAATTATTTACCCATTTTAATATGATTGCATTATTGTTGCATAGCCAAAGGGGCATATAGCCGTAGCCAAATTTGGCTTGATGGAGAGTGGTAGTCTATCCAACTTGAATTTCACTTTTTCACTCTTCTAACTTGATTAAAGTACGTATTCATGCCTATCATGTCTCATGTGGGGTCGATGTGGCGGAACGTGTGTATTCATCTATTGTTAGATAGGAGACAAGACTAATTTTGGTCATAAATCTTAACAGCATCAATAATTTTGAAGGAAAATGTTTAATAATGAATTGAGAGATGTAATAATGAGACAGAGACAAATTTCAGGGAGGTATAAATTAGATATGTAAAACACAGGGAGGTACTAGTGTATTTGATCAAACCTCAGGAATGTCATAATTATTTATCCATTTTAATATGATTACATTATTGTTGCATAGCCAAAAGGGGCACATAGCCGTAGCCAAATTTGGCTTACTGGAGAGTGGTAGTCCATCCAACTTGAATTTCACCTTTTCACTCTTCCAACTTGATTAAAGTACGTATTCATGTCTATCATGTCTCACGTGGGGTCGATGTGGCCGAACTTGTGTATTCATCTATTGTTAGCCACGTCATTGTTATGTAGGATATGATGTGAAATAGAATACAAGTTATGTAGGATATGATGTGAAATGGAAAGTAAAATGTAATATAATAAAAAGGTAAAATACATCCTGAGCCTCTGAACTTTTATGGATTTTGTAGTTGCTTTCTGATCAATTTTTTCAACATACTAGATATTTGATCTTTCTATTTTGATATTATTAACTTCAAAATTGAATTTTTTTTCTCATTTGGGGTACAATATCTGTTAACTAGCACGTGACATGATTTTTTTTTTAAAAAGAGGAGTTTAGAGTTTATTAAAGTGATTTGAATCATATTTTCTATGCAGTTGTATGATAGCTATGAATGTAAACCATATATCCCATTTCGTTTCACGTGTCTATAAAAATTATGTTATAAGTGTTGAAAAAATTAAATGAGCCAATTGCAAAATCTATAAAAGTTCAGGAGGCTAGATTTATTTTACCTAATAAAAATGATATAAAGCTTGCCTTGGTGCAGGCATTTTATCTTGTGGGTTGTTCTGTTGGATTGGCAGCTCGAAGGTCTAATGTGAATCCTTATACGGTGTTGTTTGATTGCTCAAAACTAGATATCTTCGATCTTCATTGAGGAAGTATTTGTAATAAATTTAATCTTAATTTATTTTCATCCAATTCTATGTTTGCAAGAAAAAAAAAATTAAAAGAATTAAAATCTCTCATTCTTAAAAGTACATGATTTTCGGATAACCTATATATATTAAAATTGAATCCGATCGGAGCCTACCGCAAGATTCAATTTTCTTTTCTTTTTCTTTTTATTTTTCTCTTTTAATTTTTTTTTTCAATTTTTCTATCTTGTTTTTATTTTCTTTTCTTCAATTTTAAGAAAACAAAGATTCTTTTTTTTTTTTATATTTTGCTTTCTTTTATTTTCTTTCTTGCACTGTTATTTTTTCAATTTTCTTTATTTCTCTTTTTATTCTTTTTATTTACTCTTACTTTCCTTTTCTTTCTTCTATTTTTTCGTTTTTTCCTTTTGGTTTTTTTTTTCTCTTACATTGTTTTTACTGGTCGAGTTGAAAATCAATTTTAATAAAAGATATTCATAAGTACACTAATATAAGTTTACACATAATTTTAAAAACAATGATTTTATATTTGTTTTTAATGTTTTCTTTTATTATGTATGCATCCAAATAAATTGTTTCTTTTATATGAATTTAGCTTAAATTTTTTTCAAACTTATTATTCAATATGTATAAAATTTATTATATAATTAGACATGTTCATGGGTCGGGCTTAGGCTGAATGTAACGGGCCTTTTCCAAAAATCACACTGGGCTGTCAATTGTTGGCCTTTTTTTTTTTTTTTTATAAATTTCAGCTGTTAGATTTGGTCAAAGCGTAGACACATTTTTTCCTTACATTCTTCTCTTTCCCAATCAATCTTTTTCTTCCTCGACTGGGCTGTCAGCCGTTGGATTTGGTGAAACATAGACAAATTTCTTCCTTGCAGTCTTTACTTTCCCCTTTTAGTCTTCTTTTTCATCAGTCACAGTTCTTCTCATCTGCTCCTCCTGTTTCCTCTCTCAAATTTTTTTCCTACAATCTTCTCTTTCCCAAGTAACATTTCCTCTCATCTACTTCTCCCTCTTGAACATTTTATAATGCAAGTTTCGATCGGAGGGTTAATTCAAACCACCATTACTTTTGTTTTTAATTTCTCCCTCAATGATATTTGATATTGAAAATCTTTAAAAGTAATAATAAAAAAATATTGAAAATAAATCCACTTAGAATAATAAACTGTTCAACTTTCCAAAACCCAAACTTTTTCTTTCCTTCTCTAGCAAAATGGAGGTTTAAAACTAGGGTAAATAATTATAACCTCCTTGAGGTTTGGTCAAATACACTAGTACCTCCCTGTATTTTACATATCTAATTTATACCTCCCTGAAGTTTGTCTCTATCACATTATTACCTCCCTCAATTCATTATTAAGCATTTTTCTTTCAAAATTGTTGATGTTGTTAAGATTTATGACTAAAATTAGCCTTATTTCCTATCTAACGTTGATTTTGCAAGGTCATTTGTCATAAAAAAAAATTATTCACTTATTATGAGACTTTTTCTATACCTTTTAAGTTGTGATTATGTTAGGAAAAAAGACATTAAAGGAGTCTAATTAAGAAAAAATTGAATGTAAAACATTTTAAGAGATGATATTAGTCCGTAAATATGTATTACGTTCACAATTTTGATAGAAAACCAAACAATAATAAATAGAGGGAAGTCATAATGTGATAGATGCAAAATACAGGGAGGTATAAATTAGATTTGTAAAACATAAGGAGGTACTAGTGTATTTGACCAAACCTCAAGGAGGGTATAATTATTTACCCTTAAAACTAGTATAATATAAAAGTTCAACTAGAAAAGTCTTTTATAGAATGGCATTAAAGTCTTTTTGCTCATGTGTGAATCATCACAAATTTCACCTTTCTTTTATTAATTTATGTAATGTATTATATATTTTTTGAATTTAATAATTCCCTCCGAATTGTTCATATTCATTTAACTAAGCTCCTTATTTTTACATTTTTCGTTTGTTGATATTATAATTCCTTTTAATCCTCCACTATCAGTTACCATTATAAGTTTCATATAAAAAACTCATTTCACCCTTTTGTATTTCAATCAATGTTTCTGGAAACAAACTATTCCAAAGTAATAGATTTATATTTTTTTTTTCTTTTTGGTATATATGTAGGACTATTTCTTCTTCATGAATTAATAGAATATTTTTCCATTTCTCTGATTTAGTTTTTGCATACAAATTTTTTCCCTTCAGTCTCTTTAATACATTTTCTAATTAAGAATAGAAATTCATTCAACCAAAAGCGGAGGAAACTCATAGTTACTACAAGGCTAAAAACTCAGTAACAAAAGGAAACAAAATGCAACGAGAGAAAAAAATAACACCTCTCCACATGTTGTTGCCTATAAAATTAGACTCTAACTAGTGCACTAGGTCGTGTGGTAGTACGTAGGCAAGACCAAATATCGTTTTCTCAGGATCTGTGCGAATAACCTTAAATTTCAAGCAAACAAGCAGATCTGGTATCTTTTACAATAAAAATGATAATTTTAAGCAAACTAACTAAGTAAACTAAAACAGATCCAAGCATTAACACGTTTAAAATTGTAAAGAGTAAAAGGAACAACAACAATGAATATGAAAGCAGCAGACCCAAACTAAGTATAAGCAAGCAATTTCAGTACATTTCTTTCATTAAACATTATGAGCAGGGTTACAAAATATAGATCTAGGGTATTTCACTCTCAAATTACCACACTAGGAACCTCCGGACATGTGGATTTTACGATAAGCAGCCTAATCGAATTTCTTCAGTAAAAGACTACTTAATCATGCATTAAGATCTTGCAAGCATTTTATCAAAGATAAAAACCCCTTGCATATAGTCTACTCGAATTTCTTCAACAATAAACATGTATGTGTTTCAATGCACTTTCATGGTTAAGAATCTCCTCTTGGTCTCATCCTAACCACTAGCATATGAGGTGATCAGTCTCAAAGGAGGATGAAGCACACAAAGAAACAATCATCACACAAATAATACACATAATAAAAAAAGAGAAGGAGTACTTACTATTGCTAGCCAAGCTGTCTCAAGCCTGCTTAGACGTACTACTCACAATACATGAGCAGCATCAACAAAAAAATAAATAATAAATAAAATAAAGAGAAATTGCTACTAATTATATTAAACTAAAGGCTTAGAGAACAAGAGAGAAAATGAGCTAAGAAAATCAAAAGCTCTCAACTACTGACTTATTGTCGCCGGCGCGACTACACCTATGCTCACCTTTAGAAAATGTTTTGGCCATGTCGCTGGCGCGACACTATGTCGTTAGCGCAACCAACCCAGTTCCAGCAACTTAAAGACATGTCTCGTCACCCAAAAGTCATGTTTCTTCATCCAAAAGTCATTTCTCTTCACCCGAAAGTCATACCTTTATGGAGAGACATCTTCACTAAGCATTGTGTTGCTTCGTCTACTATTTAAATGGGTGAATTTGTAGCCAAAAGGGGATACACCATATACGGAGATAAAACGAGATACCAGAGATTTGTAGAAATCACGGATCATATTAGAGAAAGAAGAAGTACAAGAAAGATTGAGCGTAATTTAGGAGTAAAGGATTAAGAAATTCTTACTCTACCTTTTTTATCTTTCTTGTACTCTTTTATGTATACTATTTGGTTTTTATGAACAATGATTTCATCTTTTCTATGCTAAGTTATTTTAATAAAAGTTCTTGCGCCAAGTTTTTCTTATATTTGGTTTTGATATAAGTAAAATATTGAGAAGTATACTCTTACGTATGCCAAGTATGATTTCTATTTTGGTTCTAACATGAGTTTATTATTTAGAAATTTATGCTCATGAAAGTTTTCAAGAATTCATAAGTATGACAGTAGATGAGAGATCATGTATTATACTAATCAAGTTGCACTTCAACTTAAGCATAGTAGTGTTAATAGAATTGGTTCACTAATGAGAATTAGGAGTCATGTTTAATAAGAATATGTTCAAGTAAATCCATGTATTGTTCGAGATAAACTACATAGGAAATTAGTATAACTTGTCTAAATAACTTAAACGTAAATTCTAAAATAAGTTTGCAAAAAACTTATGGTTGTCTTCTTACTCTAATTCGACCCACATTAGGATTAGGTTAATTTAGGAGTAAAATTAGATTAAGAAAAACAAATGAATTTTTGAGTTAAGTGCGAACAAAATCGGGGATCGAAATCCAGTGTGTAATGAAAATTATTCTCGTAGGAACGATATCTTTTGTACTATAATAGTAACCGTATACTTACGGGAAAATCATTCAACAAGCTCCTTTATGAAAGTATTTTGAATTTGTTAAAGCCCTAGTGATGATGGTTTTGAAGATGACAAAATACTTAGAAAAATAAAATGGAAAATAAATAAATTGGAATTTAAAATGTAAATATAAATTCATGTGATGGTTTTGCATTAAAAGAAAAATATGTATTAAACATCATGACTTGTGCTATAAATGTTATTAAATTCAAAAAGTGTAAAAAGTGGTTTTTACCATTATTGGAAAAAGGACATCAATTTGAAGGTTTTACAAGTCTATAAGTTTTAGGAAAAAAAAGAGCCATCGTGCGCTTATCAAGAAAACTATAAGCGCTGAAATGAAAGAACTTTACCCTTTTTTATATGTTATCAGTATTTCACTCAACAATGAAAAAGTTCTTTCCCAAAAAAGGAAATTGGTCAACGTCCTGCTAGATAGAGTATGTTATCAATGCCAAACAAATCAAAGGACTTCTGTCTCAATGGCCATTGCTTAAAATGGAAATTTTGAAGAATGAATCTAACGGTCAGATTTCATCTTTAACGACTGGGTCTCATCTTTAAATGACTAAATGGTATCTCCAACATCCATATTCTTCATCTTGCTTATAAATTGAAGCATGGTGTTCATAGAAGATCGAATGAAGCAATTAAGAAGAAAGTATCTTAAGAGAAAAGAGAGCTTTACAATTCTGTGATCTTTCTTCAAAGTGCAAAACATCTCTCATTGAAAACTCAATGTGTTCTGTAAGGAGGGTACTTAGTAAGTAAGAGATAGTGCTTGTTGAGAGGAATTCATAGAGGATTGAAAATTCTCAATGTGGGATACCTTGGAGAGAGGAGTAGGCAGGAGGTTGAACCTCTATAAATCTGCTATGTTTGATTTTCTAAACTCTACTCTTTATTTACTGCTTTCAATACTTGAATATTGCTTCTGAAAATTGTCTATATACTATTGTGCTTGATTGTGTAAGCAAAGTGAGTGTTGGAAGATTGACAAGAGGGAGTATTAGTTAATACTTCTAGTCAGAATTCCAACATCGAATTATTTCATCTATTAATCTACTGATAATTCTTGAATATTGAAAATTATGTCATTGATAATATTACTACCCTGTTGTTGATAACATTATGATTCTGATATTTCAATATCTAGCTTTGCTAATATCTCTATTGATAATTGTGACTTATAAAATTATCTTCTGGAACATAAATTAACTAGCATAGACAAATTTTTTAGCCTAAGTCCTTCATTATGAAGCACTTACTCAACCACTGCTTAACCCCTTGCAATGTCGGTATGTCGCCTCCAATAATAAGGATGTCGTCAACATACAGCACCAAGAAGGTGGAAACGCTCCTACTAACCAGGCTCATCAGAATTCTGTATGAAGCCATATTCGATAATAGCCTCATTGAATCTCTAATTCCATAACCTTGATGCTTGCTTCAATCCATAAATGGATCTTTGAAGCTTGCATACCCAGTTAGGATACCTTGGATCAATAAAACCATCAGGTTGTGTCATGTACACATCCTCTAGTAGCTTTCCATTAAGGAAAGCGGTCTTAACATCCATCTTCCATATCTCATAATCGAACCATGCAGCAATGGCCAGTAGTATCCTAATGGATTTGAGCATGGCAACTGGTGAAAAAGTTTCATCATAGTCTATGGTTTTCAGACCCGGACCGGTCATCGAACCGGTGAAGGGATGGATTCATGGATTTTGGATTAAACCGGAATAAACCGGAATCGAACCAGATTTAATAAATATATTAAAATATTAAAATATTTTTATTTTTATATTTATAATTTATGAAAATTTGAATATTTTTATTATAATTCTTTAAATTTAAGCATTTCAAACACAATATACTAATTAAAAAAACTCAATTTATTGAATATAGTTTTTATAGTTACAATTAAATGTCAATTTAATAATATAAACTATGTTTTATTTTAATTAAAAACACCTCAAATAATAACTTAAATTTTATGTTTAAATAATTTTTTTTTAAAAACAGTCTGGTCGAACCGGAAAATGGTCCGGTTCATGGTTTTCCGGTTTGACCGACAGATCCGACCGGAAGTTGACCAGTTGTTGACCAAAGTGAAAACCGGATAGAAACCGATCGGTCTGACCTCCGGTTCCGGTCGAACCCAATCCGACCGACCGCTCTGGTCCGGTTTTCACAACTATGTCATAGTCAATACCTTGAACTTGCCTGAACCCTTTTGCCACCAATCACCCCTTGAAGGTGTTGTCGGCTTTTAACTTGAAACACCACTTGTAACCTATCACCTTAGCACCCGGAGGTGGATCCACCAAGTTCCATGCTTGGCTATCGTGTATAGATTGCATCTCAGCCTCCATGGCTTTGCGTCATTGATATGAGTGTGGGCTTTCAACAGCCTCCTGATAGGTCTTGGGCTCCTCTTGGTCAACGACCATAAGGTCCCCAGCATCAGTCACGAGAAAGCCGTACCTCTCTGGCTGATGACGTGTCCTACCAGACCTTCTAAGGTCTTGTGTAACCGGTTCTGCTTTCTTAATTTCTTGAGTAGCTATATCAATTCTCGAAGCATCCTCAGCAGTAACTATAGGAGTTGGTGAGTCTTGAACTTCAGAAAGTTCAACATTACTCCCACTATCTCTATTGGAAAAGAATTCCTTCTCCAAGAAGATTGCATTCTTGGCTATGAAAACTTTGTTTTCTGCCGGATCGTAGAAGTAATAACCCTTAGTTTCCTTAAGGTAACCCATAAACTGGCACTTGACAGATTTAGACTCAAGCTTGCCTCTTGTCAATTTCTTGACATGTGTATCACAGTCCCAAATCTTCAAGAAGGAAACATTGGGCTTTCGGCCCATCCATAGTTCATATGGTGTTCCCTCAACTACCTTGCTTATTGTATTATTAAGTATGTAAGCACCTATCTCTAAAGCATTACCCCACAACAGGAAGTGTAGCATGACTCATCATCGAGCGGACCATGTTTAGTAAGGTCCTATTCCTCCTTTCCAACACTCCATTCCACTAGGGTGTACCAGGAGGGGTGAGTTAGGATAGAATCTCACACTCTCTCAAGTGTAAGTCAAACTCTTGGCTTAAATATTCACCCCCTCGGTCAGACCGAAGTACTTTTATTTTCTTACCAAGCTGGTTTTCTACTTCATTCTTAAAGTCCTTGAATCTCTAAAGAGTCGTGGACTTATGCTTCATCAGATACACATAATCGTATCTGCTAAAGTCATCCGTGAAGGTAACGAAGTATAGAAAACCTGATCTAGCACTAGTGCTCATTGGGCCACACATATCGGAAGGTATCAGCTCTAACAGCTCTGAGGCCCTTTCAGTAATCTTGCTAAAAGGCGCCTTTGTCATCTAGCCTCTTAAACAAGATTCGCATGTGTCATAAGATTGAATGTCAAATGACCCTAGCACTCTACTAGAGTGAAGCCTAGCTATGTTCTTCTCGTTTATGTGGCCAAGTCGATAATGCCAAATGTATGTAGGATTACTTTCATTTTGTTTAATGCTTTTAGTATTTATGTTATAGATTGAACTTTCACATTTTAGATCAAGGATATATAA
Organism: Euphorbia tirucalli; assembly: GCA_039660915.1. Lineage (NCBI taxonomy): Eukaryota > Viridiplantae > Streptophyta > Magnoliopsida > Malpighiales > Euphorbiaceae > Euphorbia > Euphorbia tirucalli. Next base: position 60,928,671 of record CM077632.1, read on the forward strand.
ACCATTTTCAAGAAATGTTGTTCCGTAATCAATATTGCCATATTGTATTGAAATTATACCAGGTCCAATATTAAATATGAAACCAAAAATATCTAACAAAGAAATAGAAATAATATTCCTGTGCATCACAGGTACAAAATAACAGTTTCTTAATTCTAAAACTGGTCCACTAGGCATCTCCAAGAAATAATCTATGATCTCTATGGCCTGAATCCGAATGCCATTTCCGACTCAAAGATCCACTTCTCCGGATCCTAGCAATCTCCTATTTCTTAGTCCCTGCATTTTTGAACAAATGTGAGAACCACATCTAGTGTCTAAAACCTAAGATGTAGAAATAGCCAGATTAATCTCAACAACATAAATACCTGAAGCAGCAGACTTGCTCTTCATTTGCTTCCTTAGCTTTGGACATGAGCTCTTCCAGTGCCTCTTCTCATGATACTCATGGCAGACATCATCAAGAGAAGCAACCCTTACTTTAGGGTGGGCCACCACCTTCTTGCCCTTAGCCTTGGCCTTTTGGGCATTAGCCTTGGCCTTAGATTTGGCCTTACCCTTGCAATGGGTGTGTTGTCCTTGTTCACCAGTAGAATTTCAGGAGTCTTCTTAAGAGACTGCTCAGCAAGCTTGAGCATGCCATGCAGCTCAACAGCCGATTTATCAAGACCCTACATGTGGTAGTCCATGATAAATTGGTTGTAAGATTTAAGAAATGGCCCGAGAATAATGTCTACTGCCAAGTCCTACGGAACTGGTAAGCCGAGGCAGGCAAGTGTATCAATGTACCCCTTCAACTTTAGCATGTGAGTGCTAACAGAAGTCTCGGCTGCCATTACAGTAGTGTAAAGTGCCTTAGTAGTTAGGTATTGTTCCTGACGAGCCTGATCTTGGAACATCTTTTTAAGTTGATCCATGATCTCATAAGCATGTTGCTCCATGAATTGCTTCTGAAGATTAGAAACCATGGTACCCAGCATAAGGCATGAGACATCTCGGTCGTCCCTTACGTGTCGATCGTACTGCTCCACCATCAATGTGGTGATGCCTCGACCTCTGGGAGGGCAAACTAGTAAAGGAGCAATCAGTACATGCTCCTTAGAATCTCATCTAATAAGTATTTACAAGTTCCTAGCCCAGTACAGGAAGTTAGTCCCTAAAAGCTGCTCCTTCTCAAGGAGTGACCTAAGTGAGAGTGAGTTGTTGTTTGTTGCAGCAATTTAAATTGCTATTGTGAAATGGGAATAATCTACATGGATGAAAACATTGCTTGAGTTAGAAATAAGGGACTTTTAAGCTAATTCAAATTAATAATCTAATTTTAATTTGTTCGTTGGTGATGTTAATTGGCTGACTTGACTAAGATCCATAACTCATCAATGATTGGTCGAACTAGGGCTTGCTTGCTAACTAACCATTGATTTGTTTGGTAGGACAACCTATCCAATCCTTTCACAAAGGACTCTTGGTTTGATGGGCTTATTGACACTTTACCCATTTGTGCTTAGGGCCCGCTCTGAGCTAATGCTACCCGTGTTGAGTCAAACCACCATTCACATGTTAACCATACAAAGTATCCTAACCCTCAACGGCCCACCAAATACTACAATGTACCCAGCTAAGGCATGGCGCATATCGCAACGTCAATGGGAGGAGGAGGTGTGAATATGGGAAGCACTTTTAAACGACCCAATATTTTAATTCTCCGGATTAAAATTAAGTGATATGGCTTAGCAAGCATATATGCAGGTTATAATCTGGTGATCTATACATCCATATTATATGACAAATGCAATGACATACTTAATTTAAAATAATGAGATCCTATGGGCCTTAATTACAACCTAATGAAAAACTAGACAACCTATCTAATTCTCCATCGGGCCGGGCTGCAATTCTCCTTAGGCTCCCACCATGGGCTTGCTCCATATGGGCCTTCCTCCATACTTGATGCAATTACAATAGCTTTATTTAAAATAAAATCTATCCTAAAATTACATCAAAATAAAAGAAATGGCACGAAGGCCATATTTCCCAAAATCAAATTACAACCAATAAGAAATTAGGGCCTATGGAACTCAACACAACATTTCAAACAAAGTACCTATCGTGCATATACATACCAATATGATGCATGATCATGGCATTCCAAATTATAAATATAAATGTTAAGCCGAGTTACTTAGGGTGAAATCACCAATTTCAACAAATGTGACTAAGACCCATAAAGTCCTAATGGATAACATCCATTGATGCAAAATTCATCCACTAAAATTTGGGTTGTCACAAATTCAAAATTTAGCCCCCTCAATTTTAACCGGTGTCACTGTTTGTTGAACCAATTTCACAAATTAAACCATATTCAATTTAATATATAAAGCAATTAAATTAAATATGCATGCCAATATAATAAATAATTTAAGTACAAATAAATCAAAATAAAGCATTTTAATTTAATTCGTATTACGGGCTCGGGTTAAAATTAAAATACCTACAAATTTTAAAACGAAACCCGACCTGAAAAATCCAAAACGAACACGCCTCAACCTACGACGGTGCTCCTCCCTGCTCGCGGCGCCGAGGCGGCACTGCCGCTGGGCAGCAGCTACTGTCTGGCTTGTACGGGATGGCTGCTGTTGCACAGCTGTCAGTGCCTGCCTATGTTGCTGCACAGTAGGTTGTGCGGCAGCATTCATCGCTGCGCATTGTAGGTGGTTGCCAATGATGAACAGCAACAATATTTTTTTTTTCGAAAACAAAAAAGAGCAGCAATACCACAGTAGCAGAAAAAATCTAATAAATCCGACATATACAAAACCGGATAGAAAAGATAAAACCAATCCAGAAAAATTATCAAAACTCGAAAAACAATTCTAGAAACCTATTCTTTCTTCAAGAACACTTTCAAGAACCAAATTCCAATCAATCTAATGGACAAAACCTAGGCTCTGATACCATTGTTGGGATTTATCACTGGAAAAATAACGGGGCACAGCGGAAATTAGGCCAATTAAAATTTCCTAGAGTCCACCTATCGTGTCTGATTACCATTGATTGGAAAGAAAAACATTTGAATCAAGAGAGATTAAACTCACCAGATTCATCTCCTTTAGAGCCTGTTGCAGAATTGATTCTTGAAGCTATCTCCATAATCCGGTGCACAACCAACTATCAAGCGGGAACCGGTGCTAGTCGAAAAAGCGGAAGGAATAAAGAAAGGCAGTGAAATTCGGCCAAACGGGGGCTACTCTATTCTAGCCGAAATTCACCTTGTTAGACTAGGGTTCAGGCTTGATTTAGGTTAAATGTGCCTTTTATAGCTTCCTCTATAAATAGGCTTTAGTTGGGTTAATTTTAATTAAGCCCAATAGGATTTAATTATATAAATAAACTTTATGTTAAAAGTTTATAATATGTAATTTAATTCCAATTGGCTAAATTTAATTACCCCTAAATAAAATCACATTTAAATAAATACATATATTTAATTTTCCTTCTTAGGAAATCAATTTAATTAATTGTTTACTTTATCTAATTCAATTAATTGATTAATTACTTAATTACATTATGTAGACTTATTAATTAAATTAAATCAACCCACTGTTAATTAATTACCTTGACACCGAATGTCAACTAATTAATTAACGCATTCCTTCCAATGTATATTACATGTACAAATTCTACAAGTTCTGGCTCAGTTGATCTATATGCACGATCCTATGAGTCTGTCTTTATATTGGCAGTGGGCTTAACGCTCACAGACTGTAAGTGGGTTCTAGCAAACCATTACAACCCCCAATTAAGATAGAGATCCAGCAGTTTGTTGAAGACATTTACCTAGTAGTAATCTCACAATGTCCTTTGCCAGGTGACATCGATATGAATAAACAAGAGGCACGGTGTCCATCATCCTCTTTTGTTATTTATTATATTTCTTGATCTTGAGTGAACTGAGTAATCACATAAGTAACCAACTTATTTGGGTATAGCCATACACTTATCAATATAACTCATCAAGTGGCCAGTGATATCATCTCTCTGTTACCCGAGTGGCAATTCCATCACTTCATCATCAATATCAATATGTTCACTGGTCCACTCGATCATACCCATATTTAGCATCCTTTTACAGACCTGTTAGGCGTATGTCAAAGTGAACCGGATTCCATATTGATACTATGATGAAATCTGGTCTGAGGACAAAAGAGAGCTACTCAAGAAAGACCTGTGATGTGATAACCATGTGCTTTCTTGTGTGGATCGATCCATTCCCATGTCAACGACATGTACCTATATTCACAACTGACTTTATAAGTACTATAGCTAGTTGAGAACTACCATACAGTCATCAAATATATAAGTCTGTGATTCTATTCATTCCCATGATTATAATAGACTTAGGATATGATTTATGATTATCAATCAATGGATACTGTATTCCTATTATAGCACAAGATATAAATTAAATAAATTAAATGCCTATATTAATGTGACATAGATAATGTATATATATATATATATACAAAGAGTCTTAATGTATAATAAAAAATGCAAGAATCCAATGCCCTAAGAACTAGGGCACTCCAACATAAATAAATTAACATGCCAATAACATAAAACACTATAAAGAGCAAGCAATGTGGTTACTAGCCCCAGTATCCAAGATCTAAGAATTATTATAGATGATGGAGAGTTTGGTATTTTTAAGATATGTGATTAGTAAAGATGGTATACAGGTTGATGAGGAAAATGTGAAAGCTATTTATGAACGGCTTGCACCTACTAATGTTGGTGATATAAAGACTTTTATGGCCTAGCAATATTTTGTAGAATGTTCATTTAGAATTTTAGCACTATTGTTGCTTCTCTTACCAAATGTTTAAAGAAGGGAAGGAAATTCAATTACGGTGAAGAACAAGAAAGGAGTTTTGCACTCATCAAAGACAAGTTAAGCATGACACCGGTTACTGCATTTCTATATTTTGATAAACTTTTTAAAGTGGAATATTATGTTAGTGGAGCTAGAGTAAGGGAGTGTTGTTGCAAGAAAGGAGACATATTGCTTATTTCAGTGAGAAGCTTTGTGAATCTAGACAAAAGTAGACTATAAATAACAAGGAGTTTTATGTCATTGTTCGAGCATTATCTCATTAGATAATAATTTGTCATCTACACAGATCATCAAGCCTTAAAGTATTTAGGAAGCCAAAAGCATCTACGGAGTGGCGTGCAAAGTGCTTCACTTTATTAATGAGTTTCCATATAAACTTATCCATAAAGTCAATCATCAAAACAAAGTTACGGATAATTTAAGTAGGAGGATCAATTTGCTCAAAATTTTAGCTTTTAAAATTCATACATATGAGAACTTGAAGTAATATCACAAGAGGGACCCATAGTTTAGGGGATATTTAGGAGAAAGTACATTTTTGAGGGGAGTGGTCAGGAGAACTATTTACATGGTGGGTAATTGATGAAAGGGAATCAAATATGCTTACCAAGTATCTCCATCAGAGGAAAGGGTAATTAGAGATTTGATTAGGAGACGTTTCTCCCAACACTTTTGAAAGGACAAGACCTTTGAGGCTGGTGTTTTTGGCCAAAAATGAGAAGGGATGTCTCATACTTGGTGAAGAGGTGTTATGTTTGTCAAACTGCTAAGGGACATACTCAAAACATGATTCTTTACATGCCATTAGAAGTTCTAAATCCTATTGGGAATATTTGTCCGTTGCTTTGTGTTGGATCTTCCTAGAACTCAAAGAGGTGGTTGTTGATAGATTCTCCAAAATGGTACATCTCCCTCCATGTAGGAAAATAAATCATGTTTCCACCACTGCCAAGTTGTTTTTAGTACATCTCTTTATGGTTATTGATAAATTATATGAGGTTGCATGGAGTTCCCAAAAGCATTATCTCTAATTGTAACACTAAGTTCCTTAGTCACTTTTGGATAACTCCTAAAGTATTATTTGATTCTTGCTTGAAATTTAACACCACTGCTCATCCACAAACTAAAAGTCAAATATAGGTTGTAAAACAAACATTAGACTATCTTTTGAGGAGCATATGTAAAGACAAATTGAAGACTTACAAGTTTGTAGTTGCACGAGCGAAGTTTGCTTACAATAAGGCTGTTCAGTCTGTTATGGGGAGATCACCTTTTGAACTTGTCTGCACTAAGGTACCCAATAACATACTTGATCTTGTGAATATTTCGAAAGAGGAAAAACTTAGTATACCTGCTGAAAGGTTAGCCCGAGAAATCCAACAAGTGCATGACGATGTGAAGGCTAGAATTAAAAATAACAATGTTGTGGTGATGGCCAAAATTGATGAGAATCATAAAGACTTGTATTTTGATGTTGGTGATGAGGTCCTTGTGTATTTGGGCAAAAAAGGTTAGCAATTGCATCTAGTAGCAAGCTTCAACCTTATAGCCATAGTCATTTCAGGTTATGAAGACGTTGAGTTTCACAACCTTAAATCCAAACGCTTATGAATTAACTCTTTTGATTTGGTTGAAAAAAATGTCTTTTTCGTTTAATATGAAAGATTTGGACCCATTCAAGCCCAAAGACACTATTCCCTACACGACCAATAACTTAGGGTCAAGTTCTTTTTCCAAAAAGAGTGAATGATGAGGCATTAATGGCAATAATATAAAAGGCGATGCTAAAACTCTTTGTGACTAAAAATCAACAATTTCTTAAAGAATCAAAAGGAATTACTCAACATGTTATAAGACACGAGGAATTAATTAACTTCAATAGAAAATATCAATTTTAGTCCTTCATGTTTTTATTTCTTGGTTGTACTATTTTAGTCCTTCTTTTGTGTCTTGTCTTTTAATTGAATTTGGCTTTATGTAATTTCATGTTTAAAATTTAAAAAGGGGTATAAATGCCCTTCTTTCTCTTATAGCCACTATCTTTTCATCAATTAAAATTATCAATTTGAACAATAAGGGTTTGAACTGCAAATTAGAATGTAGGAGAGATTTTCCTTCAAGTTTAGCTTGAAAAATCTTTGTTGGTTTGTAGTGAAAATCTTCACAATTTATTTTTCTCAAACCCTCTCTATATCTCTACATCATTATCTAAATCTCTGATTTTTCAGTCATGTATTTCTTTATCTTATTACTTATGATTATGCCTTCGACATTATGGACTCATATTATTACCAATTTTTATAGTGATATTGAAACACACTTAGTTTCAGCGAGTTTTTATTTAGTTAAGTAGTGTTTAAATACAACTTGTGTATAACAAAGATAATATGAAATGATTACATATAATTCAAAATCAAATGGTAACTAATTGCTACTCAAGATAACAATAATATATTTGACTAAATCGAATATAAACTGAACCAAATATATCCTAACTCTATCAAATATGTTGTTTGTTGTGAAAAAGAAGCTTTGATTCCTGTTCTAAGAAGAACATTAATACTAAAAATTGATTTAGTTAAACAAGGGAAGCAATAAATCACATATGAATGATGATGTGTCATCATATGTAGGGCTTACTTAAAAGATTAATTTATAATAAAAAATGATAAACTAAACCCCATCACATAAAATTATGATATGTCCTTCTATATTAGACATAAGAAGCCAATAAACTATAGGATTAATTAAATCATTTTAAATGGGGGAGAAGATTTTTTGGTCAAAATCTGTCAAATAAGGATATTAAAAGGCTAGTATGATAGAAGCTCATTAATGTAAAAGTCTTCTAGAGATATTGTCACTTGTGACACTATTGCTGTGGCTGCATCGATCTCTTAAAATGAGAATTGTCTTGAATTAATGACAACAGTTTTACCAGTTATTTTGTAGATGCAACCATAGCTTCTTACTTTCGATTTTTAGTAACTTGTATTCAGATGATTCTCATTTTGGATTAGTTATTGAGAACTATCTTTTTCTTTTGAGTTTTGTTTAGCAAATTGTGTTGCATATGGAATTTTATTTTGTCCCTTTTTTATTCAAGATTTGTTACTTTAAAATTAGTAATTGTGTATTTTTTTTTTATTAGAATAGTATTCCTAATTATTCATTATATTTCTGTAAGGTAAAATGAAATTTGAAGAGAAAATTAAATACCAAGTAGTATTTTTGTATTAATCATAAAGTAATCAAGATAAATTCATCTAATAATGATTACCAAGCATTGTTGGACATTTATCAAATTTTGTAATCCCTGATGTGTAAGTGTCATTTAAGCAAAATACTAACCTAATGGAACTCTACTCTCTGCCCGTACTTATGAAAATCGTAGCAACTTTTAGCAAGGGGTTTGGGAAGCTCATAACTTTTTGTATGGAGGTTTAATGTGACGTGTAGGTGGTGACATCTAGATCAACATTTGGCAGGATCAATAACACTTAACTATAAGAGACCTTTTACAGCTTGAATATCTCTATAATGAATTATGGTAAATAAACTTCTTAATACAATGGGTTCCAATTAGGATCATCATATAATGAATGCATGTATGACAATCAATGAAAGGAATGCAATTTTGAAAATTTGGTTTGTTGGTGTGCCCTAGTCCAAAGGCATTGGTTCTTGATTGTATTATACATCGTATGTGAATATTTTATATTATATAGTGTTAAATAAAGGCATTTAATCTATTTATTTGTTTTTTAATGTAGGTCATTAGCTATTGAGACCTTGAGTAGTGTTAAATCTATAATCATAAAGTAGTCGTGGGTATGTTTTAATCATGGAAATGAAAAAAAGCTAAAGACCAGCATATACTTGACTGGATGGCAGTGTTGTTGGGATTTTTCACCTGAAATCAACTGATAAAGTGAAAGAACGCGTTGATTTCCTCAAATCCATGCCCAGGAGCAGATGAGGTGGAAATTAAAAAGAACAAAAAAATTAAAAGATAATAAGATTGTCACCCGAGATATCTGTTCTAAAGATGGCTGTAGAAATCAAGAGACTTCCTCCACGTTCCCGTACACGAATCGCTATCGAACTCAACCTGTGCTAGCGATTTGATCAGTTGGAATAGAGAGGAATAGAGCTGTAATTTTCTTTTGTGTTTTTTCTTCTTATGGCCGAAAATATCGCTAGGTATTTTAACCTAGTTGGCCGAAATTCCCTTGGGAATTTTAGGCCCAATTTTCCTTTTAATTTTATGTGGGCTTTCTCCCTTTTAAGCCCATGTCCGTATTAATTCCTTTAGTCCAATTTAATTTCAAATGTAACTGTAATTCAATCCATATGTGTACATATTATACCATATAATATATTGCATACATTTAAATTAAAATTAATTTGACCAATTAATTTAACCGAGGAATTAAAATTAGACTTCCATAAAATTAAACACATGTAAACCTATACATGTAAAATTATTTCCACCTAAGAAATAATCTCATAAATTAATTCATTGAATTAATCATATGAAGGCCAATATAAAATTAATTATATTATTTTAATCAATCCAATTGATCCATATAATATAATTAATGGAATCCTCTCTCTTCAGCGTATATACTCCAAGTATACGGTTGATCTTTTAGTTCGAGTTCAGACGTTCAATTTGTACGATCCTGTGGGCCCGTCTTTATGTTGGCAGTGGGCCTATAGCCCACAGACTACAGGTGGGCTCTAGCAAGCCACTGCAGCCCCCAATTAAGATGGAGATAGCAGTTCAACTGTAATCATAACCCTGTAGTTTAAACTTGTATGTCTCATGTCATTGATATCGATATCCAACACAGAGGCATGGATTGATTACCCTCTTTTGTGTCTGGGCATTTACTTGATCTTGAATGAACTGATGCTCACAAATAAGTTCCAACTTGTTTGGGTGTGGCCACACTCTTATCAGTTGCATTCATCAAGAGGCTGGTGATATCTTCTTAGTGGACTACTGAGTGACATTCCCATCTGCATATCTATAGCATTGCCATGTTCACTGACATACCCGAATGTACCCATACGTGGCACCCTATTACAGGCCCTTTAGGCGTACATCAAAGTATGCCACTTCACATGCAGCACCATCATATGGTCAGGTCAAAGGATCCATACAAGTACTACATGAGAATCACTTGTGATACTATACCATGTAGATTTCTCGTTTAGTGGATTTATCAAGTACCATGCCCTTTTGCATGTTCCTATTAACTTGGTTGACATCCCATGTCCAATGGTCGGTAAGACATTGCCATACAACCAAGCTAATGATAGTCTCTAGTTCCATTCATTCCCATGACTGGAACAGACTATGGATAACTTTATGGTCATATCGTTTTCCCTATCCATGGTCTTACTGCCAAGTGCATGACAGTTGTCAACATGGATATGGATATGGATATGTCCATTAGATACTCTATTTAAAACAAAGCACAAGATATTATGAGCACGGTTTTTTCCAACCTCTGTGATGAGAGTTCATATGTTACCTATGGAGCGAACACTCTTGAATTGGACTTGAAAGCACCCAGAATGTCGCCTGGGTATCTCAAGCATCCTGAAAGCTAAGCTATCCGCGATCCGAAATCCCCAAAAAGGTCTCTCGAGCAGTTTCTAGGGTTTAGGGTGAGTGCCTGGTTGTTGAAATCTTGCCCGGGCTCTAGTGGGCAAGACAAGTTGCTTTGCAAAACAAAACAACTTGTCTCGCCAGAAGAAGTAGGGGCAGAATCAGAAGAGTAAGGCGGCCATTTAATGCTGAAAATGATATGTGAGAGGAGAATATAAAAAGGGAAAATCAAATCAGAAAAAGGAAGAGGCTTTTCAATCTTAAAGAAAAAAGATACAAAGAAAAAAAAGAAGCAGAGAAAGAGAGAAAGGTGGCCGAATTTGAGAACCCAGAAACACAAAAAGTAAGACTTGAAATCAATCCTTAAACATTAAACACAAGTTACTTAACCTTTTCTCATTGGTTGGAAACCATTTTGGATTCGTTTCGGCTCGTTTGGATTGTTGCGGTTCTTTGGTTGGTTAAGTTCCCAGGATATATTTCAAGCTTCCAATCCATTCTTTGATGTTCAAAGCATCCAAACAACATCAAGGTAAACTCTGAGAGGCCTTAAACCTGTTTGCATTGTCTTTTCTGTGCGTTTTCTTCGTTTTTGCAACTTTTGGAATCGGATTACCCGAATAGAGCCATACGGCTCTGTTCATGATGAACAGAGCCGGTCGGCTATGTTCATGATGAACAGAGCCGGCCAGCTCTAGTACTAGAGTCGTACGGCTCTGTTCTCCAGGGACAGCCTCCTGGTTCGTCCCAATCGGCCGAAAACTGGCCGTTTTCCATTTTAAGCTTTCTGTTGCGATCATTTTCAACCCAAATCCATCCGTATGTCACAAAATTTCGGTTTTTGGATTTCTATACGCATGAATATTAGTGTTTTCGCATTTCCCGGGGTTTTCTTTTCTGAGTTTCGGGGTAGTTTTATCCGAATCGGATCCATAGTCCAGTATTAGTGGACCCCCAAACCCTATAAAATTCCCGAAAAATATTGAAAACGAACTAAATGGTATTTTCACAAATGTTTTTGGTGTGTTTTTCACATTTTGGACCCTAGATGGGTGTTGAACTTAGGAACCCGCATGAACGGAACCATGGATTCCGAGATAACAGACCCATAAAAATGGAAATTTGAATGAAACCGAGCCAAATGGTTTTCCAAAATTAATTTTCCAGACAAAAATCCACATGGAGTTTCAAAACTGTTTTCCAGGTCTAACCAATCCGACAAGTCGGGTCGACCCGGTTACCCCCTAAAATGCATGCCTCTGCTTTCCAAATCCCAATTTTTGTCCTGATTTGAGTCATATTTGCGTTTATAATATAAACTGCACTAACCAGTCTATTTTGCAGCATTTATTTTTATTTTTGTTGTATTTAATAGATTAATTCGTGTATCTTAAACAGTTGTATTTTTAGATTCTCGTGTATCCTAGGCGTTTGTAAAGTGAGGACAAGATTTTTTATATTTTATTCGATTGGGTTGTATAAGTGGCCTTTACTATTCTTTTGTATAATTTGTGTGGATGGTTTAACGTCCCACAATTTATTTTATGCATTTTGCTTGAGCATCGGGTTAATAAAAATAAACAAATTGGGTAGAGAAAAGATAATAAATTGAATAAATATGGTTTTATAAATAATAAACAAATACAAGCTTGAGGTTAAGTAGGCAAGTTGTCTGAACCCTGAATCTCTGGATTAGGTACAGCAGTCTGCGCTCGCTAAGGAGCTGTACCGGAATTTCCCGGATGAGCTGATACGGGTGGCGACTCTGTCACTGATCTCGAGACTTAGGTTTCGAGGTCTTTAAGTTATAAAATGGGAAAACGTTTTCTACAAAATAAATTTCAAAACAAATAAATCCATGATTTTCCTAAAACAAGATAAACAAAACCCGCTTTTCCCAAAACATCACTAAACCAATTTCTTTCTTTCTTTTTCCCCGGTTCGCTTCTCCACGTCCGTTTCACGTTCCAGGTCGTCTGCTCACAGTGGCAACTCTGTTGGGGAATAAAAAGTTTCTTAAAAATGTTTTTCTTAAAAACTTAAGGAACTTAGGCAATTATTGAAATATAACCTTGCTTGTATTCGTTTATCAATTTATAAACATCATATTTATTCATACCTTTGCATATCATGACATTTTCTTCTTTTCAACCCCTCAAATACACTGTTTAACCCTGGTTTACCCAAGAAGGTGGACTACCTCTACCACCAGGATTGGAGACACCCGACGGGGTAAACCACTCATAGCACTGCATGACCTTACATCGTGTTCTACAGTGGGGAAGTGTATACTCGCTATGGGAACCTGTACGACCTTTGGTTTTGACTTTGGCCCATATGTAATGGCTTAGCAACTTCCCCTAGGATTCCCAAAACTTAAATTCAAAATTAAACATTGAGCGTGCACCTTTGGTATCCCCCGTTGATGCCAAAGAGATCCAACACCTAGGAAGAATGCGAGACCAATCGAAAGGAGAAACAAGGTTGGAAGGGAGCGCATATTTTTGCGTGTGCTAACGTTTATTTTGTGTTGTTTTCTATTTTGACTTTTCACGAAGCATCAAACATGCATGGCTTTCGCATGCCATTCTAACCACATCTTTATACAGCCATTTTCAAACATCGACATATGAGTGACACTAATCACATTTTCGTGCAGCCATGACATTTTATTCGTGTGCCATCTACATCTCACGTGTGACATTTCCACGAAACATACACGACATCATTTCGTGTGTCACATATTTTTAACCACATTTTCATGCAGCCACTTGCATTTTCATGTGACATACACATCCACATCATTTCATCTCATTTAATAAAGGATGATTCCAAGCATGCCCTTCACGATCATTCCAATCCATAACAAATCAGGTACCCAAAACTACCCGTGTTCCGCCCGTAAATGGAATTGCACTCGGCCATTTCACAAATACCATACCATTCAATAGTAGACCACAATGGTCCTAGATTTATTACCATGTGACAGTTCACACGATGTCATCATGTGACATCACATTCATTCATCATAGGTGTCTCGGTGATGCCGAAATCCTGTTTGCGCATTATGGTTCACATCAGACCATTTCATACATTGTAAAATCATTCGAGGTGCTCCTCGAGTACCGGATTATTACACATATAGGGGCATTCCATAACATTATCAAAATCATGCGAGGTGTCCCACGAATGCCGAACCTATGTCCGTGTCTCGAGTAACACGTGACTTTCCTGTAACATTATTTCATATCACTTTGCTTCAAAAGCATCAGAACTCTGTCCATGGGACGGTCCTCATGCGACCATTTCACTTCATGATATTGACCTACAAAGCGTCGAAAATCCACCGTGTCATCTCACTACAATTCATTAGGTGCCCCGAAGGTGCAGAACCTTTGTCCATGCGGCGGCTCCCACGAGACATTTTTGCATTATTTTGCATAGCATTGGGCACTCTTGGGACATTCCAAATAAAAGAAATCAAACATACAAAGTTCATTCTCATGTCCATCTCCATTCATGAAGCATTATCCGAGCATCATTCCCCACAACACCACGTCATTCATCTACCATCCCTAACTTTTCACTTATGATGTAGGACCATACACACGAGAGACTAGAAAAGGCTAAAGCTCTGTACAGATAGTTCATAGAGTAAGCTGGATCGACCAAGGACAAGGTCTCAGACTTTAGAGGCTGTTGGGGAACAGAGAGCAGTAGAAACTGACAGTGATTCTGATTCCAGGGAGGAAGTAGAAATGGATAATCCAACACCAAGTCTTACGGATGCCTTGAAGGATTTCCTAAGATCTCAGGATTTTTGTGACATACTGAAAGAAGAAATGTGGGCTGTTGTAAGGGAAACCGGGGATATCGGAACCAGTAGGCCTGGAAAAAAAAAAGGTAGACGAATTCTCTCAGTACGTGGCTGATGTCTCAGCTAGTGTGGAGAAGCTGCAAGAGATGAAGCAGCCATGGAAAAGAAAATAAAGGCCAAGTACTCTGAACTTAACGAAGCAGTGGCTGAATTGAAGAAAGGGGCTAACATCAGTCTGGGCTCCAAGAGAGGAGAAAATGTAGATGCAATGATCAATAAAGGCATGGAGACCTTCCCCATTGGGTTTCAAGTGCCTAAAATACCTTCCTACAAGGGGATCAGCTCCCCAGAAGCTCATGTGAATCTGTATAAATGGGTAATGCTGATAGCAGGCACCACTAAACAGCAGCTGATTAACTTCTTCCCGACCACACCAGAAAGGGGAGCTCTGAATTGGTACAACTCTTTAGCAGAAGATGTGCAATTTGATTGGGAAGCCTTATCAGCAGCTTTCATCAAATACTACAGCTCCAATACTAAGATCCAGGTGAAGCTGTATGAACTGGAGAGGGTTAAGCAAAAACCCAATGAATCCTTTGATACTTATTATCAGAGATGGATGAACAAAATGATCCTGTTAAAGAACCACCCCGAAGAGGATGAACTGATTCAAAAGTTGATTGACGGCAGTCGAGATATTTTCAGGAACAACATGAAATTCCACTCTTTCAATGAGCTCAGTAAAGTATACAGTATGGCAATGAAAATTGAAAGAGGTGAAGAAGAAAGAACAGTATACCAAAGGGGCAGCAGAGGCTCCGGGTACGGTTCAGGGTATCGGTCAACTGCTGCGACTGGGTCAAACAGTGGGTCTGGGTCTGGTTCTATAAGCAAAAGTGGATAGTTTTTAGAGACCAAGCAAGCAAGGGTTGCTGTCGTGTCTCAGTAACGAGGCAACCAAGGCAGAAATCCAGATAGTCAAGGTATATCACCCTGGGTTTTCACCTTGGCTAAGATCTTTGCCAAGTGCCGGAATGGTGGTCTGTTAAGCTCCCCCAAGTCTTTTGAGAAACCAGCGGAGGAAGACAAAGACAATTTCTGTACCTACTATGTCATGGTGGGACAAAGAACCAACAACTGTCACAGGCTGAAGGATGCCATACAGAAATTGATCGATGAAGGGAAGTTACAGGAGCCTGCCAAGCCCAGTACCAAGACTCACCCTTTGCCAGCATTTGAAAGACAGGTTAATATGGTGCAGTCGGGCCTACCAGACAACTTCATTTTTGTACAAGTCCTGCAGGCAAATCCCACCGTACAGTCTATGATGGCTAGTGGAGCTGGGGCAAAGTCTGATTGTGAGGAGTCGACAGAGCAGAAGGAAGTGAAGCCTGTGAGTCTGGATGATCTAGATACAGAAGATGAATACGAAGACTATGGCAGTAGTGAGATGGTCAAGCCGTCAGTCGTGAAAAAAAAAAGAAAAAAAAAGTTCCTGAAGTCCATAATGTAACTAGGAGCGGTAGGGTATACCAACCAGTGGTTCAACAGAGTGACAAGACTCCAGTGACTGGGTCAGGTATTATGTCAGCACCGAAAGAAGTAGAG
Source organism: Euphorbia tirucalli (assembly GCA_039660915.1). Classification (NCBI taxonomy): domain Eukaryota; kingdom Viridiplantae; phylum Streptophyta; class Magnoliopsida; order Malpighiales; family Euphorbiaceae; genus Euphorbia; species Euphorbia tirucalli. The sequence continues at coordinate 60,944,607 of CM077632.1, forward strand.
AAAGAAGACTTGGTTATTTCTCAACTGAAAAGGACTCTAGAACAGGTCAATCTGTGGCATTTGTTGCTGACTTCCAAAGAACACAGGGCAGCGCTGGTCAAAATCTGTTTGAAATCGAAATTTCTCCACTTGCATCTCCAGAGGCCATGTGTTGCTTACTGGGCAAGATTCATATAAGGTCCCCTGAGATTGTATTTTCTGCAAAAGAATTTGCCACACTAGGGGAGAACTCACAACAAAGCCCTTTATGTCAAGGTTAACCTCCTAGACCAGGTTATGCCATGCGTGATGATGGATGATGGATTTGCCCTGAACATATGTCCACTGAAGATGCTGCCATTCCTGGGTCTGAGTGAAGACAGTCTAAAAAATTCCTCCACTGTGATCAGGGCCTATTTTGATTCCAGGAGGAGTGTAATTGGGACTTTTGAAGCTGAACTGGAAGTGGGATCGGTTAAGTCGATAGTCATTTTTACTATCATTGACATTCCAGTCACCTTCTCCCTGCTATTGGGGAGGCCATGGTTCCACCCATTGGGGGGTGTCCATTCAACCTTACACCAGAAGATCAAGTTTTCAGTGGGCAGTGAGGTTGTGACTGTCGAGGCAGATTCTCAGTCCGTGATTACTGCTGTTAGTGAGGAGACCATACCATTTGGCAGTTTCCAAGTCACCGTGGTCAGCGAGGAGGAGGCCAAGGTGCTCCAACGGTCATCTATGAGAACTATATGCCAGAATGGTTGTTTAAATACCTTCGCAAGCATAACTTTGTTCCGAGCATGGGACTCGAAGCCAATCTACAGCGGATGCCCAAATTTAACATTAATTCTGGGAAGTTGAAGCAATTTGGCTGAGGCTACACAGCTGAGTCGTCTGAGAAGAAAGACCTGAAAAAAAAAAAACAAACGAAAAAACGAAAAGGAAGAATGGCAAGCCTATGATGAAGCCATTCATTAAGGCGGGTGAGGAGCCGTACAAATGGCAAACTAAACTAGTGAAGGTCAGTAACGTTGAACTCCTAGGCTTCGAAGTATTCTCTGATGTGGTAGACTTTGAAAAGGGCTAGAAGGAGCCAGTTGCACCAGTGATAGTGGAGAAGGTAGTTGTTGAGCTTGTCATCTCCCAGGAGAAACCATCTGAAGTAATGGCAAAAGTGGCCAAGGAGGAAGTTGAAGAAAAAGCCTATGATGAATCTGTGAAAGCAATTTCAGAGGCACTGACTGCTACCTTAGGCAAGGCATTTGAAAAGGCTGAGAAAGGATCCGCTAAGGAGCTGATGACCAAGACGAGCTTGGATTCTATGGTTGCTAAGATAGCAAGTATCATGATGAGAGCCAAGGCACAGATGGCTGAGATCGAGAAGACTGCTCTTCCTGCTAAACAGGTGTTTGGAGTTGCCGCTGACCTGGACAACATCCTGGAGCTGAGCGAGAATGCTGAGGAAGTTCCAGGCCCTTGTTTCTTCTCTTTTTGATGTGAGCGACGTACTTTTTAACAAGTTTAATGCAATGAAATCCCAGTTTGCTTACTTGTGTGATGTTTATCCTGATAATTCTGTGCATGCATTTGAATCACCATCAAGCATATTTAGCATTCATGACACTGCATTGTATGAAATTAACATAAGTACAGATGAAGACCCCAAAATGGTATTCATTTCACTCGAACTAAAATCCGAAAAAAAGAGAGAATTGACAAGAATACTACAAAAACATGTTAAGGCTTTTGCTTGGTCATACGAAGACATGCCAGGGGTCGACACAGAAATAGTAGTCCACAAGATTCCAACAGATCCCAGGTGCTAAGACCAGAATAGGCTGCACTAGTAAAGGAAGAGGTGGCTAAACAGATTGAAGCAAAGTTCCTCGAGGTGGTGGAATACATAGAATGGTTAGCCAACATTGTTCCGGTGCCTAAGAAAGACGAAAGGGTCAGAGTGTGTGTCGACTACAGGGACTTGAACAAAGCCTGCCCGAAAGATAATATCCCATTATCTCATATTGATGTTTTAATCAATAGCGCAGCCAAGGCAGCAATGTACTCTTTCATGGATGGGTTCTCGGGGTACAACCAGATCTTAATAGATGTAATTGACAAAGTGAAAACATCCTTCATCATAGAGTGGGGCACTTTCTGCTACAGAGTAATGCCTTTTGGACTGAAAAATGCCGAGGCCACCTACCAAGTGGAGGTATATGCCGATGACATGTTTGTTAAATCAATGACCTGGGAAGAGCACCCTGCTATCCTGGATAGATTTCTTACACGCATCAGGGAATACAACCTGCGGCTTAACCCTAAGAAGTGCATATTCGGGGTTACATCAGGTAAGCTACTGGGTCATGTGGTCAGCCAAAGAGGAATATAGATGGACCCAGACAAAATCAAAGCCATCTGAGATATGCCAGCTCTTAAAACAGAAAAGGAGGTCTGGTCATTCTTGGGTTCTTTATAGTATGTCAGCCACTTCATAGCACGGTTAACTTCAGTGTGTGAGCCAATTTTCAAGTTGTTAAGGAAGGACCAGGATATCGTGTGGGATGACAAGTGCCAGTTGGCTTTCGAAAAGATCAAAGCTTATCTGGTAAATCCACCAGTCCTGAGCCCACCAACTCTAGGAAAGCCCTTAATTTCATATTTAGCTGTTGAAGATTCCTCTATTGGGGAAATGCTAGCACAAGAGCAGGATGGGAGGAAGGAGTACCCTATTTATTATCTCAGCAAAAAGCTACTAGAATATGAAACCAAGTACACACTAGTAGAAAAGACATGTGTAGCAATGATCTGGCTGACTAAGAAGCTACGCCACTACTTTCAGTCATATAAGGTACAAGCCGTGGCTAAGGTGGACCCAATGAAATACCTGTACGAAGCACCAGTTGGTTGGGAAATTATCCAAGTGGTTATTACTTCTGTTAGAATTCGACATTGAGTACATCACTAGGAAAACCATCAAAGGGCGAGCTGTGGCAGAATTCCTAGCAAACCAGCCATTAGAATCAGAACGCGCGGAAAGTCTAGAGCTCCCTAATGAACAGCTAGCTATAGTAGAAGTAAGAAGATGGGTTATGTGCTTTGATGGTGCCGTAAGCAGAAAAGGTGCTGGAATTGGGGTGATCATAGCAACGCCAGATGGCGAGATTATTCCACTGTCGAAGAGGCTGGACTTTTCTTTAACCAATAATGGAGCGGAATATGAAGCATGCTTATTCGGAATGGAAGCCCTCCTAACACTAAGGGTAGACAATGTCTTGATTGTCGGGGATTTACTTTTGGTGATTAGGCAAGCACAAGGCGACTGGGACTTGAAAGAGGAAGCATTACGGCCCTATTTAGAACTGCTGCAGTATAGAAAAGGGTTATTTGACCAGTGCGAATTCAGACATGTTCCTAGAGAGGAAAACAAGATGGCGGATGCACTAGCAACACTGTCCTCCATGTGGGAAGAACCGGAAAAGACACAGATACAACCTCTAGTCATAGGAATTTCCAGGCAACCCTGCTTTGATATGCATGAGGTGATGGAGTAAACAGCCAAGGAAAAGCCCTGGTTCTTTGACATTTATCAGTATGTGAAAGAGGGAAAGTATCCAGAAGGAGCTAACATTGCTGATAAGGTTTCATTAAGAAGATTAGATAGCCAGTCCAGGATCTTTGAAGATAAACTATATAAGAGAACTGCAAATGGGGTTCTTCTAAGATGTCTGACAGAACGAGAAGCAGAAACTGTAATGCAGTGAGTACATACCGGTTCCTGTGGGCCGTATATGAATGGGATTGCCATGGCTAGAAAGATAATGAGACAGGGGTACTTCTGGATGACAATGCAGTCTGATTGTGTGAAGGAGGTAAAAAGATATGACGAATGCCAGATTTATGCAGATATCAGGCATCCGCCACCACTTGAATTACAAAATCTAGCATCTCCTTGGCTGTTCTCGGCATAGGGAAATGACATGATTGGAGAAATTCATCCTGCAACATCTAATGGGCATAGATTCATAGTGGTTGCAGTCGATTATTTCTCAAAATGGGAAGAAGCAGAGTCCTTCTCTAGTGTGACAGCCAAACAAATGGTTAAATTCATTCAAAAGAACATCTTCTCCCAATACAGAATCCCTCATCATGTAGTGACCGACAATGGGGTGCAATTCCAAGGGGCAACAGCTAAGCTATTCTTAGAACATGGAATTGAACATCATAGGTCTTCTCCGTATAGACCACAGGCTAATGGGGCAGTGGAAGCGGCTAACAAGTCGATTAAGAAGATCCTATCAAAAATGGTAACCACCTACGGGGACTAGGCTGACAAATTGCCATATGCTTTTTGGGGTTACAGAACCAGTGTAAGAACGCCAACGGGCGAGACTCCTTACGCTTTGGTGTATGGAATGGAAGCAGTGTTGCTAGTGGAAATAGAACTCAAGTCACTCAGAGTAGCCTTGGAATCTCAGCTACCAGAGACAGAATGGGTTCAAGCTAGATACGAGCAGTTGGCTGCGTTAGATGAAAAGCGGTTGAAGGCATTGGATCACTTGCAGATTTATCAGCGCAGAATGGCCAGAGCTTATAATTGAAATGTGAAGTATCCCAAACAGCAGCTGAAGGTCAAGGATCTGGTTCTGAAGCAGTTAAGGCCTGCGAATGTGGACGCCCGAGGGAAGTTCAGACCAAATTAGGAAGGGCCATATGTTGTGAAGAAAGTGCTATCAAAGGGTGGTGTAAGCATCACAGATATGGACAGGAATGAATTTGCAAACCCTATCAATCAAGACTGCCTAAAGCATTATTATGTTTGAAAAAAAAAGTCTGCTAGGTTTGAAAACTCGAAAAGGGCGGCCCAGGCAAAAGTTAAGATGAGAGAAAATGATCAGTCGGAAAATCCGCAAGGCACGGCTGGTGACAGATTCTGGTTCTGTGTGGAGTGTATACCATTTTTGGGAACCAACCTTTTCAAATGTATTCATGTTAATTTCATCAATAAAGTGTGATGTTTTGTTTAAATATGTTCGCGTGGTTATATCATAATGCATAAACAAAATTATCTTGCCTAAACATCCATTTAAAGAAAGCACTTTGCATTAAATTGGTTAAAAGACTCACATTATTCAATGAGGAAATGTGATAAAATGCTTGCAACTCGTAATCTTTTCTTTTCCTTTGAACTTAATTTATCATTCTTTACGGTAGTCAAAAATTTCAAAACAAACCCAAATCCAAATGTCGCAAGACCAAAAAAAAAAAAGGAGCTCGCTAAGGTGAAAACCGAAAAGGCGCCTTAGGCAAAAGTTAGGGCAGCTCGCTGAGCTGAAAACCCACGTTCGGCAGTTCAGGCAAAATTTAGAGCACTTCCAGATTTTACCATTCCCCAACAGATGCTCTTCTATTATTATCCAGCAGAATCCTCTGCGTAATTCCCCATCGGAGACACTTTCATCCTCCAGTGGAGATCCCTTTCACTCTGGATCCCCAGTAGACACTCTTCTACTATTCTCTAGTGGGATCCTCTACACTATCCCCAGCAGAACTATCATAAAGAACATGACCACGTTCTCTCCAGCAATCATCAGACTTCCTTAATAGCCATTGCATTTCCCCACATATCCCCGATGGAAGTGCAGGAATCACATCACATAAAGAATATACTCCCCAGCTAGATCAGTGGTAGGTGTCATATGCTTCCCCTAGCTAGAGGCGTGACTCAAAATCCCCAAAGAGCATAGCATTTCAAGGCTAGACGAATAGTGGGGGATACATCTGCCAGAGTCCATTCGCATGTGCATACATTGCAACACGCACACATAAGCATTCAAAACACATACATAAACATGCATACATGCATTATGACCAACCCAAGTGCAGGTATCCAGGGGCCAAAAAGCCCCCAAGTCGTATTTATTCTTGATCAAAGGGGAAAAAATTTTTGTTTCCAAAATTATCGATCAAGGAATAAATATGTGCTTTCGATTCAACTTCAACGGTCTACTCCACCACACGGAGGAAAGAGAAAATTTTATACGGTTTACTCCATCACACGGAGAAAACAGTCCTATTTGGTCGCTCCACCACATGGAGAAGAATTAAAATTTATCGCAGGCACACTCCACCACAGTGAGTCGATATCACGGGCACACCCCACCACAGCGAGTCAATATCACGGGCACACTCCATCACAGCGATTCGATATCACGTGCACACTCCACCACAGCGAGTCGACAACTCTGTTCCCCCAACGAGGAGCATCAGGGACCCTCCTGGGACAGAAAAGATTTAATCCAAGGGCACCCTTAGAGTCATAACGTGCAAATCAGAGCCATATGACTCCAAATCTCAAGTATGAAAACCTCCCCTACTATCAGAGTTTTTGTTCATGCCAATATAATCCTGAGAAGGGTGTTTCTTACCTTTAATAGGTATCTGGGGGCAAAATAATTCAACTGTATTTACTCTCGATCGAGGGGGCAAAATTTTTTATTTCTAAAATTATCGATCAAGGAATGAATATGTACACGAAGCAATTTCAAGATATCCTCGAGAATAGTTTCCAATAGAGTTAAAGAAAGCCCTCCTTGAAGCACCCAAACTGAAAAAGCCCTCCTTGAGGCAACCAAAACTGAAAAAGCCCTCCTTGAGGGAACCAAAACTGAAAAAGCCCTCCTTGAGGGAGCCAAACCGAAAAAGCCCTCCTTGAGGCAGCAACACCAAACCTGAAGAAGCCCTCCTTGAGGTACCGAAACTGAAGAAAGCCCTCATTGAGGCACCCAAACTGAAGAAAGCCCTCCTTGAGGCACCCAAACTTAAAAAGCCCTCCTTGAGGCAACAAAACTGAAAAAGCCCTCCTTGAGGCAACCAAACTGAAAAAGCCCTCCTTGAGGCAGCAAAACCTAAAAAGCCCTCTTTGAGGCAAAATCAAACTAAAAAGTCCTCCTTGAGGCAACAAAACTGAAAAGCCCTCCTTGAGGCAACCAAAACCAAGAAAGCCCTCCTAGAGGCAAAATCAAACCTAAAAAGCCCTCCTTGAGGTAATAAAACTGAAAAAGCCCTCCTTGAGGCAACCAAACTGGAAAAAGCCCTCCTTAAGGCAATTAAACCCAAGAAGTCCTCTCGAAGGCAATCCAGATAGCTCGGGCAAGACCGCTGTTCCACACTTCGACAAGAGCAAGTCCCCAATGCCATAGAGGCTGACACATGCGAAACCCTCAGGTACGCTTTATGTTCCTTTACTCACCGAGCTCCCAATCGCGAGACCAAACTCGAATCGGACATAAGCTACCAATCTAGTCGACTTTGATCTCGCGAGGGGCAGCCTGTGAGCACAGGTTTTTCCGACCTCTGTGATGAGAGTTCATATATTACTTATGGAGCGAACAGTCTTGAATTAGACTTGAAAGGCCCCAGAATGTCGCCTGGGTATCTTAAACATCCTGAAATTCAAGCTATCCGTGATCTAAAATCCCCGAAAAGGTCTCTCGAACGGTTTCTAGGGTTTAGGGTACGCGTCTGGTTTTTAAAATCTTGCCCCAACTCTTGTTAGAGCCGCACGGCTCTAGTTTTCAAACTAGAGCCGGCCGACTCTAGTGGGCAAGATAAGTTGCCTTGCAAAACAAAGCAACTTGTCTCGCCAAAAGAAGTATGGGCAGAATCAGAAGAGTAAGGCGGCCATTTAATGCTGAAAATGATATGTGAGAGGAGAATATAAAAAGGGAAAATCAAATCAGAAAAAGGAAAAGGCTTTTCAATCTTAACGAAAAAAGATACAGAGAAAAAAAAGAACTAGAGAAAGAGAGAAAGGTGGCCGAATTTGAGAACCCAGAAACACAAAGAGTAAGACTTAAAATCAATCCTTAAACATTAAACACAAGTTACTTAACCTTTGCTCATTAGTTGGAAACCATTTCGGATTCTTTCGGCTCATTTGGATTGTTGCGGTTCTTTGGTCGGTTGAGTTCCCAGGATATATTTCAAACTTCCAATCCATTCTTTGACATTCAAAGCATCCAAACAACATCAAGGTAAACTCTAAGAGGGCTTAAACCTGTTTGCATTGTCTTTTCTGTGTGTTTTCTTCGTTTTTGCAACTTTCAGAATCGGATTGCCCAAATAAAGCCATACGGCTCTGTTCATGATGAACAGAGCTGGTCGGCTCTAGTACTCGAGCGGTACGGCTCTGTTCTCCAGGGACAGCCTCCCAGTTCATCCCGATCAGCTGAAAACTGTCTGTTTTCCATTTTAAGCTTTCTGTTGCGATCATTTTCGGCCCAAATCCATCCGTATGTCATAAAATTTTGGTTTTTGGATTTCTATATGCACGGATATTAGTGTTTTCATATTTCTCGGGGTTTTATTTTCTGAGTTTCGGGGTAGTTTTATCCGAATCGTATCCATAGTCCAGCATTAGCGGACCCCCGAACCCTATAAAATTCCCGGAAAATATTGAAAACGAATAAAACGGTATTTTCACAAATGTTTTTGGTGTGTTTATCGCATTTTGGACCCTAGATGGGTGTTGAACTTAGGAACCCGCACGAACGGAACCATGGATTCCGGGATAACAGACCCACAAAAATGGAAATTTGCATGAAACTGAGCCAAATGGTTTTGCAAAATTAATTTTCCAGAACAAAAATCCACAGTGCGTTTAGGTCTAACCAGTCTGACCGGTCGGGTCAACCCGGTTACCCCCTAAAATGCATGCCCCCGCTTCCCAAATCCCAATTCTGTCCTGATTTGAGTCCTATTTGAGTTTATAATATAAACTGCACTAACCAGTCTGTTTTGCAGCATTTATTTTTATTTTTGCTGTATTTAATAGATTAATTCGTGTATCTTAGGTGGTTGAATTTTTAGATCCTCGTGTATCCTAGGCGTTTGTAAAGTGAGGACGAGAGTTTTTATATTTTATTCGATTGGGTTGTATAACCGGCCTTTACTATTCTTGTGTATAATTTGTGTGGATGGTTTAACTTCCCGCAATTTATTTTATGCATTTTGCTTGAGCATCGGGTTAATAAAAATAAACAAATTGGGTAGAGAAAAGATAATAAATTGAATAAATATGGTTTTATAAATAATAAACGAATACAAGCTTGAGGTTAAGTAGGTAAGTTGCCTGAACCCTGAATCTCTGGATTAGGTACAGCAATCTGCGCTAGGTAGGGAGCTATACCGGAATTTCCCGGATGAGCTGATCCGAGTGGCGACTCTATCACTGATCTCGAGACTTAGGTTTCGAGGTCTTTAAGTTATAAAATCGGAAAACTTTTTCTACAAAATAAATTTCAAAACAAATAAATCCATGATTTTCCTAAAACAAGATAAACAAAACCTGCTTTTCCTAAAACATCACTAAACCAATTTCTTTCTTTCTTTTTCCCCGGTTCACTTCTCCACGTCTGTTTCACGTTCCAGGTCGTCCTCACAGGTCATCCGCGTCCGTTTCATGTTGATATTGATAGTGAGTTGACGGAATTGCCACTTGGCGTGTCTTGAGATGACATCACTGGCCACTTGATGAGTGAGACTGATAAGTGTATGGCTATACCCGAATAAGTTGGGATACTTATTCGCGATCATCAGTCTAATCGGAATCAATGAATGAATAAGCATAGAAGAGGTTAATTGGAACCATGCCTCTTGCTTATACATCGATGTCAGTTGGCAAGGGATATACAAGAATACTACCGGGTTATGTTTCACATGAGACTGCTAGTCTCTATCTTAATTGGGGGCTGTAATGGTTTGTTAAAACCCACTTACAGTCTGTGGGCCGTAAGCCCACTGCTAACATAAAGACGGGACCCACAGGATCGTACACATAGAACAGTTGAACTTGTGACAAATCGGATATGTACACATTAGGTGTAATTAGAATGGAAACTCGGTTAATTGAATTAATGGGAATAGGTTTTGTCAAAATTAATTCAATTAATACAAAAGAGAAATTGATTGTATTTGATTAATTAATTATAGTATGTAAATAATTAATTAAATATATTTTCCTTGGTGGAAAATTAAATACACGGGGTTGTGTTTTTTAAGGTCGAATTAAATTAAATTTAGGATGAATAAATTTAATTAATTGGATTTAATTAAGTCAATTAGAATTTTATTATATAGTTTAATGTAATTCCAATTACATAAATTAAATCAATTAATTGAAATAAAATTTAACCTAAAGTTAATTTAAAACCTAATTATACAAGGAGTATAAAAGGGAGCCTTAAGTCAATTTCTCCTAATCCTAGACACTTAGTAGAATTCGGCCAACCTAAAGGGACAGGGCAGCTGTATTTTCTTGCGAAAAATCTGAGTTCTGTCCGTCTACGTTCGCTAGCACGAGTCCGATTCTAGAGCTGTTCGTGTAATTGACTGTGTAGAGTTACCGATCTTCGTATCTTCAATCTTCAGCAGTCTTTAAAAGAGAGGAATAAGGTAAGAAATTTATTTTCTTTCTGTTCTATCTTTGATTCTATCAAAATCATGTTTCTTTGGATCATGGAATTCAAGGGAAAATTTTAATCGCTATTTTCCGCTACACACGGTTTTGCCCATGAGAATTCCCAACACGGTTGAGCTTTTGACATCCAACGAATAAGCGGTCTTGGTTTCTTATAAAATATTGTGTGTACAGTGTCAAATCAAGATATCACTTGGTTAAATAGAGAAGTTCAAAGCTTATTCTTCAAATAATGGTGCAGTTTGTTGGTAGGCAGTATGAAAACTGAATCTTTTAGAAAATCTAAATCAAGCTCTAATATTTATAAATCATTTCTTTTTGCTACTAAAGTTGGGAAATAGGTTGAGTTATCTTTTTTGAGTTGATAAGGTAGAGTCCACATTCATTCAATTGAGTTATGTCTAATCTTCCTCAAGATGAATTTCTGCTTTTGGTTATTCTTTTATGGTGACTATGGTATGGTTGTAACTGTTTGTTCATAATAGTTTGAGTTTTGAGCTATCTTGCTTGGTTTCAAAAGCTCGAAGTTTTTTTTTTCTTTTGCAAAAATGGTTGTATTATAGTATTATTGCTACTTTGTGTACTTCTCTTATGGCATCCTCCCCTCATAGTTATGTTGTCCTTATCCCTACATCGTAATGGTCACATCCTTCGAACGACATCATAAAAACTAATTTTGATGCATCCTAGGGAAAAACTGGTAATGCATATATGTAGGATTGGTAGCTCGAGACTTGGATGACTAAATTTTCGCATGCTCTTTAGTTGAAGAATTTGAACTTAAAGCAGCTTGAAGTTTTTTATTTTTTTTTTGGCAAAAGTAGTTGCATTCTGGTAGTATTGCTAATTTTTTTGCTTCTCCTCCTCGCTCTACTGCCCTTGGCCCTATGTTGCAATGGATTACCTCCCCCAAGTGGCATCATAAAAACTAATTGGGATGCATCATGGAAAAAAATGGTGGTGCATCTAGGTTATGGTTGGTAGCTCAAGACTGGGCTGGCCAAATTTGAGGAAGTGCCGAAATTCCAAAACATGCATTGGTGTAGAATTATCATTTTCGGTCTATTTACATTGAATCTGATGCAGAGGTGGTAAGCAATGTGCTTAACTTGATTTCATTAAGTTGCTCAATTCGCTTTAAGGGGGTGTTTGGTATGGCAAATCCATACTAAGGATTGAGAATGGAAATGACCAACTCCCTTTTTAAATGTTTGGTTTCATTAATTTGACTTTGGAATGAGAATGGTATTTCCCCATCTTTGGGAATCAATGATTCCTCTCTTCCCCACCTCAATCAATTTTGATTCCATTACCCATTCCATTTTCTTAGTAACTAAAACTAATAATTATGGTTTATTTTTTTCTATCTTTTACGCACATTATTCTTTTGGCCACCACCAATTAATTTGAAGGTTTATTATGTTCCAAAAATTCAATTTGTTGTTTTTATTATTACTATATATTAAATTGTTATTTATATTACTTATTATAGTATAATATAAATTATGAAAAAATTTATATAGTATAATTTTATTTTACATTTTTTTATGTAATTTTAAGTAGAATTTTATTTACGAAAAATATTATTATTTTTTTACAAAATGAAATTTTGATTCCAGATCAAACTAAAAAGAATCATAAAATGGTGATTCTGATTTTGATTCCATGTCATTTCGATTCCAATTCTGTTTTCGATTCCAAAGTTTAAACAAAACATACCTTAAGTTCATATTTATCAAAATATTATTTGTTATGGGTCCAGCCCATATTTGTGGCCCTTTTAATGTTATTTTTGGGTTTCTTTGAGATCTTTAGGCTAAGGAGTATTTAAGGGATTGAGCTATCTCTTTTCTTGCAAGAAGTTGAAAAGTTTGAGAGGGAAAAGCAAATCAAAGAGAGAAAATATGATTTCTTAGTTCATCCGTCCAGCTTCACTTTTTTGCCTTTTGTCGAAGTTCTGACCATTGGATCGTTATGAAATTTGAATTGTGTCTTCTTAACATCTGTGTCCTTATTCTTAACGATGAAGATTGTCGTTCGAGGTTCGAAGGGGATTTTCACCTAGTGGGAATTTTGTTAGTTGTTTGGTGTTCCTTTTTGTGGTATTCCTATAGTTCTTCTTCTCTTGTAGTTGTGATGTTTGTTGGTGGGTTATAGAACATTGTGAGACTGTATTTGGTGTATTTTTGCCTTAATTTTATCATAATAAGAGAAGAAGGGTGGACTCCTCAAAAGTCCCGTGGTTTGTACTCTTTACACTGAAGAGGTTTTCCCCGTGTAAATTATGCATTATTTTCTGAGCTTTATTCTTTCATATTTGTTATTATATTAGTTGTTTTGATTGGTACATAAGATTGTGTTATTGGTTGATTATCTTAGAGATTGATCCTTATGGGTGTAGTTGGTTTTCGTTTTGGGTCTTTCAATTGGTATTAGAGCTCTTACGGTTAATTTGGAATTAATTATGGAGTCTAGTATTAGTAGTTCCATGGTTAAATTAACATCAACCAATTATTCCACATGGAGACCTATGTGGAAGATTTATTGTTTTGCAAAGACTTGTATGATCCAATTAATGCAGAAACTAATGAGAATGGTAGTGTGTCTAAACCAATTAAACCAAAAAAAAATGGAAGATAAAGAATGGGAAAAGTTGAAAAGAAAGATTGTAGGGGCTATTAGACGGTAGGTTGATATTAGCATTTTCAACCATGTTTCTCAAGAGTCTAACTCTTATTGATTTTTGGAAGAAATTGGAAGGTCTTTATGATAGAAAGACTTCTCATAACGAGGCTTCATTGATTAAGAGGCTTGTTAAATTGAAGTTGAAAAGTGAGAAGTCTGTTTCTAAGCATCTTAGATATTATTAATAAACTTACTACTATAAAGATTATTCTTGATGATGAGTTGTAGGCTTTATTTCTATTGAGCTCTCTTCTAGATAGTTGAGAAACTCTTATTGTGACTATTAGTAACTCTGCTCCGGATGGTGTACTTTCACTAGATGTAATCAAAGAGAGTATGTTCAAGAAGAGATAACAAGAAAGGAGATGGGAGTTGATAATTCACATGCTCTTGTTGTTAAGAACAGAGGAAAAGCCAAGAGTAGAGGTCCCAAGGGGCATGGTAACTCAAAAGGCAAGTCCAAGTCTAGAGATGGAAAGAGACCAAGTTATGTCGTTACTGCAACAAACCTAGTCACATCAAGAAATATTACTACTGTTGGAAAAGAGAACAAGGAAAAAACCAAGGTTCACAAAAGGAGGGAGATGACAAAAATACTACTGCAACCGCTTTTAAAAGTGATAATGAAGTCACTTTGATTTGTGCAACTAGTGAGTGTCATCACGTTGATGGTTTAGACACAAAGTGGCTGGTTGATACAAGAACTTCTTATCATTGTGTTCCTAGAAGAGAGTACTTCATGAACTACAAAGCAAGAGTTTTTGGTAGTGTCAGGATGGGAAATCAGAGCTCAGTAAGCATTGCTAGCATAGGTGATATTTAGGTAAAGACAAGTGTTAGGTGCATGCTTACATTGAAAAATGTGTGCCATATTTTGGTACTACATCTTAACTTGTTATCTGCAAATGTTTTGATCAAGAAGGGTTTAGACATACCTTTGGAGATGGGAAGTGGAGTTGTATTGTTCATTGTATAAAATATACTTGAATGTATGTTTTGGTGAGCTAAATACAATTGAAGAAAAGAACTCTCCCAACTTGTGGCATCAAAGGTTGGGACACATGACAGATAAAGGGATAAAATGTTTAACGGGTAAATCTCTTATCCCTGTTGATAAATCTATTTCCGTTTACCCTTGTGATTATTGTTTGGCATGAAAGCAAAATAGAGCTTCTTTTTCTGAAAAGTCTACAAAGAAGGAAGGAAAGTTATAGTTGATACACTCTGATGTTTGTGGCCCTTTAGAGGTAGAGTCTCTTAGTGGCAATAAATATTTTGTCACTTTTTATTGATGATGCTACTCAAAGAACTTAGGTTTACATGTTAAATCAAAGATTCAAGTTTTTGAAATCTTCCAAAAGTTTCTTGCCATGGTAAAAAGAGAAACAGAAAGTTGAAATGTCTTCGATCTGACAATGGTAGTGAGTATACTTCTAAAGATTTTTAGAACTATTGCTCACATCATGGCATTAGACATATGAAAATAGTTTCCAGCACCCCATAACACAATGGTGTAGCAAAAAGAATAAACAAAACCATTATGGAGAAGGTGAGATGTATGCTTAGAATGTCTAACCTTCCAACACATTTTTGGCAGAAGTTGTGAATTTTGCAGTCTACTTGATCAACCGATCACCATCTATACCTCTTAGTCTTAACATTCCTAAAAGAGCATGGAAGGGTAGTGATCCTACTTATTCACATTTGAGAGTCTTTGAATGCAAGACATTTATGCATGTGCCAAAAGAACAGAGATCAAAGCTTGATTCTAAGACTAATGCTTGTGTATTTGTTGGCTATGGTGATGAAGAGTATGGCTTTAGACTTTATGATCCAGAGAAAAAGAAGGTAGTGAGAAGCAAAGATGTAGTATTCTTTGAGCATGAGAAGGTTATAGATCTCTTGAGTACAAGGTATACTTCTACTTCAGAGTTATCTTTGGATGCTACTGATGTTTCTTCTGTTTCTACTTTTATTTTTGTTGAGCAGCCAACAAATGAGAATGTTGAAGCAACACTTGTGGTGTGGAAGAGGTACAGTTAAATGATGATGGTGATGATACTATACTTAAAGTTGAGAATGCTCCATATGATGCTAATAATAATGTAGAAGATGTTCATGAGCAGGGGGAGCAGCCAACTCCTTTGGTTGTAGAGGCATAGGTTCGAAGGTCAATAAGAGAAAGAAAATCCTCTACAAAATATCCAAACTTAGAGTTTATTCTAGTCAATGATGAGAGGGATCCAGAAAACTCTCAAGAAGTGTTGTCTAGTGAAGACAAAAATCTATGGCTTGATGCCATGAAGGAAGAGATGGATTCCTTAAAGAAGAATGAAACATATTGTGAGCAGACAACCTTTCGAGTGAAAGCGGAATGCGGTGAAGTGAACCTGAGAAAAGGAAAAGAGGGTTTTTAAATTGATTTTTGTTTGGAAAACGGGTTTGAATCCTTGCTTAGGAAAACCATTGATTTGTTTGGAAATCTCTTTTGTAGAAGAATCTTTTCCTTGCATGTGAGTTTTGGAAAACTGATTTTATTCATTTTAGAGAACCCCATTTTATTAAGTTAAAGACCTCGAAACATAAATTTCAAGATCAGTGACAGAGTCACACCTGAATCAGCTCATCCGGGAAATCCCGTTACAGCTTCCTACCGAGCGTAGACTACTGTACCTAATCCAGAGATTTAAGGTTCTTGCAACTTACCTATTCAACCTCAAGCTTGCTTTCATTTGTAAGTGCATATGACAATATTTTACTCACTTAATTCTCTACCCATTTTTATCTTTTATTAATTAGCCAATGCTCATACGAATGATAGAAATAAATTACTAGAAAAATAAAATGCAAAAAAATAAAGTGCAAGAAAGTAAAAATAGACGCTGAATTATACAACCAAATCGAATGAAAAAGAAAACTCTCATTCTCACCAATACAATCGCCTAGATACACGAAGATCTAAAAAAAATATAATCGCCTAGAATACACGATCAATCTATGAAATACATCCAAAATGATAAAGGAAAAATAAAAGTTGCAAAACAGATGGTTAGCACAATTACATTATAAACACAAATAGGACTCATACAGGACAGAATGGAGATTTCAGGAAGCGGGAACATGCATTTAGGGGATAACTGAGAAGTTCGGGCGACTTGCTCGGTTAAACCTGGAAAACCATTTTTGAAACACCCTGTAGGTTTTGTGCTTGAAAACATTTTGGGAAAACTATTTAGCTTAATTACATGCAAGTTAGTTCGGTTTAGTGGGTCGGGTATCCCGGAACTCAGGGTTCTGTTCATGTGGGTTCCTAATTACAAACATTCATCTAAGGTCAAAAAAGGTAAAAACATCAAAAACAGTTTGACCCTGAAGACAGCATCATGCAACGATGTCCGTACAGGTCAACCCATGATTCTGCCTCCTTCTAGAAGCTACAGCCATGCGGCTGTAGCATTGCAGCAGTACGGCTATAGCATCCAGAACCTAAAATTGGTTTTCTTTGCTTTGTAAACACTGTTTTGGCCATTTTCAATGATTTCTGGGAAATTTGAGGAACCTGGGGGTCCGCTAATGCTGGACAATGGATCTGGTTTGGATCGAACAACCCCAAAACTCAAAAATCAAAACCAAAGAATCCAAAAATCTCACATCAACGTCATTTGAAAACTGAAAACCAAAAAAATCAGAATGTGATGGATGTGATTGGGACCGAAATAGTTCGTGACAAAACAAACAAAATGTAAATCTGACTGCTTTCAGACAATTTTAGGGCTTTTTAGGTTTCAGACCTAAAGAACATAGCCGCGCAACTATAGTACTATAGCCGCTCGGCTCTGTTCTAAGCTATTACATACACGCGGCTTTGCTCTAAGCGATTACAGTCACTTAACTCTAATTAGAGCCGCACTTCTGTAATCAAACAACCAGTTTTTAGAAATTTGCAAAACACAGAAAAAATCAAAGCACAAATCAAAGAAATATGAGTATAAGGCCTCTCAGAGTTTACCTTGTTGATGTTCCAGTGTGTTTGACGATCAGAATTGGATTGACAAGTCGGGATGTACTTAGAACCTCACGAACACCCCAAAATCCTCGAGTATGTGTCCAGAATTGATCCGAACGACCTGAAAACGATCCTGAATGAGTAAGAATCTGGCCGGAAACCCCCACTCTTATTGTTTGCAGTGTCTTTCTTGTGTTTAGTTCTGGTTTCTTTCTTTCTTTTTGGTTTCCTTTTTCTTTCTTTTTTCCCTTAGTTTTGTTCTCCTTTCTTGAATTCTTTCTTTCTGATTTCTATCTTAGAATGAGTTCCCCCTTCTCCTGCTATTAAGACCTCTTTAAAACCTCTAAAATCCTTGCTAAAGTCCCCTTATTTTTGGGATTTTTTCTCTGTCAAGGCTTTATTCTGGTCATTTGGGAGACAATTTGACCACTCGCTAGAGTCACGCGACTGTAGTATTATAGCCGTACGACTCTAGAATTACAGCTGCGCAGCTGTAGTTGTGAAACTACAGCCGTGCGGCTCTAATCAGAACCATGATAGATTCTCCTAAATCCCAGACTCACCTCTAAGCCCCCTAATCACTCGAAGGACCTTTCTCGGGGTTTCGGATAGAAGACAGTTTGGATTTCAGAGCGTTTGAGACACTCTAGGTGACATCCTGCTCATTCTCAAGTCCAATTCATGTTCGTCTGCTTAACAGGTAACATAGGACTCTTATCACAGAGGTAAAAAAAACCCATGCTTGCAAACTGCCCCTCGTGGGATCAAAGTAGATTCGTGGTTGGGCTGTTAAGCCTAGATCAAGTTTGGTCTCCCGATAGAGAGCACGGTGAGAAAAGGAAAGAAAACATACCTGAGGCGACGAAGCCGCATTGATGCAGTGATGGTCTGATTGGAGCCGATACCAGGTTTACATTTAGCCACGGCAAATTTGGTTGGAGCCGATACCAGATTTACATTTACCCATGGCAGATTTGATTGGAGCTGATGCCGAGTTTACATTTAGCCACTGCGGATTTGATTAGAGCTGAAACCGGGTTTACATGTACCCACGGTGGATTTGATTAGAGCCGATACTGGGTTTACATTTACGCACGGCGAACTTGATTGGGGCTGATACCGGGTTTACATTTACCCACGGTAGACTTGATTGGGGTTGATACTGGGTTTACATTTACCCAAGGTAGACTATTGAATTTCTACATTTGAAACAATGAGTCTTCATCCCTTGATCGAGAGATTTTAAACAAAAATTTTTGCCCCTTCGATCAAGAATGAAGACTAGCTGGGGATGAATGTTCCATGTATGTTATGCATGTATGCATGACGATGCATATGCATGTGGACCCTAAAGAATACATTTCCAGCTATTTTTCCAATCCTGATATTTCATGTTTTGCTAGGGAAAATGTGTCATGCCTCTAATTGACTTTAGCCGAGGGAGTAAATTCTTTATGCAATGCAGTCCTTGTATTTCTGTTGAGGATATATGATGACTATTGAGGAAGGAGTTGTGATATCCTTTGTAACAGTTCCACTGGGAAATAATGAAAAGACTTTACAACTTTGCCCCTAGGAAGAGTGAGTTTGGAAGTGCTCTAACTTTTGCCTAAACTGCCCAATGTAGGTTTTCAGCTTAGTGAGCTGCTCTAACTTTTGCCTGAGGTGCCCTTTCTGTTTTCACCTTAGTGAGCTTTTTTTTTTTTTTTGGCCATTCATGCTTCATATATAATGATCACAATTACACAAGTTATGACATTCAAACTTATATCTGTCTCAAAATTTTCAGCCACCCCAAGAAGAGATGAGTTAGATTTGGAGGATGAGAAAAGATTTCAGATTGCATGTATTTGGTAAATTTCCATTGTTAAAAAATGGAAGCCTTATAACCAGCTAAATGCAAAGGGCTTTCTTTAAAAGGATGTTCAGATATGATAACTTTGTTTATGCATTTTGACATAACCATATGAATATATTTAAACAAACATCACACTTTATTGCTAAAATCAACATGAGTACGTTTGAAAGGATTGGTTCCAAAAATGGTACACATTCCACACAGAACTAGAATCCGTTACCAATCGTCCCTTTCGAATTTTCCAACTGATCATTTTCTCTCATGTCTTAACTTTTGCCTTGGTCTCCCTTTTTTGAGTTTTTGACCTAGCAGACTCTCTTTTTTTTATTTCTTTTCTTTTGAACATGATAAAGCTTCAAGTGATCTTGATTGACAGGATTTGCGAATTTGTTTCCATCCATGTCTATGATGCTGACACCACCTTTTGATAGCACTTTCTTCACAACGTATGGACCCTCTCGATTTGGCCTAAACTTCCCTCGAACATCGACATTTGTAGGCCTTAATTTTTTCATAACCAAATCTTCGGCTTTTAACTGCCGTTTAGGATACTTTACCTTTTGATTATAGGCTTTAACCATTTTGCGTTGATACATCTGCAAATGATCCAGTGCATTCAATTACTTCTCATCTAACACTGCCAACTGCTCATATCTAGCTCGCATCCATCCAGTTTTTGGTAATTGAGCTTCCAAGGCTATTCTGAGTAACTTGAGCTCTATCTCCACTGGCAACACTGCTTCCATACCATACACCAAGACATAGGGAGTTTCACTAGTCGGTGTTCTGACACTGTTCTAAAACCCCAAAGAGCATATGGCAGCTTGTCAGCCTAATCTTTGTAGGTGGTTACCATCTTTGATAAGATCTTCTTTATTGACTTGTTAGCCGCCTCCACTGCACCATTAGCTTGTGGCCTATATGGAGAAGATCTATGATGTTTGATTCCATATTCTGCAAATAGTTTAGCTGTTGCCCCTTGAAACTACACTCTGTTATTATTCACTACATGATGGGGGATTCTATATCGAGAAAGGATGTTTTTTTGAATGAACTTGACCATCTGCTTAGCTATTACGCTGGTGAAGGATTCTGCTTCCACCCACTTTGAAAAATAGTCGACTGCAACTACTATGAATCTGTGCCTATTAGATGATCTGGGATGAACTTCTCCAATCATGGTTATCCCCCATGCTGAAAATAGCCAAGGAGATGCCAGATTTTGTAGCTCAAGTGATGGTAGATGACTGATATCAGCATGGATTTGGCACTCATGATATCTTCTCACCTCCTTCACACAATCAGACTCAATTGTCATCTAGAAGTACCCCTGCCTTAGTATCTTTCTAGCCATAGCGACTCCATTCATATGCGGTCCATATGATCCTGCATGTCCTTGCTGCATCACTGCTCCTACTTCTTGTTCCATCAAACACCTTAAAAGAACTCCATTTGCAGTTCTCTTGTATAGCTTATCTTCAAAGATTCTAAACTAGCTGGCTAATCTTTTAAATGAAACTTTATCAGTGGTACTTACTCCTTCTGGATACTTTCCTTCCTTCACATACTGATAAATGTTAAAGAATCATGGCTTTTCTTCAACTGTTAATTCCATCACTTCGTGCACATCAAAACAGGGTTGTCTGGAAATTGCTATAACCAGAGGTTGTATTTATATACTCTTTGGATTCTCCTACATAGAAGACAATGTTGCTATTGCATCAACCATTTTATTCTCCTCCCTGGGAACATGCCTGAATTCACATTGGCTGAATAACTCTCTTCAGTATTGCGGCAGTTCTAAGTAGGGCTGCAAGGCTTCTTCTTTCAGATCCCATTTGCCTTGTGCTTGTCTAATCACCAAAAGTGAATCTCCAACAATCAACACACCATTTGCTCCTAGCGTCAGAAGAGGTTCCATCCCAAAAAAGCATGCTTCATACTCTACCCTATTATTAGTTATAGGAAAGTCCAATTTCTTTGACAATGGAATAATCTCACCGTTTGGTGTCACTATGATTACCCCAATTCCAGCACCCTTTCTATTTACAGCACCATCGAAGCACATAACCCATCTCTTTACCTTTACCATAGCTAGCTGTTCATCAGGGAACTCCAGATTCTCCACATAATCTGATTCTAGTGGTTGATTCGCCAGAATTCTGCCACAGCTCGCCCCTTGACGACTTTCTTGGTGACGTACTCAATATCAAATTCTGACAAGAGTAGTAGCCATCTAGATAATTTCCCAACCAACACTGGTGCTTCATGCAGATACTTCATTGGATCCACCTTGGCCACGGCTTGTACTTTATATGACTGAAAATAATGGCGCAGCTTTTTAGTCAGCCAAATCATAGCCACACATGTCTTCTCTACCAGTGTGTACTTGGTTTCATATTCCAGCAACTTTTTACTAAGATAGTAGACAGGGTACTCCTTCTTTCCATCTTGCTCCTATGCCAGCATTGCCCCTATAGAGGAATCTTCAACAGCCAAATACAAAGTCAAAGGCTTTCCCAGAACTGGTGGGCTCAGAACCGGCAGATTTACCAGATAAGCTTTAATCTTCTCAAATGCCAACTGAAATCTGTCATCCCATACAATCAGCTTATCTTTCTTCAACAACTTGAAAATCGGCTCACAAATTGAAGTCAACCATGGTATGAAACGACTGACATACTGCAAGGAACCCAAGAAGAACCGGACCTCCTTTCCTGTTTTAGGAGCTGGCATATCTCGAATGGCCTTGATTTTGTCTGGATTCATCTTTATTCCTCTCTGGCTAACCACATGACCCAGCAACTTTCCTAACGTAACCCCAAATATGCATTTCTTGGGATTAAGTTGTAGATTATACTCCCTAATGCATGTAAGAAATCTATCCATGATGGCAGGATGCTCTTCCCGAGTTGTTGCTTTAACAAGCATATCATTGACGTACACTTCTACTTCTTTATGAATCATATCATACATCAATGTTGTGATAGCCCTTTGACAAGTGGCCCTAGCATTTTTTTAATCCAAAGGGCATTACTCTATAGCAGAAAGTGCCCCACTTTGTGATGAATAATGTCTTCACTTTATCAATTACATCCATTAGGATCTGGTTATATCCCGAAAAGCCATCCATAAAAGAGTACATTACTACCTAAGCTACGCTATCAATTAGAACATCAATGTGAGGCAATGGAAAGTTATCTTTCGGACACGATTTATTCAGATCCCCATAGTTGACTCATACTCTGACTCTTCCATCCTTCATAGGTACTGGAACAATGTTGGCTAACCATTCCATGTACTCCACCACTTCGAGGAACTTGGCTTCGATCTGCTTAGTCACCTCCTTCTTTACCAATTTATCCCATTCTGGTCTCAGTCTTCTTAGCTTCTGCTTTACTGGCTTGAATTTAGGATCTGTTGGAATCTTGTGAATTACTATTTCTGTGTCGACTCCTGGCATATCTTCGTATGACCAAGTGAAAGCCTTAACATTTTTTTGCAATACTTTTGTCAATTCTCTCTCTTCCTCGGGGTTTTAGTTCGTGTGAAATAAACACCATTTTGGGATTTTCATCTGTACTTATGTTGATTTCATGCAATGGCAGTATCATGAATGCTAAATATGCTTGATGGTGATTAAAATGCATGCACAGAGTTATCAAGATAAACATTGCACAAGTAAGCAAACTAAGATTTCATTGCATTAAACTTATCATAAAATACATTGTTTACATTGAAAATAGACGATACGGATACAACAAAGTCATTTTCATCCTCTACAAGTGGAGGGCCTTGCACTTCCTCATCTTCCACGTTCAGCTTCAAGACGTTGTCCAAATCTGCAGCTACTTCAGACTCTTGTTTAGCAGGAAGAGCAGTCTCCTCAACCTCAGCCAGTTGTGCCTTAGCCTTCATCATGATTCCTATAATTTTACAAACTATAGCATTCAGACTTGCTTCGGTCAGCAGCTTCTTCTCGTACCCTTCCTTGGTCTTTGCAAAAACATTGTTTAAGGTGACAACCAAAGCCTTCGAAATCTCCTCCACAGATTCATTACAGATCTTTTTCTCAACTCCTTTGTTAGACACTTCCACTGTATTTGATGCCTCTTTAGATGATTCCCTCTAGAGGATAACAGGCCTGAAAACTATCTCCTCCTCTATCACAGGTGCGACAGGTTCTTCTTGGCTTTTTTCAAAATCCACCACATCGGAGAATATTTTGAAACCTGGGTATTCAACATTTATGACTTTCACAGGCTCGACTTGCCCCTTTTACAGCTCTTCACCAGCTTTAATGAATGGTTTCATCATAAGCTTGCCATGCTTCTCCTTCTTTAGATTTTTCTTTGTGGATGTTTCTGCTATATAGCCCAACCCGGACTGCTTCGACTTCCCTGAATCTATATTGAATTCAGGCACTCCCTGTAGATTAGCTCCAAGCCCCATACCCGAAACAAAGTTCTTCTTACGCAAGTAATTGGACAACCACTTTGGCATATAATTCTCCTAAATAACCATCGGAGCATCAGTGACTTCTTTTTCACTGACCATGGTGACCTGGATTCCGCCTAATGGTAGAACTTCTTCATTCACAGTAGCAATCATAGACTGAGAATCCGCTTCAACTGTCACAAACTTGTTGCCCATTGAGAACTTTATCTTCTGGTGCAATGTGGAAGGGACACCTCCCAACAGATGAAACCATAGCCTTCCCAACCGTAAGGAGAAAGTGACTGGAATATCGATTACAGTGAAAGTAACCATTGACTTGACTGGTCCTACTTCCAAAGCATCTTCACTTAAGCCTAGATATAGCAGCATTTTTTATGGACATATATTCAGAGCTGACCCATAATCCACCATTACACATGGCATGACCCTATCCATTATGTTAGCTCTGACATAAAGAGCTTTGTCATGAGCTCTTCCTCCATTTGGCAGATCTTTCTCACAGAACACAATGTCAGGGGACCCACAATGAACCTTATCCAACAAGCAACACATAGCTTCTACAGATGTAATCGGGGACACTTCAACTTCAAACAGCTTCTTCACTAATGCTGCTCTATGCTCCTTTGAGACCAACAACAAATGCCATAAACTAGCCTGAGCCGAAGTTTTCTTCAACTGTGAAATGACCAGATCTTCTTTTTCAACTTCCTTCTATATTGATACGCTGCTCGATCCAGCCATTGGAGCCTTTTCTTTCTGCTAAGTTGCTGGCTGGTAGACTCTGCCACTTCTCGTCATATTATGGACTTTAGGAATTTTCAGTTTTTCAACAACCGATAGTTTAACTGATTCCTCCCAGCCATATTCCTCATATTCATCTTCTAAATCAAGATCATTTAAGCTCATTGCCTTTATTTCTTTCCATTCCTCCAGCTTCCCATATTCTATCTCTGTTTCGGCTTCACCGACTACTACAGACTGCACAGTAGGATTCGCTTATAGGATGTGAGTGAAAATAAAGTTGGCTAGCAACCCTGACTGCACCATGTTGACTTGCTTCTCAAATGTTGGCAATGGATTAGTCTTTGTGCTGGGTTTTACAGGTTCTTGCAACTTCCCTTCATCAATCAACTTCTGAATGGCATCCCTCAGCTTAAAATAGTTATAAGTTTTGTGTCCCACTACGACATGATATGTATAGAAGTTGTCCTTATCTGCATCGGTCGGCTTCTCAAATGGCTTTAGAGAATTCCACAAGCCATCGTTCCTACACTTCGCTAAAATCCTAGCCAAAGATAAAGTCCAAGGAGATATGCCTTGACTTCCCAGATTTCTATCTTGACTACCTTGTTGCTAAGTTACCGCAGCAACTTTGGCTTGCTTTACTTCTAAAAACTGCCCACTTTTACTTACAGAACTGGACCTAGATCCACTACCTGACCCAGTTGTAGTCGTTGATCGATACCCAGAACTGTACCCATAGTTTTGCCACCTCTGTGGCTTACTGCCTTCTCTTCTTTGTCTCTTTCAACCTTCATGGCCATGCTGTAAACCTCACTGAGCTCATTAAAAGTATGAAACTTCATATTATTCTTGTAGACATCCCTACTGCCATCGATCAGCTTCCGGATTAGCTCGTCTTCATCGAGGCAGTTCTTCAACAAAATCATTTTGTTCATCCACCTCTGATAGTACTCATCGAAGGATTCATTTGGTTTTTGCTTGATTCTTTCCAAGTCATACAGCTTCACTTGGATCTTGGTGTTGAAACAGTAGTACTTGATGCAAGCTGTTGACAGAGCTTCCCAATCTAACTATATGTCCTTAGATAGAGAACTATACCAAGAGAACTCTCCTCCATCGAGTGTGATTAGAAAGAAATTGATTAGTTGTTGCATTGTGGCACCTGCTGTCAGTATGATTCGGGCATAAAGGTTCACATGAGCTACTAGTGAACCAATTCCTTTGTAGGAAGCAATTTTCGGCACTTGAAATCTAATAGGAAAAGTCTCAATGCCTTTGTTTATCATGGCATCTATGTTCACACTGCTCTTGGATCCCATATTGACATTATCCCCCTTCTTTAACTAAGCAGCTAATTCATCTAGTTCTGTGCACTTAGCCTTCAGCTTGTTCTCCATTGCAGCCTCAATCTCTTGTAGCTTCTCCATACTAGCTGAGATATCAGCCCCAAATTGAGATGATTCAGCCACTTTCTCCTTCCCAGGCCCACTGGTACCGACTTCACCACTTTCCCTCTTCGTATTTCATTTTTCAAGATATCACGGAAATCCTGAGATTTCAGGAAATATTTTAGAACATTACCAAGATTTGGTGTCCGGTTTGCCATCTCAACTTCCTCACCGGATTCAATTCACCTTCTGTCTCGACTATTCTTTCTTCCTTAACCACCCTCACAGGCTGAGATCTCTTCCTACGTCGATCCAGCTTACTCAACAGACTATATATGCGAAGCTTCTTTCTTTATAGTCTTTGCCCAGTCTTTCTTCTTCACGTACTTACTGTTTTACATTATACATTAAATATATGGGAAAATGAATTAATGAAATGATGACATGAGGAGTGAAACATTAGGGATGATCCATGATGAATGAATGAAATGACAACATAGGGAAAGTTGGACAAACAAAAGAATAAATAATAGAATGAATAAATGAATGTCGGTATGTATGTATTTTTTAAGATGGAATGTCATGTATGTGTATAGAGCTAATCTTATGCGGAGTTTTATAGTGGACGTATAAAGCTGGTCTTATACGGCATGTGATTTGTGCATAGAGCTAATTTTTTGCATGGGTTTGTGAGTTGTGCATAGAGCTGGTCTTATGCATGTGTTTTGTGATTTATGCATAGAGCTGGTCTTATGCATGAGTTCGAATATGTATAGAGTTGGTCTTACACATATGTGTGGATATGTGCACAGAGCTGGTCTTATGCATACATATGTGATTTATGCATAGAGCTGGTCTTATGCATGGATTTGTGATTTATGCATAGAGCTGGTCTTATGCATGAGTTTAGATATGTATAGAGCTAGTCTTATACATATGCGTGGATATGTGCACAGATCTGGTCTTATGCATGCATGTGTGATTTGTGCATAGAGCTGGTCTTATGCATGGGTTTGGGTATGTATAGAGCTGGTCTTGTACATGTGTGGATGTGTATGGCACACCGGCAGGATTTCGACACTCGGGGAGTACCTTGGGCTTTTATAAAGTGATATGAACATGTACTTGGCACAGGAGCAGTGTTTCGTTGCTCGGGGAGCACCTCGAATTTTTGTGCTATGATGTGATGTGAACGCGTGCTTAGCACACGGGTAGAGTTTCGGTACTTGGGGAGTACCTAATTGGTTTGATGTGTGAAATGAGGTTTTCGGTACTCGTGGAGCACCTAAATAGTTCGATGTGTGAATTGATATTTTGGGTGCTCATGGAGCACCTAAGTGGTTTCCTACTTGGTAGGTGATGTGGTGCACGTGATCTTTATGGAATTGTTCAAGGTCTACATGAATGTTTTATGCATGACATGCATTCCATATGGCAGCAAAACAAATTGGTTAGTGCTTATAATATGCAAGTGATGTGCATGAATTAATGCTTTTCATACAATGAGGGGATACATGGCTATACGAAGATGTGGTTAGCATCAATGTCATACTAATGTTTATGTCTTGAAAATGGCTGCACAAAAACGTGGTTAGAATGGCACATGAATGATTACATGTGCTTAATGGTTTGTGAAAGGATGAAAAATGGAAGCCAAAAATCACCACAAAACAAACGTTAGCACAGGCAACATATGCTCACCCTTCCAACCTTATTCCTTCTTTCGAGTGGTCCGCATTCTTCCTATGTGTTGGGTCTCTTTGGCATCAACCAAGGATACCAAAGGCGTACACTCAATGTCCAATTTTGAATTTATGTTTTGGTAATCCTAAAGGAAAATTACTAGGTCATTACATGTGGGCCAAAGTTAAACCAAGGGTCATATAGGTCCCCATAGCGAAGATACACTCCTCATCATAAAACATAATGTAAGGTTTTATGTGGTGCTATGAGTGGTTTACCCTTTCGGGTGCCTCCAATCCTAGCGGAAGAGGTAGGTCACCTTCTAAAGTAAACCGAGCTTATCAGTGAGTTTAAAGGGTTGAGAAGAAGAAAATGTCATGATTTGCAAGTGTAAGTAAAATATGGTACTATGAACTAGTAAATGACTACAAGCGAGGTTA
The DNA here is from genome assembly GCA_039660915.1 of Euphorbia tirucalli. NCBI lineage: Eukaryota > Viridiplantae > Streptophyta > Magnoliopsida > Malpighiales > Euphorbiaceae > Euphorbia > Euphorbia tirucalli. The sequence continues at coordinate 60,972,325 of CM077632.1, forward strand.
TATTTCATTAGTTGCCTAAGTTACTTAAGTTTTTATAAAAACTTTTTTTAAGAAACTTTTCCTCCCCAGCAGAGTCACCATTATGAGTGGACGACCTTTTGAGCGAAAGCGGAACATGGCGAAGTGAACCGGGGAAAAGGAAAAGAGGGTTTTTGAATTAATTTTTGTTTGGAAAATGGGTTTGAATCCTTGCTTAGGAAAACCATTGATTTGTTTGGAAATCTCTTTTGTAGAAGAATCTTTTCCTTGCATGTGAGTTTTGGAAAACTGATTTTATTCATTTTAGAGAATCCCATTTTATTAACTTAAAGACATCGAAACTTAAATTTCAAGATCAGTGACAGAGTCGCCACCCGGATCAGCTCATCCAGGAAATTCCGGTACAACTCCCTACCGAGCGTAGTACTGTACCTAATCCAGAGATTTAGGGTTCGAGCAACTTACCTATTCAACCTCAAGCATGCTTTCATTTATAAGTGTATATGACAATATTTTACTCACTTAATTCTCTACCCATTTTTATCTTTTATTATTTAGCCAATGCTCATATGAATGATAGAAATAAATTACAGCAAAAATAAAATGCAAAAAAATAAAGTGCAAGAAAGTAAAAATAGAGGCCGACTTATACAACCAAATCAAATGAAAAAGAAAACTCTCATCCTCCCCAATACAATCGCCTAGATACACGAAGATCTAAAAAAAATACAATCGCCTAGAATACACAATCGATCTATGAAATACATCCAAAATGATAAAGGAAAAATAAAAGCTGCAAAACAAATGGTTAGCACAATTATATTATAAACACAAATAGGACTCATACAGGACAGAATGGGGATTTCAGGAAGTGGGAACATGCATTTAGGGGATAACCGAGAAGTCCAAGTGACTTGCTCGGTTAGACCTGGAAAACCATTTTTGAAACTCCTGTAAGCGGATGACGTTTTCCTCTCTCGGAAAGGAGCCTCGATGTCGGGCAACCCTCCCTCGCATGGGTTTTTGTAATGAAAATTTGGTTTTGGAAAATTAAATCATTTCGTAAAAGAATCGAGACCTAAGTCTCGATAGAAGGTGTAAGAGTCACCATCCGGCTCAGCTCAACCCGGAAATTACAGCGTAGCTGAACCGGACGAAGGCCGTTACACTTTCCAGAGATGTAGGTTCGGACAAGTCCCTTATTTCATGTCTAATCAAAATAAATTTGGCCAATGTTCATTGATAGCATTTTATGTTTCTAAAGTGGATTTTTATTGATTTAATCATGCAGCGTACACACAAATAAAAAGCAGCAAATAAATTAATTATTACAATCCAATCGAATCACAAAGAAACTATCCTAGGGGATACATTTGTATAATTTGGGGATCGGGGTACAACCGCCTACTTTACACGAATATCTAATAAATTAAAATTAAAATGAATAACAAAAATAAATAAAATTAAATCCTGCAAAATAAAGGTTAGCACAGATATATGCAACAAGTTGGACTCAAATAGACAGAACAGGAAAAATGAGGGATTTGGGGACATGCATTTAGGGGATAGTAGGGTAAACTCGACTAGTTCGCCTGACTAGACCTGGAAAATGGTTTTGAAATGTTCTTGTGTTTTGTTTCATGAGAAAATATATTTTTGAAATTATTTTCTTTTTCCGGTTTACTTCCATTCAGCATGCAACTGTGAGTCGGATTTCGGGAGATTTGGATCTCTGTCGTTATTCTGTTCTAAAATGCACCAACTTAAAGAATAAATTTGTGGTCGTGAATGCATGAGATGTATTTATTTTGGTTTGTTTTTTATGATTTCCTGATTTTTATGCATTTTTATAATTTTACTGATTTTTTTGGGATTTTTTTGAATTTTTTCAAATTTTTGTTACTGACCAGAAACTACAGTCGTGCTGCCGCAATTACAGTCGTGCGGCTATTCATCCTGCCTAGAAACTACAGTCGGCTGATCCAAAAAAGAGGCTGAAATTATTTAAACGGGCAGGATTTAGAGCCGAGGAGCAAGAACAGTCGTGCGACTGTAACTACAGTCGTATGACTGTAATTACAGCTGTGCGGCTGTTCATCCTGTCCAGAAACAACAGTCTTACATTTTTGGTTAAAAGTAGTATTATGCTCCAAAATGTACCAAAACACCCAGAAAATGAAGCAAAAGGAAGGTTTCAAGTATAGTTACCCTTGTAGCGTGGATCCACTGTCGATTTTGACTGCTAGAAATGCCTTAGATTGACTCCGAATTGCTTCTTTCTCCTTTGTGTGCTAAGGTACAAAAATAGATCCAAAAATCTCCACAAGCTAAGGATTTAGTCAAGTTTTGGTTCTGGAATTAATTATATTTGAGTGGCAGATTATTTAACCTCACATTTTTATCCAATTTTAACCTCACAAAACAAAGATTGAAAAGAAAAGAGTAGGAGAATATAAGTATATTTCTTCTCTTCTTTTCCCTTCTTTCAATGCCCACTTTTAGCTCTCTTCAATCCAAAAATTTGTTAACCCTTTGTCTGCCTTTTTTCTTGGTTTTTGTAGCCAAAAAAAGGGCAATCAGAGGCATTAATGCCTCTGAAACGCCCACATGCCTCTCCCCATTGGGTATGTCAGAATACAGTCTACAGTCGTACAACTGTAATGTAAGTACAGTCGTACGACTGTAATGAGATTTGCATGAGTGTAATGTTTGGTTATTAGTTTGACTTTGATCGAAAAATTCAAATTACAAACGTAGTGATGAACTATGATCATACGGCTGTAGTTACAGTACGACTATAAATTTCAGTTACATGACTGTCCTTTTTTTTGGAAAATCCTATGTTCACATGCTGCCCCTCGTGTAGCTAAAGTCAGATTCTTTGCATGGATTTAGGTACACGATAAAGAACACAGGGTCAATAGTAGTGTGCACGTATGTGGCTTGTGCATTTATTCCTTGAGACTTTTAGTAGTCAAGCGGTTTCTTATGATGATTTTCGCATAAGAATGACGCGGGGAAAATACAACTTTTGGAGTCAGGCGGTTTCTTATGATGATTTTCACATAAGAATGATGCTGGAAAAATATGACTTTCGGAGCCAAGTGGTTCCTTATGATGATTTTCGCATAAGGATGACGCCGGGGAAAATATGACTTTTGGAGTCAGGCGGTTTCTTATGATGATTTTCACATAAGAATGATGCCGAGAAAATAGGAATTTTAGAGTCAGGTGGTTTCTTATGATGATTTTCGCATAAGAATGACGCCGAGAAAATATGACGTTTAGAGCCAAGCGGTTCCTCATGATGATTTTCGCATAAGAATGACGCTGGGAAAATACGACTTTTGGAGTCAAACGGTTCCTTGTGATGATTTTCGCATAAAGATGACGCTGGAAAAAAACATGACTTTTGCAGTCAAATGGTCGTGTATGACCTACCATACAGAGCCATAGTGTTTGTAGTGTGCAATTGGTGAACGTATTTATTTCTTGATCGATAATTTTGAAACACAAATTTTTGCCCCTTCGATGAAGAATAAATACGGATAAATGTGTTATGGTTACCTTTTATAGTCATGCGGGACTGAATTTACGAAGTGTGTGACAGTCGCGTGCGACTTGGCGCACGCAATACACTAAGATTGAATTTTGAATTCCCTTTTAAAGTCATGGCGGACTGTGATTTGTGAAAGGTGAGATGATCTCGTATGACTTGGCATACGGAACACGTCGAAAATGCCATTTTGTGTAGTGAAATGATGCATAAGATTGTGCTTACAGTGAATTTTTCGTGATTTCCTCAGGTATTACGCCCCTGGACGAGGCGGACCATTTTTTGAAAAAAAATTGGATGTTGACGTGTTGCCCTACAAAATCACTGAAATAGCTTCCCGTGAGGAATATTAAATATTCGGTGATAAAACAGGGTTTAGGAAATAAATGAGGAAATTAAAGATAATGAAAATATATTTTTTTTCTTCTCTTTTTTTTTAATACAGTCGTGCGACTGTATTTGAATTTATGTATAGTTGTACGCCTGTAATCGAAATACAGTCATACGACTGTATTCTGCGGGCAGAAAAAATAAAAAGGGGCGATTCGCCCCTTCATCTTTCACTCACCCCTTTCTCATTTTCTCTCTAAAAAACTTGTTTTCCAAACCTGAGATTCTGCAAAAATGTTGAAGAAATTAGGCAAGAAGCTAAGGAAGCTCACTCCTAACCAGATTCAAAGGTCGGGTGACGTGTAGGACATCCTATTCGTGAGCGTGTCGGATGGGTACGGACATCCTCACTACACGGACCATTTCGGAGTTCGTTTCAGGTCTGAGATCCCCATCTTGCTGGAGATGGATTCGCAGTTGTCTTCTCTCCAAGTTAGAACCCGAATCCGAGCCTTGATTTTATATTTTTTGATATTTTTCCATTTAAGTTTTTTCATTTGATTTACATGATTTTACTGCTTTCTGGGTGATTTTGTTAAGTAGAATGCATGCTAGGGGTCCCCTGTAATTCAGAGGAATAAGAAACAAGGAAAAACGAGTTAAAAATCATGAAAAATCAAACCTGGGATAATTCTGTTTGCAGGGATGAACACTCGTACAAGTGTAGCATGAACACGTGTACGAGTGTGGCATAAACAGTCGTACGACTGTTGCTACGGTCGTGTGACCGCTATACAGTCGTACGACTGTAGCACGTCTCCACCAATTTTTTTTACATGTGCAAATATTAAATGAGTGTGTATTATGCTTCACTGGATATGCAGGACAAAGAGATATCGGGCTGTGGGAATCTTTCCCTGTCCAGAGTCTGGTAGGGACACCTTCTTGAGGCTGTGAGGACCCGCATGAGGATTCTTGGTTTTGAGGCATTTATCTTCTCGCTGCCGGGAAACACGCCCTATACTACCCACGCCGTGATGACAGCTCTTTGTGAGAGATGGGTTTGCACCACCCACACCTTTCACCTTCCTATTGATGAGTTCATAATCACCCATTCGGATTTCACCGGGATTATCGGATTCAGTTTTGGTGGGACCCTGATCCAGTTCAACTGCTACTTGACCCGACAGCAGCTGGTGGATGATTACGTCGGTAGGTTGATCGGTTGCACCCCCGAGAAGGGGAAGATTCTATGCTCTCGGGTGGAGGCATATTGGACTACTCACCTAGATCCATCTGAGGAGGACGTGGAGAGGTATGCTCGGGCCTACGTGCTCATCTTATTATCTTGCACGTTTTTCCCCAATGGGCAGAGTACCTGTAATATGACTCTGCTCTCGTCTTTGGTTGACATGGCCGCCTTCCCGACCTTAGACTGGGCCTGAGCTGCGCTTGGTCAGCTGTTCTACGGATTGGACCTGTGTGCTAGAGGGAGGCAGTAGGAGATTCTGGGTTTCTGGCTCGGCCTTTTGGTATTACTCTTTTTCTTTCTTTTTTTATTTTTTTATTTTATTTTATTTTATTTTTTACATCGCTTTATTGATTACAGATTTGGGTGTTCAAGCGTGGCATTCTGGAGCCGCCAGCTCTAGAGGATGTGGAGGGCGAGGATTATCCTACTGTTTTGCATATTTGGAGCAAGGATGGCAGGGCATCGGCCGCGATTTGGTGGAGATCCAGCAGGGTCTTCGAGGAGTCTCCTGAGAGAGTGTAAGCAAACCCATTTCATTAGTTAATAAATTTTAATTCAGCATTTACTTACTTGCAATTGAACGTTTTCTTCTCTAATTATGTCTTTACAGCTTGATCACTCCCCTTAGAGCATTCAGGGAGTTCTGCCTCTTATTGTGTAGGCGTCTCTACGGTTTGACAACCGCCAATTTGTCATGGAGTGTCCCATGTATCAGGAGTGGTATCAGTTCCTCCACTGCTCCTGCGCACCCTGTTTTGGCCCCACTTTGTGGAGCCTGCTGAGCACCAGGATATCTACGAGGATGGATATATTGCCGATTCTGCCGAGGGCGACTATCTGGTTTTCATCCAAGAGTCTTTGCTGCCAGTCCGGGTCAATGTGCCAACGGCTCCTTCCCATTAAGTATTTCTCATCCATTGCTCCTTTGTTGTTCGGATTTGATTTTCAGTGTTTAATGTCCCTTTAATTGCAGACCAAGAGGTGGAGGGGGTCAAGTTCTACTCAGCAGTCTATCCCGAAGGCTAATGATACCGAGGCCACTACTACTGGAGGTCATGTTCCTGTTCAAGACAGAAGACATCCTGTGCGTTCCAGCAGTGCTGCAGCGTCCACTTCTCAGGCTGCTGGGGTAGTAGAGGGTCGGATAGTGACGCAACTGAGGACGAGGTTCAGTCTGATGGGGCTGGATGGCAGATATGTTGCTAGGGAGCTGCCCCCTTATCGGGACCATCAGATCATATTCGCTCGGAGCATGCTACTCATGTAAGCCTTCTGCCTGTTTTGCCTTTATTTCTTTTGATTTTCCTCTATCGCCTTTACTTTTGGATGTCTTTTGACCTTTTTTTTCTTTTTTTACAGATTCCTTGAGCTCAGGTTCAGGATATGGCCCAGCAGTACTTGGGCCTGGAGTCTTTCGTGATGCAGGAGAACGTTGCCTGGCTGGTAAGTATTCTTGCATTTTCACATGATCTATGCAATGCATGAATGAATGTGTATGTATGTATGCATGTTAATTTATATTACCATTTTGTAGTCTCGGGTGCAGATGCTGCAAAAGGAGGCTAAACAGATGGCTGCTTTTAAGGCTCAAGCTTTGTCTATGATGCACGAGTTGACTCGAGTGCGAGCTGATTATCAAGCTCAGTTGGGCCAGATGCGGGCCAACTTTGATGCTTATAGAGCAGCACATCCGAGTGAATCTGAGTCTTCCGAGGAAGGGGAAGATGAGAGTTAGATTAGGCTCTCAGTATTCTGTATTGAATTTTTATACATAACATTCTGACTGAGCTTCACTATTTATAAGATGAACTTCATTTTCATTATCATGGGCTTGGATGCAATAACCTACTGATGGATGTTTATATATAACGGCACAATGTATGCAATATGAAAATCTAAGCAAAAAATCAAACATACATAATATCATTATGATGACATCAGAATAAGCACCATAGGGAAATTAGAAGTAACTTTGACTCTGAACATCACCCTCTCTTGTTACCAACACGTCCTTTCGGTTTTCCATGTCGAAAATTTTCTCTTTGTGATTTGACGATTTTTTTTTGTCCAAAAATTCTATGTGAGCATTCCAGCCGAATTGATCTCTTCGTATTGATCCGTCTTGGGATTGGAAAGGGCACCTTGACATGTTCATCAGAAGTTGCAAGAACATTACTGTCGATGACATCCAGTGGTTTGGCCTTTACCTCCCCCTAGTATTAGAGATTTGTATTTGGGGTGTAAAACACTTCATCAAATATGGTTCGCTGTGTGTTGTAATCCGTATGTGGACATTGACATGCAATGACATGATGAATGCATATTGAACATCGAAACGGAATATAAAACATCTATGACATAATGAATGTGGATGCATTAGGAAAATCCAAATTATGGCGCTGGTTTTGATTGATGCCCCTTCAAATTACCAATATGTCCTTTCGGTTTTCCACATTAGAGAGATTTTTTTTTTTTTTTGCGTGATGATAGCACATAATAAAGCAAGTCATCAAATATACAACCAAGCACTGAACTGAATCAATTAACTACCCACTGGATTCTCCAAGAGTTTGAACCCATATACATGTTCCACTTCACACCAGATTCCAATTCATGATTGTTGAAAGCTTTGTAAAACCTGGTTGCTCTAACACTATTGGTGAAGTTCATGGATGCATAACCAAAATTTCTTCCAGTCTTGGAGTCTATAGGCAAATGAAGGAAATCATAAGCAGACTACTTGTCCTTGTTTTCCTCCAGACAATGCTTGTCCAGAATTTGCAGTATTGCTCCAATATTTGTTGGTGAAGTTCACAAATGCACTACCAGGATTGAAGAGAAGTGGTGCAGGATAAAAGAGTATTCCCAATCTAGTACATGTTGATGATAAACGAAGACTAATTGAAATAGTGCCATAACCACTTTCTCCGTCGCCTTTCTAGCAATGAAATGATGTGGAAAAGTACGGTATAGGACAGCATTGGGGTTCAATTTTTTGTTAGAAACCATTGATGGTAGAGAATAAGGTTTCACAGAATCAGTTCCAGAGAGAAGAAGAAAAGGGCAATTCATCAAACAAGTGTTTGTGCCTTACATGTAAACGAAAGAGCAGGGGTGTTGAAAGTACAGATGAAGGTTAAAAAGGGGAGTGTTTTGGGTTTGAAAACAAGGGAGCCCAAATCTTTCATAGGTTGTTTGAAAATAGGAAAGTCCAAATCTTTCACAGGAAGGGTGCAAAATCTGAGAGTGATGGAAATTGCGACGTGGAGATTGCTCATTATGCCTTGCCATTTAATGCTAGAAGACACTCCGGTGTTAGCTATGGCGGGCATGTATGAGAGACAAAGGCTTTTCTGCCTGCACCGATCTTTTTTTTTTGGAAAGAACTAAATCCAAGCCACAGCCACCTCTTGGTTTTCCCGCTACATTCAAATTCGTGCATGTCATGTGTGTTTGATATGTCTTTTGGATGAACAATGCATGCGTCGTGTCATATGCACATGAATGTCATACAAACAAGATTATACATGCACTACAACCAAGAACTACTTTAGAGTTTGACCATACGCTGGGTGATGAAGGCCATTTGAATTTCTTATGGGTTGATGATTTCAATGAGTTTGAAATTTTAACTTCAGGGTTTTGGTACAGGGTACTTTCTTGGATATGCAATTAGGCTTAGAGCTTCATTTTGGAATTTGTCTCTGAGATTTAGCAATAGCCTTTGGCTCGGAATGGTTTAGGTCTCATGCGTGTTGCTCAACTTGAAACTCTAAGGCAGGGCCAATAGCATTTTAGGTTGTGATTTGTAAGGACCGCTGATCTGGGTTGGTAATTGTCTCGGCGGAGGTGATGCCATCCTATTACTTATTTATCTCACAACCTCACTTTTCAAGAAAGGGTTCAATCAGAGCTAAATTCACTTTTAGGTTCCTTATAATACTCAGATGGATGTCATGCATTTTAATATCATGTGTGTTGGATATGTCATTTCAGATGGTCAAATGCATGTATAATACCATGTACATGCAATCATGACATAAGTAAGACGAAAATAAATCTCATTGTATTCATAATGAGTTCAATACATCTCATAAACAATGAGTCCCTTGCAAGAAGGAAGTCTCTAAGAGGTATTGATCTCATAGAAACCGATTATTTTCCAATTGGTGACCATTTCAACTTTAGTGCCATTGCCCCACTTCCATCAAATCAGACCCTATAGTTCTTCATCATGTTCTTTTCCTTGAGAAGCTTGAGGAGTTTCCTTCGCAGCTTCTTTGATTGTACAAGGTCGTCCAGTAAAGTCGGATGAGGTTTTCAATTTTCCTTTGTCGATTAGCTTTTGAATCTCATTTCTTAAACCGAAACGATCATTGGTCCGTTGGCCTCTTGTTACATGATAATTGTAGAAATTACTTTTATGTGCTTTTTCTGGTTCTACAAATGGCCTGATACTCTGTAGCAGACCCTCCCTTCTACATTTGAGAAATAGCTTGCTTAACGAGTCAGCCCATGGAGAAATGCCTTTTCCGTTACCCCCGGTAGGTGGGCTTCTGGTATACAGCAAAATGGAGCCTGTGTCGACATCATTCTTAAGGGGTCCCTTCAGTTCTACTTCATTGGTCAGCCTTGGTAGACCCAAGTCTCGGTAGGAAGGTCTTCTAAGGTTTTGGAGACAAGCGCCAGCAATCTAGACATTCTGCTTCTTGCTAGCATCTGTATTGGGGTCTGTGCTCACCATATTTTTAGTTTTTCCTTCGAGCTCTACCACTCGTGCTTCCAACTCACTGCACCTTGCCGTCAGTCTTTCTACTCTACCAAAATCACCTCCCAGCACTTCTCTCAGCATTGCTGCCGCTTCCTCCCTGACTGTCTTTTGAAACCGTGATGAGGTGACATGATCCTCCACAACATCTGTTATGGTGTTAAAGTTCATTGGGTTGACCATTCTTAAAATTCTTTTCCTTTCTCCCTCTGATAAGAATACTTATTAGCGTCGACGAGCGTATGCGCATGAAGAATACCAAATCAAGGATGATGTAGGCATGAATGCGTGATTTGATGCATGCATCATGTATGAATAGTGATGTCATGTGATGCCATGTCATGTTATACAATTCCATGCCAGCCAAGTGTATACAAAGTAAGGCATAATGTATAAATATACACCACATGGATAAAACGACACGCGGGGTGTCCACGAATCAAAGCAAGGTGATACTTGCGAAGGATTTTGAAATAAATAAGGCATATAATTATACACCGGGGGTAAAATGACACATGGGGTGTCCACGGGTCGAAGCAAGATGGACTTGCGAAAGTCATTGGTATGAGGTGTATAATTATACACCGGGGGTAAAATGACATACGGGGTGGCTATGGGTCGAAGCAAGATGGACTTGCAAAAGTCATTGGTATGAGGTGTATAATTATACACCGGGGGTAAAATGACACACGGGGTGCCTACGGGTCGAAGCAAGATGGACTTACGAGGGAATGTACATGTGTGCGGTATATGGATGGAGTTTCGGTGCTCGGGGAGCGCCTCGGGTTTTCACGAAATGAACACATACCATAATGTGATATGAACGTGTGCTTGGCACACGGGTAGAGTTTCGACGCTCATGGAGCACCTTGGGTTTTGATGTGTGTGATTTTCGGTGTCTTGATGTGTGAGATGATATTTTTTAGCGCTCGTGGAGCACCTATGTGGACTTGATATATGAAATGAAGTTTTCGGTGCTCGTGGAGCACTTAAACAGCTTGATGCATGGGATGATGTCTTTGGTGCTCATGAAGCACTTAAACGGTCTGATGCATTAAATGACATTTTCGGTGCTCATGGAGCACCTAAATGGTTTGGTGTATGAAATGAGGTTCTTGACACTCGTAGAGCACCTAAATGACTTGATGTATGAAATGAGGTTTTCGGCACTCATGGAGCACCCAAATGGTTTGGTGTATGAGGTGAGATTTTTGGCGCTCGTGGAGCACCTATATGACTCAGTGTATAAGATGAAGTTTTCGGTGCTCGTGGAGCACTTAAACATTTGACAGGTGAATGAGATGTAAGTCGTGAGTTAATGAGGATGATTTCCTTTGTTTTTATTCTTTTTATTTTGGACATACCAAGAATACCCAATGCCATGTAAATGATAATGCAAGAACATCGCGTATGAGCTGTCACATGGACAGAGGTTTGGTGCTTTTGGGGCACTTAATGGATGTCATGAAATGGCTGCATGTGTACCGACACACGAGCAGAGTTTCGACGCTTCGTAGGTCAATAAGATGATATGAAATGATCACGTGGGGGCCAGCCCACAGATGGAGTTTCGACTCTTTTTAGAGCATCTGAAATGAAATGACATAGCAAACGAGTCGCATGTAATTCGGGACACGGATAGTGGTTTGGTGTTCGTGGAACACCCTTCACGATTTGGTAATGTCATAAAATGCACCTATATGTGTAGTAATCTGGTACTCGTGGAGTACCTCGAATGATTCAATAATGTCATGCAACAATCCGGAGTGGATCGCGACACACCGACAGACCTTCGGCATCACCGTGACACTAATGATAAATGAAATGATGTCATGTAATGATATCGTGTGACCTGCCACACGAAAATAGACCTAAGACCATTGTGCTCCCCTATTGAATGAAATGGTCTAGTGAAATGGCCGAGTGTAATCCGGTGCACGGGCAGAACACGGGTAGTTTTAGGACTCCCGATATGTGATGAAATGACCATGATGGGCATCCTCAGAACGTCCTTAATTTAAATGAGTATAAGCGGATGACCTTTTTATAAAAACAGACGCGGCAAAGCGAACCGGGGATTTTCGAAAACGGGTTTCGTGATTTCTTGGAAAACGAGGTTTGTTTATCTTACTTTAGGGAAAACAACCAATTTGTTCAGAAATTATCTTTTGTAGAAAACATTTTCCCATTTTATTACTTAAAGACCTCGAAATCTAAATTTCAAGATCAGTGACAGAGTCGCCATCGGATCAGCTCATCTGGGAAATTCTGGTACAGCTCCCTACCAAGCGCAGACTGCCGTACCTAATCTAGAGATTTAGAGTTCGGACAACTTACCTACTTAACCTCGAGCTTGTATTCAGTTTATAATTTATATTACCATATTTATTCAATTTATTATCTTTTCTCTATCCAATTAAGTTTATTTATTAGCCGATGCTAAAGCAAATAACAAAAATAAATTACAGAAAAATAAATCATACATCCAAATTATACAAAAGAATAATAGAGGCTGCTTATATAACCAAATCGAATAAAAATAAAAACTCTCGTCCTCACATTTACAAGCGCCTAAATACATGAATATCTAAAAATTACGAACGCCTAAAATACACGAATTAATCTATTAATTACAGGAAAAATGATAAAAATGAAAATAAATGCTGCAAAACAGACGATTAGCACAGTTTATATTATGAACACATATAGGACTCACAGCAAGACAGAATTGGGATTTTTAGGAATGGAGGCATGCATTCAGGGGTAACCGGGTCGACCCGATCGGTCGGTCCGGTTAGACCTGAAAAACTGTTTTGAAACACCTTGTAGATTTTTATGCTAGAAAACAATTTTTGAAAACCATTTGGCTCGGTTTCATGCAAATTTCCATATTTTAGCGGGTCTGTTATCTTGGAACTCGGGGTTCCGTTTGTGTGCGTTTTCTTAATTTTCACAAACATCTAGAGTCCGAAAGCGATAAACATACTAACAATAATTTGAATTCAAAAACAGCATCGCGCGACTACGTCCGTATGGGCCATTCCGCGATTCTGCCTTATTCTGGAAACTACAACCGAGCGGCTGTAATTAGATCCGTGCGGCTATGGGTTCTAGAACCCCAAAAAAATGGTTTTCTCATTTTTGAAAATATCGTTTCGCTAGTTTTCGGTGTTTCCCGAGAATTTTATAGGGTTCGGGGGTCCGCTAATACTGGACTACGGATCAGGTTCGGATCAAACAACCACGAATTTCAAAAAATAAAACCCGAGAGAAATTGAAAGCCTAATATCCGTACGTACAGAAATCTGAAAACCAAAATTTTACAACATACGGATGCATTTGGGCGAAAATCGATCACAACAGAATGCATAAAATGGAAAACGGGTTATTTTCGGCCTATTCGGGGTAGTTTTGGGTTTCTACCAGGAAGGACAGAGCCGCGCAGCTCTGTTCTTCAGAATTAGATCCGGGCGGCTGTGTTCTTGTCAAACACAGTCGTGCGGCTCTATTCGGGCAACCAATTTTCCGGAAATTTAAGAAACGACGAAAATCACAAAGAAAGAGCAATGCATGTAGGTTTAAGGCCTCTCAGAGTTTATCTTGATGTTGTTTTGATGTATTTAATGTCCAGAAACAGATTGAAAGCTTGAAATGCGCCTTGAGTTCCCAACCGACCGAAAACCGAAATGAATCCGAAACAATCCGAAATCAAACCGAAACAATCCCGGATCAATATGCAAAGGTGAAGAAACTTCCTATTGATGTTTAGGAATTAGTTTAGGTGTTGAGTTTGGTGTTTTGGTGGATGGTTTTGTTACGGCTTCTCCTTCTCTCTTTTCTTTCTCTCTTTCTCTCTGTTTTTTTTTCTTTTCTCAACACCCAAAAAAAGTCCCTCTTACCTTTTTGATTTCTATTTTTATACTCCCTGTTCATAATCATTTTGAGACATTAAATGGCTGTCGACTTTTCTGCTGAATTTGGCTGCCTAATAGAATCAAAAAGGTGAGAGGGACTTTTTTTTGTTAAAAGTAGTTTTATGCTCGAAAATGTACCAAAATACCCAGAAAATGAAGCAAAAGGAAGGTTTCAAGTATAGTTACCCTTGTAGCGTGGATCCACTGTCGATTTGACCGCTGGAAATGCCTTAGATTAACTTCGGATTGCTTCTTTCTCCTTTGTGTGCTAAAGTACAAAAATAGATCCAAAAATCTCCACAAGCCAAGGATTTAGTCAAGTTTTGGTTCTGGAATTAATTATATTTGAGTGACAGATTATTTAACCTATGATTTTTATCCAATTTTAACCTCACAAAACAAAGATTGAAAAGAAAAGAGTAGGAGAAAAATAAGTGTATTTCTTCTCTTCTTTCCCTTCTTTCAATGCCCACTTTGAGCTCTCTTCAATCCAAAAATTTGTCAACCCTTTGTCTGCCTTTTTTCCTGGTTTTTATAGCCCAGAAAAGGGCAATCAAAGGCATTAATGCCTCTGAAATACGCCCATGCCTCTCCCCATTGGGTATATCAGAAAACAGTTTACAGTTGTACGATTGTAATGAGATTTGCACGACTGTAATATTTGGTTATTAGTTTGACTTTGACCGCAAAATTCAGCTTACAGACGTGGTGATGAACTACAATCGTACAACTGTAAATTTCAGTTACATGACTGTCCTTTTTTTTTGGAAAATCCCATGTTCACAACTCCCTGTAGGTTTTATACTTGAAAACATTTTGGGAAAACTATTTGTCTTAATTACATGTAAGTTACTTCAGTTTAGTGGGTCAGGTATCCCAGAACTCGGGTTCCATTCATGTGGGTTCCTAATTACAAACATTCATCTAAGGTTAAAAAAGGCAGTAAAAACATTAAAAACAGTTGACCCTGAAGACAGCATCATGCGACGACGTCCGTGCGGGTTGTCTCGTGATTCTACCTCCTTCTGGAAGCTACAGCCGTGTGGCTATAGAACCATAGCCGTGTGGCTGTGGCACTACAGCCATATGGCTATCGTATCCAGAACCCCAAATTGGTTTTCTTTGCTTTGTAAGCACTGTTTTGGTCGTTTTCAACGATTTCTGGGAATTTTAAGGAACCTGGGGGTTCGCTAATGCTGGACAGTGGATCCGGTTTGGAACGAACAACCTCAAAACTCAAAAATCAAAACCAAAGAATCCGAAAATCTCACATCAAAGTCATTTGAAAACCAAAAACCAAAAAAATCAAAATGTGATGAATGTGATTGGGACCGAAATAGTTCGTGATAGAACAAACAAAATGGAAATTGACTACTTTCGGTCAATTTTAGGGCTTTTCGGGTTTCTGCCCTGAAGAACATAGCCTTGCGGCTATAGTACTACAGCCGTTTGGCTCTGTTCTAAGCTATTATAGCTGCGTAGCTCTGTTCCAAGCTATTACAGCTGCGCAGCTTTGTTCTAAACGATTACATCCGCTCGGCTCTAATTAGAGCTGCACGGCTGTAATCAAACAGCCAATTTCTGGAAATTTACAAAACACAGAAAAATCACAGCACAAATCAAACAAATACGAGTTTAAGTCCTCTCAGAGTTTACCTTATTGATGTTCCAGTATGTTTAACGACTGGAATTTGATTGACAAGTTGGGATGTGCTTAGAACCTCATGAACACCCCGAAATCCTCAAGTATATATCCCGAATAGATCCGAACGACCCGAAAACGATCCCGAATGAGTAAGAATCTGGCCGGAAACCCCCACTCTTAGTGTTTGTAGTGTCTTTCTGATGTTTGGTTCTGGTTTCTTTCTTTCTTTTTGGTTTCCTTTTTCTTTCTTTTTTTCCCTTAGTTTTGTTCTCCTTTCTTGAATTCTTTCTTTCTGATTTCTGTCTTAGAATGAGTTCCCCCTTCTCCTGTTATTAAGACCTCTTTAAAACCTCTAAAAGCCTGGCTAAAGTCCCCTCATTTTTAGGATTTTTTGCTCTATCAAGGCTTTATTCTGGTTATTTGGGAGATAATCTGACCGCTCGCTAGAGCCGCGCAACTGTAGTATTACAGTCGTATGGCTCTGGGATTACAGCTGCGCAGCTGTAGTTATGAAACTACAGCCGTGCGGCTCTAATCAAAGCTGTGATAGATTCTTCTGAATCCCAGACTCACCTCTAAGCCCCCTAATCACTTAAAGGACCTTTCTCAGCGTTTCGGATCGAAGACTGTTCGAATTTTGGAGCATTTGAGACACTCCAGGTGACATCCCGCTCATTCTCAAGTCCAATTCATGTTCGTCTGCTTAACAGGTAACATAAGACTCTCATCACAGAGGTCAGGAAAACCCGTGCTCACACATATAATCTAGTGAAGCCTCTTAAGGACAAGAAGGTCTTGAAAAATAGATAGGTTTTCAAGAACAAGAAAGACATAATAAGATAGTAAAGCATAAAGCCAGATTAGTGGTAAAGAGATGCAACCAGAAAAAGGAAATGACTTTAATGAGATTTTCTCCCATGTTGTCAAGATGACTTCTATTAAAATTATTTTGGGTTTGGCTGCAAGTCTTGATTTGGAGTTGGAGCAGCTTGATGTGAAAACTGCTTTCCTACATGGTGATTTGCATGAAGTGATCTACATGGAGCAACCTGAAAGATTTGCAGAGAAGGAGAAAGAAAAGTTTGTTTGGGAGCTAAAAAAGAGTCTGTATGGGCTCAAAGAGGCACTAAGGAAATGGTATCGAAAATTTGATTTGTTTATGACAAGCAATGGCTGTAAACGAACTTCAGCAGATCCTTGTGTGTATTTTAGAAAGTTGCCCAATGGTAACTTCATCATCCTTCTTTTATATGTTGATGATAAGCTGATTGTTGGACAAGATGTTGACATGATTTGCAACTTAAAGAAAAATTTGTCCAAGTCATTTGACATGAAAGATTTGGGTCCAACAAAGCAAATTTAGGCATGGAGATAGTTCGTGATAGAAAAATTAGAAAGTTGTGACTATCATAAGAAAAATATATTGAACGGGTGATTGAAAGGTTCAATATGAAGTATGCCAAGCCTGTTATCACACCTTTAACAACTCACTTCAAGCTGGGTAAAATAGATTGTCCTAAAACAGAGGAGGAGAAAGCAAGTATGTCCTTAATTCCTTATTCTTCTGTTGTTGGTTCCTTGATGTATGCTACAGTTTGTACAAGGCCAACTATTGCCCAAGCTATTGGTTTCATGAACATATTCTTATCCAACCTGAGTAAGGATCATTAGGATGCAATGAAGTGGATCTTTAGGTATCTGCGTAGTACTTCCAAATTGAGTCTATGTTTTGGAGGTGGCAAACTAATTCTTCAAGGATATGCAGATGCAAACATGGCTGGAGATCTTGATAAGAGAAAGTCTACCTCAGCTTATGTGTTTACTTTTTCAGGGGGAGCCATTTCTTGGCAATCCAAACTATAAAAGTGTGTGGCATTGTCTACCACTGAGACAAATAGTTATGGAAGCACGTAAGGAGTTAATTTGGTTGAAGAGTTTTCTTTAAGAGTTGGGTTTGAAGCAAAGTAAATATGTAATATTCTGTGACTGTCAAAGCACTTTGCATTTAAGCAAGAATGCTATGTATCATGCTTGTACCAAGCACATTGATATCATATATCACTGGTTGCGGAATGTGATTAAGAAGAAAGAATTGATACTGAAGAAAGCCAACACAGACAAGAATAGAGCAGACATGTTGACGAAGGTGGTTCTGGGAAGCAAACTTGAGATTTGCTGTAAGCTCTGTGGGATGAGATTCAAGTAATGAAGAAATTGTATGTATCTTCCCTGTGATGGGCTAGAGAGGGAGATTGTTACGAGTCTAGCCCATATTTATGGCCTTTTTAATATTATTTTTGGGCTTCTTTGAGATCTTTGGGCTGAGGAGTAATTAAGGGATTGAGCTGTCTCTTTTCATGCAATAAGTTGAAAAGTTTGAGAGGGAAAAGCAAACAATCAAAAAGAGAAAATATGGTTTCTTGGTTCATCCGCCCAGCTTCACTCTTTTGCCGTTTTCCAGAGTTCTAACCGTTGGATCGCCGTGAAATTTGAACTGTGTTTTCCTAATATTATCGTCGGATGTTCGGAGGGTATTTTCATCTAATGGGCAGATTGTTGGTTGTTTGGTGGTCTTTTTTGTGGTATTTCTATAGTTCTTCTATAAACCATTGTGAGACTGTATTTGGTGTATTTTCCTTGTAATTTTATCATAATAAGAGAAGAATGATGGACTCCTCAAAAGTCTCGTTGCTTTTACTCTTCACACCGAAGATGTTTTCCTCGTATGAATTGTGTGTTGTTTTCCGAGCTTTATTGTTTCATACTTCTTGTTATATTAGTTGTTTTAATTGGTGGATTGGATTGTGTTATTGGTTGATTGTCTTGGAGATTAATCCTTGTGGGTATAGTTGGTTTTCATTTTGGGTCCTTCGTCATTAGCCTTGGCCGCTTTTTTTCCGATTGTTTTTTCGTTTTTGTAAGCAGAATTAAAAATAAAGTAACACATTATTTAGCTAATTGGGGTGAGGATCTCTCGCACTGGATTGCGATAATGAAGGATTGCCCGTGCCATGTTTAGTATTTTGTATTGCTGATGCTTTTGCACTTAATAGCAACTTAAGAGTTTTACGCGCCCCACCCGTATGAAAAAGCTTGGGAAATGAAATAAAATTTAAAAAAGAAAAAAGATTCAGACATATTCACGTTAACGCGCGGAGGAGGAAGAAAACAGACAGAGAATATGAAGCGAGTGAAAAGAGCGAGTGGAATAAAACCCTAATTTTCCCAATCTTCCAAACGCGCCCTTTCCTCCACTCGCCCCTTCGACTCACTGCTTTATTTCACGGATTCTCAGTCTTCAGCATCGTCTATTTACTTCCAATGAGGTTTCTCTCTCCTTTTCCCTCTCCTTCGATTTATTTATTTGCTGTTTGGTTTCCGGGAAAGTTGAAGAAAATGAACAGGCGTAACTTTGAACTGATTTTCTCTCTGTTTTTACTCTTTTTCTTTTGCTTTTTAGATCGTGTTTAATGCTCACCGCCTAAATTTGGGTTCCCTTAGTGTCAAGTGAAGGCCAAGTGATGAAATTCGTACTTGATTTGAATCTGTATATACATTTTGAAGTTGGTAGAGCTGGAGGATATATATTAAAGAAAAAAGAATCAGAACAATAAAAAAATTGGTGAAATGGGAGTAACTTCATTAATCTTGTGATTGCTGAATTGAATATCTGAAATCTAAATCGAGCGGAAAGCATTACTATGCTCTTTATTATCAGCCAACGGTGGGTTTCTATAATCTGTTATACAATGCTCCTTAAAGCGAGATTTGCTGATGAATTAATAAAAAAAAAACTGGAGTTTGATAAAATGGACAATTAGTTATTGAGCATAATTTATACAATTCTTCAGTCTCATTTAGAAAATTTATGAATTTTGTTGGTTTTGAAATGAAGAAACTATAGATCAACCCAAAAAACTGATGACTTCTTTTGCAGATAATTTGCTTTTGGTGTGAATGTGATACTTGGTTAAAGTCTAGTTTATGTCAGAAGCCTTGCCTTTTTATTTTATTTTCTGTAGGTTTTTAGTTTTTCACTTTAATTAACAATATTAACAATATGTATCTAGAAATTCTTATTATTTTTCACGATATTTTTTCAGTATTTCCTTAAGATGATTATAATCTCTGGGTTAGCACGTATAGGTTCCTGATTTGCTTGTATGGGTTTGCACTAATATTGTTTTTGAGGTTAAAACTGATATTTGGAATAATATTGTTCATTTTATGCATAATCTTGTTGTAGTTTTATTTCTGGCTTCTGCTTATCTATTTTTGTTCAAAGTTTTGTGATTCTGAAGTTTATAATATAGGCAATGCAAGTTAGGAACTATTTCTAATGAACTATGTCTTGGAATGGAAAGAAAAAAGTGTTATTTGACACACACTTTAGTTGCTTCCAAGTCAAAGGTTTTGTCACTTTTGTTACCTTAATTACTTGTATATTGATGAAAGGCCATCAAGAAAACAGATGCCATTCACCAGCATTTGCAGCCACCACCAACAGAAATAGCTGTTGTGTGGTGGCAAAGAAATGATCTCAAGTTTCAGCGTGGTATGTGTTCTTAATGTATCATTTAATAAATTTTAAAGGCTAGAGTAAATATGTCTGTCTTTCAAGATTGTGATGGTTTTATTTGTCTTTTACAGGCACCGTGGACTATCTGGGCAAAGACTGAAGTTAATTCATGGAAGCATGTGTGAGTGATGGCTGGCAGGAATCAGCATTTGGTTCTTGATATGGTCAACCTCGAAGATAATGTGCCTCATGCTGAAACAATGGTTGAAAATATGGTTGACATTGTGGATGGGACCCCAAATGCAGATGGTGGAGTCAGTGATTTCCCGAAACAGAGTGTTGCAGTGTTTGAAGAGGACAGAGACTTTGAGCCCCGTAATGGTATTGAATTTGAATCGCATGAGGCAGCATACTCATTTTATCAAGAATATGCCAAATCAATGGGGTTCACCACTTCTATAAAAAACAGTAGACGTTCGAAAAAATCAAAAGAATTCATAGATGCCAAATTTGCATGTTCAAGATATGGAATTACACCTGAATCTGATGGCAGCAATAGTCGAAGATCAAGTGTGAAAAAAACAGACTGCAAAGCCAGTATGCATGTGAAAAGGAGATCGGATGGCAAGTGGATAATTCATGAATTTGTTAAGGAGCATAACCATGAGCTTTTACCAGCCTTAGCCTACCATTTTCGAATTCATCGAAATGTTAAATTAGCTGAAAAGAACAATATCGACATCTTGCATGCTGTCAGTGAACGAACAAAAAAGATGTATGTTGAGATGTCGAGGCAGTCTGGTCGCTGCCAAAATGTTGCCTTTGTTCGTAGTGATATGACTACTCAGCCAGAAAAAGGCCGAAACTTGGCTCTTGACGAGGGAGATGCCCAACTATTACTCGAGCATTTCAAGCGCATCAAGAAGGAGAATCCAAATTTCTTCTATGCTATAGATTTGAACGAGGAGCTGCGTCTGCGAAATTTGTTCTGGGTTGACCCAAAAAGTAGGGATGACTATATGAGCTTTAATGATGTTGTTTGTTTTGAGACCTTCTATGTAAAATACCATGAGAAATTGCCATATGCTCCTTTTGTTGGGGTAAATCATCATTGTCAGCCAATTTTGCTTGGATGTGCATTCATTGCAGATGAGTCTAGATCAACATTTGTTTGGTTGCTGAAAACATGGCTTAGAGCAATGGGTGGACAAGCCCCTAAAGTTATAGTTGCTGATATGGACAAAGCCTTGAAGTTAGCAATTGAAGAAGTCCTCCCAAATACTCGACATTGTTTTTCTCTTTGGCATATATTTGAAAAGATGCAGGACACTCTTTCTCATGTGATCAAGAGGCATGATGATTTTTTGACAGAATTCAACAAGTGCGTTTTCAAATCGTGGACAGACGAAGAGTTTGATATGAGATGGTGGACAATGGTCACTCAATTTGAACTACATGATGATGAATGGGTTCAGTCACTGTACGATGATCGTAAAAAGTGGGTGCCTACATACATGGAGAATACTTTTCTAGCTGGAATTTCTGCAACCCAACGGTCCGAAAGTATCAATTCTTTCTTTGATAAGTACATCCACAGGAAAATGTCAGTGAAAGAGTTCATGAAACAATATGGAATGATTTTGCAAAATAGATACGAGGAGGAAAGTATAGCTGATTTTGATACGTCCCACAAACAGGCTGCTATAAAATCTCCCTCTCCGTGGGAAAAGCAAATGTCAATGTTTTATACACATGCAATATTTAAGAAATTTCAAGTAGAGGTTTTGGGAGTAGTTGGTTGCCATCCCAAAAAGGAAACTGAAGATGAAACAAATGTCACATTTCGAGTTCAGGACTGTGAAAAGAATGAGTACTTTTTGGTGCAGTGGGACTCAACAAATTCAACTGTGTCTTGTTTATGTCGAATGTATGAATACAAGGGTTTTCTTTGTAGACATGCATTGATTGTTCTTCAAATTTGCGGTCTTTCAAGCATACCAGCTCATTATATAATGAAGAGGTGGACGAAAGATGCAAGGAGCAGGCAAGCTGCAGCTGAAGGATCAGCAGGTGTACTTTCTAGAGTGCAGCGGTATAACGCATTATGCAAAGTAGCCATTCAAATGAGCGAAGAAGGATCAGTGGGTGAAGATGTTTATAATATTGCTATCCGCACACTAGTAGAAGCCCTAAAGAATTGTGTCAATGCGAATAACAGCAACGACAGTGCTATGGGATCCGGTGGCCTATCCATGGCACAACATGAAGTAGAAGAAGAAAATCATGGGAACCTAGCTACTAAGTCAAGCAAGAAGAAGAATCCAATCAGGAAAAGGAAGGTCAGGCGTTGGATTGGTGGTTGAGCTGGCTTTTATCCTATATATGTTAATGTTATTTATGCTTCAGAAAAGAAAAAGGAAAATTTTTTAGTGTACTTTGCTTTTCAGGTGCAATCAGATGCAGATCTCATGATTGTGGAAGCACCGGATAGTTTGCAGCAATTGGTTTGTCCTACATAATTCCACTTCTCATTTACCTTTGATTATAATGCTCATGGTTTAGATTGGATGGAAAAACCATACTTAAGCCCTTGAAAATTTCTGCTTTTTTCTACTGAGCTTTCCTAGTGAAACTACGAACTGTTCAGACTCTTAACTTTAAATTTCTACTTTTTTAAAAATAACTTAAATATTACTTGTTAGAGACCTCAACTTGCAATTTTGCATTCATAAATAAATCTTCCATTCTGATGTGGCATTGCATGTAACAATCGGTGTCTAACAAGGTCTTCTAAAAGATTAGGGAGCATTTATAAGAATTTGAGGTGTCTAGTAGGTGATATCTTGTCATGATCAGTCTCTAATAAGTCGTATTAAACAGTAGAGACTATTGTGAATTTTCTATAGTCTCCAGGAAAGTTTTTGATAACCCAGGCTCCGCTAGATTGGGTTGCATCCTAAATTGTACTTTTTCTTTTTACCGTATTAAGCTTCATTTATGTGGAGAGCTGCTGTCTTTTATTCTCTTTTACTGAAAGAATGACGTGAACTGCAGAAATGCTGTAATAAGATATCAAACATGATTGTGCACCTGCTTGCTGGGGGTCTGTGTTGGTACTATTTAATCGGTGTTATAATGCTTACAGGACAATCTAGGCACAGATGGGATTACCCTCAGTAGTTTCTATGGTGCGCAACACAGTACACAAGGACTGGTAAACAAATTGGATTATTTATACTGTTCTATAGATATTTAGGTACAAAAGGTTACTTTGCTTGAGCTGTGACATACAAGCTCCTTCAAAAACCAATATGGTTACAATTGTTAACGTATTAAACTTGGTACTGCTTGCAGGTACAGTTGAATTTAATGGAGCCACCTCATGATGGTTACTATGTCAATCAACAAAGCATGCAAGGACTGGTATTTTTATTTTTTTTAATGTCAGATGACTAATATAGAGGCTTAAGAAATGCAATTTACATGATTAATTTCAATTGCCAAATTGGGTTTTTACTACAGGGACAATTGAACTCAATAGCTCCAAGCCAGGATGGTTTTTTTAGCACCCAGCAAAGCATGAGTGGGCTGGTATTGTATTTTATAACCACCAAAACTAGCTCATCTAGATATTTGAGTTGAGATATTCTCTGATTTATGTAAATTTATGTAGGGGCAATTTGATTTTCGACCTCCAACGAGTTACAGTTATAGCTTGCAGGTGACCTTGTAGGATATGATGTTAAAAATGGTTGTTTTCCTCTGCTTCTACATTTTATAATAGCCCTATCAATTCATTGAATATTTCCTTTCTTGATTTTAGGATGACTCCCATTTGAGGTCTTCACATTTGCACGGAAGTGCTTCAAGACATGGATAAGGATACAGTATTGTTTTTGTAGGTTTACCTGAAATCCTGTACTTTGTTTAGCAAACTAACATAAATTGACAGTTTACCTTTACGAGCAGGACGTGATTGTTTTGTAAAGTCAGAAATCACGGCCCTGTTGGAATACTTTAGTAACTCCATTTCTCGTATTCTAGTGTTGGTTTAACCTGCCATTCCCACAGGTGATTTATCATTTATTATACTCTGCATAATGGTTGTTGGCGGCATAAGGAACAGGAAACTCAGTTCTAATGTATTTGTTTCATTTGTCTATCATGTTATGAAAGCTGCATAGTAACCGGATATACATGAGAATGACCTTACTCGATAAGTTCATTCCCATTTGACAAGGAACTAGTTCCCCAAATGTTGTTTGACAAGTGTGATGCTGTTGTTTCTGTTGTTGATTTACTCATAGAAGTAGAAGGCCTCCTTAAAAATCCTGTTTAACACTTGCTGTACCTTTTAATTACACTGCGGCTGGTTTATACAGTTTGACTGTGTAAAGGTAGCAACATAAAAATATATTTCCTGCATTATCTTGAAGAAACTGTTCATTTCTTTGTAATTGTTGTACAAAATTTCTAGTTGGATTATGAGATTATTTCTCAGTATGCTGTCATTTCTGACTTCATTACCGGTGTTGGATTTTGCTTGTGCCATAAATCAATAGACCTATTCATTTGTTTATGTATGGGAGGGTGGGTAAGGGAAAGTCTATGTTCTAATACATTTAGATTATGTTTACTAAGATCACATATATTACACGGTAATGTAATTGTAATGGGATAAATTATGTAATGAAATAAGAACTATAATTTAATAGAATGATGCAAGTATCATGTTACCATGTGTGGATATGCAATATGAAGTAAATTAAAATTAGAGAAATGGATGAGAATAAAAGGATTAGGCACATAATCTTTTCAATTGTTACTGTTAACTTTCAAGAATGAAGCATTAAGCTTCGATTAATTATAATTACACATATTAAGCCGTTTGTTAACGAGATAAATACTCATTTGACATTATTCCACTATTTTGAGAATAAAAAGCCTTGTATTTTCTTTATAACAACATTTTTTTCAATTATAAAAAATGTCACATCATATGTAGATTTGAAATAAAAACACTACACCCTAAATTATAAACAATAGAGAGGGTAACTTATAGATTCTAAATGTTAAAGTACAAATCAGTTTTTTTTTTTTTTTTTTTTTTTTTTTTTTGACGGTTTAGGTTTGTTAAAAAAAACTCTTTTATGATTGACGTATGTATTATACAATCTTTTGGGTAATTTACCCTCATTTGAGTATGTATATCTTAAATGAATGGTTAATTCAAATAAAAAATGATATTCAATAGGAGTATATATGACTTAGATTCATATATTGAGATATGGTTTAGCATTTATTGAATAAGCTGCATAATTAGAAAGAGATATAACATTAGCGTAGGAAATTGAGTTTTGGAAGAAAAATAATAAGAGTAAATTAGTTATGCACATAATCTATTTAATGTGTTCTTGGTCCTAGTAATTTACCTAAAACATCAAATGTATAAAAAACAGAGGGAGTACATGATATTATCTGTTTGACGCATAAATGACGTGTAGTGGAAGACATATTCTATTATTTTTTAGTAATTATTTTTTTATATTAAAGATTCAATACATTAAATTATGCATTCGGTAATAATATAATGCATTTCAATTCTACTATACATTCATCAATACATTAAAAACAATCTGATATTTTTTTACTAATGGTTCGTATATATTTAATCAAAATGGCAAGTTCATGTTTATAAGAAAAATAATG
Source organism: Euphorbia tirucalli (assembly GCA_039660915.1). Lineage (NCBI taxonomy): Eukaryota > Viridiplantae > Streptophyta > Magnoliopsida > Malpighiales > Euphorbiaceae > Euphorbia > Euphorbia tirucalli. The sequence continues at coordinate 60,997,997 of CM077632.1, forward strand.
AAAAATCCAGCAGCCGTTTGTTTTCAAGAAAATATTTTCCTTACGTTCCAATTTTGTAATGTAAAAGGAAGGTAAGCTAAAGCAAACTATTTGATAAATAAGTGAAAATAATTTTTCATTTTGCGGATGGGAATTATTTTACGGAAGAGAGAAAAAATACAAATGAATATATGGAATGGTAATGAGAATATTCTATTTTTAGTTGCATGTTTAGATAAAAGTTGCTAGAGAATGGGAATGGAATTCCCCGTTACATTATTTCTGGTTTGGAGGTTCTCATAGTAAGGTAAAGTAGTTGTAAAAATATATCTATATTTGTTTTGAAGAGTAAATGATGGGTATAATAACTCCTGGTAAATCTATGGATTGAAGGAAGTGATTATTTTAACACCCCAAATTGGAGTGTTTTCATGGTAACATGTATAATTGGTACTTGATTACCCTTTATCTTTTTTCTCATTTCAACTTGTGTTCCTAAACCTTGATTATATATATAAAGATTATAATTGCAATTTTCATAAACTTTACATTATTAAATCATGAGTTTATCTTACCATGAATACAAACACAACATAATATTTCATATGGCCCACCTCATTTATCATATTTTATCATACTTCATTAACGCATAAAACAAACAAAATATTAATAAGAATCACTCATTCTCTATTACCCCACATCAATCAAACTCATTCATGCAGTTTTTTTTCCATTATCCATTACACACGTTATGTTAAATATATCAAAAAAAAAAAAAAAAAAAATCAAATATCCAACCATCATTTATTTACGGCAAATACTATTATTGGTTGCTTTTTTAATGAATTGTACATTAGATTTTATAACTTCATACTTCGTATAGATTATAATATAAAATACTATATTATTATTTTAGCTACTATTATTATATATTAGTAACAATACATCTTTTTTTAATTTTAATTAATTTAAAACGTAAGTAAATAAAAAAAGTACTCCTATCCAAGATTGAATCAAAGAGAATTATTAAATGGCGAATCCTGTTTTAGTTGTATATCATTTCAATTCCGATTCTGATTATAAGATCCGGACTCAAACCAAATGCTATTTTAATTTGTCTCGATTAGACAAAGAAAATTATATTTAAAAAAAAAAAGATATTTTCACAAACAAAATAAACGGATGCGGGTGCTAATATATGAAATTGAATCTAAGGGGACTTCCCGTTAGTAGCATCTTTTCAAGAGTTTGGCATGTGTGTAACAGATGTTGTGTCAGTTACTTTGTTAGTTTTTTCTGCTTTGCTCTGATTCTCAACGAAACTATTCTGTTTGTTTGCAATTTTTTAATAGAATCCTAAAAAATAAATAAAATTAATTTCCATAAGCCAACCGGCAAAAATGCACATCTTTATTATTGTAAAAAGAATTTTCTAAAAATAGCGAAAAGTATAGGAAAAGTTCTCGATTCGTGGGTTCAATTTTTGGTGGAATACGGCAGGCACTGTTGTGGTGGCAGTCGCACAAAGACCAGTAGAAGAATGCTTACTATATCTTCTCATTTCGTCCTAGCCCTAACTCCAATATTCCTATGCCAATGTCTATGGTTCCCTTTCGCTTTCGAACGCTTTTCTCTCTTACCTCATCGCTCCATGTACGTCTCTCCCGCCCCCTCCTTTGTCTCTGCCTCTTTCTTTCCTTTCTTTATACTTCACGCATACTAAAATGATTTCATTTCTCTTTGTTGCATGTAGAGGACCGGAATCAACTCCAGACCATGGCTTGCTGGAAGTTCTCGATGTTACAATGTCTTCCAGTCGACGGAGGCATCGCTGTTGAAATCGGAGCAGGAAGATAGCAATGGAGTTGCTGCTTCAAGTTCGGCTTCCGATAATGATGAACTACTCCTAATTCGTCGCCAGTTTGATGCTGCCAAGCAGAGTTTTCTCAGCATCCCTGCGGCCCTTAAGGAAATGCCCAAAATGAATCCTGAAGGTTTTCTATAACATCTTAACCGGGTTTATTCTTCATTTCGTCCTCCTCTTCTTTTTCCGTGACTTTTAATTCCCCGTTTTTTCAACTGTCATTTTTATTAAAATATACATACTCCTTGCTGGATTAATTAGGCATATATGTAAATAAGAACGTGAGAATGGACACCGTTCAAGTCTATGGATTTGATTACGACTATACATTGGCTCATTACTCGCCTAACTTGCAAAATTTGATATATGATCTTGCGAAGGAGCATATGGTTAATGAGGTTAGTTTTTCCAGTATGCCGTGTTTTAATTGTTAGTGCGACTTTGGAATGAATTTCAAATAATTGTTCAATTATTAATTTATTGCCAATTGCTCTTGTTGCAGTTTAAGTATCCTGAGACATGTGTGAATTTCAAATATGATCCGACCTTTCCCATCAGAGGTCTCTACTATGACAAGAAAAATGGGTGTCTTTTGAAATTGGATTTTTTTGGGTCGATTGAGCTTGATGGATGCTACTATGGCCGGCGAAAGGTATGTTTATGCTTGTTGTCTCTGCTGATGTTTTCTTGTAGTAGATGTTTGTAATTGGGCATTTGAAATACCTAAATTTTTACAATTATTAAGTATTTTAATGCCTTTTTTTTTATGATCTACTCTAACTCAGAATGATGATTTGCACAAGATCCATATGACTTTATTCTTCACTGTTCAGTTGTGGACATAGGATATGAGTGAACGTGTGTTCATTTTCAGACTTTATCTAAATTCGTTTCTAGCTTGGCTATATAAAGACTAGATTGTTTCATGTCTTATCAAGAATCTGCATAAATGTAAAATCTTTCTTAATTTGGTTTTCATTTATTTATTATTGCTGAGAGTTCCATGTATAAATAACTTAAGCGATGACTCCAGACATCTTACCTCTCGGCTGCTACTTGGCTTCTATAATACAGAGGACTTCCCTTACTCTCCCTCTTTTATTACTTCACGCCTGTCTCATTTAGTTGGACAGGATTAGTCCCCCCAACCAGCAAAGCGAGACTGATACAAAGATCAAAATCATAAGTATCTTCCCAAGAATTATAGTAATCAATGAAATAACAATGCAATTTGTTGATTTGGTGGGAAAATGATGTGAGGGGTTTCATGTAGGCTTTAGATCATTATTCGATGCTGTTTCGGCATTACATGTATTTTAGTAAGAGTGTTTTGGCAAAGTCTTCATTTCTGGAAGGATGGTTTGAGTAGTAGAACAGGTCTTAAACTTAGTGTCTTTTTGTGTCTCTGTATGTAAAATATATATATATATATATATATAAAATATCTCCTATAAAATAAGTATGCTCTTGTAACAGGTGAAATGTCATATGATTTTTCAAGCAATGAAACTTTTTGACATTATTAAGTCTATAAAGCTCGTGGCTCAATTTTCAGCAAACAAAATTCCATTTTATGCTCTTGTTATTTATATGACTGAATTCTAATTGTAGACCATTTTGAGTCCATTATCTTTTATTATTTCCTTTGCTACTTGGACATTTTTATAAGGGTCTGGGCCAAAAAGTATAGTTTCAGATCTTGCTAGTGGGCTAATGGCAAGTTTCAGGCTTCAGAGCTTCTTAGAGCATATAAGTGAGGTTGGTAGTTTATCTTGTTTGCTAAATTTAACTTTGATATCTTGTAGATGATCGAATCTTTCATTCATCATTTAAACGTTTAAGTTCTACCAAGACCTTGCCCTTGATCCATAAAAACTTTATAGCCATGGATTCTTTACTGGAACTACATTGCCTTGTTCTGAAAATATTATAGTGTCATTGTATATTAATGAAGTGGACTCCGAATGTCTTTAATGCAAATACCATTACTTATCATGTTTTACTTTTGCAGCTTAGTTTGAAGGAGATACAACAGATATATGGGACACGACATATTGGTCGTCAGCAAGCTCGTGCACTTGTTGGCTTGATGGATTTCTTTTGCTTTAGTGAGGTTAGTTCCACGTCATTTTTCACTGTGATCATGAGATAAATGAATAGTTGATTTCTGTTCTGTACTGTCTTTTTGCAGGCTTGTCTTATTGCTGATGTAGTGCAATATTTTGTTGACGCTAAGCTGGAATTTGATGCATCATACATCTATGAAGATGTAAACAGTGCGATCCAGCATGTTCATCGAAGTGGGTTGGTTCACAGAGGCATTCTTTCTGATCCTTGTAAATACCTTGTAAAAAATGTACGTTCCAGCTTCTCCACATATTTTGGCTGTAGTACCATTGTAATCAATTCTTTCCATTAAGTTGTGTGTTTTTGTTCTACTGAAGATCGCTGACTTGTTATTAATTGTGTGGATGTTGCAGGGCCAGTTGCTTCACTTTCTTAGAACACTTAGAGAGAAGGGAAAGAAGCTCTTTTTGTTAACTAACTCTCCTTATTATTTTGTGGATGGAGGCATGCATTTTCTGTTGGAGGTAATTAGGGTTCATATGAAGATTGTTATGGACCTGTGTTTCAACTTTCAAGTAAAAAATCATAAAATTTCAAACAATGTGAAGTTCAAAATAAAATGCCCCTTCATTTCATGTTAGGAATCCAATAATTATTATCTACAGATGTTAAAAGCAAAAGATAAATCTGATCCAGTATGTAAGTGAGTTTCTTTACTGTAAACAAAATGTCTCACATATATAAGAAGCCACATAACTCCCTCACTAAACAATGTGGGATATTGAACACACCCCCTTCATGCCCAATGAAACATATATTCATGGGTGGCCCAACGTCGCAAGAAGGCTCTGATGCCATGTAAACAAAGGCCTAACTCAACCCAAAAGGTACCTCAAAGGGGGAGGATTGCCTCTCATATATAAGAAGCCACATAGCTCCTTCACTGAGCAATGTGGGATATCTAACATGTACCACTTTCATAAACTAAATGATAACTCAAGTGGCGTAGGAGATAGTTGACTTGCTGGTTCAGATTTTCCCTGTCTGATCATTTAAACTCTCTCTCTCTCTCTCATTATAATATGGATGTTGTCACTTGTCGTTATTGACCCTGATATCTTATGTTGTCAATTATTATTAAGTTTCCTTGCCTCCCTTTGACTGTGACTTTGTCTTCAGGGTTCTATGGGTTGCAGAGACTCATGGAGGGAGCTTTTTGATGTTGTGATTGCTCAAGCTAATAAGCCAGAGTTCTACACATCTGATCATCTATTCCGGTTAGAATCAACAACCTCTGAAGTTCCTTACATTTATTAGATTATGGTAGCTGGGATCAGAACCGAACTTTGGTATTTTCTCTTGTCCTTTGACCGTTTGACGACTAGCATTCATTATTCCTAGGGCTATATGAGGCGGTCTTGAGTGTTGTAGAATGGATAAATAAATTTATTAAATTCTGAAAAATGGGAATGTTAAGTTTTATTTCGCAGATGACTGTCATAGAACCCCGTCAGTTATTATGGTGGCATCATTGATCTTATTGATTCCTTGGGGTTTGATATAAGTGGCAACTATTTCATTTTATTCTTTGTTATTTCTTGGGTTTGAGTTAGTCTGCTTCTCATTGTTGAAGGGAGGCATAACGAGACAGTATATATTGCTCCCTGATCCCCTATAGGCATAGCCCAAGTTAAAGATCTCTCTGCTGCTGACATTCTCACTTTATTCATTCTGGTAGGTGGAACAATTATAGGTAATTGTATATCTATGATCTTCGTTCTGGTAGTACTAAGCGGCACTTTAAAGCATCAGAATCAGTACAGATGAAAATTTGAAGCAGAAGTTTCATTCCTCTTTTTTCTTAAATGTTTTTGTTGATGAGTTACTTGCCTTCAAGCTGCTGGAGATGGTTTCAACTATCACATTTGTTGAAACTCAAACATGGTAAATAGTAAAATAGAAAAGGAAACTTCTGATGGTGATGGTGTGTCTTACCAGACTTGCCAAAATAATATTTTCTGTTGTCTATTCCATTTTTCTCACTTGCCTTTCCTGGATTTGATTTCTATATTGCTTTACAAAGAATTCCATCCTATGCTATCATGTAATTTTGTGATCTATCTCTTGGAACATTATTGTAGCTGTTATGACACAGAGAAGGACACACTGACTTATACAAAGGTGGATTCGTTTCTTCCAAATAAAGTCTATTACCATGGTTGCCTCAAATCTTTTCTCCAAATTACTAAGTGGAAGGGTCCCGAGGTACATATACTTTTTTGTGTTTTACTGTCTTCCAATTTAGAAAAGTTCATTACAGGCTGATAATGAACCATAGTTAGCAAGAGAAAAAGCTCAGAATTTTTCCTTAATGAGAGTTAAACTCTTGTACTTCTAATCATAACTCTGTAAGGTTGAGTTACATGTGTAATCTATTTGATTTAGGGAAAAGAATAACATACCTCTGATGGTTGCTTATATCCTGCGTCTTCATATTTACCTTTTTCTTTTAAATTTGCTTCAAGACCATTGATCTTTTAGCCTGTTTTGCTGTAAGAAATTTATTTTTAAAATGGGTTTCTTCATCTTATCATCCTTTACCATTTGTGTTTGGGAAGACTTGAAGTTGAGAGTAAAAACAAAAAGGGTTCAATTTGAGAATTTTGATGTATGCTTTCAACCTTTTTGATTGAATGGTTTGTCTTTTATGATTTTTCTATGAGAACAAATTTGAGGGATATTTGATGAAGGAAAAGAAACTAGCAGGCTAGTGTTTTTTTATTAATAAATTTCAATTTGCTAAAAAATAAGTTAGAAGGTAAATTTTTCAATCTTTTTGTTCTACAATAGATGGTGAACAATGCGTTTTAGCCTGATGGAATTGGAGTTATCTTAGAGGCTCTGAGGCTGCAAGTTCCTATTTTGGACAGAGCCCTACAAAGTATAAACCCATAAAAAAAGTGGCAAGCAAAAACTTCTTGGATTAGTAAAATAATAAGGCTGGGAACAAATTTCAGAAGTTGAAAGCATTTATTGAGTTGATGAACCTACTGCACAGCTTAGTTAACTCAACAAGGTGGATATATGCAAGAAGTATTTTCTTGCCAAAGCATTGCTTAAGAAGGAATCTTCCCTCTCCCTCTCCCTCTCCCTCTGTCTCTGTCTCTGTCTCTCTCTGTGTTTGTGTTTTTTTATGTGGTCTCTTTTTGTCATTTGTAGGTGATGTACTTTGGTGATCACTTATTCAGTGACTTGAGGGGGCCCTCAAAGGCTGGTTGGCGCACTGCAGCCATCATCCATGAATTGGAAGTATGTACTACTATATCCTTTTAGATTGTGTCGAAATGCATGAAGCAATCCTTTCAAACGAAAATTTTGGTCGAGTTGATATTCTTTCTTCATATAACGGTTTACTGGAAGAGTGGTTGACTTGTAATCTTTTTATATGTCACTGAAATGGTTTACTGGAATGTTCTAATTTTTGCTCTTTGTGTAGGGGGTTTTGAAAGCTTTATCTTTTCCTTTTCGTTTTGGGTATTAGCATTTGTTATCTAGGTCACCATGGTTGTGAAGGGTTTTTCTATTCCCTGTTTTTTCTGTTGCCCTTCTTTTTGCTGTACTCTCTTCTGACTTCTCTCTTTCTCACTCACTGAGTTTTATATGCACATTCAATTTCTCTTCTTCATGTATCATCCTATCTCTGAAAGCCTCTGTTGAGATGTGGTGTTTGGTATGTTCCTTTGTATAACCTGGAAGTTACATAGCTATGCTTCTTGTCATTTAACATGCTGCCTCCGATATCTGTTTATATGCTTGATTTGTTCTTGGTCAGATGTGACACATTCACTCTGTGAAAACACCTACTATCTCCCGCGCTTCCAATAAGCATTGGAAATAAGTATATTAACTGTTTTAAAATTTAATCCTGCAAAAGCTGAAAGTACTTTGCACGATCCTAGTGCATCGTAAATATCATATGCTAAACAGTGACTGAGGAAGGTTTTCTTTTTCAAATACTTCGTGTCAAGGGTAAAAATGACCTTCTCACCCTTGTTTTTAAGCTGCATCATGATCATTATTTAATGTGAACATATGTTTCTTGCTAAGTTCCTCAAGAGAACCTCTAATCGGAACCTTCCTCAAATTTTGCTTGTGAAAGCATTGTGTATTTCTAACATTTCGATTTGGTCTTTGTTTCCTGGTCAGAGATTGACTGAGATTTGTAACTGGATTATGTTCAGTAGTCTGCCTTTGCCACCTATTTTAAGATTAAAGGCCCAAGATGAGAAATTTGCAATCACACAGACTAATATTCAGGGAAGATGTTTTTTTTCCTTTTTCACTCTTGTCCAGTCTCACAGGAAGGTAATAGCTGTAACAATATAGGTGACAGACTACTCTAAATAGTTACGTACTTTCCGAGTTCTTTAGCACTTGGAAACAGATGGCATTATCAAACGATAAAATAATTGAAAAATAGTTCAAACAATGAAAGAATAAAACTAGTGACTGATGAAAAAAAATGACCAACTACATATCAAAATGCTGGTTTTTCGGCAACAGCCACCCTTTTCCTATGCATGAACTATTTATAGATATGATTAACCTTTCATCTCTCACCCTGGTCAATAGTGGTTAAGTTCAAGAGTTTTCTGTCATTCCCAGTTATATGCTTGTCCTCAAGTGTGGAATTGCTTTAACTAATGGCCATTTCCATTAGCTTCTTCAAAAGAAGCATCTGCTGGAGACTGACCAACCAAGTGAACTAGAACCTTTTCTTTTTTGAGGATAACTGAGCTTAATCTAATGGCCCCTAAGCTGCCTAGCCATTTAAATAGGACAAGTATGTGAATAAAATCCCAGATAATAGAAACTCCACTTAATGGCCCAATTATCTGTTCACCATTAATCTGATGTTTATTTATTGCAGAGTAGTTCTGGAATACAAACCTAGACTACTAATCTGTTCATCATTTATGGAAATGAGATGTGCTCTTGAGTTACTGCTGCTAAAATAAGTTGGGGGCCAAGGTTGCCTCAACTGAAAGGTGGATACTTGAATCCACCAGTACATGAAAAGAAATCTTGAATTTCTCGCAAGCCAATTGTGGTAATCCATTCCTAATCTCAAAATGAAATATCACGTCACTTTCCAAATGCAAGGAAGCTAAAAGCGCATTTACCTTATCCTGGGTTCTTATATAGCAGAAGTGCTAATAGCATGGGAAATTCAAAACAAAGGAGCCTCTGTTTGTTGGTTCCACTCATCTCTCATTCCATGAACTTAGAAAACTCTTAGACTAATTAGATAACATTGTAACATTGACGAGTCTATTATGATTGAACACAACTTGTCCTATCTTCTTTCATTTTTAATGTGGCAAGTCTTCTTGAGGAAAGATGGAGTCAATGCAAAGAGTAAAAAATGAAGAACAAATATTTAAGTTTATGACAAATATTTGTTGTACAGTGTAGGTGCAGAATTTGCGGACTAGTTTTCTTGACATAATAACTAGCTAGATTGGAAATCAATTTTGCCACATACATATTCATTGTGAACATTTTCAGGATGGTCGGGCAAATAGGTGGGGAGAGATAGTGGTGCTTTGGCTATTTTTATTTGTTATTAGGAGTAAGATGAAAAACTGAATTGGCTCTTTAGAATCTATTGTTACAAGCGTGTTTCTACTGAAAATAGTAGGGGAAAACAAAAGGTTTTACACACTAAAATTCAGTTGATCAAAAAATTATATTTTTTAGGATGTTGTGATCAAGAATGATCTGTATTCATAGTTGTAATCATGTTTTGCTTCCCTTTAAGTTGAGTTATCATGTTCGCTTCTGCACCTGCCAGTTTTTGTCATCACCAAATTTTTGCAATTTAAGCTTATTCCTTGTTCACTTATTTTGGGCATTTTCTTACTGCAGAGCGAAATAAACATACAGAATGATGATAGATACCGTTTTGAACAGGTATATTCTTTTATTTTGCTTTTTGGTCGTTAATTATTGGCAATTTGTTGTTTTTATGCCCTGCTGAATCTACCTTAGGACACATCTCTTCAACGTAATATAGTTTGGGTGTTTTATAAGATTGAGCATGGTGTAGACTGCTTTTATTTTGATATTTATTGTAGTCAGTGATAGTGTGAGAGATATGATACAAATAGGGGGATAAATGGGAATTTTGAGCAGAACTGGAGAGATCTAAGAGTTGCAGGAGAGTAGAAGTATAAGGAAAGAAATGAGCTCTTAGAGTTACTTTTTGGCAATCTATCTTTTTCTGTTAGGTTATTTTTGGTCACTCTGAAGTTGTTTCCTTAAGTGGGGACAAGACTAAGGATAACTGGACTTGATAGCTGTACATGGTATAATACCAAATATTCTTTGTAATGTTATTTCTTTAATATATCTGAAGGCATGACGTCCATGAAGGGCTAAGCCTGTCGAACTTTTATTTGCCTCAATCTCTAACATATTTTTCTCGTTCGGCTGGTATAAAGTTTAATTCTATTCAGAAAAGATCTGTCTCGTTAATTGCATATAATGGTTCACATGACTTCTCATATGTTTCATAATCAGTCAATAACTTCAATTATGATGATTAGCTGTTTACTCTACTTTGGTTTATTACCGGCCTCGTAGGTCTCTGTTACATATGCCTTGTTATTGCATTTGGAATATACAGTGTCGTTTTGTGTGAATTGTAACCGATGACAATTCTTATCTCGGGCCACTTTTCTGCTGTAGGCAAAGTTCCATATTATACAGGAACTGCTTGGCCAATTGCATTCTACAGTAGCTAATGGCGAGAGGAGTGATTCATACCAACTGCTTTTTGAGGAGCTAAATGCAGAGAGAAAGAAGGCGCGAGAAGCAATGAAGAAAATGTTTAATAAGTCTTTTGGAGCCACTTTCCTAACTGACATGGGTCAAGAATCGGCTTTTGCCTATCACATCCACCAATATGCAGATGTTTATACTAGCAAGCCGGAGAACTTTATGCACTATTCACCTGAAGCATGGCTACACACACCCTTCGACATCAAGATCATGCCACATCATTTGAAGGTAATTTAAATTGTTTTCCTAATTTTGTAGTTGGTAGTTTGTCTTGACTGCATTGGGATGTCTTAATCGTTCCTGTTTTCTATTTAATGTGTGTATCAATTTGTCTTGTGGCTTATTATATTGGTAGAAATGAAAATGAAAAGCATGATGTGTTTTCATATTCTTTCCCTATCTTTAGGCATCCATATGCTACTTTTTTGAATGGCATAGTTTGTATTTGTGTCTCCTTAGGCCATTTCCAAATTTTGCTGAATTCTATCACGGCTCTTTCTTTTCTTGCTCTTATTTGAAGAAACGAAAACAACACTGTTATCATAAATTGATTCTTTGGAGTTCTTTTATTTCCTATTATCAAACTTCTCACGTTCATATTTCTATACTAGAATTTATAATGGAGTGTAAAGTCTCCTTGTGTAGCCATCAAAGTGTCATGTCAGCATTGCATGGATATGCGTCAATATCATAGAATAACAATAAGAATATGTAACCATTCCCTCTTTAAAAAAGGAAAGAAAGAATTAAAAAAAATATTGCCAGTTTTTCTGTCTGAATTAGCATAGACACGACATTTTCTTGTAGATTGCTATCAGGATGTTTAAGGTTGTTTGATATATTTCATTGCATATACATAGATGGAATGACCTGCAAAACTCATTCTCGTTTCATCTGTACTCATTTATTTTGTGTGGATGCATTACCAAGTTCTTATCCTGAGATTTATGAATTCCATTTATTTCTATTTCAGGTTCCAGCAAGCTTGTTCAAGAAACAATAGATTTTATGACCATACATGATTTTGCCAAATTTTCCAGTTTAACTGGCTATGTTCACTTTGTTCAATGCAATTGGAAGGTACCAAAATGGTTCATATGGTTGGTTCCCTCTCTCTTTGTACCTGTGAGGGAAGGCACAGAAAATCAGTTTTTTGCTTCATCGGCAGTCATCCTTAATTGATTCATTTAGAGCATTTTTTTAATTATGAACATGTTCGTGTATGTTGAGGCAGTCAAAACTGAACAAGATTAGAATATGGTTAGAAAAACTTTTTCACCTAGAATGGCAACTGTATATACATTTTACTATCTTTTCGTAGGGTGGTCTCGAAGTGCCTTTGTAAAATTTTTTATGATGTGGCATTGCTTTGATAAATTTGTCTAGGAGTGCATTTTTGGTTTATGATGCTTGAATTTTGTTTCAGATTAGGTGAAAATTCAACTTCTAAGATGGTATTTGGGAAGTCTTAGTCCTTGTTTGGTTGGAAGGGAAGTAAGAAAGGAAAGGAATGGGAAAACTTATATGGATATTTATTTGGCAAGGTACATATTCCATATTTCATGTATTTGGATATATGTATGTTCTGAGGAATGGCACCTAGTAAATGTGCCATGAAAATTGATACAAAGGAATATGATATCGTGCAATTAATACGAATTTTTGGAAGAAGTTTTTTTATATAGTTTGAGATTTCCTGTGTAGTTTATTCCTTGGGTTATGATTTGTGTTTGAACTCTTCATTCCTTGGCGTATCATTCGAAGACAATTGGAGCTGTTAGATAAAAAAAAAATTAAAAGAAAACCCTACAAAGAATCAATAGTAGGACTGAAAAATACAAAGAGTGTGTTCCCTATGAATTAGTAGACTACTTATTTTCATGATAGCATTAGTCAACCAATTGAGCTACAATAGCTTGTTCTCCATTAACTAATTACAACTTGTAGAATTTGAACGTTGTTGTGACAGGTGTTTATACAAGCAGTTGTGAAGCTTGTTGTAAAGAGTTTTGTCACTTGATCCGGTGAAAAAGTGTCACGTGGTCTTACTCTTGGACATAGGTTAGGTTTTGCCCAACTTCTATGGAAACCTTTGTGACATTCATCTTCCAAACTCCACTCTTTATGTTAGTGCTATTTAATTTGTTTAATGGCATTTAATTTTTGTAGACATTTACTATATGCAAGCACTCATATTAGCACATTTTACTATCTTCAAAATCTACAAAAGGAATTCTTATTAATCTTATTCACCCCTCAAATATATTTACATATTATTACTTACATTGTAATAAATTAATATTGTTTTGCACTAAAACAAAGAGTTTAGAAGATTACAAGTATTTTTTTTTTTTGTATAAGTTGGATATATTTTAATCTGTATCTTCTCTCTAAAGTCACGTCTTGAAATTGTTACTTTGATTCTTTTCCTGCACAAGAATATCACCACACAACACTTTTTCATAGGCTCAGGTGATAGACTCATCATATCAAATTTTTGCTGGTGCTTGTAATACCATACATGTCATAATAAAGTTTCAAATTCTACTAGTTGTTATTAGTTGTATAGAACTAGCCATTGTACTTCAATTGATTGGCTAATCCTATCATGAAAATAAATAGTCTACCAATTCATAATGGACACACTCTTTGTATTTTTTAGTCCTCTTAGTCGTGTGCAATTATTTGTAATTTTTCTTTTTCTCTAACAACACCAATTGTCTTTGAATGAAATGTCATTCTTCCTAAACCTTTTCCAAATAATTTCTTCGTCTTCAAATATGTTTCCTTCTAATTAATCTAAATAAAATGATAAATCATTTTGAGTTTAATCTTAGATTTGATTTTTTCAAGTTAATAAACATATTAATATGGAAAAGCTTTATCTATTTTCATTGAACCTTGATTCAATGTTATGTATATACGAGGCACAACCAATTCAATGTTATTAATTACATGTGATGTTTACATTGCCGTTTACTATTTATTTATATTATTTATAAGAAACTGGAATCACAAGCTTTATAAATATAATACCGTATACTTTATAAAAAAAAATAAAACAAAATGATATAACATATCTGTTTATTTTACAGAAAATATTATTCTGGAAACTTGTTTCCTTATTTCCTTGTTTTAGCGAATAAAAAAAAAAAAAGTCAATAAAAAACATTTTTATAGTAACCAAAAAAAACTTTTTGAAATAAGAGAAAATATATTCTTATCTCACAAAGTAAAAGTTATTCATTGGAAGAAAAAGAAAACACATTAAATATACTTAATTATCACAATTATTCAACCACTCTATTTTTATTTATAGAGAAATATCAATATTACAGGCCAAACAAATAATTAAAGTTTTATATAGAATTTTACTTGGTATGATAACTAGGGCTATCAAAATGGGTTCGCGTGTCATGTTCGTATCGTGTTGACACAATTTGGTGACACTTATAAGGTCACCCATATATTAAATGGGTTGATAGGACACGACACTATATTATAACGGGTTGACACTATTAACATGTTCAACCCATTTATTTAAAAATAGATTATTTATAGTAACAAAAAAATAGATTATTTATAGATCAATTCAATATTGAACCACATTATCTATAAAAATAACAATTATACTTCCAAAAATAAATCAACATAAATTTATCGACTCAATTAAACATGCAACTTTGCAAATAGGCAATAGAAAGTAAAAATTAGTTTAAATTTTTGCATTTTTACTAATTAAACAATATCTGGTGAAACTTTTACATCTCATTTAGGCAATCCCTCTGAAACTGCAATTTCTACATCAAAAGCCATAATAGCTACTAGCCTAGTATAGTCCAAAAAATATCCATTAAATCACAATGAATAAGGGTTTGGAAGTATTGAAGAAAGAATAAATTTATACTATCAGCTCTCAAGTGCAAATGATAGTGTTAATCTTCATATTAGTCAAAATTACTAATTTGTTAAACGGATTATACGGGTTCATGGGTTGACTTGTAACCCAACCTGTTTATCTCGTGTCGTAAAAGTGTCGACTTTTTTCCGACACTAACTCTCATAAACTCAACTCTAATTCGTTAAATTCCTTGTTAAACGAATCGTGTTATTGTTTCACCACCCATTTTGATAACAATGTTTTTCATTCATGCTTTGATTATTTGCAAGGACTAAATTCTAGTAAAAAAAAAGTTGAGGATTCAAATCACACCAAATTATAATTCACGGGCCAAAATATAATTTGGGTAAAATATACGGGCTAAAATATTATATATATCTGTCCTCCTGTTTACTGGTATACGAAACCTAACCAAACCTAATCCAGTAATGGTTGACCCGATTCACCTCTTGGCTACTCACAAAAAACTCCCATAACGTTCTGGTTCATCTTTGCCGCAAGCAAGCTCCCAGTTTTTCTCAGATCACACCTCAAATTTCAAAACCAAATTGGGTTAATCATTGATTGGGTCGCCGCTGCTCTAACCGGTTCGCCCAATTTCAGTTTTTCTGCTTCTGTAAGCGTCTCTCTCGACTAAGTATGATCTTTGTTTTTGATGAATCTTTCAAATTTTAGTAATTTTGTTTCTGTGTAGTTACGAAATTTATTAACTTGATGTGTTGCACATTTTAATTGTTAAATTTATTTTATAAAACCTAAAATTTGTTATAATGGAGCAGAATTAAGCTTTGAAGAAGAATGGAATCACCCAATTCAGGGCATAAACTTGACATAGGATGGAACCATTGTGAGTCTTTGAAAGAAGGGGGGAAAGTACATATTAAGTGTAACTATTGTGGTAAAGTGTTTAAGGGGGGTGGAATTTACCGATTCAAGGAGCACCTCGCCGGCCGGAAGGGTGGTGGTCCGGCTTGTCAGAGAGTTCCTTCCGATGTTAGTCTATTGATGGAACAGACTTTAGATTCTTTTTCTGTTAAGGCAATCACTAGGCAAAGTGTTAAACAGCAAAAACAATCTTTTGTTTCAGAATCAGATGGTCAAGGATTTGAGAGTCCTCCTCAAGTTGTAACGCCTAATCAAATTGTACTGCCTCCTGCTACTCCTAGTACTCGCCAAAAGAAAGATACTGCTTGGAAGTATTGTCAAATGATCCAAAGTGACGACAGAGTTCATATTAAATGTAATTACTGTGCTAAACTGTTTAAGGGTGGTGGAATTCATAGGTTCAAAGAGCATCTTGCTGGTCGAAAAGGCGCTTCGCCTATTTGCTATCATGTTCCTCCTGACGTTCGTTCATTGATGCAGCAGAGTTTAAAGGAGGTTTGTGGAAGGATAAAGAAGAAGCGAAAAGTGAACAATGTTGGTTCTCCTGCTACTGATCCTGCTTCTGTAGATCCACTTGTTAACCATCCGGTTGAAGATGGTTGTGGTGATGAAGGTGATGATGATGAGTATTGTGTTGATGCTTCTGGTGTCCTTGAAGCCAATCCAAATGTGTCATTGAATGAGGAGAATGGTGTGAATAGTGGGAAGTTGGATTCAAGGAAGAGGGAAAGAGGTAAGACTTCTGTGGCTGGTATGGATCTCCTAAATGCTGGTGATTTGAAAATGTTAGAAAAGCCAATTCACTTGACCATCGGGCGCTTCTTATATGATATCGGAGCAAATCTTGATGCATTGGACACAGTTTATTTCCAACGGTTGATTGATACACTGTCCTCTGGAGAACCAGGGCTGCTAGCACCGTCACATCATGAACTTCGCGGTTGGATATTGAAGAAGTTAGTTGAAGAAATAAAGAATGATATTAATCAGTATAGAAAAATATGGGCTAAGAGTGGTTGTTCTATTATGATTGAAGAATGGAAAACAGAAAGTGGTAGAACTGTACTCAACTTCTTGGTAAATTGCTCTCAAGGAACTGTTTTCCTTAGATCTGTGGATTCGTCGAGTGTCCTATATTCTATAGATGCTCTGTATGCATTTGTTAAACGGGTAATCGAAGAAGTGGGAGTCGCTAATGTTCTGCAGGTGATTACTAATAACGATGAGCATTATAGTGTTGTTGGCAAAAGGTTGATGGAAACTTTTCCTTCTCTCTTTTGGGCTCCTTGTGTGTTCCATTGCGTTGATCTAATATTGGAGGATTTCGGGAAACTAGAGTGGATAAATGCCGTGATTGAACAGGCTAGATCGGTTACAAGATTTGTCTACAATCATAGTGCAGTTTTGAATCTAATGAGAAGGTATACTTTTGGCAAAGATATTGTCCAACAAGGTTTAACCCGTGCTGCTACTAACTTCACGATGTTGCAAAGATTGGCTGATTTTAAACTCAATTTACAAACTATGGTTACTTCAGAGGAGTGGATGGACTGCCCATATGCAAAGCAAATTGGAGGATTAGCAATGCTAGATATTATCAGTAATCGATCATTTTGGTCTTCATGCATCTTGATCATCCGTTTAACTAGTCCACTTCTACAAGTTTTAGGAGCAGCTAGCAGTAAAAAGAAAGCTGCAATGGGATATGTTCTTGCAGGAATGTATCGAGCAAAAGAAACAATCAAAAGAGAACTTGTTAAGAGAGAGGATTACATGTTCTACTGGAATATGATAGATCAAAGGTGGAATCAACATCAACATCCTCCTCTTCTTGTTGCAGGTTTCTTCCTTAATCCGAAGTTCTTTTATAGCTTAGATGAAGATGCACATAACGAGATGAGATCAAGCATGTTTGATTGCATAGAAAAGTTGGTTCCTGATTCAGAAGTCCAAGATAAGATTGCAAAAGAATTAAACTATTACAAGGATGCTGTTGGTGATCTTGGGAGGAAGATGGCAATTAGATCGCGTGAAACTTTGCTTCCTGGTAAGAAGCATTCATTAGATTAATGTTCCTGCACTTGTTAAAACTTTTGTTGGATCGTTTGCTTTTATGTTCCAAAAATTACATCATTTTAGTTGAGGGGAAGCTTGTAAAAATGCTAAATTAGATGTTCAGAGCATATTTAACTGCTAAGAATCCTTTGTCGGTGAATAGTTATTTAAGGTGCTGCTCTATTAAACTTATTTTGCTTGATCTGTATGTCTTATATTAGATTTGAGATAACAATATGTTTTCTTACGTCATTAATTTTGTATTTTGACTTTTTTTTTTTCAATTACCTCTGTTTAAGCTGAATGGTGGTCTACATATGGCGGAGGCTGTCCAAATTTGGCTCGTCTGGCTGTTAGAATTCTGAGTCAAACTTGCAGCTCAATTGGGTGTAAGCTCAATCATATTCCTTTTGAAAAGATCCATGCCACTACAAACTGCCTGGAGCGAAAAAGAATCAGTGATCTTGTCTTTGTGCAGTACAATTTACGGCTCAGAGAAACGTAAGTAGGAAAAAGTGGTGTAACTATATTTACTTTTGATATATATAATTTGCTAACTGCTACTTTTAAAACTTTAGGGCCGATGAAAACAAAAATCAGGTTTCAACAGACCCTATTTCATTTGACAATTTAAGCATTGTTGAAGACTGGATCAAGCAAAATGAACTTTGTTTAGAGGACTTCGAAAGCTCAGATTGGATGTCTCTGGTTCCAGCTTCTGCTCCCAGTGTGCCGGGTACAGTACCAGTTGAAGAAACTGAAGACGTCGGCGTTGGTAATTGCAGTTAGTGGATCCTTTGGAATTCTGAATTTGAATTGCAGCAACTCTTTCTTAAGTTGACTATACTAGTGTTTGATATCCAGGTTTTGCTGATTCTGAGATTTTTGATGGGCTGAAGGACTTCAAGGAAATTAAATAGCAAGCAGAATAATGTACTAGTGTACACATTGATCACTGTCTGGAGTTTGCACAGAAATCTCGCTGGAGAAAGGTATCTACTCACCTGTGACGGCAAAAGCTAATTTTTAACCTCTTGTATCTGGCAAAGTTTGTCACTGTGGGGTTCCTGTATTTTAGTTTATGTACATTTGTCCCTGTACAATAATTGTTCGTAAAATCTGACCCTTAATAGAAAATTTGACCATCCACAAACGGTTCTGTTTGCAGTGTATATTACATGCATAGGTACGTGATCAAATTACTTTCTCCATTTGTATGCATTACACTGCCAATGGAAAATTGTGTGTTAAGAGTCAAACTTTCTATGACGAGCTTAAGTTTATGGAAAATTGAAGTACAGAGGAAAGATGTGCAAAAATTGAGGTAAAAGAGTCAAGTGACATTGTGCCAAGTACAACTGATCAATTTGAACTTTTTCCCATCTGTGACTGAGGCTGTAATTCCCAAGTATGATGATAAAAACGTGAGTAGGGTGATTTTAATGGAAAATTAACCTATTGTAGCTTTACGAACATGTTCAGTTCCACTCTTTGCTTCAAAAATTGGCTATGGAATAGCTAATCCATGGAATACCTATTCCTCAAAGTTAGGAATAGTTATTCTTCATCAAAACTAAAGAATAGTTATTCCATACTTGACCCATTATTTTAAGTTTTTCATATTATTTTGTGTTTTATTCATTTTTCTCCGGATTTTACTATTTCTTTCCCTTTTGTTCACGTTATAGCTTTTTAAATACCAATATGACCTATTTCATGTGTCATTCCAGTGTTGAACCAAACATTGGAATTGAACGGAGAAAGGAATAACTTATTTAATTTATTCCTTATTTATATTCCAAGTCTATTCCATTCCACGAACTAATCATGTGACCGATGAGTGAGGTCTCGCCATCTTGTGTGTAGTTCCTTTTCTGTCTGTAAAACCTTCATAGCATGACTCTGTGTCTGCTTGAGATGAATAATCATCTGTCAGACTATTTTAGTTTTTCTTATGTATTATTGGCATTCAACTTTTATCAATATGCTGATAAATTAGTTCAAACAGGTAACTGGAGATTGAGAGCAGTTTATTCAAGCTAGCGGTGAACCACATTTGAGTTTCATTTTGGGTATTTAAGGTGCATGAATGCTTCTCTCCAAACAACATTTTGTATATGTCTGTTCTTGGCATTGAAATGTTTGCAGTTGAATAGAAATGTCATCTTTTTGCATGTTATTAGTGAATCAGATTGGATTTTTTTTATTTTAATTGTGTTTGCATAATTTTTTTGTTAGCATTTCATAATTCTTATTTTTGCTATGAGTTGTCAATATCTCAACTATCAACTTCAGTACTTGCATCAGTTTGGTTAGTGATGAATTATGTGAAAATTCATACCCGCTAGAAAGATTAGGTCAGGACTTGTAAAACAAGATAAAGATACTCCGGCGCTCAAGTCAGTAAGAGATCGAGAAGCAGTAGAGTAAAATAAGAGAGTTTTTCTTTTTTTTTTTTTTCCTACCTTTTGAGGTAGAGAGGCCTTTATATAGGCTTCAAACTGTCCTAATTAGATTAGGATTGACATTCTTATTTGACCAATAGGAAAGATTCCAAATTGGGGTAAAATAGTATCTTTGCAGAGTTCTATCCTGATTAGGATATAGAGTCCTTGATAGGCAAGTAAGGGAGAATTATACCTTGATTAGGATATAGTCCCCTTGTTATGGAAGGATTGTAGTATGCCAAATATTGGATTCTTTGCTTGCTAGGGAATTTTCCATTATGCCATCAGAAGTCCCCCTGCCGTCTGGTTCAAGCCTTTTAAGGTTGAAAGTTACTCCAAGCCGAATGGAGTTTGGTCCACATCTGGTATGTGTTTTACTGGATGAAGAGTAATTTTCCTTCTTAAGGATTTGATTTGGATTCCAACATTTTTGTGCCTTAACCTTTCCTGCACTGCTCTGTTTGGAACCAGGCCAAGGTCCTTCACATGAATAGACCCATCACTTTTAGGAACCTGCTACAAGTTTTTCCTTTCAAGTTTGTAGGGTTTTGCCTATTCTGAACCCAATGAAGTTATTGATTCAACGAGTCCACGCTCACCGCACCAATGATGAATTGTGTGAAAATTCATACCCTCTAGGAGGCTTCTCGTTTTGAGAAAGATTAGGTCAGGACCTGCAAAATAAGACAAAAATACTCCGACGCTCAAGTCAGTAAGAGATCAAGAAGCAGTAAAGTAGAAATCAGAGAGTTTTTTTTTTTTTGTACCTTTTGAGGTAGAGAGACCTTTATATAGGTTCCAAATTGTCCTAATTAGATTAGGATTGATATTCTTATTTGACCAATAGGAAATATTCCTAATTGGGGTAAAATAATACCTTTGCAGAGTTCTATCCTGAATAGCATTCAGACTCCTAGATAGGCAAGTAAGAAAAAATTATACCTTGATTAGGATATAGTCCCCTCGTTATGGAAGGATTGTAGTCTGCCCAATACTGTATTCTTCGCTTGCTAGGGAATTTTTCATTATGCCATCAGTTAGTATTGATCAACTCGTTCTAAATGCAATGAAAATTTAGTATATTTAATATAACATGTTATAGAAAAAGATCAAAACTTCGTCCATTTTCAACTAAGTTACATTAACAAACATGCTACCAACTATATCAACAAACTTGTTTTAAATTAATTTAAAATTTTAGCATATTGTTTGTAAGATTTTTTTTTTTTTTTTTTTAAGAAATTACTTCTCCATTTTAGTGTCAATGTCTTGGTTACTCAATAGGTGCATACGTTGCCAACTATGTTGGATAAAAATTTTGGCTTTGAAGCGTTTTTTCTTTTCCACGTTTCAGAAATTCAAAACTCTCAGAAACTTATATAAATCCTTTGGACTCATGATTTCGTAATTTTAAAAAGCTAGAAACTCGGAGTTGAAAATTCTTTTTTTACTCTCATATGTTATTTGTATGTAATTTTTTTTATTCTATATATATATATATGAAAAAGAAAATACATCATTATAGTTTTAGATTTATAAATATACTTTTATTATTTACACATTTCTCCGCATTCCCGAATTTATATTTTTTTACAAATATTGTTTTTCAATATCTGGTTCCATTTGAGTTTGCATACAACATTGGTTGACAAAGAACAAGATCAAAACTTGACCGATTATCGACAAATAAAACAACAAACATGCTACCAATTACATTATTGAAGAAAAAAGAAAAAAACAAAAACAAAAACAAAACTTGCAAACTTGAATATCACAGGGAATCAACATTCTTGGCTAATATTGAAAACCCAATTTCCCCCCACCAATACCAAAGACCTCTCTCTACTATACATTAAAAAAAATTACAATACCATGGGCATAACCTTGTCCAAGAGCTATTCATAACCAAATAAAGTCGAAAAAAAAAAGCAAACAAAGAAAGGAAGAAAAAAATAAAAAATAAAACTTGAAGATATTGGGAAGCCAAAAATAGAAACGGCAAAAAAGCTAATACCGTTTGCCAAGAATGATACCAATGAGAATAGATACTAGGGCCACTCCCAATATGATCTTTATGTGCATCACAGGAGAAGCCTCTGTTGTTTGTGACTGTGTCTCTGTAGATGTTGAGGCTTGAGCAGCTGCAGCCTCTTGTCTTTTCTTGCTCTTCCTTTTCGTTGGACTTGAAGAGCCAAATGCGATGTCTCTGGATTTGATCTCTGTGCTGTCCTTGTTATCGAACAAATTGCTTCCGTTACCCTGCAACAGATTAAACAAGAACATTATAACCATACAGAAAGATGCTGCTTATTTTGAAGGGTAGCAAAGAAGGAAGTGGGGCAACTAGCACGATAACCAACAAAAGGCAGCTTCCCTCTTAATATAAATGAGATTTGCTTGCCTAGAATAAATGTATAATACACATATAAATGAACTATTTAAAAACAAATTAACATGTCAGGCAGTCCTTTTAATTTTATATGCAAGGTAGGGGCTTATATGAGGGGCTGCCTTTTCTTTTTCTTTTTTTTTTTCCAATCAATTCGATGAATTCCTTCTCTTAGTGCAAGTTAGTTAAAGTTAATTTAGCAACAAAGAAACAGCTAAATTAATGTAAAGAAGACAGAATGTCAACTTAATTTAGATTTCATGTGTTACAAAGTTCATTTTTCTGTGACACATGAATGAAATGAACTAACCTTCTCTAATAATTTTGCATCCGCCATTTGCAATTTCTGCTCAAGTTCGTTGACCTGCTTCTCTAGGAGTACGATCTCATTGTTCTTAACTTCGAGGTCTTCAAGGGATTTCTTCAGAGCTGCTTCTCTTTCTAAATCTTTTTGAGAGTTTGCTTCTTCCTGTTCATTTGCACATCAGATAGAAATTTCACAACCAAAATTTTGAGAACTTGGGATCATTCTTCAAGTATAAAAAGCAATAGAATAGTCTCAAAACTATATTCAATATATGGGATGCTGGCATGTGTCACATTGAATGATATATATCAAACTTCCAATTTAAATCAAATATATAAACTAATGGAAAACTAGCAAAAAAATGTATAACTGGTGACTACCTTTTCAGTAACAGTACTCTGGGCAAGTCGTAACTCTTTCTGAAGCTGTAAAACTTGATCATTTAACATATCTCGGTCATGAATTTTATGTGCATGATCCTCTAGTTTTAGATTTAACTCTGCTTCTCTTTCAGCAGCAGCTGCCTGAATGGTTTTTACCTATAAGTAATGATATTCTGATTAGCTGATGGGCTTAAATGAACCTTAAAAGCTTATGTTGGGGTTTCTTTTGAATACCTAATAATTGATAAAACAGTACCTCTTCTTTCAGTTGTGCTTCGGCTGTTGCCAGTTTATCTTCCATTTCCTTGAACTGGGTTTCGAGTGATGACTTCTCTGCCATCCCAGCCTTGAGATTTTCAATCTCAGATTTCAAGGCATCTTCATTTGCCTTGTGCTCCTTTACTTGCTCTTCAAGCTGGATAATCACAGATTGAAGTTCCTTCTTTGTATTTTGATAAGTTTCATTAAGCAGGTTGTTCTCTTCCATAACTGAAGATATCTGCAGCATAAAAACATCTTATGTCAGCAGACTAAATCGTCAAATCATGATTTGAAGACATCATAAAGAATTATGGCAAACCTGAGACTGAAGTCTGTGTCCTTCGTCGTTAAGTTGCAGAGTTAAATCTTCCACAGCTTTTTTTGAAGACTGTAGCTGTTCCAATGTTTCATCCTTCTCTGACAGGGCTGCAGACAATTTTGCTTCTAAATCACCCAGTTTGGATTCATATGAGGCCAGTTCCTGAGTGAGCTTTAAATTTGCCTCAGCCAGTCCTCCGCTCTCTTTTTCAAAGTCACTTGACTTGATTTGCAGTTCCGCAACAATACTTTCAAGATGTTTTAGTTTCAGGTGAGCATCTTCCAGCTCAAGTTTTCGAGTTTCAGCAATAGCAGAAGCTTCATGAGACTGTTCTTCATAGAACTTTATTTTTTCTTCATGAGCATTTATCTTATCATTCAAATCTTTTGTTTCTTCGTCTCTCTGAGTCAGCCTTTGAATGACCTCTTGTAACTCATTTTCTGCCTGTAAAGTCCTGGCCTCAGTAGCCGAATGAAGTTCCAGAGCCCTTGAGTGCTTCTCTGCTAGTTCTGTAATAGTGCTCATGTGAGAAGCAAGTTGTTGAGCTGAGGCATCCTTCTCAGAAGCAGCAGAATCTAGCAGTCCTTGAAGCTCATCAACCTTGGTTTTGAGCTGATTGTTTGTCGCAACTAAGAGCTCATTTTCCGAGAATGAGTTAGAAACCTTACTTTCTGCTTCTAAGATTTGTGTTTTGAGTTCTTCATTTGAAGTTTCCAAGGAAGCCACTTTCAGCAAACACAATTCTAGTTCTTCCTTAAAAGATGCAGATTTTCCAGCTGCTTCAGCAACCTGTTCTTCATAGGACTTAACTTGTTCTTCAAGACTCTTCAGCTTGTCAACCAGGAATTGTACTTCAGAATCCTTACTACTGAAGTTTGCTACAGCCTCTTGAATTTTGATTTCAGAATCCCTTGCTAGAGATTCATTTAATGATTCAAGCTCTGACTTTCTTGCAGTAACTTGCTCTAGCAGTTTCTCTTGTTGCGCTAGCTGCTCTTCGGTGGACTTCAGTTTCACCGTTACATCACTCTCTCTCAATTCAGTGGCCTTCAGATCATTTTCAATGCTCTCCAACTTCTCTTGCATCACATTTAATTCATTGCGCAAGACTTCAACAAGATTCTCAGCTTCAGCCAGCTTCTCACTAGAACTGCTTGATGCATCTTCTAAACTCTTCTTTTCATTGGTCAATGAATTCAGGCAGTCTGTCAGCTCTTTCTCCTTTTCATTGGCTGTGTGCAGTGCAATTTCAAGGCTTGAAGCCCTTGCCTGGAACGCCTCGAGCTCGGATGAAAGTTCAGATGCCTTGTTCAAGTATTTGCTACACTCAGTTTCTGTATCCACAGACTTCTTTTCTAATGTTCTGATCTGCTCCTCAAGTTCCTGAATTCTATATTTCTCTGCTTCAAGCAACAATTCTAGCTCATTCACCTTTTTTCCAGCATCCTCTACTTTGGAATGAGACATCTGGAACAAGTCTTCAAGTTCAAGGCTGCGCTGGTGGTTCATAGTAGCTCTGCTCTCATGTTCAACACTCTTCTCTGTAGCATCCTTCAACAGCTCCTCAAGCTCCGCACACCGTGATGATGACTGAGCAAGGGAAGATTCAAAGCGGGTTATCTTCTCCTGGTATTCTTGTATCTGAACATTCAACTGCCTTTTTTCTTCCTCCGATTCTTTCAGAGCAGCATTGAGTTCAGATATTTTCACTGAAAACTCTGTTGCTTCTCTCTCTGCATCATTGCTTTTTAACTCAATGGAATTTAATTCTTGCTCAAGTGCCACATTCCTCTGCTCGGCTGCAGTGCAGCGTGCCTCAAGTTCTCTCAGCAGGGATTTTGCACTGTCTGCTGCATCAGTTGAAGCTCTGAGTAGTTCCTCAAGCTCCAGATTCCTTTCAGTAGCAGATGCTGCATCAGCTCCAGATTGATTGTGGAGCTCTTCCACAGACTTCAGTTTTTGTTCAAGTTCTGCCTGTTCTGACAAAGCTTGAGACAATTGAGAATCTACTTTGCTGAAATTCTCATCTGAAAGCTTCCACTTGTCCTCAAGTTCACTGCAATGTTCCTTCACTTGAGCTACATGGCTAGTGAGATCCGCCACATTTGCTTCAAGAGCTTCTTTTTCTTTCATTACTTTAGCTAATTCTTCATGGGTACTCAAAAACTCTGATTCCTGCTTTTGCAACTTGACTTCAACTGTTTCCCTTTCATTGACTTCTTCCTGCAGCTTCAACTGGATGGCTTCCAACGCTGAAACCTTAGTTTGGAGATGATCTTTGGTTGAATTGAGCAAGTTCTCCAACGCCAATATATCTTCCTTCAGTTGAGATTCTGAAGCTTTCTTGAGGTCCAATTCCCCAGTAATTTCACTTAGAAGAGCCTCTTTCGAGGAAAGCGTTTGCTCCATGTCCGCCAGCTGTGATTTTGAAAGTACTAATTCTTCATTAACCGCTGAAAGATCTGCCACAGTTCTCTTAAGGGCTTCTTCAACTTCTTGGTTTTCTGCAATCTTCTCATTAAGGCCTTGAACTTCCTTCTGAAGGGATGACATCTGATCTTCCATTTCTTTTGTACTTAATTTTGCTTCCTGTAGGAGCCTCTCAAACTCCAGTGCCCTTTGTGTCTCATTTTCAGCATGTGAACCACTTTCTTTATGCAACTCCTCGAACCTTTTTGCTTCACTTGTAGAAATTTGCAGCCCTTCTTCCAATTCTTCCATCCTCTTTCTAGAGCTTTCAAGCTCAAGACTTAGACCATCAAATGATTGCTTCACCTCGAGCAATTCTTTGTGCTTCGCGTCTTGTGCTTCCAAAACTGCCTGCAAATTGTTAAGCTGTATTCCATATTTCTCCTCCGCTTCAATTATCTGCTCTTGCAGTTTCTTGTGGTTGAGTTCAAGCTCCCCATACATCTTTTCGCTTTCCTCCAACTTCTCCTTTGCAAGCAAGATCTCTTCCTTCAATGATCTGTTTTCAGACTCGGAATGCTTTAATGCTTCAGCTACTCTTCCTAATTCAAGTTCAATTTCCTTAGCATTCTCTCGAGCTTCCAACAATTCTCTGGTTGAGCTGCTTGAACTTCTTTCTACAGCCAATGGCTTGTCCTCATCCGCAATGGCTTCCACAACTCTATGAGAGGCATCCTTGCCATCAAGGGATTCCTTCTCTATCTTAATGAATTCTCCATCAGTCTCGTCCTCCTCTTTCTTCCCTTCTTTTTCTACTTGTGCAAAGTCACCATTAGATTCCTGTGAAATATGACCGACAATCAGTTCTCCTCAAATTCAGAATAAAAAACTCCTCAATAAAGAATCAAAGTAGTGTTATTTTTGCGGTATATTATACATGAAGGTTGCTATCTTTTATTTGTTTTTATTTCTTGTAAGGGAAAGCTGTCAAATTATATGGACCTAAAGATAAGCCTAATACAGCCCCAAGCCAATAATAAGCATAATTAATGAACTGGATTTACAGGATTTCTCAGGAAAGTAGGAACAAAAAATTTAAAAAAGAAAAAAGAAAGGAAAGAAACTCTCGATCCCTTACCTTGACAACCTCGGCTTTAACCTCAGCTTCGATCTTCATTACTGGGATTTCTGAACTAACTTGGACCTCCCCTTCCATGCTGTCTGAACTCTGAAATTGTCAAAACTTTTAGTAGTTAAGTTGGAGATCAGCAAGGTAAAGCAAGATTCAGTTTGTGCTTATCTATACAATTTTACTGGCACGAAAAGAAAATGAAATACATTTATGTATCACGTAGTAGAAGCTCAAAAGAAAATATTTTAAAATTTTGCATTCTTCAAATCTCGACTATTTTCCTCACATTAATTACAACCGCTGATTCAAATCCCATTTCTAAGCATTAGATAAACAAAATATATATGCGGAAAAGATGTGGACTTTCTTTAGAGAACATAAAAAGAAAAATAAGAGACACGAAGTAGTTGATAGAACATGTATATCTCACACAAACACATTATTTCAAATGACCTAAAAAATTCCTAATTCATGATTGCATTTCTATTTGAGCTTTAAATAAAGTTTTATTATAGTGTCACTTTCAACCTTCAACATCTTTTACAATAGCAAATATCTTGGTACGAAACTAATAAATACCAATTGAATCTTCACATCCCAATCAAGTCCATATTTAAAAGAAAAAATTGTTCTGCTTCCATAATTTCTATTATAAATTGGATAGCGAATGAAAGAGAGTTTTGTAGTTATCGCTATCAGTTCAATAAAATATCAAATTATTAATAAAACACCACATCGGCAATTTCTATTGCCAAAGCAGTTTAAGCAATCGTTTCATAAATTCTCTTCTGTTTGTTATTTCAGGTGAATTTAATAAAATATTTCTCGTTCCAGATCAAAGGTCAAGTTCAACGAAATGATTTATTAATTTTGATTTTTCTAAATAATTACACATTTTGTTTCAAATAAAAAGAAAAAAACGCAAAAGTCTTATAAAAAAGAGGAACCGAATTGATGCTCTAACTCTAAAGAAAATTGTCAACGAAGTTTTACGTGAAAAATTGAAAACCGAAATTTTCATTTTGTTATCTACTGACTTTTTTTTTTAATCAATATCTGAAAATTGGCAGTAAAGTTTGGCAACGAAAATTTGCAAATGGGCGTAACAACTGTTACATTGTGTTGATTGAACTGATAATAATCAATACAATTTTTTTTTTCCAAAATAAGCCCAATAACTGTAAAAATGTGCTTCCAGACAATTTTGGCAAAATTCAAAAACAAAATAATGTTGTGAATTTGTAAATATTAACAACATTTGATCTTGATCTCACCAAATGAATTAAATTTCAAATGCAAGATAATGATAATCAAGTTTCAACAAACCACTCTTATTCCTAATTGATTTGCCACATCACACAAAAAATATTCAAAAATATTATTTTATTTCTATGTATAAAACTAATAATTGAATTATATAACAAACAGAATGAACTTTTTGCGGAAACATGAATTTGCCTAAAAGGTAAAATTCGAAGAAAATTAAGGATTTTTTACAGAATTTTAATTTTAGGAATTTTTTGGACAATAATTTAATACATGCATCTTTTATTGCGATTCAATTAGGATATGCTCCAAGCCGAAACTAGGACCTACTTCATAATTCTTCAACATAATTATCCATATATATTGGACCCAAAATAGATAAACTTATTAAACTCCAGACCTTTTAATAAACTAACATGAATGACAAGAACTATTACAAGTTTTCTAACAAGAAAACAAAATCATCTACCTGTTACTACTGGACCTAGATCGATAATATATACATTATATAAACAGGACTAGGGCCAGATTAAGATCCAAATCATAAAAATTCTAGTTCAGATCCAAATCATGTGATAACCATTAACTTTTGTGGGTCCCATTTAATTCACTCTTTAATGTCCATAATATAAACTCCAGTTACACACAAGTGAATATGGTACAGGTGTGTATAATTAAAGTTTTATTCCAATTTTTAAAAAGATGCAAAATTGGCTCTCCATTTCAGAAGATGAGATGAATCAACCAAAAGTTAATTGACAAAAGCAGTAAGTTACTACTAATTTAATTTCTCTCTCTTCCTCTCAACAAATATATTTATGTATAAGCAATAACTAGGAACCATAATTGGTGGATCCCATTAAAGTTAGGCCTCCCATCCCCATCTCCAATTTCCTTTTGCTAAAATGTTTGTTTTCATCTACTGTGTTCAAAGGTTAAATTACGCGTGACAGCTCAAAGAGACCCTTTTTTTTAAGTACCATTAGGAATTAGCAATCAATTTCGCCTTCAAAGTCCCACAAAGTAGGCATTTGAAGTATAAAGACAAATGCTTTCTACTTTACTGCTTTGGGAAGGTAAGGAAATAAAAATGAGAAGCAGGAGAAAACTTATGTTGATAATAAAAAGCTTTCGACTCACAGAAATTCTACCCTTAATTAAATGCCTATTACTTCATAATTTTTATAATTTTTGAAAAGTTGTAGAGCTAAACAAATCAAATTTACTTCATATGTAATAAAATTGATCCAATGAAATCAAATTACTAGAAAAACCACCTAATTTATTTCTTCCTACCTACTTTGAATTTCCAAATGAAGTCATAGGAATAAGATATAAATTGATTCTACTGCTAGCGAGAGTGGAAATAATTTCAAGTGGATTTATAAAATCACTTTGTACTTGTTTAAGCCAAAGCTAATCCCGGATATGCTGTTTTAAATCGCCCACCTAACCCCAGCAATCACTGAGTTGGAAACTCAATATCTCATTTTTAAATTCAATAGATTTAATTAAAAAAAAAAAAGTGTATCAGATGAACTAGTCAATCATCTGCTGTATACTCTGATCAAAACAATTTAATCAAAATTAGCGAAAACAGTGATCAACTCTACTTTTTTTGAATTTCAATCTGTAATTTCCCCATCCATTCGAGTACGAACTTGATTCGGTCAATATCGGATTGGAACGATAAATCAGAAAATTAAATTTGAAAAGAAAACACACACATAAATCATGATACAAACAGCTTCAAAAAGTGCAGTACAGTAACCGAAACGCAAAGAAATGAATAAGAAAACACAAGATCATCATGGTCATCGCATCAACACGATCAAATTGAAAACAGAAGTATAAAAACTTAAAAAAAGCTTCAGTTACAAATTCTGAATCAACAATAAGGAAAAGCAAGAGAACAGATGAAATGAAACAAATAAAAGAAAAAAGAAAAGAAAAGCTCACCGCGGAGAGATCGAGAGTGATTATGCTGTGGTTGGCTCCGTATTCCGAATTTTTTTAATTAATTTGAAAAACGAAAGGAAGTGGAGCTGATGATGATGGAAGAAATTGAAAATTGTGAGGGAGAAGAGGGAAAGAATCTTTGGAATATAAAGGAGGACAAAGAAAGAGAGTGTGTGTGGGCTCCACTCATTCCTTCGTGGGTCCCTTTTAACAGCCAATCCTGCCATGATTTAGCTCCCTACACTGTTTTTTTTGTTTCCTTCCGAATTATTTGCCTCCCCATTTCTATTTATTTACAATTTTATCATTCCAGTTCATCTCGGATTAACAGAAGGCAGGCAAAAACAATTAGGGGAGGGGAGAAAGATTAAGCTTTTGTTAAACAACTGATTAAAAATTCAATTCTTCAATAACTATTTAACCATTAACAACTAACTAAAGGATTACCAAAATTACGAATTACCTCATCAAGATCGTTTTGTTCATAATCATATCTAATTGTTAACCAATAAATTGGTTTTAATTTTTAATCATTTAAAAGGATTAAAATTAAAACATCGGTTCATTGGCTCATGACTTATTAATGGAATTTATTTTGACAAACTAGCGTATAGTTTTTTCTTTAAACTGATATTCTTATTTTCATTTCTAATATAGTTGGAGAGTAAAAACTCAGTGAGAATAAGTGTATTTATATGATAATATTCATTTAAATTCATTATCAAGTTAAAATTGATTATAAATATGAAAATTAATTTTTTTTTAGTTAAATTGATCAATGGGTTTGATGCCCATCAAGCATATATTAGGTGAATCTTTCATTTTGCCTTTTGTAAACTTCCATTGCTTGGTTTCTTCTTAATACAAAGGCATGGTTCATAAATAATGTACAAATACTAGCTGTTTTTAAGGTGGCATTT
This sequence comes from Euphorbia tirucalli, assembly GCA_039660915.1. NCBI lineage: Eukaryota > Viridiplantae > Streptophyta > Magnoliopsida > Malpighiales > Euphorbiaceae > Euphorbia > Euphorbia tirucalli. Next base: position 61,029,383 of record CM077632.1, read on the forward strand.
CATACACGAAAATGAAACCCAATATAATGAATTGGGTAATGGAATCAAAGTTACAATGTAATGGAACAGTAATTCCATTATCATGTTTGTTCAGCAAATTCAAAATATTTTCTAGAGATGACACGGATCAAATAAGATGCTATAAAGATCGAGTGCGAGATGAGATTGAATATAAGAGGTGGAGTAGATTGAATGAAGGAATTGGGATTGCTACATTGAGTGCAATGGAAATTCATCTCTATTTTACTTGTGTTGATTACAGCGGTTCAAAAAGCAATTTTCAACAATAGATTTTTACATTCTAATACAGCAAAATTAAAAATGAATTACAAATATTGTAATCATCCTCTAACGTAATTCCATTAATGAGTCCATTAATTCTTATCAAACCAACCCTTAGTACCTTATTTCTACAATTCGAATTAGTATGGTAAAGTTTTTTTATTGAAAAGTTTAAGAGTACGAGGAATATTTGCAGCCTAAACCACAGAACGCTTCAAGGGCAGAAAAGGATTTACAAAACGATTTATATATCGCTCTATCAATAAGGACTCCAACAGCGACTGTAGCATCTAAATCTAGGTGAGAGTGCTACAAAAATCGTTTTTCTACCGCTGAATTCACACTCATTAGCAGTGTATTGAATTTTTTTATTATTAGTTTACTGTGGATTTTTTTATCTTTTATTTGGTACAAGTGAGTAAAATTGTTTTAATATGTTTTTCTATCAGATTTGTTGTGTCTCTTTTTTTTTTTTTTTTTTTTTCCTTTCATCCGGCAATTTTTTCACATTACCAAAAATTAAAGTTTCATACACGCTAGAATTTAAATTAAGTGGTCTTGTAGTAATTCAATTTTAGTAGTACTGCTTTATTAATTTGAAGGAACTACAACATCAGCAGTTTCTTTTATCATATATTCTTATGATTTTTTTAAAACATAAATTCATATGAATTTCATGATTGATTTTGAGTTCTTAAAAGAAGACTTGTTGATATGATCCAATCATATGGGCTGAATATAGAAAATAAATGGCTTTGTATTAAGTGGTAGAGCCAGGACTTGAGTATTAGGGGCACGGAAGCAACGATCGAAGGAGACCCAACGGCAGCTGGGAAGAGACAGTGGAGGGGCAACAGCTGCAGATCGGCAAAGAAAGGAGTGGGTCAATTGATTTTTGAGTTGTCGAGTTGTGAGGAAGAGGAGGAGAGAGTTTATCTATATATATATATAACCCATCTTGACAAAATGACGTTGTTTTGTCCTGATGGATTTAGTATTTCTAATTTGGCCCAAAGCAAACGACGTCGTTTCTCTCTTTTGACCAAATTAAAAAAATAGGAAACGAATCCCTCTTCATAGATAAAGGGGATGAGCAAAAATCTTTCGAAATCGCTAATCGCAGGGCAAAGACCATCGGCCAAACACCTCTATTAAAGTATTTTTCGGCGGCTAAAAGGGCACTGCTACATCAGACCCCCTAGGTCTCCCTTCCTTCAGCCTATTTGTATTCCCTGAAATTTGATTAGTCTCCAACATTTCAAAAATGACAATGTCTTTCTTTATTTTTAAGTTTTTAATAATATATTTCCTCTTGCAACAGTCAGTAGTGTTTTTTTTTTTTTATTAAAGACTTAATCAACTAACATGTTTAAATTTGATTTAAATAATTATTAAATATAATTTATTTTTTGAACAATTTCTTCCTACCGAGAAGGTAAACATGTCCACCAACTTTAAACACCAAACCAAATAATACATTTAGAACTTGTAATATATCGAAAACAAGCGGCGGTTAAAGAGGGGAAACCGAAGGAAAGTGCAATTATGTAAGGAATAACAAAAGAGTAATAAAGAGAAAGAGCAGGGGTGAATTAGTAATTGAAGAGGAAAGAAAAATGTTTGGCTTTTTTTGGTCTCACAGTGGCGGCAATGGGCGACCGACCAAACCGCCTTTCGAATGGTGCCTACGATGACGACTGTCTTTACTTTAGCTAATTCTGGCAATTCCTCTTTATAAATTATAGTATATGTTTTTTATTTTTTACATTATTGTTCTTTTGCCCACCGCAATTACTAACGTAGACAATATCCTACAAATTATTTTCCTAACTGCATTTTTCACTCTGTTTTAGTCCCATGCACCCCCCCACCTTATTTACGACTTTTCATTATTTTTATATTTTATATATTAGAAAAGGTCTATAGAATATCGTTCACTGACTTATAGTATCAAAATATAGAATAATAAATCAAATAATGTACAAGTCGTAGAAATAAAACGGAAAAGGACCATGTAAAAGTCTGGATTAAAAGAACAGTACATACTAACTTATTAGAGCCGATTTTGGGCCTCAATTTATTTAAAGCTCAAATAAACCACTTTAATTTTTTTAATAATTGTACTTTTATGATTCGTATCTTCACCTAATTATCTATCCGGCTATAACTTGATGGTAAAGATATCTCTCTCTAATTGAGAATGTTCGGATCTCATTGTAATCATTTATAGGTGTATAGATTTTGTAGTTCAATATAGGGTCATTCATTGTTGAGCCACTTCCATATGTTCAATTTTGCAAATTTCACGCTTTGAATATTCATCTCTAAACATGAGAAAAGTGTGTGTAGTATCTCACATCAGCTAGCTATAAAGGTCATTAGTTATTTCTAAGTGTATAGTCCATTTTCTATTTTAAGATGTCTTTTAGGAGTATGTCAGTGGTGCTTAGTGATCTTTATTTAGGTTATTTTTCTTTAGCAAAGGATAATCTGTGGCTCGCTTTAATCTCTAATGTTTTGATTGGCACTGATCAACATCAGCTGCCAAGATCAATAATATTTCATCTCAAAGAATATATATATATATATATATATATATATATATATATATATATTTGTAATTCGAAATTTTGAATTTAATTGCATATATAGAAAACAAAAATTACCAGAATTTGGCAAAAAGTTGATTGAAATGGAACGATAAAAATGCTTTTAGTTCATGCTATCGGACTCCATATAATTAAGTCACAATAAAAAATTTACAAAAAAAAATGGAATAACCTGAGCAAGAAAAAATAAAAAACAAATATTTCGAAAACCTTTTTATTTAGGTTGACCAATACGTGGTCATTGGCTATACAAATAGTATGTTTCTCTTTCTTGACAACTATTTATCATTATGATAACCCTTCATATACCAATTTGATATAGTTAATTAATTAGAGTTCTTCTAGAGTTGACTATGTTAAATGCAATGTGGATGCTGAAATTTTCTGTAATATTAATAGTATTGCATATGGTATTGAGATACTGATAATTGTTTCCTTGCAGCTAAGATTACTAGATTGTACCGTCATTGTGATCCTACCTTTGTTAAAACTTTGAATTGTAAAAAAGCTTTATCTTGGTATCAAGCTTTAGGTTACAACAAGATAATTATGGAGAGAGATGCTACTATTATTTCTAACGCTCTTTCTCAAATAGTTTCTAGTCTCTCTTACTTTGGTTTAATTGTTGAGGAATGTCTTCCCCCAACCTTGTATTCACGACTTTTTGGTTTTGGATGCCCTTAAGATCTTCTTTGTTAAAAAAATAAATAAATAAAAATAAAAAATAAAAAACTTATTTCAGTGTTAAAAAAAAAAAAAAATACTTATTTCACATATAACTGTTAAATTGGCTTGGAAGATGTCATTTATAAAGGTCAATCGCTGATTTTTCTAGTCCGAACAACAACTACAAATTTTTTAATAATTATGATTAGCACAGACAAAGCAATAGCTTGATAACAAACAAAAAAAAAAAAAAAGTGTTATATATATATATTCAGAATTATTTAAGAAACTTTTGTTATTAATTAATTATGCTTGAGTTGAGTTGTAAGAGATTCTAGCCACTTAAACTAAAATGACTGGATCTTGAATTCAATTTTTACTATATAAAAAATTCTTAGTAGGAAGAACAATTATTGAAAAAGGTGTTTGAGCAACATAGTGATTTGATCTAATTAAAAAATATAAATATATAACAAATTTTTGTTAGTTTATATTGTAAGCTAGTTGGAAATTAAACTAATAGTTTTATTTAACTAAATAAATGAGATAAATTATTATTATCTTTTTACTAATTTTATTTTTAATTAAACGTGTAGGATAGAATAACAATGAAACCTTAACTCTGAACCTCTCACTTTCCTAAAGAATTCGTCTGTACGAATCAAAAGAAAAAACAATTGTTATACATTCGTCGAAATATAAACGAATATTAATCCTTGGCCAGTCATACAAATTGTTTGGGGGGAGGGTCCTAGGTTTTATTTCTGTTAATTAAGAAAAATTAATAAAATTAAAATGTTGACTAATTAGTAGTTACTGTGTAAGAAATTAATAAGAGCAGCAATTTGAGAAAATGATAACCCAATAAGGCCATATAGTAATGGAATGGCTGGCCGACCTAACAGATTTCTTTTATCTTCAAAAGTGGAAAGAGTCTCATATTAAGATATTCAAATTCTTTTTTTTCAACAAGTTGAAAAGAAAAAAAAACCATATTTTTTAATCCTTCTGACTTCACACATTCGTAACTTACCTACTTATATACAAATTAAAATTATATAGATTTGAATTTTAATAAAATTAATACAATAAGACTCTCTAGGGTTTCGCTAGAGCTCCTACACCTTTGTGTACATGATGACTATGTTAATCTTTCTTCCCTGGTTTCAGCTAGGGTTTGTATTTGATTTTATTCCGGGTACATCCGAGGGGAGTGGTGGCTTAGGCAGCAGGGAGTCGCCTGTTTACAGAGGGGAGGAATAATGGACAATAGAAATATTGAAGGTGTGCACCGTTTGCTAATAACCGATGAGGAGGAAACAAAGTTTGTTATCCCACTAGTGCAGCGGACGGAGGAAGACACCGGCTTTCTTCTGATAGGCCGAATACTCATGGATACGGAGGTGAATTACATTGCGTTTCAGAGGACATTGGGATCAGTATGGAGACCGAAACATAGGGTGAACTTTCAGAAGATTGGGACCAACAAGTTCACTTTCAAATTCTTCCACATAGTTGATATGCAGAGGGTTGTTAATGGAGGACCATGGTCATTCGATAATAAAATTTTGGTTATTGACCGTGTTCCGACAGGTTTACCGGCATTATCTGTTGCACTCAACACCGTTAACTTTTGGGTTCAGGTGATTGAAGTACCGGCGGGGTGTTTTTCCATGGTAGTTTGTGAGCTCATTGGCAACCATATTGGACGATTTCTTGAGGCTAATGGCAACAATTTCACATCCTTACGAAAGGATTTCCTGCGTATTAAGGTAGCTACAGATGTGAGAAGACCTTTACGACAACGAATGCGGTTGCGTATGGAAGGGGGTGAGGGTTTTATGGTTCTCTTCAGATATGAGAGGCTGCCATCGTTCTGCCTTATTTGTGGTATGCTTGATCACACTGAACAATTCTGCCCGGTGATGTATGCTGCAAATGGACAACAGGTGGAGCGGCGATACGATGCCTCCCTCCGTACTCCAATAAGATGAATGGGAAGTTTGTTACATAATAGATGGATCGGGAATGAGAAGGGTAACCCCTTAACAGTTGACGATCCTCAGCTTGCCCTAATAGAATCTCAGAAAGCAGTGCAATGAGAGGAGGCTATAGATAGATGTGTGGTGCAGAATTTCGATACTGAATCTAGTCAAGGACTAGGCGTGAATCTTATGATTGATCCTAGGAAGAGGAGGATGATTTCGGAACCAATAGAGGAGGAAGCACTATTGATGGAGACTGATGATATTCGTCAGCATACGGGTATGGCAGGCACTAGCTAGGACCAAGCCTGCCAGCAGCTATGAGTCTTCTCAGCTGGAACTGTCGTGGCTTGGGCCAGCCAGTGACGGTTCAAGAGCTAAAGGACGTAATGTCCACTTATCGGCTTTGAGCGGACGACGTTTTCGACGGGACGTGGACTCTCTCAGAAGAAGCCTCGAGATCGAGCAACCCTCCCCCGCGTGGGGTTTTTATGATGAAAATTCGTTTTTAGAAAATTAAATTATTTCATAAAAGAATCGAGACCTAAGTCTCGATAAATAGTGTAGGAGTCGCCACCCGGCTCAGCTAAACTGGAAAATTTCAGTGTAGCTGAACCGGACGAAAGGCCGCTACACTATCCAGAGATCTAGGTTCGGACAAGTCCCCTATTTCATGTCTAATCAAAATAAAATTGGTCAATGTTCTTTGATGATATTTTATAATTCTAAAGTCAATTTTATTAAATAAAAGCACGCAGCGTACACACAAATAAAATAAAATAAAGCAGTGAATAATTAAATTATTACAACTCGATCGAATAAAAATAAAAATAAAAGCCCTCAACCTCACTTTACAAGCGCCTAAAATACACGATTTATCTAAAAAAATACAATCGCCTAAAATACACGAACTCAGCTATTAAATACATCAAAAAACGAAAATAAAACTAACTAAAAGCTGCAAAATAGACTGTTAGCACAATTTACGGCACACCACAAATAGGACTCAAATATGATAGAATTGGAAAATCGGAATTCAGGAACATGCATTTAGGGGGATAATTGGGTCGGCTCGGCTAGCCGGTCCGATTAGACCTGGAAAACATTTTGAAACGTCCATGTATTTTGGTTTTGTGAGAAAAACATTTTGAAAACATTTTCCGGTTTACTTTAATTTAGCATGTGAGGTGGGTCGGTTTTCGGGAGATTTGGGTCTCCGTCGTGGTATTTATTCTAAATGCAATTATACTGAAAATTAAATCTAAGGTCATGAATGCACACAACAAAATTCATTTTTGATGATTTTCTAATTTTTCTGAATTTTTATGGATTTTTGGGAATTTTTGTAGATCAAACTGGAAATTCTGCCCCTCATTTGCAAAAAATACCAAAATTTTATTTAAATGAAATTAAGAGGAGTGGGAAATCAAGAACACTCGTATGACTGTAATTACAGTCGTATGACTGTCCTTCACTATAAGAACAGTCGTATGGCTGTTCTTGATTTTCAAAAACAGCAGGTTCGAAAATTAAGTTCTTATGCTCCAAATCACACCAAAACACCCAGAAAAAGCAACTAAATGAAGGTTTTAAGCGTATTTACCTCTTTGGCATTGATCCACCATGGGAATGACCACTAGAAAAGCCCCAATCACCTCCAAATTGCTTCTTTTTCCCTTTGAGTTAAGGTTTAAAATGTTGTCCAAAATACTCCCAAAATATCACGGATTTAGTTAGATTGAAGGTCTGAAATTGATTGAGCTTTAAATGTCAAGTTATTACTCTATGATTTCTAACAAGTTTTAACTTTAACACTTAAGAATTAAAAGAAAAAGAGGAGGAAAAAATTGATCTTGTGTTGGGTTTTTCTTTTCCTCTCCCTCTTCTCTATCAATTTTTCTCCCTAAACTCTCTTGATTTTCAGAACCAAAAAGTTCCCCCTCTTTCTTTCTTTCTTCCTCTTATATTTTATGACTTACTTGCTGTAAAAACTGAGAATTAATTGCTCTGAAACTCAGCCCCAATTTTTATGTCACAAGTTATGGGCTGCTGTACCTGCTTCATAATTACAGTCGTATGACTGTAATGCAGTACCACGACTGTAATTATAGTCGTGGCACGACATACTCTTTTTTTTTTAAGTCTGGAAAATTCCGGCACTTACATCAGCCCAAGTTCGTGTTCTTGCAAGAAGTAAAAGTTGATAAAGAGTGGAAGCAGTGTGTAGGAGTTTAGGTCTTCATGATTTTTTCTTTGTTCCCCACATTAATCACGGGGGTGGCTTAGAGTTATTGTTGAAAGAGGGTGAAGTCATTAAATTGCTAGGGATGGAGTCGAATTTTATTGACGTGCAGGTGCATGATGGGGAGGGTGATTGGCGGTTAATGGGTTACTATGCTTTCCGGAGAGAAATAGGAGACACCAATCTTGGAACTGTCTGAGTCGATTAGCTGAGCAGTCAGCGCTTCCTTGGTGTGTTATGGGGGATTTTAATGATATGGTTTCGAGGGGGGAGAAGCGAGGCGGACAGCCTCAATCTTAGAGCTTATTACATGGCTTTCGGGATACAATCAATAGGTGCCAACTTATTGATATGGGCTTTAAAGGACAACGATTCACTTGGGAGAGAAAACGGGGAAATAGAGTGGTGTTGAGACAAAGACTCGATCGGCTCCTTACTCAAAGAGAATGGCTGGACCGTTTTCAGAATATGCAGGTGGTCGTTATTCCATCAGCAACCTCTGATCATTCTTTTCTTATTGTTCGATCCATGCAATGGAGTTCGGGTGGTACAATCCAATTTCGCTTTGAAAATGCTTGGAGATTGGTTCCGGATTGTAAAGAGGTAGTGGCAAGAGTATGGAGAGAAACGTAAGAGGTAAAGGACCCGATTTTGAATGCATTACATAAATGGAGGCTTGCAGTAGGGAGCTACATGAGTGGGGAAACAGATATCGATCTCGTTTTAAGAAGAGTACTCGCTAATGCCGTCGAAGCATCAATAATCTTACCAATTGTTATGATGCTAATTAAGAAAATAGATTGGTAGAGGTAATGATTGATTATAAGCAGCTATTGCAGTAACATAATAATTATTGGCGGCAACGGGCAAAGCAGAAATGGCTAGCCGAAGGGGATGTGAATACATCCTTCTTCCACCGAAACGCAACGCTGAAGTAGCGAAAAAATTCTTTCACTTCCCTATGCAATAATGACGGTGTTGAGCTGACTTAGGGGGCTGGTTTGGTGAATCATATCCAGTGTTATAGTGTATTCAGCAGCAGGTTACAGAGCATATGGCTGCTGATATTTCTCGGGAGTATACCGCGGATGAGGTGTGGTAGCATTTAAGGAGATGCACCCAGATAAAGCCCCAGGTCCTGATGGCTTTAATTTGGGTTTTTTCATGCTTTTTAGGATATAATTGGAAGAGATATTATTCGATTATGCTTGCATTGTCTTAATAATGGCTGTATTCCTGAATTTTTGAACAAAACGATAATAATTTTGATTCCAAAAGTTCGAAAGCCTATTAAAGTCATGGACTTAAGACCTATCTCCTTATGTAATGTAATTATGCAGGCTATTTCCAAGTCCATTGTATCTAGACTAAAGCAATATATGCACATCTTGATATCTGAAAATTAGAGTGCCTTCATTCCTAGAAGATTGATTTCGAACAACGTTATGATTGCCTTTGAGTTGAGTCACCATTTCCGGCAAAAGAGATTGGGCCGGCATGGGTGGACGGCTCTAAAGATTGACTTATGAAAAGCTTATGATAGGGTCCAATGGGGCTTTGTACAAGCTATAATGAGAAAGATGGGATTTCCGGAAGCTTGTATTAAATTGATTATTCAATGCACTAAGACTGTTTCATACCAAATTGTTCATAAAGATTCACAATTTGAGGAATTTCGGCCAACTTGTGGGGTGAGGCAGGGAGACCCTTTGTCACCTTTCCTCTTCCTGTTTTGTGCCGAGGGGTTATCGACATTGCTGAATAATACGGTGTTGGCTGGTGAGTTGCATGGGTGTAGTGTGGTTACTGGTGCTCTGGCTATTTCTCATCTGCTTTTTGCTGATGATAGTATTTTTTACTTTAAAGCATAAATAGGTGAAGCTTCTTGGATGAAACAAGCATTTGATATATACTCACAGGCTTCGGGTCAGCAAATAAATTTCCAAAAGTCAAGCATCATGTTCAACGTTAACACCTAGGCAACGATTCGAGAGCAAATCTATAATCTGATGTCTGTTCCGGAAGTTCCCCAACATGGGAAATATTTGGGATTACCATCTTGTATTGGTAGGAGCAAACTGGAGTCTTTCAATTTTATTTTGGAAAAATTGACGGATTGGATCCAAATTTGGAAGAGAAGGGGTATATCTCAAGCCGAGAAAGAAGTGCTATTGAAATCTGTAGCACAAGCGTTACCTGTGTATGCTATGGGTATTTTTCTACTCCCGGATCAGATTTGAAAAAAGGTTGAGAAACTATGGAATGGTTTTTGGTGGGACAATAACATAGATGGGAGGCTCGATCCATTGGATGGCATGGTCAAAATTATTTTTACCAAAGGAGAATGGGGGGCTGAATTTTTGAAAAATAAAGGAATATAATTTAGCTTTGCGGATAGATCAGTGTGGCGATTCTTACCCAACCTAATGCTGTTGTTAGCCGGGTTTTCAAAGCAAAGTACTTTCCAAACTATGATGTCTTGCAGGGGGTGATTAAGGGTAATGATAGCTTTGTTTGGAAAAGTTTGGTTGCTGCCATACCTGTTGTGAAGCGAGGTTTGTTGATGGTGATAGGCGATGGCAGCTTGCCCCGTATTTAGCATGTACCTTGGCTGCCTAATAAGAATTACCCTTATATTCAGACTCTGATTATTCAGGGGGTGAAGATTTAATGGTTCAAGATCTCATTTTGCAAGATAGGCGTCAATGGAACCTGGATTTGTTGCAATCAATGTTTACTCAGAGGGATGTAGAGCTGATAACAAAAATCCCTTTATCTTATCGAAGGCTTGAAGATCGGGTTTGTTGGATTTATGAAGAGCGAGGGCATTATTCCATGAAAGTGCCTACTATGCTCAATTACAGAGGTATAGGGTGTCTAATAGATTAACGCAGGTGGCCTAGTCAGACATTTGGAACCTGAAAGTCCCTCCTCGACTTCGGAATTTTTAGTGGCGGTGCATTATGAATTATCTGCCGGTCAAAGCTAATCTTCGACGTCGAGGTATTGATGTGGAATTGAGCTGTGTTTTGTGTGAAAGTGCTCCAGAATCGGTCAATCATGTGCTGTTTAAGTGTCCCTGCATTTCGAGTTTATGGGCTGACATTACCGTAATCCAGCAGCTAGAAGACAGTTCTGATTTCTTAGAGTGGTTTCTGCTATCGTTTAACTAGCTACCGGAGGTTCAGCGGACAGAAATTGTAGCAACAGCTTGTAGCTGCTGGTGGGCTAGGAACGACAAACTATGGCGGCAAGAGACGGTAGATACTATGCAAATCAGGAGGCGAGCGGCGGCCATAGTACAGGAATGGCGGGCAGCTCAAACTGATACAGTTTCGGCGGCAGGAAGTGGCAGTTGCTCTGGTGCTGGTGGACGATGGTCTGCTCCTCCGTCGGGCGTGCTCAAATGCAATGTCAAAGCAAGCTTTGGGACGGACCGGAAAGTTGGTTTTGGAGCAATATTAAGGAATTCAAATGGTGCGATGGTGGTGGCCAGGAGCTCTCTTTTACTAGGTGCATCATCAGCGGGGGAGGTAGAAGGAATAACCTGTCGAGAGGCGTTGTCATGGCTTAAGGATTTAAATGTGTCGAATGTGGTCATTGAATTAGACGCTAAGGGTATAGTTGATGGTCTTAATAATCGGGTCAATTTTCGTACATCACTAGGACATGTTCTAGATGATTGACGTATGTTGGCACAGCAAATAGCAGGGGTTCGTTTCATTTTTGTTAATAGGTCTGCGAACAGGGTTGCTCACTGCCTTGCACGAGCAGCTAGTTCTTCGACAAATGTAGGAGTGTGGTTTAATAATCCCCCTACTTTTATCTGTGATGTTCTTGTGGATTTAATTTAATGAATTATATTTTCATTAAAAAAAATTAATAAATAAAATTAATGCAATTGCTGAATGAATTCACTATTCGCTATTTATGAATAGATTTTTGTTCGTGGGTGTAAGTACTCGTCCAGCCCACCCAATCCATTAAAGCATGAATTCTTGGTTATACATATAAACTTTCACTTTTGCAATATCTAGCCCAAAGCCAGTAAAGCCTGCAGATGCATGAGTTGGGATTGAGATTAGTATGGAATCTCACGGGCTGGTCTAGCCCACCTTTTTAATAAAATATATAATTCTTTTTATGTATTAAATATAATACTATCACTTATTCAAAGTAAAAACAAAGGTTTTTAAAGACATTTGATTAAATAAACACGTAATAAATGGGATGGGCTATCCCAATTGAAAATGTGGGTGAATTGGGTTGGACTTGGGTTTCAGCCCCGCTTAGACTAGTTCGAAACCGAAAAATTTTAACTGCAGGTTAGATTGGTATGAGTAAACCTTTTTAGGTGTCAACCTATTGAAGGCTAACCTAAATCCATCCTAGCCCACAAATAGTTCTATATTCAGTATCATAATCATGATTTTCAATTTGGTTTCTATTTCCTTTACACTATGTTTGGTTTGGGGGTTCTCATGTTAAGATAAGGTAGGTATAAAAATATTTCAATATTTGTTTTGAAATGTAAATGATGGATATAGTAACTCGTGATTATTTTAGCACTCCAAATTGGAGTGTTTTCATGGTAACATGCATGGTTAGTACTTAATTACCTTTTATCTTTTTTCTCATTTCTACTTATGTTCCTAAACCTTAATTATATATATATAAAGGTTACAATTGTAATTTTATAAACTTTATATTATTAAACCATGAATTAACCTTACCATGATTATATATATAAAGGTTATAATTGTAATTTTATAAACTTTACATTATTAAACCATGAATTAACCTTACCATGAATCCAAATACAAAATGGTATTTCATACGTCATTACTATACACACCACATTTATCATATTTTACCATACTTTATTAACCCTTAATCCAAATAAAATATTACATGAAACTGGTAGCTTTTTAATAATAATAATAATAATTGTAAAAATAATGTTTTGCGAATTTGTAAAGACGTTTTGCCGTTTAAAAGTTTATAATTACGTGCTTGAGGTTTCATCCATTTAGAAAGAAGAACTTTTTTACTAAAATCATTAATAAACAAAAGAATTTCTGCTCATTTTATTTTATTCATTTATTTTCTTTTTCTTTCTAATGTTTTTATATGTTAGGAGGAATACAAGTAGGAAAAAAAGAATCAATGGAGATTAATTCTAAAGGTTTGCCATATAGTAAATTTGGACGAATTTATTAAAAAAATATGTCCATACGAATAGACAAAATCATATACCAGCATTAGTGAACTTTTAAATTACAAAAAGTATATTTACAAATGCATGAAAACCATGAAACCACAAAATTTATTTTTGTACATCGCAATAATCGGTATCCTCCATATTCTATTTTAATAGACAAAATTTTTATTATGAGTGTTCAACAATATAGACAATTTTCAATATTTAATTATTAATTATTAAAGTGACAACCACTACAACAAAAGGGGCCTATAACGACAGAATTTTTGCGACGCAAATAAAATGTGTCACCATATTTCAGAATTTACCAACGCATTTTTATTTGTGTCGCTTGTCATTATCGCTTAAGGACATTCTTATTATTTTGTCGTTAATTTTAAACATTTAGCTACGCTTTTAGAAAAATTGTCGGCATTTTTTTTCAAGTTAAAGACATTTTGAATTTTGCGTCAATAAAAATGTCACAATATTTTTCACATTAAGACACTTTTTATTTTTGTCGTTATATATATAAATTTAGCGACACTTTTCTATTTGTGTCGATTCTTATTATCATTTAACGATGCTTTTAACTTTATGTTGTATTTAGAAAAATAATTTGACGACAATCTTTAAAAAAGCATCGGTATTTTCTAATGTTAATTACTGTTTAAATTTTTTTTTTTCTGATTTAGAGATATTTTTATTTATAATAGCTAAGAAGATAATGATTCATATATTTATAATTTAATTTATAAATAACTTGATATTTATCCTTTTTTATATAATGATTTTTTTTAATTGATAATTTAATAAAATTTTGGAATTCCCTCCAAAATTACTAATTACTTGTAACTTTTCCCTCTTTGATTGAGATACTTGCTGCTACAGGCTACAATTTCAGGGGCCGAGTCTATGAAGGGCACCCCATATTGGATGGCTCCAGAAGTCATTTTGCAGACTGGGCATAGCTTGTAAGGACATTTCCTCGATCTATATGTTACATATATCTACACACTTTGTTTTTTCGAAAACCAACTCATTTCTCTAAACTCATCCTGCAAGGTCTTTTCCACTTGTCCTTTAAATTTCTTTGATGGGAAGTTTGTGGATAGTCGTAATTTACCTAAATGTGAGAGGAAACATTCCTTTCAATATGCAAAGACACAGAGCAAGAAGTTCAAATGCTTAATTAGGTTAGAATTAATGGATAGTTTCATTGAAATGCTTATGCTAGAGGTAGTGGAAGTGCCAATGGATTCAAGTTTGCTGCTTTCACTTGGCCTAAAGGTTCCAACACCACCTTAAGAGTTCCTTTAGTTTTATCTGTTGAATTAGTTTCTCTTGGAGCATCACTTTTGTTCTGAGACTCGCTTCTACTGTTCTTGTTCCTTTTATGGGCAATGAGTTGCACGACTTAAAAAGGATTAGACAAAATTAACTAGCCTAACTAAGTAACCGACATGAAAGCAAAAAGTCATAGATTTTTAATGTCAAATGAAATTATTTTGCTCTTCCATAGTCTAATAAATTAATGTCTGAATGACAATATTGCTGAAGATTGTAAAGCTGCTAAGAGATAAATCAATTTGATATGTTCCTTTCTTTTTTCCCCTTCCTTTGGATTAAAGTGCCTTAAACAAATCATATGCGTTACAAGCAATTGTAAAAGGTCAATTTATAGTGCTGCTTTGAGGTGTTGTGAATAATTTGTTATTTACAGAAATCTATCCACATGCGGATTGACATTTTTCCTGGAGAAGACAATGTGATTTTCAATGAATGAACTTCTTGGAACAGCATTTTGGGTATCCAAAACACATGCATTCCGGTCAACAGATAAAAGGCTGAGACCATCTTTTCTATCTTGCAGAAGCTCCTGTTCAACTGAGTTACAGGATGGAATGCTGTAGTGGAACCCTTTTATTTCTCCATCAGATTCTGAAATACTGAGTGGAAGACCCGTACAGTTATATAGTAAATATGGAACATAAATGAAGACATTTCGTGAACCAGAGAATGCATCCATTGTCTTTTCCATAGTAACATAGAGTGGACCTAGAAGCATTATAAATACTGTCATAAACAATATCTAACATAGAATAAATCGAAAAAACATGTAAGACAGTACATACCACAATCAGATATCATGGGTTCGAAGGTCATGGTCTCAGTCAAAGAGAAATTTGTTCCACTATACTTAGCCATTGCACTGAATGTTTCTGCGCGTGGAAATTTCACAGGAGAAGCTTTGAAACCTTGCATATGGAACTTCAGATCTAGATCATGCGAAGGATCAACGTGATGAAAAGAAGTTTCAACCTGAAAATCAGATTTACCACATATATTGTGTTGAAATGATTGAATCACATTCAAAATGAAAGAGTTAATGTACTTCAAATATCCAGCATCTCATTCATCTCTATGAAAATTGCTTACAAACCTCTGAAAGCACTTCCGTACACATAATCCCACCACTTTCAACAGTAAGTGATACTGCATCTGGAAGGTAGCTGGTTAGTACTAGGGGAGTACTCAAGGTCACTTGATGAATTAGCCGTTGCTTGGATTGCTTCCGCTCATTACTGCAACTTTCAATTCTGTAGCAACAAAAGAGATTTTGTAAGTTGCAGCAAATAAAAAACTTTCATTAAAATCAAACAATAATGATCAGATAAATTATAAAGATGGGCTAGTAATATGGCCTAAAGATTTCAGCAAACATTCTATAATTCATTCTCTGCTCTATTATCATTTATTATGTTTAAACAAACAATATGCCATCTCACTTCTTTTGTTCCATACCAATGTCATATAATTAAAAAAAATGCATGTGAATTGCAGCAGCTAGCAATTTGGATCTTATTACCAAACCATTTTCAACTTGTTCATGCTCAAGAGTAATTCCATTAAGTTAATTCCATTCTAATTAATTTAAGTAATTAATCACATAATTCTAATTAATAGTAATTAATTATACTCCACATAACTTATATGAAAGCCTATTTAGAACAATCCAGTAATGGACTTGCAGCAGATATTCCAGGAAAAAAGACAACTTACCCAATGTGTTAAGACTTAGCCTCCTCTCACCACAAATCCAAATGTCAAATTGCGTATCGCCAACGGATTTCCTTTTATCCCCAACCTCGTATCCAATTATTCGTACATCGGACTAACAAAAATCTGCAGTAACCAACAGTCAATTAGCACCAAAAGGAGTTGGATAGAGAAGGCAGTTGCGCCCCCCCAAGCCGCCGTCCGGTGGCAACAATTTCAAATCTCTGGGCCCCCCACCCAAAAAACCAGAGGAATCAGATCTCAAAAAATGGCAATTAGAAATGGGAGAAAGGTTTGTAGGGAGTGAAATTGAAAATGAGAGTTAGAAGAACATACCATCTTCTCCAAGAATTGCAGTAGCTGAAATAGCGAAGAAAGGGCTTTCGGGATTTTTATTTTAATTTTAATTTTAATTTTAATTTTTTTTTTTTTTTACATCCCAGGCAAAACGACGTCGTTTTGCCTGGGATTTTTTTTTTAATTACCCAGGAAAAACGACGTCGTTTTGCCTGGGCAGGGAAAAAAAAAAAATCAGATGTTGAGATTCCTGCGAGAACTTCTTCATTCACTCACTGCACCAAATTCTCACCACCTGCCTCCTCCGCCCCTTCCTGCCTCCTCCGCCCAGCCACTCTCCGCCGCCCCGTCAGCCGCTCTCCCTCCGTTCGCCGCTCTCCGCAGCTCCGCTCATCCGCCGGCTCTTCCATTAGGTAACTTTCAGTTTTTAATTCCTAAATTTTTTATATTTTAACCTAAAATAAATTTGAGATTTCACAATAAAATTGGATTGATTGGGATTGATTGTTATGATATTCTAGGGCAATTTTATTTTGCATCGGAATTTTCCATTGGAAATTATCAAACTCAAAATTGAATTTCGTACGATATTGCTATGCCTTGGATTTTAGGATTTGAAACAGTTTTACAATTAAATATAATTTGGTCCTTTGGTGTTGTTCTGCTCATTAACATATGTCCCTTGTGATGAATGCTTCTGTTGCGCCTTAGTTCTAACAGTACTGCTCAAACTTACATTTTTACAATTAGAAAGCAGAAAACAAGAAAAAGAGCTGTGTAATTATTGAACAAATTAATGTTTAAATTTGGGTTAATCAGCCTTAATTAAACCGGAGATAAATACCAATATTCTGTCGCCCTAAGTCCAACCTTCCATTGGCCTTGTCGCTGCTATAAATCCATAGATAGATTTAGATTCCAAACATATCCCTGTGCTAAATAGAATCATTAATCATCATCAGGCACTTTAAATTAATTATAAATTATAATCACACTTTCTAGACTTGATCAACGTTAAATTATCTGCCAAAAAAATTGATTTGGTGTTGTTCTGCTCATTAACATATGTCCCTTGTGATGAATGCTTCTGTTGCAAATAAATTGGATGTAGGGTCAATAAAAGGGAAAAGCTCAATAATCTAGTGACTTGATGCTATGTTTGCAATGATCAGACATTGACAATACATCCGGACTTGATGCTATGTTTGTTTCTTTTTCTATGAAAGAAAGAAAGTGTAGAATGCTAAAAAAATTGTGATCATTAAATTTTCTAGATATATAAATGTTTATCTTGTAAACTAAAATTACTTATTAGTATCTAAAGCTTGCAAATAATATTGATGCTAAATATTAAAAAGCTTTTCATCACATGACTGGACACTATCTTTTGGAAAGGTTTCAACCTTATGGACTTAAAGTTTACTCAAGTCAAAAGCTTTATTTGAGAAATGGAATATTAATCAAATTTTATTGAAGTAATATAAGTTGTAATATCTTCACATTCACATATAAGCTAAGGTTGTGTAACCCCTTCGGAGGGTTAGGTGGATCACTAACTTTTGTCCGTTTAGATAAAATTGTCAGCTATTAATCTGTGTTTTATTTTTTATCTGTTTATATTGCTGAAATGAAACATGAAAGTATATCTTTCATGATTCCCTTTCTTAACCCTCTTACATAGAACTGTTCTCTAAATTTCTTGGCCTTTTTATGCATGAAAGTGTTTTTTAGGGGAATCTTAACACTTCACTGATGGCACCTTATGGCATGAACATCAAAGATATACTTTGTCTTGGTGTTTTAGGAGGACAGAAAATATAGGAACATAATTTGTAGTTGGCATTATAAATTAATTATAATCACACTTTCTTAGAAATGCTATAAGTAATTTGATTAATTTCTTTTGAAAGTTCTTTCTTAATTTCTTAAACCTTGAACTTTGTAGATAAAAGTGTTGATGTTTCTGTAATACTATATTTTAGATTATTTTGTTAATTGTCACATGTAAACTATTAGGTATGGGATTGATTCTAATTGTTAGAAATGTTTTTATAGGGACAGTGGATAAACTCAAAGTTGCTTTACTTCTGACGTAGATTGGTATTTTCAAGTGAGTACACCTTTCAAAATTTCACTTTTTTTTCCTTGCTTCTGTTTTGATATCTTCTTCCCTTTCAAAATCGAACTCGGAATCTGTTCCTAACTGATGCAACATGATTTGATGATTAAACCAATACTTGTATGCTCTGTCCCTTGTTAGTGAATCAGATCCAATGGCTTTGCGTCGAGTAGGAAAGAAGCTTGCAATGGAAGATTTGTCCTATTGTCAATGGCCCCTCCCTGACCAGGTTTTAGATTTATGATTATCTTTATTAACTAAATTAAATGTTTTCCTGGATACACATGAAAATGGAGTTGTAATGTGTTTCCAAAACGCTGAACAACCTAATTGCTTATCTTGTAGTTTGGAGTATTTGGTATATGTGATGGACATGGTGCAGTAGCAGCTGCTGATTCTACAAGCAAGTTAGTTTCTTACTCAGTTTGTATTTGTTAGATTCCTCTAGATTTAATTTCACATTTTGATTTTTAATAATGGAGCTACATCTTAAAGCACTTTTGGCTGGTGTTTAAAATGGTCATTTATTAAGTTTTTCATTTCATTTTGACTGGTTTAAGTTATTATAGAAACTATATCCTTGTGTATGATACCCTGCAGTTTTCTTTTTAGTTGTTTCTCCTCTCATAAAAGTTGCATGCTTTTCTAATTTCTCAAACAGAAGCCTCCATGAATAATTATTTCGAGGTTTTCCTTTCCCTTTGATTTCTCATTGTTCTCATCTATTTTTGAGCAATTGTGATGTTTAGAAAATAAAAATTTCACACGACGCATCTACAGTTGATGGGGTTTGCAGAAGATATATACTGGTTATCTTTGAAGCAAGCCCATAAAATGAAAGATTAGAGTTGAAGGCCCCAAATTGTTTGTTACCTTTTGCTGTGTTTGACATATGTATAGATGCATTCTGTTATTAAAATATCTCTTTTTTTTCCATAGGTTATTTAAGATTGAATGATGTTTATGTGTATAAATGATATTAATATGACTTTCAATTAATGAATTGGTCCCTATGTTTTAAGGAATAGATGGCCAAATAGTTGAAGCTAGTGGGATGCGCTTTCTTTTGTAAAACGTAGAGTGTTTAATAATTTGCTAACATTCATTGTCTATGCATTTAGGCACATGAACTCTTAAAGGAAATCGCATTGAGATGCAAGGTTGGAGGCACTGAGGAGAAGTTTAAACATGTTTCTATAGTAAGAATTGTCGAAACATTATGATTTTAAAATTTCATTGTCAAAAGTCATACACATACTGCAATTGTATTGTTTTCAAGTTATAATAGCTTTCTTATATTCTATTGATACAATTTGTGCTTTATGTTCTAGAATTTTATATTTGTTGTTTTATTCATGATAACGAAAGGATGTAATGCACATTTAACCATTTTCAATTAAAATGTTGCCACAGTAATTGTAGAATTATATTTATGCGTCACAAATTTAGAGATGTTTTTGAAAAAAAATGTTACTACTTTTGTGACAGTTAATTTAAGTATAGCTAAATGGGGACGTTTCATAAAATTTTATGTCATAAATTCGTGACACTTTTAAACGAAGTGTTGTGCTATTTGAGACGGAATGCATAACTAATGTAGCTGAATAACTACATAATTAAAATTATGCGTCGCCAATTTTACGACGCTTTAAGAAAATGTAGTGAATATATATAAATTCATAAATAAATAATTAAAAAAATATTACGACGAAAAAAATAGAAGCGTCGTCAATTTTGAGATGCATAAATTAAAAGCGTCGCTAAATGATTCTTAGCAACATAACGTTAATGCGTCGTTAAATAAATCGCGACACGAGTTTTAGCAACGCTAATGGCGACGCTTTTAAAAGCGTCGGGAAACATTTAAGGACACAAAAAGCGTCGTTAAACAACGATTTTCAGCGTCGCTATAGACCCCTTTTGTTGTGGTGAACATTTACTTTACTTAATCATTTGGTATATTAAGAGTTTTTTAGTAAAAATATAGTTTATTAGTTAATTTTCTTAACTACTGTATAATCAAAATGTTGCATATCAAAGTTGGACGGAGGGAGTAGTTTGTTTGGGACTCTACATTTATTGGACTTGGTTTGGGACATATTTAAAAAAAAAAAAAATCATATATTTAAAATATATTGAAAAAGTATAGTTTTTTAAAGTATTGGTTAATAAGGGGGCTTAGTACAAAACCCAACCTGCCATTATAAACAAAGACCAAAAGAATTCAGCCCAAGTTAATTATTAAACACCACTTCAAATGATCAATGAATGTTGTTGGTATTTAATTCTTGCCTATTTACCAGTTGCATAAACTGAACCAATAATTTATGATTGAATGGTGACTATACAATGCTCTATATAGCATTGCCCTTGGCGGTTCAAGATTTCGTTAAATTTCAATGACCCTAAACCCTAATGATCAGTCCGTAACTAAAAACCATGCTAATTAGAATTCCATGAAAAATTTCACTACAAAAAAAAAGGTCTAAAATGACGCAAAAATTTAGCTTTTAACGACGCTTTTCGGCGTTTTTAAACGTTTACCAACGCTTTTCAAAACATCGTTACATGTGTCTTTAAATCACGTGTCGTAATTTTTAATGACACATTAATATTGTGTCGGTAAACCAAATTGTGTCGCTATTTCATATGAAAACCGTTGTCATGCTGGCAACGTTTATATTTTTAACGTCATAAAATCTATCGTATTATTTAATAATAAATTTAAACATTTTCATGACGTTTTAATAAAGCATTCTAAGTTAGCCACACGTACTGTTTTTGTGTCGTCATTTCCCTTTAGAAAATACTCATTGCATCTTAAATTCACAACATTTCAATAAAAAAGCATCTACAAGTTCTTGACATATAATTATATTTGTGTCTGCATTTGGCCACACTACTTATTTATTTGTCCCAAATAAGACGTCATTTCTTGACTAAAAAGTGTCATTAAAGTGCAACATATAAATATCAGTACGTCCTCAATATATGATATTTTTATGCACAAACGTCCTAAATACGACACTTCAATGAAAAAAACTCCAAGTTTACGACATATAATTATATAAATGTCTATATTTAGACACATTAAAAATTTATCATTTCCTAAAAGTAAATGACGTTTTTTTTATAAAAAAAATCATTAAATTGTGACGTATAAATATTAATACATCATAAATAAACGATATTTTGTGCATAAATATCATAATTGTTGCGACACTTTTATTAAATAATATCTTCAAATTTACCCACGTATAATTATTGTTGGAAATTTGACAAATGTATTGGATTATATATATTAGTGACTATTTGTCAACTTTGGGCCAAATTATATTATGGAAAGGAAGCGTATTATATCAAATGATTAGTGTCATTGTATAATACGTAACGTGAGCTTTCCAACGGTATATAATTTACCCAAAACGGACAAGTAGTGAATGAGAAATTGTTGCTCAAAGTTAGCCTAATGAAATGGAATATTTGAAGAAATTTTGGTCCAAGTTAACTTATCCCATATGGGAAAATAACAAAGGGGAAAAGGTGTTTATATTGAAACACACTTTTGTAAGGTGTTAACTTGTATAAGCCAAAAGGCTCTCTCTTGAGTTCGCAGGGGGGTGCAAATCTTAGCCCCGAGCCTTCAAAGGCCCAATGCCCACCCGCACGACGTGGGCATCGCGAATGCCGGACCGAAATAGGCCACTATAGACCTGCCTAGTTTTTGCTCCGGTCCAACTAAATTTTCTTCAGATATTTTTGAGCTTATTCGAATTCTGTGTCAGTTTTATTTTTGAATAACAAATATAACTGCAAAATTAATTCTCTTAAGGTGAGAGAATTAATTCAGTTTAATGTCATTTAATTCCATTCTTTTAAATCCTCCTTCTGCCTATTTTTCTTCTTGTTCTATCTGTTGATTTCGAAAAATTCCTTCTCCTTCTCTGCATTCTGTTTCCTTCAAGAAAGCCTTCCTTTTTCCGGAGATAGTCCACTTCACACAGTTCCGTTCGCCTTCGAGAGTCGTTGTATCCTGGGAGAAAAATCGCCACTACGGGGCAGATAATTGTCTTAAGAAAACTGTTTATACAGGCCTCGGCTCTACTGCTTCCTTCCTTCTGTTAAGGTTGAAAAGTATTTTAAATCTTTCGTTTGTCCTTCCGTTTATTTTCAATTGTGTATTATATAATCTGCAACTAACAATCTTAAGACAATTATATATACGTAGTGCTTGGTTAAGTTTTGCAGGATTACCTTGACATTTTGGATATTTAATACCTTGACATTCTGGATATTTTATATCTAAACATTTGGACAAATTCTTTGGACCTATTACTGGATTCTGTTGGACTGCTCGAACATTTGTTGTTCTATATTAACAGTTCTTATTTTGTGATTTATTTTCTGTATTTGTTTTTTTGATTCTGGAATTTCACTAACTTTGTTTGTTTGAAATTTTTAGATTGAAAAATGGCTGATATTGTCCCACCAATTGTAGGCAATGGTTCTGAAACTGGCCAAGGCCAAAATAACCAACATGGACAAAATGGTTCTAGTGGTTCTAGGCTTGTTATGCCTAACGGTCATGTAGCTGGTTCGGGTTCATAACCAGTAACAGTGCCTAAAAGGTCCGAAAAATTCAACGAAATGAATTTTAAGATGTGGCAGTAGAAAATGCTTTTCTACTTGACTAGCATGCAATATCATATATTGCTGAAAGAAGATCCTCCTGTTGTTCCCGAAGGTGTGGTGGATCCTTCTATTCAATTAGCTGTTGATGCGTGGAATCACTGGGATTTCCTTTGTAGAAACCACATTCTGAACGGATTGGTTCCTAATTTGTATGAGGTTTACACTGTTAAACGAACTGCAAAGGAATTATGGGACTCCTTGGATAGGAAGTACAGAACTGAGGATGCTGGTGCTAAAAAATACTTAGTAGGCTAATTCCTTAATTATAAAATTATTGATTCCAAATCTGTCGTGAGTCAAGTACAAGAAATCCAGCTTTTGATCCATGGGATGCAAGCTGAAAGGATAGAGACTAGTGAAACATTCTAAGTGGATGCAATCATTGAGAAATTGCCACCTAGTTGGAGTGATTTCAAAAACTATCTCAAGCATAAACGGAAAGAAATGTCTGTTGAGGATCTAATTGCCCGACTTCGTATTGAGGAAGACAATAGAAGATCAGAGAGGAAATTTTCTGTTGCTGCTAATCAAGCTATGGCTAGAGCCAATGTTGTGGAGGTCAAGAAAGACCCCAAGAAGGGTAAACAGCCTGCTAGATCCAAGTCCAAATTGGGACCTAAAGGGGGCATTTCCAAGAAACCAAAGTTTAATGGGAAATGTTTCAATTGCAACAAAATGGGACACAAGTCCTCTGATTGTAGGCTGCCAAAAAGGGTCAACAAAAATGAGGCAAATGCTATGGAAGAAATTGCTAAAGATGTGTCAGACATCAATCTGTGTGCAGTGATTTTTGAAGTCAACCTGGTTGACTCGAACCCATGAGAATGGTGGCTGGATACTGGTGCTACACGCCACATTTACTGTGATGAAGGGTCTTTTGCTGGATTGACTCTTATAAAGAAAGGAGAGAATCTCTACATGGGTAATTCTGCTACTTCAAAGATCAAGGGACGTGGAACTGTCATTCTGAAAATGACTTTTGGGAAAGAAATGAAGCTGCAAAATGTCTTGTATGTTCCTGAAATGAGGAAGAATCTGGTTTCTGGGAGCCTCTTGAGCTCACATGGCTTCAAGATGGTTTTTGAGTCTTAGAAATTTATTTTGTCTAAAAAGGGTATGTATGTGGGCAAGGGATATGAATGTAATGGGATGTTCAAATTTAATTGTATCTCTTGTAAATCAAATTCAATTGAAATGAATGATAATAACGTTTCTTCTGCTTATATTATTGGGTCTTCTAATTTATGGCATCGTAGACTTGGACATGTTAATTTTGATACGTTGCGACGTTTAATTAAGTTGAATCATATCCCCATCTTTCAAATTGATAAAAACCATAAATGTGAAATTTATGTAGAGACAAAATTGACAAGATCCTCATTTCATTCTGTTGAAAGAAATTCAGAACCACTTGATCTTATACACACAGATATTTGTGACTTGAAGTTTGTTCAATCAAGGGGAGGAAATAAATATTTTATTACCTTCATAGATGATAGGACAAAATACTGTTATGTGTATTTGCTTAAAAGCAAAGATGAGGCTGTAGAGAAATTTGTTCTCTATAAGCAAGAAGTAGAAAATCAACTTAATAAAAAGATTAAGGTGGTAAGAAGTGATCGTGGTGGTGAATATGTTGCACCATTTGGCAAGTTTTGTTCCTAATATGGTATTATTCACGAAGTAACACCACCGTACTCTCCTCAATCTAACGGTGTAGCTGAATGAAAGAATCGTACCTTAAAAGAAATGATGAATACAATGCTAACTAGTTCTGGGTTACCACAAAACATATGGGGGGATGTTTTATCAGCAAACTACCTTTTAAACAAGGTACCCCGTAAGAAACAAGATAAAACCCCTTATGAATTATGGAAAGGTAGAAAACGTTCTTATAATTACTTGAAAGTGTGGGGGTGTCTTGCAAAGGTAATGGCCCCATTGCTAAGAGAATGAAAATTGGCCCAAAGATAGTGGATTGTATTTTCATTGGATATGCGGAACACAGTAACGCGTATCGGTTTCTTGTGCATGAATCTAAAAACCCAGAAATACACAAGAATACATTAATGGAGTCAAAGGATGCCTCGTTCTTTGAAAACATGTTTCCATGTAAACAAAACGATATGGGATCAGGATCTAAATGGTCTCGTGAGACTGTTGAAGTCGACAGTCAAGATGGTCAACATGACAAAGTTGAGAATGGTAAAGAACTTCAACAAGAGGTTGAAGAGAATGTTCAAGATCTTCAAGAAGAGGATGAGATGGATATAAAGGTTGAACCTCGAAGAAGTAAAAGGGCAAGGGTGGAAAAATCTTTTGGTCCAGATTTTCTAACTTACATGTTAGAGGCTGAACCATAAACTTACAAAGAAGCTGTAAGATCAACTGAAAGTCCTTTAAGGAAAGAAGCCATAAGGAGTGAGATTGATTCCATTCTACAAAATCATACTTGGGAATTAGTGGATCTTCCTCCCGGAACTAAACCACTAAGCTCTAAATGGATTTTCAAACGGAAATTGAAAACAGATGGAACAATTGATAAGTACAAGGCCCGTTTGCTTATAAAAGGTTATAGACAAAAGGAAGGCCTTAACTACTTTGATACTTATTCTCCAGTGTCGAGAATAACATCCATTAGGATGGTACTTGCTGTTGCCGCTCTACGGAATCTTGAGGTATATCAAATGGATGTGAAAATAGCTTTCCTGAATGGAGATCTGGAAGAAGAAATCTACATGGAACAACCTGAAGGTTGTGTAGTTCCAGGTCAAGAAAAGAAAGTCTATAAATTGGTGAAGTCTTTATACGGTTTAAAGCAAGCACAAAAACAATGGCACAAAAAGTTTGATGATGCTATGATGGCTAGTGGCTATCGTATCAACGAGTTTGAAAAATGTATTTATGTCAAAACTACAACTAAAGGATATGTTATCTTATGTTTGTATATCGATGACATACTCATTATGGGAAGCAATGAGAAGATGGTAAAGAGTACCAAGAACATGTTAAATTCCAGATTTGACATGAAAGATATGGGACTGGCGGATGTGATTTTAGGCATCCAAGTTAAACATTCACCTAACGGTCTCATTTTGACTCAGTCACACTACGTGGATAAGATACTTGATAAGTTTAATAAGGATGATTCTGGTATAGCCAAAACTCCGTTGGACATTAGTCAACATTTGTCCAAAAACAAAGGTGAAGGCATAGACCAAGTGGAGTATGCTAGGGTTATCAGTAGTTTGATGTACCTTTCGAGTTGTACAAGACCAGATATTGCTTACACTGTAAGTAGTTTAAGCAGATATACGAGTAATCCAGGAAAGATTCATTGGGTAGCTATCGTGAGAATACTAAGGTACTTGGGATATACTCGTAATTATGGTTTACACTATACGAGAGAACCTGCGGTACTAGAAGCATATTCTGATGCCAATTGGATAGCTGACATCAAGAATTCTAAAGGTACAAGTAGGTGCGTGTTCACTCTAGGAAGAGGAGCAGTGTCCTGGAAATCCTCTAGGCAAACGATTATAACTAGATCCACTATGGAAGCTGAGTTTGTAGCCTTGGATAAAACTGGAGAGGAAGCTGAATGGTTACGGAATTTCTTAAAAGATATTCCAGAATGGCCAAAGCCTGTGCCCACAATTTGTATACATTGTGATAATCAAGCAGTGATTAAAAGAGCACAAAACATTATGTACAACGGTAAGTTGAGACACATACGTCATCTTCATAATACCGTTAGACAACTGATCTTAATGGGAGTTATCTCTATTGACTTTGTAGGGTCAAAGGATAACACTATGGATCTGCTAACCAAAGGTTTAAACCGAGTTCAAGTTGAAAAGACATCAAGAGGAATGGGACTAAAGCCCATGAATATTTAAGGCGCTATGTGAAGGAAAACCCAACATTGTTGACTGGAGATCCCAAGATCTAGGTTCAATGGGACAACCTAATTGCATAGACCTTGTGAGGTCACTGTACCTTGTCCATTCCTACAATGTAAATAGTGATAAAAACGTGGAAAGGTTAAGCTATGCTTTTAATGATTCTTTGTGCTTCAAAAGTTTGTGCAAAAGAGATCACCTATGTGAGAGTGAAGTGGGGTCGCTTCAAAAGAAACTAATAGGCCTTAGTTATCTGAAACTCTTGCAGAACCAGAAGATGTCCATGACCATAATGGACATAACCATGAGAACCAAAAACTATGTTATATTGGTATTTGTGTGAGGTATATCGTCGTTTACACAAACGGCAGAATAGTTCAAGGACATCGTGTCTACTAGTCAGCCAGTAAAGTAAATATACTAGCACAAGGAAAGGTTCAAGGGTTGATGCCTACTTATCCTATGCAAATATCGACTATAGTTTACTATCACCACTTCACTTTTTATATTTTCGACAATCAATTTCATTCATATGGGGGATTATTGGAAATTTGACAAATATATTGGATTATATATATTAGTGACTATTTGTCAACTTTGGGCCAAATTATATTATGGAAAGGAAGCGTATTACATCAAATGATTAGTGTCATTGTATAGTACGTAACGTGAGCTTTCCAACGGTATATAATTTACCCAAAACAGACAAGTAGTGAATGAGAAATTGTTGCTCAAAGTTAGCCTAATGAAATGGAATATTTGGAGAAATTTTGGTCCAAGTTAACTTATCCCATATGGGAAAATAACAAAGGGGAAAAGGTGTTTATATTGAAACACACTTTTGTAAGGTGTTAACTTGTATAAGCCAAAAGGCTCTCTCTTGCGCACGCAGGGGGGGTGCAAATCCTAGCCCCGAGCCTTCAAAGGCCCAATGCGCACCCGCACGACGTGGGAGTCGCGAATGCCGGACCAAAATGGGCTACGGACCTGCCTAGTTTTTGCTCCGGTCTAATTAAATTTTCTCCAGATATTTTTGAGCTTATTCGAATTCTATGTCATTTTTATTTTTGAATAAAAACTATAACTGCAAAATTAATTCTCTTAATGTGAGAGAATTAATTCAGTTTAATGTCATTTAATTCCATTCTTTTAAATCCTCCTTCTGCCTATTTTTCTTCTTGTTCTATCTGTTGATTTCGAAAAATTCCTCCTCCTTCTCTGCATTCTGTTTCCTTCAAGAAAGCCTTCCTTTTTCTGGCGATAGTCCATTTCACACAGTTCGGTTCGCCTTCGAGAGTAGTTGTATCCTGAGAGACAAATCACCACTACGAGGTAGATAATTGTCTTAAGGAAACTGTTTATACAGGCCTCGGCTCTACTGCTTCCTTCCTTCTGTTAAGGTTGAAAAGTATTTTAAATCTTTCATTTGTTCTTCCGTTTATTTCCAATTGTGTGTTATATAATCTGCAACTAACAATTATATAAATGTCTATAATTGAAAATATCATGATTGTTTACAATAGTCTTAAAAAGTATAAGAGAATATAAGAAATTCAATAGCACAAAAGCCTGACATGAGCAACAATATTTCAAGTGCTTTTATTTAAATTTCAAAAATGAGGCAGTATCCTCCATCTATTTTACATGCATCCCCAATCTTGAAAAAGTCATCATCAACAAGATGCATTAACCATTTGTTATCTGTGTAGAAATAAAAAATTAAAAAGTTAAAAAATATTCCATAATTACATAAAAGCATATTTTTGTGTACACAATTGAACACAAATTAATATCTTCTCACAACAGAATCAAAGTCATTAATTAATCTATCTATATTCTCAAGCATATATTTAGATAACATAAAATTTACCAATAAGAAAAGTATCTACAGCAGGAAAACAACTTACAGAGTTCCAGTAAAATAATTTTCCCTATTCTATCGCAAATGAGCCATAAATTAAAAAGGGAAAACCAATAACTTTATATCACAAACCAGAATAAAATAAAGGAGGAAAGTAAAAGCGGAACTCATCTGGTTTATGAATGCCAAAGATCAAATGCTCCTAAGGGGAAGGCGGCCACGGGGGATCGTGCTCCTGAAGCCGGCACAACTCAGCTACATTTTATTCAATTCGGGTCACTTTTTGATGTAATTCATTCACATTGGCATCAATGGCATTCAATTTCTCCATGGCCTGCTGTAACAAGCTAAGCACAGGGGAACAATCAACACTCGCAACTTCGGTATGAGTGCTTCTTCGAGGCCATGTGACATAACATCAAAAACAAAAAATAGTCAAATTGGACATGGGTTCAAATTAAGGAAAAAGGAATACAATAAAACACATTTTTGGAAAAAGATTTTTGCACTATTATAGTATACCTAATTTCAATATTGTATCTATAGTTTAATCAATAAAACGAACAATAGAGAGAGAGAGAGAAAGAGAAGCAAAAAGGGAAGGCAAAAGAGGATATTTCATTTCTTAAAGTTCTACATAGTGGTACGAAAGTAAATAATCTATACAGCTAAACAAAAAAAATGAGTTACAAAGCATGAAGAACACGTGAAGTTCATATATAGGGCTGCTACATGTTCAACAAATCCATTACTCCATGTTTTTTCACAATTATACCAATAATTTAGATAGTAAACATGCACTCAAATGTTTCAAAAAAAATTGGCTTAAAAGAAGCGATAATAAAAATGACCAAGCATGCAAACAGAAAAAATTACATAAGAATGTAATGATTATTGTACCAATTTAGCGTAGCCCTCGCTTTCTTCATGGAGAAGGTTAAATTTTGTTTGCTGATAAAGAAGACGAGTGTTTACCCTGACCTAAAGCCAACATCAAAAGAATATCATTGCAGCATAGTTGACATTATACTTCGATTTAGTGTCATGTAAAATCAATGTATGTATTCGGTGTCATGTAAAATTAATGTATGTATCAACAAACTGAAAGTAGGAAATCAAGATGTGTTCTATGAGTCCCACAAGTCATTGGAAACAACACGAACGTGAGTCAATATAACCGTGGTGCCTTTTTTATTACAAAAAAAAAGATCCATACATGCAGCCTGTATCAAAACAGCCGGTAACTACATTTTGAGAGTACAGAATTTTTTAGGACTCTCTAATCAAGAGTTTGGAGTTCACTTTCTGCAGTTTATTACCAGTATGTAAACAATTTGCAAACAAGTGCCTTTACACTTTTTAAATGACCACATTGCAGGTTGGGCCAATATGATTAGTGGCTTTACTTGCCACAAACTCAGGCATGTCTTCTTTTTGTGTTGATTAATGTGTGTGTGACCTTTTTATGGAATTAGTATAAAATTCACCAAAGAGGGACATCTTAAAGCCACTAAAATGTTACAGACTAAGCAGCTTTATTACTTATTAAGCTTCAAGACAACGGTAATAAATAGAAGAATATGAAATGCGTTGGAAAAAAAATTAATTTTGCATTGCAAACCAAACAAAGTAAATTGAGACAATATCCGCATTCCATAAATTGAATGCAAAATTTTTAGATTTCAGAGATATAAAGATATAAATTCAATAAAGACCAGAATATGATGAAGTTAGCCAACTTTAAAAACCAGCACTCATTATTAAATATGAAATCAAATACCTCTTTTCCATTCAAATCCTGAGCCTTAATCTTTATCATTTCAGACTCCTACAAAAATTCCTCTTGAAAAGTGAGAAAGTTTTATTCTAATTTGTAGCCATTCATTTTATGTTTCCTTTGGCACACATAAAAAACAACCCATATCCAGATCAAGAGAACAAACAAGTATGACCACGACATTGGTAGCTAAATCCTCTCATGAAACAAGAACTCACCTCACAACGCTCTTGAAAAAGCCTTAAAGGAACCAATGTTGATTCCACCAGCCACTGTGCCTGTAAAGAAGCAAAGATACTTTAATAAGCACACAGAACTATTCAAAATAGAAACATCAATGTCCAAGGTTCATGCCATCTGGCACTGAAATACAACAAAAGCTATAGGATAATGACAACAAAAAGTGCCACCCTGCATGCCAAGCACTCCTTTTCAGGTGAATTCAGCAGTGAAAGGTTGCTCCCTCAAAAAAATAGCACTAAACAAGCTATATGTCCGATTCAGAAAGAATATATGTAGAATACATACATAATCAGGTTGTAAAGCCACCATAAATGTAGCCCCAAATCCAACATCAAAACCAAAATATTGTTCAGAAAATGAAAGAGATAATACAAGGAACCAGACCTGTATTACCAATTACATTTAAAAGAAAACGCTGCATCTAATGAAAATCACAAAAAGTTATGTAAATTATAACTTCTCAATAAATCAGACAAAACAAAAAAAAAACATGTACCAAAGTTATAACTGGTATAGTCACATGCTACTTCACTAAACTAATCATTAGAAAGGATGAATGATATAATTAAATAAGTACATAGCAGATGCCAGATGTTCAAACACAGCATATCAAAACAGGCATTTGTATCCCAGGCATGAACACACAAGGCTCATTGAAATTATCAATACTGACCAGTTTTATAAGGCGAGAACGATATTCTCCAGGCATTGTCAGCTGAAAAATCAGTTAACACATGAATAGAAGATCAAAACTTTAGTTCCGGCATCTTTAGGAAAAGTTTTTCTAAGAGCCAACTATACTTCTGCACTAATCAACAAAGTGAAGTTAGGAAGTTTAGAAAAGAAGAGAAGCTAACATCTTCAGCCATTTGGCTAACAATATCGGCAAATGTCAAGCCCAACTCATCACTAGAAACTCTATCCGAAAACTCTACAGAATCTAATACTGTTTTGCACTTCGGAAACGGTAATTCTCCCCGAACCTAAACAAATTCATAAATAGAGCGTCAAACCTAAAAACACTTGAGAGATAATATTCAAAAAAAGGAACTTACTGTGAGCGGACGGCGCGTTTTCGATGGGACGCGGGACTCCCTTTCGGAATGGGGCGCCACGATCTCGGGCGGGCCCCTCCCTCGCGTGGGGTTTTTTATAAATAGAAAACGAGTTTTGGAAAATAAATAGAATTAATGCATAAAAGAACCAAGACCTAAGTCTCGATAAATATTGTAGAGTCGCCACCCGGCTCAGCTCAACCGGGAAATTCTTATGTAGCTGAACCGGACGAGCGGTCGCTACACTATCCAGAGATTCGGGTCCAGACAAGTCCCTTATTTCGTGTCTAATTTAAAATAAATATTGCCAATGTTCTCAAATAGTATTTCAAAATCTAAAGTCCATTTTATTGAATATAAAAGGCATACAGCGCGCATACAAAATATTTAATACAAAAGTAAGGAAAAGAAATAAATATTAATTGGCTTATAACCAAATCGAATGGAAAAATAAAAACTCTCACCTCACTTATACAATCGCCTATATACACGATAATTTAGAAAAATACAACCGCCTAGGATACACGATTAATTCTATTAAAATACAAATAAAATTAAAAATAAATATAAATAAAAGCAGCAAAACAAAGGTTAGCACGATTTATACGGCACGCCATAAGTTGGACTCAAACAGATAGAATTGGGAAATCGAGAATTGGGGGCATGCATATAGAGGATAACCGAGTTGGCTCGGCTAGCCGGCCCGATTAGACCTGGAAAACATTTTGAAACGTCCCTGTATTTTTGGTTTTGTGGGAAAATCATTTTGAAAACAATTTTTTTCCGGTTTACATGTATTTTTATATATTAAGTGGGTCGGTTTCGGGAGAACTGGGTCTCCGTAGTTGAATTGTTCTAAATGCAATTTTACTAGAAATTGAATCTATGGTCGTGATGCACACAACAAAATTCATTTTAATGATTTTTGGGGTTTTCTAATTTTTTGGGATTTTTTTTTTTAGGGATAAAAGCTGAAATTTTGATTCTGGAACGAGGATTACAGTCGTGCGACTGTAATCAGTTCAGGATCAGAATTTCGCCAAAAAATCATTTTTAAATCAAAACTGAACAAAGTCAACTGGAAACTAAGAAAAGTCGTACGACTATATATACAGTCGTACGACTGTTCATGAAAACCAAGAACAGTTGTGCGACTGTTCTTAATTTCCAGAAGCAGAGACGCGAAAATACAGCAGAAAATGCACAAAACTCACTTCAAACACCCAGAAAGTGAGAAAAAGTGTAAGGAAAGGGACTTTTTAGATGCTAATCCAAGTCGTTTTGACCCTTGGCGTCGCTCCGATCCTAACAAATTCGTACCTTTTCCTTTGAAATTGAGGTTGAGAGTTTGTGTCCAAAAATCCAAATTGCAAGGGATTCTGATTGTTTAAGTCCGGATTCTTGATTTGTTTATGAAGTTAATTGATTAACCTAGGGATTTCTAACAAGTTTTGACCCTATTTCTGAGAATAAAAGAAAATAGAAGAGGAAAAGATGAATTTTTGTGGGTTTTCCACCTCTTTCTTTTCCTTCTCTCTTTAGATTTCTTCACCAGAATTCCAGCCCCCTTCTCTCTCTCCTCTCCCTTCTTTTTCTAGATTTCTTCACCAGAATTCCAGCCCCCCTTCTCTCTCTCCTCTCCCTTCTTTTTCTACCCTCTCCTTTTCTGCTTGCTTGCTGCAAAACTGGAGCAATTAATGCTCATCCTCTCTCTCTCCTTTTTCTGCTGTAGAGGTATGGGCTTTTGTAATTTTTCCGATATTACAGGCGTACGACTGTAATTTTTAAATTACAGTCACACGACTGTAAGAATAGTCGTACGACCATAATCTTTTTTTTTTTAAATATAGAAAATTCCGGCTTACAGCTGCCCCTCACGTGTTCGAATTCGACATCTAGCTCCAGATTTACAACACCTGAGATGATGAATTTGAGAGCGCGAATTAAAGCGCCGCGAACACTGGAATGAATCTCCTGATGAAATAGGCCGATACCGGGTCTAGATTACCCGAGGCGATGCTGGAGATGAGATTAGCCGATACTGGGTCTATGTTACCCAAGACGAAATTGATGAAGAAATTGGCCGATACCAGGTCTAGGTTACCCGAGGCGAGCTTGATGAAAAAATTGGCCGATACCGGGTCTAGGTTACCCGAGGCGAGCTTGATGAAGAAATTGGCCGATACCGTGTCTAGCTTACCCGAGGTGAGTTGATGAAGAGATTAGCCGATACCGGGTCTAGGTTACCCGAGGCAAGTTTTGCTGGGGAAATAGATGAAGCTGATCTGGGCCGATACCGAGTTTACATTACTCGAGGCGGATCTGTTGGGGAACTTGGATGATGGAGCGAATCTGGGCCGATATCGAGTTTACATTACTCGAGGCGGACTTGCTGGGGAAAGTTGAGATAATGGAGCAGACCTGGGCCGATACCGAGTTTACATTACTCGAGGCGGATCTGCTGACTTGCTAAAGATATTAAGCCGGGGATGAATTCCTGCACTTTAAAATGGCAAGTCTTCATTCCTTGATCGAGAGATTTTTAAACAAAAATTTTTGCCCCTTCGATCAAGAATGAAGACTAGCCGAGAATAAGTAATTGATATATGAAATGTATGGATGCATGATGATGTATATGTACATGTATGTATTTTCTATTATTGGACGTTTCTGTCTTCCGCTGGGGAGATATGTTGTGCCCCCAGTTGATTTTGCTTTTCTTGGGGCATTGTTTGGTGATTATCGAAAGAGTGAGGTGACTGCTGGAGAAATGATCGTAGTATTCCTTGTAGAGATTCTGCTGGGGAAGAGTGTGGCAGTTCGACTGGGGAAACAATTGTGGGGTTCTTTGTGTTGACTACACTGGGGAGTAACATGGTGACTTTGTGGGGAATTAATTGATGGTGTTCTTTATATAGATTCCGCTGGGGAATAGTAGGGGAAACTCTGCTGGGGAGTGATGTGACGAATTCCATGGGGGATACTGAGGACACTCTGCTTTCTTGCTTTGTGGGGAAGTTATGAGTTTGTAAGTGCTCTAATTTTTGCCTGGGTTGCCCAACTCGGGTTTTCAGCCCAGTGAGCCGCTCTAACTTTTACCTAAGGCGCCTTTTCAGTTTTCGCCTTAGCGAGCTTTTCATATGCCCTAACTTTTGCCTAAACTGCCCGATATGGGTTTTCAGCTTAGCGGGCCGCTCTAATTTTTTTTTTTTTTAATGATTTGATTAAAATGGTGTCATGACCATTTATTGCTCGTTTGGGAAGATGAACTGGACTTTAGGGGACGATAAAAGATTTTAAATTGCACGTATTTAATACATTTTCATTTGCCAAATAATGTGATGATATTGATCAGTTGAATGCAAAGTGCTTTCTTTGAATGTGTATTTATGCAAGACAACTTTGTTTGTGCATTTGTCATAACCATGCAAATATATTTAAACAAACACTTCACTTTATTGATGAAGTCAAAATGAGTACATTTGAAACAAGTTGGTTCCTAAATGGTACAGATTCCACATTGTGCCAGAATCCATCACCAGTCGTCCTTTTCAGGCTTTCCGACTGATTATTTTCTCTCGTGTCTTAACTTTTGCCTAGACCGCTCTTTTTGAGTTTTCAGCCTAGCAGACCTCTCCCTTTTTTTTTATACATGATAAAGCTTTAGCCTGTCTTGGTTGATCAGGTTGGTGAACTCATTCCCGTCCATGTCCATAATGCTGACATTGCCTTTTGATAGCACCTTCTTCACCACATATGGTCCTTCCCAATTGGGTCTGAACTTGCCTCTAACATCAACATTTGAAGGCCTTAGTTGCTTTAGAACCAAATCTCCTGCTTTCAACTGCCGCTTGGAGTATTTCACATTTCGATTATAGGCTCTAGCCATTCTGCGCTGATACATCTGCAGGTGATCCAGTGCCTTTAGTCGCCTTTCGTCTAGTGTTGCCAACTGTTCATACCTGGCTTGAACCCATTCAGTCTCTGGTAATTGAGCTTCCAGGGCAACTCTGAGTGACTTGAGTTCTATCTCCACTGGCAACACTGCTTCCATTCCATATATCAAGGCATAAGGAGTTTCCCCTGTAGGTGTTCTGACACTGGTCCTGTAACCCCAAAGAGCATAAGGCAGTTTATCAGCCCAATCCCTGTAAGTGGTTACCATCTTTGATAAGATCTTCTTTATTGCCTTGTTAGCTGCTTCTACTGCACCATTGGCCTGAGGCCTGTATGGGGAAGACTTATGATGTTCGATACCATGTTCTGCAAGTAGCTCAGCCGTTGCCCCTTGAAACTGTACTCCATTGTCAGTTACTATGTGGTGAGAAATCCCATACCGAGTGAAGATGTTCTTCTGGATGAACTTGACCATTTGCTTGGCTGTGACATTAATGAAGGATTCCGCTTTGACCCATTTGGAGAAATAATCAACTGCCACAACTATGAATCTATGCCCATTAGATGCAGCTGGATGAATTTCACCAGTCATGTCTATCCCCCATGCTGAAAACGGCCAAGGAGACGCTGGATTCTGAAGTTCAAGTGGAGGAAGATGACTAATGTCTGCATAGATCTAACATTTATGACATCTCTTCACTTTCCTTATACAATCTGATTGCATCGTCATCCAGAAGTAGCCTTGTCTCATGATCTTCCTAGCCATGGCAAGTCCATTCATATGTGGCCCACAGGACCCTGCATGTACTTGCTGCATCACATCTTCTGCTTCTTGTTCTGTTAGACACCTTAAAAGAACTCCATATGTTGTTCTTTTATACAACTTGTCCTCGAAGATTCTGAATTGACTAGCCAGTTTTCTCAATGTCAACTTATCAGCAGCACTGGCTTCTTCTGGGTACTTTCCCTCCTTAACATACCGATAAATGTCGAAGAACCATGGCTTTTCTTCGGCTGATAATTCCATTACTTCGTGCACTTCGAAACAAGGATATCTGGAAGTGGCTATAACCAGTGGTTGAGCTTGTGTCTCTTCTGGATTTTCCCACATGGAGGACAAAGTAGCTAATGCATCAGCCATCTTATTCTCATCCCTGGGGACATGTCTAAATTCACACTGGCCGAATAAACCCTTTCTGAACTGTAGCAGCTCCAAATAAGGCCGTAAGGCTTCTTCTTTTAGCTCCCACTCACCTTGAGCTTGCCTGATCACTAGAAGTGAATCACCAACAATTAAGACATCATTTGCCCCTAAGGTTAATAAATTTTCCATTCCAAACAAGCATGCTTCATATTCCGCTCTATTGTTGGTTACAGGAAAGATCAGCCTTTTGGATAAAGGAATGACCTCACTATCCGATATTGCTAAAAGTACTCCGATTCCAGCGCCTTTTCTATTCACTGACCCATCGAAGCATATGACCCATCTTTTCACTTCCACCATGGCTAACTGCTCATCAGGGAATTCCAGGTTCTCTGTGTAATCTGATTCTAGGGGTTGGTTTGCCAGAAACTCTGCCACGGCTCGCCCTTTAATAGTTTTCTTCGTGATGTACTCGATGTCAAATTCAGACAAAAGTAATAACCACCTGGACAACTTCCCAACCAATGCTGGTGCTTCATAGAGGTACTTCATTGGATTCACCTTAGACACGGCTTGTATCTTGTAGGATTGGAAATAGTGACGCAACTTCTTGGTCAACCAAATCATCGCCACACATGTCTTCTCCACCAGTGTGTATTTGGTTTCATACTCCAACAGCTTTTTGCTGAGGTAGTAGATGGGATACTCCTTCTTGCCATCTTGTTCCTGTGCTAGCATTGCCCCTATAGAGGATTCTTCAACTGCCAAGTACAAAATCAGAGGCTTCCCTGGAATTAGAGGACTCAACACTGGTGGCTTTACTAGGTAAGCCTTGATCTTCTCGAATGCCAGCTGACACTTGTCATCCCACACAACCGGCTGATCTTTCTTTAACATCTTGAAGATTGGTTCACAAGTGGAGGTTAACCGTGCTATGAAGCGGCTGACATACTGTAAGGAACCCAGGAATGATCTGACTTCCTTTTCTGTCTTAGGAGCTAGCATATCTTGGATGGCTTTTATTTTATCTGGGTCCATTTCTATCCCCCTCTGGCTGACTACATGGCCCAACAGCTTCCCTGATGTGACCTCGAATATGCACTTCTTGGGGTTGAGTCACAAATTGTACTCTCCAATGCGTGTTAGAAATCTATCCAGGATAACAGGGTGTTCCTCCCGGGTTGCTGATTTAATGAGCATATCGTCGACGTACACTTCAACTTCTTTATGAATCATGTCATGTAACAGAGTTGTGACAGCCCTCTGATAAGTGGCACCAGCATTTTTCAACCCGAAGGGCATCACTCTGTAATAGAAGGTACCCCACTCTGTGATGAATGATGTTTTCACCTTGTCGATCATATCCATCAGAATCTGGTTATACCCCGAAAAGCCATCCATGAAGGAGTACATTGCCGCTTTTGCTGCGCTATCAATTAGGACATCAATATGTGGCAGTAGAAAGTTATCTTTTGGGCATGCTTTATTCAAGTCCCTGTAGTCAACGCATACTCTGACCCTTCCATCCTTTTTAGGTACGGGGACAATGTTGGCTAGCCATTCCATATACTCCACCACTTCGAGAAACCTGGCATCTATCTGTTTGGCCACTTCTTCCTTCACCAGTATAGCCCATTCTGGCCTTAGTCTTCTCAATTTCTGCTTTACCGGTCTGAACTTGGGGTCTGTCGGGATTTTATGCACTGCTATTTCTGTATCTACACCCGGCATGTCTTCATACGACCAGGCGAAAGCTTTAACATGTTTTTGGAGTATTCTTATTAATTCTCTTTCTTCCTCGGATTTTAGCTCGTGTGAAATGAGTACCATTTCAGGGTTTTCATCTGTACTTATATTGATTTCATGCAATGCAGTGTCATGTATGCTAAATATGCTTGATGGTGATCTAAATGCATGCACAGAATTATCAGGATAAACATCACACAAGTAAGCAAACTGGGATTTCATTGCATTGAACTTATCATAAAGTACATCAGTTACATTGAAAATGGAAGAAATAGATACAACAAAATCATTTTCATCCTCCACAGGCGGAGGGCCTTGTTCTTCATCAGCTTCCATCTTCCCTTCTAGAGCATCATCTGGGACTGCAGCTTTCTCTACTTCTTTTTCGGTCGCCTGTGCCTTAGCTTTTCCCATAATCTTGGCAATTTCAGCAACCACAGAGTCTAAGTTCACTTTGGCCATCAGTTCTTCGCCAAATCCTTCCTTGGATTTCCCAAAAGCTTTGTTCAATGCAGCAGTCAAAGCATCTGAGATGATTTCTGTAGTTTCAGCGCAGGCTTTCTTTCCATCTTTTTCTTCGGCCACCTCTATGGTTTCTGCTATCACCTCAGATGATTCTCCTTTTAAAATTTCAGATTCAGCAATTATTTCCTCCACCATTACAGGGGCTACTAGCTCTTCCTGGCTTTTCTCAAAATCAACAACATGTTTAAAGATCTCAAAGCCAGGGTACTCGACATTTCCAACCAACACCGGTTCAGCTTGACCCTTGTAAAGGCTTTCTCCTGCCTTCAGAAATGGCTTCATCATGGCCTTGCCATTCTCGCCCTTTTTCAGATTCTTCTGCTCGGATGTCCCCTCTACATAACCAAGGCCGTACTGCTTTGACTTTCCCGAGTCGATCTTGAATTCTGGCACACCTTGTAAATTAATCCCGAGTCCCATTCCCGGGACAAAGTTCAGCTTGTACAGATATCGGGATAGCCATTCCGGCATGTAGTTCTCATAAAGGACCATAGGGGCATCTGTCGTTTCTTCTTCCTTAATGACAGTAATTTGGAATCCACCAAAAGGAACCACTCCTTCATCCACTGCAGCTACCATCGACTGGGCGTCTGCCTCAACAGTCACAATCCTGTCATTCATAGAGAATTTAATCTTTTGATGCAATGTGGAAGGAACACCTCCCAAAGGATGGAACCAGGGCCTTCCAAGCAATAAGGAGAATGTGACCGGGATATCGATCACTGTGAAGACAACCATGGACTTAATGGGCCCAACCTCCACTTCTGTTTCGAAGGTCCCTATCACTGTTCTTTTAGAATCATCATACGCCTGAATGATGGTCGAGGACCTCTTCATTACTTCTTCATTCATGCTTAGAAATGGTAACATTTTCAGCGGGCATATATTCAGAGCTGAGCCGTCATCCACCATAACGCACGGCATCACCTTATCCATGACATAGGCTCTAATGTAAAGAGCCTTGTTGTGGGCCTTTCCTTCTGCAGGTAGGTCTTTCTCAGAGAAAACAATATTAGGAGCTCCAGCATGGACTTTGTCTAGCAGGCAGCACACAGCCTTTAGTGAAGCTATAGGGGAGACTTCAATTTCTGATAGCTTCTTCACTAAAGCCTCCCTATGCTCTTTGGAGGTCATAAGCAGATGCCACAAACTAGCTTGTGCAGGGGTCTTCTTCAATTGGGAAATGACCAAGTCTTCTTTCTCGACTCTTTCCGGTGCCGAAGTGCTGCCCGACCCATTCATCGGTGCTTTATCTTTTGTCTGATCTGCCGACTGATATACCCTTCCACTTCGGGTCACGTACTGCACTTCTTGAATTTTCAACTTTTCAACAACTGGGAGTTTGACTGCTTCTCTTTTGTCAAATTCCTCATACTCATCTTCGGAGTCAAGGTCATCCAGACTTATGGGCTTGATCTCCTTACATCCCTCCTTTTCACACTCGGGTTCCACTTCGGGTTCCCCTATCGTCACTGCCTGAATCATAGGGTTCGCTTGCAGAACTTGGGCAAATATAAAGTTAGCCGGCAACCCTGACTGAACCATGTTAACCCGCTTCTCAAATACCGGTAGTGGGTTAGTTTTAGTGCTAGGTTTAGGTGGTTCTTGCAGCTTTCCCTCATTGATAAGCTTCTGGATAGCATCCCTTAGCTTGTAGCAGTTGTTGGTTCAGTGGCCTGTCACCACATGATAAGTGCAGAAGTTATCCTTGTCAGCTTCAGGTGGGATCTCAAATGGCCTCAAGGACTGTAGCAGGCCACCAATCCTACACTTGGCGAATATCTTTGCCAAAGTAAGAGTCCAGGGCATTATGCCTTGTCCTCCAGGACCCCTATTCTGGTTGCCTTGCTGCTGATTCACAGTAGCTACCTCAACCTGCTTCACCTCTGATGATTGCCCCTGTTTGCCACTGGAACCTGAACCAGAACCACTACCAGACCCAACTGCTGTGGTTGATCTATACCCTGAACTATACCCTGTACTTCTTCCCCCTTTCTGACCAGCTGGCTTCTCCTCTTCATCCCTTTCTATCTTCATGGCCATGCTATAGACTTCACTAAGCTCCTTGAAGGGATGGAATTTCATGTTGTTCTTGAAAATATCCTTGCTGCCATCAATGAGCTTCTGTATAAGCTCGTGTTCATCAGGGCGGTTCTTTAGGAGGATCATCTTATTCATCCACCTCTGGTAGTATTCGTCAAAGGGCTCATTGAATTTCTGCTTCACCCTCTCCAAATCATACAGCTTCACCTGGATTTTGGTGTTGAAGCTGTAGTATTTGATGAAGGCTGCTGAAAATACCTCCCAGTCAGATTGCTCCTCCTCTGACAGTGAGTTATACCATCCCAAAGCACCTCCCTCTAGTGTGGTGGGGAAAAGATTAATCAATTGTTGCTTTGTAGCACCTGCTGTTAGCATAACCCAGGCATATAAATTCACATGGGCCTCTAGCGAGCCCATTCCTTTGTAAGTGGGGACTTTCGGCACTTGGAAGCCGATAGGAAATGTCTCGATGCCCCTACTGATCATGGCATCAACGTTCACCCCCTTCTTTGATTTAGCACTGATCCCGACCCCCTTCTTCAACTGGGCCATGACCTCGTCTAATTCAGAACACTTTGCCTTCATCTTCTGTTCCATAACTGCTTCTATCTCCTGCAGCTTTTCCAGGCTAGCCGAAGCATCCCCACCATGTTGAGATGACTCAGCTTCTTTTTCCTTCCCGGCTCCACTACCACCGGTCTCACCAGCTTCTCTAACCACTGCCCTCATTTCTTCCTTTAACATGCCGCGGAAATCCTGCGACCTGAAGAAATCTCTCAGAACATCAGCCATACTCGGTGTCTGCTCTGCCATATTCACGCCTTCCCCAGACTCAGAATCACTGTCACTCTCGACTACCCTCTGTCTCCTAGCTGCCCTTGAAGCTTGGGATCTTGTCCAAGGTCACTCCAGTGTATTCTGCTTGGGAGTAGATAGGAGATATTAGGGTCATGAATGAATGACGTGATATAACATGAAAATTAAGACATTAAACATGCTTGAGATGCATAGAGTGGAATTATGTATGGAATGATGATATGAATGGTTTCTTTTTATTATTTTTTTTTTTTTTGAGGCATTCCAAGAACACCCAATGTTTATGCAAAAACGTCGCGTGTGGGCAGTCACACGGACAGAACTTCGGCGCCTTTGAGGCACCTAATGAATTCGTGAAATGGTCACGTGTATACCGGCACACGGACAGAGTTTTGACGCTTTGTAGGTCTATAGGATGATATGAAATGGTCGCATGGGCCGGGCCCGCGGACAAGGTTTTGATGCTTTTGAGCACATGATATGGTGTTATGAGAAAGTCACGTGTAACAGGGACAGGAACAAGGATTCGGCATTCGAGGAACGTCTTTCATGATTTGGTCATGTTATGGGCCTATATGTATACTAATCGGGCAGTCGGGGAGTACCTTGAATGGTGAATTAATGTCATGAAGGGGTCGGATGTGGACCACAGTGTTATATGATGTTTATGATAGATGGGTATGATGTCATGAAATGCATCGTGTAAATTATTACACGAAAATGGGCCTAACGCCGTTGTGGCTTTTATTAAATGAAATGATATTGGTGGAATGGCCGAATGCAATCCGATGCATTAGCAAAACACAGGTAATTTTGGGTACCCGATATGTTATGAAATGGAATAGGATGGTCATGATAGGCGTTCTTTGAAATGCCCCTTAGTTTAATTTAAGTGAAATGTAGTGAATGAACATGTCACACAATATGCAAATGGCTGCACAAAAACGTGGGTTAGGATGCATGACATACATAATGATGTTATGTATGCTATGTCAAAAATAAAATGCTAATCACACAAGTTTAATGTTATGGCTGAAAAAGAAATCGTTAGTATGGATGACAAGCGAATGAATTAATGTTTTACATACGAAATAAAATGCAAAACGGCTGCATAAAAATGTGGGTTAGTATCACACAGAGATGTTTGTGTATGGTATGACATGTGTATGGAAAATGGTGATTATGGTATGTTATGCATACGTTGGCGATGTGTCACGAAATGGTGAAGAACACATAGCAAGCAAAACGAATTCTTCCAACCTTATTCCTCCAACGTGGTTGGTCTCAAAAATTTCTAACTGAGTCCTAGGCGGGGTTCACTTCAATCACCAATCGGGGGTGATGAAGGCGCAATTTTATTATTATTATTCACACAATTATTTTGGTATCCTAAGGGAATCCAACTAGAGCTCCCTATATGGGTTCGGTCAAAGTCGGGATAACATCAAGGCCCTCATAGCAAGATATACTCCTCACTTCTCCCCACTCAAGGGTCCCAGCGAAGGGGTTCGTACGAGGCTATGAGTGGTGTTTCGTATTCGTGCCCCTAAGACCAGGAGGAACTTAGGCGATACTTCAACATTCCACCGGGCTATAAAAGGATACCTAATCTAATGCAAGAAATGGCTAACTAAAAATACAAATAAAATACCAAAAGAGAATCATCCACGTTATTTTATTTAGACACTTTTCAGGGCTTGTCGAAGTTCTTTTAAGTTTTTAAGAAAACTTTTTAAGAACTCCCCAGCGAAGTCGCCACTGTGAGTGGACGACGCGTTTTCGACGGGATGTGGGACTCCCTTTCGGAATGGAGCGCCACGATCTCGGGCGGGCCCCTCCCTCCCGTGGGGTTTTTTATAAATAGAAAACGGGTTTTGGAAAATAAATAGAATTAATGCATAAAAGAACCGAGACCTAAGTCTCGATGAATATTGTAGAGTGGCCACCCGGCTCAGCTCAACCGGGAAATTCTTATGTAGCTGAACCGGACGAGCGGTCGCTACACTATCCAGAGATTCGGGTCCGGACAAATCCCTTATTTCGTGTCTAATTTAAAATAAATATTGCCAATGTTCTCAAATGGTATTTCAAAATCTAAAGTCCATTTTATTGAATATAAAAGGCATACAGCGTGCATACAAAATATTTAATACAAAAGTAAGGAAAAGAAATAAATATTAATTGGCTTACAACCAAATCGAATGGAAAAATAAAAACTCTCACCTCACTTATACAATCGCCTATATACATGATAATCTAGAAAAATACAACCGCCTAGGATACACGATTAATTCTATTAAAATATAAATAAAATT
The DNA here is from genome assembly GCA_039660915.1 of Euphorbia tirucalli. Taxonomy (NCBI): domain Eukaryota; kingdom Viridiplantae; phylum Streptophyta; class Magnoliopsida; order Malpighiales; family Euphorbiaceae; genus Euphorbia; species Euphorbia tirucalli. The sequence goes on from CM077632.1 coordinate 61,073,859, forward strand.
AAAAATAAATATAAATAAAAGCTACAAAACAAAGGTTAACACGATTTATACGGCACGCCATAAGTTGGACTCAAACAGACAGAATTGGGAAGTCGAGAATTGGGGGCATGCATATAGAGTATAACGGGGTTGGCTCGGCTAGCCGGCCCGATTAGACCTGGAAAACATTTTGAAACGTCCCTGTATTTTTGGTTTTCTGGGAAAATCATTTTGAAAACAATTTTTTTCCGGTTTACATGCATTTTTATATATTAAGTGGGTCGGTTTTCGGGAGAACTGGGCCTCCGTCGTTGAATTGTTCTAAATGCAAATTTACTAGAAATTGAATCTATGGTCGTGATGCACACAACAAAATTCATTTTGATGATTTTTGGGGTTTTCTAATTTTTTGGGATTTTTTTTTTTAGGGATAAAAGCTGAAATTTTGATTCTGGAACGAGGATTACAGTCGTACGACTGTAGTTTACAGTCGTGCGATTGTAATCAGTTCAGGATCAGAATTTTGCCAAAAATTCATTTTTAAATCAAAACTGAAGAAAGTCAACTGGAAACTAAGAAAAGTCGTACGACTATATATACAGTCGTACGACTGTTCATGAAAACCAAGAACAGTCGTGCGACTGTTCTTAATTTCCAGAAGCAGAGACGCGAAAATGCAGCAGAAATGCACAAAACTCACTTCAAACACCCAGAAAGCGAGAAAAAGTGTAAGGAAAGGGAGTGTTTACCTTTTTAGAAGCTAATCCAAGTCGTTTTGACCCCTGGCGTCGCTCCGATCCTAACAAATTCGCACTTTTTTCTTTGAAATTGAGGTTGAGAGTTTGTGTCCAAAAATCCAAATTGCAAGGGATTCTGATTGTTTAAGTCCGGATTCTTGATTTGGTTGTGAAGTTAATTGATTAATCTAGGGATTTCTAACAAGTTTTGACCCTATTTCTGAGAATTAAAAGAAAATAGAAGAGGAAAAGATGAATTTTTGTGGGTTTTCCACCTCTTTCTTTTACTTCTCTCTTTAGATTTCTTCACCAGAATTCCAGCCCCCTTCTCTCTCTCCTCTCCCTTCTTTTTCTAGATTTCTTCACCAGAATTCCAGCCCCCCTTCTCTCTCTCCTCTCCCTTCTTTTTCTACCCTCTCCTTTTCTGCTTGCTTGCTGCAAAACCAGAGCAATTAATGCTCATCCTCTCTCTCTCCTTTTTCTGCTGTAGAGGTATGGGCTTCTGTAATTTTCCCGATATTACAGTCGTACGACTGTAAGAATAGTCGTACTACCATAATCTTTCTTTTTTTTTAAATATAGAAAATTCCGACGCTTACACTTACCATGGTCCAGTAGAGCTCGTAAAGGAAGCGAAGAGTAGGCGCTGGGGAAGGGAAGCAAAAGCTAGAGTTTCCGCTTTTCCCTTTGCGGATATATTCCTCGGTGACGTATATACAATCCATTGCAGGGAGTGACATTCTGTTTCAGATAGGAAAAAAAATGGCAAAACCCTAAAAGTTTATATGAAAACCAAATGTTAGATTGAAAAAAGTAAAGATGAATTAATAGCATCGAGGCGATAATGAAGGAAAGTTGTCGGAATTAGGGACTGAGAGAAGACGACGGTCATTGGGTTTCAGGCGAAGCCACTAGGGGAACGACGCATCTGTGTATTATTATGATCTCGCGGAGGTTTTGTTCAGGTTCAAGGGTACTTTTTGGGTGGGATAGAATTGAACCGTTCACGGGAACCTTATAACTAAGTCGTTATGTTTCGTTTAAGTTTTAACTATCATTTTCCTTACTTGAGTCCGAGTCCGAGGAACCGATAATTGGATTATATCTTCAAAGTTTAAATCATCCCTTGTTGGTTTGGTTCAAGTGTTGTAATTGTTGATAGATAATAAAACTATCAATATGACAAGATAAGTTGAATTTTCAAAATCTCCCAGTAGATCCCAGAAAAATTTTAGAATACTTCTATAGTATGGTGCCCTTTTGAAGGTACAATAAAAAAATATAAATTTATTTTTATAATTAAGGGAGTATATACTCCAAGAGTACTGTAAAGTTTATCCAGATCTCTCAACTTGTTTATTACATACTTAACAAATGCTACAAGACAATACTGTAATATCTACGAACTAAAAGGAGTGAATAAATTTTACACCCTCCTTTTTTCGTATAAACAACACTAGCTTATGGCAAGTGCAAATGCATAGATTTTTATAATATTTATTAAATTAAACAATTTTAGTTTTAATTAATTATTATTTACCAAATTTTTTAATTAGTTGTATATAAACAATGAATGAGAAATAATCTAAATAAAGCTAAAATACAGAGTAATCATTCTATAACAAAAAGAAAAAGAAACCTAAAAAAGAAAAAAAATAATAAAAATTCTAAAATAGGAGAATTTGTCCCAATCATCTCCAAATATTCATTTTTGGTAAAAATATTTAGATATAAATAAATAGGAGAAATTTTAGTAATATGTAGCAGATTATTTTTTATTTTAATAAATTAAAAATTTTATAAAACCTAAGAAATTGACATATGTCCCAAGTGTCTACTCCTTTGTATTATGTCTCAATAAAAAAAGGAGCCATCTTCACCTCAACTATGCCCATAGTTAAAGAAAAGTTTGTCAATAAAGAAACATGAGCCCTCTTTGACTAACCTATGCCCACAGCTTAGGAATAGTTTCAGCTCTAAATTTTCAACTTTAAAATTCCATTTAAAAAAAAAAAGAAATAATAAATAAGAAAAAAAAACTAAAACAATTAATAACAAAAATTAAACTAAGTTGGGTTGCCTCCCAAGAGCGCTAATTTATAGTCAATTAGCTTGACTCCTCCCGGCTTAATTTGGATCCGAGAGAAAAATGGTAAACTAAAGAAAAATGGAGGGAAAAAAAGGAGGGAGGGAAATGTAGGATTAAATTAATATATATATTTTATTTATCATTATATTTCACTTATATAAGCAACAAAAAAGCGGAGGGAAAGAACCAAAAATAGATAAAATATTTAGAGGGAAATAAAAGAAATTAGTTAAGTAATTATATAGATATACATAAGTCGTTTACCAAAAACAAAAGAAAAAAATAGATAAATCTAAGTATTAAAATCTTAAAATTATTTTCCTCTTTTATTTTTCTATATAGGAGCAACAAAAAAAAAAGGAAAATAAAATATACATTACATATTTAGAAGTACAATCAGACAAAACAAGAGGCTATGATGATATAAATAAAAGTGTCTTTAAATTAGAAAATGTCAAGACACTTAAATAAGGCAAATACTTAAAAGGTTTGGTAAAATTTATAAATATGGACACATAAGTAAAAATGTCTTCAAATTAAAAAAATATCACTTTATATCAATATAAAATCAAATCGTTTTTAATTTCAAAAAGAAATATCAATGCATATTTAAAAGTGTTGTAAACTTTTTATAAAAATGCCAATAAAAAGTTTAAAAGTGTAATTAATTGGTGATATAACTTGACATAAATAAAAAGGCTATGACTCAATATATAAATAGAGGGACATAATAAAAAAGTTTCTTTGAATTAAGAAATATCAAAACACTTAATATCGACGTAAAATCAAACTGTCTTTAACTTAAAATAAAGTGACGATGTTTGTTTAAAAGCGCAGTTAAAATTTTAAAAATTACCAACAATAAAGTAGAAGTGTCATTAAGTATTGTTATAACTGGTCAACGCCGGTAGGACCGACCGGTCGAACCGGAAAACCGTGAACCGGACCGGTTTTTCGGTTCGACTAGACTGTTTTTTTTTTAATTATTTAAATATAAAATTTAGACTAGACTGTTTTTTTTTTAAATTATTTAAATATAAAATTTAAGTTATTATTTTGAGGTGTTTTTAATTAAAATAAAATATAGTTTGTATTTTTAAATTATTTTAAAATAAATTGACATTTAATTGTAATTATAAAAACTATATTTCATAAATTGAGTTTTTTTAATTAGTATATTGTGTTTGAAATGCTTAAACTTAAAGAATTATAATAAAAATATTCAAATTTTCATAAATTATAAATATAAAAATAAAAATATTTTAATACTTTAATATATTTATTAAATTCGGTTCGATTCCGATTTATTCCGATTTAATCCAAAATCCATGAATTCATCCCTTCACCGGTTCGATGACCGGTCCGGGTCTGAAAACCATGGTTATAAGTCAACACAAGTAAAAAGTTTCTTCGAATTAAGAAATATCAAGACACTTAATATCAACGCAAAATCAAACCGTCTTTGACTTAAAACAAAGTGACGATGTTTATTTAAAAGCGTAGTTATGTGCTGAAGCTTTTACGGCCTTGATCAATAGTTTTGTTGCTAGAGGTAGCCTACATGGTTGCAAAATTGCTCGTGGAGCTCCTATTATTTCTCATCTCTTTTTTGCAAATGATGCTTATCTTTTTTTCAGAGCCAACAATGGGGAAGCCCGTACTGTGAAGGATATTCTTCGGCTTTATCGTGAAGCTTCTGTTGGGATTTTTCACTGGAAATCACCCGATAAAAACGGAAGAACACGATGATTTCCTCAAATCCGTGCCCAGGAGCAATTGAAATGGAAATTGTAAAACAAAAAAAAATTAAATAGAAAGAGATAATTCTCTTACCCGGAATATCTCTTTCAGAGATGGATGAAGACTGCAGGAATCAATGCAGAATCCCTCCTCGTTCACGTACACGAACGCCTAACAAACACCACCCGTGCTAGCATCGGAAAAACACGAACTATGGAGAAGAGAGGCTAGAGAATTTCGGCTAGGTTGTGTTCTCTATACTATGGCCGAATTCACCTAGGGTTAAAACCTAGGTTGGCCGAATTCCCTCAGGGAATTAAGGCCCAGCTTGGCTCATTCATTTTGTGTGGGCTTCCTCCTTTTAATTTAGGCCCAATCTTATTTTAATTAATCTGGTTTAAATTAATTTCAAGCCCAACTTTAATATACCCATGTATTTAATATATTACACCAAGTAATATATTATTTACATTTAAATTAAAATTAGTTTGACCAATTAATTTAATCCATCAAATTAAAATTAGATCTTCACAAAATAAAATCATATGTAAACCTATACATATGAATATTTCCACCTAGGAAATAATCTCATAATTAATCCAATTAATTATGAAGAGCCAATTAAATATATTAATTTTATTATTAGGATCAATCCAATTGATCTTTATAATATAATTAATATATATATACCTCTCTCTCCAGAGTGTATACTCCAAGCATACATGTGATTCCTTAAGTCGGTGTTCAGTCGCTCAATGTGTACGATCCCGTGGGCCCATCTTTATGTTGGCAGTGGGCCTTTGGCCCACAGACTGCAGTTGGGCTCTAGCAAGCCACTGCAGCCCCCAATTAAGATGGAGATGGCAGTCTAACTGTTATCATAACCCTGTAGTTTAAACTTGTACATCACATGTCATTGATATCGGTGCCCAACACGGAGGCATGGATTGATCACCCTCTTTTGTGTCCGGACATTAACTTGATCCCGAATGCACTGAAGCTCACAAACAAGTTCCCACTTGTTTGGGTGTGGCCACACTCTTATTAGTCGCATTCATCAAGAGGCCAGTGATATCTTCCCAGTGGACTACTAAGTGACAAATCCCTTCTGCATATCCATAGCATTACCATGCTACGTGACATACCCGAAAGTACCCATACTTGGCACCTTATTATAGGCCCTTTAGGCGTACCCCTAAGTATGTGACCTCGCATGTAACACTATCATATGGTCAGGTCAAAGGATACATACAAGTACTACACGAGAATAACTTGTTATACTATACCATGTGGATTTCTAGTTAAGTGGATCTATCCAGTACCATGCCCCTTATGTATGTACCCATTAATTTGGTTGACATTCCATGTCCAATGACCAGTAAGACACCGTCATATAACCAGGCAAATGATAGTCTCTTGTTCCATTCATTCTCATGACTGGAACAGACTACGGATTTGTTTATGGTCATATCGTTTACCCTATCCATGGTCTTACTGCCAAGTGCATGACACTGGTCATCATGGATATGGATATGTCCATTGGATACTTCATTTAATATATTGCACAAGATAAATATAATAAAGGAATTAATGCCTTTATTAATAACACAAATAAGTATAATACATAAATCCAATTAATGTATGATACAAATACAAGGACCAATGTCTCGGGACTAGGGCATATCCAACAGCTTCAGGCCAGGGAGTCAATCTCCTTAAATCATCTATCTCTTTTAGTTAGTGTGTGACTGATGATAGGAAGAGGGAGCATTGTAGCATTTTGGGTGTTCCTGAGATTCTGGATGATGGTAGCTACCTTGGTATGCCTATTCACGTGGGCAAGAAGAAAAAAGCTATCTTTGCTTATCTGAAGGACAAAGTTTGGAAGAAAATTCAACTTTAGAAAGCTAGACCTTTATCAAGAGCGGGCAAAGAAGTTTTGATTAAGACGGTTTTACAAGCTCTTCCTAATTATATAATGAGTCTCTTCTTACTTCCAGTAGGGACTTGTGATGAGATTGAGAAAATCTTTAATGGCTTCTGATGGAATAATGGTTCAGGGGATGGTGGGGTTAGATGGTTCAATTGGGAAAGACTCTGTGATTAGAAGAAAAATGGAGGTATGAGCTTCAGGAAGCTTTATGACTTTAACCTTGCTATGTTGGCTAAACAAGCTTGGCGAATTTTGCAAAATCCAACTTGTCTTATGTTTAAGCTTCTTAAAGCTCGTTATTTCAGTAACTCAGATTTTTGGAATGCCAAGTTAGGGGATAATCCCAGTTACATCTGGTCTAGTATTTGGAATTCTCGTGATGTTTTGTATCGTGGTTGTTGTTGGAGGATTGGGGATGGTAGTAAGGTTTCTGTTTGGGGAATGCCTTGGCTTATTAACAAGGAAAAAGCTTATGTCTCTCATCCTATGCCTGCTGAAGGTCAAGAGCTTCGTGTGACTTATCTCATCGACGATTCTGGTTCTAACTGGAACATTCAGCGCCTTTCGGAAGTGTTCACTGAAGCTGATATTTGTCTTGTTCAGGAGGTTCCTCTTAGTGTTCACACGTCTCAAGATGTCTGCTTTTGGTTTCCTGACAAGAAAGGGATTTATTCTGTTAGAAGCGGGTATGGTATTCTTAGGGATTCTTCTGCTATTGATAATTTGGCGGATGAGCAGCTAGTTTGGAAAAGTCTTTGGAAGCTTCAAGTTCCCCCAAAAGTAAAGAGTTTTCTTTGGAGAGCTCTAAGGGTTTGCCTTCCTACTCGTGTTGCCTTAAATCGTAAAAGGATTCCAGTGGAAGTTTTTTGCCCCCTTTGTAACACCGAAATTGAATCATCGGTCCATGTTTTGGTTTCCTGCAGTTTTGCTTGTAAGGTGTGGAGGAAATCGGGTCTGGGTTTTTCCTTGGGTAATTTTTCTAATATGAAGGAGTGGTTTCTTAACTTCTTACAGGTGGCTCCCCCTTCCAGTTGGAGTAAAATTGCATATGTTGCCTGGGGAATTTGGTTTCAGAGAAATGAAGCAGTGTGGCATTCTAAAATTCCCAATGATGCAGCTTGTATTAGAGGAAGTCTTGCGTATCTTCACAATTGGATCACAGCTAATGAATCTGCTGCAGTTCCTCGCTCAGTAAGCACTCAGTCTCTGTCTTCTTGGGTTAGACCTCTTCTTAGCTGGGTCAAGTGTAATTTAGACGGAGCCATCTTTGGAAACTCAGCTGCCATTAGTTCGATTTTCTGTGACGCTGCTAGATATTTTATTGGTGGTTTTGTTCGTCCGGGGTTGACAGCTAGGCGTCCAGATATTGTGGAAGTGCTGGGTATGCATGAGGTTTTAAGCTGGATTCGGGATAGAAATAGAGATCGGGTTACTGTGGAAACTGACTGTCTATTGGTTACCACCGCTTTGGCTTCTAAGAATCCGGATTACTCACCCTTTGGCATCATTATTTCAAATTGTAAAACCATTCTTGATTCTCTTCGTAATATCAAGATAGTCCATATCAAAAGATCTACGAACTCTGCGGCTCATTGTCTTGCAAGAGCGGCAGGTTCTATGTCAGGTTTTCATGTGTGGGGTTTCTCCCCACCTCTTTGTATTCAACCTTCTCTAGTTGCTGATTTGAATTAATATTTTTTCTTTTTTCTTAAAAAAAAAAAAAGCATAGTTAAAATTTTAAAAATTGCCAACAAGAAATTAGAACTGTTATTAAATATTGTTATAGGTTGATACAAGTAAAAAGTATCTTCAAATAAAATAATATCGAGACACATTCTATTGATGCAAAATCAAACTGTCTTTGATTTAAAACGAAGTAACGATGCTTATTTCAAAGTGTAGTTAAAATTTTAAAAATTGCTAACAAAAAAATTAAAAGTGTCATTAAATATTGTTATAGGTGACACAAGTAAAAAGTGCCTTCAAATTACATAGTATCGAGACACATTTTATTGACGCAAAATCAAACTGTCTTTGACTTAAAACAAAATAACAATGCTTATTTCAAAGCGTAGTTAAAATTTTAAAAATTACCAACAAAAAATTAAAAGTGTCATTAAATATTGTTATAGGTGATACAAGTAAAAAGTGCCTTCAAATTAAATAGTATCGAAACACTTTCTATTGATGCAAAATCAAACTGTCTTTAACTTAAAACGAAGAAACGATGCTTATTCAAAACCGTAGTTAAAATTTTAAAAATTGCCAACAAAAAATTAAAAGTGTCATTAAACATTGTTATAGGTGACACAAGTAAAAAGTGCCTTCAAATTAAATAGTATCGAGACACTTTCTATTGATGCAAAATCAAACTGTCTTTGACTTAAAATGAATAAACGAAACTTATTCAAAAGCGTAGTTAAAATTTTAAAAATTACCAACAAAAAATTCAAAGTGTCATTAAGTATTGTTATATGTCGACACAAGTAAAAAGTGTCTTCAAATTAAATAGTATCGAAACACTTTTTATCGACATAAAATTTAAACCGTCGCTATATGTAAAAAATGCCAATAGCGTTGCTAAATTTTTCCATAATTGTGACAAATATTTAACAGTGTCGTTAAATGATTATAAAGTAGACATGACATAAAAAAGTGTGGCTATATTAAAAAAATAGAGACACATATTTTTTATATCGTTAAAAAAGTGTCATTATATTCGGTTTTTTTGGTTGTGTTTACAACCTCTACAGAAAGGCACGTGTGGGTGAAAGCAAGACCAAACGTTCGAATCTGAAGAACATCATCACTAACACAACCCTGGTTCATATAGATTTATATATCGGAAGCTAATTATGTCTCACCTAATGCAGTGACCAAATTTTGGTATTGAATTAAGATACTGCTCTCTTACATTAATTGCGAGAAATCACATGATCCAATAGGGATAAAATAAAATCTTGGTTTTCAGTGCAATTATGCGTTCTTATGTATAAAACAATAAAATTTGCGTATATATATATATATATATATATATATATAGTTTCTTTAACAGTGTAAGAAAATAGGATAATAATATATTAGTCCTTAAATTTGCGCATATTACACTAATCAAATCCACTAGTTTTTAAAATATATTAAAAAATTTTAGAGATTATGCAAAATGCATTTTAAAATGAGGGATTGTTGGATTCTAAAGTCATGCAAATATAATGCTAAATTTTTACTATATTTCTAACTAAACAATCAGAAAAAGACTTATGAATTTAGAGAACATTATCAACCATATATCCCTATTTAATTTATAATTAACAAAAAATTAGATATGTCTCACCTAATGCAGTGAGACAAATTTGGTATTGAATCAAGATGGCGCTTTTTTGCATGAATTGCGAGAATTAAATGATCCAATAGGGATAAAATAAAATCTCATTTTTCATTGTAATTATGCGTTTTTATGTAAAATAATATAATATAAAAGAAACAACCACCTAAGGAAAATACGGTAACAATTTATTAGTAGGGGTGAGCATGGACCGGTTCGGTTTGAAAACCAAACCGAACCAAACAAAACCAAACCAAAAAACACTGTATTTTATAAACCAATCCGACTCAAACTAAATTTTGGTTCGGTTCGGACCGGATCGAACCAAAAAAAAAGATCAAAATAAAAATTTTATATAATTAGTTTGTTAAAAAAAAAAAAAGAAATACAAAAAAATTAACTTAAAAAATCAGTAATTCTAAATAATACTATTACATCACAATAAAATACTAAAATTCTCTATTCTTTTTTTTTTTTTTTTTTAACTCTCAAGTTTTAACAACTATAAATTAGCATCCAAAAATTACAATATAAAACTATAAAGGAATATAATGTCTAAAATTCTCTATAATTAGTCTGTATTAATTTTATAATTAATTTTAATATTTTACCAATTATTCGGTTTTTTGGTTTTTTCAGTACTGAACCAAACCAAACCGAACCGAATCGAAGTTCAAACTTCTTAAAAACTTAAAACCAAACTGAACCAAACTATAAAATAGATCGCTTTATTAGTGTTTAAATATGTGCATATTACACTAGTAAATCCATCAATTTTTAAAAATATGTTATAATGCATAACTTTTTTATAATGAGAAATTGTTGCTTAATGGTAACCAAGATTCTCAATTGCAGGGGTCTGGATTCGAACAAGGAAAGGGAAATAGATTCAATTGGACTAAAATTACGGCTGTTCTCAGTAACCGATGTGTGAAACGAATATTCAATCAGGTTAAAATTACGACGGAGACAAGGCTTTTAACTTTGATCCTTCTATGGACGCCAACTAACAAAGGGTCTTTTGTAGGTTGGTTCTTCTATCTTCTGACAAAGTATCAAAGTAAAAAATTTGGTTGAGAAGTGAATTGATCCATGGGTAGAATTGAAATTGGAAGATTGATTTCAGTGGTGTAATGTATGAATTGTTAATTTTGATTTCTGATTATTGCTAAATTTATGAGGGATGAATACATTATATAGTGATTTTAATTAGTGGGATATTACAGACACAACTATTATAGACTGAATGTGACCAATCAAAACGGTTGGGAGCATAAAAAGATAATTATAGGTAAATTTGTAAGTTTTGTTTTTTTTTTTTTTTTTTTTTTAATGAAAAATGAAACGAGAAACAGATCAATTTAAGTCTGGAGGTTTTCTGAAAGCTTGGTCCTACTTTTGCAAACAAAAGCACGTAAAAGCTTTTGGACAATATAATATTAAATATTACTATATTTTTAACCATGGTTGTAAAACCGGATCGACCCGATTGGTCCAATTTGGTTCAACTAGATCCAGATACCAGTTCGGTCTGGTTACTACAAAATTAGTGGGTTATCAAGACCCGTGAAAACCTAGCAATCCATCTTGGTTAACTGGTGACCCAACGAGCCGGAACCGATTTTATGAGTTAATTGGGTCAAAAATCTTGTTGAAAATAAATAATTGCAGCCCCTTCCAAATAAATACTTATTATTTTAAGGTCTCAATATATTAAACTATTAACATCTTGACTCAATTACTTTAAAAGATGCTTTATATTCCCCCTGTGGGATTTCTTTTCTCCTTATATGAGATACTCAAATATCTTAATATATGTAAATCCTACACTGGAAAATCGTTTTTCCAAAAAATTTTGGCATCCTTCAGCTTAATATATAAAAGTCATTGTGTGAAAATGTTAGATATGGTAAGAATATTTTTATTTATCTATTTTCTTTTTGTAAAATGGTTTATTCGGTTCAACAACGTTTTAACCTCAGTTGGACCTTTAACTCTTGATCTTTTTTTCTGTTCTTTGACCGGTCCGGGTATGATAACCATGTTTTTAACTAACAATCAGCCAAAGACTTGTGAATTTGGAGACATCATCAATAACACACCCCCATTTAATTTACAATTAACACTAAATCAAATATGTCTCGTGTACTGCAGTGAGACAAATTTGGTATTGAATCAATGTAGTTCTTTCTAGCATGAACTGTCAGAACGGATAAAATAAATTCTCAATTTCACACAAACTATGCATTTTTGTATAAAATAATATAATACAATTTAATTTACATAAAAAGAAACAAATCAGTGAAAAAAATTATAGGCTAATAATAATTTGTTAGTTTTTAAATGTGCATATTTCATTAGTCGGTTCCTCTATTTTTGGAAATACCATTAAAATTTCATGTAATTAATTATATTTTCCAAATCAGTTGACTGTTAGCTATGTTATCAATGTAAATTTTAATAATGAGGTGACAAAAAGATTTGAAAATTAGTTTAACTTGTAAGTCATTTAAATGACCATGAATTAATATTGTTTTTCATACTTGTCATAGTATACTAAAAAAACATATAATACTAAATATATCAAATAATTATATAAGGATAGATTTGTCATTTTGTATAAAAGTTAACCTTTGACTAACATAATTGTGGATGGAGAGATTAATTAAGTCGTTAATTTTAATCAAAACTCAAGGAATTTTTTTTTTTTTTTTAAATAGAGAGACTTACTAGTATAATATATTAAGGTACTATTAATAAAAATATCATATGATAATATAAGATAAGTTTTATGAACTTAACAAACATAAAATCTAAGATGATTAGTCCAACAAAAATATCTCCTAATGCCTCCACCGGACTCTGATACCAAAAACAGCAGGACCTTATAAAATTGAAGGAGATTGTTAGCATATTAATTAGCATATTAATTAGTACATTACTTGAGTTTGCTTTACTAACTAACCGGATCATATTAATTTCGATTAATATTGAAAGGGGTTAGTTAGCAAATAAATTCAATGAAATGTACTAATAACTAATATTAGTTTCTTCTTTGTTTGTTACAAGTTGTTATAAGTTGGTTAGATTAGTTATTGGGCCTCCTTATTTTACGGGCTTTGTAAGGCTCTGTTTTGTGTTTTCTGCTCTTGTATATAAAGAGCTTTATACCTGTAAACAAGTAATTGAATTGAATAAAAATAGAAAAGCACTTTACTCTTCTTTAACTTTTCTTTGTCCATATGGTATCAGAGCAGTAGGTGCTCTACCGGCGACGGCGATGGCGTGCAAACAGAGGCGAAAACAGACGGAAGTTCCACTGGGCGAGGCTTTTCCCAATGACGTAACTGAAGAAGAAGAAAGGAGTGATGCAGAAGCAGATCGTGATTTCCAGCGCCAAAGAGGAATAGATCCAAATCGTCCTGGTATGAATAATTTCACATCGATTCCTTTGATTCAGATGCAATCAACAGATAATCCATGGGTAAATATTGTTAATCTGCAATTGAATGGAAATAATTACATTGCTTGGAGAAAGGCTATAATTAGGGCACTTTGTGTCAAGGAGAAAAGTGATTATGTGTTAAAAGACATTATAGTTCCAGAAGAAGGATCTCCTGGCTATATGAATTGGTTAAAGGCAGACTGTTTGGTGATGTGTTGGCTGATTAACAGCATGGCCAAAGATGTAGCTGAAGGATTTCAATATGCATCTACCTCTAGAGAGTTATGGTTAGACTTGGAGCACAGGTTTGGAGGGAGTAATGGACCTATGCTTTACCAAATACAGAGAGAAATTAGTTTACAAGTCCAAGGAAATCTACCAATTATGCAATACTATAATAAACTGAAGAAGTTATGGGATGAGTTGAGTTTTTTGTCTCCAATACCAAGTTGTCAGTGTGGTTTTGCACGGACTTGTGTATGCAATACATTTCAGAGAGTGGCAGACCAGAGAGAAGAAGTGAAGCTAATGCAGTTTCTCATGGGTCTTAATGAAACTCATGAACATGTCAGAAACCAAATATTGTTGATGGATCCACTTCCTACCATTAACAAGGCATACTCAATGTTATTAAAAGTGGAAAAACAACAGGAAGTGACTGCTGTAACAAACACAATGGATTTTGCTCATTTTGTTCAAGCAGAGAAGCAGAGTACCAAAGGAAAGGGAAAAAAAACTTATGCTGAAATAAAGGCAGAAAAGGCAAATCTGAAATGTGAACATTGCGATGGAACTGGTCACACCAAAGCAAATTGTTTCAAGATTATCGGCTATCCTGATTGGTACAAAGGTTCCAAATCACAACAAACCACAAGTAATTCAAAATTTAATAAAGCAAATGCAGTTTATGCAGGAGGTGAACCTTGGAAAACTGTCACACAGAAGACTGTTTCCGCTGATTCTGAAGTTCAATCTGAGTTTTTTGACCAGCAGCAAATGGCTTATATGGTGCAAGAAATGTACAAGGCTTTCAAATGCAAAGGTGCTGTAGTTCCAGATTCACCTACACAGAATCCGGACTTCACAGCATTTGCAGGGTTTTCTGGTAAGAACAACCTCAACATTAACTTTGTTTCTGATTTGGCACATTGTTGGATTCTCGATAGTGGTGCTACCACACATATGAGCCCAACAAAAAAATGGTTCTCTGACTTTACAGCATTACGGATGCCACAGAAAATAGTGTTACCAACTGGTACTGTTAAATTGATTAATATGGTTGGTACAGTGCCGTTATCCAACAAATTCCAATTACAAGGGGTTTTATATGTTCCGGATTTCAATTACAATTTGTTATCTGTGGGAGCATTACTCAAGCAATTCAATATTGAAGTAAATTTTCAACAAACTTATTGTTGTCTGCAGGATAAAGAGACACGTGAAGTTATGGCTGTAGGGTGGATGGTTGATGGACTTTACCTACTGGATAGTTCATTTTCTACAGCTGAAATCGCAAAATGTCATCAATTGTGTTTTAGCAGTACTTTGAGTTCTCAAACAGTTGATATATGGCATGATAGGTTGGGTCATGCATCTTTTGATATTTTGTCTCACATAACTAGTATAGAGTTACAAAATAATTCTTCTACTTGTGTTGTTTGTCCCTGTGCAAAACAGCATAGATTTTCTTTTACTCGAAGTCAAACTTCAACTCATGCCAGATTTGATTTGTTACATGTTGACATTTGGGGTCCTTATAAAGTCCCTACTCATAATGGAGCAAGATATTTTTTGACAATTGTAGATGATTATACACGCCTAACTTGGCTTATTTTGTTAGCATCTAAACAGCAAGTCCCTGCTGCTTTGGAAAATTTCTTCCAACATATTTCTTGTCAATATAACTCCAATGGTCATATAATACGAAGCGATAATGGTTCTGAATTTGTGAATATGACTTGTACCACTTTGTTCAGAAACTTGGCATTTTTCATCAGCGCAGT
Organism: Euphorbia tirucalli; assembly: GCA_039660915.1. NCBI lineage: Eukaryota > Viridiplantae > Streptophyta > Magnoliopsida > Malpighiales > Euphorbiaceae > Euphorbia > Euphorbia tirucalli. The sequence goes on from CM077632.1 coordinate 61,089,110, forward strand.
TGTGTATATACACCCCAGCAGAATGGTGTTGTGGAGCTCAAGCACAGACACTTATTGGAAATTGCACGGGCAATTATTCTCAAGTCAGGTTTGCCCACTGAATATTGGGGAGAGGCACTTCTTATGGCTGTCAGTATTATTAATGTCCTACCATCCAGGTTATTAAATTGGGAATCCCCATATTTCCGATTTCATGGATCCCTTCCTGATTATAGTCGTTTTCGTATTTTTGGCTGTTCCTATTTTTACACAGATTTGCATCCACACAAGGACAAGTTGGCGCCCCGAGCTCAGGCTGCTATATTCTTGGGTTTTGAACAGGGAAAGAAAGGGTACAAGGTACTGGATTTGACAACTAAGAAAATTGTTGTTTCTAGAGATGTTTCTTTTCTCGAGCAAGATTTTCCTTTTCATTCTTCTTCTACTTCTTCTGCTATTTCTCCTCACTCTACTGATAATTCACTTATGGAAGTTCCATCTTCTAATGCTGATTTATCTGTTGAAGCAGATATTTCTTTCCTCCGTCGCTCAAACAGGGTTGTTAAACCCCCTGGTTGGTTACAGGATTATGCCACTTGTGCCAGTGTTACTGATATTTCTCATGTATGTTCTCCTTCTCATGCTATTTTTTTGGCTCAGATTATGCCTGTGCAGGAACCAGCTACTTACCATGAAGCAAAACATGATCCAGCTTGGATTAATTCAATGAATGTTGAACTTGATGCTTTGGAATTGAACCACACCTGGGAGCTAGTTCCTTTGCCTCCAGGTAAGAAACCTCTTGCTACTAAATGGGTTTACCGGGTCAAGTATAAATCCAATGGTGAGGTGGATAGATATAAGGCTCGGTTGGTGGCAAAAGGGTATAACCAAACATTTGGGGTGGATTATTATGAAAGTTTCAATCCGGTAGCTAAGACGGTTACTGTTAGATTATTCCTTGCCATTAGGGCAGCAAAAAGTTGGGTTCTTGAACAGATTGATGTAAATAATGCCTATCTTCATGGTTTTATTGATGAAGAAATATATTTGCAACCTCCTTTAGGGTATTCCAAGGCTGAAAAGGGTCAAGTTTGTCGCTTGATCAAATCTTTATATGGTCTTAAGCAAGCCGGGAGACAATGGCATAAAGAAATTTCAAGTCAATTGATTGCTTATGGTTTTCTTCGGTCTCAACATGATCACTGTCTTTTTTTGAAGAAAAACAGGAATTCTTTTTTAGCTCTCTTGGTTTATGTTGACGATATTCTTCTAATGGGGTCCGATCCGGATGCAGTACAGGCTGTCAAAGATTATCTTCACTCACTTTTTACCATTAAAGATCTTGGTCCAGCTCATTATTTCCTTGGGATTGAGTTAGATCAAACCTCAAATGGTATTTTATTATCTCAAACTAAATACATTAATGATTTGTTGCTTGATGCTGGGTTGCAGGATTGTAAGGCTGTTTCAAGTCCTATTTTACCTACTGTTACTCTCACAGATTCTGGCCCTTTAATGTCAGATGCAGGTCCCTACCGTCGCCTTGTTGGCCGATTACTTTACTTGGGATTTTCTCGCCCTGATATTTCTTATGCCACCCAACAATTGAGTCAGTATATGCAACAACCAGGGGAGCATCATTACCAAGCTGCTCTCCATGTTCTCAAATATCTCAAAGGTACTGCTAATTTGGGCTTATTCTATCCTTGCACTTCGGATTTAACTCAATTAACCGCTTACTGTGATTCTGATTGGGCAAAGTGTACACTCACACGCCGGTCTTTAACTGGGTTCTGCATTTTTATTGGTTCATCTCTGGTTTCTTGGAAAACTAAGAAACAGACCACTGTAAGTCGTTCTACTGCTGAGGCTGAATACCGGAGCATGGCTTCTGCCACTTGTGAACTTAAATGGCTTTCTTACCTGTTGAGTGATTTCGGTATTTCACCTTCCCTTCCCATCTCTCTTTTCTGTGATAATCAATCTGCAATTGCTCTTGCCAAAAATCCAGTCTACCATGATAAGACCAAACACATTGCTATTGACGTACACCTTGTCCGCGAGTTTTTTGAAGCTGGTTTCTTGGTGCCTACTTATGTTTCCACTCGTGATCAGCTCGCTGATATGTTCACTAAAGCTTTGTCTTCTTCTCATTTGTTTTCTTTTCTAGTCAAGCTTGGCCTTGTTGCCATGGCTCCAGCTTGAGGGGGGGCTGTTAGCATATTAATTAGCATATTAATTAGTATATTACTTGAGTTTGCTTTACTAACTAACCGGATCATATTAATTTCGATTAATATTGAAAGGGGTTAGTTAGCAAATAAATTCAATGAAATGTACTAATAACTAATATTAGTTTCTTCTTTGTTTGTTACAAGTTGTTATAAGTTGGTTAGATTAGTTATTGGGCCTCCTTATTTTACGGGCTTTGTAAGGCTCTGTTTTGTGTTTTCTGCTCTTGTATATAAAGAGCTTTATACCTGTAAACAAGTAATTGAATTGAATAAAAATAGAAAAGCACTTTACTCTTCTTTAACTTTTCTTTGTCCATAGAGATCATGATTTTATGTTTGATTAACAACCTAAAATTACCTCATATGAAGTAGTATAAGATTCAAAAATTTTAATAATACATTTGGCCAAGGCTTTGATTAATTTTATTTTTAATGTCATTCTTAAAAATTCATTTTCATCAAAATTTCTACTTCTAATTTTTAATCTAGTCTTATAAAACTGAATTAATAAGTCAATTTTCCCAATAATAGACCAAGTTCTTGCATTTTATATAAATCCAATTGATTAATTACGTTAATAAAATTATTTGATATTTGATTATTTTGAAGTTCAACTGGAAACATGTTTAATTTAAATAACTATTAATAAACTATAATAAAACCATAATAAAATGACATTTTCTCTGAAAATCTAAACAGTTGCACTTCAATATGAAAATCATTAGGCTCTGTATAAATTTTTTCTTCAAAGTCTAATAATTCATTTTTGAAATATATTAATTCTTCAATATTAGAAAAATCTAGAATTTCAAAATTAAGAATAATTTTGTCTATATGGCGACGCATAATTGATTAAAATTCTGAATCACCTTTATTAAACAAAGTTTTACAAGGAGTTGAAGTTTGAATACAAAGATTTGACTCTTGAATGTTAGAACAAGATTTTTGAATACAAAGATCTGACTCTTGAATGTTGGAACAAGATTTTTGAATACAAAGATTTGACTCTGGAATTTTGGAACAAGTCGTTTGAATACAAGGATTTTGAATAGGTGAGGTAGACTTTGGGTGATTGGAAATACATATGCAAGGGTTGAATAACAACTGTATGTCTAGGAATTTTTTGCAAAGGGAGGTTGATATTAGTAAAGGTTTTTTCTTTTCTATATTCTTGATTTTTTAACTGAGTTCAAAAGCTTGCGGAACTCTTTCCTTTCAGGTTCTTTTATAGCCGAAAGAGAAAAAAATATCTTTGCCAAATTTCTTCAAATAATAATTATTGTCTGCCGAGTGAATAATGAGCTATCCTTTGAAAAGAATTGTCTGCCAGGTGGATGATGATTTGTCCAAGGTACCAAAGTGAGTGATAATTGCTGTCTGCCAAAGTGAATGATAATCCTTCCAAGCTATCAAAGTGAGTGATGATCTGTCCTTTGAAGAGAATCGTCTGCCAAATTTTAGCCAAAATTGGGTCCCACCAAATGATGTTGTCTGCCCTGTGCCCTGTGGCGTCATTACTTACGTTTTTACCAAAATAATTTTTTCTACCAACTGTTTTGCCAAAAGATGCTATTTTTGAACACGGTATGTTGAATCAAGAGTATAATTGTATGCCTTAATTTTTGCTTGAGATAAAAGATCTCAACAAGCTTTTTACTTTTTTTTTTTACCTTTATTGTTGCCTGGACTATTACAAAATTAGTCCAGCAGGTAAACTATAGCCCTAATTTTTGCCTAAGCTGCCACAAAGGGTTTTCAGCTTAGCTGGCTTATTATTATTTTTTATTTTTTATTGTTTTTATTTAAAATTTTACATTTTGATTACAATTAGAATATTACATTTTGAATAATTTTACAAATCAATATCTCCATATGGATCTTGACTGTCTTGAAATAACTTTGAAATAACATTTTTCTTTGTAATAGACAAACTTGATTCTGAATCAGAGTCACTTGATATAGAACTAGCTTTTGCCAAAATATCTGCAACTTCTTCTTCTGTCTTCACTTTTGAAATGAGTTTGATCAAATTTTTCTTGTCTTTCTGTAACTTGCTCTTTTGAATAGGAGATTTTTCTGGATTAAGTTTCTTTAAACAAAAGTTTTCGACAATTTCTGGGGTCATAATACTGGGATCGTAATTATTCCAAAATTTTACTCTGAATTTTCTATGCAAAAGTGGTAATGGAGTTTCTTTTTCATAATAGTATGTCCAGGAAAGAATCCATGGAACTGAGAAAATGCTGGCAAACCTTATTAACTTGTCTGGCTCAGTATTATAATAAAATTCTAAAAATTTATTGTAACTTTTAGTAACCCAAGTAGGGAAGATCTCTGGAATAGGACTGTAGTATTTGGCCCATCTTACAAACCAATTTGGGAAAACACTATTGAAGCCTTTATGGAAATAGAAGAACCAAGAGTGATTAAAAAATCTTAACAAAAAGACTTTATACCAAGCTTCCTGATGTTCATAATAATTATAAGTCTTATAAGGATTTGTAGTTAGAATTTGTGAAGTAAATGCTTTTTTTTTATCTCAATCATTTAAAGAATAAACTTTGACAATTTTGACCTTATTATAATTTACTTTAATATTATCCTGAATATGTTTAATTTCAATAGAGCCAATTAACACAAGAATCGACTCATAATACTCTCTATTCCTAAAAGGATTTGACTCAATGTAATGAAAATTTTGAGAAAAAATTTCAGAAACAAGTTTAGCAAAATCAAAGTTTTCAATCAAGAATGCTTCTTCTGGTTCTAATACTTTAAAAAATTGCCTAAGAAGATTTGGAATATATTGGCTTACAGTTTTCTTAGTATTTGAGGAAGTATAAGGAGAGGAAGATTTTGCCAAAACGGAAGAAAAAGAGGGTAAAAGACTCTGTGGATGAAAATTTGAATAAGGAGCTCTGCGACAAGTTGGAACAAGAGGAGAAAATCTATTTGGAGTAAAAATTTGATTTTGATTATTTTGATTATTTTCCAAAAAGGCTTTTGTCAAAACTTTCTTCATGATCCCTGTAATAAAAAATCAAGTAAACTATTAACTTCGTCTTTAATATATTCAATTTCAAAGTCAAAATTACTTAATAGAGCTTGCCATCTTGTAAATATTTGTTTTGAAACCAAATTTTTAACATCTTTTTCTAAAACATATTTAGCTGATAAACAATCAATTCTTAATAGAAATTTTTTCATATATAAATTATCTTCAAATTTCGTAATACATAAAACAATACTTAAAACTTCTTTTTTAATAGTTGAATAATTATTTTGAGTATGATTCCAATTTCCAGAATAAAATCTAACCAAATCTTCTTTATTTTTATTACGTTCTTTTTTTTTTTTTAATTCCCCCAAACCCAATCTCACTTGCATCTATTTCTACTATTAAAAATACATCAGGATGTGGAATATTTAAACAAGGTAAACACTTAATTTTTTCTTTGATTAGTTTGACTATTTTAGCATGTTCTTCTGTCCAAGATTTAGGATTCTTTTTTAATCTATCACATAATGGTGTACAAATTTTTCCTAAATCTTTGAAACAATCATGTACATAATTTAAGTATCCTAAAAATCTCTGCAATTGTTTTTGTCTTTTATTTCATCAGGAAGTTTTGAAGTAAATTCTAAACTTCTATTAATGGGCTTAATTGTACCATTATCTATATCATAACCTAAAAATCTTACCTTAGTCTGAAACAATTTCATCTTTGTTGCCGAAACTACTAAACCATTATTATAAATAACATTATAAAAATTTTTCAAATGACTAATATGTTGTTCAATTGATTCTGAATATATCAAGACATCATCTATGTAGACTATTGAATAATTACTTATTGGCTTAAGAATATCATTTATGACATTCTGAAATTCAGAAGGGGCATTTTTCAAACCAAGGGGCATAATATTCCATTCATAATAACCAAAAGGTACATTAAAACCTGTTTTATATCTATCTTGTTCACTAATACCTATTTGCGAAAAACCAGATTTCATATCAAATTTGGAATAAATTTTTGCATTATATAATTTTTTCAATAAATCTCTTTTATTAGGTATTGAATACCTAATCCATTCTAATACCTTATTTAAAGGTTTGTAATTAATTACCAACCATTTTTACCAACCATTACTATATCTAATTTTACCAACCATTCTTGATAATTAACCTTATTAATTATATTAACATATTCTTCATCGTTTTGTTCTTTGATAACAATACCTTTCCATTATTACTGGTAGAAGGCGTATTTGAATTATTTCTTTGTATTGTATTATTTAGTTGTATTTTAAAAGCTTCTTCTTCAAGGATATTTATTATATTTTTCAAAGTTTTTAATTGATTAATTTCTTTATGTAAGTTTTTTATTTCTTTTTGTAACGCTTTGATAGATATTTCTCTAGCTCTATTAAATCTATTATAAATTTCCTTAAAATTATATGGAGTATAATTCTTATTTTCTCTATTTCCAATAATATCTTTCAATTTTTGTAAATAAATTCTTTTATCTTTAGGATTGTCATTTTTTCCAATTAAATCTAATAAAAATTCTTGTTCATTAGTTAGCATATTTATTTTATCATAATTACAAGTTCCTATACATTCACAACTATCTGATTCTGTTTCACTTTCATTATTACTAATAATATTTAAATTATTTTCTGAATAATCTGAGATTTCTGATTTTGAGTTTAACGGTTTATGTATTAAAATTTTCGTAATTTTATTTTTTTTAATTCATCTAAAATATCCAAATTATTTATTTTTTGTTTAACCTTACAATTTTTTAAATAATATCCCTGTTTTCCACAAGTATAACAGATGACTATGTCTTTTTTATTTTTCTTAAAATTTCCTCTTCTTTTCCTATAAGTATTTTTAACAACTGGTTTTGATTCATTAAATTTATTGCTGTTTTGATTATATTTTTTATAGTATTTTTTCTTATATCTAAATTTTTTTTTCTAGATTTAACTTAATATTTTGATGATGGGGCTATTATTGTTTCATAACCATATTGTTGACAAAAAAATTCTAATTCTTTTCTCCCTACTAAATTATCCTTCTTTAATTTAGACTTAAATTTCATATCAGAACAAATCATTAAACCTTCATGATTTATATAATTTATCAATTGACCATAAGTTAAATCATTATATGGGATAATACCATTAAATTCTGTTCTTAACTTTTCCCTAATTCTATCAGCAAACAATTTAAGTAATCCCACAACAAATCTTTCTTTCCAATAAGAATTATTACAGTCTTCTCTAGTCATTACTTTAGTCAAAAATAAATCTTTATACCAACGAAAATCTTGAAGATTAGGACAAGTTAAATTTTATAATATTTCAGAATTTCTATCTTGATAAATCCTAGGATCTCCTACAAATCCTTTTAATATTGCAAAAAGTAAAGTTGGAATAATATCATCTTCTTCAGTTTGTATCATTTGATTATTATATTGTTTAACAACTATTTTCTTAGCGTTTACTACTTTATTTTTATCTTCTTGGGTTACGTAGTAATCCCACTAACCTTTTAACTAACCAATAAAACCTGATACTAAGACTTGTAAAACTTGCATTTCAGAATTATTTCTTGACCTAGCTGCTGTAGTTACCATTGACATATCTTGTAATAAATTTATTATTTGATATTCAGCTAAACCATCTATATTCTATTCATAAACAGACTCACCATCATATCTAGCCTGAATCATATATTTTCTTTCCTCATATTGTGTGTCAGGTGGTGTTGGCCTTGAATAAAAATTTTTTGTTCTAGGCAAAAGTGTGTATGAATTAAATTTAATTTTTTGAATAGACTATTCTTCTCTATTTTGATCAAATTGATTTTCCAAATGTTCTATATCACTTATTTCAATTTCTATATTTGAATCTTTATTTATTACTAAGATTTGCTTATTTTTCATATTATCTATAATATTTAATTGTGCTAATCTAGCTTTAATTTTATCTAATATAGAATCTTCCTTTTTTAGATTAATTTTAATCCCTGGTTCACAAGGTTTGAATATTGGTGTTTCTATTCTAGATGTCGAGGCTTGATTAGTTTTTGGTACATTTTGTTGTGGAGATTGTACTAGACATTCGACTCTGTAAGTTGTTCAGAAATAGTATTTAATACTTTATTAGAATAATTGTATTGACAAATTACTTGCATTATTTCTTTAGTTAGATTATTTTCATTAATATCTATTTTTCTAAAAGATGTTCCAATAAATATTTCATCATTATTATTTATTATTATTCCTTCTAAAGGCGGATGAATAAATATAATAGATTCAATATTTGTAGTTTTCCAAAGTTTAGCAATTTTATTATTAACATTGATTTCTCCAAAAAGATATTCTATATTATTTTGTCTATAACAAAATTCAAACCAAATAAATAAAGGAATGTCTACTTGTAAATCTTCCATTTTCTTATACCAAAGGGTTCTAAATTCATTCAATTGTTCTTTTGTAAAATTATTAAAATACCAATTATGTTTATCATTGTTATAATTTGCATATAAATCTTGTCTTAAAAATTCTTTATTAATTTCAAATTTATTCATAACTAATTTAATTTAATTATTATTTAATATAGAAAATGTTTTCATTTGTGTCCTAGTTGGACTCAATGTATTATTATCTCTTAGTTCTTCATAAATTGGTCTTGGAATATTTTTGCTAAAATCAACACTTGACAAATTTAAATTTCTTTCTGAATTAGATCTAGGTAAAGTATTATTACTTTATAATGGCCTATTATTCGAATAAACAGAAGTTCTAGCATGTTGACTTAAACTAGATGAAAAATCTATTCTAACAGTTTCATAACTATGTTCAATAATTCTAGATGTTTGATTATGTATTTCTAATGGCCTAGGTTTACAAATTTTTGTTAAATCTCAAGTTCCTGATCTACTTATTTTGTTCCAATTTAATCTTTTGGGTATTTGAATATTAGAGTGTGATCTATTTGCCTTAAACAACAAAGTTTCATTTCTTTTAAAATTTCTCTTTGATCTTGAATTAAGGATAGTGGTCCTCACTTTGTAATCAATTCTATATATTATAGCAACAGATCTAACATTTTCTTTAAATTCCAAATTTTTCTTTTTAACAGTCAAAGTCAATGTATCTAAAATATTTAGATCGAATAAACTAATAGGATAACTACTAAAGTATACGGATCCATTTGTCAAATTTGTTTCAGCCATAACAAGCAAAGAATTAGTGAAATTAATATGCCTTCCATCATGTAAATACATCAAAATAGGAATATAAAGTCCTAATCTAAACAAAGGTTTAATAGCAATTTACACAGAACCAATATGTAAAAATTTATATTTTTTCAACTTATGTTCATTTATTGCCTTTTCTGAAAATAATTGAATATTTTCATGTTCTTGATTTATAGCAACAGTTTGCTCAGCAGTTTTAACAGCATAATCAGTTAAGAATTCAAATGTTCCAACAGAATAAACTATACTAATATCTTGCTTTGGTATTGTCCAATCCATCAAATCATTTTCTATTTTACTGATATTTATTTCCATTGAATTAATTTCTTCTTCAATGTTATTATCATAACTATTCTTGGAACTAGAACCTAGTTCACGATTAGAAAATATTCTTGTTATTCTATTCATTTTAAATCTTATACTTGTTAAATTTAAACTCAAAAATATGATAATTAAATTAGAACCTGTTAATGAATAATAGGACCACCTAGCGTATCGAGACCACCTGGCTCTACTGGCTCTTACAGCTGACCAACGCTACACTTTCAGGGCTGACCAACGTTTCATCATCAACCAGACTAATTTTCACTATCATACTACTTTGTATGAACTTAACAAACATAAAATCTAAGATGATTAGTCCAACAAAAATATCTCCTAATACCCCCACCGGGCTCTAATACCAAAAACAACAGGACCTTATAAAATTGAAGGAGATCATGATTTTATGTTTGATTAACAACCTAAAATCACCTCACTAAATCAAATATGTCTCGTGTAATGCAGTGAGACAAATTTGGTATTGAATCAAAATAGTTCTTTCTAGCCTGAACTGTTAGAATTGGATAATTCAATACGGATAAAATAAATTCTCAATTTCACACAAACTATGCATTTTTGTATAAAATAATGTAATACAATTTAATTTACATAAAAAGAAACAAATCAGTGAAAAAAATTAAGTGAAAAAAATTATAGGCTAATAATAATTTGTTGGTTTTTAAATGTGCATATTTCATTAGTCGGTTCCTCTCTTTTTGGAAATACCATTAAAATTTCATGTAATTAATTATATTTTCCAAATATAGCATATATATTAAATCAGTTGACTGTTAGCTATGTTATCAATGTAAATTTTAATAATTAGGTCACAAAAAGATTTGAAAATTAGTTTAACTCGTAAGTCATTTAAATGACCATGAATTAATAAACTAATTTCATTATTAATATTGTTTTTCATACTTGTCATAATATACTAAAAAAAAATATTATACTTAATATTATCAAATAATTATATAAGGATAGATTTGTCATTTTATATAAAAGTTAACCTTTGACTGACATAATTGTGGATAGAGAGATTTAAGTAGTTAATTTTTATCAAAACCCAAGGATAATCTTTTTTCTTAAAAAAATGGAGAGACTCGCTAGTATAATATGTTAGGGTACCATTAATAAAAATATCATCTGATAATATAAGATAAGTTTTGAACAAATTATAACAGCCTTTTACCTGAGAGAAAAGTTATGCAAATATTTTATTATTGACCTCAAATTATTTAATTGGATCCATCTTCATGAAATAAAAATATATTTATTTAAAATATATTATAAATTTATAAGTACAAAAGTAAATATTAAGATTTACAGTATTTACAAACTGATACTTGTAGTTTAAAACTTTACAAATTAAAACATGTGGTTTCGTAATGTAAACAAAAATAAATTTATCCTTTAATACACTCATTCAAATTTTAAATTTCACATGAAATTTTACATATTTATTGATAAAAGTACAATAAACTTTAGTGATAAAGCTTTATTTGCTAATGATCATTTCAAATTTTTTACAATTTATTGAAAATTAATTTCCTGTTTCTATTAAATAGATAATTAATTGTCTTGATCATCATTTCTTACTAAAATATATCAATTTGCAAGTGGCATGTAATAGATATTATGATAAGGAGAAAAATAATGTTATCGTGTATCTAACTATCTATGTAATAAGATAAGGTCAGAAAAAGATTTAAAATAATAATAAATTACATAAAAATGTGTCCAATATGGTCCCATTCGCACCCAATAAATTTTTTTAAAAAAATAATTCTCACACATTAATTAACATTAAAAAATATGAAACACCAATATATACGCATGAATTTAATAAAGAAAAAAAAAAAAAAAAAAAAAAAGGCAGAAATGAAATAGAAATGAAGGCATGATTCCGTCAAACTGCGGTCATAATTAGAAGCAGGCATCCAAGACGCAGCAACAACACAGGGCAGCACAACTGCACAAATCAAATATTTATCCATTTTTATTCAATTTACTTGTACAAAAATAAACAATAAGAAAACAGCATGAAAAATGCACTTTTGTAAATTAAATTGCATCTAAAACCAATACAGTTAAATTATTCCATTAAATTATTATTAAAATTTATTACTATTTTGCGTTGCACAGAGAAAAGTAACCCATTTTTTGTTCATCAGATATACAGAACCTTCAATTTCTTTCTTTCTTTCTTTCTTTTTTTTTTTAACTTCAAATCAGAATCAAACTGAAAATTTTAATATATATATATATTGATGTGTTTAAGAATTCTAAACATAAATCATCAATTTGATTGTATTTGGGCCTTATTCTTCTACATTAATAAAAGAAATTCAACATTTCCTCCATTTCGATTTAATTTGTAAGCTCACTCAATATGTAGTGGTTCAACACTTAAATTTTAGTTGACTTGGTGTGCTAAAGACTAAAGTGTGATTTGTGAGCTAACTTGATATTTATTGAGTATATTCAACTAAATCAAATCAAACTTATTTATTTTAAACGAGGGAAAACAACAATATTTTCATAGGCTTCTATATGGGTCTTTTCTTTCAAATTTTTTTTTTTTTTTTTTTTAAGTGTATACTATCCTATCTCAAAGATATTCAAACTCAGGACTTAATTGAAGAGATATATATTTATCACCAGGACATAACTTTTATATATGATTAGTCTTTTTCCTATAAGTATTTTCTAGATACTTTGTCCCCGATATTTTTATTTTTATTATTGAGGTTTTTAATTTTCTTTCCATGCTTTAATTTTCAGTTCTACTCACAATTGGTTCTAATATGTAATATCAACAGGTCGAAAAAGTTTTAACTTTTTACTTGAATAAAAGATGCAAACATTAAAAACTTCCAGAGTTATTCATGTAAAAAAGTCATGTTGGTACCTACTCAGGCTGGTCCGGCCACAAACCTTGCAACCCAAGCATACCCAAATAAATTTATAAAAACATCAATACTATAGATGTATGTAAAATTTTACATTCTGAAGTCGGACCGGTGCTAAATTTAGGGCATAATCTCAGGTCTAACCAGGTACGTGCCTGATCAAACCAGCCTACTTTTTTAGTATGAAATAAGAAGAGAAATGAATAAAAAGAAATACCATCCTTTCCAGAAGCCATCGCCCCTGGATTTAGTCTCAACGGGAACAGGATTTTGATCATTACTCGTCATACCATCTTTTGTTGGGTAACCGGCCGGTGGTGGTGCTGCATATGCATCTGCTGCCGGATTTACTCCTTCAATTTCAATTCAAATTCACTATATATCAGTATTCTCCTATATAATTTTTTGTCTCAAAAAAATAACAATAAAGAATCATAGCCAGTACTAACAACTAATTATTTGTTCCACAAACCCGATCGAAGATCATAAAATTTTTGTTTGCAAGAAACAAAAAAAAAAAAAAAAAAAAAAAAAGAGTAAATGAATTTACCTGTAACTTGATCTTGACTCATCTTGGCAATTGAGAGGGAAATAATAATAGAGGAATTGGAAATGAATAGAAGAAAAGAGGTGAGAATAAGAATGTGAGGAAGGAGTATTATTATATAGAAGAGAATCGGAATCAGAACCGGAGCAGGTAATTTGGTCCCTTCCGAGTGGGGAGGTGAAAACGATGACGGCAACTCCGCGTTTTGTTTTTATAATATTAAAGTCTGTCTGCATCACTTTCTAGTCTATTCCATTTTTGTATCCTACTCTTTTATACCAATCTTTCTATTGCTCCTTCCATTTTTATATAACCAAATACAGTTTCATGTTTGGATAAATATCCTGTCATTTCATTTATTTTCTTTTCTTTTCTTTTTTTTTAGCAATTCTCAATTGGATTGAGAAGAGTGTTTTGGTTTTTGACTTTCACTGATAAACGACGTCGTTTGACTATGAAGGCTAATTCGCATAGGAAAAGGTTTTAATTTGTAATGTGTGAATCATATTTATGAGTTTTGGGGAAAGTTATTTGTGTTTATTAGTTCAACTATTTCTCAGTTTATATATATATATGAATCTGAAACAAATTTTAATGTAAACACAAGTACTTAGTGTGAATCTGAAACAAATTTATGAGAAAAAATAAAAATATTAACATAAAAATATAATATATATTATACCGGACCTGGATTTGAAGAGAAATTCTAAGCTCAGCCCAGCCTAGCCCGTTGAATATCGGGCTTCAATGAGCTTGGACCGGACCGGACCTGAATACAAAATCTCATGACCAAGCCAAACCCAAAAAGTGCGGATTTAGACGGGGCTCCCGACCCGACGAACAAGCATAGTTCTAATTTTAAACCCCAAAGCAATGCAAGGATTTCATTCTAGTATATAAATAATAGTTACCCGTTTGAATTTTTTTCTTTGAATCTAATCGCATTTTAAGTTTCACATCTTTCTCAACGTATGTATTTAAAATTAGATTCAAGCTCTAAAATTGTTTGTTGTTGCTAATTTTTATTTGTCTTGTAAGTTTCTTTTTGTAAAGCAATCAACGAACATGATTTTGCATGAAGTTCTGGCTTCCTTCCTTTTGAGCAAGACTTATTGGTTCTAAATTCCTAATATATTAATTTTTCCTATAAAAAAATTTTTGATCTTTTTCCACTGAACCAGCCTAACTTACCAACTCGAGCTACAACTCATAACTTATCATTTAGCGTGTAACTCCATCAATATATTTATGCAAATGTGTGATGTTAATTTGAAAACTTAACATTTGCATCGCTGAACAACTCCATTTTAATATTACTCAATAAAGCAATACATTTGTATCGTTGAACAACTCCATTTTACTAATATTACTCAATAAAGCAAATGAATATACTCATGAAAAGGATAATAGTTAATTTTAACTCTAATATTAAAAAAAAAAAAAAAAATCTAATATAAGAATGGTATTAAATTGTGATTTGCAAGGTAATATTAACCATTTCGCTATATACGATGAAAGTGAAATGATCATCTCCTTTAATGAGAGTAATATTGGAGCACTTTGTATAATAAAAATAAAATTGATTTCACTTCTAATGTTAAGAACAAATTTGGACCTATCTTTAGTATAAACTGCGTGACAAGTTCCGCTTAACTTGATAAATTTCACTGTAAGATTGCTCGTTTAATAAAACTAGGGGTGAGTAAAATACGGTTCGATTCAAAAATCGAACTGAACCAGACTAAACCGAAAACTAAACAATAAAAATTGTGAAAACCAAAACTAAACTAATATATATTTGGTTTGTATTGAACCGAACCGAATCAGTTTGAGTTGTCATTATTATTGTCATTAAATTATTATTAATTATATATAAATTATTTTCAAAAAATATCTATATTACATATATATTATTAAAATCTCATAAATATAAATTATATAATAATATAAAATATATATTATATCAAATAATATATATATATATATAATTTTTAAATATTTATAATTAGTTCGGTGCGGTTTGGTTTTTGTTCGGTTTTTTATCAAAAAATAAAAACGAAACCGAAAACTAAACTATCACATTTTTAAAAACCAAAACCAAATTAAACTAATTTAGTTTGATTCAGTTTAATTTTTTTTATTCGGTTTAGTTTGATTTTTGGATTGCAATTTGATTTTGCTCACCCTACATAAAACAAATAGAAATGCATAAAGCACGAGTTAACGTCAGAAGAAGTTAAATATCATAAATAAAGGTGTAATATTTTTCAATGGTTTGAAAATAGCGTCCAACTAATAAAATGAAGATAAGCAACTGGTTACGATGACGTCAAGGAAAATATTAAAGTATTTCTTTCCTTCAAAAATAGTGTAAGTATATCTAATTAAATTATCGTTTATATGTGATTTAATTAAATGTAATAATGCAACACCATATCATTTTCTAAAAATGTTTCGAAGAATAAAATTAACTTTTTAATTTAGCTTTGTTCACATAAAATACTAATTGGTAGCCAAATACTTGAATTCTATTTTCTTACAGCAAATCCCAAGATCTTGGAACATGCATTTCTCCCCTGTTGAGATGAGATTTTAAAGGAAGAATTCAGTACTCTTCAAAGTATTGTTTATTAAATATTTGTTTAGATGATCTCTTATAAATTTTGTAGTTGATTTGATTGTCAAACATTCAGTACATAATTTTTCTCTTTTGATATATTAGTGCCAGACTTGATACTTTTTTTCTCGTGTGGGTTGTAATATTCATAATTGATATGTTACATAATTGTTGACAATATATTAGACTTAATCGGCAATGTAAGTAATTATGATATACCTGCGTAAGAAGTATAGTTCAGTATAGTTCAAATTCTTTTAGTAAACTCTAGAATTTTCTACTTTTCTCACAAATTGTGACATACACCAGTTAATAGATATTATAGCTTATGTTAGAAAAAATTTGTCAAGACTGAAGCTAACTGATCAGGAGATAATTACAAAATCTATAAAAATTCAAGACGGTTAAATGTGTTTTGTCTTTTTTTGTTTTGTCTTTTTTTTTTTTTTTTTTTTTTTCACAAAAGCTTAGAGCAAGGTAGGTCCACCCACAACAAAATAAGAGAAAGTATCTATTAAAAGTTATGACATAGCAATTACTTGAATGTGACGATTGTTTAACATTCAAGTAAGCCCTCATTGAAATATTATTGGTTATAAATTGATGTGTCAAATTGATGGAAGTTGCATTTTCCGTTATATAGTTGAAATCTTTTTGAAGTTTTAAACAATTACTCTTCATTTTATATATTTTTTCAAACCAAAAAAAAAAAAAAAAAAATTACACTATATTTTATTGTAATCTCAAAAATTACTCTTGATTTACAATTTTATTACGTCCTTTATGAATCTCATAAACTATTTTACCAAACTTAAGATATTTAGAAGAGTGGACGTTTCAAATATACTTTTCCATTAAACAACATTAATAAATACTCAATGGGATTAATGGTAATTAAGGGTAAGACTCTATTAAATAAAGTCAACTATGGATTTAGTTAATGAATAATAATTTTGATAATTTTGAATCCACATTCAATCCGGAGCTTTGGATTCTCTCACAATTTCAACAAATTCTAATCATTATGATTTTCTAATGGTCTTCATGAACCATTGAACACATAAAAAATAAAATAACACGTTGTTTTGCGTACATTAACATGATTGACCTTAATTATCTCATTTTCAACACAACCTTCTCAATTATTTAAAAATGGAAAGAGGTAGAGTTGAGAATTTAGAGTTAGAGATTAAGCATCTTAACGTGTTAAAATCAAATAAGAAATTAGTTTGACAGGAATTAATAACAAATACAAAATGCATATATTACAATAAAAATGATAAATGAATTTAAAGCGTGCACTCAATTTAATTTCAAACCCAAAGTGATGATGTATATTACCCAATTAATCCTCACCTACGCGTCTTCTCTTACTGAATGACGCGTGTCCCCTAAACGTGTTCTCCATCTTTGTTGTTTTAAACACAAACATGACTTTCGACCAATATTTCACATCAATATCTCATTTGTTTATTCGGCAAAGCATCCTCTTAATTAATTTTATTTTGGTAAATAATTAATTAAGCTACATATTTTTACATATTATTCTAGTCAGTTCATATGATAATTATATAGTCTTTATGTTTTATCATTATCATCTGTTTAGTCTTTTTAAATCAAATTATACTAATAATATCAAAATTATCCTTTTATTTTGTTTTATGATAATAAAATATATTTTCTTTTCTATTTTATATTTTTTCCTTTCATAATTTTAATATTAATAATATTACCAATATTGATCAATTAATTTATTAAATTTTATATAATTATATAACTAAACTCTTGACATATAATTTAATGTATCAAAATAACTAAATAAAAAAATATTTTGAAAAATATAAAGTTAGGAGTTAACTATACAAATTATAAATTTGAAAAATAAAAAATTAAGAATAGAACCATATAAAAATATGTAAAAATTTCATATAAAACTTTTCTGTTTTAACATTATTCCTCCCACACTTAAATATTTTCATCTGATACGAATTGCAATTTCCATTAATTGACGTATGATATAATTTTTAAAGTGATATAAGATTAAATAGGAAGTATAGTTTGGATTCATAATTATAATATGTCTACATTAAAAGTATGGAATAGATCTCTTTAGTAAATTTTAAAGCCTTTTATTTTTCTTAAAATTTGTATTAACTAGTTTTGAACCTGCTCGTTGCGCGATGTAATAAACTATTATTTTCAATGCATACATATAAAAAGTAAAAATTTTCATATAACGAAAATTTTTAATATTTTTAAGCCGAATTAAAAATTAAGCAATTATTTATAAAAATTTATTTGATATATAATATGATGATTGAACAACAAACATATTTATACTATAAAACTTTTCTCAGTCTTATAATTTCTATGTTATGTACAATATTTGATATTAGGGAATTATTTTCTGTTACATGATAAATTTTTTTCTACTCAATCTCATAATTTATATACTACGTATAATATATATTATAATATTAGGAGATTTTTTTTTTTTTGTACTTGAAATATCTGATTTGTTCATTTGGTACCTAACATGTTGATTTTGGTCATAATCACTATTGTTGTAATAAATAGATCCTTATGTCTTTTCACTACTACTCTCTAAACTACCATTATCATCAAGTTCATTGAATTCCCGTGTTTCAATTACTATAAATATCAAATATAATTGGTACAAGTTAGGTACTTGTTGAACCTTGTTTGATGAAAATAACTTTACATTTGAAGAAGATAAAATTAAATACATACTTTGAAAATTAATTAAAGATAAATGTGATTTTATTTTTAATTAATTAAACAAAGTATAAAAATAAAGACATTCAATAAGACATTGGAAGGATAATACAAAAAGAGGATAAAAAGTTTGGAGTAATAAAATACATATTGCTTCAGGAGACTGAAGACTTAAGAAATTTAGTTACATATCTTCAGAGGCCTAAACACTTGTAACGGCTACATTCAGAAACTTGAAGAAGTCAAATTCAAATATTTAGAGTTCAAAAAACGGTATAACAGCCACATTTAAAGACCTGAAGAAAACAAATTCAAATATTCAAAGTCCTGAACACTGTATAACGGTTACATATAGAGACCTGAAGAAGTTCAAATCGAATCTTTAGAGACCTGAACAATGCATAACGGATACATTCAGAGACCTGAAGAAAGTTCATTATCAACCTTTAGAGGGATAAACATTGTGGAACGGCTAGTTTCAGAAACCTGAAAGAAATCAGAATTAAAGCTTCAAAGGGTTGAATGCACTGCAACGACTAGTTTCAGAGACCTGAACAAATTTAAATTCTCCAAACCACCTCTCGAATACCTATAAATAGAAGAAAATTGCAACCATTTCAACTTGAGAAGATAATTTACAAAGTTTACAATACATTCAAAATAATCAAAGCATTCTTGAATAGTCTTTCCAACAAACTTCAAAGAGAGAAATTGAAAGAAATCAAGTCTTCATCAAAGCAATTCACATTCTTTCAAATACAATATTTTGAGTGAAATGAAAATTCACACCAAGGGATATTAGTGTGAGGGAGAGCTTTGTTGTTAGAGTTTTATCAACAAAGTTTGTAAAAAGTTTGGTTGTTGATCTTTGAAAAACAACTGTTGTAAAAAGTTTAATGTTTAAGCTTGCGAAAAACACCGGGTGTCTCGATCCAGACAAAAGAAGGATCATTGTCTTAATCCTAGACAGAAGTAGGATTAATCGTCCTGATCTTGGACAAAAGAAAAATCACTTGGTTTGATTCCTACTGTTAAAGGAATTATAGTGGAAAATCTCAAATGGCTCACTTGGGGATAGGAGCAGGACAATTGGTCCGAACTTGTATAAATCACTGTGTCGACAATCTCTCTATCTCTACTCTATTTAATTACTGCTATTTATATTTCTGCATTTGTTTTTCCAGCAGTAATAGCCTTTTGGAGATTTTACTCTATTTATTCAAAAACAATTAAATTTACGAGTTTTACAATCTTTTTATTCCGCATTTTAAAGTGAAACTTTCTTCTTGGACAAAATTCGATTTTAAAGGTTTCAACAAAATAATTTTTTATTTGGATATTTACACTATTTACTCCCTTATAGTCTATCTTAAAGTTTATTTGGGACTAACAGTACTAAAATACAAAATCAATAGAACATATGCCAAATAGGCAGATTGTAGATATATCATATCGTAAAAAGGTCTTCTGGTAAATAATATTAATATCAAATAATTTACTCTTTTCCACCATTAGCTAAAATCTAAAGAAAATTAATCAATATTAATATACTTATTTCTTTTTTATAATGAAATTGTATTCCTATATCAAAATCTTATTATGATGTTATTTTAATAGAAAAAAATATGTATGTTTAATTGATTTTGTTTTAATTTTTCAATAATCATGTAAAAATATATTTAGTATAATAACTAAAAATTAAAAATTTTACTACTACTCTTGAATTAAAAAAAAATTAAATTCTACTTTTTTTTTTTAAGAAAATGACTAACTTTTAATCTTTTTTTTTTCTTATTCATGCTGTAAAAGAATAATAATACAAAATTTGTTACTATATTAAATATTTAAAAAATAAACATTAATAAAAAAATATAAATATTCCTTCATAATCATATTATATTTTTTTATGTCTCTTCCCCATGGTGTTTAATATTAAGGTAATTATATATATATTTATTATTAAGAGTAATAACTAAAATATATAATATTTTTTACTGAATTCAATTCAAATTATATAATTAATTTAAGTAACAGTTACAAAAAATTAATGAACTATAATGACATTAAACAATGAGCCAAATGCGATTTAAAAATTGACAATAATTTTCTCGTTTAATGTCATGAGGAGTTTTGATAAGAAAAAAAATGACTTATTTAATTGACAATAAATGAATAACATTGATTTATAAACAATTATATACCGCTCATTTAACTTAGAATTATAGACATATAAATTTGAAAAAAAAAAGATATTATTGCCAACATAAAAAGAATTGAACACATGAAAACAATAATTGAAGTATAAAAAATTCATTTTCTATATGATTGTACATAAAAATTATTAAACAAAAATACAAATATAAAAATACAAAGTCATGATTTGCAATTATAACTGTACAAAAAATAAATTATAATTTTTGTACATAACTCACTAAAGAAAATAAAAGGAAAAAAAAGACCAAATAAAGAGAGATGAAGAGAAGCAAATAAAATAACCTCAATAAAATCCTTACAAATAATTTATATTTCTTTTTAATTTTTTCTCAAATCCACTTACTCATTGCCTATATCTCCAATCTCGATTAAGAAAAAGCTATACAATGACAAATATATATATATATATATATATATATATATATAACAAAAATTATGATTTACAACTGAAATTATAGTAATAAAAATTTATTTAATATCTCTATATGACTGGTTAAAAGAAAAGAAACAAAGAAAAAAAGACGAAACAAAAGAGATTAAGAGAAGACAAATAATTTTTAACTTTTGCAAGTTTTACAAATGCTTTATATTTCTTTTTATTTAGTTCTCTATTCTAGTTTCTCATCGCCAACATCTTGAATGTCCATTAAAATAGAACCTATAAAACAAAAAAAATATATAAAAAAATACAAAAGTTCTTATTTGCAACTAAAACTTTACAAATTAAAATTTATTTAATATTCATACATGAATGATTAAAGAAAAAAAAAACAGTGAGATGAAGAGTATACAAATAATCTTTTAACTTTTGTGAAAGGCTAACAATTGAATTATACCCATTGTTCCTTTCAAAAATCTTCAATCTCCATAAAAAATGATCTATAAAGTGAAAACAAAAATATAAAATACAAAACTTATAAGCTATAACTGTACAACAAAAAAGACATTGAAAATCTTGAAGAGCGAGAAAGAGTATGTTAAAAAGAACACACATATGATATGATTGTTAGAAGAAAAAAAGAAGAATCACTGTGCATATAAGAAATATATTGTCATTTATTTATAAATGAAAGATAATTGAATTAATATAATTTTATGACTGTTACAATTCATTAAATTATTAGAATTATTACATAATAATTTTTTATAACTATTCATTATTTATTTTTTTATGAATGACAATTAATTTTGAAACTGCCAATCTTTACAAATTTTTTTGGAACTATTATTTTAATTGGATCATTCAGAAGGAAATGGATAGTTAATATTTAGAATTTTTGTGAATAAAATTTCAAAAATTCTGGAAAAATAGATAAATGGAATTGGCAGAATTTGAGAGATGAGATTGAAAATGCATAGAACCTTGTTTTACTATATATATAGATTGCTAAGCACTAACAAATAAAAATTATTGGTGTACAAGATAGAAATGTTAAATCTAAGTGAATACTATCAAACAAAATAAAATATTATACTCAATGAGTAGCTAATTGCAAACACTACAAAAATTTCAGGGGCTTAAAATGCAATTTGCCGTAATTACACGACTATTCAAAGCTGAAGCTCTAGGGGTGGTATTCAATTAAGACTTTTATAGACTCTTTTAAAGTGGATTTTTTTAATGGACTTTGATGACTTTTAGAAACTTTTAATGACTTTTAGAAAGTTTTTAAAGTATTAATGATTTTTAAAAAGTTTATTCCATAGATTTATATAAACTTTTAAAGACTTTTATAAACTTATTAAAATACTAAAATATAATAATCTCCATCTATGCAAAAATAATACACCACAAAAATAAATAACCACAAAAATCCTCAACTATAAAAAGTTAAAACTCAATCATCTCATCATGAATACCAAATGCTAGATAGCCATAAAGGCTCAAAGATCCAAAAACAATTTGTCACAAAAAAACAAAAACATTGAGGAGATTGAGCTTAAAAGCTACTAAACTATATGAAAGTATGTATTCCAGTGTAAGCAGTTAATAAATATGGAACAACATGCATACGTGGGTAATGAAATATCAAATAGAATTTACAGAAGTTTACTAAGAGAATATCCCATTTCAAAGAGTAGACTATCGGAACACAAATTATAAAGGTAATCTATCTAAACAAAGTACAGACTCATCTCAAGCAATAAAAATCATCTCAAAATACATATCTATTTGAATTCCATCTCAAACCGACAAATTTCACCATAAAAAAAAAAGGATTTAGGCTAGATAATCTTAAAAAAAAAAGTATATAAACCCATTGTCATCAATTGTTAATGACTTTTTGAATACATGAATACTTTTATAAACTCTATAAAAGTCTTAATTGAATATCTGATGACTTTTAAAAACTCTTAATTAAATGCCTATAGACTTTTAAAGATTCCTAAATAATCTTAATTGAATATCAGTGGATTTTAAAAATTTATAAAAAAATATTTAAATTTGGAACATCAAAAAAGCCCAACAGCAGCCGAAAAGGTTATATGGATTGGGCCAGGCCTGTACAGTAAAGCAATGCAGGGTCAATAATCTATGATAAAAATCAGAAAAATAAAAAATTACATAAATAGTGTGTATTTAAGATGTATTTAATTAGAAGTGAATCCAATATGAATCTGTAACAAATCAAATTTAAGTCAAATTATTTATATGTCAACCATTTTCAAATCTATTTATTTTTTAAAAATTTATGAAAAATGAGGTGTCATTAAACTTCTTTATTGACCAATATTTTTATTATGGTAAATTTGTACATTAATCAATCCAATGCAGTTGTGTACAATAAATGTAGGTTTGTCAATTAGTCAAACTTAATATTAAATTACAACATTTTACAACCATTTAGTATTTTTTGGCCCAAGGTCACATTATTAAATTCTTCTCAAATCCCTCTCCCTATCCCCTCTTATTGTGGGATTATAATTCAAACCCCCTATTTATCTTATTAATATTATGGATGACTAACTGGTGTAATACGTTGACAATCTAGTTCCTAATAAATTATTTACTCCAATAGGTCCAAAAATTTTTTAAAATTACATCTTTGAATCAAGAATACAAATTAAATAGTAATTACTTTACAAACCAATACCCCATATATATTGATAATAAACTAATTATGCTTTTTAAAAGAGCAGACTAAAACTAAAACTAAAACATAAAAAAAAAACATTTAAAAAATACTAAATGTTTTATAACAATGCCCAAATTGACATATTATATAATTTTTACCGAAATATGTTTTCGGCAACTAAAATGCTTTTCCTCGTGATGAAAAAAAGGAAGAAAACTGTTTTGTTATTATTATTTTTTTTTCCATTTTCTTTTGCCTTCTTGATCGAATATAAAATATATGAAATTAAGAAACATGTCTTAATTTACTTTACTAATAAAGTTTGCTAATTTGTACTCAACAACTAATTTAGTTGTTGAAATGTTTTTCTCCTCTTTTTTGTTCAGTAGAGTTTTATTAAAAAAAAAAAAAAACTAGCTGGTCTAAACAACCAATTAATCACATTATTTTGCCTCAATTAATTTAACAGTAATAAAATTATATCATCAATAATATTACTTCTGTCGTCTAGAGATGATCGTGGGGCGGCGATTTCCTGTTCCCATGGGGATGGCGAATTCCTGCCTTGTTATCCCATGGAGATGGGGATAGGGAGAAATTTCTCCCCATGAGCAGGGATGAGAAAGGGAGTAGTATAGGATTCTACCCCACTGTGATTCTCGTCTCAACCCTGTTTAAGTCCTCATAGAGATCCTCGTGGAGATTTATATTTTCTATTTTAAAAAATATGTATAATTATGGGTAAATATGTAATATAATGTCTTGAGTATTTGTAAAGGATAAGCTATACAACTTAAAATTTATAAACCCAATTCATAAAGTTTAAGCTTCTTTTTGTTGTCAAAGGGCAAGGATTCACAAGAATATTAACTTTAATATACTTCTTTTAGTAATTAATTTTATTTATTTTCATATTTTTCATTTTCTATTGAATTTTTAAAAGAGAATAATTTCAATTACGGAATTAATAATCATAATTTCATAATTTCACAGTGAACTCAATAAACTTATTTTTTAATTGCATTATGTAATAATTGCATCAATTTTGATCAAGTAAAGCTAATTATATTCTATTGTTCAATGAATAAACTCAATATAAGAATAAATGCAAGATATAAGATATTTGATTTATAGATTATCCACATTTTTCAAATTATTCAAACAGAGAACTGGGATTCCCGAACGAACATGGATAGAGATGGTAGAAAATTTTCCTCCATCATTCTTATGAGGATGGAGAAGAGAATTCCCAAGTTGCGATAGGAAAGGAAATGGTATGACATTTCTCTCCTCCGCTCGGTACCACAATTACAACCATAAAATTCAAACACTTGACAGCCTTTTTTTTTTCCTCCTAATCTTATTTTGAAAACGTGAATAACATTTCTAGTTCAGAATAATATTATATAGCTATAAAATTAATTTGGAATTTTATAATGATTAATTCCCCCAGTGAACAAAAAATTTGCACAACAAAGCATTGATGAGGATTGAATTGGTATATTTTTAATGGAAAAGAGCAAATGGGCGAAGTAGGGAAAGTAATTAGGTACACTGTCCAAAAGTATATTAATTATATTTATATATCTATTGCAAGTATAGGATGCAATTTGTTATGGCACCCACTTTTCACTTTAATTTCTTTTTACATAGTTCCTGCTGTAAAATTGTGGTTATAGACAATAAAAAAATTAAAATAATTTTTTTATCAAAATGTATTTTTTAGAAACAACTTTAGAATTTTGCTGCTAAATATGTTATTTGACATTAAAATTCATTTTGCTGATAAATTTAGCATTTGTTGTAGTGCTATTTGTCTTATGGATTTTACTAAACTAGATAACTGAGGGATAATGTGATCTACACGCCGCCACGTGTCAAATTTGAAAAATCAACCCAATCAGAACTTTACACGTAGCAAAATTTATCCCTAAAAAATCAATTCAAAAAATGACTAACCTACTCTCATCATCCCCTTCTTCCCTCATCCCTGCAACAAAAAGTAAACTTTATCCTACCCTTGTGAAATACAAATCAAGCTGTTAAAATCATAAACATAGACAACCAAATTGAGTTGTCAAAAAGAAAATCAAATAAATACCATGAAAGAGTATATTAATCAATCAAAGAGCGCTAGCCTTTTCCTTCGTTGCAACCCAAATCTCTACCGTCAAAAAGACATAGATTCATCTGTCTAAATCATCAAAGAATCAAATAAAGAGTATGAGCAAGCAATTTAAAGAGGAGAGGCATTGTTTTCGGATCGGTAAAAGATGTTAAAAGGAGCAAAGTAGTGCTAGATCGGTCAGAGAATAACAACAACGTCATTAGTTGCTCAAAACTCTGTTCATCGTCGGTGGAGCTACGGCAATGGAGAGAGCGAGCTACGGCAATGGAGAGAGCGGCTGAGGTGGAGAAGAAGAGGCGGTAGATATGGGTTCCATGATAATGGCCCTTTATTTTTATTTTCTATCTTTTTACTTTCTTTTATTAATTTTTTTATTATAAAATGTTAACAATTTTTATGTTTACCCTTTCTGCCATGAGCCAAACAAAATTAGTTTTCTATTCTCATGCCATGTTAGATATGAGGGGGCAAAGTGAGTCGGTTTAGCCATATTGAATATAGAGGACATTTTTGGACATATATTCTTTTTATAGTCTCTACTTAATCAACTAACATTTCAAGATAATTACGAATAAAAGTCGAGTAATGATTTTTTATGGAAACTATTATATATTTAATAAAAAAGTAGTTTCACACAAATATCTCT
The DNA here is from genome assembly GCA_039660915.1 of Euphorbia tirucalli. Classification (NCBI taxonomy): domain Eukaryota; kingdom Viridiplantae; phylum Streptophyta; class Magnoliopsida; order Malpighiales; family Euphorbiaceae; genus Euphorbia; species Euphorbia tirucalli. Next base: position 61,115,797 of record CM077632.1, read on the forward strand.
TTTCTGGTAGGATTTTTGGGTAGGATCCAAATTATTTAGTTAAAAGATTTACAATTGACCCCAACCAACCATTTACAATTTTGCAACTCATTTTCCACATTATTGATTGCTCAAAATGTCATTTTAACACCTAACTTTAGGACATGAACAAAATGAGATTTTTATTGTAGTGGTTGGTCACATTATGTGGCTAAAAGTTTTATATTAAAAGCCACTCTTCTAACAGATCCCAGTGAAAACTTTACCAAAATTTCATAAATTATTATGTATATAATCAAAAAGCTTTTTTTTTTTTTTTTGGACGACAAATCTTGAATACTCCATACATAGTGAAAAAGAAGGTCAAAATTTAGCTTCTCAAAAGGCTATGGAAGTGGTGGTCCTTACTTCACTTCTTCTATATAAAATTGGATCGTATCTTTAACTTTCTTCTGTACATATTTATATACAATTCTCATAATTACTTGTCACATTTAAATACAAAATTCATCATTATTGTCCCTAAGAAAATAACGATAAAAATCAACAACTTTTGAACAATTAATTATTAATAATTATTTGATGCGTTGTAGCGTCTAAAATACTGATCAATTTCTTTTGAATATATAGTTGAGAGCTTAAATAAAAACAACATTATTTTGAAAATCCAATAATATTATAATCATGCAAAAGTATACATAAGAGTTCAAATATTGATCTTTCCAGATCAAAGTGTACGGTTGATCGTTAAATGGCTATACACTTCGCTAGAAAGTTTATGGATTAAATTATGAGGAAACTAATGTCTTTTGGTTATAGCTATAAATTAGGGCAATAATTTAGATCAATTTGCAATAATCATATATATAAATAAGTTATACCACTTTTATCATGATTTGCTCAATTTCAATCATACTATACATATACTACTAGTAATTAAGAAAGATAATAGGTTTAGAGGTCATTCAAAAATTTAGACCTCAACCCTACTAGAAATTTTAGAATACGTCTGATACATCATATATTCATGTTATTTCTGCGTCAAGTTAATGATATAAATTAGCCTCTAGGGTTTATCTTTTAGCTTAGAATGTGTATGATTTTTTTATTTTAAGGTTTAGCATAATATTTAAATAATTAATTAATTATATATTGTCATTTTTATATTGGTTAGGGTGTGAATTTACATAATTTTATTAACTTAGCATGGAGGAGTACCCTAAAATCTTCCCCCCTAATAACATCCAGTCATCGTTATCATCAAAAGAGTTTGAAAAGGGGAAAATATCTGTTTACAAAAGTTTCATATATAATTATCAAACGTTTTGGATTCAGAAGCACAATGTGTAATTTTAAGTAGGTTTGAAAAAATAAAAAACTTGAAACCAGAACTGTCCTAGCAAATAAAAGAAATATTTGAAAGACATATATATCTCATCTTGCTTCTCAATTATGGACACAATGAAATAAATTTATGTTACTTTACATCCTAACTAAGAAAAGTCTCTCATTATGTACGTAGTTAATTAATTAATATTTTACATCCCAAAGCATAAACTCTAAACCCCACCATATAATATTAAACTCTAGCTATAAAAACATATGCATGATGTATTTTTTTTTTTTTTTTTTTTTTATGATGAGTCTCAAAATCAAAAAATTATATTTTATGTAAATTGAGCTACAAATAATTGCTAAACATATGACCAATTAAGGTGGTGATGATTTGGCCTCAGTTGCTTAAGTTTGAGTCTTCATATATGCAAAAAACTTTAATTGAGAAAGGAGCCGTCTAAAGAGCGCCTGAATCAATCTCAAACCGAGTAATCGGATATATCCATGAAAAAAAAAAGGTGGTGATGATTTTTAAGGTTCTTAAGTTACTTAATCATAAGCTAGTGATTTCAAGTTCGAACTTCATTGTACATTGATCTATAATATATAAATTATGATAGTGTTATTTTATGTAATGTCTATAATCAACCATTATCAAATGGGACAAAGGGTAAATTTGTTATTATATAATTCAATTTGATCATTAGCTCTAATATAGGATCATAGAGTTGACAATGACAAAACTTACATATTGTATATATAATTATTTCTAAAAATACAGTGATTAAATACATATGTAAAATTTAATAACTAATAAATCATTTATCCCAATTATTATTATGACATTATTGGATTTTTGTCTATTAATATTGGATCTTTCTTGGTATAAACTAGGAAATTTGAAAAAAAAAAAAAAAAAAGAACATTGTGCATATAAAATGTTGTGTAAAATGGGTAAATTGCAATATCGTTCATTGAAATTTTCACACTTTCAATTAGTTATGTGATTTTGAGTGCACCAATTGAAAACTTGAATGACCGTGATCGCAATTACTCTATATACGAAATCATAATAATTAAACTTGATGACACATGTGAGTTAAGAGAGAATCATTAAATTCACATTCGAAACAATAAATTCATTGATCACTGATCACTCAATTTTAACATTAAAAACTATATTATTAAAAAAAAAAAAAGGTAGGAGCAAAGTAAGCTGGCCCTCGTATGTATGAACACAGACACACACGCACACACATATATATATTTTAATTGGACGTGGTTTTAATGACAGTTGACCCACTTTGGTTCTTTCTCTATAAATTCATACAGTTGGCAGTACACAGAAGAAGCAGAAAATTAAATATCAAAAAATGAAAGTGATAAAAAGATCAAAAATAATTCTAGTTCCATACCCAGCACAGGGACATGTTAATCCAATGGTTAAGTTAGGTTTTGCCTTGCTTAATTGTGGATTTGATCCTGTGATTATCACTCCCCAATTCATTCACCATAGGATCATATCAACCATCGATCCTGCGCCCAATTTTCTCTGCATTTCAATTCCCGACGCCCTTCAAAATCAAGTCTCTCCCGATTTCTTCGCCATTGAAAACGCTTTAGAAAACGTCTTTCCCGCTCACCTCGAAGCGTTTCTTCGTAAATTTTGTCAAGAAGAAGAAGCACAAGAAGGTCAAGTTATGTGCATGATTGTTGATTTGTTAGCATCTTCCGCCATCGATGTGGCTCGCCGGTGCCGACTCCCTGTCGCTGGATTCTGGCCTGCCATGCTAGCTACTTATCACTTAATTGAAGCCATTCCAGATTTGGTCAAAACTGGAATTATTTCTGATTCTGGTAAATAACTATTCTTCTCTTCTCTGTTAATTTATTAATATTTAAAATATTACACCTTTTATTATTATTATTATTTCTTACCATCCAAAAATTTAGATTTCTTTTATTTATTTTCATATAAATTCATTAATTTTCACTAAAATTGGTGGAAGATTTTTTTCTCCCAAAAGTATAAAAGTCATTATCATAGTTTTAGGTAACAATAAATAAGTTTGTTATACGTTATTATTATAAAATTGGGATATTGTAAGTATTTGGCAACAAACTTAGATAGAATTTTGCCATCTGTATATATATAATTTTTTTTTCAAATCTAATATTTTTTTTACTATTATATATAGAAAGGGCCTTAAGAAGTTTTCAAATTTGATTAGTTTATAGTATATGCAAAATATTATAATTGAGAGAGGGATCAAGTACTTAAAAGGATGTTTGATAAACCACAGAGTTTCTATATTTTTTTTCATCATATCCTTATATTTATTTATTAATGTATTATTTCTTTATGTTGCTTTTATTATTATATTTTTGAAATCAAAATGGAGCGTTTCAATAGAGAAATTATAGAATACGTCTGACACACCACGCCATCCGTATGTCAAGACAATACAATCATGTCATGTAATATATTTTAGGATATAAGGTTGATAAATTAGCATCTATGATTTTGATTTGAGGGTCTAGAATATTATATAAATAATCAACTATTAAAAAAGTAATTAATTAATTACAACGTGTCATTGATCTATTTATTGGAGTGTGACTTGTCGTAATACTATTGGCTTGACACACGAATAGCGTAGTATGCAAGACGTACTCTATAACTTCTCTTTCTAAATATTTTTGTTGGCAAATTTAAGCAAAGTGCTTATACTAATTATGTAAGTTAGATATGAAAAGAATATAGATATTATAGAAGAAGATAATATTATTAATCGGGACGTTAAATAAGGAAAGGCAAGATTGTAATAGTAATATTTAATTTGTTCATACTTGGGTTTATTTTATCTATTGGATTAAAGTTAGATACAGGGCACACTTTCTGAGCAAACCACCGAATTTCTCGGGTCAACCCATCAAGAATCTGTAAAAATATTCATATACCACAGAAGAAATTTACAAATAAAAATTGCATGCGGGTTGACTTGAATCACATGTTATTTAATTCATACACAGACTGTTCAGTCGAAAAAAAAAAAAAAGACAGAAAATCAGAAAATATATATATATAGCCGCCCATCACCGGTAATATTATGCACAATATTATTAAAATGTGAATGCGTGTGTCTATTTTTTAATATTATGAATATTATCTTCATTAACATTCGTATGAGGCAAATATCAGAAATTAGACTAGTCGCCTGTCTATAGATCCCAAATTCTGCATTCGAAAAATTATGAGTTTTACCAATTTCATGATTATTTATCACATTACCTTTTAATATTTCTAACTAATAATTACTCTCTCCTGTCTACATTTTAGCCAATTTTAATTCTCTCCAAAATGGTTTTCATTTTAGAAAATCGACAGAAATTTAAATAATTTTTTTCTATTTTACTCTTATATTAATTCTATATAATAATTACTTTACACAAAACATAACAAAAACATTCATAAATTAATTTAAACTACAATTTGCATTAGTTGAGCTGAAAATTAATTCAAGAGTCTAATTGAATCAAAATTTTTGACGAAATAAGGTTGAGGTTATGTGAGAGTTAGTGCAAAAAATGGATTAACATGTTTAACTCGTGTAATAAATATGTCGTATTAGTGTTGACTTCCCAATAAGTTTATATATATGTCATGGATCCCAAAATGAATTTGTATTACATGGTGTTATTGAAGTATGGGCATATACATGATTGGCAGGAAATCCGCAACATCAAGTTCCAATAAGCTTCATTCCTAACCAACCATCAATATCTACTAATGATCTTCCATGGCTAATCGGAACTCAAGCATCAAGAAAAGCAAGATTCAAATTCTGGACGAGAACCTTGGATCGATCAAGGAATCTTCAATGGATTCTCACCAATACTTTCCAAGAAGAATCTTGTCTCACAAACAACAAACAAAATTCAACCACGCGCCTCTTTCAAATTGGATCCCTAAACAGAAACATTAACAACAAACATAAAATATTCAAACAACCTAGCTTTTGGGAAGAAGACAAGAGTTCATTGCAATGGTTAGACAAACACAAGACAAACTCAGTTATGTACATATCATTTGGGAGTTGGGTTAGCCCCATTGGGGAAGGCAAAATTAGAAGTTTAGCACTTGCACTTGAAGCAATGAAACAACCTTTTATTTGGGTTCTTGCTCCGGCGTGGCGAGAAGGGCTTCCCGAAGGATATATTGAAAGAGTAGAAGAGCAAGGGAAAATAGTATGTTGGGCACCCCAAATGGAGATATTGCAACATCATGCTGTAAATTGTTATCTTACTCATTGTGGATGGAATTCAACAATGGAGGCTATACAATGTCGGAAGCGTCTCTTGTGCTACCCGGTTGCCGGAGATCAATTTGTGAATTGTGCCTATATTGTGGAGAAATGGAAGATTGGAGTGAAGATGAATGGTTTGGGTTTGAAAGATGTCGAGGAGAGCTTAAAAAAGGTGATGGATGATAAGGAAATGGATAATAGGTTAACGAGGTTGTATGAGAAGACAATGGGAGAAGAAGCTAGTTTAAGAGCTATGTCTAATCTCACTACCTTCCTTGATCATCTTAATAAGCTAAAAAAATGAGTCTCATCTTCCCTTTTGGTTGGGATGTAAATTTGATTGAACTTATGAATTAGAGCTTTTTGGTTTGTTGCCCTTATAAGATACTCAAAGAAAATAGAGATTTTTTTTACTTCTTTTGGTATTGTATAATTTTTTTACGTGGATCCGATAAATCAATTTGAGGTAGACTAAATATCGTTCTTTAAATGACCAGTCATACACTTATATTAAATTTAAAATATTATTTTTAAGATCTTTTATGGATCATTTGGGCAACATAAAAATGAGGGATGTTTGGCATAATGAAGAGTGGTCTCTCCCTAATCCTAGCGATGACATTATAGTTACAGCTTGGAAAGTTGTGCATGCCTTACACCTTACTGATAATGCTCAGGATGATTTTGTGGCTTGGAAGTGTAGTTCGAATGGGAATTTCTATATTCCTAGTTCTTATGGTGCTTTAAATCCATACTAGTTTGGTGGAAGATAGCGTGTGGATATCTGTATAGTTTGGTTGGCTTTGTGGACTCGTTTGGTAGTTAAGGGTTAATTGGTCGATATATGGTTTAGGCTTCCTAATACTTTGTGTGATTTTTGTCATAGTCATGGTGAGAGTGAAACTGTGGAACATTTATTTATCTCTTGCTCTATTACAATTTGGGAGGGAATTTAGAAGAGATGTGTTGTCCCTGTTGTTGTTCATCCACGGAGAAGAGCTCTTAGATGGTTAGCAAAGAAAGGCGCTGGAAAATCGCTTTTGGCTTTTGTTAGACGAGACATGTTATTTTTATTGCTGCAGTTTATAACTATAATTTATAATGGAAAACTCATCACAGTTTGACTTTTATTTTAACTGTTGTTCTTTTTACTACAATTCATCAAATATGTTTGTCGAAAATTTCACATGTATTAATTTTAAAATCACCAATTTTTTGACCATTGGAAATTAAAGGTAAGGAAATAAAATATATTTATTTATTATTTATTCATGTTCCAAGTGTTAAAAAAAATCAATTATTAAGCATTTAAGTAATATTTTCCACGGATTGATTTGGTTTATTATGTCCAAAAGAACAACAAAAACCACACTATAAAAAATTTTATATTATAAATTAAAGTTTTATAGCAATTATGTTTCATATTTTTAATAATTAAAGGACCATAGATGTACTTATCTTTAGTTGAGGCTAAATTGTTTAAAAGAGCAAAAGATAAGAAACTTATAATAGTTTTTGATAATACTATGACTAACTAGTGTATTAGGTAAAAATTAGTCGACAATCCATATGATGCACGAGACATGAAATTTTATTATTATTTAAATAAAATAGTAAATTTTTTGATAAATTCTTTTATCTTTATTACAATTTTAATTGATTTGAATTATAATTTATATCCTTCTGCTAAGAAAACAAAAGATTTTTTTTAATGATAATTCAAATAGATAAAATTAAATGTAACCGTGAAAATTTGATGATTAAAATTGTTAGACAAACTGTATTCTTTAAATACCTTAATAATCTATCCATAATTTTTGAATATCATGATAAAATTTAATATATATATATATATATATATATATATATATATATATATATATTCTATTTGGGAAGTTTTTAAAATAATAAAATTCTATAGAACTTAATTAAGAAAATAAAATTAAATGCAATTAAAGGTAAAAGGAAACTAAAAGTTATATTTTCTTTTGGTAGGAAATAATAAACTTATATTTGCTATATTAATTAACAACGTTTCATAGATGCATTAAATTTAAAAATGAAATTCAATTTAATTAATCTTTTATATAAAATTTTTATTTTTTAATTTTGACACATTATTAAAAATAAAATTCAATTCAATTTTTTTAAAACTATTATATATTTTGTACTTTACACATTAAAATTGATAAAAATGTCTTACGTAAACCATATTAAATAACTAATATACAAAAACTTGACTAAAAGTACTTATTATAATACTAATATGGTTTTGAGAATGTTTTTTTTTTTTTTTTTTTTCTTTTCTGAGTAGCCCCAATGCCACAAGGGACTTAGGAGAGGAATTATGTATCGCTCCACTAATGAAGATCACAATAGCAACGATGAGATTCGAACCCAGGTGGAAATGCCAAAAGAGTCGCTTCCTTACCACTGAGCCCACTCTCATTATCCACATTTCATTAGTTAAAGAATAAATAAAAAAAAATAATGTAGTTTAGTTGCAATGTTTGGTGTTTGAAGAATATAGCTTTATTATTTTGGCATTACAAATTAATTTAAAAAACTCTTGAATTAATGGACTTTGAGATTTTATAGAGTTTATTAAAAACATCATTAATTTCGGACAAAAAATTTCATCACGTGATACAAGATTGAGTAACATTCATTTATTATTTTCAAACAATCGACAACACATTTAGTAGTTGTATCGATCTATCATAATCTAAACAATAGATTTATTCGTTAATAAAAGATAATTTTAAGGGCAAATTAAAAAAAAAAAAACCCTGTAAATAAATGACTGTGGTTTTTTTTGTTTAAAAAAAAGGATTGTGTTTTAAAATATTAACAAAAAAAGGATAACTAATATTTTTTCGTTAAAAATGGTGATATAGAGGATGGTATTTTGAGTTATTTAACATACCAATAATTTATGTATATTGTTTAAGAATTTTACATCAAAATTTGAATATTTTTCAAATATTTTTCAAATTGTTTTTTTTTTTAAATCTATTATCATTATTTAATTTATAAAAATATTTGCGCTTTTCAAAAATTTTCAAAATTTATTATTTATGTGTATTGTATTTTTATTAACCAACTTGAAAATTTTGAGTTCAAAATGAACAAGAATACCTTATGTAATGCCATGATTTAATTTTAGTTATCCTTTTTTTGTTAACATTTTAAAACACAATCCTCTTTTTTAAACAAAAAAACCACAGTCCTTTATTTGTAAAAAAATGAAACCACAGGGGTTTTTTTTATAATTTACCCTAATTTTAATCGATCTTTCTTTTGGTATATATCAGGTTTATTGTCGTAATGTATGTTGTTAACTAATTTCGACAAAAAAAATTATTTCAAATATGTTAGATATTGACTCAAATATTTATCATAATACTTTTAAGTTAAAGAGATAAGTTTGATTAGTGTAATCGAGAATCTTTAATTAGTCAATAATTAGCAAGCCCTATAGTATTATTATTGGACATTTGTAAGAGTTTTCATATTTTCCTTCTCTGTTATGCTCATACCTTAAATGACAAATTTTAGTTGCTTTAAAAAGAGAGTTGACTAATTACTGGATATTGCCATAAATAAATTTAATTCCCAAATATGAAAAAAAAAAAAAAAGCCATTAATAGTACGTAATTCAGCATCCTTCTGTTTTTCAGTATTCTTTGATTGTCTATAAATTGGCTTCACATCAATACTCTAGAAATAGTTCCCGTGTCATATAGTTTTTAACTATCGGTAAGAATTGAGCTTACTTAAATTTAATTTGTTACTTAAATCTAAGTTTTGAGAGGGAATTCACACATGTACGGTCATAGTATGTTTTGATGATCTACGTGGAAATTCTTATGTTTTGGCAGACAGATTTATTTTGTCACATAAGGTTGTTTTTCTTGTGATGTTGATGTTGCATTAATTTTATTTGTAGGATATTCGAGATGGCAACAAAGGAGCAATTCAAGATGTTTCATTGGATTAATAGAGCACTTTGCAGCATCCTGGTGATTAGGGGTGAGCATCGGTCGGTTCGGTTACCGAACCGAGCCGAATTTTTAGTTAACCGAACCGAATTTTCGGTAATAATTAGAACCGAATCGAACCAAACCAAACAATGATGAAAACCGAATCGAACCGAAATTTTTTGGTTCGGTTCGGTTATTACAGAAATTTGGTATTTTTACCAAAAATAAATAAATAACAATATTTGAAATGATTTTTAGGGCAATTAATTGAACCATTATATATTATTTTTGTAATTAATTGTTATTTAGTCATTTCATATTTCTTAATGAAATATAAAATTCAATTAAGTAAATTAGAATATTACAAACCTAATATATATATATATATATAATAATTCGGTTCGGTTTCGGTTAAACCGAATTTTTTTACGGAAAAACCGAACCGAACCGAATACCAAAATATATATATAATTGTTACCAAACCAAACCAAAAAAAATTCGGTAACCGAATCGAATTTTTTTTTCAGTTTGGTTCGGTATTGGTATTCGGTTAAACCGAATAGTGCTCACCCCTACTGGTGATGAATCTATGAAGAGTTCCAGTAGAGTCTATGCAAATAATGGGACTATGGATGTGGTTGGACTTGGTAGGTTTCGACAGTGACCTTGTCGTGAAAATCCTAAATTTACCACATATTCTGATAAGTCAAGTAGCAGACGAGGCCATCATCTGCCTCAACTGCATAAACAACAATGGGTTCATCTATAAAAACCTAGAAATCCCTTTGACCCAGAGTTTGGTATACAAAGAAATCTCTCTGAAGTATTTCCATTGGCATAGAGCGAGTGTAGCTCAAGGCATAGAGGAAACTATTCGCGACATTTGTACTAAAGCTTTCTCTGATATAATGCAACAAGCTGTATTGGAAAAAAATAAGCACCGACTAATAATGGTATCTAATTGTGAAAAGAGACAGGGTGAGAATGTTGTAGTCTTTGTTAATAACAAAGACAATGTTCTTTCCCCCAAAAATAGGACCATGTTCATAACGTTCTCCAAAGGGTACCCTGTGCAAGAATCCGAAGTGAGAGAATTCTTTACGAGGAGTTTTGGCGAATGCATAGAGTCTGTTCATATGCAACAAGTGACTAAGTTGCATAAACAAGTATTTTTTGCTAAAATTGTATTTAAGTCAGTTGATACTATTCATATGATTCTTCATGAGAAGGACAAAGACAAAATCAACATCAATGGCAAGAATGTTTGGGCTAGAAAATTTGTGTGAAGACTTCCCAATTTTATATCTACAGCATCTCCGTTGTCCAATTGCTCTAATGTCCAATCCCTAATTTAAGCAAAAATTCTATTTCGGTCACAGACCACACTGGTACGAGACTATTATAATTGTGACATGATAATTGTACTGGTCTAGGACCTGTGGTCCGAGAGCACTATAAAAGTTCCCCAAGTTGAACCTACCCCAAATTTCTTAAATCATGTAAGATTGGTTAAAATAAAAGATATAATAATAAGAATAAAATGGCTCTATTTCATTAGATTGTTCTTGTTGTTTCTATCTAACTCATTCAGTGTTTTAATAAGTTGTCAAGTTAAAACCAAATTTATAAATTTACCATTTTCTATTCTGTACAGGAGTTGATGAGCGTTTTTCTTTTTTCTTTTTTTTTTTAGTAAAATCTATATATTTATTGTAATAATTAAATAAAAAAAAGATAGTTATATAATTTTACTAGTCGAAAACCTAGCTCTACAGGCGCGATGTTAACTAAGGGCCAATTAGGGCTGTCAAAATGGGTTCGCTTGTCGTGTTTGTGTCGTGTTGGCACAGTTTGCTGACACTTATAAGGTCAACACTGACACTACCCATATATTAAAAGGGTTGACAGGACATGACACTATATTATAACGGGTTGACACTATTAACATGTTCAACCCATTTATTTAAAAATAGATTATTTATAGTAAACAAAAAAAAGAATATTTATAGATTAATTCAATATTGAACCGCATTATCTATAAAAATAACAATTACACTTTTAAAAATAAATCAACATAAATTCATCAACTTCATTAAATATGCAACTTTGCAAATAGGCAATAGAAAGTAAAAATTAGTTTAAATTTCTGCATTTTTACTAATTAAACAATATATGGTGAAGTTTTTACATCTCATTCATACAGTCCTCCGAAACTGCAATTTCTACATCAAAAGCCATTGTGAGCAGACGACGCGTTTTCGACGGGACGCGGGACTCCCTTTCGGAAGGGGCGTCTCGATCTCGAGCGGGCCCCTTCCTCGCGTGGGGGTTTTTATAAATGGAAAATCGGTTTTAGAAAATAAATGGAATTAATTCTTAAAAGAACCGAGACCTAAGTCTCGATGAATATTGTAGAGTCACCACCCGGCTCAGCTCAACCGGGAAATTCTTAAGGTAGCTGAACCGGACGAACGGTCGCTACACTATCCAGAGATTCGGGCCCAGACAAGTCACTTATTTCGTGTCTAATTAAATTAAATGTTGCCAATGTTCTCGAGATGGTATTTTAAATTCTAAAGTCAGTTTTATTGAATATAAAAGACATACAGCGCGCATACAAATACATAATACAAAAATAAAGAAAAGAAATAAATATTAATTGGCCTAAAACCAAATCGAATGGAAAAATAAAAACTCTCGCCTCACTTATACAATCGCCTAGAATACACGAGAATCTAAAAATAATTACAATCGCCTAGATACACGATTAATTCTATTAAAATACAAATAAAAATAAAATAAAAATAAATAAAAGCTGCAAAACAAAGGTTAGCACAATTTATACGGCACGCCACAACTAGGACTTAAATAGACAGAATTGGAAAATCAAGAATTGGGGGCATGCATTTAGGGGATAACCGGGTTGGCTCGGCTAGCCGGCCCGGTTAGACGTGGAAAACATTCCTGTATTTTGGTTTTGTGAGAAAGTCATTTTTAAAAACAAATTTTCCGGTTTACATGTATTTTTTATATTTAAGGTGGGTCGGTTTTCGGGAGAACCGGGTCTCCGTCATTGAATTGTTCTAAATGTAATTTTACAGGAAATTGAATCTACGGTCATGAGTGCACACAACAAAATTCATTTTGATGATTTTTGGGGTTTTCTAAAATTTTATGGCTTTTTGGAAATTTTTGGGGATAAAAGCTGAAATTCTGATTCTGGAACGAGGGTCACAGTCGTGCGACTGTAACTACAGTCGTACGACTGTAAACGGCCCAGAATCAAGATTTCGCCAAAATTTTATTTTGAATCAAAATTGAAGAAAAACCACCTGGGAATCAAGAACATTCGTACGACTGTATACAGTCGTACGACTGTTTATCACATCCAAGAACAGTCGTGCGACTGTTCTTAATTCCCAGAAACAGAAGTGCGAAAACACAGCAAAAAATGAACAAAAATTCACTTCAAACACCCAGAAAGCGAGAAAAAGTGAAAGGAAAAGGAGTGTCTACCTTTTTAGAAGCTTATCCAAGTCGATTTGACCCCTGGTGTCGCTCCAATCCATACGAATTCGCACTTTTCCTCTTGAATTGGGATTGAGAGCTTTGGTCCAAAGAATCTCAAAATGTCAAGGTTTCTGTTGATTTAAGTCCGGGATTTTAATTTGATTGTGAAGTTAATTGATTAACCTAAGGGTTTCTAACAAATTTTAGCTTTAATCCTAAAGAATCTGAAAGAAATAGAAGAGAAAAAGAGGATTTTTGAGCAAAGTTCCCTTGCCCTTTTTCTTGTCTCTTTCCTTCTCTTCTCTCTCTAAATTTTCCACCAGAAATCAAGAATTAGCCTTTCTCCCTTCCCTTTCTTCTTTTTATCTCTGCTTTTCTGGTTGCTTCCTGTCCATCCTGGCGCATTAATTGTGCCACCCTCTCTCCTCCATTTTCCTGCTGCAGAGGTATGGGCTCCTGCAACTGCTCCGATATTACAGTCGTACGACTGTAATTTTTAAATTACAATCGCACGACTGTAATGACAGTCGAATGACTCTCTTTTTTTTTAAGTATAGAAAATTCCGGCGCTTACAGCTGCCTCTCGCGTGATCAAATTCGACACCTAGCTCCAGGTTTACAACACCTGAGATGATGAATTTAAGAGCGCGAATCAAAGCGCCGGGAACACTGGAATGAACCCTCTGATGAAATAAGCCGATACCGGGTCTAGGTTACCCGATGCGATGCTGGGGAGGAAATAAGCCGATACCAGGTCTAGGTTACCCGAGGCGAAGTCGATGCGGATAGGCCAATACCGGGTCTAGGTTACCCGAGGTAAAGGAAGATGGATTGTGGATTGGCCGATACTAGGTCTAAGTTACCCGAGGCAAAGAAAGATGGATTGTGGATTGGTCGATACCGGGTCTAAGTTACCCGAGGCAAAGGAAGATAGATTGTGGATTGGCCGATACCGGGTCTAAGTTACCCGAGGCAAAGGAAGATGAATTATGGATTGGCCGATACCGGGTTTAAGTTACCCGAGGCAAAGGAAGATGGATTGTGGATTGGCCAATACCAGGTTTAGGTTACCCGAGGCAAAGGAAGATGGATTGTGGATTAGCCGATACCGGGTCTAGGTTACCCAAGGCGAAGTTGATGAAGAAATTGGTCGATACTGGGTCTAAGTTACCCGAGGCAAAGGAAGATGGATTGTGGATTAGCCGATACCGGGTCTAGGTTACCCGAGGCAAAGGAAGATGGATTGTGGATTGGCCGATACTGGGTCTAGGTTACCCGAGGCAAAGTTGATGAAGAAATTGGCCGATACCAGGTCTAGGTTACCCGAGGTGAGCTTTGCTGGGGAAATAGATGAAGCTGATCTGGGCCGATACCGAGTTCACATTACTCGAGGTGGATCTGCTGAAGAATTGAATGATGAAGCTGATCTGGGCCGATACCGAATTTATATTACTCGAGGCGGATCTGCTGAGGAATTGTATAATGAAGCCGATCTGGGCTGATACCGAATTTATATTACTCGAGGCGGATCTGCTGAGGGAAACGGATGATGAATTCCTGCACTTAAGATAGCAAGTCTTCATTCCTTGATCGAGAGATTTTTAAACAAAAATTTTTGCCCCTTCGATCAAGAATGAAGACTAGCTGGGGATAAGTGATCGATGTATGTAATATATAAGTGCATGATGATGTATATGTACATGTATGCATTTTTCGTCATTTGACGTTTCCGCTTTTTGCTGGAGAGAGATATGTTGTGCCCCTGGTTGATTTTGCTTTCTTCAAGGCTTTGCTTGGTGATTTTCGAAGGAGTGAGGTAACTGTTGGGGATGTATGATACTGCTGGGGAGATAATCGTAGTGCTCCTTACAGAGATTCCACTAGGGAAAAGTGTGGCAACTCGATTAGGGAAATAATTATGGTGTTCTTTATGTAGATTCCGCTGGGGAATTACGTGATGACTCTATGGGGAGTCGATGTGATGACTTCTGTGGGGAATGTTGGGGACATTCTGCTTTTCGTGCTTTGTGGGGAAATTATGAGTTTGTAAGTGCTCTAACTTTTGCCTGGGTTGCCCAATAAGGGTTTTCAGCCCAGCGAACCGCTCTAATTTTTGCCTGAGGCACCTTTTCGGTTTTAGCCTCAATGAGCTCTTTTTTTTTTCAAGATGATTGAGATGTCACCATGACCATTTTATTGCTCTTTTGGGAAGATGAACTGAGTTTCAGAGGTCGACAAAAGATTTCAAATTGCATATATTTAGTGCATTTTCACTTGTTAAATAATGTGATGATTTCAATCAGTTGAATGCAAAGCGCTTTCTTTAAATGTATGTTTATGCAAGACAATTTTGCTTATGCATTTTTCATAACCATGCAAATATATTTAAATAAACACTTCACTTTATTTATGAAGTCAAAATAAGTACATTTGAAACGGGTTGGTTCCTAAAGGGTACATATTCCACACTGAGCCAGAATCCATCACCAGTCGTCCTTTTCAGGTTTTTCGACTGATTATTTTCTCTCTTGTCTTAACTTTTGCCTAGACCGCTCTTTTCGAGTTTTCAGCCTAGCAAATTTTTTTATATATATGATAAAGCTTTAGCCTGTCCTAGTTGATAGGATTAGTGAACTCATTTCTATCCATATCCATGATGCTGACAGTGCCTTTTGATAGCACCTTCTTCACCATATAGGACCCTTCCCAGTTGGGTCTGAACTTGCCCCTAACATCGACATTGGAAGGCCTTAGCTGCTTTAGAACTAAGTCACCCGTTTTCAACTGCCGTTTGGAATACTTCACATTCCGATTATAGGCTCTGGCCATTCTGCGCTGGTACATTTGAAGATGATCCAGTGCCCTCAGTCACCTTTCATCTAGTGCTGCTAATTGTTCACATCTGGCTTGAACCCACTCAGTCTCTGGCAGCTGAGCCTCCAGGGCGACTCTAAGTGACTTAAGTTCTATTTCCACTTGCAATAATACTTCCATTCCATATACTAAGGCATAAGGAGTTTCTCCTGTCGGTGTTCTGACATTGGTTCTGTAACCCCAAAGAGCATAAGGCAGTTTATCGGCCCAATCTCTGTAAGTGGTTACCATCTTTGATAAAATCTTCTTTATTGCCTTGTTAGCTGCTTCCACCGTACCATTATCCTGTGGTCTGTATGGAGAGGACTTATGATGTTCAATACCATGCTCTGCAAGTAGCTCAGCTGTTGCCCCTTGAAACTGTACTCCATTGTTAGTCACTATGTGGTGAGGAATCCCATACCGAGTGAAGATGTTCTTCTGGATGAACTTGACCATCTGTTTGGCTGTCACATTAGTGAAGGATTCTGCTTTGACCCATTTGGAGAAGTAATCAACTTCCACAACTATGAATCTATGTCCAATAGATGCAGTTGGATGAATTTCACCAATCACATCTATCCCCCATGCTGAAAACGGCCAAGGAGATGTTAAATTCTGTAGCTCAAGTGGAGGAAGATGACTGATATCTGCATATATCTGACATTCATGACATCTCTTCACTTTTCTTATACATTCTGCTTGCATCGTCATCCAGAAATACCCTTGTCTTATTATCTTTCTAGCCATGGCAAGTCCATTCATACGTGGCCCACAGGATCCTGCATGTACCTGCTGCATCACTTCTTCTGCTTCTCGCTCTGTTAGACACCTCAAAAGGACTCCATGTGCTGTTCTTCTGTATAACTTGTCCTCGAAGATTCTGAATTGACTAGCCAAAATTCTTAGTGTCAACTTATCAGCAACACTGACCTCTTTGGGATACCTACCTTCCTTAACATACTGGTAGATGTCAAAGAACCATGGCTTTTCTTCAGCTGATAATTCCATTACTTCGTGCACTTTAAAGCAAGGATGTCTAGAAGTGGCTATAACCAGTGGTTGGACTTAAGTTTCTTATGGATTTTCCCACATAGAGGATAACGTTGCTAGAGCATCAGCCATCTTATTCTCATCCCTGGGGACATGTCTGAATTCACACTGGCCAAATAAACCTTTTCTAAAGTGTAACAGCTCCAAGTAAAGCCGTAAGGCTTCTTCTTTCAGTTCCCACTCACCCTGAGCTTGCCTGATCACTAGAAGTGAATCATTGACAATTAAGACATCATTTGCCCCTAAGGTTAACAGAGCTTCCATTCCAAATAAGCATGCTTCGTATTCTGCCCTATTATTGGTTACAGGAAAGATCAACCTCTTTGATAAAGGAATAATCTCACCATCCAGTGTCGCTATAAGCACCCCGATTCCAGCGCCTTTTCTATTCACTGCCCCATCGAAGCACATAACCCACCTTTTCACTTCCACCATGGCTAGTTACTCATCAGGGAATTCCAGATTCTCCGTATAATATGATTCTAGTGGTTGGTTTGCCAGAAACTCCGTTACAGCTCGCCCTTTGATGGTTTTCTTTGTGATGTACTTGATATCGAACTCAGACAAGAGTAACAGCCACCTAGACAGCTTCCCAACCAATACTGGTGCTTCGTAGAGATACTTCATTGGATCCACCTTAGCCACGGCTTGTATCTTGTAGGATTGGAAATAGTGGTGCAGCTTCTTGGTCAGCCAAATCATCGCCACTCACGTCTTTTCCACCAGTGTGTATTTGGCTTCATACTCTAACAGTTTCTTGCTAAGGTAGTAGATAGGGTACTCTTTCCTGCCATCTTGTTCTTATGCAAGCATTGCCCCTATAGAGGATTCTTCAACTGCCAAATACAAAATCAGAGGTTTCCCTGGAACTGGTGGACTCAATACTGGTGGCTTTACCAGATAAGCCTTAATCTTCTCGAACGCCAGTTGACACCTGTCATCCCACACAACCGGCTGATCTTTCCTCAACAGCATGAAAATCGGCTCACAAGTGGAAGTCAACCGTGCTATGAAGCTGCTGACATACTGTAAGGAACCCAGGAAAGATCTAACTTCCTTTTCTGTCTTTGGGGCTGGCATATTTTGGATGGCTTTGATTTTATCTGGATCCATTTCTATCCCCCTCTGGCTGACTACGTGACCCAACAACTTTCCTGATGTGACCCCAAATATGCACTTCTTGGGGTTAAGTCGCAAGTTATACTCTCCAATGCGTGTTAGAAATCTATCCAGGATAATAGGATGTTCCTCCCGGGTTGTTGATTTAACAAGCATATCATCGACATACACTTCAACTTCTTTATGGATCATATCATGCAACAGAGTTGTGACAGCCCTTTGATAAGTGGAACCGGCATTCTTTAACCCGAAGGGCATCACTCTGTAGCAGAAAGTTCCCCACTCTGTGATGAATGATGTCTTCACCTGGTCGATCACATCCATCAAGATCTGGTTATACCCTGAAAAGCCATCCATGAAGGAGTACATTGCTGCTTTTGCTGCACTATCAACTAGGACATCAATGTGGGGCAATGGAAAGTTGCCCTTTGGGCATGCTTTATTCAGGTCCCTGTAGTCGACGCATACTCTGACCCTTCCATCCTTTTTAGGCACGGGGACAATGTTGGCTAGCCATTCTGTATACTCCACTACTTCGAGAAACCTGGCGTCTATCTGCTTAGACACTTCTTCTTTCACCAGCGTAGCCCATTTCGGCCTTAGTCTTCTTAACTTTTGCTTTACCAGTTTGAACTTGGGGTCCGTTGGGATTTTGTGCACTGCTATTTCTGTGTCCACACCTAGCATGTCTTCATACGACCAGGCAAAAGCTTTAACATATTTTTGGAGTATTCTTATTAATTCTTTCTCTTCCTCAGATTTTAGCTCGTGTGAAATGAGTACCATTTTAGGGTTTTCATCTGTACTTATATTGATTTCATGCAATGCAGTGTCATATATGCTTATATGCTTGATGGTGATTTAAATGCATGCACAGAATTATCAGGATAAACATCACACAAGTAAGCAAATTGGGATTTCATTGCATTGAACTTATCATAAAGTACATCAGTTACATTGAAAATGGAAGAAATGGATACAACAAAATCATTTTCATCCTCCACAGGCGGAGGGCCTTGTTCTTCATCAGCTTCCATCTCCCCTTTCAGAGCATCATCCGAGACTGCAGCTTTCTCTGCTTCTTTTCTGGTCACTTGCATCTTAGCTTTTTCCATAATCTTGGTAATTTCAGCGACCACGGAGTCTAAGTTCACTTTGGCCATCAATTCTTCGCTGAACCCCTCCTTAGATTTCCCAAAAGCTTTGCTTAATGCAGCAGTCAAAGAGCTTGAAATCACCTCTGTAGCTTCAGCACAGGTCTTCTTTTCATCTCCTTCCTTGGCCAACTCTATAGCTTCTGCTACCACCTCAGATGACTCTCTTTGTAAAATCCTAGATTTAGTAATTGCTTCTTCCGCCATTACAGGGGCTATTGGCTCCTCCTGGCTTTTGTCAAAATCCACTACATCTGCAAAGATCTCAAAGCCAGGATACTCAACATCTCCTATCATCAACGATTCAGCTTGACCCTTATAAAGGCCTTCTCCTGCCTTCAGAAATGGCTTCATCATAATCTTTCAGATTCTTCCGCTCAGATGCCCCTTCTACATAGCCAAGGCCACACTGCTTTAACTTTCCTGAGTTAATTTTAAATTCCGAAACCCCCTGCAAATTGATTCCGAGTCCCATTCCTGGGATAAAGTTCTGCTTATACAGATACTAGGATAGCCACTTCGGCATATAATTCTCATAAAGGACCATAGGGGCATCTGTGGTCTCTTCCTCTTTGATTACCGCGACTTGAAATCCACTAAAGGGAACCACTCCTTCATTCACTGCAGCTACCATCGATTGGGCATCCGCCTCAACAGTCACAATTCTGCCGTTCATAGAGAACTTGATCTTTTGATGCAATGTGGAAGGGACACCTCCCAAAGGATGGAACCAGGGCCTTCCAAGAAACAGGGAAAACGTGACTGGGATATCAATCACTGTAAAAGCAACTGTGGACCTAACTGGCCCAACCTCTACTTCTGCCTCAAACGTCCCTATCACCGTTCTTTTAGAGTCATCATATGCTCGAATGACTGTTCAGGACCTCTTTAACACTTCTTCGTTCAGCCCTAGAAAAGGCAACATCTTTAGTGGACAAATATTCAGCGCCGATCCATCATCCACCATGACGCAAGGCATTACCTTATCCATCACATGGGCCCTGACATAAAGAGTCTTGTTGTGGGCCTTCCCTTCAGCAGGCAGGTCTTTCTCGGAGAAGACAATATCAGGGCTTCCAACACGGACTTTATCTAACAAACAGCACATAGCCTCTGGTGAAGCTATAGGGGAGACTTCAATTTCTGACAATTTCTTTACTAGAGCAGCCCTGTGCTCCTTGGAGGTCAGAAGCAAGTGCCATAAGCTAGCTTGGGCAGGAGTCTTCTTAAGCTGGGAAATGACTAAGTCCTCCTTCTTAACTCCTTCTGGTGCCGAAGTACTACCCGACCCATTCATCGGTGCTTTATCTTTCATCTGATCTGCCGGCTGATATACCCTACCACTTTGGGTCACATGCTACACTTCCTGAATCTTCAGCTTTTCAGCAACCAGGAGTTTAACTGCCTCTCCTCTGTCAAATTCTTCATACTCATCTTCGGAGTCTAGATCATTCAAACTTATGGGCTTGATCTCCTTACATTCCTCCTTTTTCTCACATTCGGATTCCACTTCGGGTTCCCCTACTGCCACAGCTTGGATGGTAGGGCTCGCTTGAAGAACTTGGGCAAATATAAAATTAGCGGCAACCCCGACTAAACCATGTTGACCGGCTTTTCGAATGCCGGCAGCGGGTTGGTTTTAGTGCTAGGTTTGACTGGCTCTTGCAGCTTTCCCTCGTCAATGAGCTTCTAGATAGCATCCCTTAGCTTATAGCAGTTGTTGGTTCGATGGCCTGTCACCACATGATAAGTGCAGAAATTATCTTTGTCAGCTTCAGATGGCTTCTTAAATGGCCTTAAAGACTGTAGCAGGCCACCATTCCTATACTTGGCGAATATCTTCACTAAACGAAGAGTCCAAGGCAATATGCCTTGTCCTCCAGGACCCCTGTTCTGGTTGCCTTGCTGCTGACTTACAATAGCCACTTCAACCTGCTTGACTTCTGAAGATTGCCCCTGTTTACCACTGGAACCTGAACTAGAACCACTGCAAGACCCAGCTGCTGCGGTTGATCTATATCCCGAGCTGTACCCTGTGCTTCTTCCCCCTTTGTGACCTACTGGTTTCTCCTCTTCATCCCTTTCTATCTTCATGGCCATGCTGTAAACCTCACTGAGCTCCTTAAAGGGATGGAATTTCATGTTGTTCTTGAAAATGTCTTTGCTGCCGTCAATGAGTTTCTGTATAAGCTCATCTTCGTTAGGGTGGTTTATTAGGAGGATCATCTTGTTCATCCACCTCTGATAGTATTCATCAAAGGGCTCATTGAATTTCTGCTTCACCCTCTCCAAATCATACAGCTTCACCTGGATTTTGGTGTTGAAGCTGTAGTATTTAATGAAGGCCGCAGACAAAACTTCCCAATCAGATTGTTCCTCCTCTGACAGTGAGTTATACCATCCTAAAGCACCTCCCTCCAGTGTGGTGGGGAATAAGTTGATCAGCTGCTGCTTTGTGGCACCCGCCGTAAGCATAACTCGAGCATACATATTGACATGGGCCTCCGGCGAGCCTATTCCTTTGTAAGCAGGGATTTTCGGCACTTGGAAGCCAATAGGGAATGTCTCAATGCCCTTACTGATCATGGCATCAACATTTACACCCTTCTTCGATTCAGCACTGATACTGACCCCCTTCTTCAACTGGGCCATAACTTCATCTAGCTCAGAACATTTTGCTCTCATCCTCTGTTCCATAGCTGCTTCTATTTCGTGTAGCTTCTCAAGGCTAGTAGAAGCGTCACCACCATGTTGGGATGACTCAGCCTCTTTTTCTTTCCCGGCTCCACTGCCACCGGTCTCACCAGCTTCTCACACTACTGCCCTCATTTCTTCCTTCAATATGTCGCGGAAGTCTTACGATCTGAAGAAATCCTTCAGAACATCAGCCATGCTTGGTGTCTGATCTTCCATATTCACTCCTTCCCCAGACTCAGAATCACTGTCACTCTCAACTACCCTCTGTCTCCTGGCTGCCCTTGAAGCCTGGGATCTTATCCAAGGTCGCTCCAGTGTATTCTGCTTGGGAGTAGACAGGAGGTATTAGGGTTGTGAATGAATGACGTGATGTGGCATGAAAGTTAAGGCATTGAAAATGCTTGAAATGCATGGAGTGAAATTATGTATGAAATGATGATATGAATGGTTTCTTTTTATTATTCTTCTTTTTCTTGGGATATTCCAAGAACACCCAATACTTATGCAAAAATGTTATGTGTGGGCTGCCATACAGACAGAGGTTCGGCGCCTTTGGTGCACCTAATGAATTCATGAAATGGTCACATGTATCCCGGTACACGGACGGAGTTTTGACACTTTGTAGGTCTATGAGATGTTATGAAAAGGTCGCATGGGCCGGGCCCACAGACAAAGTTCTGATGCTTTTGAGCATATGATATGAAATGATGTTACGAGAAAGTCACGTGTAACAGGGACACGGACAGAGATTCGGCATTCGGGGAACACCTTTTTATGATTTGGTGATGTTATGGACCTATACGTATACTAATTGGGCACTCGGGGAGTACTTTGAATGGTGAATTAATGTCATGAAATGGTCGGATGTGGACCATGGTGTTATATGATGTTTATGATAAATGGGTGTGATGTTATGAAATGCATCGTGTAAATTGTTACACGAGAATGGGCCTAAAATCGTTGTGGCTTTTATCGAATGAAATGATTTTGGTGGAATGGCCGAATACAATCCGGTGCATTGGCAAAACACGGGTATTTTAGGATACCTGATATATGATGGAATGATATGATCGTGGTAGGTGTCCTTGGTATTTAATTTAGGTGATATGTCGTGAATGCTTATGACACACAAAATGCAAATGGCTGCACAAAAACGTGGTTAGGATGCATGGAATATGCAATGATGTTATGTATGTTATGTGAAAAAATGCTAACCACACAAATTTAATTATGGCTGAAAAAGAAATCGTTAGTATGAATGACAAACGAATGAATTAATGTTTTACACACGAAATAAAATGCAAATGGCTGCATAAAAATGTGGGTTAGTATCACACAAAAATGTTGTGTATGGTATGTCACATGTATGGAAAATGGTGATTATGGTATGTTATGCACGCGTAGGTAGCAATGGCGATGTGTCACGAGATGGCGAGAAACACATAGCAAGAAAAACGAATTCTTTCCACCTTATTCCTCCAACGTGGTCATTCTCGAAAATTTCTAACCGAGTCCTAGGTGGGGTTCACTTCGATCACCAACCGAGGGTGATGAAGCCGCGATTTTATTATTATTCACACAATTATTTTGGTATCCTAAGGGAATCCAACTAGGGTTGCTTATATGAGTTCGGTCAAAGTCGGGATAACATCAAGGCTCTCATAGCAAGATATACTCCTCACTTCTCCCCACTCAAGGGTTCTAGCGAAGGGGTTCGTACGAGGCTATGAGTGGTGTTTCGTATTCGTGCCCCTAAGACCAAGAGGAACTTAGGCGACACTTCAACAATCCACTGGGCTATAAAAGGATACCTAAACTAATGCAAAAATGGCTAACTAAAATGCAAATAAAATTCCAAAAGAGAATCTGCCGCCTTATTTTAATTAGACACTTTTCAGGGCTTGTCAAAATTCTTTTAAGTTTTTAAGAAAACTTTTTAAGAAATCCCCAGCAGAGTTGCCACTGTGAGCGGACGACGCGTTTTCGACAAGAGGCGGGACTCCCTTTCGGAAGGGGGCGCTTCGATCTCGGGCGGGCCACTTCCTCGCGTG
This sequence comes from Euphorbia tirucalli, assembly GCA_039660915.1. NCBI lineage: Eukaryota > Viridiplantae > Streptophyta > Magnoliopsida > Malpighiales > Euphorbiaceae > Euphorbia > Euphorbia tirucalli. Next base: position 61,139,838 of record CM077632.1, read on the forward strand.
GGGGTTTTTATAAATGGAAAATCGGTTTTAGAAAATAAATGGAATTAATTCTTAAAAGAACCGAGACCTAAGTCTCGATGAATATTGTAGAGTCGCCACCCGGCTCAGCTCAATCGGACGAACGGTCGCTACACTATCCAGAGATTCGGGTCCAGACAAGTCCTTTATTTCGTATCTAATTAAATTAAATGTTGCCAATGTTCTCGAGATGGTATTCTAAATTCTAAAGTCAGTTTTATTGAATATAAAAGACATACAGCGCGCATACAAATACATAATACAAATATAAAGAAAAGAAATAAATATTAATTGGCCTACAACCAAATCGAATGGAAAAATAAAAACTCTCGCCTCACTTATACAATCGCCTAGAATACACGAGAATCTAAAAATAATTACAATCACCTAGATACACGATTAATTCTATTAAAATACAAATAAAAATAAAATAAAAATAAATAAAAGCTGCAAAACAAAGGTTAGCACAATTTATATGGCACGCCACAACTAGAACTCAAATAGACAGAATTGGAAAATCAAGAATTGGGGGCATGCATTTAGGGGATAACCGGGTTGGCTCGGCTAGCCGGCCCGGTTAGACGTGAAAAACATTTTGAAACGTCCATGTATTTTGGTTTTGTGAGAAAGTCATTTTTGAAAACAATTTTTCCGATTTACATGCATTTTTTATATTTAAGGTGGGTCGGTTTTCGGGAGAACCGGGTCTCCGTCGTTGAATTGTTCTAAATGTAATTTTACAGGAAATTGAATCTACGGTCGTGAGTGCACACAAAAAAATTCATTTTAATGATTTTTGGGGTTTTCTAAATTTTTATGGATTTTTGGAAATTTTTGAGGATAAAAGCTGAAATTCTGATTCTGGAACGAGGGTTACAGTCGTGCGACTGTAACTACGATCGTACGACTGTAAACGGCCCAGATTCAAGATTTTGTCAAAATTTTATTTTGAATCAAAATTGAAAAAAAACCACCTGGGAATCAAGAACATTCGTACGACTGTATACAGTCATACGACTGTTCATCACATCCAAGAACAGTCGTGCGACTGTTCTTAATTCCCAGAAACAGAAGTGCGAAAACACAGCAAAAAAATGCACAAAAATTCACTTCAAACATCCAGAAAGCGAGAAAAAGTGAAAGGAAAAGGAGTGTCTACCTTTTTAGAAGCTTATCCAAGTTGATTTGACCCCTGGCGTCGCTCCAATCCACACGAATTCGCACTTTTCCTCTTGAATTGGGATTGAGAGCTTTGGTCCAAAGAATCTCCAAATGTCAAGGTTTCTGTTGATTTAAGTCCGGGATTTTAATTTGATTGTGAAGTTAATTGATTAACCTAAGGGTTTCTAACAAATTTTAGCTTTAATCCTAAAGAATCCGAAAGAAATAGAAGAGAAAAAGAGGATTTTTGAGCAAAGTTCCATTTCCCTTTTTCTTGTCTCTTTCCTTCTCTTCTCTCTCTAAATTTTCCACCAGAAATCAAGAATTAGCCTTTCTCCCTTCCCTTTCTTCTTTTTATCTCTGCTTTTCTGGTTGCTTTCTGTCCGTCCCGGCGCATTAATTACGCCACCCTCTCTCATCCATTTTCCTGCTGCAGAGGTATGGGCTCCTGCAACTGCTCCGATATTACAGTAGTACGACTGTAGACATACGACTCTCTTTTTTTTTTTTTAAGTATAGAAAATTCCGGCGCTTACAGCCGTAATAGCTACTAGCCTAGTATAGTCCAAAAAATATCCATTAAATCACAAAGAATAAAGGATTGGAAGTATTGAAGAAAGAATAAATTTGTACTATCAACTCTCAAGTGCAAATGATAGTTTTAACTAGGGGTAAGCAAAACCGAACCGGAGTCCAAAAACCGAAAAACCAAACCAAACCAAACCGAACTGAACCGATCCATTTTATAGTTTGGTTTGGTTCGGTTTTAAGTTACTAAAGAGTTTGGATTTCGGTTCTGTTCGGTTCGGTTCAAAACCAAAAAAACCAAAGAACCGAATAATTCCCAATTAAAAGAATAATAATTCAGCTTGTTTTGCAATTGCAATCTACTCAAACACCAAGACCTAATTGCAGTCGTTCTCATCAAACACCACCGTCGGCGTCACTCCCTCTTCCTCAGACTCCGTCTCAGATGCATCCAGCCGGAAACGAACTCGACAAAAGCGCGGGTTTCGAGCCAATTTGAACGGTTCCTGCAGTTTCTCTCTCGAAGGTTCCTATCAGCTCAAGTACGCTTCCACAATCAGTGGATACATAAGCGAGAACAAGATCACCAAGCTGACCGGTGTAAGCACGAAGGTATTGTTTTTGTGGTTGAATATTGTAGAGGTGATTAGATACAATGATGAACTTGATTTTTCTGTTGGTATTGCTCTGCAAATTTCCCGATTGATAATTTCTATGATTGCCCACAGTGTGGTTGTGGATTGGATTGCAATAGTGCCAAAGTAAGCACACTTAGGACCAACCTCTATGTATCTTCAATTTAGGGATTTCATATGTAGTAGTTTGTTCTGGCAGAATTATTGCATTCTGTTTTGTTTTTTGAATGAATCAGTGCAAAGTTTTCCTTCAAGAAAACAATTTTGGGGTATGGAAGTATTGATAGTGGAAGAGAACAATAATCACTTATCATCTGCTGATTTGTTTTCTTTGTTAATGATCCTGTGAAATTTTGTTCATCATGTTCCATGCTCTATTTTCGGATATGGTTTTGCGTTTACAATGGAAGTTGATAAATGTATTTCATCCAATTTTATGTTGTTAGATATACCATCTTGGTAAATTATGCATAAAGCTTCACTTGACAAATATGTACTCTCAAATCAAGCAAGTTCATCTATATCCAACTGAGATAGTTGAAGTTTTAAATTTTTACTTAGGCAGTCTTAAATTTTCTGGTATGTAGCATCTGCACATTTTAAGCTGCTGTAGTTTGATAAGCTTTAAAATTTTGATGTGTCCTTTTTATTACTTTATGCGCATCATTCTAGTGATAAGTATACTAATAGAGCCTATTGGTATTATAATTAATTAACTGTATTTTCTTGTGAAGGGAGACAATAATTCTATCGTGTTTCTTGTGATTGAAAATTAACTACATTTTGGAATATAAAATTTATTAGTAATTCTGTTGAAGTTAACAAGTTAAGATGACTTTTTGTTAGTAAGTCAAAGACTAATTAATCGTTATAGATTTTAGAAGTTTTGGTCCCAATTAAGAGAAAATTTGGCTGTTTGACTGTTAAGTAGAATTATGAGAAAATTCTTCACATTGACAAGTAGCTCGTCCATTCCAATGCTAATTGATGCATACAATATATATAACATATGTATGTATAGACAAAGATCTATGGCATAGATACCAACTATATGCATCATAATCCTATGATTAATTAATAAATAAATTAATATTAATTAAAGTGTTACCTAAATTCTCACAGCTAAAAGACCCTGATATATATGTTTTATTCATTGTAAATTAGTAGTAATAAAATATTATTGACTTCTAAGTAAGAAAGTGGTGGGATGGGGTTCAATGATTCAAAAGGATTACATACTGTTTTTTTGGAATTTTCTTTTTTTTTTTTGCTTCTATTGTTCTTAAATCTGAGCATTATAGAATTAATTAACATAAAGAATAACCCATAAATGTTTCGCTGATCCCAAATAGAATTACAAGTGGCTTAACTAACTTTTCTGATTCACCATTTTCTTCCAAAAACAAATATTCTGATTTATGGGATAGGAAGGTTGGAGTTAAGATACAAAGAGTATATACCATAAGTCTATGACAATATTTTTAAAATATTCCGTTTGAGTAACGGAATATAATATAATTGAATATAATACTTAGGTTTATATCAATTTCATTTTCACTTTGTTAGATTTTCTTTAGTCTCTAATTTTAGTACATGTTTGTAGCTTAAATTTTGTCCAATATATTGTAGATTATGTAGTTCGGATGTGAATTTGGGGCAAATAGTTCTTTTAACTGAACCATTAAGGGTGTCCTTTTTCAGATGTCAAGATTAATAAAGCCACCTCGAATTATTGAAGTAGAAGAAAATGAAGATGAACAATCTGATTCTGACCCTTTTCCAGAACTTGGAAATGCTACTGTCGAATCTGATGCTACTAAAACTACTGAGGCTGAGGTAGAATCAGTTCCAAAAGATACTAAGGGCAAGAAGAAGGCTATTTTGAAGAGGTCAAAAGCTTGGGATCATTTTGAAGTGATTACAGATCCTGAAACGGGAAGATCCAAAGGTTAGTGTAAGCATTGCCAAAGAGTCTACATGTGTGATTCATCCATGAATGGGACAACTAATCTTAACAAGCACATAAGGAAATGCATTAAAAATCCTGAGAATATAAAGTTAAAACAAAGTCAATTATCTTTGCAACCTTCAATAATTTCAGGGGTAGGGGATAGTGAGAATTTGGGTACATTGACTACTTGGAAGTTTGATCAGCAAGCAATAAGAGCTAGTGTAATAAGGTGGATTATTAAGGAAGAACAACCTTTTAGAGTTGTAGAGACTGAAGGGTTTAGGGATATGATGGCACATTGTAGTCCTGGGCTCAAACTTCCATCTAGGTGGACTGTTAGTAGGGATTGCAATCAATTGTATTTGGATGAAAACCTGAAACTGAAAAATTATCTCAAACAACATGGTCAAAGAGTTTCTATAACGACTGACACATGGACTTCAGTTGCAAGAGATAATTATATGTGTATAACTGGTCATTTTATTGATGCAAATTGGAATATACAGAAGAAAGTATTGAATTTTATTAAGATAGATTCACATAAGGGTCTTGATATTGGCATGTCAATTGAGAACTGTTTAGTTGATTGGGGGATAACTAAATTGTTTAGTATTACTGTTAATAATGCTAGTTCAAATGATGTTGCTGTTAGTTATGTGAAAAATGTCTTAAAGTCATGGGGAGCTTCTGTTTCATCTTGTCAATACTTACATATGAGATGCATGGCGCATATTATTAACTTAGTTGTACAAGATGGCTTGAAGGAAATTAGTTTATCTGTGAAAAGGGTGAGGGAAGCAATAAGATATATTAGATATTCCCCTGCCAGGCTTGGAAGATTTAAGGAGTGTGTGAAATACAAAAACATACAATGCAAGAGCTCCCTATGCATGGATACCCCTACTAGGTGGAATTCAACTTATTTAATGCTTTCTACTGCTGAACAATTTGAGGCTGCATTTGATAGATTTATTAGTGAAGACTCAAATTTCAGAATTGAGATGACTATGACTCATGGTGTGCCTGATGCTGATGATTGGGAAGTTGTTAGGAAAATTGCTATCATGTTGAGAACATTTTACAATGTCACAGTAAAAATTTCAGGTTCTAAATATGTCACATCTAGTACCTTTTGGACTGAAATTAGTGATTTGTATCATGCATTGTTATATTGGATGAAACATGGTGATGTTCAATTGAAATCAATGAGTCTTAGAATGAAAGAGAAGTTTGACAAGTATTGGGGGGATCCAAAAAAATGAATAAGATCATTTGGTTTGCTGCTGTTTTTGATCCAAGAGAAAAATTTGAAGTTATTAAAATTTCTCTTCTTGAAATCTATAAGGAAAATGGCAATGCAATTTTTGATGATGTCTATAATTCATTTTATGAGTTGTTTAAAGAGTACCAGAAAATGCATGATGTGGTGGGGCAATCTAGTGAGGATATTGATACCCCAATGGAGTCACATATAGTTTAGGTGGAAAGATCAATTGCTAGCAAGTATGAGCCTCCAAAAAATGTATTCCGTGGAATGCACAAGAAACAAAGAATAAATAGTGGGGGTAAGAGAGGAGGAAAGAGAACTGAGCTAGATGCATATTTGGAGGAGGTACTACTAGATGATGAAATTAAGGGGTTTGATGTGTTGAACTGGTGGAAGTTACATGCAGCAAGATTTCCTATTCTCAGTATCATGGCTAGAGATATTTTGGCTGTACCTGTATCTACAGTGGCTTCTGAGTCTACTTTTAGTACAGGGGGGCGAGTTATTGATGAATATAGGAGTTCTTTGTCTCCTGACATAGTTGAAGCTTTGATTTGCACGCAAGATTGGATTCGGAAAACGCCTAATCCATTATTCAAAGAAGATGATGTAGAAGATGTGGAGAGAATGCAACAAGGTAATTTATTTACCTTGATAAAATTAACACTTATGTATTTCTCTTAAATCATAAACATAAATTATTAATTATGATTGCTTAGTTAAATTGATTTGTTATTTGCAGAGTTCGAAGAATTGAAACTCAAAATTACATCATGTGAGTCCGCCCTAAGTAGTAATAACAAATAAATGATATAATTTTCTTCCTTTTATCAATTTATTAATATTTGTGTTGTAAAATTTATTTGTTGTATGTTGTAATTTGTAAACTTATTTTATTTGTTGTAACTTGTATAATTTTTATTGTATTTGTAAGCTATATATATATTTTTGCTAATTTAGCATTGATTACTTTTTATTTTGTAGGTTCTTCAACCTTGATTGATTAAAGTTTGTTTGGATCTTGGACTTTGAAGATAATTTTTATTTAATATTTTTGTGGTTTGTGGAGGTTTAGATATTATATTTCTTTATTGTTTTATGTTGTGATTTTTTGATTCTAATTTAATATTTTATTGTGATGTAATAGTATTATTTAGTATTATTGATTTTTTAAGTTAATTTTTTTTTGGTATTTTTTTGTATTTTTTTAAACAAACTACTTATTATATAATTTTTTTTTAAGAAGTTAATGTTTTTGGTTCGACCAGTCCAAACCGAACCGAACCGAAATAGTTCAGTTTGGACTGAACCAAACCGAAATTTAGTTTGGATCGGATCGATTTATAAAATGTGTGATTTTTCGGTTCGGTTTTTTTCGGTTCGGTTTTTGAACCGAACCGGTCCATGCTCACCCCTAGTTTTAACCTTCATATTAGTCAAAATTACTAATTTGTTAAACGGGTTATACGAGTTCACGGGTTGACTCGTGACCCAACCTGTTTATCTCGTGTCATAACAGTGTCGACCCTTTTCCGACACTAACCCTCATAAACCCAACCCTAATTCGTTAAATTCCGTGTTAAACGAATCGTGTTATCGTGTCACCACCCATTTTGACAGCCCTAAGTTTGAGATTGTTTTTTAGTTAAAGTGTTGTTAGGTGTTTTTTAGTGAAAGTACTGTTAGGGAAAACTGGATTTCATTACTTTCTTTAAAAGTAGTTTAAAGTGTTTTTCCAGTGCTTTCCTGAATGCAATCTGACTTTTACCAATTATGCATTTGAGACTGCTTTCCGCAGTCCTAAAAGCAGCTTTCAGCAAAAGTAAAGTTCTCCTTGCTTTGGCTGAAAGCTGCTTTCAATGCTGTAGAAAGCAGTCCCAAACTGGCCTTAAATCTATTTTTTTTTTAAAAAAAAAAACTTACCTAAAATGAGCTTTTGAATATGAAATTTCCACATTAGAGGTAGATTTAAGAAAATGAAAAGAATTTACAATTTTGTTGATGTTATATTTACTTGCATAGTTAAAGTGTTATAACAAAACAAAATCAGAAAAATCACCATCAATATATTACAAATCAGAATATGCCAAATGATTTGATATAACATCATCCAAATGATTGTCAGCAATATTAATTGTAGAGCTAGTGAGTGACATATCGTACCGGGATTGGCCTTCGAACCAGTAGAGCTAGTGAGTCACATATCAGAGGTTCAACCGAAATTGAACCAGATTCAACCAGATTTATATATATGTTAAAAATAATTATATTTAATTGTATTTTTATATATATCATTTAGTTTTCATGAAACATAGTAAATAAGAAATTCAATATGCTATAGAGAGATCATTAAAATATTAGTCATATTTACAATTAAAATATAATCATGCCTCAGTGTATATTATTTAATTATATATATATATATATAAAATTTATATTTCGTGGATTTTCTAAGGTTAAAAAGATAAAGAATAAAACACATCAATTTTCAGTTATATCAAGGTATATTGTATAATTAATTAAGTTGCAATTTAATTGTTTTAATACAGAAATAAAGACCTTTTTAGGTCCTGATCTATCCACCATGTGCCCAGTTAATACCTAACCTATAAAAAACGAGAACATTTAGTACCTAAACAACAAAATTTAATGAAATTGATAATATTCATAGTTTAAAGAGTAGTAGTAAAGAATAAGAATGATCGATCTATTACAATAATAATGATTGTATAAGTTATTATAGTGATATTAATAATTGACTGGAAACCAACATATTCTAGATTTTAATAAATCAAGTACTATATGTTCTTGATTTCAAAACATCATGTATCAAAAGGATTATATCAAATTAAATCATACTAATCTTTTTTGTAATGTTATTATTTTTCTAAGAGCCTCAATACTTAAATTAGAAATCTTAACATCGAATCTTAGTATATCCCGCAGACTTTAATTAATTGGGAGATGGTAACCAGAGTTTGTCTTATTGATTTTTGAACAGTGTTCTCCAATTCTAAAAAAAAAAGAATTCAACTAAATTTTAAGCTAAATCTTAATACGGTGCAAATGATAAATTTTTTTAATATAATACAGAATTATTTATTTTAATAAATTGATTATTAAATTTTCATTAATATTGTAATTTTGAATTTGTTATATTAATTGTTGGAGGTTATACAATTGTCTATCAAGTTACTTAACTTATAAAAGTAAATGTAGAGTCAATGTAATTAATTTAACATTAATTGACAATTATAATTGTAATAATGATTGTATTAAATAAAATTTTAACTACATATTTAATTGATAATACAAGAGGAAGAGTAAAAAAAAGGAAAAAAAAAAAACTTTGTGGTTTGATATTATATCTTCAAAAAAGAGAATTGTAAGAAAATAAAAAAATAAGTCTTTATATGTTAAATAACAGCAATACAAAAGTCAAAACTATCATAATGTGAGGAGAAATTTTACAATACTCGTGACGTATATATCCTCTTAGTTATAAAAAGATATTTATAATTTTTTTATTATATTAAAAGTCTAAATATTAACCTATTATGTTAATGTATTTCAAAGAGTAGATACTGTAAGAGTATACTAAAATTATTAATTGGTACAATAAGAATATGTGTACTGCCATATTGTTAAGAAGCCATATTGTTAAAATTTCATATATTGTCCCGTTGATTGCAATTTTTCGTTGTCTCACATTAATTCATTGGGCAAATTTTCTTTTAACTTCTTTTCTTCCTTTTTCTTTTTAAATACTGTCGATTTTATTTGAATTTTAGAATTTATATAATTAAGCATTCATTTATACTCTAAAATAAAAAATTCTAGACTCTAAAATATATACTTTAAAAAATAATTTATAAAACCTAGATCCTAAAATATAAAGCCTTAAAGACTAATTTATAAAGTCTAAAAAAGGAGAGGACCAACGTGGATTAATGCGGCAAAGCCATATAAGGCGGGACATCTGCACTAGACACCATGGGCGGAACAAAAAGCATTATTGTAATTGGTATTATAGAGGGAAAAATTTATAATTGGTTACAATCATCCAATTAACACAATTGCCTCAGAATGATAAGTTTAATTGCTTACAATCCTTGGCTAATTATATCAGCATTGCATTTATTAACATATTAGTATATAGATTTTAAATTTGACATAAAAGTACATCAACGTAGCATTTTACTAATATAATAGTTAAATTTATCGTTAACTATGAAAAATAACTTTACCCTCCCTTTTAACCGGTTAGCAAATAAACTCAAACCTAACTAATTTGTGTATTCCCTTTTTGTCCTTTCCTTCTCCAAAGTTTTCTTTTTTTTTTTTTTTTTTTTTTTTTTTTTTTTTTTTTTGTGCTTCTACTCTCATTTCTTTTTCTACCATGACAGCTCGAATTCAAAAATTAAATTGCTAAATCAATTTTGAATCAAATTTGGTAGAGAGAGTGCTGAGGGAGTTGGGGAATGAATGTGAGAATAGAAAATACGCAATGGTAGCGGATTCAAATTCGGGGAAAAAATATGATGAAGATTGTAATTCATGTTTGAGTGGATTTGTTTTCTTTCTTCTTCAACCTTGAAATATATAAGAAATATATAAGAAATACTGCTGGATCCAAGCGAAACAATTTTCTTCATGGACAACAAAAAAAAAAAAAAAAAAAAAAAAAGCATTCAACAAATCTTTTAAAGATAAAGAAAACTATAAGAAGTAATTTCATGAAGAAAAATAATATCAAAAAAGCCAATAATATTCATATATCTCTTTAGAATCCAACAGAAACTTCCGCTAAAGTTAAAGTAAGAATAAAATATACTCTAAAATTAAAGGTTTCTAAAAAGATAGATAAAAGCAAGTTAAAATTATAAAAGCAAGTTTAAAATTTTAAAAGCAACAATTATTTTTTATTTTAATAATTAAAAATTTTAGAAAATTCCAGGAAATGAAACACAATGTTAATATCTATTGCTTTTATATATATGTTAGTGAGTAATAAAGTTAATGTATATTTATAATTTAAGAATAAAAAAAACTCATATCAATTTATCTACATTTTTTAGTTAAATTGACTGATGATGTTTCGCGTACACGATCAATATATTAAATTCGAAACATAATTTTTTTTACCATTCAAGTTGGACTTAATTTAATTTATTTACCTATAGTTATTGTTTATATTAAGTGCATTTTATATTTCTAAAATCTGAATTAAAAATAATCATGTTTCCCATAACCTCTCCCTAGTTCCTACCTACCTTCTCAATTTCAAACTTTTCTAGTGCCATCTGATTACGTTATTTTTTTGAATTAAAATGGCATATATACTTTGTACATAAGATAAAATTTAAAAAAACTTAAAAATTTAAAATGACATATATACTCTGTTTCATTTTTTACTAGTACTAGTTTGATTAATTTCTTATATCAATCATAATGTTGACTTATTTTAATTTTTAAATAATCATTCATTAGTTTGTTAATTAAGCATCATTCTAAACTTTAATATTATATTTGATTAACTAAACTTTTGAAGTTTCTAATCTTATTTTCAATTTTTTTTGTGTATTAAAATGATTTTTTTTTAATACATTGTCAAGGTAAATTATTTTCGCAAAACATGCAGAATTTTTATTTTAGAATGACAATTTTCAAATGATCTTAATTAGAATTGAAAATGATGTATTTATGTTTAAATAGTATTTGAAAAGAGGTTGAAAATTAATCCTCAGTATATATCCTTCATACGACAGCCGATTATTTATAAGATATTGGTCCGTTTTAATCGAACCTTCGAATAGGTTGTTGAATCATGTTTTAATGATAACAATTAATTGAAAAATTGACATATAAGGAAAAGAGAAAATTATATTTACTTTAATATTATTACAAATTATTTTGTAATTAATTAATAAGTAAAGTCATTATGAAGAAGATGAAGCTACAAAGGTTAATGTCATGTCTTGCTTGTAAACTAACATCCTTTTACTTTATGAACTTAAAGATTCCAACGGATATATTAGCTTTAGAAGGTGAAGACTTATTCAGGAGCCACAAACTTCATTGTTTAGAAGGTGAAGGAAATTGTTTCAAGAGTTGCAAGCTTCATTAACTACATAAAATTCTCCAACGGCTATATCTACTTATGCGCTGGAAGTAACAAGCAATATATGATCAAGACCTCGATACAACTGCTACATCTTGGTTGTGACCTTCAGCCAACGGTCATAATTTGCTTTAGGACCTCTAACGGTTATGAAGTGCCTATGAGGTAATTCCAACGGCCATTTGAAGACAAAACCTATAAAAAATCAGAGTTTATGAAGCATTCAAAGTAGGAGACTTACCTATAATCACACATACAAGCTATTTTATTCAAGTCTTTCATAATTCCTTCAAAGAGCAAATTAAGAGAGAAAACTTCATCTTTGTTTATTCAGATATTTATATTCAAAGGAATTATATTTTCATACAAGGTTGTGTGAAGGGGGTTTACTTTGTTAATTATGTGAATTAACAAAGTGTGTAAAAGTTCAGTGTTTAAGCTTTGAAAAAGCATCGAGAAAAGTTCGGTATTTGAGCTTGTAAAAAATACCGGATAAGTTTGGTGCTTGAGCTTTAAAAAAGGATCAGAAAAGATGTTACTTGAGCTCAAAAAAGTAATGGTAGAGGTTTGATTTTTAGCCTATAATAGAATTGAGTTTGTTACTTGAACTCGTAAAAAGTAACTTAAGCTTGTTTCTTGCCCATAAATGAAAGACTAGTGAAAAATCTCAAGGGGTTGGCTTGAGGACTGGACGTAAACCGGTTGGGTCGAACCAATATAAATGTTGGTGCCTTCAATTCTCTATCCCTATACTCTTTATATTTATTGCTATTTATATTTACGTTATTTAAATTAATAGGATTATTATTTGGAGACATTTTTATGCTAGTCAAACAAGTTTATATTCGCAAGTTTTACTATTTTATTAATTCTGCAGTTTTTGTAAAACTTGTATTTGTTGAAAGAAAATTATTTTTATTCAAATAGAATTTTTAAAAGAGTGTACGGAAATTTTTATTCTACCTATAATATTATTCACCCCCCTATAATACTATAGCTAACCTATTGGGAATCGTCAGAGGTCTTGGTGATAAACCAGACAAAATGTCCAATCATTCATCTAGGTATTCTTGTATGGGCTAGAGACACATTTTTTACATGAGGTTATACCATCTAACTAATCAGAAACTCTTGCCAAAATAGAATATTGATTTCTACACTTGTCCTATACAGGAAATCAAAATCAAAATTCTAAATAGGAAAAGACTTTGTTTTTATCTTATAGTGGAACTAGGAGTCCTCGTACCTATATAAAAGGGTTAGTTCGTGCAAGTTTGACATCTTTTTCACTCATATACATTTTCTAAATATGCTTTATTGAGATCAATATTGACTTAGGCATTGAGATGTCCCCAACTGAGACAATCGATGCCTCTTTCTCTGCGGTGTTTAAAAGAGATTCAATACAATATAGATATCTAATCTATTACAAATATATTATTTGTTCAAAAAATTATCTAATTATATCATTTTTTTTTTTATATTATAGGTATTCAATTGGAAAAAAAAAAAAAAAAAACCTCATACGTATTTACATTTGAAAAAAATAAAAATAAAATACAAAAGACACCCAATTAACTAAATGTGTAAACTATACACTGTAATTTTCACGTCTAGCATGTTTTATTTACATATAAATAAAAGAAAATCATGAATTTTTACTCAACGTACATTTTTCCTTAATTTAAGATTACCTTGTAACGTATGAATTTATAAGAAAAAAATTAAACTTCAAAATTTTGGGTAATGATAAATAAATTAGAAAATTAATTAGGAAATAATTAAATAAAAGTGAATAATAATCACAAAAATATGAAAATTAAAATATATATCATTATATTCCTTATTTTTGAATTATTTGTGTATAATACTTAAGGAAAATTTTAAGCTTAATTAAGTTTCTATTTTTGCACATTTTTAACTTATTATTCCGGATAATACATGTATTAATAAGTGATGTTTTTATTAAATTCTAACCATGATTTATTTTATAATAAATAGTTATATATAAAAAAAAATTAACAGTCAAACTTTAGCAAGAAATAATAATTTAATAAAGCATTGTAAAATCAAAAAACATGACTAAATTAGGGTACTTTATAACAATAATAAAAGTTTAAAAAAAGTGATATAATGAGGAAAGGAAACATAAAAGACGGGACAAATTGCACATCCTTAAAAACCAAATAAACTCTATTCAAGAAATTAAACTCTCAAAAAAAAAAAAAAAAAAAAAAAAGGCTAAATGATAGCTGCCGGACCCAATCTAGATTGATATGATGGAACATTCGAAGACTTGTAATTTGTAGGTGAATATTGCTGACCTCTCTGTCTCTGGCATGCGCTTCTGTCTCAAAGATGGAATAACGTTCAATCGAAGACTATTATTAATTAACTCTTCTTTTCAACCATTCTCAACATCAACTACTTATTAAGTTTTCCTCTTTTTACATTTCTTCTGCTTTACCTTACTTTTGCCTTTCTTCCCTATTTCCATTTCGCCTTTTTCTCTCTTTTTGCTTTCTACTTCCTCTCCTTCATTTTTTCCTTCTTCTGTTGTACCGGCATATCAATTGTAAGTTTTTTTTTTTTTTTTTTTTTTTTTTTTTCAGTTCAATATTGCCGCTCAATTGCGTGTTTTGATTTCTTTGTTGAGTGTATTGTTTTGTAGTTATATGCCTCGAAAATTTAGGGAAAATCATACTTTGCTTGTTATTTTTGTTGATTGAATTGAGTAAACTCAGCTGTATCATTTATTTTTCTTCGACTTTTCTTTTTCAGTTTTACTCAAAGGAAAGAAATATCAATAGCATAACCTTTTCTCGAAAAACTTTTTCGTGCTTCTTTGGCTGGGTATGTCTTCTGTTTATAATATCTGTGATTTGTAGATCTTATTTTCTCTATTGGATTTTTGTGTATTTCGAGAATCGGTTTTTTTAAACTTGATGCCTAAAACAATTAGAAGTTCATACTAATCAGTTGCGATGCATTTTCTATTCAGTGACTTAGTGCTAGTGAGAATATTTTCACTGTAATCCGTGGAACAGTTTATTTAATAGAAGAATATTAGTCAATCAATCTGATGGCGGAACAGTTTTTATATGTTTTGGCTTCATTTGTTTTGTAGGATCAGTAGAATAGCTTTATATATTATTGTTGATATAGTATGACTGAAAGCTGTAGCAATGCAAGTCTAAGCTCGAGCTCAAGTTTAAATAGCAGTGTCCCAGATACAGAGGATGACCAAATTATTGCAAGCATCTTAGCAGAAGATGAAAATTCAAATGCTGATAGAAAGCTTGGAAAGAGGCTATCTCATCTGGATTCCATACCAGTAATTCCCTTTTCATGTCTATAATAGGCTTTTGTTCCCTTAAATGTGTATGTGTATAAAGGCATTTGCATTTAAGCAATTTTGTTCTCTTCAATTTTTTCAAATATCTGATTAACAAAAATCTTGTGTGCCTGTAAGCAAACATAGGTATGAATATCTGCATGGTATTATTTTGTTCTGTTTTCCTACCATTAGCAGGGATCATATTAGATTGTAAACATGGGCAATGCCATTTACCAGAATAAGCCCAACGAATATTATATGATTAAATTCACAAAATGGGAAAGTTTCCAGCATAATTTGAATTAATAAATACAAATAAATGGACCATGCAGTTCTTTGTTAAAGTATTAAGGATTTGTTGTATTTTTGTTTTTCGGGAAAGAAGGTTGAGGGAACCAGTATTGCCTTGGAAATTTCTGCAGTTTTGCAAATCTGATAGCTTCCTTACATATTCTCTTTGAATTTATTTACCTATGTTCTTTGCTGTATTATTGGTGATGTAAATCGTTTCTTATTTGTAGCCATTATCCTTATTGTTTTTTTACTTAGATATCTTTTGTTCTGTATTTTTGTTAATTATTAGATGTATAAGTGAGATTTACTATGGTGGCAGCACACTCCACGGATCAATGGAGAGATACCTGATGTGAACGATGCAACCTTAGACCATGAGCGCCTTTCCGAAAGGTTGTTATTTATCAGAAGTGTTATATGCTATCTCTCGTTGACTCCTGTCATTATTTATGCTAGTTGCAAATTTTTGTTTTGAATTTGTTTCTAATACACTTTTGATCATTTTTATCTTAATTATCAGACATTTTTTACTCAGTTTTGTGTTCCTTTAAAGTATACTTCCTTCAGAAGTTTTCACTTTAAGAATGTTATGGGCGTAAAATTTTGCATGTTATGATCCATGCAATGTGAATTTTGTGATTGATATGTTCACTAGAGACCTATGTTCTGGACTAGCGACATGCTGATGGACATGAAGATTGAATAGAATGAAATTACTTCTGAGCTCAACTACTATCTGAATGATGAACCTTTTTCCCTCTCTCTCTTAATCTCATATTCTTGTTCCTTACTGCAGATTAGCCACATATGGTCTAGCAGAACTGCAAATTGAGGGTGACGGGAATTGCCAGGTGGATGAAAGCTTTACTGAAATTATAAAGCTTTTTTCTTAACATTCACTTATAAACACTTTCTTGAAATTCTCCTGCGATAACCTAAAAGGATTATTTGGCTTGAGTTGGCAGTTTCGAGCATTAGCAGACCAGTTGTTTCGCAATCCAGATTATCACAAACACGTAAGGAGGCAAATAATCAAGCAGGTATAGTTTCTATCTTTTGATGTATCAAAAACCTATATTTGTATTTGCCTATTAAAATTATACGTTGATATTTAGTTGATCAGTCTTTTGGGTGTTTATCTCTTTTCCATTCGTAGCTTGTATGCTGCCTTTTTTGGTCTTTTTGTTTTAAGTGATAGTTGAATAAAGGGCCTATTTGTATGTATATTGTCACTTTACTGCTGACATGTAGTGTAGGGAAATGATGGCAGAAGTCTATCAATTCTTGTTTTGATTGGAACTGCTAGGCTTTGTAAGGGTTGTGAAGTTCATAAAGTATAACTTCTGTGACTCAATGCTAGTTATTTTAAGTAGGAGTATGATTTTGAAAGTCAGATGATCTTGTATGCATGAGCGAACAAGATGCTTTGCTCATGCCTCATCGCAATCCTTAGTGGAAGAGTTTTATGAAAAATAGGTGTACCTATTCATGTTGGTTGGCACTGCCCATCCAGACAAAAATCCCTATTACATTTGCTTGTTTTATGTGTTCCACATTAGCTGTACATTCATGTCTTTTGTGCCAAATAATACCCTTATTGCTGTATTACTTTCCTGAAACTTAAAATTTGCCAAATATAAAATGCAAGGATTTGTAATGAAAAGTAAAGGTTATACTCAAGCTTGAATATTATTGCAAGTTTTGGCCTTCTGATAACATTAAGACGTGGTCTTAATTTGGCTTGCTCTTTTTGTTATTTATTGAAATCACAACCCGAGTCTATGATCACTAGATCAAGGAACATGTAAGCAGGTTTTTCTGTAGAAGTGAATCTCATTTGTAATCCATTGAAACTATAGCCAGATCTATGCTTTTATGGTTAATGAATATTTCTGCTGCTAGCAGCAGAAGTGAAACATGGGTGAAAAATGGCGATTGGCACTATAGAGATTTGGGTTATCTTCATCCAATTTTCTACATTTTAATTTGATTTATCCGTTAATGTTAAAACTGGGGAAGCGAGATTTTTCTCCCTTCCAATTATTAGATAATATATAATTTTTAGTCAATCTCAAAATATTGAAGTATAAGGTGTTCATAGGCTTGTCTGGATATTCATCTCAATGGTTATCACTTGTCAGCATCATATCCTTTCTGTTCCTTTGAACAGGAGTTTGATTTTGCTATTCTTCTATATTATTTCACCTGTAATATATGTATTTCTATTGTTCTTTTCAGCTAAAGCATTTCAGGAAGTTATACGAAGGTTATGTTCCAATGAAGTACAAAAGCTACCTGAAGAAAATGAAAAAGTATTTTATGATCATGCCTGTTAGCTTTCATTGTGCAAAATGAGCATGTTTTCATGATTGCCATGTAATGTTAATTCATCTTATGAATCACCCCATTGTATTTTTGTAGATCAGGGGAATGGGGGGATCATGTTACTTTACAAGCGGCAGCAGATCGAGTAAGTGCAGTTCTTATCATCTCATCTCTCTCTCTCTCTCTCTCTCTCTCTCTGTGTGTGTGTGTGTGTGTGTCTGTGGCGACCTACATAAACAACATAGCTATGAAGCTTAACCCAAAATTTCAGCCAAATAAACCTTCCTTTTAACATGCTATGGGTACTGAAACCTTGTTCTAAGAAATCCCAAGTTTATGCAAGTCTCAATGGTCTCCCCAAGTCAAAATCATGACTTCACCCGAAATATTATTTGTTTATACTGATTAATTTTTAATATGAAAAATACTCAATAAACTTTTACAAAACAAAAATGTGATAGACATGTTGCATTGCACGGACACTTTCATCTGAATACAGTAAAAAATTTAATTGTCCAGTGTACCAATGGATAAGTTTCGTGTCAAGAATCCAATAATTGTTAGGTTCTTCTAATTATGAATTCTAGTGTATCTTCATTTTAATCTTTTGGTTCTGGCATTTCTAATGATGTTTATTTATTTGTTTGAGCTAAGTGAGCAAAGACATATTAGGGCCAGCCCCTTGCCCACAGCTCAATACTAAAAAATTTTCTCCACAGTAATAAAGTCTACTTATTAATTGGGTAAAATTATGGATGTGCTGCCAAATATAGATATATGAGACCTGTTTGAATCATTGGCTATGGGATTATATGCAATATTACAATTTTAATTTAATATGTTCTTTTGGATGAGAAACTGAATGTGGGAAGATGAGATCTTGGATTCTCTCAATACAGCTAAGTTTAAGGCTCCTAAGTTGCACTTTAATTGGCTGTAATTTTGTGTTTTTGATAGTCTAATGTGTCGTACATGTTGCAGTCTCAATTTGTTATCCTAGCTTCTATTTCTTTATCACATAAAAACACGCACACGAATATCAACTAACTTTTGCAAGTAATATTATTATTCAATATCATCTCTTTTCCAGCTGTTATTTAGTCAACTTCTGACCTTTATAAAGCTATAATTTCAGTTTGAAGCCAAAATTAGTTTGGTTACATCATTCCGCGACACCTGCTATGTTGAGATCATTCCACATAATAAGAATCCTACAAGAGGTATATACTATTAGTTATTACTAATATCTTCCCCCATTATTATTTTTGCCAGCTTATTTAATCTTTTAACAGCTTATAAATATGCATATTGTAAGCGTGTTTATGAAGCTTGTTATTAAACATTATCATGATAGTGCATCAAATTTGAGTCATACGATATCAAGAATTCATCATATGTTTGTGGTTTATTTCTTCTATGGTCCCCAACTGGGATGTTTTGCATACGTTATTGACATTGAGTTCTAGCAATTTTAACCTTCCAACTCGAGCTTTCAACCGTAAATGGGCGAGTTGTCAGCAATTAAAATGTTAATTGAGGAGAGTAAAATTATAAGCAGTCTACTGAAAGTTCCATAAAGATTCCTTCGAAGATTGTTGGACCAATGTTTTGGTTTGAACAGGTTTTACATGATTTTGTTGTATATTTTCTGTTTTTCTGGCAGTCAAGCAAGCAATAAATATTCTGTCCTGGTTGTCGTTGCTGTTGTAATGCCTATGTGTAAGTGTCTAATTTTTCGACCAATTGAGCAAATTTTCTGTGTATTTTGTGTCTTGAAGTGAAAATATGGAAACCATTTTGCCCCTTCAGTAGAACAGCTATTGATTATGATCCTGCAAAGTGTGTTTTGTGAGAAACTGTAAACAGTTGCGGTACAAACCCTTGTAGGCTTAATTTCACTCATGGTATACCAACTATCTCCCTAATCACAGTTTGGTATACCAACTACCGTTTTGCACACTGTAGTACCCCAATTTCTAGGTGACCTCCCATTGTGGTACATGTGACCTGTTATTGCAGGTTAAATGTGCCACGTCAGCACTTTGTTGGGCTTAATTTCACTTATGGTATACCAACTATCTCCCTAATCACAGTTTGGTATACCACTTTATACTTATTGTTTCATTTTATTTTTATACAAAAAAATAACAAAAATATATAAATCAAAGAAAATAAAAGAAAAAAAATTTGATTTATATATTTCTGTTATTTTTTTTTTTTAAATGAAATGAAACAATACATATAAAGTGGTATACCAAACTGTGATTAGGGAGATAGTTGGTATACCATAAGTGAAATTAAGCCCAATAAAGTGCTGACGTGGCACAGTTAACCTGCAATAACAGGTCACATGTACCACAATGGGAGGTCACCTAGAAGTTGGGGTACTACAGTGTGCAAAACGGTAGTTGGTATACCAAACTGTGATTAGGGAGATAATTGGTATACCATGAGTGAAATTAACCCAACCCTTGTATGGGAGTGTAGTTTTCTGCACAGAATCAGAACCATAAGCAGGCAACCTTCCATGTAGCTAATCTGCATGCATTAAAAATCCAATGTTTTATTTCTAGCTTTTTGATGTATTTGTGCTACTAAATCAAATGAATCATAACAGCATAGGCTTGCAAGTGCTCACACATACATATTAATCAGGAAGAAATAGTACTTTTAGTAGTCAGTCAGAACCATGAATTGTTTTGAGGAAAAAAATTTTGTTTATGTTCTAAGTTTCAAAGGAATATTGTTGTTCTCCTAACTATTATATAATTGTTAATTTTTCGAACTTAGGAAATTCTTTCTACTCTCCATATGGATCAATGGTATTCATAGCGCTTGTGTGATCCTTATAAATTTTGTCTTTTGGTGGTTCAGGAGGTGCTGAAGTTTGATTAGTTCATTAAAATTTATCCTTTGTTTTTATTTTGGCTATTTAAGATGGTTTAATGAAAAGGAATGTTTATTCAGTATTAACTTATTATCTCTTGATTTTGACAAACAATATCTCTTAATTTTGACTTGTTTGTCAATAGAGATTTGGCTAAGCTTTTGGAGTGAAGTGCATTATAATTCACTATATGCAAGTGGAGGTAATGGGATATTAATTGTTTGATCATGTTCTTTTTTATCGTAATTAATGATTTTTTTTTTTTTTTGAGTTGATAATTCTTGGTTTTATTTACCTATAGATGTGCCCTCAAGAGTATCAAGAAAAAAGTACTGGCTTTTCTAGATACCAGAACACACAGTAAGCAGTCATGTTATACAATCTTACTTCTATAGCGAGAAATTTCCACGTTTATAGACTTACATATGATTCATCAAGCTGTTAGCTGGATGCTAAAATCACATTTTATGAGAGAAATTAGACATGAAAATATTACCTGTGTGTAAGATTTGTAATTCAGTTACTATATATTACTGTATATATCCAACATTTCCAAACAGGCTAATGAATATATTTTATTTATTCTCAGCTTATGTAAGAACCGTTTTGAGCACAGAATTGCCCAAGTTCTTAGTTAAAAGCTTCAGTATTACCCCCAAGATTAATCGTGGGTGAGTAAAGTAGCTTTTAATGTACAAAAATGTATAATGTTGTCTCCAGTTTACCAGTTTGCGTGTTTTAGGGTTCCTTTGAACATCCGTTGGTGATCAGTCGTCGATATTTGTCATTTGTATTCACTTGAAAAATTGGTGTTAAAAGCATGACACATGTTTGGCCAGTTTTTCAATAAGGTCATAAATTTCGTTTTGTGTCAGTAAAATGCCTGAATTTGCACTATGTGCCAACAAAACCACTTTGAACATCTGAGGCTATTTTCACACAGGATATATGACTAGAACCAATTAGAGTCTTCTTGTTAACGATGGGTTCTCATGGCTCCGAAAGGAAAATGAATTCTACGGGGTCTTCGCGGGGCGTAAGGCCGCCTGGTCTTGTCGAAAGGCTAAGTACCTGGAAAACGGAAAGATTGAGGACCGGGTGACCTTCGGGTCCACTCCGATGCCTAAGTCAGAAAATTTGGAGAATGAGAGATATAAGAATAAAGAAAAGTGTGTTGAGGGAAAAGATCCCTAGGGAGTCCCTTGTCATCCCTTTTATAGGGGGTTAATCCGCGTGGCTTTGTCAAGCCGTTGTGTACGGTCTATTCTCATTGGCTGGGTGTGGTCCCCCTTCCTGACATAGTTGTGCGGCGGACTCACCCTGCTCTTGTCTCCGTGGCACTCACACTGTGTCTGACCTCTGTGGCGTTCACCCTGCTCTTGTCCCCACGGCACCTATTTCTAGTACAACATCCTACCCTTACACGTGTACAGTAGGAATCCACTCATCTGTTCTTTGGGTTAGAAGACTTAACATGGCATAAGTTGTTTTAGCCGGCGTTTCTCAGGATCCAACCTATAGAGGAGCCGGTCTTATCCTGGGTGACCGAGTGCCGGATGGATTACTGGGGAGTTGACGTATGCGGTGAAGCGGTGACAAGCCGTGTGGTTTACGCGGTCAGTTTTATGGCTCCAGGCTATCAGGAGTCCCCCCCTGGTGAGAGAAAAATCCTTTTAAGGGTTTGTCATTGTGATTTTCTGGCGGTTGGTTTGAGTGGCTCGAGGTGACTCCTGGGATGTCCTGTGTTAGGATGACATGTGTCCCCTTACTGGAACGGTGTCAGGGGGCGTCTTTTCACCTGCCCCCTTCCGTCCCCCTTTAAAAAGGGGTTTGGGGCTCTCTCCTCTCCATTTTGAAATTTCTTCTGCAACCTTGTTCTAGGATTCTCGCGATTTCTGGTTTCTTTCTTGTACCCGCGGCCTTCGTCCGATTTTCGACTCTTAATTTCCAGTAAGTCTTCTTTCCTTTGCTGGTTTGCGTTTTGATTTTGCTTGATTTCAGTATTAGGCTTAGCTTTCCCGGGTATTGTTATTTCTGGGCTGCGTTTTTTGGTTGCTCATTTTGCCTGTTCATCATTTCTGTTCATCTTTTTTCTGCCATGAGTTCATCTGTGACTCTTAGTGACTTAAGGTCGTCTGCTAGTGATAAGTCTGGGGAGCTGGTGAATTCTAGAAACCGCCCCAGTAGGGTAGATAAGGGTAAACGGGGTTTTAATTTTAAAACAGCCGGTTCGCCGCCTTCTAGATCCCACTGACCCCGCTGATTACCTGATACTCACCACCCCAAATTTGCCTAGCCCGCCTTCTTCTTCGGGGGATGAGTATCGTCTCACTACTTCCTCGGATTTTAGCTCTTCTCCTCCTTCACCACCCCCTACCCTAGGCGAGGAGGCGGGCACATCTGTTCAGCCTCCTATGCCTGCTGAACCGCCTGCTGAAGGGCCCATCCTGGTGGATTCTTCTTCAGCTGAAGTCCCTCCACCCGGTCCCAGTAGGACTGGAGTCAGGAGGATGACTCCTCGTATTGAGGACATGGTCGCTGAGACCCATGAGGAGCACATCCGGTTGTGCAAGCAGTTTTACCCTTGGTTGCGCAAGTGCGAGGTTATGCTTCCGTCGTCAAACCAGCGGGTTCATAAGCCTCTACCAGGCTATTTCTCTATTTACATGGACCAAATCAGTTCCGGCTTCTCCTATCCTCTTCCACCCGGCATCAGCGATATCCTGCAGGTCTGGGGCTTCTGCCCGGCCCAAATTCATCCCAACGCTTGGGGGGATATCTGTGCCACCTTCTGGCTGTGCGAAAATTTGGGTTTCGAGTTGACTGCCGCCTTCTTTCGCAAGTTGGCCACTCCTAAGTTGAACTCCGGTGAGGACCACTACCAACTATCTAAGAAGGCGGACTTCTACATTTTCCAGAAGCGGATATCCTCCTTGAAGCGCTTCAAGTACTTCTTCTTCTTTATTAAGATAAAAGAGGGCCACGACGCGTTTCCTGTGAAGTGGTCCTTTAATGGAGCAGGGAGGGCCCAGCAACGCCTAACGCCGGGTGAGAAGACATTTTTGGAGGAGTTCAGGACTCTGGCTCCCAATAAGTGGACCTGGCAAGTTGCTGTGGACGCTTACCTGGAGAAAATTAGGCTGGTAGAGTTGGAGGGATTCGGCTTTACGTATCACCCGGGTCCCGTAACTGTGAGAAAAGGTACCCCTTTTATTTTGCCTAGCTATTTTTATTTGTGTTTTCAGGCATGAATAAAGCTGACATCCTTGACCACATTGTAGCGGCTAAGAAGAAGAAAATCCAGAAAGAGCCGCGTCCCGCCCCTACCGAAATCCCATCCGATCTGGAGGTGAGGCTAAGGGGCCCTGCCCCCCTAAGGCACCGAAGAGAAAGAGGGCTACTGTGGCCGATCCTGAACCGTCTCCTTGCCCTGTAAGTCCCTGGCTTCGAGTTTTCCTACTCTCTCTTTTTTTTTTTTATTGTTATGTTTGCCTGGCCAGGGTCCTGAAGCTGCCACCGCCTCCTCCGGGCCGTCTGCTCCCTCTTTGCCCTGGATGCGGAAGAGAAGCAGCCGGCATGCAAGGGTAATAGATACCTCGGCTCAGGATGAGTTCAGAGCCGGGTGACCAGGAGGAGTACGCTAAGATAAGCGATTACACGGCGGCCTCCTTATGTCTGCTGGACCTGACTTCCGTAAGTACTTTGGTGAACCCTTCGAACATTTTCTCCCTTTTTCTTTTACTTATTCAGTTCATCATTTTGCAGGGGATTTCTAGGGCGGTAGATTTGGCTGCCCGCCTCTCCAAGACAGGTCAGCTGGAGAAAAGGCTGAAGGAAGTCCAGGCGTCCCTGGATGCTGAGAAGAGCAGGGCCTGGTCGCAGGGTCAGGAGCTCAACCGCCTGCAGAAGGAACTGGAGGAGGAGCGGGCGGCTAAGGAGGCTCTGAAGCAACAGTTAGATGCGCGGGAGGAGCAACTTAGGGAGGAGAAGGCTGGGCACAAACAGGACTTGGACAAGTGTGAGACCGTCTTGTTTGATGCAACCACCCAGTTGGTGCTCCTTGGACAGCTGTTTGGTCATCGTGTTTTGGCCGCTTGCCAAGCTGTCCACCCGGATTTGGCTGTCGATCTCGACTCCATTGACTTCCTGCGCTATGACGAGCTGCCTGCCGATGAGCATGGAGGGGAGGAGGCTAATGCCGGGTCGCAGGCCAATGTTGAGGTGCAGCTGGAGGATAGCGTTCCCGGGGCGGATGAATATCCTTTGTAATTTTCTATTTGTAATTTTGTTTTTTGCCCTTTACCGGGTCTCTGCTGATGTAACTTTTGTTAAGGAAATGAAATTTACCTTTCGTTCAGCCAGCGTTCCATCTTTTGCATATAGTTTTTATTATTTTACTTCGACTGATTTTCCTTTGTGAAAAATATCTTTATTCTATTTGCCTCCATCCCGTTATGAGATTTTTATAATGAACGTATATCCGGTTATAGCCGGCTCCTCTGATGGGAGTTTTTATAATGAACATATATCCGGTTATAACCGGCTCCTCTGATGGGAGTTTTTATAATGAACATATATCCGGTTATAACCGGCTCCTCTGATGGGAGTTTTTATAATGAACATATATCCGGTTATAACCGGCTCCTCTGATGGGAGTTTTTATAATGAACATATATCCGGTTAGAACCGGCTCCTTTGATGGGAGTTTTTATAAAACTGTATGACTTGAACGATGCTTTTATTGATCTTTTGCAGTACATCTTACAGATATAGGTGCTGCCTCATTAAAAACCCGGCTATGGAAAAACCCAGTGGGAAAAAATCCATTAGCGGGAAAAAAGAGTGCAGCCCGGTGTTTCCCTTAGTTGCTTTCAGGCTAGAAGTATTGCCTTAGATTAGCAATATTCCATGTCCGCGGGACATCTTTTCCATCCAGGCTTTGAAGTTTGTAAGTTGTTGGTCCGAGTGCTGCCGCCACTTTGTATGGCCCTTCCCATTTTGCGCCAAGCTTTCCTTTTCCTTCCTTTGCTTGTGACGCAGTAGAGTCTTTTAGGACTAAATCTCCCTCTTTGAGTGTTACCATCTTTACCTTTCTATCGTGGCAACGGGCCACTTTGTTTTTGTAAGCCGCCATCAGGATGTAGGCCCTTTCTCTTCTTTCCTCCAGGGAGTCCAGATGGTACTTTAGGTTGATATGATTCTGGGCTTCAGTATAGTAGAGAACTCGGTCGCTGGGGGCACCGATTTCAACTGGAACCACTGCTTCAACGCCGTAAACCAGGGTAAACGACGTTTCTCCAGTCGGTCGTCTTGGGGTAGTTCTGTAGGCCCACAAGACGTTGTTTAGTTCGTCAATCCAGGCGCCTTTGTGGCTTTCTAGCCTCTTTTTGATGCCGTCACCTATAGTCCGATTGGTGACTTCTGTCTGCCCGTTGCTATGAGGGTGCGCTACCGA
Organism: Euphorbia tirucalli; assembly: GCA_039660915.1. Classification (NCBI taxonomy): domain Eukaryota; kingdom Viridiplantae; phylum Streptophyta; class Magnoliopsida; order Malpighiales; family Euphorbiaceae; genus Euphorbia; species Euphorbia tirucalli. Next base: position 61,165,817 of record CM077632.1, read on the forward strand.
AGAAAAACTCTGTGTGATCTTGAGCCCCTTGCAGAATTCTCTGAATTTGTTTGAAGTGAATTGGGTACCATTGTCAGATATAATTTTGTGAGGTATCCCAAATCTTGTGATGATGTGATCCCAGACAAAGGAGATGACCCTTTCTGGTGTGATGGCCTGGGTTGCCTCCGCTTCGACCCATTTGCTGAAATGGTCTATCGCGACGATTATGAATTTCCTCTGCCGACTGGCCTCAGGCATGGGCCCCAGTATGTCAATGCCCCATGTAGAGAATGGCTACCCGGTTAATATCGACTTTTGCCCGGCTACGGGCAAGTGGGATTTCTTTGAGTGGATCTGGCATTGGTGGCACCTCCTGACATAATCCGCGGCGTCCGCCTCCATGGTTTCCCAGAAGTAACCCTGCAACTTTGCCTTTTTTACTAGCGTTTGCCCAGCTTGGTGTGCCCCGCAAACTCCCTCATGAAGTTCCCTGAGGATATAATCCCCTTCTTCAGCGGTGATGCATTTCAACCATGCGTCTGTGAAGGATTTTTTGTAGAGTTCGCCATCAATTATTGCATATTGCTGGGATTTTCTGGAGATTGTTGTAGCCTCTCCTTTATCCTCGGTTAGATTTCCTTCAACAAGGTATTTTAGTATGGGCTCCATCCACCCCCTTTCCTTCTTCTCCACCGTCAGGACCTCCTCTGCCTCAATGACAGGCTTGGTTTGGACTTCATACGGGCAATTCAAGAGTTGCCAATCCCTAGCGCTGGCTGCAGCTTTGGCGAGCCTGTCTGCTTCAACATTTTCTTTTCTGGATATGTTTTCTACTCTCCATGTGGTGCCTTTTCCTTCGATGGCTTCAAGCAAGCATCGTACCTTTTCTAGGTACCTGGACATGCAAGGATCTTTAGTTTCAAAGTTTTTATTGATTTGGTTTGAAACTAACCTCGAATCGCTCAGCAGCTTCACTCGGTCTGGGGCGATTTCCCGGATGAGTTCTAGCCCTTTGATTATGGCTTTATATTCCGCGGCATTGTTGGTGGCTGGAAAGGCCAACTTTGGGCGTAAGATATTCTTATTTTCTCGGGTCCTTCGACATGCACCCCGATTCCTGCTCCTTCCTGAAATGAGGCCCCGTCCACGTACAATTTCCACTCTTCTGCTTTCAGTACTTGACTTGGCTCTAACCCTGCAAATTCCACCACGAAATCTACCAGGACTTGGGCTTTCAGTGCCGGCCGGGGTTCGAACCGAATGTCAAATTCACTGAGTCTGATGGCCCACTCAGCCAAACGGCCTGAAGTATCTGGTCTCTGGAGCACTTTCTTCAACGGGAAGTTTGTCCTCACAATCATCGTGTGGGCTTGGAAGTAGGGACTTAACCTGACGGAAGCCGAGACTACTGCCAAAGCCAGCTTTTCTATCTTTGGATACCTGAGCTCTGCTCCCCTTAGTACTTTGCTAGTGTAGTATACAGGGTGTTGTTGGCCTTCTTCTTCTCTGATCATCACTGAGCCCACTGCTTCATCCGTCGCCGTTAGATACAAATACAACGTTTCGCCTGGAACTGGCCGACTCAGTAGCGGCGGCGTTCCTAAGAAGTTTTAATCCGGTCGAAGGCTTCTTGGCATTCGTGGTCCCAATCAAACTTCTGACCTTTCTTGATTGCCTTGTAGAAAGGCAGACATTTTTTGGCTGAGAAGGAAATGAACCTCCCAAGTGCATTGAGGCGGCCATTGAGGCGTTGGACTTCATTCACTGTTTTCGGGGGCACCATGTCCAAAATTGCCTTGATCTTCTCTGGATTCGCCTCTACCCCTCTCTGCGAGATCATGAAACCCAGGAACTTTCCTCCTCGTACTCCGAATACGCACTTTTCTGGGTTAAGCTTGAGGCGGTATCTCTGTAGTATCTTGAAGGCCTCCTGAATGTCCTCGGCGTGACTCTCCTCATCCTTACTCTTGATGATCATATCATCAACGTACACCTCGATTGTCCACCCGATCTGGTCTTTGAACATGTGGTTGACCAGTCGTTGGTACGTTGCTCCCGCATTCTTCAAGCCGAATGGCATTACCTTGTAGCAGTAGGTGCCTTCATGTGTGATGAAAGTAGTCTTTTCCTCGTCTTTTGGGTCCATTGGAATCTGGTGGTACCCTGACTTGGCATCTGAAAATGAGTATATGGCATGTCCAGCTGTGGAGTCGACTAGCTGGTCAATGCTGGGCAAGGGGTAGCAGTCCTTCGGGCAGGCTTTGTTTAAGTCGGTGAAGTCCACACACATGCGCCACGTCCCATTCGGCTTCTTCACTAGTACCACGTTGGCTAACCATTCAGAGTACCGCACCTTTCTGATGTGCCCTGCTTCCAGTAATTTGCTTATCTCTGCCTCGATCGCTCTTTGTCGCTCCGGGGCATGTTTCCTTCTCTTCTGCGCCACTGGTTTTGTAGCAGGGTCTATGTTTAGGCTATGCTTTGCCACTTCGGGCAAGACCCCAATAATGTCACTCGTGTTCCAGGCGAAGGTCTCCTGTTCTTCTTCGAGCACTGTTGAGATTGCCTGCCTTAGTTCAGGTTTCAGTTCCTTGGCCACCTGGATCGATGGTTCTGGTCCCACCACCAGGGTTTCAAGTTCATCCACCGGCTCAGTCCTTTCCTGCTTCTCTGACTTCTCTGACTCCCATCCGGCCTCTTCTGTTCTCAGAGAAGCTAAGTAGGTTTTTTGGGCCGCCTGTTGGCTTCCTCTAGCCACTGCTACCCCCTTTGCAGTCGGTATTTGGAGGGCCAAGTACCGGATGGAGAGGACCGCTTCTGACTCCACCAGGAAGGGTCTTCCCAAGATCATGTTATATGCAAGCGGGCTGTCGACGATCACAAAATTCTCTTCAGATCTCCAGGTGTGCGCTGTGTCACCTACTTCCAGGGCGAGAGTTACCTGCCCTACCACAGCGACCGAATGGCCACTCAGACCGACCAGCGGGGAATGTACCGGCTGGATTCGGCTCTTGTGGATGTTCAGCTGGCGGGCCGCTTCTCTGGTGATAATGTTGACTGAGCTGCCAGTGTCCACCAGGATCCGCTTTACCGTGTACCCTTCTACCAAGGCTTCAATGACCAAGGCGTCGGCGTGATGTGCCTGTACGTCATTATGGAGGGAGAAAGAATGATTCAAATTGTCAACTTTTCTTGGATTGGCCGGCTGACGCGCCGAGAATCTGGCCTTTTTACTGGGCGACCCAAACTCTGGTCCTCCAGCTATTACCATGACCACCCTTTTTGATTTTTTGGTCGGTCTCTGCTCATCGTCGCACCCATCCCTCTGCTCTTTATCCTTATGTGTGCTGCGTGTGATGCCTTCTACGAATCTGCTGAACTTTCCTGCCTTGATCAGTAGGTCCACTTCGGCTGCAAGGACTCGGCAATTGTCCGTGTGGTGGCCCTTTGCTCTGTGAAATTTGCAATAGGCCTCTTTGTCACTGCCCATTGTTTGGCCAGACTTCGTGTGAGGATACCGAATGGCCTTTGCGTCGAGGCTTCTTTGTATGGCGACTAGCACCTCACTGAGTGGGGCATTCAGCGGTGTGAATCGTGAGCGATCGTTGGGGCGGTCTCGGCGGAGGCGGTCTCTGTGATCCCTTCTCTGGGGCCTTTCATCAAACCGGACGCCCTTGTCCTTTTCACTACTGAAGCCGGGTCTTCTATTCTTTGCTGGCATGTCGATCTCGTCAATTTCCACCATGCTTTTAGCGAGGGCTATCATTTGGGTCAGCTCCCTAGGCTTTCTTGTGATGATCTCTCCTCTAAGCCTCTCGTTTGTGGTGTTCTTGATCATCGCCTCCTTGGCAGTGCTGAAGTCTAGATTTCTGACCTCCAAGCAGGCAAGGTTGAACCGGTCGATGAATGATCTCAGAGATTCTCCCGATTTTTGGACGACCTCGTGGAGAGTGCGACTGGCCGCTCCAGTCGGTATTGACCCCATAAAGTTCTTGCAGAACTCCTGCCTCAATCGATCCCAGCTGTCAATTGTGCCCGGTTCCAAGGACTCAAACCAATAAGCGGCCGCTCCTATTAACGTAGTGGGGAATAGGCGGCATACCAGTCCTTCTGTGGCACCTGCTATGTTCATCCGGTTCTTAAAGTTCCTGGCATGGACCCTGGGGTCCGTGTCACCCCTGTAGCTGTCAAAGGTCGGCTGCTTAAACCGATGGTCGATTGGTTGGTTGAGGATTCTTGTCGAGAAGGGAGATTCCCCACTTTCCATCAGGGGCTCTTGGTAAGGTATTGCAAAAGTGCTCAACGCCTTTTTAAACATGGCCATGAATCTGGGGTCATCCGTGGGTTCTGTACCCAAGGAGGATGGTGTCGGAGGAAGCGGTGTATTTGTGTTGCTTGGAATGTTTGTAGCGGGTGTGTTATATGGGATGGCTGAGCTTTTGCCAACACCGTATGTGGTGAGGAAATTAGGTGTTTGCGGTGGAGCCGGCATCTGGTATGAATGTGGGGTATTCGGCAAATATGGGTGTGGTACTCCGTACCATGAGTTAGGAAATAACGCCTGGGAACCCATGCTCCCTGAGGCAGCCATATTGGGATTTACCTGCAGAGCGGCCTGCTGGTCTCCTACTGGCGCTGGCAGCCAGCCAAAAGCAGGGAAATATCCTCCTGCGTGAGGTCCTCCAATCATTCCGCTACTTCCCCCGATGGACTGAGCCATACCCTGTCCTGACCCCTCCAGTCTCATGCTAGGAGTCCCATGCTCAGAGGCGGGGAAAAGGGCTCGAGCAGCGTTTGGGTGTGAGACTGATTCTGGTAATGTGTGCACTATAGGAGGGGGAGTGCTGCTGCTCAGCGAGAGTCCTGCTACACTCTGTTCCTGCATCTGGAGGATAGCTTGTTGGAAGTCGTTCTGGTCGGCCGGCGTCATCCCGTAGTTCTTGGCAATCCGATCGAAAACTGCATTGGCAGAGTTGCCACTGTCACCTGAGATGGTGGCGAAGGTGTGAGACAAAATTGGGGTCACGATCATGGCAGATGAGGGCATCATAATCTCTGAGAGTGCTGGTATTACTCCTCCCTGAGAAGGAAGGACTGTAGAAATTGCGTCTGAAGCTGTTGGTCCCGATCACATTGTCTCGTCTAGCGGGTCCACGCTCACCGCACCAATTTGATGGCTCCGAAAGGAAAATAAACTCCACGCGGTCTTCGACAGACGTAAGGCCGCCTGGTCTTGTCGAAAGGCCGAGTACCTGGAAAACGGAAAGATTGAGGACCGGGTGACCTCCGGGTCCACTCCGATGCCTAAGTCAGAAAATTTGGAGAATGAGAGATAGAAGAATAAAGAAAAGTGTGTTGAGGGAAAAGATCCCTGGGGAGTCCCTTGTCATCCCTTTTATAGGGGGTTAATCCACGTGGCTTTGTCAAGCCGTTGTTTACGGTCTATTCTCATTGGCTGGGTGTGGTCCCCCCTCCTGACATAGTTGTGCGGCGGACTCACCCTGCTCTTGTCTCCGTGGCACTCACACTGTGTCTGACCTCTGTGGCGTCCACCCTGCTCTTGTCCCCGCGGCACTTATTTCTAGTACAACATCCTACCCTTACACGTGTACAGTAGGAATCCACTCATCTGTCCTTTGGGTTAGAAGACTTAACAGGGCATAAGTTGTTTTAGCCGGCGTTTCTCAGGATCCAACCTATAGAGGAGCCGGTCTTATCCTGGGTGACCGAGTGCCGGATGGACTACTAGGGAGTTGACGTATGCGGTGACACGGTGACAAGCCGTGTGGTTCACGCGGTCAGTTTTATGGCTCCAGGCTATCAGGTTCATAATGTGAATTAGGCAATGTTATATATATAAAAAAAGGGTTAATAAAATCAATTCTTATTAAACTAATTAAACACATGTCAAACTCGTTTAGTAAATTATTAATATATCAATTCATGACATGGAAGGAAACTAATTGATATCATCATACAATTTACTATATTTAGGTGAATATATTGAAAAAGGAAAGTATAATTTATGAAATATATGGAAATAAATATATAAAAATCAATTTAAAAGGGTAATATATAAGTGATTTAATTATTAGAATCATGTACAAATTAATATAATTTGATATATAGATTTTTTCTTATACACAAACATAAGAAAAAAAAGTTATTGTATAGATGTCTATTATACAAAAGGTTGTTCAAAAAGCTCTCTTGCATGAAAAACATTCCAAAATTTTAAATTTAAGTTGGCATTCAATTTTTAATTAATAATTGATAATGCAATTGTAATTCATTACGGAGCCATATGAAGAAAGACAGTGAGTAGATGTTCAACGAGTAAACAAATTAATACAACAATAAGAATTTATAACATTTAAATAATTCATAAATCAACCATATGTTTTTGTTTAATCAACTCATAATAATCTATGAAAAAACCATCAATAAATTAATGATTGATAGATTTATAATGGTGTATACATAGGAGTTCATTACATTTAATTAATCCACGAATCAACCTTGTGTTACTATATAATCTAAGAAAAAACTATCAATAAACTAATCGATTTTATAATATTAACTTTGAAAACTCAAATGGAATTAGGAAATATTAAAGAACACAAATTAAAAAATAATACTTTTTTTAAGGTTTGGATTATAAATAAATAATGAGTAAATTTTGTAAATATTATGAGTTAAAGTAACATGGAAATTAAAAAGTCTATTAGATTTGCAGTCAATCAAATTAATTATTACTATAACTAATTACATCAAATTATGGAAACTGAAATAGCATATTAATAAATAGTAATTAAATTAATTGATATTATAATAATTATTAGATATAGTTGATAAAAAATTAATATACGATTAATATTTAATTAAATTGTTTATAAATCTTGATTATTCTACTAATTTCTGAAAAAAAAAAAAAATCAGATCCGTTGGTTCAATTGTGAATTAATCATTTATCCAATCTGTTTCATATTAAATGTCTACTTTTGAAAAAAAAAAAAAAAAAAAATAGATCGGTTTGACCAAGAGAAAATGGTTGAATCGACAACAGCTGATTAGATAATATTTTTAATAGAATTATCTAAATAATAATTTTTTAAAGAAATAAAAAATTAGTTAAATCGGTACTTGAACAAATATCGAACCGTAAATCAATTAAATCATCTTCTTTCCACTTTACCATTTGTTAGTCCTTTCAATTTGTTCTATTTTGTCCTACCAACATGTATATTTATATATATTTTTTCATTATTCTCATATATATATATATATCTATTCTCTGGAGCAAAAACAAGCATCTAAAATTATATATTATCGCTCTTGAAAAATATCTCTAATTATAACACCATGAACCTCTTCAAATGTAATTGACATCTGACCATTTATGAAGCATTTTATTGCATAACACTTCAAATCATCAACATTTTTGATAACTTTTATGGTATATCATACCTCGAAGACATTTTGTTTAACCTTCACATCTAAAGGTAAAGAATTGATTAGAAAACGTCATGCATCTCCTCTCCTCTCCGGTGTGATGTCTATGTTGTTTTTCTCATCTTTTCCATAAACTTGAATACGCTTATGGTTATCACATGTATAATAATTTAGATGAATGTAAATATTTCACAGTAAGAGTATGATACTTTGATACTATGTCAAGAAACCAATTGATCTAAAAACTTAAGTGATAAGCAAGATCCGTAAATATTATTTATAATTTTCTCTAACATGAATTATTCAAAGGAGATCTAGATTTTCTTTAAAAATTTATCTGTCGATTGTTTCTAAGTTAAAATTATAAGAAGGGTACAATTCATTTTCAAAAATATATTTAATATATTACATAATAATGTAGTATTACAAAGTTTTTAAGCTATTTTTGTATAAAATAATATCAATTAAAAGCTCATCTAAAAAGTTGTACGAAACCCTCTCTAAACGCTACCATTATTTTTCTATATGCAACTAAAATGAAATTTATTAAAATTAAAATTCGGAATACAATGTTATTATAATAACATATTTTGTTTATACTGAAATCAAAATGAATCTAGAAGACTGGAAAGTTTGTATTATTTAGAGTATAACTTTTTGTTAAATTAATGTTTCTTTTGAAATAATATGTTAATTTAATAAAATTTTAAAGAGTAGCATTCCTATTTTTTAATGAAATAAAAAATTCCAATTGTTTAAATCAATCCTTATAAAGAAGACGGTATGGAAGAATAAATAATTATATAACAGTAAAAGCACTAACATTATTATTATTATTATTATTATTATGCTAAAAATGTGAAAAAAAAGGAAAATTTTTATTTTATTTATGCATTTCTATAAATATAAAAATGATAATCAGGTGGCAAGTTAAAATTGACTTTATAGTGTATACGCGTCTGAGACATGAACCCAGTGTAGGCGAGTATTTTCGGGGGAGAGATTACGCCGATTGCCTCTAAGTCTCTCTCTCTCTCTTTCTTCTCCAATTCAGCTTCTCTTTTACCATTTTCTTTACTTTTCAGTCTCAAATTCTTCCATTTTCCATTCCCAATCCATTACTCCTTTCATTCTTATCTATTTTCATGATTCCAGCTCCTAATTTTATACTACTTTAACCCTAAATCTCTCTAATTTATTTCCCCCATCATTCGCCATTAAGGCCATATCAGATCTCTAATCCCGAAGATTAGTCCTTTTTGGCTTATGGAGAAGGTAATGATGCGTATATTACGTTTTTTATGGTTATTTTGGTGTCCATTTGATCAGAAGGGATTTCGAAAATCTGGGGGTTTTCTTTTTTATTTGTGGAGTTGCGGTGGAATATTTTTTGGGATTCTGTTCTTTGAGTTCTCACCGGAGTTTCTCTTGCTCAATTTCACGATTGGGAGGGTTTTCGATTTCAAATTTTATTTATTTTTAATTTTATAGGGTTGGCTTATTCTCTTATACTAATTTATCTTTCCTCGTCTTCATGAGTGTTCATTAATTCTTCAAGTCTAATTTGTTATTCTAGGTTCAGGAGATATATTTCTTGAATTTGATTCCATTTGTGTAACTCCTTGTTATACATGCGAGACATTCGTTTTGGTAGAGAAAACCATTGAATAGTTAGCTTATTTCATTCCATTTCAACGGGCGCTCCTACTGTTGTATCGACTTCTTCAATACTGGAAATGGTTCAGAAATTGTGGAAGCTCTTATCAAAATTGTTGTACATGAGATTAGTTGTGTTTGTGTGCCTCTTTTGTGTAATGATTATTGCTTGTTGCAGAACGATTATATATTGTTACTTTTTTTAAGAACCTCATTTTAAATCTTTCCATGTCCTGTAAAATGTTCTGGTGCATGAAGTGCATAGTGATGTGTCTGATATATATCTTTTCTTTTCTTTTTTTTTTTCCCCCTTTTGTCCCTTCCAGGTTGTAGGCTTTGATTCGTTCTCAGATATGGATGATCTGACAAATACATTTGGAACGGTCAGTTCAACTTTTAGTACTTTGTGGATCATAAAACACATAAATATTTGAGGCCTTTTATCCTTGTTTTTGTCCAATTATCTATGTTCTGTTCTTTACTTGTAAATAAGTCAACCAATTTGGAAAACGACTGTCCTTTGTGAAAGCTGACTAGAACTGTGTCAAATGTCAATGCAACTACCTTACCCTTCCAACCAGCCTTTAGCTATTATGAATATCTGCTGCCTGATTATCTATTGTTCATTGGGATAAATTCTTAACAGTACTGTTTATTGATTTGTCTATAAACATTTATGTTGCATTTGATTTTTTTTTTTTTGGCAACATAAAATGTATTGCAATTGCAAATGTATCCATGCAAATACACATGTGCATGCTAGTTTGGTTTTTTCTCTTTGAAATCTTGCTAATTTCTTTTTCTTTTCGTCTAATCCTATGAGGCATGAAATGCATATTGTTTTTTCCCCAATGATAGGGTTTAAACTTTGGAGCTTTATCAGATATGGATGATCTGGCGAGTACATTTGCTAAGGTCAGTTTGTTAACTTCTATAACTTCGTTGAATGTGTAACCTTAAATTTCTTTTTCTTTAGCCCCATGTTTTGCATTTTTCAGTACGATTTTCTGTCTAGAACAGAATAGTTGTCAGTTTACAAATGGTTATTACTATTGAAATATGGCCTTGCTGTTACAAACATTTATCAATTATGATCCAGATCTAGATAATCCATTTGGCCCAACCTAATTAACTTGAAGGCTGCACATTAGAGTAGATGCTGAAGATAATGTAGTTGCGCTTCGTTTTGCATTTCTAGACTTCTACCTTGTAGCTTAATTCAGTATTTTATTTTGTGAAAATCCTGTGTAGCAAGTCAATTCTATTATCTTTTGGTGCATAAATTCAATATCAAAAGAAATGTAGCATGGAAACCTTAATCCTATCCAAATTATAATTTCTTGGCTATAGAAGAAGAGTTGAATTTTGTTTGATTTGGTCAAGTCCTTTGTTCTTGAGTAGAAGGAAAAGAGGTATAAACTTTGTCTGACATAGTTCTGATGAGAAAGGTGAAAAATTGTTGAATAAGCACAAAAGATTAAGTTATGGAAGGGAAACATTTGTAATGTTTAGCCTGGATGATATCTTGGGCTCAGCTTTTGATCTCAAACAGCTCAAACTTGCCCTAGACTGGACTCAAAAGTACTTGTTTTTTAAATTTGTTTTGCATAGGATCAAAATTAGCGATACCATAATGGCCATTGTGTACTCATGAGAATGTAGAATTCTTGTTCTCTTGCTCGTGCTTTTACTCCTTTATATAAATGGCTCATTATATGTCTATGAAGATTCAGTAACGTGTGAACTGATGCTGCCAATGAAGATGTATTTTGATAATATTAATTCTAGTTACAACCTAGGTTCCTTAGTTAATATCTAAGCTGATTCCAAATTGAATGATACTTGGATCGATATCCCCAATGAAGTTCAACTTTATATGTAACCTACAGGCTACCGCAGATTCATCAATTTTAGCAATTTGCAGTCAGGACTTAGGATACGTTTATAAGTAGGAAACTTACACAATTGTTAAAGGCATGCTATGCGTGCTAGGTGCTGGTCCACCAAAGGCTTGAAAGAATGGTTGATAGAATCCATGTTGATTTCATCAGCCTTAAATTCGTCCATTTCTGGCATGTTTTCATTCTATCTCTTGCTGTGTTTTGGGTTCATTTTGTTTCTTCCCATATCCTTGGGCTTGGACATTTTCCATGGCGATTTTTTTTTAATCATCCCAAAATTTATTTTGTATGAGCTCTTTCTTGACAGTTTAGTGCAATAGTTTATTAAATTGGAATTTATGTGAGCTGAATTGTTTGAACCTTGCCAATAGAAAATTTGGAGAAGTTAGAGCTTAAATGAGTTAAGCCTTTTCTTAATCCAATCCAAGAATAAAAAATACATCGTTTAGATATCTTTTAATTTTTTGTTCATAAAGATGACATTTATAACATCTTAGAAATAAGTCTTCTTCCGGAATATGTTTGTGTGTGTTGTTTCTTTTCCATTTTTAGATAATGTTTTAGGTTTAACTTTTGGAGATTTGCAAGGCAGTTCTATTATCTTTGGAAAAGTAGTTCTGAGATCATGAATTTGTACTAATATGATGTCTTAGTTTTAAATTCCTCTTTTTTGGGGGGAACCTGGTCTCTTAAGCATGGACTCATGCACCTTTTGGTGCATGAGTGCTATGCGTCTTTTGGCTGAGGCTGGTTCATTGATGTCAAAGGCTGATCTGTTTGGTGGAGGTAGCTGACCCATGTATAATGGCTCGTGACCACCTGGTCTTTCGACTATTTAGGTTTTGTTGAGGTTTTCCTTCACTCAATTGAGCAATGTCCTTGTTGCATTGGCTCCGAGTCCAAGTAATGGAGGAACTTGCCTTAGTTGGTCTTCTAATCTTGATACCATTTGTCGCTAGTTGGTCACAAACCCAAAACCAACCTTAACCCAAAACATTAACTTATGTGGTGGAGGTTAGTAACCCCATATTTATGTTGCTCCCATCTCCTTATGATGACGTGTGCATGGCTGCGGTATCCCTAGCACCTTATGTTTTTGTACCTTCAAGCTTATGTTTTGGTAGTTTTTCTCTTCAAGCCTTAGTCTCTTGTCTATGCATGACATCGAAAATATGTAGGTAGGGGAAAGTCTTACATTTTGCACCACATTGAAAAGTAATGACTTCTAGCTACATGGAAGTCCTATGCTTTTCTCAGTAATTGCGATCAGGGTGCAACAGTTCTTCTGTTGATCCTTGCATGACATTGTCACTCATTGATGTGCTTGCAGCTAAATTTGACTGGCTATTTGCCTTTTGAATGCTAAACCTTGTATTCGTCCCATTATATTGCTGTTAGGCTGATATTTGAAATTTATCCAGAAGCTTATGAAAATGCAAAATGATTAATTAATTGCCTAGCTTAAAAGGTCCAAAAGGGACGATAATAAGCTATTGTGTTAGTTTTAGCCAACAAATTAAATGTGTCATACATTGAACTATAGAAAGCTTGTTTCTACCGTGAGGCATATGATCCTCGAGTTAATTATTTCTTTGATAGATTAATCTATAATTCAAGGTACTCAAAGTGTCATTAGAAAGTTTTGAATCTTGTTTAATTTTAATTTTTTTCATTTCATCGGTTGAAATTATGCTGTGCGAAATATTAGAAGCATGAAGAAAAAGATTAAAAGCTAGTATTATGCAAGTTAAAGTGTCAAATAATGGAAGAAATTTCATTGTCATCTTTTCTCTCTCTATCTAAAAGTATGCTGGTAAACCAAGTATTAGAAGGATGAAGAAGGAGCTTTAAAGCTACTAATATGTTGGTCTGCATCTAAAATAATTAATGAAATGTCATTGTAAAATTGGCTTAGCATGTTAGACTACCCAAGGAATGGCTATAGTGAGTAACGCCTCCATTTATGAAATTTTGGTTAGAACAGAGATGTGCATTGAATTCTTTCCATTCTTGATCATCACTCTTTATACATACTTCTATCTTCCTTTTAACTTTGGTTTTTTCCCCCTTTATTGGTTGTCTTTTCGTTATATATATGATGTCAAAAATCAAGACCCCATTTCTTTATGGAATTTGAACTTTCCCTTACTATTAAAAATTGATAAGCGTTTTGCATAACCAAGATATTTAGGTTTTAAGTCGTAATTTTCTTCATTACATTGTAATGTGACATTTGGCTTTTTCAACCATGGTGCTCCGAACCACGGCAATCAATTTTATCAAATTGGTTGCCTTAGAATTTTAGTTATGATTGTTCAGACAACAGCTCTATATATTTATTTTCTCGCATAAAACACTGGAATAGCTTTGATATTTACCATATTGAATGAGATATTGGATTGCGAAATTTGGTTTACTGTTAATTATTATGATGCAGCTGCTGACCTTATCATGACATTTTAAAATTCCAACACGCTTTGTTATTTTTATCTAATGATCTAATTTTTTTATTTTTGAGATGCATTACTAATGCTATTCTATTTGACTTTTCAAATTATCTTGTACAGTTAAACAGGAATGTGATAGGCCCAAGACATCCAGGAGTTATTGGTGATAGAGGATCTGGGTCTTTTTCAAGAGAAAGTGAGTTGAAATAATTTGTGGTTATCAATTTTTTATTTGACAATTGATGCTAACCTGTTTCCTGTTGAACTTCCGTAAATTGATTCTTGTCTGGATTTGGACGTGCACTGATGAATATTGTAGCATCAGACATCCCATATACATCAATTTGTAGTTCTCAAATTCAAACTAACATCTAATCAGCTTGATGAAATGTCCATCCATAAATATGTTCTTATGCAAAGAGATAAGATGTAAGAACACACTAGGATTGAAACTATCATCTAATCAGCTTGATGAAATGTACAACCATAAATATGTTCTTATGCAGAGGGATAAGATGTAAGAACACACTAGGATTAAAACTATGTAGAATCTCTAGAAATGATTGAGGCTTGCAAATAGAGCTGAACGTGTGCTTCAAATGGTAGGAACACAACACCCTATAATATTCTTCCTTCCCTTTGAAGCAGAAATTTCAATACCTGCTGATGTGTTATCTAATGGAAATAAAACCCTAGGATATGATATTTATCATTATATATCTTGTGGTTCTACATCATGACATTGGCTGTAATATTCTAATTAAAACCCTAGGATGTGATGTTTTGATTTTTAACCATCTCTTCCCTAATTATGTACCTCCTGTCCACACAGTCTCTCTTCATTTCCTTTTTTTATTATTCTTCTGCATTACTTTTGAAAAACAAAAAATACTCACAAGCATGCCTTTATCTTGCAAATTGCCTCCTATTCTTAGGCAGTTTGCTATTGAAAATCCATGATCCAGTTCAACTTCAAAGATAAAGTTCCCTAAACTATAAAGTTACTTAGGCTATTACCATCTGTCCTGAGTAGGAGCTAGTGCAAGTTTTAATAGAAATGATGGCGAAGAGTGGGCTTTGGTCATCAAGATTTTGGGTGTCAGGTGATTTTCCTACATTACCATGTCAGGTAATTTTGGGTGTCATTTAGAAATAGTCCTGGATACGAGATAGTGCAAACAGATCTGGATGTGGACAGTTTAGTGTCAGGTGATGTTAACCCTTCTGCTGACTGATTTTTGGAGAAAAACCAATTTTCCCAGTACCTTTTTTCTTAAATTGTTCATTATAAGCTTTTTTTCTAAAATGGAGTGAGATGCTGAAGAACTTAAAAATAAAAAAATATATATCAAATTTTTGCTTTATTAACGCTTTATGGATGAAATGAGCTTAGCTGATAAATTATTAATCATTTCATGTTCTTGGCCATGTTAATACTCATGATGTTTTTGCACTGTGGTTAGGAGTTCTGTTTATGTTGTATTAAATTAAGTCATTTCCAGCCCTACTTCAAGTGTCTATTTAGTTCGATTATCTTTATGTTATACCATGGAGGTGCAACTCGAATAAGTTAGCCAATGTTAGCAAGGACAATTCTGCATTGATCTATCTGCCTATACAGGGCCGATTCTATATAACTGAACAAGAGAACTCTGTTAATGGACTTCCTATGTCACACATAAGGTTCCTTAAGCAATGAACTACAGAGCGAATTATATCAAGCAACTGAATACAGTAATTATTTGAAAGCTTTACAAATTTTAGTGTTTATGGACTCTAATAACCCTAAATTTCTAAGAGATTTGACTTATACTTGTGCTTAACCTTTAGGATTTGAAATCCTTAAGAAATATTTGAGTAGTATTACCCCCAGTGAGGATTATACCGAGTAAACAAATAAAGACTCCTGATGAGCTAGAAATTGCAAATTCCCATCAGTCAACTGACTAAAGTAAACATGATTGATTTTCGGAAGTTCTTTGTTGTCTGTATCATCTTCTTAGTTGTAGTACCATCCTGTGCTAATTGAGGTCTACACTGTGTAGAAAACAGAATGCTAATCCAAGCATTAAACATATATGTTTTGCTTAGAACCATACTAAGAAAAATGACGTCACCAGTTTTCTACTTATGGATTTTTACCCTGTATTACTGTGTATTATTAGTAGTCAGTCTATGCTCCGTTTAGGAATTGCAAAAGCATATGCAATTTTTTTAGTTGAACAATAGAAGTAGTTAGTTTGTCATGGTGCCAAAGGCTTGAAAGACATTGGCTTGCTGGTCTTATTGACTCTAGTCTTCTAATTTTATCAAAATTTAGTATTCCTTAAGCAGGTCATGGGATTTTTTTGGGATTCCTTGGTTATTTATACCCGAATTTTCTCTCTCTCTCTCTCTTTCTTTTTTTACTGAACCTGAATTTTGCTTTATTTGTACAGTGGGATAATATAAATTACTCGTTCGTCAGTCTAATGGTTAACTACCTATCTCTGAAGTACAATATAGTTCTAGAGCTTTTATTTCGCAGTAGTTATATGTTCAAATTTCTTTAGTTGCACTATGTTATTCTATTCTAGATTCATTTAGTTTTGAAGATGTTATTGTCTTCAATATTAGTTTTAGTCATTTGATCAGCCCAATCTGACAGTATTTTGTTTTCTAGGTTCATCCGCCACTGAATGGGCACAAGATGAAGAATTTATTGGCTGGTTAGATCAACAGATGTTTGATACTGAAAGTACCGAGGAAGGCAAAAGATGGTCATCACAGCCTCAATCTTCTTCAGACCACTATTCGGAATCAAAACCTTTGTACAGAACTTCCTCATATCCCCAACAGCAACCACAGCTGCATCGCTTCTCAAGTGAACCAATTCCTCTACCCAAACCAAATTTCACTTCCTTTCCTCCTCCTGGTGGCTGTGATCGACAGTCTGCATCGGATCTCCTGAATAATCTGTCCCTTGCTGGTGAACCACAGCACTTCTCTGCTCATAACCTTTCTCATTTGTCCAACTCTAATCTTAATCTGGCCGGCATACATCAAGGATTACCCTACCGTGGAAAAATGCCCTCAATTTCCTCCCCTGGCCGTTCTTTTAGTAACCGGCCACATAATCATTGGGTGAACCATGCTGGCCTATTACAAGTAGATCAGTCGAGTCTCTTACAGAGTATATTGCAACAACAGTTATCCCAACAGAATGGCCTGCTGTCTGGACAGCTGATGTCACCGCAGCAGCAGCTACTGCATACTACAGTCCATCCTTCTTTGGCTCATTTGGCAGCAATGCAGTCTCACCTTTATAATAGTCATCCTTCATCAGCTCATAAAATGATGTTTGGTTTATCAGAAACGAGTGATCATAAACACAAATCAAGAAAAGGCCGATCTCATACCCGTCTTTCTCAGCAAAGCTCTGATGCTTGCAGTCAGAAAAGTGAAAGTGGCTGGTTGCAGTTTAAATCCAAGCATATGACATCTGAAGAGATAGAAAGCATTTTGAAAATGCAGCATGCAGCCACACATAGCAATGACCCATATATAGATGATTATTATCACCAAGCTCGGCTTGCCAAAAGATCTACCGGATCTAGAGGAAAACAGCATTTCTGCCCATCTAGTATGAAGGAGCACCCTTCTCGAGGCCGTAACAGCACAGACCAGCAGTCTCATAATTCGCTTGGGAAGGCTCCCTTTTCTATACGTAGGCCACAGCCTCTCCTTGATGCTGATCCTCCACCTAGTTCTGGTGATGGAAATTCTGAACATATCCTTGAGAGGCCCTTAGAACAAGAACCTATGCTTGCAGCTAGAATCACTGTTGAAGATTGTCTATACCTTCTTCTGGATGTGGATGATATTGATCGGTTTCTGCAATCAAATCAGCCGCAAGATGGCGGGGCTCAGCTTAGGCGTAAACGGCAGATGATGCTTGATGGATTGGCTGCATCCCTCCAGCTTGTTGATCCACTCAGTCAAAGTGGAAACACAGTTGGGATGTCCTCCAAAGATGACGTCGTTTTCCTGAGGATAGTTTCTCTTCCCAAGGGTCGAAAGCTCATCTCTAAATTCCTTCAGCTTATTTTTCCTGGTAGTGAACTGATCCGAATTGTCTGCATGGCTATATTTCGTCACTTGAGATTTTTGTTTGGCAGCATTCCAACAGATTCAGCAGCTGCAGAGACAACTCTGAATCTTTTGAAGACAGTAACTTCATGTGTTAATTGCATGGATCTTCATGCACTTAGTGCTTGTCTTGTTGCGGTTGTATGTTCTTCTGAGCAGCCTCCTTTTAGGCCTCTTGGTAGTCCTGCTGGGGATGGGGCTTCTGTTCTATTGAAGTCTCTTCTCGAGAAGGCAAGTAAATTATTAAAGGATCCTCAGATACCAGCCAACTTCAGTGGGCACAACTTTTCCCTCTGGCAAGCATCATTTAATGAATTTTTTGATCTTCTGACCAAGTATTGCCTGATTAAGTATGACGCTATTCTCCAATCAGTCTATTCGAAGAACCCTTCAAGTACAGAAGATATAGATCAAGAGGTGCGTACAGCTACAAAACGTGAAATGCCAGTTGAGCTTTTACGTGCATGCCTGCCTCATACAAATGAACGCCAAATGGAGCTTTTGAGACGTTTCGGGCAGCAGCGCAATTCTGGCACTGCATTTTATGGACATTCGGGGAATAGTGGCCTCATAAACTCCGAGTCAGTGAGGAGTTGACTGATACTAAAATGATAAATGATGGAAATGAAGTTGATGATATGTGTTTATATATCCCTTTGGGGATACTGAGGTGGAATGAAATTGCTAAGGTTTTTGGGAGCCGTAAAGATGGATGAAATTAGTTCAGGAGTAAAATTATGTGGATCTCCTGTTTGATTGGTAAATGACGGTGGTAATGTAATATGATGAAAATAGTAATTCCTGAGAGATGGTGAATGGAAGTTTCATGTCTCAGGAACTTTAATTGTGGTTGTAACTGCAGGAAACAATTGAAGTCAGCTCATAGTTATGTACAGTGTTCTCTTAGAAAAACCGTCAGAAGAAATTCTGTTTTGCATCTGCCTTAGTGATTTGATTTGGGTAGGTGATGTTGTAGGGGGGGTTAATAATTACAAAAGAAAATAGTTGGGTGGGGGCACAGGATAGGTTAAAGGAATTTGCTGATCTCGAGTTTAGTTAGCCAATCACTTATTCCTGATTGGGAGACTCTCCTAAATCCCTCTGCAACCTATTACATGTTTTTAACATTGTTAACTCTTTGTCAGTTGTTTGTTATATAACTAACTGTATTTACAAGGCCAAATTTTATTGGCTTTGCATTGTTGCTATGAAGACATCACCAAACAACCTCTAGAGGGGAATCAGAAAGTTGGATATCCAATTGGATGCAGGATGGCCTTCTTGAAGGTTACCACTTGAAAGTATTTGGGAAGAGGAATTATTATTTGGTGAGTTCCCACTTCCCAGTACTTAATTCTGTTATTTTTTCCTTTATTTTTATTGGGTGAACAATGATGGCCAACTCTAGTGTCCTCTATGTTTTTATTCTTATATTTGAATGCAGCTAATTTTACATTTTGCTTCTGCTAGTCTCATACTTCTTCCATTCTGTGAATTTATATTCTGCGTTTGTTGACTGTAATTCAGCTAAACGCATTAGTTTTATTATGTAAACTGGGAAGCTCTTTAAAATACTGTGTAGACATTGGGACAGAATTTTAATTTCATAGTTACTGTAATCAACATCTTGCCACGTTCAGATCTACACTGGGAAATATTTATGGTCAAAACAAGGCATTGGAGTAGACATATAAAGTCATGTCATGTTAGTGCGCCACAAGACCATACAGCAACTTACAACTCAAAACAATAGCGTGACATTATGTTATAAGAGTTGTTTTTTTCTTTTTCACCGTTGAGCTTATCCTCTTGGGTAATTATGTCATCATTTATAAACATGACATGCTGTAGGGCACGTGGTAATTTAATTTTCAATGCAGTCTAAATTTGTTTTGAATTTGTTTCAACAAGTACTCTAAAGTTTTCTTTTTTGTTCTACAAAATGGTACGTTGTTAATTTGAAGGTAAAGGTAGGAGTTTGATGTTTAATTTTAGGGTAAATTTCAAAAACATACGACGAGATTTTACTTGATATCAAAAAAGGAGGATGGTGACATTATTTTGGCAAGTCTTGTGGTTTGTTTTTAATGAGACGAACCAGGAACAGAAAATTGGACGAGCCTATAATTTATTAATGTAAGGATTGAAAAAGAAATAAAAATCACTGTTAGGGAAGACCATGAACAATTAATCTAGCAACAGCTCCAAATGGCTTTTAAAGCCCATTTACTTCAAGAATCATTCAATCGGTTTCTACCCTTCAAATCCTCTATACCAGAATCTTCGCCGGACTTTCTGAGTTTTAACCAATAATCCAAATGCTCCACAGCCGTTTCATTCCTACCCTATATTTCCATCTCCTTCAATAATCTCTCTTGAGCTTCGCGGACACAACGCCTGCCAATCGTTCGTGACTTGCTTTTGATCCTCAACCTCCCTTCCCAAACCTTGTTTAATTAGGCTGCCAAATGGCTACTCCTTGTTTTCCGGTGGATGAGATGATCACATTGGGTGAGGATAGATGTGGGCTGGAAAATGACTAGTTCTTTTCAAAAGGGTGTGAAAAGGAGTAGGCACAAAGGTATAATCACATTCAACAAAATACCAACTCAAGCACAATACTTCAAGCGGTTTAACAAAATGTCTAATTTCCACAAACCATTTTATTTTATTATATCAAAATGACTTTAAAAAAATTAAGAATACACTCAAATAATACATAAACACACTACAATTTATATTTACACAAAGCCATTTAAACTTCAAATTAAAAATATATATATATATAGGACAAATTTGTTGTAGCATTCGGGGTACTCCAAATGCTGCGGCAAATTGCCGCAACAACATGGATAGGATGAAATTATCAAGCTACCTCAATTATAGGGGCCCAATGGTTTGCAGTAACTGGTGGAACAGTTATAACTAGATTTAGGGGTGAGTAAAACCAAACCACAATCTAAAAATCGAACCGAGTCTAAAAACCGAACCGAATCAAAGTTATTTTGGTTTGGTTTTGGTTTTTAGAAGTATACTAGTTTGGTTTTTAGTTCGGTTTCGGTTTTTTATTTAGAAAATCGAAATAAAATCAAACCGAACTGAAGTAGAGAAAAAAAATATTAAACAAATTAAATATATATATATTATTATATAATCTATATTTATGGAAATTTAGTAATATATATATAATATAGACCCTTTTTAGTAATAATTTACATAATAATAATAATATAATGATAATAATAATAATTTTTTTTTCTCATTTGGTTTTTAACCGAACCAAATCAAAACAAAATCTCTTTAGTTCGGTTTGGTTTGGTTCAACCTAAACCGAATATAGATTGGTTTGGCTTTAGTTTTTAATATTCTTACAGTTTAGTTTTCGTGTTCGATTCGATTTTTGAACCGAACCGTATTTTGCTCTGGTAACTAGATATGTAATATTATAAAAAATAATTCTGCAGTTCTAAACTTTTAAATGTTTCTAAAACAGACACATATTTTCTTTTATGATTTACTCTTATATATATATATATATATATATATATATATATATATATATTCAAGGCATGAAGTAAATTGTTCATTCACTTTTCCATGAAGTTGTGCTCATTTTAGTTAAGTTGTGTTGCACTATATTTCTCTATACTAAGAAGAAAATATAGTTAGTATAGTGTTTAGTTAAAAAAAAAAAAAAAGGGTTTAGGTAGCATTTATATGAAATCTAGAATTTCTATGTATGCATCTCTCGGGATTAGCCGCAGCAAATCATGAATCGCTTTGCTGGATACTAAGCCCATAAAGACCTAAATACTGCTGGGATTAGTATTTTTCTCAATCAATTAAATATATTACGTATTTGCATTAGCCTTGTCAGATATAATAATAAAAACTATAATTGGGCCTTACTTATCAGTTTAAATTTTAAGATCAAATGGTTCCATGACATGGTATCAGAACTTCTTAGACCTAGAAGTCAAGGGATTTATTGATTAAATTTCAACACATAGAATTGGAATTAGTATTTTTCTCATGAAATTATATAAAACTATACAACTTTGATACATAGCTAAAAAATTCAATATCTTTACACTACTGAAACATAGCTTTTACTGCATGTTGGTTTTGTTTTGTTTTTGTTTTTTTTTTTTTTTTTTTTTATTTGAGCTTTTACTACATGTTGCAGAGAGTTTATTTCTGACGGTTAGATTGCTGTGAAATTTGAGCAGCATTTTTCAGACTTCTATGTCTTCATTCTAAACGGTGGAGATCGTCGTTGATGGTCCAGAAGGTATTTTTCGTCCAACGGAAGATTGTAGGTAGAGTGGTAGATGCTGCTATTTGCATTTGCCCAGCTGCATTCTTTTGGTGTTTTCCAAAGTTCTAATTGTTGGATTACTGTGAAATTTGAGTAGCATTTTTCTGACATATGTGTCTTGATTCTGAAAGGTGGAGATCGTTGATGGAGGTCTGAAGAGTATTTTTCGTAGAAAGGCAGATTATAGGCTTGCGGGACTAAATTTGGTGAGATATGATCTCTCTTTTCAAATTCTTTTTATTCAAATTGAGGTTCTTAAATCTGAAATCTAATTCAACTTGAGCTATTTTGAATTGAATTTTTCTTCAAAGTTTGATATTGAAAGGATAATTGATGACTTCATTTTTATGTGCTTTTTCGTGATTTCCCACCCTGCATGCCCACTTTGCAAATTCATGAGGTACTATTATTCATTCTACATTTGTCCATAGAAATAGGCTATCAATCTTATAATAGGTCTTCAATAGAAGATTGTGCTATGGAATTTGCAGTACTCAAATCAAGTTCAGGAAGGATAAATTAGCAGTTGAAAGTAGAAATTGTAGAATCGTCTAACGTCCTTTATATCATATTGATATCATTTTGATATTATTATGATGTTTTGTTGTTGATACTGTTTTGATATTGTACTAATTATATAATTATGATATGATTTTTGTAATTTTTCTTACACTTTTTTGTTTTTATATCGTAGGTATATATTTATAGGTGGCCAAGGTTCATGAACCGCCGGTTCAGGTTCAAGAAATCCTTGAACCTGAACCTTAACCTTCAAAAGGGATAAAACGTCGATTCGGGCCGGACCATTTCAGGTTCAGCGTTTGACCAGGTTCAGGTTTAACCCTTTTGAATAAACATTTAGAATTCAATTTGCGTGTGGTTTCAATGTAGATATTTCTCGATAAATTATTAATATACATAACAAAATAATATAATTTCTCAAATATGAAAAACAACTTACATTTTTTATTTACAACTTACATTTTTTATTTTACAATTAATAATTTACATAATATAAAAACTATTTGTTGAATCTAAGAGTTGAACCGCCGGTTCAAAGGTTCATGGATTGATCGACCCTAACCCTTAACCTTCTTTTCTTCTGAACCACAGGTCCGGTTCCAGTCTTGTCCGGTTCAAGGTTTGACCGGTTTTGACTTGGTCCGGTCTAGTCCTATTTGGCCGGTTCAGGTTCAATTTGGCCACCTATATATACATTAATGATACCATTTTGACACTGTTTTGAATAATAGTGTATATGTCTTTTTCAATTTGAAACTTGACTTAATTCCTTGCTACTGAACTTTTTCTTTTCTTTTCTTTTCTTTTCCTCTCTCTCTCCAAATTGTTTTAACTTGCATCCTAGTTACTAAGTTTTCTCCAACTATGAATGACTAATGGCAAAAGACATTCGAGAGTTATATTTTTATCTTAATACTGATATATTAGTTATTGCATTTTATGATTGTAATTTTTTCTCTTTTAATAAATATTAGATATATACTGGAAATATTTTTAAATGCCTTTTTCCCAATGAATTAAATTTTTATTTATGTTTTAGTATTCTATTGAAGTTGTTTTAGCGGTAAAACAATCCCTTCAATCCAAATATATATAGGTAAAACAATATGATTAAGATATAAAAATGGTATCAGGAATGTATAAATATGGTATAAAGAACAAAAAAAAAAAAAAAAAAAATCTCATCAAGGTATAAAAATGATATCAGAGTTACTGATACTGTTCTGATACCCAACAAAAACAATACCAAAAAGGTATCAAAGTGGTATCATGAAGGTATAAACAACAAAAAACAGTCCCATCAAGGTATAAATGATAAGTGCATTCTATGCACTTAAATTGCCTTAGTTTGTGAGCTCTAATTGATTTATTTTGCTTTATATTAGATAGATTTTACTTCCTTTGTGATGTTTTTCGTGTTAGGACCTTAGAGATAACCAAAAAAAAGGGAGCGAAAAGTGCTTGATTCTAGAGCAAATATGGCTTGGATCAGTCTATACCTTATGGGATGTTGAATTTGAGGATTTGAAGCTGAAATTGTCAGTTCAGCCAGTATTATTGGTGGACCTTATAGAAGCTGCGAATTTAGCAGAAAAGGAGTTAAAAGCCTTTCTAAGAGCGTTTTCTTTTATTTTGTATTTATCTTTTTTCATTTAGGATTTAAAACTTATAATCCTTTTTAGAGTTGGATTCTTTTTAGACTTCTTATTTTTAGGAAATGAGACATTATCTCCTATTTAGTTTTGAAGGGAGAAAGAATGAGAATTCTCTTTAATCTTAATTTTTACATTTTGAACGTGTCTTAGGAGGAAGAATGAAAAGCTACCAATGTAAAGAGCAAGAGATTGAGAACTCAACGGATTATTCATTCGGATTTGACGGAGTTCGCGTTAATTCTTCAAAGAGTTTTTCTTCTCTTCTCTTTTATCTTTTGAACATGGATTCTAGTTTCTCTTTTGCTGTATTGTTTAATTTAGTTATGAGTAGCTAAATCCCCAAATTAGGGTTAGAGATGTAGTCTAGTTTGAAGTAATCAATTATATATCACCATGTTGGATCTTGATTTTAATTCTAGTGAATTATTTTCTTTTTATATTTATCTGATTTGAATTTATTTATGAATTGTGTATGTGGCCAATGCATGATTCGGTATTAAGATTTGTATGATGAACTGACATGTAAAGTATGAATCCGGAACTAGGAAAGTAGACACAATTAAGCTTAAACTATACATAGTTAGGATAAATTGTGATGATATAATTGTTGCTTAACCGGTTTAATTAATGCTACTGAAACATTGACGGATAATCACAGTTAATTAGACACAACTTAATAGCTGGAGGAAGTATTAAGATATCTTAGGAACAATTGTCATTATAATTGTTTGTTGAAGACATGGTAATAATAAAATTGATTACCCAGATTAGGTGAACCCTGAATCCCTAGTGTTTTCCTTAATTATTTGATTTCCTATTTTTAATTATGGTTAAAACCAAAATCTTAATCATTGTTTTCAAACTAGAATTAACTAAAAATTGTGGTTAGTTTTCTCTTTAGGGTTCGACTCTGGAATACTCCAGGTTATTACTGTGATTGACTGCGTATACTTACATAAAATTTAGCCGATCAATAAACATGGTATAAAAAAAAAGTCTCATCAAGGTATAAAAATGGTATCAAAGCTTTTGATACTGCTTTGATATCCAACAAAAACAATATAAAAAAGGTATCAAAGTAGTATAATGAAGGTATAAACATGGTTAAACAACAAAAAGAGTCTCATTAACGTGTAAACAAAGTATAAACAATAAAAACAATCTCATAAAAGTATAAACATGATATTAGAAAGGAATAAACATGGTATAAACAATAAATCAAGTCTTATTAAGGTATAAATATGGTATTAAGAAGGTATAAACATGGTATAAGTATAAACAATAAAATAGTATCATTAAAGTATCATAAGATAATATATTTATACTATAAAAAAGTGGAAAAAATATATAAATATGGATTTCATTTGAAGAAAAAAGAAAATCCTTCGACATGACGAAAAGATAAATGCGAAATTAGATTAAAATTATATAAGATGAGAGAGAAAAGTAATGGGTCTCAAAGGAAGTGAAATACACACTTCTTACAATAGAGAATGAGTTTGTTTGTTTGTTTTTTTTTTTTTTTTAAGATAAAAAAGGCCTATAAATGTTGTAATTTTAGAATGTTACTTTAAAAAATAAGTAATTTTAAAAGTTAATATTGTACCACTATAATTTTTTTTATTAGTGGATAAATTTTGTAATTAACAAAATATATTACTATAGTTACGTAAAAACCCCAATTAAATATATCATGTATTTGGGTTAACGATTTAATAATAAAAGCTATAATTAGATTTTATCTAGATTTTACCCATTTTAATATTTCTAGCAAAATTTATGTTTTTATCTCGATAATTTTTGGAATTTATATCATATGCTAAAATATTATTAGTCGTGACACTTCATAA
Organism: Euphorbia tirucalli; assembly: GCA_039660915.1. Classification (NCBI taxonomy): domain Eukaryota; kingdom Viridiplantae; phylum Streptophyta; class Magnoliopsida; order Malpighiales; family Euphorbiaceae; genus Euphorbia; species Euphorbia tirucalli. Next base: position 61,191,728 of record CM077632.1, read on the forward strand.
TGCTAATTATATAAATATAAAATAAAATCGAATTTGAATTAATAATATTAAAATAAAAAAAAATTAGGTATTAAATGTTATGAAAAAATTAATTTATAGTTTTAATAAAAGACAGAGGAATTGGAAGGATGTGTTTTGCCGTCAGCACATGTAAGAAACTTAATTGCGAGTAGCAGTCAAATGTCAACATTGACGTGAATGATCACTTCTTAAAGTATTTGACCAGATGGATAAGGCAGCCATGTGAATGTATTCAAACAAGTGGTGCGCTGCAACTGGCAACCACTTTCCACTTTCACCATTTCCAATATCATCAAACTATATAAAAACTGATACAATATTCATAGAATCAGAAATCCAAAAAAGAACGAAAATGGAGAAGAAAATAGCTTCCTTGTTTATAATTTTTATGGTTTTTGCTTCAATTGACATCGTAGAGCCTGCTGCTGGCGATTGCTACGACGGTTGCATCACTGCTTGCGTCCAACCTAACAGTATGATGCTTTTTACTTTTTCTTTTGAACAAAAAAACTAAACAAATTATCAATTGAATTGTTTTTAATTAATATAATTACGTTTTGAATTTGTACAGCAAGGCTTATGCAAAGGTGTGAGCTCAAATGTGGTATTAGATGCGATATGGGTAATTAATTCTCTCTACAATGTTTGATCTCTTCTACTCGTCTGCTGGGTTCTACTTTCTTTCATTTCCCATTTCTGGATTCTTTGCTTGACTCTGCATGTTTGTTTTCGCAGGTACTCAAACTCAAGCACAAAATTCTCTAGGTTGAAGTAACTTTTTATGTCATAGGAAGGAAAAACTGGACTCATCTCACTATTATGTTACATATCCATTTATGAAATAAAGACCAACTCTGTATTTTTCATTTGTCATTCAATAAAATTTTTACTTTTCCTTTGTCTATCTGTTTGTGTACTATTTTGCATTTTCCTCTCTTCTTTTGCTTACTGCAGTTGCAATAATATAATTCTGAAAATTATTTTAGTAAAAGAAGGAACTTAACCCAATCTTAATCTCATTTGTGCGTAAGCTATCAATGGTAAATTGGTAATCGTATGATGCATCTGGCTTTCAAAATGTGGAAATATATAGCTAATAAACCTGAACAAAAAATCCTGCTAACACATTTACATATTGAAGATGGGAAAATTCTGCTCAGAGATCTAATATTCAGTTCAGTATGTCAATCAGCTCTTGAAAGTTCCCATTTGACAAGAAAAGATAAAAACCCAACGATCTGTAAGTCAGTAGTAAAATACCGGTTCTTATTCTAGGTAAAAGTGCAGTTCCTTGCCCAGTGCCCTGGCTTATTGCATTTGTAGCAAGTGCCAGAGAATGCAGTTCTTCCTCCAAAATCAGCAGCGGAAGCAGAACTGGATAATGAAGCGCTAGGGCAATCTTTTGCCCAGTGCCCAGGCTTATTGCATTTGTAACAAGTGCCAGCAGATGCAGTCCTTCCAAAATCAGCAGAAGTAGAATTGGATAATGAAGCACTAGGGCAATCATTTGCCCAGTGCCCACGGTTATTGCATTTGTAACAAGTGCCAGAGGCTGCAATCCTTCCTCCGAAATCAGCAGGGGAAGTAGAGTTGGGTAATGAAGCACTAGGGCAATCTTTTGACCAGTGTCCTTCATTGCCGCATTGGAAACAAGATGATCCAGTTTTAGCAACGTAGGTTTTATTGGTTAAGTCAACTGTACTGTTGGACACCTTGATGACATTTGCTGCAACAGCATTATCGTTGCACCACTTGAAGTAGCCACACGAGCTTCCCTGAGTAGCATGGAGGGAAAACAATATGCCAGTCAAATTATGTTACTTCTACCATGCACCAACAACACAGTCATAATATGTAAATAGGTGATGTCTTGAATTGGCTTTTTGTCACATCATATGGGCATTTTCTCTGATAATTACATTTAAGTAAAGGTTTTGCTTAGTAACTGCTGTGAAATTATAGAAGCATAGAGTCCATTCTTATAATGAGAAAAACAAAGTTACAGCAGAGTATTTAATCAATAAATCTTATGCATGTAGAGCACAAGACAAGTTTCAACACTTTGGAAATTGAGAAACATTTTACTTTCAAACATCCCTTCTGTTTGTTCTTCATTCTTATATGTTTCCAGATAAGTTTTTGGTTTCAACAGACCAATTTGCTATATGAGAACCAAGCCTTCAGTCACTTTTGCTCAGAAATGGAGATTCAGAAAGATGGGCAAGAGTAAGCTGCTGTTTCTGATGCTGCAGAGTTTCAATTCTATCTCTTCCTTGAAGACCATGTCAAGGTCTATTGAGAAACACATCAGTCCATGCCTCTTATACAATATTATAAAAACTAAAACATTCTGAAATCAACCATGTATGTGGAAGAAATAACTCTTCCATGTCATGACATATAATGCTATTTCGTTGTCATAATTGATGACTACGTATAGGCATGCTTTTAGTTTTACTTTTCAATCAGCAATAAGATGTTTGCTATCTTATCATTCTGTTGTGAATTTAACAAAAAGAAACTATTGAAAATGGAGAAAAGGATCAAACATAAGATTATGACATGTAATGAATGACTTCCAAGAAGAACGATACACCATTGTACTTCAAATAAAAATCTAGATACATCTGGCAGATGTTGATCAATAAAGCACAAATGCAGAAGATTTCTGTGTCGAGTACATCAACCAGCTACAACCACAATTATATCATGAATTGCAGTCCCCAAGTCACCCAAATGACTGAAACAAACTAATAACTTAATTTTATAGAAATAATGGTTTCACTTCTTCATAACTGATCTTAATAAAAGAAGCAATATCTTGTGATAAGGAAAAGAAAGTGAGAACAAAGTACTTAATCAATAAACCTATGCATATATTTCGGTGCCATAATTGGATTAGTATGTATTGGCATGCTTTACTCTTACTTTCCAAGCTATAATGAGTTATTGTCTGCAATCTTATTATCTCCTAAGAATTTAAACAGAAACTAATTGAAAAGGAGCATATCCAACATAAGAATACGAACTAGTGATTGACTTCAAAGACGAACCAACATCATTGTTCTTCAAAAGAAATTTACAGATACCTCTAGTAGAAATCAAATTTTTAAAGATTTCAATCAATAAAGCACTAATGCAGCTAAATTTTGCTTCAAGCACAACAACTAGCTAGAGATGATAATGAAATCAGGAATTTCAGCCCCTATGTCACACAATGATAACAATAGTAATAATAACAGAAGATAATTTAACAACCTGGTCTAATGGACATTTATAGAATTGCTGACCAATGTTTTTCCCAGTTTTTGCAGTGAGAACTAAGCAAGATCCAGCTCCGCAAGGACACGGAAGAGCAGGAAACGCACAATTGGATGCATTGTCACACCACTCGAAGAAACCACAACCTCCATTTTCCTACGGAAACAAAAAACACAAAATTTTCATTGCAGTAAAGCATCCCTAATAAATATGAAGCATATACGATATATAAACCTGTCGAACAGGACATTTGTAGAACTTGCGGCCTTGATTCCTTTCAGTATTAGCAGTAAAAACAACACAGGTACCCGAGCCGCAAGGACAAGTCTTATCGGGAATGAACGGATCAGATACACTAAAATCGGCAACACCGCCATTAGGAGGCTTGGCTGTGGGTTTGGTTAAATTGGTGGTATTTAGGAGAGGGTTTTGTTGTTGCCAGATAAGACTTTTGGTTCCTCTAAGAGCAGCCATGTAAGCTCCCTCCTTCTCCTCAATTTTAACCGCCTTGGCGGTGTAGGCGTCAGGGGAATGGATATCACGGCGGCGCTTGTTGGAGTGGAAATCGGACAGGGCGATGGCTTCAGCTTCAGCCTCAGCCACCTGAGAGAGAAAATCATCGTCGTCCTCCTCGATTTCGATCTTGCATTGCATCGTTTTCATTATCAAATTTCTTTTCTTTTTTCTTAATGTTAATTGGATTTTGGCATAATCTTTTCGCCTTTTATTTCAACCCCATCTTTTCCCGCCCAAAATTTTGTATCGTGAGTTGTGGGAAATTATGTTTGAATTATTCCTTCCTACAAAAACCTCCTATATTCCTACCGAGTCGGCACCAAAAGATATCTTGTTTCCTTCGCAACTTTCGCCATTGCATTCCATCCCAAAAAAGCATCACTTGGGTCTATAAATACATTTTAGTAAGGAGATTTTACAAAAAATACATATTTTTTTTTACACCTTATAATATTTTTATATACAATGAAAAAGTTTACATAAAAACATTAAAAACATTCTAAAATTTCAAAAATTCCTAAAACAAAGCATTTCTTTTTTACGTGATTCTTCCCCAATAAATAACAAAGCAAAAAATTATAATCTACAAAATACCTTATATAGTTTGTTCACTTTTCTCTCTCTTTTTTTATAATTTTAATCTAATTTCGTATTTATCTCACAATCCGTTTATTTTTTTGTTTGTGACTTTAAGAAGTTTTTTCCTTTTTTTTTTATTCGGAACAAGATCCATATGTATATATTTTTTCCGATATTTTTTTTACCTTCAGTTTTTATATAAATAGTATATAAACAATGTATAAAAATAGTATATAGCAGAAGAAAAATTTATAAACGACATATGTGACAATGAAAACATATATAACAACAATAAGAAACTGTTATAAGGTATAACTAAGGTATAATCACTGTAATAGTATATCTTAGGGTATAATTAAGGTATAACCGAGGTATAATGACTATAATAGTGTATCTTAAGGTATAACTAAGGTATAATCACTATAATAGTGTATCTTACGGTACAACTAAGGTATAATCAATGTAATAGTGTATCTTAATGTATAACTAAGGTATAATCACTGTAATAGTATATCTTAGGATATAATTAAGATATAACTAAGGTATAATCACTGTAATAGTGTATCTTAAGGTATAATCAAGGTAAAACTAAGGTATAATCATTGTAACATTGTATCTTAAGGTATAACTAAGGTATAATTAAGGTGTAACTAAGGTATAATCATTGTAACAATGTATCTTAAGGTATAATTAAGATATAATTAAGGCATAACTAAGGTCTAATCATTGTAACAGTGTATCTTAAGGTATAACTAAGGTATAATCATTGTTATACCTTAGTTATACCTTTGATACTTATATTATACCTTTTGATACGTTGATTATACCATAGGTATACCTTCTGATACACTGATTATATCTTAGTTATACATTCTGATACATTAATTGTACCTTATTTGTATATTGTTTAAGCATTATAGTGTATAAGTCATATATAATAGTGTATATGCAGTGTATAAGCAGTGTATTTATAACTTTTATAAATATTGTGCGTTAGTTATATATTGTGATACAATAATTATACTTTAGTTATACATTATTTATACCTTTGTGAAACTGTTAGACCTTGTTTATACATTATTTGTACCTTATTTTATACATTGTTTAACCATTATAGTGTATAACCAATGTATAAAACAGTGTATAAGAAGTGTATAACCAGTGTATAACAATGTATAAGAAGTGTGTAAACAGTGTATAACAATGTATAAGCAGTGTGTAAGTAGTATATAACAATGTATAAGTAGTATGTAAAGAGTGTATAACAGTATATAATAAGTGTATAACAATGTATAAGTAATGTACAAAGAGTGTATAACAATGTATAATAAGTTTTTAAACATATAACATTGTATAAGAAGTGTATGACAATGTATAACAATGTATAAGAAGTGTATAAACAATGTATAACAGTGTATAAGAAGTGTATAAACAATGTATAAGAAATATATAAACAGTGTATAACAATGTATAAGTGTATAACAATGTATAAGCAGTATATAAACAGTGTATAACAAGTATATAAACAGTGTATAACAATGTATAAGAAGTGAATAACAAGTTTATAAACATATAACATTGTAGAAGAAGTGTACAACAATGTATAACAGTGTATAAGTAATGTATAAACAATGTATAACAGTGTATAAGAAGTGTATAAATAGTGTATAAACAGTATATAACAATGTATAAGTGTATAACAGTGTATAAGAGGTGTATAACAATGTATAAGAAGTGTATAAACAGTGTATAACAATGTATAAGAAGTGTATAACAATGTATAATAAGTGTGTAAATAGTGTTCATGTTTATAAGTGTATAAACAATGTATAATTAAATTTGAAAAAAATATTAAAAAAAGGGCTCTGTAAGCTATTCATATTTCAGAGGTACCAATTCCTGATCAAATTCAACAAAATGCAATCCCAACGTATAGTTCAAAAAGATGCAGTCTCAATAATAAAATGCAGTCCCAAAGTGCAGTTCAAAAAGATGCAGTCCCAAAGTGCAGTTCAAAAAGATGCAGTCCTAATAATAAAATGTAGTCCTAAAATGCAGTCCTAAAGTGTAGATACAATCCCAAAATTGCACTCCTAAAATGTAGTCCCAAAGTGTAGTCTCAAAAATAAAGTGCAGTCCCAAAAGTGCAGTCTCAAAAATAAAATACAATTCCAAAGTGCAGTCTCAAATAAAATGCAGTCCTAAAAGTGCAGTCCCAAAGTGCAGTCTCAAAAATAAAATGCAGTCCTAAAAGTGCAGTCCTAAAATACAGTCTCAAAGTGCAGTCTCAATAATAAAATGCAATCTCAAAATATACAGTCTCAATAATAAAATGCAGTCCCAAAATGCAATCTCAAAGTGCAATTCCAAAATGCAGTCTAAAAAGATGTAGCTCAATAATTCAGTCCCAAAGTACAGTCTCAATAATAGAATGCAGTCCAAAAAGATGCAGTCCCAAAGTGCAGTTTCAAAATGCAATCCCGTTAATAAAATAAAATGCAGTCCAAAAAGATGCAGTCCCAGTAATAAAATAAAATGTAGTCCCAAAGTGCAGTCCTAAAATACAGTTCTAAAAGGTATAATTAGTGTATCAGAAGGTATAACTAAGGTATAATCAGTGTATCGGTGTATCAAAAGGTATAATCAAAATATCAAATGGTATAATCAATGTATAAACAAGGCTACCAGTTTTACAAAAGTATAAACAATGTATAACTACGGTATAATTAGTGCATCACAAGGTATAATTAAGATATAATATTTATAAATGGTATAAATACACTGTTATACACTACGTATACATTACAATGCTTAAACAATTTATAAATAAGGTATAATCAGTGTATCAGAAAGTATAACTAAGATATAATTAGTGTATCAATGTATCAGTAAGTATTGTTGGGATTCATTATTGGAAAAATAACGTGGCGCAGCGGAAAATACACCGTTTAAAATTTCCTAAAATCCACTTATTGTGTCCAATTACCATTGATTAGAATAAAAACAATTTAAATCAACAGAGATTAACTCACCGGATTCGTCTCCTCTAGAGACTGCTGCAGAATCGTTTCTTGAAACTGCGATATTCAAAGTCCGGTGCACGACCAACTATTGAGCGGGAACAGGTGCTAGCCGAAGACGCGAAGGAATGGAGAATTAATGCTGGGATTTTCGGCTAATTGGGGCTGCTCTTGGTGGCTGAAATTTCCAGCAATAATTAGGGTTGAATAATGTTTTTCTTCCTTAAGTGTGCCCTTATATAGACACCTTGTCTAATTGGATTTTAATTAGGTTAATTAAATCCAAGCCCACTAGGATTATAATTACATAAATAAACTTTAATTAAAAAGCATATACTATGTAATTTAATTCCATTTGGCTAAATTTAATTACCCCTAAATAAAATTAAATCACACTTAAGTAAATACAATACATGTATTTAGTTTTCCTACTTAGGAAAATTAAAAATTATTTAATTAATTGTTTATTTTATATAATTCAATTAATTAATAAATTAATTAATTATATTATGTAAACTTATTAATTAAATTAAATTCAACCCAATGTTAATTAATTACCTTGACACCGAATGTCAACTAATTAATTAACGCATTCCTTCCAATGTACATTACATGTATAATATCTATAAGTTCAGGCTCAGTTGATCTATGTGCACGATCCTATGGGTCTGTCTTTATGTTGGCAGTAGACCCAAGGCCCACAGACTGTAAGTGGGTTCTAGCAAACCATTACAGCCCCCAATTAAGACAGAGATCAGCAATCTTTAGAAGATACTCACCCGATAGTAATCTCATAGTGTCCTTTGCCTAACGATATCGATATGAATAAAACAAGAGGCATGGTGTCCGTCACCCTCTTCTGTTGTTTATTATATTTCTTAATCTTGAGTTGACTGATTAATCAAAAAAGCAACCAACTTATTTGGGTATGGCCATACACTTATCAGTCCCACTCATCAAGTGGCCAATGATATCATCTCGGTGTTACCCGGTGGCAATTCCATCACTTCATCATCAATATCAACATGTTCACCGGTCCACCCAATCATACCTGTATTTAGCATCCTTTTACAGACCTGTTAGGCGTATGTCAAAGTGAACCGGATTCCATATTGATATTATAATGAAATCTGGTCCGAGGACAAAAGAGACTGTTGTCGCCAAAATATAACACTAGCAAGTGTACTATGTCTTGTTGTAGTATAGGACTGGCGAGTCCAAGTGTCGTATCCACAGGGACTAAAGTAACTAATCTTAAATTATTCAAGTAAATTAATAGATCTGATTTCTTTCAAATAAATGGATGTAATTAATAATAGCTGAAATATAACAACAAAAGAAAAATAAATTATCAGCAGTGTTGAGGTTGCGTGAAACAGATTCAGGTCGTGGGATAATATGATAATAAAGAATGCAGACTTAAGCAAGCAAGGTCAGACACTGTAAGTTAACTTGTCCTTTATATGTTATGAGTAATGTTAGGCATATGGATCTAAGGTTTCTTGTTCTTAACTCACCATGCTTAGATCTCTCCCTCACATGGATTCTATGAAAGTTAATCTACTTAAATCTCTTCCTTATAGATAAAAATTTCATGCCTTAAGTTCTAACAAGCATTTTATTGATAAATAAAAACCCCTAGCATGCATCTAATCTCCTCTCGGTCTCATAGTCTACATGTGTTTATTGATTTTTCTGCAATGCAAATACCCTCTCGGTTTCATTACATATACTTGTTATGAGGTGATCATTCTTAATGTTATTAAGCACACCAATAAACAATCTCCAATAGATATTACTCATAAACATTTAAGGACTACATTACTTACACATGCCTGCCGAGCAGGCTTAAGCCTGCGGGAAAAAGACTACTCACACTGCATTTGAGATTGTTGCTTCATAATTTCAATAAAATATAAAATATAATAAAAGAAAATGTTATTGAAATAAATGAAGAACAAGGGGATGGAACACCATCCAAAGTCTTGACATGTAGAAATGCATGAAAAGAAATGCAAAAATGATCCCAACCAAAAAACGTCTCCAGTCATGCCCAAACACATGGCTTAAATAGAAAAAGAAAATATTAAACAAATGGTCCACTTGCAAGGTAGTGAGCTGGCAGCTTCCACTTGTAGGGTAGTGAGCTGGCAGCTTCCACTTGCAGCCAAAAATAAAGATCACGTCCATTCTTTGAGTAAAACAAAATAATTAAATGGCCATCAAGTTTTTTTCTTAGCATCTTCTCTTCTCCCTATGCATGGATGAATGGGCTGCACGTTCATCTTTTCTTGTCCAATTTAAGTAGTTTTCAGCCTGCTTGTTCACCTTGCTGCTGCATTTTCCATAATTACTTCCAGCAACCTGAAATTGTCCCAATTCAGCTAATTCTCTCTTCTTTTAATTCAATTTATATTCAATTTATACCCAATAAACTAGGTATAATCTCCACTTATCAGAGACCTACTCAAGAAAGACCTATGACGCGACAACCATGTGACTTTCTTGTGCGGATCGATCCAGTCCCATGTCAACGACATGTACCTATATTTATGACTGACTATACAAGTACTATGGCTAGTTAAGAACTACTATACAGTCATCGGATATACAAGTCTGTGATTCTATTCGTTCCTATGATTAGAACAGACCTGGGATAGATTTTATGATTATCAATCAATGGATACTCTACTCATATTATAGCACAAGATATAAATGAAATAGATTAATTGCCTTTATTAATGTGACACAAATAATGTATTCATATATGACTCTTAATGTATAATACAAAATATAAGAATCCAATGCCCTAAGAACTAGGGCACACCAACAAGTATAACTAAGGTATAATCAATGTACCAGAAGGTCTAACTATGGCATAAGTAATATATTCAAAGCTACAATAAGTATATTTTAAAGTATAACTCAGGAATAACAATGGTATAATTAGTGTATTAGTGTCTCAGATGGTACAACTAAGGTATAAATAAAGTATAATTAACGTATAATCTATGAACTTAAGCTATAAACAAGGTCTAATGTATACTTAATCTAAATAACTGTATCAAACTATAAAAACAAAAAGTATATAACAATATTATGCAAAATTCATACAAAATCACAATAGAAAACACATCATTACCAAATAGAATATAATTAGAGTATCAGTAAGGTATAAACAAGGGATAATAAGTAAATTAGAATATATAATAAAAGAATCAGAATGTATAATATATGAAAAAGTGTATCAGTAAGTATAACTAAGATACAATCATTATATCAGAAGCTATAACTAAGGTATAACTATAACAATTGTACAAAAGGTATAACTCATGAATAACAAGAGTAAAAAGAAACAGAATTCTAACAATCTTTCACCATTTTTGTATCAAAAACAAAAAGAAACTCACAATCTAAATTGCATGCAATAAAAAATGAAAAAATGGTTGCAGAAACTGAACAAATACGAACATAAAAACAAAAAATAGAGATCGAAAACGCCTGATCATCTTTCAAATGCAAAATAGAATACAATCAGAGTATCAGTAAGGTATAAACAAGGGATAATCAGTAAATTAGAATGTATAATAAGAGAATCAGAATGTATAATCAGTGAAAAAGTGTATCAGTAATTATAACTAAGATATAAACACTATATCAGAAGTTATAACTAACGTATAACTATAACAATTGTACAAAAGGTATAACTCAGGAATAACAAGAGTAAAAAGAAACAGAATTCTAACAATCTTTCACCATTTTTGTATCGAAAACAAAAAGAAACTCACAATCTAAATTGCATGCAACAAAAAATGAAAAAATGGATGCAGAAACTGAATAAATACGAACATAAAAATGATAAATGGACATCGAAAACACCTGATGATCTTTCAAATGCAAAAACTGAAGAGGAAGAATAAAGTTTCATCAATAACACCAGCAAAACCACGATCAACGATGAAGAACGTGAAAAAGAGAATATGAAAAGGCAGAAAAGAAATTAAAAAACGTAAAAAAGAAAGAACTCAAGCGGCAACGTAGAAAAGAATTGTATTTTAAAAAAAGGTAAAAGATTAAATAATAAAAGGTAAGCCACCAAAATAAACCCTGAAACAGGGGTAGTTTTGACAATTTCCCTTTTATTAACCATATTTTGGGCCAATAAATACAAACATAAATTAGAGCATCTCCAAACTTTTTTTGTTTTAGAAATAAATAGTTTTAGTAACCAAAAAGGGTTTTATGAAAATATGGGTTTTGCATATGTAGACCAACCGGCTAATTCTCTAAGATAATTGGCTCTTCTTCCTTTTTGTTTTCTAAAATCAAACGCGAAATGTTTTTTCAATTTTTTATTCATCAAATCCTTGTACCGATTGATTGCAACAGTTTTTTCTAAGTAACTTTTTTTTTTCTATATAAATTACACTATTTCATTAAATTTTTACACATATATATTCCAATTATCTATAAATTTACTCTAATCTCTCAAAATTTGGTTAATTCTTTTATTATTTATCCTTTTTGCTTTAATAATTTTTTTGAAAATGATGTCATATCTAAGAAATTCACAAAATTCTCCTGAAACTTCAAATTCTCAAAATTTCTCAAATATTAGGAATTCTCAATTCTCACAATCATTTCCATTAAATTTTCAATATCCATTATTTCCTTCAAATCCTCAGTGTTCTCATTCATTTCCCAAGTATTTTCAAAATTATCCTCACAATACTTCATAATTCAAATATCAAACCACAAAATATATAGGAATGTTTACAATTTACAATCAATCTATATAAATATAAAAGTTAAACTCAAAAAGTTTCATAATAGAGTGCCATATCAGCAAAAGGTGAGGCATAAAAAAAGCTAAAATTAGCCATTTAATTTATAATTTGTTAATTTTGTTCAATCAAAGAATTAAAACATCAAAGAACTAAAATAATAATAAAGAAAATAGTATGAGTTACAAACAATTAATACATTAATAAAGAAATCATGAGTTACAAAGAAGATGAAGAGACGTAGAATTTCAAAAGGCTCAAATCACAACCATATAAATGCAACATAGAGCAAGAATGTAGTAATGGTAGTGATGAGCATGACATCGTATTGTAGAAGTGAGAATATATATTTTCACTAGTAGATGAGGAGTAATTGCTAAGATTTTTGTTAGTTTTTCCACCATTTTCTTTCAATAATCGATTAAGTAGTAGAGAATATTTGTTTTCACCATTCTATAAATGAAGAACTATTTAGTCTGGGTTTTGATTCAAAAGTCTTATGGACCAAACAATTTAAAGGTATTTGTATTTATGTGAAATATATTTTATTTATGAATGCATCATCTATGATGCATTTTGTTTTATTCAAATTATTATAGTATAAATGTTTAAATTTGCAAATTAAGTAGCTTTTTTTAATCCAGGAAAAGGTATTTCACTTTCAAATATTAAATTCAAATGGCTATAGAAAAGGATTGGCAAGAAAGGGTTTAGTTTGAAAAAAGATGCACCTTCTCAAAGAAGCAGAATCAAAGATTGTTGATTTACAAATTGCAATCATGTTTTCTTTGTATAAGACGAAAGAAATTTTCTTTAGAATGATTTTATTTTTCCTTTTTGCTTATTTTCTCATATATGAGAAACCTTGGAGATGAATAAAGTATTTCATAATGATATAATTATTTATAATACTTGAATATTAATGATATTGTAATTGTTTTTCAAGATCAGTATTTAACAACTTATAAGGTTTATTTTAATATGTAGTGTACTGAACTCTTTATTTTTCTTTTGTTAAGTACTATTAATTATTAAAAAAAGTTTCTTTTTTATCAATAAATAATGAAGAAAGTTAAACTGTTAGCTTTGTGAAAAATTATACAATATAATAAACTTTTTTAAAATATAGTACATATGCAGTAGTTCAATATTTGATTTATAGTTATAACGAACTTATTAGAAAATTTTCTTTGAAGGAAATATATAATTAAATTGAGAAAAACATTGATGTTTTATCTTTTATTTTTTGCTTTAAAATTAACATGTTTTTTATGAATTTTTTTTATTCTATAATAATATAAAAATTTTATTTTGTAAAATATTAAAATATTTAAAATATTATTTATAAGTAGGGTTTTACCTGTGCAACGCACAGGCATAGGCTTAGTTTAAACAAAAAACCATGTCTCAAAGTCCAAATTTGTATGAAACAATGAGCTTACAAATAGTGTTAGATGAGTTTAATAATGATTCTTATAGGCAAGTCATTGAAATTGTAGAAGAGCATGAACAACACTCCAACATATCAAGGAGATGTACCAAACAAAGAATTCATATTGAGAGGAATCGCGAAGTTGGACATCGATGGTTGGTTAATGATTACTTTTGTGAACAACCAGTGTATACAAATTATCATTTTCGTAAAAGGTATAAAATGAGAAAACATGTGTTTCTTCGATTAGTGAAAGCTCTTGAAAACCAATCTAATTACTTCAAGTTGAAGGTTGATACGAGAAGAGATGGACTTTCTCTCTTTCAAATATGCACTGCCACCGCGTGGATGCTAGTTAATGGATCGTCAGCCGATTCTTTAGATGAAAATTTACGGATTGCTAAAAGCACTACTATCGAGCACTACTTTCGAGTGCTTTGAAAGATTTTCCAGGTGTAACAATGAAATATTTAGGGATAAATATTTGAGAAGGCCTAATGCAGATGACTTCAATCGCTTGCTTATGCTTGGTTGTCTTGATTGCATTAATTGGAAATGGAAAAACTATCCAATTGCTTGGAAGGGCTAATTCACACGAGGTGTTTACGGCACGCCGAGTATTATGCTTTAAGTGGTTACATCATATGACCTTTCAATTTGACATGCATTTTTTGGTGTTCTAGGGTCAAATAATGATATCAACATGCTCATTCAATCTCCAATATTTACCAATTCTTACAAGGGCGAGCTTCACAATTTGAATTCACCGTAAACAACACTACATATAACAAGGGGTATTACTTGATAGATAGTAAGTACCCGGAATGGGTGACATTTTTTAAATCCATTCTATTGCCATTCAGGGAAAAATGAGAATGATTTGCAAAACATCCAGAAGTAGCATGAAAGGATGTAGAACGAGCATTTGAAGTTCTCAAGTCTCGTTTCACCATTGTACAAAGGCCTACATGTTCTTGGCAAAGAAATGTCCTAAAATACATAATGTATGCGTCCATAATATTGCATAATATGATAGTAGAGGATGAACGAGATTTTCACGACATCAACTATGACTATGAATCTCTCGACAATGACATACCAATAATTGAAATTCATAATGGCCTGATTCTTAAATTTGCTACAATTTGATGGATGCACAATCACTTACAAGCTGATCTGGTAGAACATATTTGGTAGCTTTTTGGATAGCACCACAATTTAAATTAATTTATATTTTAAAAATTATGTTTTTTTTATGAGCAATTTTTAAAATCATGTAATTTTAATATGTTGTTGTTTTGTGATTTGATTATATTCAATGTGGCAGTTATTATTATTATTATTATTATTTGCATAAAATTACTTCTTACAAATAAATTAATCTTTTAAGAATAATTAATAGGTAAAATAAAAATGAATATAAAAATATAAAGTGATGATGAGGTGGCGCGATTTAAAAACTGTTTTTGGAAGTTTTATTGTCGAAGATAAAAGTGCGAAGATAAAAATGCTTTTAAGTATAATTGGTGAAAAATATATTAAAATAATATAAATAATACTTTCGGGTTTATTACCCTTGAAAATGCCCTTAACATTAGGGAAATTATCGAAAATACCCTTTTTTAAGTATTTATTCATCCCATACCTTTTTATATTTTCATAAATACGCTTTTATTATTATCCTTATTTCTGTTTTACGTTTACTTTATACATTTCTCTTTTTTACGTTTTCTTCCCCATTCTTTGTCTACTCAGCCAACCTCAGTAAAATGGCCACACCACCGCCGGGAGCAAACTTCGAGGGCAATCCTCCGGTGCCGCCGCAACCTCCCGGTACAGAGGGATATGTTTCAGAGACCAATTGTGGGAGTAAGTTTGGAGGAGGCAGAAATTGCAGAGTTGCTGAGAGTAAGTGTGGAGACTGCAAAAGAGGAGAGGGTTTATGGGTATTTGCAGAAATTGAGGAAGACAGTGAGGTGTGTGAGAGAGGAAACTGCAAAGGTGATTGAAGATTGGTTTAAGGGATTTGAGGTTAAAGGGCCGCAATCGGAAATTGTTTTGGTGAAGGAGGCGGTTGTGACGATGCACACCATTTGTTTGTTGAAAATCCTCAACGGGATGTAATTTCATGGAACATTGTTTTTGCAGTGCAGATTGTGGCATCCATATCAAGGTAATCCTTTTGGTTTAATGCTATTAAATGCTGCAATTAGTTTAAAGGGACAAGGACCAATATTATTTACTAGTGGATGACAGAATTAATAAATGGTGTAAATTTGATAAGGTTACAGATAAAAACAAGTTTGAAGGAAATAACTGAAGAGGATTTTGGCCAACTGTGTAGTGAAGCAGATTGAGTTTATTGTCATAATAAGTGGCTGCATGCAGAGAATGGAGAGAAACAGATGGACTGAATGAAACGGATTTTAGAAAAAAAAAATATGATTGCAGTGTTGAGTGGTGCGAGTAGTTTGTGTACAACATTATCTGCAAATTGCCACTTTCAAACCAGAAAAGTTTTGGGTGCTGCAACCACACATATTAATTGGTGGCTTTGAGCTTCAGCTGGAATGGGAACGTCACAGATTATTTGACTTGGATGTGAGGTTTCTTTTTTCTTGAATTAGACTATTGTCTAATTGTTTTTTGCAATCTATAAATAAAGGAGTTGCGTTTTTTGCAATCTATAATTTATACATTGTTTATACATTATACACTGTTTATACATTATTTATACACTGTTTATATAATTTTTATACACTGTTATACATTGCTTATACTTTGTTTATACATTGTTTATACTCTCTTATACACTGTTTATACACTTCTTATACACTGTTTATACACTTGTTATACATTATTTATACACTTCTTATACACTGTTTTATACTATTATACACTGTTTATACATTGTTTATACATTATTTATACATTGTTTATACATTATACACTATTTATACATTGTTTATACACTTCTTATACACTGTTTTATACTATTATACACTGTTTATACATTGTTTATACATTATTTATACATTATACACTGTTTATACATTGTTTATACATTATTTATACACTGTTTATACAATTTTTATACACTGTTATACATTGCTTATACATTGTTTATACACTGTTTATACTTTGCTTATACATTGTTTATACATTGTTTGTATACTGTTATACTTTGTTTATACATTGTTTATACTCTTCTTGTACACTGTTTATACACTTCTTATACACTGTTTATAGACTTGTTATACATTATTATACACTTCTTTTTTATACATTGTTTATACACTCTTTATACCTTAGTTATACCTTAATTATACCTTAGTTATACATTAATTATACATTATTTATGCATTGTTTTTACACTACTTATACATTGTTATACATTATACACTTCTTATACAATGTTATATATGTATACACTTATTATACATTGTTATACACTCTTTATACACTGTTTATACATTGTTTATACACTGTTATACACTGTTTATACATTGTTTATACATTATTTATACACTGTTATATATTGTTTATACATTGTTATACATTATTATACACTTCTTATATATTATTATACATTATTTATACATTGTTTATACACTTTATACATTGTTTATACACTGTTTATACAATCTTTATACCTTAGTTATACCTTAATTATACCTTAAGATACATTATTATAGTGATTATACCTTAGTTATTCCTTATTTATACCCTAAGATACATTATTATATTGATTATACCTTAATTATACCTTAGTTATACTTAAGATACACTATTACAGTGATTATACATTAGTTATACCTTAGTTATACCTTAGTTATACACTATTACATTGATTATACATTAGTAATACCTTAATTATACATTAAGATACACTATTACAGTGTTTATACCTTAGTTATACTTTAATTATACATTAGTTATACATTAAGATACACTATTGCAGTGATTATACTTTATTTATACCTTAATTATACCTTAGTTATACCTTAATATACAAAGGTATAATTAGTTATACCTTAGTGGAAAAATTATGTCGGGAAAAGTATATACATATGGACTTTGTTTCGAAGATAAAAAAAAAATAAAAAAAACTTTCTAAAGTCGCATGACAAAAAAATAAACAGATTGAGAGATAAATGCAAAATTAGATTAAAAATTATAAAAAAAAGGAGAGAGAAACATGGACAAATTGGAGAAGGTATTTTGGAGATTATAATTTTTTGCTCTTATTGTTTTTTAGACAAGAATCACGTAAAAGAGAAATAAATTTTTTAGGTATTTTTGAAATTTTGAAAAGTTTTTTATGTATTTATGCAAACTTTTGATTTGTATGTAAAAAAGTTATATGGTGCCAAAATGTAAGTATTTATGTAAAATTCCCTTAACATTAACTAACTATCAAGTACAACAAAAAAGCCTATAAATAAAAAGAATAAGCCATGAAGAAGGAATGTATCAAAAAAGGTTATTTAAGATTCAAGTATTTTTCTGAAGGAAAATAGGGAACTTACCAATCATTATTTTTGCTTTTCTCTTTGGATCATAGGATGTCATTATCTTTCTCGTGTTTCTTTATTTCTTTGGCACATGTATTTAGGCTAAGTTTATTATTTATGCAAGTATGAATTGATTTTATCAATTCTGTAAAAAAAAAAAAAAAAAAGATTTTATCAATAGATATCTTATTTGAATGCATAGATGATGTAAGTTTAATTTGTTATACATATATAATATGCTAATCAACTTATTCACAATAAAAATTGGAGTATTTTGGTGGAAAAATAATTAAATTTACTATCACTTAGAGACAAAGGTTTTACTTTGAATGGTTAAAATTTAGGCTAAATACATACGCGGTCCCTTTAACTTTTATTTTTGAGCGACTTGGCCCCCTCAACTATTTTAGCGATCTATCTAACCCCTTATCTAAAGGTCAAATACATAGATAGCCCCTTCAACTTTTATTTTTGAGCGACTTGGCCCCCTTAACTATTTTAGCGACCTATCTAACCCCTCATCTATTTTAAAGTAGTATTTTTAAACCTTTGAGTGAATATAACCAGACACAATAGAGTACCATCCATTACACGCGTCTGATACTAAAGACTTGTAGGACACACATTGGAAACCATTTTCAAACCATCATCAAACCATCTTCTATTTAATTAATATTACAAACTATTACAAAGTGAAGATTTCCCAGCAAATAATAAAACTCAAGCGGAAGAAATATGATTGCAGAAGAAACAACAAAGAAGAACGAAGAGAGTTTAACCAAAGCGAGGAGAGAGGGAGAAAAAATGCAGATAATTTTTTTATATAATATTTACAAAATATTACACTTGTAAAATTGTAAACTTCATCACAAACATTCTGAGATTTCTCTTATCTCCAGGTCATACAATACATCAGCATTCAAGTATCTAAAAATACCACTTTAAAATAGATGAGGGGTTAGATAAGTCGCTAAAATAGTTGAAGGGGCCAAGCGGCTCAAAAATAAAAGTTGAAGGAGCCACGTATGTATTTAGCTTTTAGATGAGGGGTTAGATAGGTCGCTAAAATAGTTAAGGAGGCCAAGCGGCTCCAAAATAAAAGTTGAAGGGTCCGCCTATATATTTGGCCTAAAATTCAAGTATAAAACTTCATAATTTTTATCGGTCTCCACATGTGCACTCTAGATGAGAATATATACTTGACAATTATATTTGCATTTAGAGATAATAGGTCTTGTTTTCCGATCATTGCATTGCATGTGAATATATATTTTATTGAATTTTTACTTAATCAATTTTATAATTATAATTCTAATAATTTGTTTAATTATATTGTTAGTAACCAATTAAAAGTAGATCATAAGTTTATTAATTAGAAATTTAGTATAAACAATTTATTCAAATCTGTCATTGTCAATTCATCTTAGTACTATAATTAATATAACACAATTATAAATATATTGAGTTCCATTGTTCGACGTACTACTCTATGTAGGGGTGTACAAAATCAATCCAACCCAACCTAATGAATTCAACCAATCCAATCCAATCCAACCTAACCCATATATTCTTTATCTTAATGGTTATTTATTGGGTTGGGTTGGGTTGAGTTGGATGAAATGGAAAAAGTAATTGGGTTGGGTTGGATTAGGTTGGGTTGGGTTGGATTCAAATTAACCGTCACATGCAAAATTCAATTTTCTCCTTTTGAAAATCTTTACTTCTTTGTACTATTTTTTATCAATATTCAATTTTATCCCTTTGAAAATTTTCACTTTTCAATTTCATGTTCATAAATTGAATCCATAATCTGTGAATAAATTACAACTTGCATGCTCTAAAACTTAACTCATGTTAATTATTAGTTAAATTCTTTGTTACATTATTTCTTTTACACTTATAATCTTTTATTTTTCTTAATTAAAAAAGCTGAAAAATCTTCACTTCTTTTTTACATTATTGTGTCATATACTATTCTATTCAATTACTATATATATATATATATATATATATATATATATATATATATATATATTGGAGCAATGTAGAAAAAACTGACTAATTTTATTTTTGGAACTTCAAATTTCATGCTTAATTTTTTGGAACTTTGAAACCAAACCAATATAAATTCGGTGTTGTTTTGGTTCGGTTCAATCCAAACCAAAATTTTCAAATTTTCAAATTTAAATAAATTATCATTATTATTATCATTAAATTATTATTAATTATATATAATAATTTTTAAATATTTATAATTAGTTCGGTTTGGTTTGTCAAAAATCAAAACCAAACCAAACAAACTTTGGTTCGGTTCGGTGTTTCTGCTCTGTTCGATTTGGTTTTCGGGTGCGGTTTGGATTTGCTCACCCCTATTTCCATCCAGTAAACTATGTAATTGTATGAATAATATTCAACCCAATCCAACCCAACCCAACCCAATCTTGTGTGAGTATTCATGGGTTGGATAGCTTTTTAACAACCAACCCATGGATTGTTTTAATTATTGGGTTGGATTGGGTTATCACCAAAATGCTATTGGGCCATTCATTGAACAGCTCTAACTCTATGAATTTCAATATCCAAGCATTACATAGCTTTCAGGCTTTTCAATATTCATAGTTTTTTTGATTAAATACAAATATAAGTACATAATTATGATTATTTTTTTTATGTAAATAATAATATAATGGCTAGATATTTTAGGGGATTCTTTTCCCTATTAAAATTGTCTATTGATATTTATTGCACAGATATATAAAAGTACCTAACGTAAAGTATACAATTTTTATGTACTATATTTTTTTTTATTAAGCCACGTGAATTAGAAAAATAAAATTCAATTATTAACTTTTTAGTGGACTGAGATATTCTATTTTATTCATATTTTTTTAGCATTTTAATATATTTTAGTTTATTTTATATTAAGGCATGCGAATCAGGCAATAAGGCCAATTATGACTTGCATTTTGGTTACATATTCTATATCTTCTCCTTTCTTTTAATATGACGCGTAGAGCATGTGGTAGATAGAGCACAACTGGACATTATAGAAAAAAAATTTAATAATTAATAATTACCATAGAAAAAAAATCAATTATTTCCTTTCTTACAACTCTCATTAGACAAAGGATTTGTTCTTTTCTTTATTTTTCTTTTTCTATTTAATGATGAATTTACATTCATCCTTTTTTGACTTAAAATAAAAAGTAAAAATCGTTAGTTAACAACATTATTCAGTGTTAGAAATATAGATTTTATTGTAATCATTTTCAAGCAATCATCACTTAAATAATATATCAAGTGTTTATTAGTTTTCATTGTATTTAATGAAGCTTTTTTTTTTTTTTAATGAAAACAAATCACTTAGTAAAATGCTTATAAGAGTAAAAAGAAAAGTGTCCAAAATAATCAAATTATCAGAAGATAAAACGTAAAGAGCTATCTAGTGCTTGATTTGCAGTAAAAACAAGAACCTGAGATATCTTTACAATATGTCAAAAATAAACCCATTATGGAGAAATCATTCAATTCCGAATTCTTCAGAACTGAAATTATCACTTGAACATCGCCTTCTACAATCACCATTTCTGTCATACACCCCTTTATCAAGATCAATACCTCTCTACATGACAATGCTTTTGCTATAGATGGCTCCATTAGCTACACCTGAATATGATGACATTGCTTTGAAACTACAAATAAGTAATATATATATATATAGTTTTTAATCAATAAATTAAACTAGTTAATTTGAAATCTTAAGTTTGCCATTATTAGGATAATAACTTGAAATGTTAAAAAAGAGAAATTATACACTCGAAAAACCGTATTCTATGGAAAAAAAATGAATGAAAAAAATTTATATATCTTAAAAGTACTTTGACAGTCTTAAATTAATATTTATCAAGTAATTTGATCATCTAGTACCATTTAAATTTATTCTTTTAAGCCTTAACTTTCTAGTGGTAAACACCTAAAAGTCATTTTGTGGTGAGACCGCCTAAAAGTCATCAATTCAATTAATTTATTGTTTTTCTCACAAGAGTATATTTTTTTTTTCTTAAAAGATAGTTTACTTTATATTAATAAAAAAAAGCAGATATCACATGGATCTTAATTATTGAGCATCATTATTATTATATTGAGAGTTGAAAAATACAGCCCTCTCTAACTTTAAAAAAAAAAAATTAAATTTATAGTATAATATACAACAAGATATATAGTTATAATTTGAAAATTGAGATATGCTTTGCCTTATAAAAATGATGGGTTTAATGTAATTTACTTATTCATCTTCCTCCCTCAGTCCCTCCTTACTGATCTTCTTTTGTCTCCTGCTCTGCTCCAAGGTATGCTATTCTTTTTGTTTTGTGTCGCCTCTAGACTACATCTGTCCTATCTTTCTTTTCTCTTAATTCGATTGCTTTGTATCTGTGGATTTACAGTATTCTTTCAAGTGATTGTAATTGATGAGGAGCTAGAATCTCATGTTAAAAAGGTAACTTCTGCTTGTTTATTATTATTATTATGATTATTATTAATTATCTGGATTAGTGTTAATTCCTTTAGATGTTTTCATTTATAATTAATATGTTGATTGTGTTGGTTATGTTGGCTGGATCTTGCAACTTTATGAAGATGCTACTGTCCTATGCATGTTGGATGCAACTTCTTACAATCTACTTTGTTTGCTATAGAAGATTAATACGACAAAAGAGCAATTCGTTATTGGTGTTGAATTTTAAAATAAATTTGGTTTAAAATTAAGTTTAAGTATTAATTTGGTTTTTTAACCTCGCAATTGGAATAAATTATACGTGTGTTAACTGTAAAAAAAAAAAAACTAATTTGACCACATTTATCAAATCCCTTAGTTTTGTTTTGGACCAAAATAATTCTATATGCCAACTTGAGAAATTAAATTGATTTTTGATTCAAAATTAATAACATTTTAAGGTTAATTTATTTAATTTGTTAACTGAACGAGTTAAAGTTAATCTTTATTAAATAACATGTATCAGTGTGAGAAAATTTTATATGTCAATTTATAAAGATATGTTAAGGGCTAATTTGATTTTAGTTGAAATTTGATCAAATTTAACCCTTTAAATTTTATGAATTTTATGAAGAGTATTGAATTTCTTGTAAACTCTATTTCTACTGTTTTTTCTCAATTTCTTTTAGTCATATGCTTATTTGAATTCTGACATGAAATATGCATATTTTTGTGATTATGTATTTACATATATATTAACTTTATTTCATATTTGTAATATGTATTTATTTATGTAATAAAGTTATTCTGCATTTATACAAGCCGGATAATTTAATTAACATTATAGTTTACAAAAAACCAGCTAATTCTAGTGCGCGTCCACTCTAACGCGCCACCACATCCTCGAATCTGCATTGCATCCTATCGGTTCAGCACGCGCCACCGCATGCAAGTGGGTTTTGAATCCCCTCTGTTAATCAATCACATTCATAGCAACTATATTATAAGCTGAAATTGCATGCCTGTCAACCCGTCAGCTCTCCTCTCCGCTTCTCCTACCAACAATTGAACTCAAAGGAGTAAAATAAATAAACACTCAAATATATCTGCCCCTGTCTGCTCCACCAAAGAGGCATCGTATTCGTTCTACAAAAGACCATAGTTGCCATCTTTGTCCTTCCACTTGGAGGAAGAAATGTATGGATTGAAACAAGTGTCTCATTTGAAGCCAGAGATCGCATTACGGCGATCACTAGCGGTGGCCGGAAAGAATGGGTTTTACAGAACAACTCGTGTGCCGTTAACAAGAGTAAATTATGGTGGGTCAATCCGGGCTGTGATAAGCAGTGGTGACAAGGCTGTGGAGGCTGCTAATAAGGAGGTAAATGGAGGGTCGCCGGAGCTGTCTCCTTCCGATGAGCAAGGAGGAGGACAAGGGATTGAAGTCAGAGCTGTTATAACTATAAGGAAGAAAATTAAAGAGAAACTTAATGAGAAAATTGAAGATCAATGGGAGTATTTTGTTAATGGGATTGGTCAAGGAATCTTGATCCAGCTTATTAGTGAAGAGGTTGACCCTGGTTAGTACCTCACTTTTCTTTTTCTTTTTCGTTCTTTTTTTTTTTTTTTTTTTTTTTTTGTTATACTCTTTTAATGTATGAAATGGGTTATGCTTTTTGGATCAAAAATCCCCATAAAGATTGGATTTTTATGTTTTTAAACAGATTCTTTGTCTTTTGAGTTATTTGGGATTATTTGATTATCATGGATCCTATGAAAACATAGGGATTTTGTCTTCATATATGAGTAAATATACAAAAGAAAGAAGTTTTGTCCATTTGTAGATTATTGGAGAACAGATCCTTCTTAGCCCCTTTTTTTTTCTTCTTTTGTTTTGTAAAGGGTAGACAAATAAGATTTATTAAACTCTCTCTGTTTTTCTTGTTGCTATTATAAAGTTTGTTGCTTTTCTTATTTTATTTGCAGTAACCAATTCAGGAAAGAGTATACAGTCTTCTGTTAGGGGTTGGCTGCCAAAGCCATCAAGCCATGCTCATCTTGTTGAATATGCAGCTGATTTTACTGTCCCTTATGACTTTGGCAATCCTGGTGCTGTACGTGTTACTAATCTTCATGCCAAGGAATTTTACTTGGTGGAGATTGTTATTCATGGTTTTGATGGAAGCCCTTTTTTCTTCCATGCAAATACTTGGATCCATTCGCAAAAAGATAATCCTATAAGCAGAATTATCTTCAGAAATCAAGTGAGAGAGAGATAGTTTTATATCCTATTTTCGTATGTAATTTGATAGTGTTGTTTATCTAATACATGTATTGTTTGAACAGGCATACTTACCATCACAAACACCTCCTGGCATTAAAGATATACGTCACGAAGACTTGCTTAGCATTCGCGGTAATGGAAAAGGTGAAAGAAAAGCGCATGATAGAGTCTATGATTATGCTCCTTACAATGATTTGGGAAATCCTGATAAGGATGAAGATCTTGCTAGACCGGTCTTTGGTGGTAATAAGGAATGGCCTTATCCTAGGCGTTGTAGAACTGGGCGGCCTCCGACTAAGAAAGGTAATGTATTGTATAGAATGTCAATTATATTTGTCACATTGCTGTTGTGCTTATTCTAATTGGTAACGATACATTTGGAAATTTTCTAGATCCACTCTCTGAGAGAAGAATTGAGAAGCCACATCCAGTGTATGTACCTAGAGATGAAACTTTCGATGAGATCAAGCAGAACACCTTTTCTGCCGGAAGGTTGAAAGCGTTGCTTCACAATCTGATTCCAAGTATTGCTGCTGCTTTATCAACTTCAGATATTCCGTTCACATGTTTCTCTGATATTGATAAGCTATACAATGACGGGCTTATCTTAAAATTGGAAGACCATAAACCAGTCCGTCCCCTCATTAGCAATATTGTGAAACAGGTTCAAAGTGTTGGTGAAAGGTTGCTGAAATATGAAACTCCAGCTGTTATAAGACGTACGTATGTTTGTCTATCCTCTGTTTATGTGATCTTTTTTCAAAAAGTAGAGTATGGGTTCATATTTTTCAATCCTTACGCGTACTCAAAACACAAAGAATGTGTAATGTTAGTACATTCTTCTTTTGCATAACTTCATAATCTACTTTTCCACCACATTTGTATGTGCAGGGGATAGGTTTGCTTGGATACGTGATAACGAATTTGCACGACAAACTTTAGCTGGTGTCAACCCAGTGAACATTGAGATTTTGAAGGTAATATCTTGAACCGTATGTTGTCCTTGTTGCTTAATGGTTTCCCATATTTCCAGTTTCAGCTTTTGAGTCCTCAAGTAAGGTTATGTTTTACAGGAATTTCCTATTCATAGTAAGCTAGACCCTGCAATCTATGGCCCTCCAGAATCAATACTTACAAAGGAGGTGATAGAGCGAGAGCTCAATGGTATGACGGTGGAACAGGTAAAAGTTTTTCTTTCCTTATTTTTCTTCTTAAGTTTCAATATCCCTCCTGGTAGAAATGTCAAAGCTTTGTTCCGTTGTTTGTTACCTGATTCAGGCAATTGAGGAGAAGAGACTCTTCATACTCGATTACCATGACATGCTTTTGCCTTTCATTGAAAAGATGAACTCATTACCAGGAAGAAAAGCCTATGCCTCAAGGACAATTTTCTTCTACAACCGGAAGGGTATGTTGAGGCCAGTAGCTATCGAGCTATCGCTTCCTCCTAAACCTTCTCTGCCTCGCAATAAACATGTTTACACTCATGGCCATGATGCCACAACACACTGGATTTGGAAACTAGCTAAAGCACATGTATGCTCGAATGATGCTGGCATTCATCAACTAGTAAATCACTGGTAATATTATGGCTCCATAGTGGTTTTGTATGTTTTCATTTCAGATAGAACATGTACACCGCTCCTCATCTCATGAATCCAAGTTTGTAGGCCGAGGTGAGATCTAAAATGTGGATAGTGTTGAATTTCAGGTTGAAAACTCATGCTGCAATGGAGCCTTATATAATTGCAACTCACAGACAACTCAGTGCAATGCACCCAATTTACAAGTTGTTGCACCCTCATATGCGATATACACTAGAAATAAACGCACTTGCACGACAAAGTTTGATCAATGGAGGAGGTATAATTGAGGCGTGTTTTAGTCCAGGAAACTATTCTATGGAGATTAGCTCTGCAGCATACAAGAGTATGTGGCGGTTTGACATGGAGGCATTGCCTGCCGATCTTCTTCGCAGGTAAAACTGCTATGATTATGCTAATGTTGTAAATTGTTTGTTGACGTTCCTTCCAATGGATCAAAAGTTCAAAATGATACTTACGATTCAATTTCCAGGGGCATGGCAGTAGAGGATTCTTCAATGCCCGGCGGTGTGAGACTTGTGATTGAAGACTACCCTTATGCTTCGGATGGACTTCTCATATGGTCAGCCATCGAAGAATGGGTTAAATCTTACGTCACTCACTTCTATAAGGAGCCTAATTCTGTCAAATCCGACATCGAGCTCCAATCCTGGTGGGATGAGATTAAGAACAAAGGTCACTACGACAAACGAAATGAACCATGGTGGCCTAAACTTGATACCAAAGAGGACTTGTATGGCATACTGACTACTATGATATGGATAGCATCAGGCCAACATGCAGCTTTAAACTTTGGGCAGTATCCCTTCGGAGGATATGTGCCTAATCGTCCTACGCTAATGAGAAAACTCATTCCCCAAGAAGACGATCCGGATTACGAGAAATTTTACATAAATCCTCAACAGACTTTCCTGTCATCTTTGCCAACTAAACTTCAAGCCACCAAAGTGATGGCTGTTCAAGACACTCTATCAACTCACTCCCCAGACGAAGAGTATCTGGGACAAGTAAATCAATTGCATTGCCATTGGATAAATGATCATGAAATACGGCAAATGTTCAATAGATTCGCCTCTCGATTAGAGGAGATAGAACATATTATAAACAAGAGAAATAAGGATAGTAGTCTTAAAAACAGAAGTGGTGCAGGAATTCCACCCTATGAATTGCTATTGCCCACTTCAGGACCTGGAGTTACCGGTCGTGGAATCCCCAACAGCATATCTATCTGATGGATTAAACTGGTTTGAAATGAGTTTAGGTTTTGGATAGTATGTTATGTAATTACTAATGGTTAGTGCATTTTATCTTCTTTGTCAATGGAGTATACTTATCTTAAGCATCTGCTATAAGGTTATTGAACCAATTTTGTGGGGATATGTTGTATCAGGTTGTTGTGTCAATTTTGTAATAAGATGTATAAATTATAATCCACAAACTATGATGATCCAAATGGGAGGGATGAACACCATACTTGAGCATTCTTTTGTAAGATTTTCTCATATGGTGCAACCTGCAATCAAGTTTTCAGGGTGAAAGTTCGATTGAAAAATTGAAAGAACCATACAAATTCTATCTAAATACAATACAAGAATTTCAAAACCAAAGCAAATTACATTATATTTTGGTTTTGATCGATATGAATTGATATAAATCTGTTTAGTTGGTTCAGTATGAGTATAAAGAAACAATTTATATATATAAATTGGATTGGGCCAGTCCGTCTTATTTCTATACTTGCGAATAAGTCTAATTGATACAATACATTGTTTTAACTAATTTTGGAAGGTGGTGGGATTCAAACCCCACTCAACCTGTCATTCCATCTAAAGATGGATTGGTTATTGTTTCAACTAATTAAGTTCCAAAACTTTCAATTTGCAACAGTTATTGGTTGAGATAATGTATAGCCATTATCTTTGTTGAAATTGTACTTTAGCTGCTGCAGTTATTGCCCAGCTGGAATTTCATAGCTGTTTTGTTTCTTTTTTGTTTTAAATAAATGTAATTTCTTCATTAAAGTTATTTGACTATTTCAAATGACTTAGTGAGCAGTAGTTTCTATTTTTTAGGAAGTTGTTAGTCATGGGAATACACTCCATGGATAGTTCCTATTTTAACGTTGTTTAGTTTTTTCTTAAGCTGTATTTAAAGCCTTCACTGTCTAATAAGATATTATGCACTTCATACAGCAAATTCTATTTCTTCTTATTCTTTCTGTTCCTTTAAAACTCCAACAAATTGGTATCAGAGCCCTCTTCTTTAAGGGACCTGTGAAGTAAAATTATTTTATCTTTATTAATGGATGGAGAGACACCATTCACGTCATTGGCACCACCAGTCTTTGATGGCGAAGGTTATCACGTATGGGCTGCAAAAATGGAAGCTTATCTGGAGGCAAACGATCTGTGGGAAGCAGTAGAGGAAGACTATGAAGTTGTTCCATTACCTGCAAATCCAACGATGGCACAGATCAAGGCTCATAAGGAGAAGAAATCAAGAAAATCAAAGGCTAGAGCTTCATTATTTGCTGCTGTTTCTTCTGACATCTTTCTCAGAATCATGGCGATGAAATCGGCATTCGAAGTTTGGAATTTCTTGAAGGAGGAGTATGAAGGAGATGAAAGAATCAGAGGAATGAAAGTTCTAAACCTGATCAGGGAGTTTGAGGTTCAGAAAATGAAGGAATCGGAGACGGTGAAGGAATATTTTGACAGGCTGGTCAGAATAGCAAATCAAGTAAGATTACTTGGATCTGAATTTCCTGATTCCAGAGTAGTTCAAAAAATTCTTGTAACTATTCCTGAGAGATTTGAAGCTACAATTGCTTCGTTAGAAAACTCTAAAGATCTGTCAAAAATTAGTTTGGCAGCATTGATGAATGCACTACAGGCACAAGAACAAAGAAGGCTCATGAGGTCTGAAGGGTCTATCGAAGGTGCATTAGCTGCGAAGGCTGGCTCGAGCTATGGGGGAAAAGGAAAGAAATTTGAAAGTTATAAGAAGGGAAATTCAGGTTCTGATTCTCTCAATTCGAATATGGGAACAAAATCTTATTTCTCTCCATGTAAACATTGTGGAAGAGAAAACCATCCACCTTGGAAGTGTTGGAGAAAACCAGACCAGCAATGTGAAAAATGCTTGAAAATGGGGCATCATCAAAGAATTTGTAGAAGTAACAATCAACAAAAGACGGAGACTCAAGAGAATGTGCAGCATAAGAATGTTGCTCAAGTTGCAGATGAAGAAGAGGAGCAGCTTTTTGTAGCCAGTTGCTTTACAGTCTCTAATTCAAGTGAGAAGTGGTTAATTGACAGTGGTTGCACCAATCATATGACATTTGATCGTGATCTCTTCAAAGAATTGGATACTTCTGTTGTTTCTAAAGTGACGATTGGCAATGGAGAAAAAATTGCAGTCAAAGGAAAAGGCACAGTGGCAATTGAAAGTATTTCAGGTACAAAATTTATCAAAGATGTGTTATTTGTGCCTAACATCAGTCAAAATTTGTTGAGTGTTGGCCAGTTGATTCAAAAAGGTTTCAAAGTTATATTTGAAAGTAATCAATGTTTGATCAAAGATGCAAATGACAATGCTGTATTCAAAGTTAAAATGAATGGAAAAAGCTTTGCACTTGATCCATTGGAGGAGGAGCAAGCAGCATTCCCTGCAATAAAAATTCATTCAGAAATTTGGCACAAGAGGCTTGGACATTTCAATCAGAAAGCTATTGTGAGTTTGCAGAGTATGGATTTGGTTCAAGGTCTCCCTTGTCTTGAATCTGAAATTCCAGACTGTAAGGCTTGTCAACAAGGAAAGCAATCAAGGCTTCCCTTCCAGAAATCAACTTGGAGAGCTACTGAAAAGCTGCAATTAATTCATACGGATGTGGCTGGACCTCACAGCACACCATCTCTTAATGGCAGCAGGTATTTTTTAACATTTATTGATGATTTCTCCAGAATGTGTTGGATCTATTTTCTTAGATTCAAGTCAGATGTTGCTGGTATTTTCTGGAAATTCAAGCAATGGATTGAAACACAAAGTGGTCACAAAATACAAGCCTTGAGATCTGACAATGGCAAGGAGTACACCTCCAATCAATTTAACCATTTTTGTGAAGAAGCAGGGATAGAACATCAGCTCACTGCTCCGTACACTCCACAACAAAATGGAGTTAGCGAAAGAAAGAACCGCACCATAATGGAGATGGCTAGATGTTTGATGTTTGAGAAGAATTTGCCAAAGGAGTACTGGGCAGAGGCTGCACATACTGCTGTATTCCTTCTTAACCGACTTCCTACAAAAGCTGTCGTGGGAAAAACTCCATATGAAGTCTGGTATGGTTTTAAACCCTCTGTAAAAAATCTTAAAGTATTTGGTTGCTTGTGTTTTGTCTATGTTCCTCAGACAAAACGAGACAAATTGGATAAAAAGGCAGAAGCTGGAATCTTTGTTGGGTACAGTTTAGTCTCTAAAGCTTACAGGATTTTCCAACCAAACACCAAGAAGATTTTGATAAGTAGAGATGTGCATTTCATGGAGAATGATGAGTGGGATTGGGATAAAAAACAAGAAGCTGAATTTCCTAGTCAAGTTTCACAATTTCAACCTGATCAAGATGAGCTGGTTGATGACATTCCAAGCAGAGGCATGCGGTCACTTTCTGATATTTATGAAAGAAGCAATGTTGCGGTGCTTAAACCAACAGAATTTTCGGAAGCTGAAAAGGATCCGAAATGGACTGCAGCAATGGAAGAAGAGCTGTTGATGATTAAAAAAAATGAAACATGGAAGTTGGTGAGAAGACCCAAAAATAGAAAGGTAATTGGAGTAAAGTGGGTATTTAAAACTAAGTTGAATCCGGATGGTTCAGTCAACAAGCATAAAGCTAGGCTTGTTGTAAAAGGGTATGCCCAAATTTTTGGTGTTGATTTTTCTAACACGTTTGCTCCTGTGGCTAGATTAGACACAATCAGGTTATTGCTTGTGATAGCTGCACAAAAAAATTGGAAAGTTTATCAACTTGATGTCAAATCAGCATTTTTAAATGGTTTCTTGGAGGAGGAGATTTATGTTGAGCAACCAGAAGGTTTTGTTGTGAGAGGACAAGAAGATGATGTGTACTTGCTCAAGAAGGCCTTGTATGGTTTGAAACAAGCCCCAAGAGCATGGTACAGTAGAATTGATGAATACTTCATGCAATTAGGCTTCAACAGAAGTCTTAATGAAGCTACCCTCTACATCAAAGGTGATGAAATCAATTTCATTGTTGTTTCATTGTATGTGGATGATCTGCTGGTTACTGGAAGCAATGAAGAGCTTGTGAGAAAGTTCAAGGAAGATATGAAGCAAATTTTTGAAATGACAGATTTGGGGGAAATGGCTTACTTTCTGGGAATGGAGATAAAGCAGAAACCTGGAGAAGTGTTCATCAGTCAACAGAAGTATGCGAAAGAAATTCTGAAAAAATTCAGAATGGATGAATGCAAGAGAGTAGACACTCCAATGTGCCAGAAGGAGAAGCTGAGCAAAGAAGATGAAGCTGAACCAGTTGACGAAACTTTTTACAGAAGTCTAGTTGGTTGTTTAATGTACTTGACAGCTACTAGGCCTGACATCTTACATTCGGTAAGTCTACTGTCTAGATTTACTAATTGTGCAACTGAAACTCATCTTACTGCTGCTAAAAGAGTCCTGAGATATGTGAAAGGGACTTTGAGTTTTGGAATTAAATTCTGCACAAGTCAGGATTGTGTTTTGCAAGGATATTCCGACAGTGACTGGGGAGGTTCTCTTGATGATTTGAAGAGCACTTCAGGATACTGTTTCTTTTTTGGTTCAAGTGTATTCTCATGGTGCTGCAAAAAGCAAGATACAGTGGCACAGTCTACTGCAGAAGCTGAATTTATTGCAGCTAATGCTGCTGTAAATCAAGCTTTATGGTTAAGAAAAGTATTAGCAGATTTGAATATGAAGCAAGAAGGATGTACAGATGTATTTGTAGATAATCAAGCTGCTATTTCTATTTCCAGCAATCCTGTTTTTCATGGAAAAACCAAGCATTTCGACATCAAATTATTTTTTCTCCGAGAAGTACAAAAGGAAGGTACAGTTAGATTAACTTATTGCAAATCTGAATTGCAAATAGCAGATATATTTACCAAGCCTTTACCAAGAAGTAAGTTTGAGTTTCTTCGAGAAAAACTTGGAGTTTGCAGCAACCAAAGTAAGGAGGAGTGTTGAAATTGTACTTTAGCTGCTGCAGTTATTGCCCAGCTGGAATTTCATAGCTGTTTTGTTTCTTTTTTGTTTTAAATAAATGTAATTTCTTCATTAAAGTTATTTGACTATTTCAAATGACTTAGTGAGCAGTAGTTTCTATTTTTTAGGAAGTTGTTAGTCATGGGAATACACTCCATGGATAGTTCCTATTTTAACGTTGTTTAGTTTTTTCTTAAGCTGTATTTAAAGCCTTCACTGTCTAATAAGATATTATGCACTTCATACAGCAAATTCTATTTCTTCTTATTCTTTCTGTTCCTTTAAAACTCCAACAATCTTGTATGTCACATCAATGTATCCATTGATTCTTCTACTTATCTTTCTCCGAATGAGTTTGTTTAAGGATAGTTGATTCTATTTGTACATTAATTGACTCTATTACTTTTCAGCGTTGAACTATGTTTATTCTTCTACGTCAAGAACAACTGAATTGATTTTATTAAGCACCGAAAGTATAAAATGATTGCTAAGTTTCAATAGTAGTTTTTTTTTTATGTTGTATTGTAAATGAATTGCATGTACAACATAAATGCATTATATTGAAACTGATTCCCCTTTTCCTAATTCCCCCTTTTGATTCACTTTTCCAGGTTTCCCATCTTTAGTTGACACTTTCCATGTTCCCCATCCTCGGCGGACACTTTCCTAATCCTCTCCTGAAATATGAAAATCAAGATCTGGCAGGTGGAAAGCAGTTTCTCAACGTGAGCCGATTAATCCAAGTGGGAAGCTACTCAAGTAGCCAGTGGGGAGTTGTTTTGGTTGGTGAAAAATGTGGAATGTGGGAGCAGTTGAGGCAACCAGGAAGTTACCACTTGTGTCAATAAAAGCAGAATCGTAGATTGAAACTAGACAACAACACAACCCAGAGAAATCAAACAAATTCAATTAATACTTTAACAATTCTCTTAAACTTCAGCAATAGTTTTAGATTCCAGCAAATTTTAGTGTCTCAACAACATTCTGTCAATTTCCTTTAAGTTTTCAAGTTCAAGTTCTTCAGTTGTAATTTCATATTATTAATCAAAGTACTTCAGTTTCTTTCGGTGCTTCCAATTCAATTTATGTTTATTTGTTCTCACATTGTTTTTTAAGGTTGGGATCATTTTAATAATCAGAAACTCATAAAATTTTAGGTCTCTTTTATTTCTAACAATCGTTTGATTATAAGTTCAGTAGACACAAATTCATTAGTTTGAGAATACTATAATTCTCTGGCATGCTCGTATTTTTCCAAAAAGGAGCCAAAACAAGTTGCTAAACAACCCTTAATCACTTGGTTTAAGAGGCTTTGATATTATATAAAAAGAGCAATTAATTCAAAAATTTGAACTAACAAATTAAACTCATGAACAACTTTACAAATATAATTTTAAACATGTAAAGTGTCATGATCAGAGGCGGACGGAGGACCTAGGGGGCGGGTGTTTGGTTGACGGCCTCTGTGCCCATTGATTAGGGATTTGGCGGAACAGTTTGCCCCTCCTCAATACTTGAGTCCTGCCTTCACCACTCGTCATGATAATGCAA
This sequence comes from Euphorbia tirucalli, assembly GCA_039660915.1. NCBI lineage: Eukaryota > Viridiplantae > Streptophyta > Magnoliopsida > Malpighiales > Euphorbiaceae > Euphorbia > Euphorbia tirucalli. Next base: position 61,226,053 of record CM077632.1, read on the forward strand.
ATTCTATATGTTACACATTCATTTTGTATCTTATGTCTTAGATTATATATATATTCTCAAATTTAAATATATTATTTTTATTATTTAGAATAGGAATTTGTGTGATTACTATAAAAAAATGCCATGCATTTATAATTTACCGTAAGATTAATTATATATAAAAATATGTGATATGAGTAAGGAAGAAGAATGTAGTTCATAAAAAAAGAAAAAATGTAAGGTATAGAAGAATGTGGTACAAATTTTTTTACTACCCCGTGGTCGATTATAATGATTAATCTCAGCGTTAGTTTGTAGACACTTCAAAGGGTGGAATAACTGGTTCAAGAAGTTAAGGCCACCCCATACTCAAAGCGAGACTCGACCTCTTGATGTTTAGTTAAGGATGGATTAACCCTTAACGTTCCATCACACCTCTTATGTTACACAATCTTGAATTCTTGGGCAGGGAAAGAGACAAATTGAAGTTAAAGAAATCAATCCAAAGGAAAAAAATATCTAGAGTATTTCAAAAGAGGAAATTCCACATTTTTCACACACAGAAAATAACTACAACTAGGTTTCTTTTTCTTATGAAATTCAACAAATAAGATAATTTGGGAAAAATCTTTAGTATGGCAATGTATTGTTGAAATGATCCAATTTAATTGCAGAAATCAAACGCAATACGCAATTTCAAAATGTTAATACAAAGAAATAAAGGCACAAGCAAGTGTGGGATTGGTTTTTGGTACAAGGCAAGTGCTATTTCATGTGATATTATTGCCATTTGCCTAAATCTTTTTTGCTCCTTTATTTTCATAATCTAACTTTACATATTCATGTGACTTTGCATCTCCATTTTAACATTTACAAATATCTTGATAACTTTATTGTACGAATTAGATTTTAATTATGAAAATATCCACTTATGAACTATCATATCAACATCCAATTGATTATTAGATTCATTAAAGAGAGGTTTAGATTTTCTTTTTCAAATTAAATTCGTGCCATAAATTTTAAACGTTAAATATTATAAATGCCAAAACTATTAAATAATAGAGTTATTTGATTAACACAAAAATACAATACTAAATTCAAAAGAACCATTGATAATGTTCAACTTAAAATTTTAAGTTAAATATTTTGGCTTATTAGATTAAATGATTTTCTGATTTAATTGAAACTGTTAAATAGTGTTATCAAACACGCTTAAAATAAAAAAACTTAATATATTAATTTTAAATGCTGAATTTGGTTATCAAACACACTCTTAATTTCTAAATTTCTCATTAAATTTTATTTTATTTAACTCCAAAATATCTTATTTTGATTGTGATGTTAAATATATTTACTTTTGTGCATTATCCTTACAATTCTATATTTAACTTATTATTCTTCAATTTCTATATTAAATGACTTAAAATTCTTTATAAATTAATTATATTTGAAGTGAATTCCCTACTATCGGAAAAAGCATTAAAGCACTGGATGTAAATTTTTCGTTCGTAATTATTGGAATTCAAGATTGAACGTGAATAATAATAAATAGCGGTATATCAACGGTGTAAATTGGACATAACACAAACCAATTCTTTTTGTATTATATATTATTAACTCCGTGTATGTATTTAACTATGTAGTCAGATTCATTAGTATTAAAGTTCATAAAGTCTCTTTATGATCCCAATGATATCATATCAATCATGATCCCAAGCACAGCAATAGCATCACTCAATACAACAAAAGATTTCAGCAATTCATTTATTCTGAATAGCTTCAGAATTCATGGTTTGGTGGTAACTCAATCCATATATTCAATATGGTGTATTTAGCTCTTGATTTAGCTTAATTTATTTTTGGTCCTCGTATTATAATTTTGACACATTTTGCCCTTGTATTCTATTTTTATTGTTTTAAATCTTGTTCTTATTAATTAAAAAGTTTTAAAATACACGTACATGTTATTCTAAAACTGAAGGATACAATTTGACGTCCGACCTTTTAACATTTTGTGTTATATATTGCTAATTAATAATAGGGAAACTTATATATATATATAAATAATTCATGTAATTACACTCATTTACAAAAAAAAAAAAAAAAGTCTCAATTAGATGTTTATTTTGTTGCAAAAGAAGGAGTCTAGCTTTGAATTGAACCGTTGGGAAAAAAAAATTTGGGCATTTTGGACCAATAATTTTTTTAAATATTTTTTATGTCAAATTTAAAACATTTTGCGAGAAATTATACAATGGACCTGGTTTTGCTCACAACTCTCTTTCACTCTCATCTCTCCCTTCTCTTTGCTTACTAACAATCACATTCTGATTGAAGAATAGAATATTGATTGCAAAAATGGAATCAAAAAGAGAAATTTAAACAATTTGCCCATTCCTTTTTCTTTGCCTTTCCTTTCTATGTTTCTGACTTCTGAGGTGTCGACGACGATCGATTGGATGTTTCCGGCGTTGTCTCCGCCTTGTGGCTTCGTTTTTCATGTGTTACCTTTGGACTTTTGGGGCTTCCTATATTAATTATGCACTTATGAATTTTCTTTCGTAAAAGAGATTCATATATTTTCCACAAAAATAAAATAGAAAACTAATATCTTTGGTTAATTATACCAAAAAAAAAAGAAAAAGAAAAGGACAAAAATACCCCGTAACATGTCATCAAATTGACAATGTAAGTGAACTTCCATTTTTTTTTGCCAATGATTCATAACCAAAATCCTTGTTTTGCTTTTTTATGAACGAGTGTAACCACTTGAGTTTTCTTTTATAATTTTCTGTAATAACATGCCTATATATAAATTTAAAAAAATATTGAAGTTTCAAATGTATGAATTCCTTTCTAGCAGAAGCTTTATGTTATAGAGAAGAATTGTTGTGATTAAAGTCTCTTCCTTACCATTTAGTCATTATCAAAGGCAATTCAAATATCATCATCTCTCGATTTCGCAGTGTTAACAAAAGTAATTTATCGTTCAATATATTATAAAATCATAAAATTTGTAACGTTTTGAGCCACCAGTTTGCAAATGATCAAAACCAAGTTTTTTCACTTACCCCTTAAAAATAATTAAAACAACTGAATTTGATGGAACAACACTAATCACACAAGATTGGTAAACTGAAAAACTAAAATTCGATCCTTCATCCTAGAAATTAAAAGCAAAAGGAAAAATAAATAAAAAGCAATGGCACACAAGATATAAAAACTAATAGCAATCTCGACGAGTTGATCCTTGTAAGAGATGTCATGGATTGGGAGGGAGACATGGCGAGTAGCAACGCTAGTTGAGGATGATCCTGAAAGTAAATGATTGAAGGAAAAATCTTATTTCATTGATCTAATCTTTCATTAATACATTGATGGGTATTTAAAATAAAGAAAAGAAACTGCTAGAAGAAACCAGAAAAATGGGCGCTAATTAGAACCAATTCTGTTAGGGATGAAGAAGCTTTAACTGTGGATTTGTCCAAGTCATCAATCCAATACAAGAACGAATATGAGCCCTTGGATCCACTTATTAAAACCAATACATCCATAAACTAAGACCGGCCCATATTAGCCCATATGTCCATTAGCCCCCCTAAAGATGGAAATCCCATCTTGAACAAAGCAGGCAGTATATGTGAACTACTCAACGGCTTGGTAAACAAATCTGCAAGTTGAAGGTGCGTAGGAACATAATCAGGATCAATAAATCCATTAGCTATACGATCTCGAAAGAGATGGCAATCGATGCCAACATGTTTTGTCTTTTCATGATGAACAGGATTTTTAGCTAAAGCAATAGCTGCTTGGCTATCGCAACGCAAAGGAATGGGTAAAGGAATCTACACCTTGAAATCTTAGAGAAGAAAGTGAATCCACTTTAATTCACAACATGTAGCCGCCATACTCCGATACTCTGCTTCAGCTAATGAACGACTAACAATGCTTGCTTTTTCGATTTCCATGAAATCAAAGATGAACCAAGAAAAATACAAAACCCAATTGTGGACTGTCTCGTGAGTACAAATGCCCCAATCAGAATCACAAAAAGATTTAAGCTTGAGGTCTCCATTACTTGGATAAAATAATCCATACTAAAAAGTGCCCTTGAGGTACTTTAAAGTATGTAAAGCTGCTTGAAAATGATGCTCACCTGGGTTCTACATAAATTGACTTAATTGATGGGTCACATGTGTAATGTCCGGCCTGGTGAATCCAAGATACAAAAGCTTCCCACAATCTTCCTGTATTGTTTCGGATTACAGTATGATGGCCCTTCAATACTCAAATCCACACCTGCAACTTAAGGACTTGGAATACTCTTTGCCTCAGACAAACCAGCTTCAGCAAGCATATCAAGAATATATTTGGACTGAGAAAGAAGAATACCAGCCTCAGAGCGAGCCAATTCAATGCCTAAGAAGTACATCGCCGGACCCATATCTCTTATAGTAAAAAGATTGTGCAATAATCCTTGACTTCATTGATTACGGCCTCTGAAGAACTAGAGATTAAAATATCATCAACATAGATTATCAAAACAGTGAGAATGTTCTCATGCATTCGAATAAAAAGACAATGGCCATGATATGATCTGACAAAACCAAAGTCTATAAGCTTGCAAGACAGCTTTTTATACCACTGCCTATCGACCTGTTTTAGGCCATACAATGATCTAATTAATTTGCACATTTTACCAACCGGAACATTCTTGTATCTAAGTGGCAGTGATCAGTACACTTCCTCTTTAAGATATCCATGCAAATATGCATTGTTGATGTCGATTTGATGGATGGGCCATTGATGCATAGCACCAAGAGCAAGAAACAATCGAACAGTAACACTTTTGGCCACTGGACTAAATGTTTCATAAAAGTCAATGCCCTCCTATTGTTTGACACCTTTAGCCACTAATTTGGCCTTAAACCGATCCATCTCACCATTGGACTTATATTTGATGTGGTAAACCCATTTGGAAGCTAATAACTTCTTGCTAACAGGAAGATCCATAATCTCCCATGTATGGTTTGATTCCAAAGCATAAAGTTCATCTTGCATTGCTTGCTACCATCTAGAATCCTTTTATGCTTCATAAAAACTTCGTGGCTTTGTTTCCTACAAAATATTGGTAAGAAAAGCTGTATGTTGATCAGTAAAGGTGGCACATTGCAAAGCACTAGCAGAATTGGAAAGAATGAAATCCTTCATCCATACAGGAGACTGAGTTTGTCTTGAAGATTTTCAAACTATTACAGTAAGAGAACACCAGAAGTATCTAAAGTTGGAACAGACACATCAGGTGATGCAGAGAAGTTGACATGAGCATAAGGAAATAGATTTTCTTTAAAAATTACATCTCGTGCAGTTAATATACTTCCTGAATGAAGATCATAAACTTCATATCCCTTCTGATTAGTTGGAAACCCAAGAAATATTCCCCTATGAGCTTTAGGAGAAAACTTGTCTGTAGTATGCAAATCTTTGTACCCAAACACATGATAAGCACTATATTCTGGCAATTTACCAAAAATTTTCTTATATGGAGATACCCAACCCAATTTCCTGCTTGGTAAAATATTTATAATAGAAGCAGCCATTAGAATAGCTTCTTCCTAAAAAACTACAGGTAAATGTGCTTGAAACAAAATGGCTCGAGCTGTTTCTAACAAATGTCGATGTTTTCTTTCTACCACACTATTTTGTTGAGGCGTATAAGGACATGATCGCTGATGTATGATCCCTTCTTCTTGGAAAAGTTTCCCATAAGTTTGATTTAAAAATTCCCTGCCATTGTCACTTCGAATAATCTGCAATTTTGCTTCGTATTGTGTTTTAATTTGTTATAAGAAAACATGTATAGCATGACTAACTTGCCCTTTGATTTTAAGAGTACAATCCATGTAACTCTTGTAAAGTCATCAACAATGGTTAAGAAATATTTGGCTCCAGAAATTGATTCAATTCAATAAGGACACCATACATCCATGTGAACCATTTGCAATCTATAAGAAGTACAAATATCACTTTTATTGAATGAAAGTCTATATTGTTTGGAACTTAGACAAATCTCACAACTAGAGGAATTACAATTCATGTCTATACTATTGATATGACAAAAAGCATCAAAAGAAGCATGCCCTAGTCTTTTATGCCAAATATCCACTGCAGACTTGTCCGCAACACTTGTGACTGTTGTGCTGCAACATTTCTGAACTTTCAAAATCATTTCATGGGCAAAAGATCCTTCATCAAGTAAGTACAAACCATCCACCATCCAAGCTATATCTAAAGCTTTCTTAGTTACCACATCTTGTAGGCAACAATAAGAAGAAGTGAAATGGATCTTAATTTACTGTTGTTGAAGCAATTGTCCCACAGATAGTAGGTTATACTGGAATTTAGGTACATAAAGAACATCCTATAACTTTACATTATCAAATTGAACTTCGCCTATGTAACTGACCAATTGAAAAATGCCATCGGCATACTCACTCTCTGAGTCGTAGAAACAGGTTTTAAAACAGTAAACCATAATTTATTCGCACATATATGTGTTAAGGCACTCCTGTCAACAATCTAATAATGAGAAACAGAGTTGATATTTTTACTTGAAAACCCAGCAAATGCTGAAAAATCAGTTCCTGTAGTAAGTGGTGTTTCTCCTGCGGATTTGTTCTCTTTCAGTAGTTTATACACATCTTGCATCAGAAATGTTAAGTTGCCAGATTAATTAACTTCCTTATCTCTAAGTGTCTCAGAGTGCACCTAATCCTTGGCCAAATAAGGAGAAGGAGCATTAACATTATTAGCAAAAGATGAAGCAGTTTTACCTTGAGAAATGCCTTTTGGCTTAGGGCCTTTCCACCAATCCGGATAGCCAATAATCTTGAAACATGTTGCTTTCACATGTCCTTCTGCTTCACACAATTCACATCAGCCTTCCTTTTTTTTCTTGCCTTTTGTATTTGTTCTATATGACACATTTTTGCTGTAATTTGCTATCTCCACTTGGGAGTCAAGAGTAACCTTATGCTGGCTTTTAATACCCAAGACCACAGAATAAGCTTGATTAACATCAGGTAACAGTTCCATTAACAAAATCTGATTGCACACATGATCATATTGTTCATTAAGTCCTATCAAAAACTGTAAAAGCTTATCTTCTTCATTTACATCAGCCAGTCTCCTAAAAGCATTACAATCATAGTTTCTACTAGCTCCATATTTACAATGGGGTAATGGTCTTAACATACTCAATTCATCCTAAAATAGCTTCATCTTATTGAAATAAAGCACAAATGAAATATTACCTTGATGAAATAGACTCAATTCGCGTTTGGATTTAAAAAGCATTGGACCATTGCTACCTTTTGAGAAATTGTATTCAGAATCCACAATGACACAAGACAATCATTCTTGTGCCATTGTTTGTATTAAGGCGAATTTACTGCCGGTGGATCTTCATCCTCTAAAATGAATTCAAGCTTCTCTTTTGTAGTCAAGACTCTGACCATCACATTACTCCAAGAGAGGTAATTCTTCTGTCCGGTGAGTACTATGTTAATAAGAACCAAACCAAGATTATTGGTATTGCTTGATCTGCTTTGTTGCTCTGAATGATTGAGTTGCATTTTTGTGTTTGGTTCGTCATCTTCTTCAGTTTCTCCATTGAAAAACTCTAGGAGAAATCTCTTGTGCATTCCTTTGTTTTCTCGCCATAAATGCTCAAACCTTGAGCTCTGATACCTTGAAAGTAATTGATTAAAGTAAAAATCTTATTTCATTAATATGATCTTTCATGAATACATTGATGGGTATTTAAAATAAAGAAAAGAAACTTCTAGAAGAAACCAGAAAAATGGGTGCTAATTAGAACCAATTCTGTTAAGGATGAAGAAGCTTTAACCGTGGATTCGTCCAAGTCATCAATCCAATACAAGAAGGAATATGAGCCATTGGATCCACTTATTAAAACCATCCACTTATTAAAACCAATACATCCATAAACTAAGGCTGGCCTATATTAGCCCATATGTCCATCAGATCCATTTTGTTAATGGAAGACTAATGGCCGATCCAAGTAGAAGAAGCGGCATTTAGCTTTGCCCAACTTGCAAAAGCCATGCCTATGATTATATCGAAATCGAAAGAGAGAGAGAGGTGTTTGATTAATGAAGATGTGGATGGGTTGCAGGAGAATGAGCGGATTGGGTTTTAAATCTGGGTTAAATAAAAAAGATCGGGTTTTTTTTTTTTATCTTAGTTAGCATAGTCTTATCATCCACGTGTCAGATGTTGAATGAAATACGTATTCCAGTATTGGAATCCCACATTGATTGACTATGAGAGTATATTACTTTTTATATTGTTGAGGCAATCCTAACCCCTTAATATACCTTTTGGGGTTAGTTAGACCTTTGTTTACATTTGGTTAACATCTTATATAGCAATATGTAACAGAAGAACAGGCTAATTTCTTGAGTTCTGTTAGACAAGCCCAAAATTGCACCTAATTTGTACTTTAAGGGCTTAATTGAACCTTTTTAGACCTTGAGGGTAAATCATGATTTTTCAAACAACGTTAAGAGCATTTTGGTACCTTAATCCATAAAAATATGCCACATCACCATAAGTGCTAATGTGATACATTTTGATTGGTCGGGAATACAATACTTCGATCATATTTTAGAATTTTCATGAATCAACTTATTGATAATTAAATTTTGTCTTCACATATTTTGGAACAACGCATGCCTTAAAAATTTGAACATTAAGAATGAGAAAAACAAATTAATTAGAAAGGGTTGAAACATGCATTCAACTAGACATGTTCATCGGACGGATCTGGACGGACTTCAGTCGGGTCTGTTGAGCTTAATAATTAAAATGGCTTATCCAAGCCCCAGTCTAGTTCACGTAAAAATTAATTCAGACTCAGATTGAGTCTGGGACACTCTTAGAATATCAATTTCAAGCTCAACCACTAAAATTAATTACTTTTTTGTTTTACACTTTTTCTTAATAATCAAATTTAAACAAAGATAATATGAAAAAATATATAATTACATAATATAGTACTGCAAAACTAATATCATCTAAATAAATTTACTGAAAATGTTAATGATATTAAATTTAGAAACTAATTATATGAAGTGTAAACAAAATAAATTAAATAAATATATGTTAGTCGGACCGAATGAGTTTGGGTATTTCCACAAATTCCAAACTCAACCCGTTAAATTCGGTGACGGACTTCACCGAGCTTAGATTGGAGCATACTTAATATGTAAAAGCCATGTTTTAAACCCACGTCATCTAGAGTGAGTCTGGGTGGGTAACCTCCAATGAATAGTTGTACAATGAACCATTTCAAAAGTAAAAAAACAAGTGACATATCCATCTTAAACAATCAAGCATAAGCATGTGTTCACCAATGAATCCATGAATTAAAACAAGCAAATCACATATACTCATATGACGAAATAAAAAGATATGTATAAAATAGGTAGGATCCAAGTAAAAGTAGTTAATTAATTAAATCAAAAGTGACAAAATGAGATCTCATTTTCCACGTGCTTAAAATGACATAGCCATAAAGTCACCGATATTTTTGTTCCTAAGTTTCATTGCCACCTTTATAAAATCCCCCCACCATTTTACTTTCTTCATATATGCATGCTTCTATATATATATTCTCTCTCTCTCTCTCTCTCTCTCTTCTTTCTCTCTCTATAACATAACATAATACGATGATGAGGAAGTGTTGTAGCTTGGATCTTCACCTTTCTCCATCTTCCACCCTAATGTAATTAAGTTCTAATTATAATTAAAATTCATCTTGAATTTGAAGAATTGTACATCATTCCTAATTTTTTTTGGTTGTTGGTTGGGGTAATTGTAATGTATAGGGGTGATTGCACAGCAAAAGCAAACAAAGAGGATAGAATTTTCAACAATGGAAAAAACTGTGTTTTTGACCTAACGGAGCTCCAGGTATTATCATAAATATCTTTCTTAATGCAAAAACATATATATTTTTCTTCCATTTACGCCACGCAACACAATTTTGAATTGTTTTATATTAGTTTTGTCATTTTAATTTTTAAATACAGAAATTACATGCATGCATGTGCCTATATATATATATATATGTATATGTTCATGTCCTTCAACTTAGGTTGCACAGAAAATTTGAGGAAACTGTCAAGTAAACGATTTGGGTCACGTTTTTCGTATTATGCATTTCAATAGTAATTTTAAGGAATTGGAAAATTGTTAAAGTACTTTACTTTTTTAGAAACAAAATATTTGCACATTAATTGACCTTTAGTCAGTTTATTATGCATTGGCCACTTTGCATTCGATCCCGTATTCTTTCTAGATCATCATTCTCAACCTCTATATATATGGAAAAGCCATCTTTTTTTTTTCTTTTCTTTTTTTATGTATTTTACGTATTTTTTTTATAATTTTTTAATTTTAGTTTTGTGTATCCTCCACCTTTCTGTTTTCTATATATTTTGAACAAATATTGTTTTCTAGTGTCTATTTCCATACAATACAACTTGCCACTTAAATTGTTCGATCCTCACTACAAGAAGTTATATTTGGTAGCAAAACAAAGTTTATTGCTAAAAAACTCATTTAACAATAATATCTAAAAATTGTTACTATATGTATATCTGTGCTAATTTTATTGCTAAATACATACAACCACAATGTTACAGCAGCAATATGCAGTAACTTTTTTCTATTGATGTCTAAAATTATGGCAATGATTTTATATTTTTAGTACTGAAATTATGTGTTGTGAATCTTTGTACTTCCTGTAATGGTTGAAGCAATTTCATTAAATTTAATTGCACATAAGGGGAAGAATATATATTGAGAAATTAAAATTGATGTATGAAATGAAGGCCAGAGCTATAATATGGAAGGCAAATGAAGATATAATGAAGGAAAGAGTAGAGAGAGGTTGTCCTCCTATAGTTGCTACTGGTTCCTTGAAGAGATCTCTCCAGAGGTTCTTGCAGAAAAGAAAGATGAGAGTTCAATCTACTTCCCCTTACAACACTAACTGATTATTTCATTTATACCATATATGGAAATTTAATTTCAATTGGATGCCCATTTTTATATATATATATATATATATATAATTAGATTGTTTCAAAATGGTTGTCCTTGTCCTTTTTTATTTTATTACATTGCAGAATTTCTCAGTTAATTGTTATATATTTAATTTGAAATGTTTGTGGAATCTATATATATATATATCGAAAAATAAATGGGAATTTTATATATTTCAACTGTAAAATACATCAAAATTGATCTATCGGTAAAATCATATAAAAACAAACAAGTTCCTATAATAATCGAAATAACATAAATTTAACAGGTACAGCAGTATATATTGTGGTTAACTTAATTGTGTTTGATATTAATATTTAAACAAGTACGGAATTAAAGATGCAATAAGTACAATATTGTTTTCACGGAATTCTTAAAGGGTTATTAATGTTAAAGAGACAAATGGGAAGGGATTAAAAACCTTTTGCCCTTTGTACTATTAGCAGAATGTCCTTTTACCTTCTAGACCATTGGAATGGAACATTTGTTATCTGTGCTATCAACAAAACGCTATTTTATCCCATAGACTATTGGAATGGAAAATGTGGGCCAATGTTACCTGAATTTATTCCAATTTGCCTTTTAAGAGAAGTAGATGAGCTAAATAATATACTGCATTTTCATAAATACAACAAAAACTGCATAATACCTGGTTAAAATATAGTGATTTCTGTAACACGTCACATTTTATGAAATAGGGTCATATTGGCCCAAATTATGATATAATAGGGGGCAAATATTCGATTTCAATCATCCAAGAAGTGAAAGAGTATTTCGTAGATAGTTAAGGGGCAAAAAGCTCTTTAATCCAATTGGAAGGTGTACAAGTAAAACTGTTGAGTATCCATAAATATGTGTGTGTGTGTGTGGCCATTGCAATAAATAAAATTTTATACTATATATGTGATTGGGAAATAAGAAACGTGTGGCCATTGCAATAAATAAAATTTTATACTATATATGTGATTGGGAAATAAGAAACATATATGCCTACAGGTGTTCAAAAACTGGATCGAAATAACTGATCGAACCGATGAATTTTGGTTCATTGGTTCGTCTTTTTATCTAGACAGTTCGGTTTCGGTTTTCAATTTTACAGCTTTCTGGTTTTTCTTGTCGGTTTGGTTTTAATTTTAAAAAAACTAATATAACTGAACCAATCGATTAATTAAAATAACTCTTTAATATATATATATATATATATATATATATTGATTTAGGGTATTTCCAATATATTATTATTGCTTCTTGACTACTTAATTTGGTTGGTCTTACTTTGGCAATTGGCCATTTTATTTTTTTTCTTCAATTCTGAACCATTACTGATGCCGCCGGTTCCTAGATTTTCTTAATTTTCTATCTCATTTAATTATTAGCACAACAGATTATTGGACTAAATTTTTATATATTTGATTTATATGTGTTATTAAGTATTAAGACATTGAATATTTAGATGCTTATACAATGATTTGAATTATAGGTTTTATTTTTATTTTAATTTACTAGAAATTTAAGGTATAATTGACTATTGTATTTCATAATCTATTGATTTGTGTATATACTTCATGTGATTTGTGGTGATTAATTTATAAAATCAATAAATTATGATAAACAAATAAAAAGCCATCAAGCAAAACCAAAATAACCAAACCGAACAATATGTTTCGGTTCGGTTTGTATTTTTATATCTATTCGGTTTATGGTTTATTCGATTCGATTCGGTTTTTCAACCGAACCGACGGATGAACACCCCTATATATGCCATATATTTTCATTTGCATCATTAAGTTTTGAATGCTAATATATATATATAGATATAGATATTAAACACAACCCAAATTATCGATTATGGCACAGTGATAAGTCCGATCGGAGACTTGTTGATGATGGGGAAAATTAATATATATCATCACATGGCATGGCAAACCGATGGAGATTCAAAGTGATTAAAAAGTTTGGAAAGAAAAGAGAATATATAGAAACAAAATTATATAGTAATATATGTTTATTTGTTGAGTACAACAATTAATTTATGATATAACGAGGAGGAACCGGTTTATAAAGATATCAAAGCATCAGTCAGTTCCTCATTCTTAGCCTTGTTTTACTTCTTATAATTTGCAAACATATTTCAAATAAAACTTGAAATTTCGCAATATTCTGAGTTATTTAAAATCAATGGATAAAAGAGTTAATGCTAAAAGTTGAGAGAGAGATATGAACCATTTTGTGGAAAAATTATAAAGATTATATATATTTTTTTAATGGAAATCAATTACGGAACTGTACGTCCTAAAGAAAAATGGGTGAAATGTCCCTCAATCCCTTGACTCTGTTAAAGAATTAATCAAAACCCGAGCAAGAACATGATCAACCTAATTCATTGAGCTATACACAATTAAATGCAAAACACAAGGACTCATAGTGTTAGCAGGACGTGTGAGAGTATCTCCTTCCATCTCATCTGTTGATTACTGAAGTCATCTCAGCCGTTGATATATAACAAATTAAAACAAAGTCTTGGTGGGCGTTTTGTGTTTTTCTCGGGTTTCTGTTTTGCTGTAAGCCTATATAAGGCATTCTTGTTGTTTCTTTGTAATTAGATTTTCTTTAAGTAAAAATATCCTTCTATACTAGAAGTTTCTCATGGTATCAGAGCTTAAGGTGAGCAATGGTTTGAGGAAGAAGACCTATTCGCTTTAGAGAATTGCGACAAGATGAGGAGTTTTCAAGCGATGGTGAAACATCTAGAACTGCAGATTATAATCGACAAGGTCAGGTTATTGTTCAGTCTAATGATAATCCCATATTGATTTTGACTACGGTACAGTTGAATGGCACAAACTACATGGCATGGAGTAGAGACCCATGCTTAGGGCACTAACGGTGAAAGAAATGGCAGATATGGTGCTCGATGATATGACTGTGCCAGAGGAAGGAACTATCGCTTATAAAAAATGGCTAAAGCAAGATTGCTTGGTTACTTCCTAGATTCTAAATTCAATATCGAAGGAAATAACTGAAGGTTTCCAATATGCTCTTACTGCACGTGAATTATGGAAGGATTTGGCACACAGATTTGGAGAAAGTGATGGATCGTATATTTTCCAAATTAAGAGAGAGATCAGTTTGCTCACGCAAGGTAATCTCTCAATCATGTTCTATTACAATAAACTAAAGAAGTTTTGGGATGAATTAGCTTTTTTAAGGCCAATGCCATCATGTCATTGTGGTGCTGCGAAACAATGTGCTTGCAATGCATTCAAAAGACTTACTAATTTAAATGAAGAAGATAAACTCATTCAGTTTCTTATGGGTCTAGATGAAGTGTATGATCATGTTTGTAATTAGATCACAATTATGGATCGTTTGCCCTCACTTAATAAGGCATATTCAATGTTACTACAAGAAGAAAGACAATGAGATTTCTATTGATACCTCTACAGATATAGCCAATTTTACCAAAATTGACAAGAAATCAATGCCAGATTCTAAGTGGAAAGGCAAGAAAAGAGAGTCTGAGTCCAAAGAAGATCAATGGTGTGATAATTATGATTCCTCAGGACATGTGTGAGCAACTTGTTTCAAGATAATCGGATATCCTGAATGGAGGAAAGGGAAGAAGGATCCAATTAGGAGATCAGATTCTTAGAGTTCTGCATCCGGTTCTCATTACAAACTTAAGTTTCACAACAAGGCTAATAACGTTCAGAAGAAGCAACAGTATTTTGACACGAGTGATTCTGAAGATGAAAGCAAAAATGAAGCAGTTGATATGAATCAGATGCTTAAAGAAATGTACAAAATGTTGAAGGGCAAGTAAGTGATGGAGTCTCCAGTTCATAATGCAGATTTCATTATGTTTGTTAGTTTTTCTGGTAATGCTTCTAAACCTTACACTTCTTGTATTACTGACTCTACATGTTAGATTGTTGATAGCGGGGCTACATCCCACATGAATCCACATAAGCATTTATTTTGGAATTGTAGAACACCAGTTTAAAGAGAAACTGTCACATTACCTAATGGTAGTGTTCAAAAAATTAAATGTCAAGGAGATGTAGACTTATCCGGATCCTTGAAATTCAAGGATGTTCTCTTTGTGCCTAATTTCAGATTGAACCTTGTGTCTGTTAGTTAGCTGTTACAATAGTCTAGGATTGATGTGATATTTCATAAGGACTATTGTTATCTGCAAAACCAGACCACAAATGAAGTAAATGTAGTTGCATGGATGGTGGAGGGTTTGTACTTGATGGATTCACATTCTTTTTCACCTCATGTGTTGCATAATGTGAAAACTTGTTTTTCTGTTTCTACAACAATTTTGGCTAATTCTATTTTTCATAATAAGTTGGATGTTTGGTATATGAGGCTTGGACATGCCTCTTTGGATGCTTTAGAACATGTATATGATATTTCAATATCATATTTCATAGATTTGCTTTCTCTTGCAGTTTAATCACTACTGCTAGTGCATTTGACTTGTTGCATATAGACTTGTAGGGTCCTTATAAGCAGAAATCTCTCTCTGGAGCTAGGCATTTTCTTACTTTGGTAGATGATTATACCAGAGTTATGTGGGTTATTCTATTACATCATAAGTCTTAGGCTTATACTACTTTACAACAATTTTTCTTTATGGTACAAAATCAGTTTTCTACTCAAGTTAAGATTGTTAGATCCGATAATGGCAGGGAGTTTGTAAATCATACATGTCATGATTTGTTTGTCTCTTTAGGGATTCAACATCAAACTTCCTGTGTCTACACACTGCAACAGAATGGTGTTGTTCAATGAAAACATCAACATTTGTTAAATATAGCAAGGGCTTTGTTATTCCAGGCTTCTTTACGAAGTTGTTATTGGGGGGAGGCTGTTCAAATGGCGGTTGCTATTGTGAATGTGATACCAACAAAGTTTTTAGGATGGATATCACCTTAAGAGAAATTATATAATGTTTCTCCTGACTATCAGAAGTTCAAAGTGTTTGCTTGTAAATGTACTTATGTTGATGTGCATCCTATTACTGATAAGTTTAGCCATAGAGCATATGTTGGGCTGTTTTTGGGCTATTCAGTAGGGAAAAAAGGCTTTAAGGTGCAAGATCTGGTTACTAAGCATATTACTGTTAGTAGAGATGTGTTGTTTCAGGAGAATATTTTTCCCTTTTAAGATATGACTACTTCTTTTGAATCTCCTGTTGTTCTTTCTCTTCAAGATAATACTACACCCTCTGCTTCCCTTTGTTGATCCACTAGGATTTCTAAAAAGCCTTCTTGGATGGATGATTTTGCTACCTGTGTTACAGAAGCTCATAATCCCTTACCTTGTATTACTACTTTTTTAACCTCTTATACTGCTTTTTCTTTCTTATATCTATTCTACCAAAGAACCACCGCATTATTTTGAAACAAAAAAATACCCTTGTTGGGTTGATGCTATGCAATAGGAAATTGATGTCCTTGAAGTTATTCACACTTAGGATATAGTTTCTTTACCTATAGGAAAGAAGCCATTACAAACAAAATGTGTTTACAGGATTAAATATAAACCAAATTGGGAGATTGATAGATATAAGGCGAGGCTTGTTACTAAGGGGTATAATCAGGAATTTGGTATTGATTATCATGCCAATTTTAGTCCTGTCGCAAAAGCTATTACTGTAAAGCTATTTTTGTCAATTGGTGCAGCCAGGGGATGGGAGATACATTAGATAGATGTGAACAATGCTTATCTCCATAGTGTCTTTGATAAGGAGATTTATTTGCAACCCCCACTTGGATATTTCAAAACAAAACCAGGCCAGGCTTGTAAGTTTGTGAAGTCACTTTATGGCTTGAAATAGGCTGGCCAGCAGTGGCATAAAGAGGTCTCTACAAAATTATTAGCTTTTGGTTTTCAGAAGTCTTATCATGATAGCTGCTTGTTTCTCAAACAAACTGATGACATGTTTTTGGCTTTACTCATATTGTATTGCTAAGGTGAAACAGTATTTGTAGGGGTACAAATGGTCGGTTAACCGGTCCATGTGGACTTTTACAAACGGTTAACCGTTTGAACGGTTTTTTTAATTTACTAACCATTTACTGTCCATTAAATTCGGTTAACCATTAATTTTGGTCGGTTAACCATTTACAAAATAGACATTATGATTTTGGTAAATTTATAATATTTGAAACCTTAAATAAATAGACCATAAATCTCAAATGTCAAATAAAGATATAAAATTACAAACCATAGTCTTAATTATTAATTAAAATAACATTTTAACCATAAACTCCAATAATTAAAACATTAATAAAAAAAAGTTCCCAAACATAGAAATTGTTGTACAACATCAAACATTAATTAATGAAATTGTTTTTCGCTATTCGTTTTTTAGTAAGTATGAAATTAATAATTGAGAGGAGATGAGATTAGAAGGGAGTGATCGAAACTACTTGGTGTTGTATAGTAAGAAAGTAAAAAAACATCAAAGGCCCAAATGTTTCACTTATTATTCATATTACTTATATATATATAATTACATAATTTTTTAAGAAAAATATTTGTAAAAAGTCGGTTAACCGCAAGTCCACATGGACTTTCGATGTAAAAACCTAAACCTAAACCGTAACCGTCAATTTCTTAAAATAAAAACTGTACACTAGTCCATCGATTTCGGTTAACCATATTTTTAGCTCGGTTTCAGTTCGGTTTCACGGTTTTTTGGTTTTTCGGTTTTTTTTGTGCACCCCTAAGTATTTGCATAATTTGTTTACTATTATAGATTTGGGGCTTGCCAAGTAGTTTCTTGGCGTTAAAATTGCTAGGTCATCTGAAGGAATTTTGTTAACTCAACACAAGTATATCATGGATATTCTGAAGGATTTTGGATTAAGTAATGCCACTACGGTTGCTAATCCCATTACTCATGGAATTATTCTCATGGATGCTTGTGAACCACTTGAAGATCCTTCAGTTTTTGTCGCTTGATTGGAAGGCTGCTCTACTTACAGTTCACAAGACCGGATTTGGCATTTGTTACTCAACAACTGAGTCAACACATACAAAACCCTTGCGTTCATCATCTACAGGCTGCATTTCATGTCTTGCGATATTTGAAAGGCACAGCTTTTTATGGTTTGTTGTATTCTAGTACCTCAGACATCACGAAAGTCACTACTTATTGTGATGATGACTGGGGAAATGCAAAGATACCCGGAAGTCCTTGACAGGGTACTGTGTCTTCATTGGTGATTCTTTGGTTAGTTTGGAAACACAAAAAATAAGCTACAATCGGTCGCTCCTCTATTGAAGCTGAATACCGGAGTATGGCTTCCACTAGCCGTGAATTGAAGTGGATTCAGTATCTGTTGCATGATTTTGCTTTTGATTTGCAGTTACCTATTCTTTTATATTGTGATAGCAAGGCTGCTATTACATTGGCAGAAAACCCAGTCTCATATGAACGCACTAAGCACATGGACATTGACTGTCATTTGGTTCGTGATCATGTTCCTTCTGGTTTTATTTATGCTCCTTATATCTCTACACATCAATAATTGGTCGGTCTCTTCACAAAATCTCCCAGCTTGGAGCATATGCACCCTGCTCTTTTCAAGATGGGATTGGTTGTTATCCCACTGAGGGGCTGTGAGAATATCTCCTTCCATCTCATCCATTGATTACTGAAGTCATCTCAACCGTTGATGTATAACAAATTAAAATAAAGTCTTGGCGGGCATTTTGCATTTTTCTTGGCTTTCTATTTTGCTATAACCCTATATAAGGCATTCTTGTTGTTTCTTTGTAATTAGATTTTCTTTAAGTAAAAATATTCTTTTATTCTAGAAGTTTCTCAGGACGTTCACAATTGTCAACAAGAAGACCAAGTTGTGACGAAACATATATATGATCATTTGAATTATACCACAAATGTAATTCTTTTTATGTATGTACATTAATTACATACCTTAACATATTGTTCATTCCAAATAAAATATATATTTCTTTTGTGGGGCTAGTTGTAGCAAAATGATACAGATTAGAAAAGTTGAGAGAAAGAATTGTGAAGGTTTTAACATAAAAATAAACAAAGAGAATAACGAGTTGTAAAGCTTCAAGGGATAAGACCCTAAACTCAAGGTCTGAAACCCAAAGATGATTCTTATTTGATTAAGATTCAAAGTTACAAAAAGTGGGAGAAAGAGATGTATAAACACCACCTCTAAAACCTAAACTTGGTGAACAAGTATTATAAAAGCAAGAAAATAACGGGACAAAAAGGATTGAGGAATAGATAAAGCTATCAGCAAAAGCTGACGCGGGAACAGGTGAGCCGCAAAAAGGTGTAGGCGCGCGGTCTTTGTCGGGCCAGATCAATTAACTCTCGCATGTGGCATGGCTGCCTCACCAGTAGCCGGATTATCCACTTCCTCCATTCGTCCCTCCAACTAGACTAGGTTGTTTTACTTTTTCATCCGACATTGAGACCGCGTCGTTTGACTCATTTGTCCGTCCGGTCTTCGACAGATGGATTGGACGTTAACTTGGTTCGTCCTATCCTCTCTCCATCTGTCCCAACCTTATTTTGATGTTGTCTTCCTCCACCCGGTCTTCTGTATAGATGAAATCATCACAAAACATATGCCAGAAGAGTAGATATTAATGTTCTTATTTGTTTGAAATAAAATTTTCTGCTACTAATTTAATTAATTAATTAATTAATGTTTCGAGATGATATAAATAATGATGGTGATTATGTTTCTTTCTTGTTTTGAAAATAATTCTGCAAGGCTGAAGAAAAAACAATAGTTGACGGCGGTTGATGAAATTGATATATAGTTGTAGCTTTGATGCATAGCTATATACCTTCCCTAGAATCTCATTTGTTTTGAGAACGAGTTTAAGGATATTAACGTAATTAAAATTCGTGTTTTTATTTTTATTATTATTTTTCTGTACTTTCAAAATAATAATTGTTTTAAACATATAAACATTATTTCAAGAAATCTGATATATTAGTAATATCTAACTAACGACTGACTTCTGTAAAATTTTTGAAGATGATAACTTTTGACACTATAACCAACTTGATCACTTACACCAAGTCACTGACACATTTAAAACAATTTTCGATTTCACTACATTTTCAATACTATGAATAATGACAACTTAAATAAAAATATTTATTTTTCTTCTTTTTTTTTTTTTTTTTTTACTTTTGACTACTTATTTTTTAGATAGTACTTGTAATTTTGATTTGATTTAATTATGAAAGCTGATCAAAGTGAATCAATCACCCAAAGTAAAATATACACGTGTAATCTCTAATATAAGATACATATATATTATGATCAAACCTTCAGCAAGATGGATTAATTCAAACTCTAGCTTAGAGTCTATCTACGTATAAGGTATAGACATATGCTATTGACAATAATATACATATATATTGTTAAAACTGAAAAAACTCACAAAAACGTGTGAGATATAAGGAAATTGCATGTTAGAAGAACGTGAGCAGCAGCGATTAATGGTTTTAATTGGGTTGAAGGAATATAAACAATTAATGCATTGTTTACACCTCATGTCCACCTGCCTTTGCTTTCTCAATGGATTCCATGGCTTCCTCAAATGATTTCTGCATGCCATAAACTCAAATGAATCATATGCTGGATCAATCAAATTCAACCGCATTTATGGTATTAAAAAATGAAACATGGTGAAATTTACTGAAACCATTCAATAACAATGAGTCATATTTATTTTAGGCCTTACACTGGAACACAGTGAGGTTACATGTTTGTATTATAATATGTTTAACTATAAATCCTTTGAAGGGTTAAACCCCATCAATCCTTTCTAACCATTCTCGCTGGGCTTAGGAACTTTCCTGGGAAAGAGTTCATCTCATAGATTATATTTAATTTAAGATTTTCATCAATATTTTTCTTATTTTAAAAATGAATGCAGCAGTTCACTTCACTTGGTACAGCTTTACCACTTCTTCTATTTGGGACTACTAATCCTACCTGAATTCTTCTTGTCTAGGTATATTTAAAGAAATATCTATCTATTCTAGTGTCGTTAATGCCAATCATTACCCAAGCTGAATTTCCAAACGGTATAATGTTTCGCAAATGTTTTTGAAATCTTGCTTCCTCACAAATGCTTCTTAATTGAGGTGCATTCAGTCCAAACCACATCAATCCAAATGCAAAGGTTGTCGAACCGAGATTAGACCAGCCTGCACTCCAGCTTGAAATCCTCCTCTTGAAGAAAATTCTTAAAACTGAAAGCCTAAAGGAAACTGATGAGCTAGTCAGCCTAGTCAAATTCAACAAGTTTGGAGGGGTTGATTAGGATGAGGTTACTGTTCCTAGGAATTTGAACATAAGATCATCAGGACATTTTATCTCTACAGTCTACATTGCATTTAACCAAGTAAAAATAACGGTATTACAATGACGTCAGACACATAGACATTTCCTTAGATATTTTAATATTTGTTTTCTTCATTTTAGAGGTTGACATTTAGATAAATAAACCAATACTAAGAAATGTTATCAGTTTAAAGTTTTTTCTATCATATGCATTTCATTGTTCTAGTTAATATCATGATTTATTACCATTGAAATATAATTACTGCTCATTTATTCTTTGATTTGTATGAATAACTATGCTTCTTTTTTCTGTTCAACCTGTGAACTTCTACATTCACCAATTCAAAGGTGAGTCTCGGTTAACGTTGTGTTTATATTAGAAACCAGCAGGAGAAAGGGCCTGGGTTGGGCCAATTGTCACAAAGGCCCAGGCTCTAGAAAGTCTACGAGAGGAGAAAGCTTAAGTTGAAGGTTTAGGCACGTGCAGTAGGGGATTGTGGCGTTGTTGGTGTGAGTGTGGGCTGTGGGTGTGTTCGTTTTGTCGTCTGTTAAGTGCGGTGGGTATTAAATAAGGGTGAACTGTACTCTGCAGGGGCACGGGGTATTTTGCTAATTCTGGAATTCCAGCTTTGACTGAAGAAGGGGGGGGGACCTTGTCCCCGTGTGTCTCATTTTGTCATTGTTGTCATTTGCTCTTTATAGCTACAGTATCATTA
Source organism: Euphorbia tirucalli (assembly GCA_039660915.1). Taxonomy (NCBI): domain Eukaryota; kingdom Viridiplantae; phylum Streptophyta; class Magnoliopsida; order Malpighiales; family Euphorbiaceae; genus Euphorbia; species Euphorbia tirucalli. The sequence continues at coordinate 61,248,254 of CM077632.1, forward strand.
CTTAGTTAAATATTAATCACAATACATTCTCCATTTCTCATTTTCTCTCATCTGTTCATATTGAGTTTTTTAAGCTATTTTGAGAGTGATTTCTATCAGTTTATGTGGTTTCCTATTTCATATTTCCTACGAAATTGCAAACATAGAGACTGTTGGCTTCATGTAACAACAATTCTTCAATGGCTCAAATATAGGACAATCTATAAATGTCAGTGTGTTAATGATGTCAGTCGCATATTCCAAAAATGCCTCAAAAGGATTATGTAGTATGCCATCATAATCTTAGGAGGAAATAAAATGAATTCTTGCTTGGCGCCAATAGGTTGTAAGCATTTAATCAACCAAAAACCAACTACAACCAAACTGACCTACTTTAATCTCCAATGATAATTAGTACTAGTTTTCGAATATCATCACTCAAACAGCGGTTTTAAAGCATTAGACGACTATGGTTTACTTTTCATGTTAATATAAGCTTGGTCCATCTAGAAAACGAAATTCATTGCTATTTGGTGGGTAACACCAAGTAGATAGAACACTTTGCATGGAACTAAAGTACTACAAGCAGTTATATAGAAATGCCAACTCATCAGATATGTCAAAGCTGCCAGAGAACAATGATGCCGCAAAATATTGGTTGGATGGTTTCATAAATAAGTTGAACCATTATAACAGTAAACATATATGAACATGACCTGAAAACATGCCAGATAGAACTTGACAACTTACCCCAGAATTATGCATTTTCCACAATGCCTCCCTGCTCGCATCTATTATCACTGCTCCACCAATTAATGCTCTGCAAACAAGGATAATTCTTTTACTATAAGAATTTAGAAAGCTTCTTTAAGTATTTCAATCATGATAACTAAGGCTGCAAATTAATATCTCAATCTCGGATGATAGTCAAGAAATCACAAAGAACCGGCAATCACTGACAACCAAAGTGGCAAAAGATAAAAGCAATAAGAAATCTTTACAAGGGTTATTAGTGTCTCACAAGTGCTATAGTTTGCATATATTCTTTTATTCAATTACGTCCCACATCTATGAAGTAGCAACTGTATTCAAGAGTATGATTTATCCTAAGAGGCACGTATCGGTGGGTCTTCCACTGGCACAAAAAAAATCAAAATAAAATAATAAATAAATAAAAGAGATTGGAGTTTACTGGCTATGTTGAATTGAACTAAATTAGTAGAGTTGTGGAACCAAACTTCAAGGCTAACCGCTGAAGCAATCAAGTCCCTAAGAGGCATTTGCTGAAAATCCTATGCTGTTTGCCTAGGCATAGCACCCATCCTGAGATCAGATTTTGTTCAGGATAAAGCCTCATGGCATGATTCAAACTCCTAGATATACACTTACACAAATGCAAATTAGGTGATTGAAATAATAAAACTGAAGTACTGAATGTAACTGAAAAAACCCACCTAAACTCATGTTTTATAGATCTATTAGCCTAATTAATTTATTATATAACCGGGAAAAAAGAAAAAAAAGAAAAAAAAAAAAAACCTCCATCTAAACCTTTACATTGCTCTCAAACTGATTCTGCAGATTCCTCCAATATGGTATCATAACAAAAATATTACATCCCTGCTTTTCTACCAACAACCAGCTTTACCTCAGAAATTATCAAAACTTTATTATCAAAACTTTACCTGCTTCATGAAATTTGATATCAAAACTTCCTCCAAACTTATAACAACAACCAGCATTACCCTTGGAAAATATCAAAAGCCATACAGGATTAATAACAAGTCATAATAAAGAAAAATTTGGCCCTTAATCATCAGAAACAATTAACAAAGAAACTTTCTGACACAAAAATAGCTTTATTCAATTGAAATCAAATTTGTCTTGCAGAAAATATATTATTACAAGAACACAACCCACTAAAATACAAATAGTTTCCATACATCATTACCACAAACTAAACAAAAACTAATTAGTCCTGCTCTCAAGAATCAAGAATAGAAGCTGAGAAAATCGGCATGAGAGACCAGATGCACTTCATCCTGTTCTACATCATCAACGAACTCTAAATGTGGACAAGTAAAAAACCTCAACACTACCAGTTAATTTTGTCTACTGTTTGCTGAACAGAAATTAATTTTTCCTCCAAATTTCCTATATCCATTGAAAATGTCAGCAATGTTGTGCAACACTGTACTTCCAAGTGCAAATATATTCTTTCAGTTAAGTGAAATCCATAGTTGCTTCCTCTTCATTCGTCTCACTAAGAAATATTCATTCAACCAACATGCAAGTACCTAAAGCCACAAAATGAGCTACACGACAAATGTGAGCGAGCTACAGAACTAAAACACCTATATAAAAAATGGAGAACAAAATCAGACACCTAAATAAAAAATGGAGAACAAAATCACTTGATTCCTACTATAAGAAAAAGGAAAAGGACATCTAATGATGCAAAAGTGGCATTGCATATAAATATCAACAATAAATCAGACCTAATGTGAACTCAATTTTCAGTAAAAAAAAACCAAATAACTAACAGGCATTGAATAAGGGGAAGACCATATAAATGGCGAAAGGTTATTGCAACCAATTCTCTATATTCAACCAAATTTGAAAGCTAATCACTAGGGCTCACTTCCTGAAAATAGATGCTCCTTAAGGTGGCAAAAGGAAAAGCTCTTAAATGTCCAGATTCCTAGAGTAAGGCGGCAAGTGAATAAATATTTGAAGAACTCCTTGCAGGAATTTTGACAAAGCATTCTATTATATGATAAAATTGGCAATAGTTACCAGCATCAGTAATAATTTGGAAAATAATTGTTGGGTGACCAATCTTATGAGATGAATATTTCAAAGGTGAACATTTTAATGTAAAATATTCAACTTTTCAGCCAGCAAAGTTAAGTTCTAAACTCGCAGAAACAATATTTAGAAAAAGTACAAAAACCCTTAGTTTTAGACAAGAAATTCTTCCATTTAGCCACATTAAACCCATACAGTTTTGATGACCTAGCATCTCCATCTTCCTTTCCCTACCACTTCTCAGTTCCTTTCACTCAATTCTCCATTGTTTATCGTTGTTTTATCTGTTAATCTACAAATCCATAAAGAGATTCAGCAAGGATTACATGAAAAGATGAACAAAACTGAAAGTCCAATGAAGAAGATATTTTATCAACTTCTCAATTGTTTGGGACCTGTCCTGAAAAAGAGGAAACCTGGAGGTGAAATTTGAGGGGACTCACCACAGTCAAGGGGAAGATCAAAAGGATTCTGAGAAAAACATTGTTGCATTTTGCATGTTCAAAACTTGGGGAAAAATAACATGGTGTTAAGACAGATTTAAGAGAATATACGCAACATGGACAGGGTTACTCCTTAATCTGCTGAAATCAATGAGATAAATTGTTCAGAGATAATAAAACATATTCTCTTCACAACAATTGATTGTTAAACAAGGTTTTTGGCTCCCTTAATAATTAACTCTTGACATGTCAAGAAGAAACGATAAGGAAAGTTGTCCACATGGTAAGGGCTGTATCCAATGATAGTTAGAATCATGAGTTAAAAAAGAAGATAAACTTGGCATATGACGGAGAAGGAAATAAGTTGTCTATCAAAAGAAGATTTGTGCTCTGCAAGACCATGTAAATTTCTAAATTATTAGCAGCCTTGATTGGAAAAAGTCACAAAATAACTATTTTTTATATTAAAGAGAATGTTCTTGGTCAGGCAAAAGGAATCGAAGAATAGAACTTGAGCAGTCTTCAGGGTGGTTTCCACGACAAGCAAAAATAAATAATGAATGAGATGTAGAATGGAGACTTGAAGAGATTTTACGTGACCTTTACAAGCTCATCAAACAATGGTTATTTTATACTTTATAGGGAGGATTATGCCACTAGTTAAGCAAGTATAGACTAAAATAAGAAAATGGGTCACCAATTGTTTTTTTTTTTTTTTTTTTTTTTTTTTTTTTTTTTTTTTTGGTAGAAACCATTAGGGTAGCTAACCCCGCCATGTGAACAGCAATGTAATTGTTAGTAACTAGAATTTACCAGGTTTTTGTTGTATTGAGAATATCAGTAAGATAGAAGCCCTAGAGCTCTAACTTCCTTCTTTCTTTGGTATCTTTTCTTCTTTAACTTTGCACTATTTTCTCAAATATTCCTTCCAATGCTCTCTAATTTCTCAGCCCTAAAACCAGAAACTGAGCCAATATTCACATTCTGAAGGATACAACCCTTTTCTTGTTGCTAATACATATTGGCTCTATAATCGGAAAAACTATAATCTATATGCCCAAAAGACATCACCAAAATAATACACCATAACATATGTACACAATAATGAGTAATCGGGGTTCTAACCAAAGGGGAAGAACAGAATTCATACATTAAACTGTCCAAAAGAATGAATTACGGAAACAATCATTAATAAGTAACAGAGAATTTGATAACGTGAGTTCAATCCTTCTCTCTCAATTTATCTTTTCCAAAATTAATGATAGGAACCGGAGGCATAAGGTAGACCAAAAAATTTAAGCAGTAATATTTCGAGAGAGAAAGAGAATGAAAAGAAAGAATACCCGGCAAAGGAAAAATTGAGAAGAAAGGCTCGCGTGGTTAAGTAGCGAAGTGCGAGATGGAATTTGGAGAAAATACCACCGGCATCAGCTTTGGTAGTGCGAGTTGTAGAGGACGAATTGTAATAGTGACCATAGCCATTGCGATTGCCATATCCATATCCATATCCATATGGATTAGTATAGGCGGAGGAGGAGGAGGAGGAGGATCGGATATTGTAATCGGCGCGCCTCCGATCATCGGAGAGACATTGATAAGCCTCAGAGAGTTGTTTGAAACGGAGAGTAGCATTGTCTTGGACAGATTTAGAAGAGTGAGAATGGAGGTCTGGATGATATCTGAGAGCCAATCTCTTATAAGCTTGTTTGATTTCTTCTTTGGAAGCGTTCTTGTTGAGCTCCAATATCTTGTAGTAATCCATCTCTAATCTCTATCCTTTGTGCAACAGCAGAATTGGGTGGAGCAATATAGGTTATAGTAGTGGGGCAAGGGCCATGGGGAAACTCGTGGCAATTTCCCGCCCAGAAATCTTCCTCTTTTCACCGGTTGCTGTATCATTTATGTCTTCTACACAAATCAACGCAATAAGTATATGTGGCTGCCATATAACAGATTGTGGTTGATTAATTATAAAAGTAAAAAAGTTAGATCGGTTCAAAGAGGGATAGTTATTTATTTCAATTGCAATTAAAATGCATTTTAGGAGAGATGGATTCGAATATGCACTGCTTATGGATCTTTTATGAAGTATTGTGAAATCTTAACAAAAGATAGTTTGCAGTTGTTTGTTTTATTGTTTTTTATTATACCTTATGTATTTGTACATTGTAAATATTTTCCATCGTTTATATTCCAGAACAGAAGAGTTCCGGAATAACTAAAATATGCACCGGCATTAAACATTGTCCATCGTTTCTTATATCTCCTTCCTTTGCTCCACTATAAGTGACGCGAACAACAAATCACTATTCCTAGCCTGAATCGATGTGGCTTCTTCCTCTCGTTAGTTGCCAGAGCTGATTTGACAACTACTTTGGTAGCCACCTACTTACTAGGAGTCTTTCTTGTGTGAATTTTCTTGTTATTTGCTTTGTACAAGCTATTGCTAAATGAATAAATAAAAAAGTATTCGTTTTACCATCAAAATTCATATTGATGAAAGGAGACGATTTGAGTGACTAATTTATATTTATGAAAGGAGATTATTTGTGTTTGTTTAGTTTTTGGATATGATTTTTTTAATTTTTAATTTGGTTTTGTGATTAAAGAGACATAGTGAGGACAAAGTTTAGTTATAGCGAAATTAATTAATTAATTAATTAGTAGTGGAGAGTTTGTGTTAGCTTCTATAAGCTTGTGCATAGTATACATCTGCCCTCCAAATATTTCTTAGCTTGTGCTAGCTTTTGCATGATATAGAAGTGTCTTACATACATCTTATTTTGATATATCTATTTACATACTTTAATAAAAAAAATCATGTATCATGAGTTTATAGTAAACAGTATTAACAATGTATTGTAACAGTACCACAAATGTATTATAAATGTATCTGAAGTCATCTCATGGAAATTTTTTTTTTTGTGTGAAACCTCAGTGATATGTGTTTAATACACATATGATACAAGTGTGATACCTTTTGATACTTCATTTAGTGTAAAAACATGTATAATAAATGCATAATAAACAGTATCACAAACGTCTATGACATATATCATTGCATAAAGACTGTATCAAACAAGCATAAAACATGTATTAAACTTATATTACAAACATGTTACTTTAATATACTTATTTACAAGCTTTAATAAAAAAAAAATGTGTCAAAAAATGAATAGTAAACAATTTAAAAAATGTATCATAGCAGTATCACAAATATATCATAATAGTATCTAAGGTAATACATGTATCAAAAACATATAATGAATGCATAATAAACATTCTCACAAATGTATTATCAATGTATCTAACGTGTGCCATTATATCAAATGTGTAACAAAAATATTCAGATTTAATATAGAACATATAGAACGCAGAAGAGGATCATAGCAGCAATATGAAAGATTATCAGTACCAAATACAGTATAATCAAATAGACAACACCAGCAACAGAAGAAGAATAAGATCCTCATATTACAGATTCCAATGTAGACAATAACCAGGTTGGAAAAATCTATAAAAACAAAGAGACACTGAAAGAAGCAATCACTCACCATGCAATTAAAAAAAAGAGGTAAAAAACTGTAAACAAAAAAAGAGGAGAAGAAAAGACAACAATCGCAAAACAAAAAAATAATAATAATAAAAAGCAATAGAGAACATGAAATCGAAAGAGAAGAAGAAAAAAATAATGAACAAAAAGAAGGGAATGATCATGCAAAACAGAAGATAATATGAAAAGAAAGGAGTGTATAAAAGAAAGGGATAAATGGTTATGATATTTGAAAGTTGCATCTAATAAAAAAAAAAAAAAGTATTTAAAAAAACAATAAGAGGTAGCGATGAAAACTAAACTTAAAAGAAAGTATTTCCAGTAATTACTCTAAAAAAAATATTTAACCCGTTAAGTAGCCACCCGAAAAATGAAAATTTCCTTTTGAAATATTAAAAATGCATTTTCTCCACATTCTTGTAATTATCTTTATTCAAAGGCCCAATATATAAAATTAAAAGCTAAGAATTTTAACAAGATTTTTTTTTTTTTTTAAATGGAATAATCAACGAGAATTTAAATGATCAAAAGCTTAAAATGTCTTTTATTTTCATTGTACTACCCTTATTACCTGTTTATTTATTATCCATTTAATTCAAAAAATTAAATAATATATTTAACTATTAGTTTAAGAAGATTCAGGTATACTGTACAAGCAAGATTACATACAAATATTATTAAGAAAAATGAATTGTGTTAGTGATTAAATCAATATCATTTCAAACGAGATGCAGTAAATTCGAATTCGAATTCAAATATTATTAAGAAAAATGAATTGTATTAGTGATTAAAGTCAAATAATATTTTGTGCACTAAAGGAGTAGTATAACAAGTACCGTCTACTGAGTTTAGCCTCTACTCCAGTGATACATAATTGGATACAGGTAGAAAGTAACTTGGAAGATATATTCAAACCCGTTGCGGTTTTTTTTACTTTTTAACCCTTTTTCTGCTTTAAATCCTTTTATATAAAGTTTGAAAAGTTCCATTAGAATCGTACAGTTCCGGATATCCGTAAAACCCATTCCCGTCGACATGTCCAAATATGTATAAGATTCATGAAATTTTAGATAAAATTTAATAACTAAAATTATGTATAAAATTTTTTTAATAAGATTGTGACCACTGCGATAAGTACACCACTCTTGCCCGAACAGGGATAAATCATACATCTCCATCACAGTTCAGGCGTCATCAATACCGGCTATTCCATATCAATGCACTTTTACCAAAATTTCCCTTGCTGAGACGAAGTGCCAATCCCTAGTTCATACCTCATATCAGCTATTTTCAGACTTCTTTTCACAGCATCCATTTCGCTCCTCAGCTAGCAAATTTACAGGCTTCAATATCTACAAAAAAATTAACCTCAATCAAAATTGAACGTCTAATTTTTCTTATAAATTGGTTTCTCGTCGCTCTCTCTGTTTTTTATGCAATAAGCTGGCAAGGGACACATCAAGATCAACATCATCAGTTTTGCCCATCTGCTCTCTCCTTCCCCGGGTATCATCTGTCCTGCTATTGACCAAGACCCTATCTTCCACACATGGCTCCTTGGTACCAACTCCAATGGCATGTGTATCATCTGTAGCAGGTGAAACAACATCATTTTCGGCAAATACATTATCATTGTAATCTCCAATTTCACCATCTTGCATGACAGATGTCATTTCATCTCCTTCATCATGTTGACAGATTTTTTCGGATACCTCAGATCCCATGTTCCGATTGGAATAGAAGCTAGCTTGATTGTCATTTTCAGGAACCTGACGGCTTCTTTCCTGAGATTTGTATCCAAGAAAGGAAGCAGGTTTAACATCACTATAATTTGGATCCAAAACCTGCTTAGTACAAGATTTGCTTCTAACTGTTGTCTTTTTGTGTTCATCAGGCCTATCATGAACAAACTCCACTCCTCTGTCTTCTTCAAATGTTACGGAACTACTTTTCCTTGAGCATTTAGGGGACTTGTTAACTTTACTTAAAGTGACGCCATTGGAAGAACAATTACCGTATTCAGTATTAGTTCCCCTCAATTCTGAACTTTCAACAGGCAACATTAAACCTTTGACATTATCAGCTAATTCCATATGCACTTTCCGTTTAAAGGGTAGCTTATTGATCTTGCGGGAAGCATCAAACTGACCTACCGCATCATGTCCTCCACCATTTCCAGCTAGAATATTTGAATACAGATGGTCATCAACCAATTCAGTGGCAACAGGGAGTAACTCAGGTTGTATTTGGCTGTTACCGTCAACTTCCATTTGGATACTCTTATTTGGGTCTCCAGAAGGCTTTTTCTTCCTTCTAGTATAAACAATTATGCTATTAGTTGTACTCGGCAGAAGGACATTTGACAATGGATCATTTTGGTCACACTCTGCAGGAGAATCCTTTCTGGAGCAAGGTTTTATTCTTCTCTCGTTCAGAGCAGCATCACCCCCATTAGTTTTCCTTGATACGGGAAGCTTTTTCTTCTTTCTAGTATCCACAAATTTCCTACCAGTTACTCTCGGCAGAAGGAAATTTGATGATAAATCATCTTGGTCATGCTCTGTAGGAAAATTCTTTCCCGAGCTAGGTTTCGTTCTTTTCTTGACCATAGCAGCATCATTACCACCAGAATTCTCAGCCTCGGCCCAATTAGTTTTCCTTGGGTGTTGCGAGGATGAGATTTGCATCCGCTCCTTCAATCTTTCAGATCGAGGCCTCTTTGAAGTATTACTGTATTCCATTAAAAGAAAAAGGGAAGAGGAAAAGGTTACAATTGCATCCAAAATTGTATTGGAGCAAAACACAGACACTGAATAGATGTAAAAGATCTTAATGGTGAAATGACAGAGCTCTAAAGTTCCCACTCAGATAAAAAAAATAAAAAATAAAAATAAATAAATAAATAAAAAGAGGGAAAAAGCATCTGAAACCATGTCTTACCTAGGCGCAGCATTTTTATCCTTCCCCAATGTTATCCCTTCCCTGCAAGAATTTTCGAGGCATCAAAACAAGTGCACTATGAAATTTAAACAGAAAGGGGAGAGAGAGAGAGAGAGAGAGAGAGAGAGAGGGAGGGAGTCGGGGAGGGAATATCTTAATACAAAAACCAGACACATCTCTGAACATCATACCTGGCTTTTCTTTTACGTTTTCTAGATTGATTTGTGTTCTCCAGTTCGGATGCTGATCTGATAAATGGTGATGGAACAAAATCATGAGGACCAAGTGTGGGCCGATCTGATTCACGGTCCACAAAGTTGCTTATAATTGCAGCTTTTTGGGTCCTCCTGACTGCTTGTAACAAGGGAACTTCTTGCGGAAATAAAACCTTCCACCTCCTACATATATGCAAAAAAAAAAAAAAAAGGAAGTGAAGATCAGAAAAGCATGGCAATGAAATTGTGAGGAAAGGTTTATTAAACATAAAATGATTAGGGATTTAAATCCTTCCAGTAAATTCTGGACTTAGCACCTTAGGCATTGACTATCGGTTCGTGGTGTGAGACATTTAGCAACCTTTGCCCAACAATACCCATGTTCTTGAATTGCTGCTTTTAATCTTAAATCCTCATCCTCTGTCCATTTATCCATTTTCAAAGACGGATCTACACAATTGAACCACCTGCCAACGAAAGCCAAGAATTAGAAGAAATTAGAAGAAATCTGAATCACATTTCAGATGTCTTCTTCATACCTTTCTCTACATTTCACATGAGTTCGGCCTGGCACAAACTGAGCTATCTTCCTCCAATTCTTTGGACCAAAAAGCATCACGGCTACTTTCAAGCGAATGCTTTCTTCCGGAGTCCACCTGCCTACTCTTGAGATAGCTGGGTGAAGAGATTTATGCCATCTGTATGTTATGCACAGAGCAAGTACTTTACAAAGCGGAACTTGGGATTGAATAGAAAAATGTAGCCATAAGATGCAGCTATATTCTTCCAATAACTGGCAGGATTTTCTAAAACTTATAAATGACCCAACTCCACAGAAAGACGCAAGACCTTCAAATTCACCCACACTCCGACGCAAACTAAATCCCAGTGGTTGATAGGCAATACTTGATATTCAAAAAAATGTTTGTAAACTTCCTGATCTCATTACAAGTACAATTTTTTTCCATCATGAATTCAAAAGCTTACAAACTAATTATAATATGTCATGTGCTGAAGTAACACTGACCTATTTGAGCATTGAGGACCAGTTCGTCCTTCCAAAGCAGAAGCAACAGACTGCCAATCATTTTCACCGAAAGTTTCTACAGCGATGCGAAGTTGAGCATCCTCTACATTAGTCCACTCCCTTCTTATTATATGAGCATTTAAACTCCTCTGAAAACGCGCTAAGCACTGAAAAGGGGTCCTATTCTTCCCATGTAAAACTGCAATGTCAAACCAATTAGTCATCCCCTTTTCCTGGACAATAAACAATAGCTTCTTATCCTCTTCAACAGTCCATTCACTGTGATTGATTAATGGATCTTCAATGTTCAGCCACCTGAGAGAATAAGGGATTTACATCAAGACAAGCTTATGTAATACAAATCAATATATCATGAAAAGGTTTGCCAAAATAAGAATTTGACAGCCTGACATGCATCTGTTTAAAATTCATCAAACACACCACTGTTTTTGAGTTAAGTACAAGATGTTTTTGGGTCCCACCTATATGACTTGAGTTATCCTCGAACTTTCTATTCAAATCCAACAATGGTTGCATGTGATTGCAAAGATCATAGACGTCTCCAAAGCTGGATTGACTGAAGGGCACATGATACAACGATATCAATAAACATGAAAACACGGGTTGAGCACTGGAAAAAACTGAGACTTGGATCAAACTGAATAAGAACCTAGCAATCACTAATCATGGATTGCAAAACCTAGGATATAAGACAATAAAAAAAAAAAAGAGATTGAAAGAAGTACCCAACAGAATGTAAGCAAATTTTTTACAATCTACAAATACAGAATGGAACTGCAAAATTTCAACCATAGCCAAACTGGAAACATGGAAAATAGAACCAAAAAACCAAATAGACTTGGTAATGTTCAATGCTCATGACATCCTCTAAATTCCTGGCTCTCCTCCATCAATTGTCTAAATTCCATCACAATTTCAAAAAGATAACCAAACAAAATTATCCAAAAATTTTAACGGTACCTCATTCATATCAAGTCTACAAGAAACTGTCTTATTGCATTACCCTTAGAGTGATACCATTCCAGTTACGAAGCCTCATCCTCATCCCCAACCTTCCTTCACCTTGAGCCCTAATAGCCATATAAAACTCCTAACAAATCAACCCGTTGTCCTACTTGAAAACAAAGTAAAACGGCATGCCTTCATGACAATTGATGTGTTGGTCCTCTTATAAGGACTAAGATCATTTCCATGAATCTAATAGAACGTAACTAAAAGAATAAATGAGCAATAAAAGAAACTCCTTAACATTATTTACTATCCAAGACAAATCATTCCAGGGAGAACAATAGTTCGGACTTGAGAGATCGAACCAAGAAGACAAGGACCCATGAAACATATGCAACATAAGTGAGTTATACTACCACTGGTGAAACTTCACAAATATGTTGCTCATTTTGAAAAATAAAAATCAGATAAAGCAAGGATTAAATTAGAATAGAATTCAATTGTGAAAAAGAACTTGCGCCATAATGAGTATCTGTGAAATCTGTGTACAGCAATTCAGATACAAGGCTAAAACAAATAAAAGAAATTTTCTTCTCCCTCTTATAAGGCCCTTTCCCCTTCCCTCCACTAATAAGTTTTAGAAACCAGGCACATGTCACAATATGTTAACAATTAAAAGCTTCATAAAATGTTTGACACAGCGTATTTATGCATATATGCTTCAAAAACTTGAACTGCACCATAGAAGCAATTAGATAGGCACTTACCGTGCTTCACACTCAGCACCAGTATGGCCAGCAACATATAGAGAAGCCAACCGATCCCAATCAACCTTTGGAAGGAACTCTCTACACCTTTCCGGGGTAATTTCCAAATCCCGAATCGATGCTAGGATGGCATCCAAATTATTAGCATCACTAGGAGAACATTCTGAACCACTGTGAAACGTATCAGGCGTTTATCTTCACGAAACAAAATCAGAACAAAACCTCCACAGCAATGTGAAAATATGAACAAATCTTATGCCAGTAAAGCACAGACAGAAAGTTGATGAGATAAACAGACCTGTTCCTTCTTATCAACTAGTTCAGAAACAATTATTTTACTTCACGAATTTCAAAATAGTGTACAAACATGTAAAACAGGTTTTTATAACTGCTAAAAGATAATAGACATCAATTATTAGTGTTTCTAGCACACTAAAATTGCAAAAAAAAAAAAAGTTGGTATTCTTCGCCCTGTTTTTTTATTTCATTTTATTTTATTTATTGAGAAGATTATGTAAAAGGAAGAAAAGCCCCAATTTGACATTGAGGTTTCAATGAATTATGTTAATGTAACAACTGCGATATTAATTAAGGAAAACATTTCTTCGTTGTGTGCATACCATTTATCCCTATACTCATATTTAACTTTCACACTTTCAGCCCTATGTATCAATATCTGTTGCAAATCAGCTGTCAATTATTTGCATACACACATGAGGCATCTCATAGTGGCCCATGAGCAATAAGTTATAAACTAATAAACATGATCATATTTCTATGCATCCGCGGAATATTCATATAGGAACCACATGCATCCATAAATTTAAATGGATTTTGGTGCATATTTTTCATTTGATCGCAGGTTAGTTGATGAATAAGCTCCTTCACAGGAAGTCCAAAATTAAAGTCATCCAAGCTCTTCCAGAGGCAACAACTAACTTGAAAACTTCTGCGTCAGTCATTTTATTGTTTCTGATCTTAACAAAACGATTCAAAGAGTGACATGAATTTACATACTCCGAACTCCTCGTGAATATTAGATATTATCCTAGCTCAGTTAGCTAAAATTTGTTCCACAAAAAGATAACTTGAGTACAATACATAGATACAGCAGATGCATATAAAATCAAAACAGCATCCTCTAGCATATGTGCAAAACAATGAAAGGATCAAACCAAAAGAAGCAACCAAGACCAATAGAAGTTCTAAAACACTAGTATGAGAAATAAAAATGGCATGTGCTGATACTCTGATGCGTGTGTTAAACTAAGAAACTGGGGTGAAAAGTAATAAAATGGTTGGAACTGCACAAACTAATTGAAGCAAAACTAGAAATCTTGTTAAATATACCTAAATTGATCCACTGAATGCTGCAGAACCATTTCTTGAAATTGTTGCCTTATTCCCTTTTTAAGATTTTCCTTCTCTGCCTCAGTCCATTTCTTCTGTTTCAATAGAACGGGAAAATTTTCCAATGCCTCTCTATATTTAGCAACATGAGAATTCTCCACTGGACCATAACACATAGCAGAAACCTTCTTACCGTTGACCTGAATCAGAGAAGTAAAACCTTCAATGAAGAGCAAGCAACTGAATCTAAAATTATGAAAATAATATAATCCAATTAGTAGCCCTAGCAAACTCAACAAAACAACATGAGACAGCTTGCCAACATTGGACCATGCAGGTAAAAACCCGCCTTCAAATGGTAGAAGCAACGGTTCGAGGCACAAGTAGACAGAATTAAGCCCTTAGCATACCCACTTCGATTGTTATGCAGAAAAAAGTGACCAGAAGAGATCTATATTCAATGAGAACACTAATTAACTAAAATGCTGGCTGTAATGTAACCTTATATCAGTTAGCTGATAGTAACTAAACACAGTTGAGGTCATTATGGCTGAATGTTTAAGTGATGAAAGGATTTATAAGTAAATAAAATTAGCAAGCAACACGAAGAATGATATAGAAGATGACCTCCATATCCCGAGAATCTTCTGTCTTTCGTGTCGATATCAATCGAAGATGAAGGTGCTTCCCTAGGCCTAATGCTCGCCCAGTAATTTTTCTGCATGAAGCCTGGAAGTCTTTAAGGATTTTAACACGTTCCTTCAATTTCTTGTTCTCCTCCATTCTTGCTTCAATTTGAGCCAGCTTACTTTGCAGGAACTTCTGACATGATCTATTCTTCTTAATTGCATCAATAAATAGCTGCGCAGACTTTGGGAAGCTAGAAAAACTTCTCATCCCCAAAGAGGGTAACTCAAAAGCATCCTGCTGATGCTGCTCAATAGAGCTAGAGGGCACAATTTCCATGTTATCACTTAATAAGGTATCTTCAGTATCAGGGAATACTTTACAATTCTTCCTACCTGTCGATGAACCATTCAATATATCCAATTCTGAGACAGCACTCTCTCCATCAACACCCTCTGAATTCTCAACCGAGGTTTTCTCCATTGTTCTTCTCGCATTATCTGAAATATAATTCTATAAATCATCAATCGATGAGACAGTAAACCTATGCATTCATAAAAGCATATGGAGCAACCCTAAATCAATTTCATAAACCAAGAGATAAAACTGAACCAATAAACCAAAATTTTAGCTTTCTACGTATAAGTTTTGAAACTTACCGCTGGCATCATAGGCGGAAAAACGCCTACGCACAGCACAAAGAGTCTGAAAATCATCATCCTCATTGTCAAAATCAGGATGAATTGCACATAGAGGTTTTAAAGAAAGCGGCTCCGACGAATCATTACTTTTGGAAAATCGACTCTGTACTCTTCGGAACAATTCCAAATCATCCTCCTCGCCACCAGAGGAATGCCGGTCGGCTTCTTCTTCAACAGAGAGAGAATCAATATCAGTGCCGCCATCGTAAGTGCCTTTAAGGTCGTTTATATTGGTGCCGGTGAGCATGCAGGCTCGGCTTAGGGCTTCTATGTCATCGCCCAAACCGTCGTCGGTTTCTTCATCGCAAGACAGCTCTTCTTCATTGTCGTAAAACATTAGCCTTGATTTTTGTTGTTTTGGGATAAATAATATCCCCTAAGAAACAAAAAAATGATAGAAGTTAACCAAAATTTGAGATTCTTGCCGGCGAGGATGGAAGGACGGAGTTAAGAAACCCTCCGGTGTTTTTCAGGTAAAAGCGGAAAATACTTGAGCTCCGTTAACATTCAAACTTGAATTTTCCTATTAAATTGGTGTTTAAGATAAGCAACGAGGAAGAGTGGGGTCACCAGACCAAATGCTGGTGCTGGTGCTGGTGCCGGTGCCGGCGGTGGCGCGAGAGAAACGTCGGTTGCGGTGTCAAACCGGACTAGGTGGCAAATAGAGGGTTCAGGGTTGTATGTTGTACCTTGCAAGTGAATTGTCTATCCCATATACCAGCGTATGTACTGGGATAATCACTTTAGTATTAAAATTTAGTCATAAGGTAAAAGAAATGTAGTAATTAATAAATTAAACCAATAAAGTAAGCCCGTAACATAAATTTTAGAAAAATTGTCAAAACTATCATTGTTTCTGGTTTTATTTTGATAGCATTACCTTTTATTATTTATTCTTTTACGTATTTTTTTAAAATTCCGTTCTTCTTTATGTTGCCGCTTGAGTTCTTTCTTTTTTATATTTTTTTATTTCTTTTCTGCCTTTTCGTATTCTCTTCTTCACGTTCTTCATCGTTGATCGTGGTTATCCATGGTTGTCGTCTCATCATCGATGCTCCTTCTCCCTTCGTCCACCGCTAATTCCACCTATTTTTTCTATCGTCACCGGCAGCTCCTTTAGCCTTTTGTGTTGTTCTCTATTGTAGCTGTGTTGAAATCTTCATACTAATATCATTTCCACTTTTGATTGCTTCTCCTTTATCCCTGATCAGCTTCCTCTTGGTAAGTTTTATGTTTTGGTGAATTTGAATTTTGGATGAGTTATGAGTTTATGAGTTTTTGAAATTTAAATCGCTAATCTGATTTTTTTTTTTTTTTTTTTTTTTGCTAGGTTTAAGTTGTGAGTTTTTAAATTTGAAATTTAAATTGTTTTTGTAATATAATTGAGAGCAAACCAATTTTAAGAAAATGTTAACTAAGAGTAGTCCACTTGTATTAGCCACACTATAATGCTTAAACAATGTATAAATAAGGTATAATCTGTTGGGGAATTAATCGCACAAGTAAACATAAAACGCAGCGGAAAAAGATTAATCCCCACCAAGGACCCATGTACATTACATTGAATCAGAAGGAGGGTTAAAGAATTACCTTAATTCTTTGAAGTTTGAATCACTTAGGAACCAAAATTGCTTCCCTCTACGGTTGATCCACACGGAGCAATACGTTCACCGCGTGCTAGCGCCGGGATAGAAGAAACGGTTTCCTCGAATCGAGAGAGAGGCAGAAAATCAGATTTTCTCTTGGCTTGGAGAGGAGAATTTCGGCTGGCTATTCTCTTGTGTTGGCTGGCCGAAAATCTGCTATATTATTAGTGTAGAGAGTGATTAGGTTTAGGTTAATTGTTTCCTTAAATAATTAACCTAAATAGTTAATTATAATTATAACCTAATACACCTATTAGTTATAATTATATATTAACCCACACAATTTAATATTAATTCTCAATTAACATTAAATCAAATCAATTCTCCATAATACATATATGTATATATAATATTATAATTAATTATATCTCCATATAATTTAATTATAATATGTAGCATACTTTATGCAATATTAATCACATTAATATTTATATATACATACATAAATATATATCACTATATATATTTATTCTCTTTCTCATTCATAAATTATTATCCAATAATAATTTATACCCGATAAGATGAACTTCATTTTGCTCTTGTGTGTGACCCCATAGGATCATATTAATTGGCAATAAGGAAATTACCATAATGTCCTTATAGGTCACAAGCGGACTCTAGCAAGCCATTACGACTACCCAATTAATATGATTGGAATGATCCAATACCTATTTATAGAATGTCATATTCCCTTTTGTCTCATTGATATCAAGATTAATTATAAGACATGGTACACTTGTCAATCTTATATAATTAATCATATGCTTTCTCGATCTCAAAGTAAACTGTTCAGACAAATCAATTGATACTCTTATCAATTATTTGAGCACGGCCATGCATTTAACAGTCTTACTTATCGAGGGGCCCAGTGATATCGTTCTCTTGTTAGAGAGGGACAAAATCCCATATCTGTCACTCACATCCCTAAGCATGAGTCATATTGTACCCAACCACAGCCTTTATAACTACTCTGTTACAAGCAGCGTTTGACTGCGTCAAAGCACAACATGAATTCATCCCGGAATCCATGGTGACCTCAGGTCAAAGGAATCAGCTGATGACACTACTATAATCAAGATCAGTTGTGACACGTGACCATGAACTTGATCTTATAGTGGGTCTCCAGCAACATGTTCTCTAACACATTGCCCGTGAGTATAATCTGTATCTGTATACACTATATTCATCTTATGAATATCCATTATCACTCACACTAGTCTTAGTTTGTTATTATTCCCATAATAACAATCGACTAGGGAAATTTAGAATTACACAATTAATTCATGGATACATTATCATAAATACTAACATACAAATATATATGATAAAATAAGTCTTTATTAATGACTTAAGAAGATTGTTTAATAATCCAACATTGGCTTAGGGCACAATCTCTAACATAATCAATGTACTAAAAGGAATAAATAAGGTATAATTAGTGTATCATAAGGTATAACTAAGGTATAATTAGTGTATCAGTAAGTATAATTAAAGTATAATTTATTATGAAGAGCAGATGATGTAAAATAACCTTGAATTGATTTTTTTTAATGTAATTTTTCTTCTTTTTATATACAATAGATGAATAATATTGCAAGCTTAGTGAATATTAATTAATATTGTTGTTTTCAGGCTTTTAATACTTACTGCAAAAGTTAGAAAAGTTTATTCCTCATAGAGCATTTGTGGCTAATTTGAATGCAGGAGCTGGTGTGATTGGGTTT
Organism: Euphorbia tirucalli; assembly: GCA_039660915.1. NCBI lineage: Eukaryota > Viridiplantae > Streptophyta > Magnoliopsida > Malpighiales > Euphorbiaceae > Euphorbia > Euphorbia tirucalli. The sequence continues at coordinate 61,267,003 of CM077632.1, forward strand.
CATTAGTTTCTACCAGAAAAGGTAGTCAAGATTTATGCTTATTCTAAATGCTGTAAAACATAATTTTTAAGTTGAAATGATGAAAATTTAATTGTAGTGATTGGATTGTTGCTTTGTATTACAAGGTAAAACTAAGTTATAATATTTATAAAATTTACAAATATATTGTTATACACTATTATACATTATTATACATTGCTGATACACTGTTATACACTGCTTATACATTTCTTATATACTATTATACACTGCATTTTAATATTGGGAGTGCATTTTTTTGAACTGCACTTTGGGACTGCATCTTTTTGGCGCATTTTGAAACTGCATTTTGGGACTGCAATTTATTATTAAAACTGCATCTTTTGGGATTGTATATTAGGACTGTACTTTTGAGACTGCATTTTATTATTGAGATTAAACTTTGGGACTGCATTTTATTATTGAGACTGCACTTTGGGAATGCATTTTAGGACTGCAATTTTGGGACTGCTTCTGCACTTTAGGACTGTATTTTGAAACTGCATCTACACTTTAGGACTGCATTTTAGGATTGCACTTTTGGGACTGCATTTTATTATTGGGACTGCATCTTTTTTAACTGCACTTTGGGACTGCATTTTATTATTGGGACTTCATGTTGTTGAATTTGATCAGGAATTGGCACCTCTGAAACATGAACAGCTTGTAGAGGCATTTTTTTTATTTTTTTTAAAATTTAATTGTACATCGTTTATACACTTATAAACATGAACACTGTTTATACACTTATTATACATTGTTATATACTTTTTATATATTGTTATACACTGTTTATACACTTTTTATACATTGTTATATACTGTTTATACACTTCTTATATATTGTTATATACTGTTATACTATACACTTCTTAGATATTGTTGTACATTGTTTATATACTTTGAGACTGTATTTTGGGACTGCATTTTATTATTGAGACTGTACTTTGGGAATGCATATGTACTTTAGGACTGCAAATTTGGGATGCACTTTAGGACTGCACTTTTGGGATTGAATTTTATTATTAGGACTGCATCTTTTTGAACTGCACTTTAAGACTGCGTTTTGGGACTGGATTTTATTAATTGAGACTGCATTTTGTTGAATTTGATTAGGAATTGGCACCTCTGAAATATGAACAGCTTGCAGAGCCCTTTTTTTATTATTTTTTTAAATTTAATTAGACATTGTTTATACACTTATAAACATGAACACTATTTATACACTTATTATATATTGTTATACACTTCTTATACATTGTTATATACTGTTATACACTTCTTATATATTGTTATACACTATTTATACACTGTTTATACACTACGTATACACTGTTATATATCATTATACAATTCTTATACAATGTTATATGTTTATACACTTATTATATATTATTATACACTCTTTATACACTGCTTATACATTGTTATACACTATTATACACTCTTTACTGCTTATACATTGTTATACACTTCTTTTACATTGTTACACACTGTTTATATACTTCTTATACACTTTTTATACATTGTTATACACGATTTATACACTTCTTATATATTGTTATACACTGTTTATACATACACTGCTTATACATTGTTATACACTGTTTATACACTTCTTATACATTGTTATACACTATTATACACTTCTTATATATTGTTATACACTGTTTATACACTTCTTATATACTGTTATACATCGTTATACACTATTTATACATTTATTAGACATTGTTGTACACTATTACACATTGGTTATACACTATAATGCTTAAACAATGTATAAAATAAGGTATCAACAATGTATAAATAAGGTCTAACAGTTATAAACAATGTATAAGTAAAGTATGATTATTGTATTACAAGGTATAACTAATGTATAATATTTATAAAAGTTATAAATACACTGTTTATACACTTCTTATACATTGTTATACACTGTTTATACACTTCTTATACACTGTTATACACTATTTATACACTTCTTATACATTGTTTATACACTAGTTATATATTGTTATACATTCTTATATATTGTTATACATTATTATACACTTCTTATACAATGTTTTATGTTTATACACTTATTATACGTTGTTATACACTCTTTATACACTGCTTATACATTATTATCCACTTATTATACATTGTTATACACTCTTTATATACTGCTTCTACATTGTTATACACTTCTTATACATTGTTATACATTGTTTATATACTTCTTATACACTGCTTATACATTGTTATACACCGTTTATACACTTTTTATATTGTACATTGTTTATACATTTCTTATACACTGCTTATACATTGTTATACACCATTTATACACTTCTTATACATTGTTATACATTATTATACACTTCTTATACATTGGTATACACTTCTTATGCACTGTTATACATTGTTACACACTGTTTATACATTTCTTATACATTGTTATACACTGTTATACATTGGTTATACGCTGTTATACATTGGTTATACGCTATAATGCTTAAAAAAGGTATAAAATAAGGTACAAAAAATGTACAAACAAGGTCTGACAGTTTCGCAAAGGTATAAACAATGTATAACTAAAGTATGATTATTGTATCATAAGGTATAACTAACATATAATATTTATAAAAGTTATAAATACACTGTTATACACTATAATGCTTAAACAATGTATAAATAAGGTATAATTAATGTATCACAATGTATAATTAATATATAATGATAGTATTATACATTAGTTATACCTTAATTATACCATAAGATACACTATTACAGTGATTATACCTTAGTTATACCTTAAGATACACACTATTACATTGGTTATACATTAGTTATACCTTAAGATTCACTATTTTAGCGATTATACCTCAGTTATACCTTAATTATACCCTAAGATACACTATTACAGTAATTATACCTTAGTTGTACCTTATAATAGTTTCTTATTATTGTTATATATGTTTTCATTGTCACATACGTTGTTTATACATTTTTTTCTGCTATATACTATTTTCATACATTGTTTATACACTGTTTATATACTATTTATACAAAAACTGAAGGTGAAAAAAAAACTGTTGGATATGCCTTAGTCCCGAGGCATTAGTCCTCGTATTTGTATCATACATTTGTATTTTGTTATGGGATTTATGTATTCTACAATTTGTGTCATTAAATAAAGGCATTAATCTATTTATTATATACCTTGTGCAATATTGTAAATAGAGTATGCAATGGACATATAGATATGACCATAAAGTTATTCGTGATCTATTCCAGTCATGGGAATGAATGGAACCAAAGACTATCATTAGCCTGGTTGTATGGCGGTGTCTTACTAGCCATTGGACATGGAATGTCAACCAAGTTAATAGGTACATGCAAAGGGGCATGGTACTAGATATATCTACTAAACGAGAAATCCATATGGTATAGTATCACAAGTGATTCTCATGTAGTACTTGTATGGATCCTTTGACTGATCATATCATGGTGCTGCATGTGAAGTGACATACTTTGGTGTACGCCTAAAGGGCTTGTAACAGGGTGCCAAGTATAGGTACACTCGGGTATGTCAGTAAACATGGCAGGACTATGGATATGCAAAAGGGAATGTCACTCAGTAGTCTACTGAGAAGATATCACCGGCCACTTGATGAATGCAACTGATAAAAGCGTGGCCACACCTAAACAAGTTGTAATTTGTTTGTGAGCATCAGTTCAATCTGGATCAAATAAATGTCCGGACACAAAAGAGGGTGATCAATCCATGCCTCTGTGTTGGACATCGATATCAATGACATGAGATATACGAGTTTAAACTATAAGGTTACGATTACAGTTGGACTGCTATCTCTGTCTTTAATTAGGGGCTGCAGTGGCTTTCTAAAGCCCGTCTGCAGTCTATGGGCCATAGGCCCACTGCAAACATAAAGACGGACCCACAAGATCATACAATTGAACGTCTGAGCTTGAACTAAAAGGATTAACTATATACTTGGAGTATACACACTGGAGAGAGAGGATTCTATTAATTATATTATACAGATCGATTGGATTGATCAAAGTAATATAATTAATATTTGTATTAGCATTCTCATAATTAATTCAATGAATTAATTTATGAGATTATTTCCTAGGTGGAAATATTTCACAGGTATAGGTTTACATGTGTTTAATTTTATGAAAGTCTAATTTAATTCCTCGGTTAAATTAATTGGTCAAATTAATTTTAATTTAATGGAATGTAATATATTATATGGTATAATATATAAATATACATGTTAAATTGAAATTATATGTGCAATTTAATTGAACCAAAAGGAATCAATGCAGACTTGGGTTTAAAGGAGAGAAGAAGCCCGCATAAAATTAAAAGGAATTAGGTCGAATATCAACAAGGGAGTTTCGGCCATCTAGGGTTAAATCCCTAGAAGAATTTCGGCCAAAAGGGGGGAATTAGAAGCAGAAAAATTCCATCCACAATTTGCCTCTCTTCCGTCGATCAAATCGCTAGCATGGGTTCTAGTTCAATAGCCGTTCATGTACGGGATCGTGAAGGGGATTGATATCGATTTCTACAGCCATCTCTAGAGAAGATATTTTTGATGGGAAACTAATTCTTCTCCATTGAAATTTTATTGTTTATGATTTCCACTTCAATTGCTTCTGGACACAGATTGGAGAAAATCAATGCGAGCTTCCGCTTTAATCGGTCGATTTTCTATGGAAAATCCCTTCAAAAAATCGGAAAAAATATATACATATGGATCTCATTTCGAAGAGAAAAAAAAACATTATAAAGTCGCATGACGAAAAAATAAATAGATTGTGAGATAAATACGAAATTAGATTAAAATTATAAAAGAGGAGAGAGAAAAGTGGACAAACTAGAGAAGGTATTTTGGAGATTATATTTTTTTGCTTTGTTGTTTATTGGACAAGAATCACATAAAAATCAATTCTTTGTTTTAGGTATCTTTGAAATTTTGGAAAGTTTTTAATGTATTTATGCAAACTTTTCATTTTCAAGTAAAAATATTATATGGTGTCAAAATGTAAGTATTTTTGTAAAATTTCCTAAATTCTATAATGGATCCGATCCATAACCACCCTTTTAATTAAAAGTTAAAATACACGTACTTTTTATTTTACCGATATATTTTCAATATTCATTTTGCATAAAAATTTTATAATGTACCTAGTTTATATACATTGTTTCAATGAAAAATCAATACGTATATACTTTTTATTTTCCTTACTTTTTAGTTTTTTGATTTCATTTTACATATGTTGTTGTTTTGCATTGAAAGATTCCATATCAATTCAGTCTATTTTAATATCTCTTCATTTTGCATATATGTTTATTTTTCGTTGAAATTGTCCATATAACCGCATCTATTATATAATGTCTCAGACTTTTAATTACTTAATCAATCTTTAAATTTAATTTTTAGTATATGTAAAGGGGCTACTGTGCCCAAATAATATGAAACGGATTATTCAAATTTTATTAAAAAGATATAATTAAATTTAAATTAGGCACTTTCAAACTCCCTCTCTCCATCCCACTACCAAATGATAAAATCACAAATGTTCAAGATGAATAGGCAATGACATACAATTCTCCTTATTAATTATTTTTCAACTAGATTTGATTGACTAATTCAAAATTACTCATGTTTTGTTTAAATGGTTTCTTTTCTCATAAAGTTGCATACATTAGGTAATATTAGTATAAATGTCTTTCAGCGAAAACCTTTTTACATGCTTAGCCACAAGAATTTAGATATTATTTGATATAATTAAAAATCATTTTATTCTTTCCTTAATGTAACTCTTAATGTATTCAACCATTTTTTATATGACAAATGAAATCAAACAACTAAATTTCGAAATAATATGAACTGAAATTAAATAATTAAAATGTGAAATAATAAATATAAATTCAAAATTCGTGGTTGATATTTTCCCTACTCTCGTAACATAATTGTATAAAACACATAGTCCTCTTCTAATATACAAACACGAGCAAGCAATTTCTATTTCTTCATTTATCAATTTAGATTCGTAATGCAATAATCCAAATTATTTATTTGTACAATAATGACATTTTACTAAATTCCGTAATATGAGCAGAAGAAACTAAAGCTATGACAGAGATAGCATCAAGGGCGAACTGTATTCTTATCACAGTATAACTTATGAAACTGTTCGTTAAATTTAACTGCCTCAACTATTTACGGGTAATAGCATTCTTGTCTTCTTGTATTTATCAAAATTTTGAGCATTAGTTCCTGAACTTTAATTTGATGATATTCAGTCCATTTATTTTATCATTATTGTTCAAATTCAGGTCCTCGCTGACTATACCATTAGACGTGCATCACACAGCCTGTTAAATGCTGCATTTGTGTTCTGAAAGATATAGAAGTGTCATTTAACAGCCCCTGTGATGCATGCTTGATGGTACTGTCAATGACGGACGAATTTGAGCAAAATTTAAAGTACAAGTGCTAAATGTCACCAAATAGAACTTCAGGGACTAAATGTCAAAACTTTAACAAGTACAAATCCCAATAGTATCGTTGAGCCGCCTTTCAAGAGAGGGAAATTAGCTATATTGCATCTGCAAAATTGCTTAACAAGAAATTATTTTTTTACTGGAGATACAAAAACAACCCCCTACGAACGACCATTCTTATCATCCAGCTGAAGGGGTTGCTCTTACTACCAGAAACTAGTTATTGTATATAGATCCTATGTGTTTGCCTTGTCTTTTCAGCTATTGATGTACATGATATCCTCCTTTGATATATTCATCTTTCCTTTGTCCCGTTTACTGTTACTTTCTGTCCGGTCTGGTTGACCACGCTGAGAAAAACATAAATAATTCTTATAACTTCAAAAACTGGTAATTTGTCAGAATTTAGCACCTGCTGCCACATGTAATTTAAGGTAAACTGAATAGACCACTCCTAAACTCTTCCAGTAATTTTCAAAGATGACATAAGAATTCAGTTCAAGCCGCAAAACTCCAACATAGGTTCCATGTTCTTAAAAGCCATTTAAGCCAAAATCACGCAAATGTTGCATAGATATCCACATAAGGCACTTGTTTTGATGTGGATGACATTACAAACAACACATCCAGTAGAGTTGAAAAAATTACGTGGGATCCACAAATTTCATCACCCCACCTTGACACTTTGTTATCCAAAGCAGGTGATTCCGAAGTTTGGTTTAAATGGCTTTTTTTGAAAATGAACCAAAGTTGAGAGAGTTTTCTAACACGAATTGAACTTCCGTGTCATTTTGGAGCTTCTTGAAAAGTTCAAGAATGATCCGTGTATTTTATCCATGTGTTAAAATGACAAGAAAATACTATTGGAGCAATGAAAAGACATGAAACAGTTACCTTTTTCAACACAAATGCTAGGTACAAATAAGCTGCTTCCCATTCATCTGGGGATAGTGTGCCTGGATAAACAGCAGCATGTGAAGAATATCATTTACAAGAAAGAAAAACAAGATCATGAAACATAAAAACCCAAACCTACAGACCCATACAGCAAAAGAAATGAAACAGAAGAATAGTGCAAGATCCATACTCTGATCTTGGTTACCATCTCCCAGAGCACCAAGCCTTCTCATTAAGTCAACATATTCTGGTTTTTTCATATACTCATCAACAAATTCATGTGCATTCTTCACAAAAACAAGATCCAAACCATACTGCCAACGTTGAAAGCAAATTAAGCTTTAAGAATGATCCGATTTAATATTGCACCAACAAATAGAAAAGAAATTCATGTGTAGAATCGACTTTTGGAGGCATTTAATAAGATTACAAAAAATTAAAAGAATGTAGTTGGGATAAAAGATTTCATTGGACGCACCAGAAAACAACATATTATTTATACCTCTTCTGCCAATGATTTGAAGAGATGGAAAGGGACAATCCATTCAGGACAGTCAACAGCATCCTACAATTGAGAAAAAACATTGCAAAAGGATAGTTAGAAAAGAAAACAGGAAACAATCAAGACCAGTAATCATAATCAGCAACTACTCAAACGAATGCAATCAAAATACATATCATAGACAAACATCCTATGGAAAAGGGCATCTGCAAATGAAAAACCCCGAGGAAAATAAGAAGTGACAAAAAATTAATGGAGCAGTACCTCAAGGTGGAACTTGTACTTGATACCATATGGGTTAGAAGACCTAAATTTCTGATCCAAGGAACAAGACACTTGTCAAATTAGAGCTTACTTTCAGGAATATAATCAATGCAGAGGAATTTACCTTGTCAGAGAACTCTTTGTCAAATTTTATCCAATAGACACTATTTCCAAAGGCTAGTCCTTCAGCTGCACATTCAGATTAGAGCCACAATCATTAATCTTTCACTACTATTAGTTCAACAAAAGAAGAGCGTTCATGGCCCAAAGAAAAGAAAGAATAAATTTGATCAGGTAAAATGTATTGAACTAAATCACACACATCTACTCAAACAATCCAGGGCACATTCAACTTTATCCATACCTTGAAATCTTATCACCATATCACCTTTCATTGCCATTCATCCTCTTATGTCCACTTTTCTCTCCAAGAATTAGTCATTTTAATTTCTTTTCAGAAGACATTTTTGGTTTTGGTATTCAACAAGTATCACATTGATTAGACATAAATGGTAACAGAAAAAAATGTTATTTTGAGATAAGTATAGCAGATACTAAAATGTCACAGTCTGATCTGTAAGAATGAAGAACATATCTCACAGAATTAACAAGAGCACTAACAAAGCACTGTGCCTGTTAGAGCTTTGTTTGCTTGTTTGGAGTCACATTGATTAGACATAAATGGTAGCAAAAAAAATGTTATTTAAGTATAGCAGATACTAAACTGTCACACTCTGATCTGTAAGAATGAAGAACATATCTCACAGAATTAACAAGAGCACTAACAAAGCACGGTGCCTGTTAGAGCTTCGTTTGCTTGTTTGGAGACTGTTGGAAAATGTCTAATAGATAGTTCTTACAGTTGATCAATATAGCAAGTTCAGAGAAAAGATAAAATAGTTCAAACCTATTTCAGAAATTGGTGTATGCAGATTCATATTAATACACATAAATATAAAAGTTTGATGTAACATATGGATTTCAAATTCCAACAGAGTGCATATTCTAATCTTCCACTAAAGGTTGGACAATAATAGACTCCAATTTGTTATATGGTCTTTGTTCTTCTTATTTGGAAACACCCATTTAATAAAATTTGATTCAATTTAATTTTTCAAATCTCTTATTTGAAAAAGATCAAAGAAAATATATGAATCCAACAATTTGAGGGGATTATAAATCATATGCAAAAGGTTTTCCATCAATCAACTCTAATACCAAAATAGATGATATCATTTTAGCACTTTATGGAAATTAAATTGATTCATTTATTGTACATGATTTATTTCACACAAAACCAAAGAGACACTGGGAAAGCAATTGAAGATCAATATGATAGCAAAACAATGTTTGTTCAGTCAATGGAATTGATTTTAAGAATGAAAGCCTAATATTGGTATAACTTATTACCCAAAACTATACTTTGTAACAAAACCAAAAAGTGCTAACAATACATGATATAAGATGTCATATTTCATCATAAGATTCATATGTTTACTCTCTCAGGGTATATTTTTTAGTATATGAAATGCAAATCCAAACATCAGGGGGAAAAACCTTCTCTAAGTTTTTTGACGATGACATTGGCATCCGGCATTGTTCCAATGAATGTACCTCCTGGACGAAGCAAGGCTGACACATTGGCCAAAGCTCTCCTCGCACGAGCTTCAGTAGACCATGAATAATGCATAGCAAACTGCAAAATATTATGTTGATGCTTGAGAAGAAACAAATGTAAGAAGGCACCCACAAACAGAGTAAGACACTTCATGAATATTCAATTGCCAAATAACTGGATAACAAACATTTCAAACAAGCAGAAGAGCTCATCAATCCATTCCAACAATATAAAGTCTAAAGTGGCAAAATCCAAATCCTGTTAAGTTGTGGAAGCACAAGGCAACATTATATGGATGCTAAGTTCGCAGCATCAAACAGTTCAAATAGTTTTGATGTCCATTTGGTGTCCTTTGTAATGAAATATATGCCATAGAAAAAAAAGAGTGACAGTCAGAACAGACATAATATTTAAGCTTTGTGGGTTAAACAAGAGGACATATATTCAATGTCATGGGAAGTCTGATAAAGTTCTCGAACTAGCTTAAAACTCACTTGGTCCACATTGTATATCCTTGTATGACCATAACTTCAGTAACAAAATCACTACTCAGCTACATATTTCAACATGATTTCAGAAAAACAAAATACCATTCACCTGACAGCTGCAGATATCAAAAGGAGCATCATCTTGCAGGACTTTGTCCAAGCGCACCTGAAAGTCATCACAGAAATAGATCTTACCCTAAGTACTTACTGAGTTAAATCTAAAGGTTCCCATCAGGTTACTTTTTCAAAGGTGAATGCAACTAAATTATTAGATTCAAAGACAAAGGAAGATTCTACCACACAATAAAGGTTAAATATGACACTTCAAGTGCTGTATTTTTTTTTTTTTTTTTTTAATAGGCTACATCTGATATCTGAAATTACCTCATAACAGTCCCCACATATGAGGCGGGCAGGAAAAGAGAACTTTCTGCGACGTTGGTGATGATCAGCATCACCATTGTACCGTGTGCGACAATCTTCTATCTATAATGAAATTGACACAGATGTTAAAATTAGACAATATGCTTGATACTATTGAAAAGGACATAAATAACAAAGTAGTGATAAAAGACTCTACTATATGACAATAAAACTTTCAAAATTTAGCAAGCATAATATTGAACAAACTCTGTACTAAAGTGGATGCCATTGATCACTATATTCAATGCTTCACACTCTAAACTTCTGTATCCTACAAATTCTTATGCTGCACGGAGACGGACACCGACACGGATACAAACACTGATACAGACATTAGAAATGTTATTTCTCAAAAATCTAGGACCCATGTAAATAATAAAAATATAGGGATGCATTTATAAATATTAAAATTATAAAAACAGGTTTTACCATAAACATAACAATATGAAAAACATAATATATGGGAATAGAGGGTTAGAATCGTGCAACTGATGGGTGAGACTCATGCTCTATATTTCACAAGGAAAACAGAGCATGAGTTTAATGTATTATTGAAGGGTCTGTTTTAAAAGGGAATAACAGCAGATTTTTTAGTTCTTTTAGGGTTGGAAAATAATATGGAATTACAATTTTGGAAACTACACAACATATAATTTATAAGTTGAATACTAAACAGTCAAAAATACTAAATCAATTCCACAAGTAGCAATTAACGCTTCTGTCTTAAGTATGAAGGGGTAGATACACATTCCCAATTTCTTCAATTTACAGATTTGTTCCCACTAAATTTCCCACTAGTATCCCTGTCAATGTCAGAAGCATTGCAGACACAAGGAAACACTAAGTTTCCATGCATCAGACAAATTCAAAATGTAGAATTTCAACAAAAAAAAGGCAGAAAAAAAAGGTGAACATAAATTCTGAGACTATTTCTTTCTGTTCATAGTCATCAATGAGTTAGTACAATATTTTACCGAGCCTTCAGCTATATCAATGCCGACATAATATCCGATTTTCGCTTTATCCCATTTGATAAGATCACCACCCTGGCAGACAAAAATAAAATTAAAAGGGATATCCTAACTGAATATGGATTTTAAAAATTGAAAAAATAAGTGGTAATAAGAACTCGGTAATTTACCTTCCCACAAGCCAGATCAAGAACAGCATCCCCTCGACGAGCATAAAGTTGAACTAAGACACTTTTTATCTATCCAAGAGATAAGATTTACTTGGTTGAGTTGTTTAATCATGTAATAAAACTAAGGAGATCATAAAGTACACAATTACACAACACACCCAATTGTTAAGTTTCTTTAAATGAATAATTGGACTAGCTTCTCGTTCCTCAAGAGTCTGATTTGTTCTTGCACTGTAATGATCAGCCACTTTTTGAACAAAATCCTCCGGAAAATTTGCATCACCTACAATCGCATAATAAAATCCTCACGTTGCACACACACACACACAAAATGATTTGATCTCTAAGAGAAGAAAATGAGAAAAATTCAGCCTTCAAAGGCTGCATCTCTAGGACTTGTCACAACAAAGTGCTTATGTTCTTGCTTTCAACAGTTGCTTCAGTTTACATCAGAAGTAAACTGAAACTAACACTGATACTACAAAATTCAAAAGATTATTCAACAAATTACGTGAAATTAAAAAGTATTTGATCATCATTGCTTCTAAGCATGTAGGCAACCGTAAAGCATAATGAAGTTCCAAGTAGTAGATTGCTTGAAAAGTGCATTTCTATTAGAAGCTTTCATTTGTTATTTCAGAGAAATATAGCAACCTATAATTCAGATGGATATTTGAATTTTGGACTTGAATTGATGAACCGCAAAATGTGTTAACATGCCTCCTAAAAAATGGCTAATCCCTGCTTGTAAATCATCAAGCCTCCCATTCTAACAAACTATGAGTAAAACCGCTGAACCAAAAACCTAAACAAAAGAATCAAAAGTAGCCAAATAACCAACAGATACATCAGGGATTACATAAGCAAAAACCATAGTATTATCACATTGAAAATCAGAAATCATTCATAACGAAATTAAAGAAAAATATTCAACAGTATAAGTATTAATTATACAATCATAAACCCAAAAATAAAAAAGTGAAGTTTGTGGTCATGCTACAAAAATTACCTTCAGGTGTATATCTGATTCTATTCTTAGGTGGGCCATCAGCAGAAGAGGTCGATAGTGAATCTGAATATCCACGTTTCATGATCAATGATCAACAATACGGAACCAGTGTTACTTATATTGATTCTTCTACGCGTAAATTTATGGTTGAATGGAACAGGATATTAAGGGGATAAGTATATTATAGTTGGGTTTGCTTCCCAAAAAATAAGTCACGAAAATAAAATCAGTAAAAGGGTGCTATATATTAAGGCTTTTGATAACTGAGTCAAGAAGGAGCAGAAAGATTTCGACAAGGGAGCTTATGGGTTCTTCGTTGCCAGAAGGGGCTGCTACAGTTAATTCAACAATGCAAAATTTTGATTCACTCAAACAGTAAAGTTAAGCATGTGGAAGCTCCAGCTCAAGCTTAATGGCGGTGTGGCAGTGAAAGCAGCTGAAGCCAGGAGGTAAACTGACACAGGTGAACCTCTCAACTGGTATAATAGAGGAAGAGAGAGAGAGCAATCAGAAAAAAATTTTAAAATGCAAAGAGAAGATTGAAACTTTAGGAATAAGAAGAGCAGAGGCGGAAGGAGAGGGGTGCAAGGGTCCGGCAGCCGGAATCCACACACAGAGGGGTAGTTCCAGGCCAAGAGATTAGAAGCTGAGGGTGCAGCTTTGCAACCCAGCTTTGGCAACGAAGATGAGATCCTTCGATGAGGACACCTACATTCAGTATCTTGTTATCGGAATCGGTAACAGAAACACGAAACTCACATTTGAATTGCTGAAAAATCCAAAAGAGGAGCGGAATTTCAAGATTGACGAGAAGAAGAACAAAAATTTACCTGGTTTGGCGATGGAAGTGGAGAGAGGGGAGAGATTAGGGTTTACAAACGGAGTGAAGAAAGAGGGGAAAGAAGGGAGTGTAATTAACCTTTTGTGAAGGTGAGTTGGGCCACCGGCCAATCTTCTCTGTAAAAATTCAGATGGAGTTGGTCTAATACTAATAACATTATTTTTTTTTTTATATATATTTTAATTTTATGGTTATTAATTACGAGTGAAATTAATAAATTCAGCAACTTTTAATTTGAAGTGTGTTTGATCCACTGATACTTAAAAATAATCAATTAAACAAAATCCACATTGAATGCATTAAACACATAAATTGGATTCAATACTTATCAAACATCTTAATAATTTAATAATTTCAGTATTTATAATATTCAGCACTTAAAATTTAACATTTAATTTTTTTAAAACTTAATTTTTAATTTTATCAAACCCTATTTTAGTATATAAATTAGGAATATTAAATAACATCAAGTTATAAAAAGTTGATAAAATATTACATAGGAAGCAATCTTGAAAGAAAAAAAAATACATGACAAATATTAATAGTAAAATAATTATTTTCATATCACTATCAACAGTATTTAATTGGAATAATTTATTTTAATGTTTTTCTATCTATATTTTAACTTTTCTATAAATCCAACATAAAAAAAATTAAATTTATTAATCATTAAATAAGCTTACTAGCTCGCTAGTTTTAAATATGTAGATGTTTTAAAAACTTTTTTAATTATATGATAATTTGTTTAACTAATGAACAATTAATTGTTTAAATTATATTGTTATGATTATTCTATTATAAAAAATAATTATTTTTAAAAAAATAAATTGTTAGTGATTAAGAGTCAATTTTACCTCAAAAATTATTAAAAATACTAACTCTATTCTTATTACATAAAACTATAAAATATTATCTCTATATATAGAAACTCTAATTTAATTTAACTTCTTATTTAAATAAATCATGATAATTTTGTCCATATTTATTAAAACAAATACTCAATTAATTGAGTTAAGATTTATAACATGGAGGAAAATCAAATTAGATTTCTAACATAGATCATTTTTAATCATTCTGTATATGAAAAGTAAATAATATCTTGACATTCCAAAATTTTATGAGTATATTTTTTGAAATTTTTAAATCATTCAATTTATGATTTTATTTGATTTTGATTTATAGCATATAAATATAAATATACAAGTTAAAATATCAAATTAACTAAAATTTTAAATAAATAATTTTATAAGTATAACAGGTCAGATTTTTGTATATATTTTTTTTTATATAAAAAAAAAATAATTTTAATTATATATAATAGAGGTTTTAGTATTGTGTTGACATATATAATAGGGAAGTTTTCAAAAACCACCCTTGTGGTTGCGCTCATTAATAAATTGAGGATTGCATTTTTTTTCTTTTGTAAAAATAGGACATGTGATTTTTTTTAAAGTTAGTAAACACAAAATAATTAACATTTTTCCGTTAAAAATGACAACGTGGCAAAGGACATTTTGTCTATTTTAGCATTCGAATAGTTTACCCATAATATTTAAGAATTTTATATAAAAATTTGAATATTTTCCATAGATTTTATACTGTGTTGTAATTTGTTTAAAATATTAATCATTATTTAATTAAGAAAAATATTTGCACTTCTTGAAATCGCTAAAGTCTATCGTATTTTTAGTAATCAACTTAAAAAATTTTAGTTTAAAATTAATATAAATGCCTTCTGTTATGCCATAATTTAATGTTAGTTTTTTTTTTTTTTTTTTTTTACTAACTTTTGAAACCATATATCTTCTTTTCGACAATGCCAAATACATCATTCCCCTCCTATACTTGGCACTAAACGCCTATTGACCCTCTCAACTTAGGAGTTGCTCAATTCACCCCCTGAACTTGACAAAACCGACTCAAAATCCCCCTCTGAGACATGATTAACAAGACTCGGATAGATAAGTGCAAAACACGTGCGTCCACTTGCAAAGTAACATCTGACAATTTTAACACATCATTTCTACGTAATATCCATGTCATTTAAAATGATTTTAAGAAAAGAAAAAAATGTCTAAAAAAAAGACAACAAAAACGCAACTCTCATTTGCCCCAAACTCATTTCAATATCTGAAGTTTTTCACGAAGCATAATTTCCCCCTCATTCTTCCATTTCCAAACTCGTAATCAATATTAGAGACCAAAATGAATGGTGACTAAAACCCGCGAAGTGTTATCGAAGATTTTTGTGCTGAAATTTGTGAAGGAGATCGTAAAGCAAAGAAAAAGACTGAAAGTAGCAGAAATCCTAGAAATTGCAAATGAAGTTTCATTTGAATGGTTTTTGCATTATTGATAAAATGGTATGATCCTTTCCCCCAAATTTAATTGTCTACATTTAGGTGAAATTGAATATACAGTTTCAGTTAGGGTTTTTTCATTTTTGGGTTAAAAATGGCGGTAAATACTAGCTGAATGGGTCCCATTTTCAATGTGTCTTTCTGCAAATTTATATATAAAGAAAAAATGTACGTGTCTGAATTTGGATTTTGCTGATGGAAAGTATGACTAAGTTAAGGTAACTTTGTGAAATTGGGGCAAGATTGTGGGTTATTGTTAAACTTTGTTTTTGTTAAAATGCCATTTATATTCTTCCTGAGATTCTAAATGTATTTGTTGTGAATTTGCTAATTAAATATGTTGTTTATTTGTTTGCTTTTGTATGTTGTCTATGTCAGCATTAGAGATGGCAGATCTATTAATTTCTATAAGATTTCATCATGGAAGGATTATTGTTATAAGGAATGGGGTATTGGTTTACGAAGATGGAACACTTAAGGAAGAAAGGTAGTTTGACACTGATAAAATGAGCCGGTTAAAGCTTGTATGGGCGATTTGGGATTTGGGATATGAGTTGTATGGGCCCTTCTATTTCAAGCAACCTGTTAGTGGAGAATTCATTGAGATAGTCAACAATGTAGTTTTAAATACTTATTTAGATAGTCTAAAAGATGATAAGGATGCTGTGGTATATATAAATTCATCAATTAATGACAACTCAGAATGGAAGAGAATGCCCATAAAAGAAGGTGAAAGTGGGGCCCATTCAGCTAGGGCAACAATTAAAGTCATTGCTAATATGTGTATAAATAGAAGACTAAATGAGGATGCTATTGGTTTAGAGAAAGAACTGCTACCTACAACAACAAATACATATACAACTGAAGAGGAAGCTAAAAATGCAAATGAAGATGAAAATGTGCATATAATTGATGGATCTACACATAGATCTGTTAATACTGATGTTATAAAGTTAGAAGAGTTAGATGCTGCTCCGATGTTGACAGTGAGGGGGAGAGTGAATCAGATTCTGAACAAACAGATGATAAAGGTTATAATGGTGCATTAAAATATGAGGAAAGCCACAGATGTAGATGCAGATGCTGAGTTTTTAGCAGTTAGAGAGAACCGTATCAAACAAAGAAGGGAAAATGCCAGAAAGAAAAAGGCATAAACAAATGCAAGTTATATCACGCTTAGACCAATTAGGGTAGACAAAGGATTGGAAAATAATTATAAAGGATGGAAATAGTTATTTAGGGCTGCTTGCAGAAGATGAAGAATACATAGGAAGCTAGATATGGACAGTTTCACATCACGAGAAGAAGATAAAGATGAAGAAGGTGAAACTGAGCACAGGAGAAGCAAAACGGTAAAAGTGCATTATGATCCCAATTATGAAGAGCCTTTTTAGGAATTGGGCATGATATTCAAGAATGTTTACCAATTTAGAGAAGTAGTCAACTACTATGCAGTTAAGAAAGGAGTTCAGATTTATTTCAAGAAAATGATTATCATAAGGTGAGAGTGAAGTGCTCCTATGTGGATCCGAATGGTAATTCTTATCCTTGGCTACTGTATGCAAGTATAGAAAGAAAAAGTGGAGATTTTTGGATAAAAACTTACTATCATGTTCATCAATGTATTAAGACACACAAGAATACGCAATGCAATGCAAAATTTGTTGCAAGGAATCTGAAGGATACAATCACAGAAAATCCACACATTAAGATATGGACAATGCAAGAAATCTTAAAAGCTAAGCTTGAAGTTTATGCGGGGAAAATAATGTGTAGGATAGCTAAAGAAAGATTGGTGAGTGCAATGATTTGCGATCACAAAATGGAACACAAAAGATTATTAGACTACAAAGACGAACTTCTGAAATCCAATCCTAGAAGTACATGTGTTGTTAATTTTGAAATTTCTGGTGATCCTCGATAATATATTTTCAAAGGCATGTATGTTTGTTGTAGATACCCAAACTAAATATGCATGGTCAAAATCAATACCAGTTCAGAAACTAAGCACAGGCCACGCAAATAATCACATTTCATCTTAATCAACATGTATTTTTTTATAAACAAAAGCAAAAAAATAAAAAATAAAAAGACAACGCAGCAAAGCATGCATCTCAAATAGAGAAACCCAAATCAAAAATCACAAAAAATAATACAACAACCTAGAAAACACCAGAAAAAACTACAACAGCGAAAATAAAAGTATCACCGGTCAGAGAGTACTTTCAAGTCAGCCAGCAATGGCGTTCAGTCATGGCGGATCCCGTGAAACCTCCGATGGCTGAACTTGATCTAGTCTTTCTGGATCTATTGAGAGAGGAGCACGACTTAAAAAAAACGAGGAATAAAAGAAACAAGAAAAACGAAAGAAAAAAAAGAAAGAGCAAATGAAAAACACCCAAAAAACAAGTAAACAGAGAAAGAGAGAAGAGAGTACCTCAGATCGGAATGTTCAGGACTGCCGGTTTCAAAGATCCGCAGGAACAGCAGCGTCAGTGACCGGAGGAGAACCGCGGGTTCCAGGGAAAAGAGACAACCGGAGATCGAGACTGAGAGAGGGAGAAGAGAGAAGGCGCCTACGGTGAGAGCGAACCCGAGAGAAAGAGAGTGGCGGTCGGCATGGCTAGATTGCGGTCCTTAGGTTTTGTAGAAGAGAGGAGAGGAACCGACGGCTGGAGCGAGATGCAGAACTGACCGCCGGCGAGGACAAGGCCGAGAGAGAGAGAGAAACTGCTAGAGGTGAGGGTGGATTTTAGGGTCTGCAAAAGGAGAAGAAAATGGGCGGCTGATGAGAAAAATGAGTTTTAGGGTTAGAAGAGAAAAGGATGGCTTTTGTATGATGGGTAATAACCCATGGGTAAATATCTCGGGTTGGTCTGGGTTTAAGGTCCGGTTTCTTGAGTTTAAGTGGATGGATTAAGAATGAATGGGCTAGAGCCCGGTTCCTTGAGTTTAAGTGGAGGTGATTAAAAGCAAATGGGCTAATGCTTGGTTTTTGGGCTTAAAAATGGGATTAGGAACAACTCAAGGCCCAACCGAAAATTAAATCTTTTAGTTTAATTTCCCTTTTAGTTCTCATGCTAATATACATATAGACTTATTAGGAATTAATTAAAAATTTGGGGTTTATAAAATTTAAAAATTCCAAAATAGAAAAAAAAAACGACAAATAAAATTTATTTACATATTTTAAAGTTTTTTTATTCCATGACTATGCTATGGTCATGGAATATAATTTAAGTTAATTTTATAATTTTATTTATGATCAAAACTAGAATATTCATTAAATTTATTTCAAGTGAGCTTTGAATTTATTTTAATAACAAATATTATAAAGTCTTTCATTACTTTGCTGTCAAGCCTAGATGAATACTTTATATAATCATGTGTAGACATTCATATATGAATTGTATTATGTCTTGTATGTGTATATTTTATATCCATGTTATGGATATAAAATGAATATTTCATTCAAGTATAAATATAAAATTTGTATAAATTTTTATGTCCATGTTATGGATATGAATCAATAAAATTAATTTAAATAAAGCATCATTATGAATATATATCTAGCTAATATGTAATTTTTCCATATATCCGCGTATGGATACAAAAGCATGAAAGAAATAAATCCCATGAGAATAATTTACAACCTTTCTAGTACCAAATATGGGCGGGGTAGGGTGATTATTATCTTCCCTACACGTAATTAGCAAACGAACCCATATAAATCTCTGGTTATTTAAGGTGTCCAATCGGACCAAAACTCAATTGGTGGCGACTCTATAAAATATTGTTATTAACTAACCATCACAATAAATTGATATATAAATCATTGCACGAATGATCATAAAAACTAATAAAATTAAAATTAAACCTAGATTTTCAGCCAATCGGTCTGGTTCCGACAGTTGGCGACTCTGCTGGGGACTTGCTAGGCTAATTATATGTTGTAAATTATCTTGTGGATGTATTATTTTTGTATTTAAATGATAAGTTTATTATCTTTTGCATTTATCACGCATAAACTCAACACATCGCACATACATTAAAAGATCATGTTATGATCTTACCCTGCTTTAGGATTGTAGGAGAGAATAAAGTACAGGTGTTGCCACGAGAAATTTGTTTAAACCCTTGAAATGTTCGCAACTTAGGTTGCTGTTTACTAGCCATGCAATGGCGTCAGTAAAAAGGTAACTTAAGAACCTTAAAACATATTCTCGTATCCACCTAATAGAATTAGTAACCACCTAACACCGGTAATTAAAAAAACTCTAGGCATATGTATTCTACTGCATATAATACTTGTGCAATTCTTGTTTTATGATAGTTATGACTTTCCAATGGTATGTATGAATTTTATGCTAGAAATAAGAGAATGGCCCAGTCATATTTCGCTTTTTTGGTCGTCATTATTAGAAATAATAAGAGTTATTTTGACATCAATAATAGCTTTTGTTTAGTCCATCAATTTTTAAAGTTCCCATATACCTCCACTTGTATATATCTCATTTTGTTTTTCTACAGGTGCTTCAATTAATTTATGATCAAAAATCATTTCCTTTTTATTTTGAAGTGATTAAACATGTCGTTACCACCATATATGTTCAAATTATTTTTAAAAAAGAATTATTTTTTGTAAACACTAATATACAAGATTAAAGATAATTTCTTTTTCTTGAGGTATGTCTGTACAATTAAAATTGGTCCTGAAAGAATCTCGATAGGTGATATTACTCTTTCACCCTTTTTTTTAAAAAATGATTTTTTAAAAAAAAGAAAAATTAGATTTTTTATTTTATTTTATTTTTTTAATAATTCTTTATACATAAAGTAGTATTTCATAAAGTTGAAATTTTGCATAATAAGAATGAATTCTCGAGGAATCTTCAAAAGAATGTTTGGCATAATGCATTTGTTTTCATACCTAAAATTAGGAGTACACATCTATAAGGGTACATTTATGTACAAATTTTGTGATGTTTAAAATATGATCTTTTTATTCATTCCATTTGACTTTTTATATGTTTTTTTCTTTAAGTAAAATAGATAAAATTCAAAGTCTTAATTTATTTTTTAATTTGTTTATTCATAGATAGAACCCAAGCAAGCTCAGAGATGATGAATACACATAAATTAAAGGAAGTACAGAGAGAGATTAAAGAGATAAATGAGCAAATTGCTAGCTTCTCGGATTTGAAGACTCGGATGGCTAAATTTTTAGAATTCATTAAGGTAGAGGAGCTGCAGAAGGGCATACACACTCCTTATAAACAAGAGCAAAATGAATCGAGGGACTTATCATCATCGATGTCATTGATTGCACCTCAAAAAAGTAATTATAATGATTCATTAGGTGTGTCAAAGGATCAGGGGCTCTCCAAGTTAGGTCCCATAAGATCATCCATTGGAAATTGTCAAAGGGAATAACACCTCCATGAGAGGAGAATGGCGAGTGATCAATATGACCCCATTCCCATGTCATATGCAGAATTGTACTCAGTTCTCCTCGAAAAGAATCTAGTTCGTCCGTCACCTTTAGAACCACTAAGACCTCTGTATCCAAATTGGTATGATCACGATGCTAACTATATATATCATGCTGGAGCTCGAGGGCATACTGTTGAAAATTGCCTTGGTTTTAAGAAGAAGGTCCAATTATTTATTAAGTCAGGATGGTTGAAATTTGAAAAGAATACTCCACTCGACGAGGAAAATGATAAAATTACCTTTGAAGATCAAGAATATCAGTTCAAGACAAAAGTTGAAGAAATATGCACGCCTATGCATATGCTTTTTCAACTACTTTATAATGCTGATTTGGTCCAAGTACAAAAATCTCCATCAGGTATGAGCAAAAGATTTATATGTGAGTACCGCAAGGGAGCTAGGGATCATACGATTATGGAATGTTGGCCTTTCAAAAATAAGGTTCAAGAGCTAATGGACAAAAAGGTCATAATCTTTGGAATCCTAGAGAAGGAGTCAATTGTTAAAGAGGAAAAGACAGCTTTGGAAAAGTTGTTAATCCCACATCTTAAAATGATATTTTGAAATGTGTAATCTTGTCAACTCTTTTGTAAAAGTAGGATCTCCTTAAATTCTGCCTAGGATTTAAGGAATCAAATTGTCACTCAAAGCTTTTATTTCTAATGTTCTCAGGATAACAATAATGATTTAGTGGAATGCATTCTATCATTTTGTGCAATTCTCTTGCCTTAACTTTCTGCTCTTGGTTCTTTTTCTTTTTCATTTTTTTCCTTTCATCATTTGTTTATATACCTAATTTTTGTTTTTAGATAATAATTAATTTGAAAAACGAAATGGATATATGAATTAAGGTAAATTTTTATTGCTCAAAGTGAATTCTTCATTTGTTGCTCATTTTATTATGGACTACAAAGGAAAGAGCTAGGAACGAAGAAACACCTATTGGTTCAAGGTGAATGCCCGTGAAAGTAATTAGTGGGGTGGCCCATCTCACTCATCTATAGAGAAGTTACTTCATAACCGATTCATGCATTTCTAAATTGTTCTTGATAAATGAATAAGGTTAATTGTGAAACTCTAGAACTTATTTGATTATTCCTCGAGATGAAATGCTAGACTACTTGTAACTAAAGAAAGGACTAAGGCATTCTTTGGATCGCACATTTAAGCCTTTTACCTACCTTTTCATTATATCCCTTTGTACACCCCTTTGAGATATAGCCCTTTCTTTGTATTCACATTATCCATTCTACCAAAAATCAAGAAAACCATTTGATTGAGAGGGTGAGGAATTAGAATTTAATGGTAAGTACAAGCAATGAGGAAATGATACCGTCAAGATAGCGTAAATGGAATTAATAGGACTTTGACTCAGTCATTCGATAATGTATGGTTGTGCAAATTGGGAGATTCATAATAAAAAGAGAACATAACCAACAGGATGTCAAGGGATACAGTCCACGAAACAAGAATAGATAGATACATTATCAGATTGTTAAAGTGAATGGCTATGTTTCTCTCATTTTTGTCAAAGTCTACTAGATTAAAAGGTGTCGATGTGGACATTGACAAAGGTTATAATATAATATGGCAATATTAGGAGAAGAAGCTCCTAATACATACAGGGGGAATCAAATTCCTACAAAGCATTCAAGTTTGAAGTCTCAAAATCATATACTCAAAGGAAAAAGTTAATTAAGAGGAATGCGCTCATAAAATTCAAGACCTTTTAATGGTGATATCACTGCCAAGAGAACTTTTTCATCAATAAGAAGTTTCCCTTTGGAATGATGCATGTCCAATCATCAATAATCACATCGGAGCCTAGTACAGTGGAAATAGTAAGGATAATAATCCTGGCAAGAATACATGGTCTTTTAACGAATATCCTTGTGTTCCTAAATTGTCCAAATGAGTTCTTTATGAGTATGCTAGATGATAGTCTTTAAAGAAGCTCATAATACTTTTTGAAGAAGGTGTACAATCCTGTGAGCTATTAACCATGGTGAAGATGATGGCTTACATAGTTAGAATATGATTGCATTTGGTACTCCTCTAGAAAGATCTTAACTCATTAAAAATGGATAGACAATAAGAAGAAAGTTTTAGAATGAGTGAAAATTTACCAAAAGATGGTAAATGATCCAAAAGTTTAAAATATTTTGGAAAAGCATCTTTTATGAGAATTGTTGTCCGAGATCCAGGGTTTATCTCTTGATGATGTACATTTTTCAAGAAGTCAAATCAAAGAAGTTGGATGATTTCATGGAGAATACCAAGTTTATCAAATTTTTGGGACCTAAATTATTGGAAAAGGAGAAAACAAGTGGAGACTTTGAGTTAAGAAATCTAGGTTAGCAGAACTTTTCAGATCCAATGAACTGTAGATGGCCACTTATTCCAATGTGTTGTCTACGCTATCAAGTGAATTATCAAGCGAGGAATTCAAAGAAAAAACTTTTTTTGGTCATTTTCCAATAGTTAGGGTTAATCCAAGCTACACTGTTGGCATGACAATCAATAGGCAAAGATGAACATCTAACATTTGGAAGATATGATGGATGATATATCAGGCAATATATAGGAGTACGTTGCGATTGAAATTAAGAGGATTTTCAAATCAGATTTCCAAGCCCTGATGCCTTAATAAGATCAAGAAATAAAGCTATTAGAGGACCTTTATTTCATCTGGTTTTCTTAACATCCATCTTATTCCTTTTACCCATTTCACCGATAAACCCGATAAACCGAAAAAGTCCTTATGATCTCTAGTTATGATGTTAGTCTTCGTTAATGAAGAGGAACATGAAAATAAGCACATAGTAGTTTAAAAAATTAGCTCGATTTATTAATCTTGTTAACATTTAGAAATGTATGATATGGAAATTAAGAAAATCAAGTTATGATGAAGGCAAACAAGGATGAATGCAGGATCGCCAGATAACCAACATATTCCTTCTTAATTATCCAAGAGATAATACCTCAAGGCGATAAAAAGGAGAAATGTTTCATTTTAGGATGCAACATTGCAAATTAAGTAGGATATCCTAAGGAACAAAATAAGCACATTGAGTCGGACGGATTCAAGTGGGTGCATTGCAACTATCCTAAAAAAAAAAAGAAAAAGAAAAGAAAAAAAGAAAAGAAAAAGAAAAGAAAAGAAAAAAAGAAAAGAAAAAAAAGAAAAGAAAAAAAAAGATAAAAAAAAAGAAAAGAAAAAAGAAAAGAAAAAAGAAAAGAAAAAAAAAGAAAGAAAAAAAAAGAAAGAAAAGAAAAGAAAAGAAAAGAAATCATTTCAAGACCCTTCATAAGGAATTTTTCAATAGTAGATGAGATTCGAGAGGGCATTACGAAAACGATAATGGGGGTAATTAAAAAGATGCTTGCAATGAAACCCAAGATTAGCACAGATGGATAGGATCAAAGACTTAATCAACAACAAGTCTGGGGGCAATTGTGGAAAAGGCCTCTAATGAAAATCAAAATTATTACAAGCCGATAAAAGTAAGAACTTCTTATGCAATAAATTTGGGAGGCAACCATGAAAACTTCTCTGATAAAAGTCAAAATCAGTACGAGCTGATAGGAGCAAGGATTTCATTACAAACCAATTCGGGGGTAACTGCAAGGATGCCACCAATAAAAAGTGTAAGAATAAGGACATCATTGATAAAAGGATAAAGTTACAACACTAAATTAGGGAGCAATTATGAAATATCATTCCCTGAAGTCAAAAACTACTTAGTTTAGCAAGAGTAGTATCATCAACAAAGCAAGTGAAGACTGGGGGGCAATTAAAGTCACCGCCAATAAGGATCAGAATAATACGCTCCAATGGACAAGAAAACTATGATAGAACATTTTGAGCAATGAAATATATCTTGTTTTGTAATCATTTGGATTTTTCATATGACTTTATTGTCTAAAAATCTTCCTATTTCCTTCTCGAACATATCTCATTATGAAATACCCAAGTCACAAGGCAATTTCCTTCCCTTATCAAACAATCAATTCAAATTCACCATTCACCAATCTTTAATAATCTTACCCAAAATAAAAGCATTTAAACGATTTTGTGCATTCACTGAATAATTATGATCTTGTGAACAGGAGAAATGAATATTTTCCAATTCCAGGGTCGTATTTTTGCTTTGGACAATGAGCGGACAAATTATGCTCCGACATATGTGCGGTTCAACATTGATCGTGCCATAATTACTAAAGAACTACGAGATGGATAATTTTCCAGAAATTCTTGTGTATTCCACCAAAAGATGCCTAAGGACAATAAACAATTTAGGTCTTTTGACCAAAATGCATAATTTTTGGATCAACAACTTACTCATAAGAATGGGGGGCAAAGTTCATAGATGTACGTCGAGGTCTTGCTCAGACAAGCTGCAAGTGGAATAGGTTACTACAAGTAATTTGTTCAAAATATAACAAAAGATGAGGATTAAACCATCACATTTATTCTTCCAAAAGCTACTCAATTTAGAAAAAAGGATTATCAGGGCATGGACTATGTGTAGAGCTCTTGATCGTTGACATCAATCTCTTCGAAAGGAAAATTTACATGAGAAAAACTGTGCCTATTCATTTGAAGAAATAATCACTATAAGACAGGGGCATTCAAAGTAGAAAAAGTACTCTAAGGACTTGTTGGAAACACAAGACGATACATATTCGAAAATCTAAGGAAGATAATTGATGCCATCAAAGTATCTTCCTAAAAAGGCAATATTGATTTCTCCTGGGTTATATATATGAATGAATCAAAGAAGTATTTTGTGAATTAAATTATTCATTTACTTCTTAAACCAATTTTGAGCTTTTAGTATTTGATAAAACATTTTAGAAAAAATCATATCATACATTTTCATGAAGGTTCCTCTAAGAATATTTTCATAAAAAGATAAATTAATTTATTTAGTTATCTTTTACAAGAATTATATATGCTTGTCATTTTAAAGGGTAGTTGTAATGTAATTCAATTACTTTTAGCATTTTGTTGTTAAAAAACATGTATGCTGTAAAATTTGTAAATTTTACGTCAAATTGTTTGAAAATATTAAATAGCAAGCATATTCTTGTTAAATTTGCCAAAATCAAACCCTTGGAGAAAACAAAGGGATTAAGCGTCAAACATATCTCTTGTCAATATTAGACTGATGTCAGTCAAAGTTCACTTTTTGTCTCTTGGGTTTTGATCAATGAAAAGTTGATTTTCCTTTTGACTCAATTTGGACGTCAGTCAAAGTTAAGTCTTTGTCTTGTGAAATTTGAATGACATAATATCAATTTCATCTCTTCTCAAAATTTGATTTGTTCGAGTTAATTCCCACCTTTTTTATTTTTTGACTAAGGCAAGTCAATTTCAATCTTCCTTCAAAATTCAACTGATACAAGTCAGCTTTGCCCTTTGTTTTGCAAACCCCATCGATCGGAGTCCTTAGGGTCAAACCTTTTCATTTTACAAAGACTAAACTTCTTGTGATCAGAGTCCAGGAAATTGAGGTAAGAACTTTTCAAAGTTGAACCCTTAACAATGAGTTCATAGGATGGAACTTTTTCCAAAATCAAGACTACTGTGATAAGAGTCCAATAAGAGGATGTAGAAATTTGTCAAGATTCAAACCTTTGGCAACGGGGTTCGTAGGGTTAAGATTTTTTTTAAATTCTGACTTGTTGTGATCACTGTCCAGTAAGTCAAGATAGAATTTAACCTTTTCATAATCAAACCCTTTCTGGTCAAGCCCACTCAAGGTAGGAACCAACCTTTTCCAAAAAAATCAAACCCTTAGCAACGGAGTCTGTAGATTCAAACTCTATCTTTTTCGAAATCAAATCACTTATGATCGTAGTTCTCAGGGTTTGAAATGGAGAGCTTTTTTATTCTTAAGAGTAGCACCCTTTAGCAATTTGATTATTTTACTATGATTAGCTCCCTTTAATAGGTGTAGGTTCGTAATTCTAAAATTAACTTGGTAATAATTTCTAGACATATTTAGTGATCATGCAATGACCATTAAATCACCAAAAATTATCAAAATTTTCTTTTGTATTCAATTAAGCCACGACTTTAATTTGAATCCACCAAGCGACTGCTACATAGTCGATCTTACAAAGAACTTCTAATAATTTTACGGTTATGTCATAACCGTAAGATGAAGATTTGAAAAAATATAAATTAATTCCTATGACAAGAATCGATTTAAATTCCTTGCTGGTGGGATCTGATCATAAAACAATTGATCTCATTCGGATTTCAATTCCCAGGAAATTGAGTCCAATTTCATATCTATTGAGATTTGATAGTCATGTGATCAATCTCATTCGGATTTCAATTCCAGAAAATTGAGTCCAATTTCTTGCTTGTGAGATTTCATCGTGAAGCGATTGATCTCATTCGGATTTCAATTCCCAGAAAATTGAGTCCAATTTTCATGTTTCTGAGATTCGATCATGGAAGCGATCGGTCTCATTCGGATTTCAATTCCTAGAAAATTGATTGCAAATTTCATGTTTGTGAGATTTGATCATTATGTGATCGATCTCATTCGAATCTCAATTCCTAGAAAATTGATTCCAATTTTATGTTTGTGAGATCTGATTGTGAAGCGATCGATTTCATTTGAATTTCAATTCCTAGAAAATTGATCCCTATTTTCCTTCTTGTGAGATTTGATTGTGAAGCGTTTGATCTCATTCGAATTCCAATTCCTAGAAAATTGATTCCAAATTTCATGTTTGTGAGATTTGATCATCAGGTGATCTATCTCATTCAGATTTCAATTACTAGAAAATTGATTCCAAATTTCCTGTTTGTGAGAATTGATCGTCACATGATCTATCTCATTCAGATTTCAATTACTAGAAAATTGATTCGAAATTTCTATGTTCATGAGATTTGATCGTCATGTGATCGATCTCATTTTCATGTTTGTGAGATTTGATCATCAGGTGATCTATCTCATTTAGATTTCAGTTACTAGAAAATTGATTCCAAATTTCATGCTCGTGAGATTTGATCATCAGGTGATCTATCTCATTCATATTTCAATTACTAGAAAATTGATTCCAAATTTCATGTTTGTGAGATTTGATCATCAGGTGATCTATCTCATTCAGATTTCAATTACTAGAAAATTGATTCCAAATTTCCTGTTTGTGAGATTTGATCATCAGGTGATCTATCTCATTCATATTTCAATTACGAGAAAATTGATTCCAAATTTCATGTTTGTGAGATTTGATCATCAGGTGATCTATCTCATTCAGATTTCAATTACTAGAAAATTGATTCGAAATTTCCTGTTTGTGAGATTTGATCATCAGGTGATCTATCTCATTCATATTTCAATTACTAGAAAATTGATTCCAAATTTCATGTTTGTGAGATTTGATCATCAGGTGATCTTTCTCATTCAGATTTCAATTACTAGAAAATTGATTCCAAATTTCATTTTTGTGAGATTTGATCGCCAGTTGATCTATATCATTCAGATTTCAATTACTAGAAAATTGATTCCAAATTTCTTGCTCGTGAGATTTGATCATAAAGCAATTGATCTCATTTAGTTTTCAATTTCCAGATAATTGATTCCAATTTCCTGCTTACGAAATCTTATTACAAAGTAATCGATTTCAGTAAAATGTGATTTGATTACGTGAAAATCAATTTTGTTTTTGAAATTTGATTGTGAAGTAATCAATTTCGATTAAATCTGGTACCAATTCGGTTATGTACGTTTTCATTTTAAATTTTGATCACGAAAAGATCAACGAGAAGTAAATTGTAATCTCTCTCTTACTTAGTAGAATTAACAGTTAGAGGTATAATTCTCTAATTTATTAGAATATAGAATGAGATTATTTAGAAAAAATAATGCTTGTTTTAAAAATTAAAAGTCATGTCCTCCAAAACAGGATTTCAATGGCTATGCTATAGTTGTTTAATTGCATTATTAACTAAAACGGTTATCTAGGACTACTTTGTATAACTTTAAATTATTAAAGATATACAAAGGGGGGCAACTGTAGATACCTGTTTTGTCCTACTTAATTTCATTCCCTTATGTGGATTTATTTTCTACAAATAATAACCATAAATTTGTTAAAAATATTTGATTTATAACGCTTGATATTATTATTATTATTGTTATTATATTATTACTATAATTTTACTACTACTAGTATCAATATTATTATTATTATTATTATTATTATTATTATTATTATTGTTAGGAGAGAATTGATTTTTAGAAAAAAAAAAGGAAAGTGTATCCTTTATTTCTCAGAAATATATGTGTTTACAAAATACATGTATTTACAATAGTCCCTAAAATTACACATAGGGCAAAACCCAAAATTACTAAAATTACAATTTTAACCTTAAAAGCTCTCTAATTTTACAAGTTTGGGGACTGCCCCTCCTTTTCCTATAAAAGGGCAGTCCCACAACACAGCAAAGGGGACACGAAAAAAAGGGCAGAAACAAAGGAAACACAAAATTTTTATTCTTCAGCTTCTTCTTTAGTTCAGAATAAATGGTTGATTTTCATAGGTTTATTTCTTGAGAGAAGGTCCTGTTTTTTAGCTCTTCTATTCCTCCAGGAGTCTTCATGGTCTCCTTTAAAAAGAGAGGAATGAGGAGTTGAAAGATGAGTTACCCTTCCCATATCACTAGTTCCTGCATAAAGAAATACCCAGCAAGAAGATAAATTAGAGAAGCTTGAAAATGGTCCATTGACAAAGCCAGAAGCAATACAGGCAGTAACATGTATACATCTCTCCTATTTTTCTTTGTAAAGCAATATACAAAATGTCTTGTATGATACAGATTCATCAACAATGTAGAGACATGCTATGTCTATACCAAATATCGGTGCCTATTAGTTCAAATATCTTTTTATTTCAATTTTTTTTCTTTATTACTTTCTCTCCTCCTGTATTTTATGCTCACTGAAGGATAGCATTAATCACTAACCTAAAAATCAACTAAAACCCAAACTAAATATGCATGGTCAAAATCAATACCAGTTCAGAAACTAAGCACAGCCTACGCAAATAATCACATTTCATGTTAATCAACATGTATTTTTTTTATAAACAAAAGCAAAAAATAAAAATAAAAAGACAACACAACAAAGCATGCATCTCAAACAGAGAAACCCGAATCAAAAATCACCAAAAATAATACAACAATCTAGAAAACACCAGAAAAAACTACAACAGCGAAAATAAAAGTACCACCGGTCAGAGAGTACTTTCAAGTCCGCTAGCAACAGCGTTCAGTCATGGCGGATCTCGTGAAACCTCCAATGGCTGAACTCGATCTAGTCTTTCTGGATCTATTGTGAGAGGAGCACGACTTAAAAAAAACGAGGAATAAAAGAAACAGGAAAAAAAAAGAAAAAGAAAGAGCAAATGAAAAACACCCAGAAAACAAGTAAACAGAGAAAGAGAGAAGAGAGTACCTCAGATCGGAATGTTCAGGACTGCCGGTTTCAAAGATCCGCGGGAACAGCAGCGTCAGTGACCGGAGGAGAACCGCGGGTTCCAGGCAAAAGAGACAACCGGAGATCGAGACTGAGAGAGGGAGAAGAGAGAAGCCGCCTACGGTGAGAGCGAACCCGAGAGAAAGAGAGTGGCGGCCGGCATGGCTAGATCGCGGTCCTTAGGTTCTGTAGAAGAGAAGAGAGGAACCGACAGCCAGAGTGAGATGCAGAACTGACTGCCGGCAAGGACAAGGCCGAGAGAGGGAGAGAAGCTGCTAGAGGTGAGGGTGGATTTTAGGGTCTGTAAAAGGAGAAGAAAATGGGCGGCTGATGAGAAGAAATTTTTAGGGTTAGAAAAGAAAAGGATGGCTTTTATATGATGGGTAATAACCCATGGTAAATATCTCGGGTTGGTGTAGGTTGAAGGTCCGGTTTCTTGAGTTTAAGTGGATGGATTAAGAATGAATAGGCTAGAGCCTAGTTCCTTGAGTTTAAGTGGAGGTGATTAAAAGCAAATGGGCTAATGCTTGGTTTTTGGGCTTAAAAATGGGATTAGGAACAACTCAAGGCCCAACCGAAAATTAAATCTTTTAGTTTAATTTTCCTTTTAGTTCTTATGCTAATATACAAATAGACTTGTTAGGAATTAATTAAAAATTTGGGGTTTATAAAATTTAAAAATTCCAAAAAAAAAACGACAAATAAAATTTATTTACATATTTTAGAGTTTTTTTTATTCCATGACTATGCTATGGTCATGGAATATAATTTAAGTTAATTTTATAATTTTATTTATGATCAAAACTAGAATATTCATTAAATTTATTTCACGTGAGCTTTGAATTTGTTTTAATAACAAATATTATAAAGTCTTTCATTACTTTGCCATCAAGCCTACATGAATACTTTATATAATCATGTGTAGATATTCATATATGAATTGTATTATGTCTTATATGTGTATATTTTATATCCATGTTATGGATATAAAATGAATATTTCATTCAAGTATAAATATAAAATTTGTATAAATTTTTATGTCCATGTTATGGATATGAATCAATAAAATTAATTTAAATAAAACGTCATTATGAATATATATCTAGCTAATATGTAATTTTTCTATATCCGCGTATGGATACAAAAGCATGAAAGAAATACATCCCACAAGAATAATTTACAACCTTTCTAGTACCAAATATGGGCGGGGTAGGGTGATTATTATCTTCCCTACACGTAATTAGTAAACGAACCCATATAAATCTCTGGTTATTTAAGGTGTCCAATCAGACCAAAACTCAATTGGTGGCGACTCTATAAAATATTGTTATTAACTAAACATCACAATAAATTGATATATAAATCATTGCACGAATGATCATAAAAACTAATAAAATTAAAATTAAACCTAGATTTTCTGCCCGTTGGTTTGGTTTCGACATTTGTTTTACTGCCTTGAAAGAGGGATTCAAGAAAGGGTGCAGAAAATGTATAGGATTTAATGGTTGTTTCCTCAAAGGAGTGTGCAAGGGCCAATTGTTGTATGTGATTGCAAAAAATGGTAATAATCAGATTTACCCAATAGCTTAGGCAGTAGTGCACACTGAAACAATTGAGTTCATGAGGTTGGTTTGTTGAATTAGTAAGGAATAACTTGAATTTGCGATTGGGAGAGAAGTGTATAGTATTTAGTGATATGTAAAAGGTACATACATTCTATCTCTCACTCTTATTGTATTCCTATTGTGTTATTCTATTGGTGTATTTATGTTGGTTTATTCTACTGATATTTTATGCTGCTGATATTATATATTCTAATAAATGGAAATGAGTGTGATGTTATTTTTTCTGCTATTGTAGGGTTGTCAATGGGGTGACAGGGGCCTGTACCTGGTGGGAGCCCGCTCGGACGGGGATGGGGAATCCTCGATTAAAATCCCCACTGGGCGAGGACGGAGACGAATTTGTCCCCGTTTATTAATCGGGGACGGGGATGGTAATACCCCTACCCGCCCCACGGGCCCCCGTCCCCATCCCCGTTTAAAGCCCGCAGGGATCCCCGACAAAATAACCGAATCCCCGTTTATATTTCTTTAATTAATATTACATTATATTATTATTATTTATTATTTTATAAAAGAAAGTAAATAAAACTTATTTTACAAACTAATAGTAATCCCCAATTTTTTCTTAGTCTGCTTCTTCTTCTCATTTGTCTGCCAAAAAAAAAAAAAATCCCTAACTCTCAGGTCTTGCTTGGATTGTGGTGCATCAATGTTGAAGATGATCTTCAATTACAGTACACTATAGTTATAAGTAATTGCTAAAATACATTATGTTTATATTTCTGTGTTTTATGTGTGTATTTTGTCTAATAAAAAGGTAGAGAAGAGACGAGAGAGAGAGAGAGAAACAGAATTGGGGGTAGGTACAGCAACCTTTGCCTAGGGGACAGAAATTTGGGGGCTGAAAGGGAGAGCAATTAATGCTCGCCCCTTTTGCAGCCAAAAGAAAAAAATAGGGAGATAAAAAGGAAGAAAGGCAGGAAGTGAGGGGGGCTGAGATTTTAGAGATTTTAGAGAGAGAAAAGAAAGAAAAAGAAAGAAGGGAAAGAAAACTCATAAAAAAGACACACTCTTTTCCTTTTGATTCTTGAAGAATTAAGCCTAAAATTGGATAGAAATCTTAGGTTAATAATCTGACACTCTAAACTCAATTAATTTCGGACTTAAAGCTCTTAGAAACCTTGGCATTTTGGGAGAAATTTGGACAACTTTTCAAACCACAACTCAAGCAAAAAAGAAGCAATTTGGAAGGGATTGAGGCATTTCCAACAGTCATTCATACGGTGGATCAACACCAAAGAGGTAAATATACTTCAAACCTTCATTTTCCTATGTTTTCTGGTTGTTTGATGTGATTTCGTGCATAAAAACTCATTTTCTATACCTGCTATTTCTGGAAATCAAGAACAACTGTATGACTGTTCTTGTAGTGAAGATTACAGTCGTACGAGTATTCTTGATTTCCCGATTCTCTTAAATTTGTTTGAAATAAAATTTTGGTGAAATCTTGCCTCTGGGCATTTACAGTCGCATGATTGTAATCTCCGTCTAGAAACAGAATTTCTATTTTAATCTAGAAAAATTCCTAAAAAGCCTAAAAATTCAGAAAAATCAGAAAATCACCAAAATGAATTTTGTTGTGTGCATTCACGACCTTAGATTTAATTTTCAGTATAATTGCATTTAGAACAATACAACAACGGAGACCTGATTCTCCCGAAAACTGACCCACCTCGCATGTTAAATTAAAGTAAACCGGAAAATAAAATATTTTCAAAATGATTTTCTCACAAAACCAAAATACAAGGACGTTTCAAAATGTTTTCCAAGTCTAATCGGGCCGGCTAGCCGAACTGACCCGGTTATCCCCCTAAATGCATGTTCCCGAATTCTTAAAATCCCGTTCTGTCCTACTTGAGTCCGATTTATGGTGTGCCATGAACTGTGCTAACCCGCTGTTTTGTAGCTTTTAGTTTATTTTATTTTTATTTTTGATGTATTTAATAGATTAATACGTGTATTTAAGCGATTGTAATTTTTTAGATTATTGTGTATTCTAGGCTGTTGTAAGGTGAGGCCGAGAGTTTTTATTTTTATTCGATAGAGTTGTAATAACTTAATTAATTTTTCTACTGCTTTATTATTATTTGTGTATGTGCTGCATGTTTTATTCATTAAAATTGATTTTAGAATTATGAAATACCATACTTGAACATTGACCAATTTTTATTTTGATTAGACATGAAATAGGGGACTTGTTCGGACCTAGATCTCTGGATAGTGTGGCGGCCATTCGTCCGGTTCAGCTACACTGAAATTTCCAGGTTGAGCTGAGCCGGGTGGCGACTCCTACACTATTCATCGAGACTTAGGTCTCGGTTCTTTTACAAATTGATATAAATTTTCTAAAAACGAATTTCCATTCTAAAAACCCCACGCGAGGGAGGGGTTTGCCAGAAATCGAGGCGCCCCTTCCAAAAGGGAGTCATCGTTCCGTCGAAAACGTCGTCTGCTCACAGTGGCAACTCCGCTGGGGATTTTCTTGTAAAGGTTTTCTTAAAAACTTAAAAGAATTTGACAAGCCCTGAAAAGTGTCTAATCAAAATAAGGTGGATGATTATTGTATGGTATTTTATTTTGCATTCTTTAGTTAGCCATTTTTGCATTAGGTTAAGTATCCCTTTTTAGCCTGGTGAATTATTGAAGTGTCGCCTTTGTTCCCCATAGCCTCGTACGAACCCCTTCGTTCGGACCCTTGAGTGGGGAGAAGTGAGGAGTAAATTTTGCTATGGGAACTTTGATTTTAACCCAACTTGGACCGAACTCATATAGGCAACCTTAGTTGGATTCCCCTAGGATACGAAAATAAATCGTGTGAAGAAAATAAAATCGCGCCTTTGTCATCCCCGGTTGATGATCGAAGAGAACCCCACCTAGGACTCGGTTAGAATTTTCGAGACTGACCACGTTTAAGGTTGGAAGAATGCGTTTATGTGTTCCTCACCATCCCGTGACATGCCATAATCAACATTTTCCATTCATATAACATACCATTCATAAGGCATTTGTGTGATAACTAACCCACATTTTTTATGCAGCCACTTGCATTTTATTTTCGCATGTGAAAATTAAATCATCCGTATGACATTCACACTAACCATTTCTTTTGTAGCCATAACATTACACTTGTGTGTTAACATTTTCACAAAGCATATACAACATCATTATGTATGTCATGCATCTTAACCCCATTTTTATGCAGCTATTTGCATTTTGTGTGACATAAGCACCCATATCATTTCACCTCATTTAAATTATGGATATTCCAAGGACGCCCATCATAATCATTTCCTAACATATCGGGTATCCCAAATTACCCGTGTTCTGCCAATGCACCAGATTGCATTTGGCCATTTCATCAAATTATCTCATTCAATAGAGACCATGATGGTCCTAGGTAAATTTTCGTGTGATGATTTACACGAGACATTTCATAACACCATGCTCACTTATCATAAATATCATATAACGCTGTGATCCACATCGGATTACTTCATGACATTATTATATCATTCAAGGTGCTCCCCGAGCGCCTAATTAATCCACTTATAAGTCCATTTCATAACATTACTAAATCATGAAAGGTGTTCCCCGAACGCCGAGCCCCTGTCCGTGTCCTCTGTTACATATGACTTTCTTACAACGTCATTTCATATCTTATGCTCAAAAGCATCAGAACTCTGTCCATGAGGTGGCCTCATGCGACCATTTCATATCATCGCATAGACCTACAAAGCGTCAAAACTCTGTCTGCGTGTCGGCACACACGCGACCATATCACAAAAATCATTAGGTGCCCCAAAGGTGCCAAACCTATGTCTGTGTGGCGGTCCACGCGTGATCTTTTTACACAGCATTGGGTGTTCTTGGAATGTCTGAAAAATAGAATAATAAATGGAAATCATTTTCATTATCATTTCAGGCACGACATCACTCCATTCATTTATCATAAGTATTCTCAATGCCTCGCTCTTCATGACATCATTCCATACATTAACCCTAAATGTTTTACGACTAATGTCAAGCAGAATAAGCTGGAGCAGCCTTGGACAAGATCTCAGGATTCGAGGGCTGTTGGGGAACAGAGAGCTGCTGAAACGGAAAGTGATTCTGACTCTAGGAGAGATGGCTAATCCAACATCGAGTCTCGCTGATGCTTTAAAGGATTTCCTGAGATCACAGGATTTCCATGATATGCTCAAGGAGGAGATGCAGGCTGTAGTAAGAGAAACTGGGGAAACCGGTGGTAGTGGAACTGGAAAGAAGAAGGAGGCCGAATCATCGCAGTAGGGTGGCGATGCCTCATCTAGTTTGGAAAAGCTGCAAGAAATCAAGGTAGCTATGGAAAGAAAGATGAAAGCGAAATGCTCGGAATTAGATGAGGTTATGGCCCAGTTGAAGAAAGGGGCTAGTGTCAGTTCTGAATCTAAGAAGGGAGTTAATGTTGATGCCATGATTAGTAAAGGCATCGAGACTTTTCCTATTGGCTTCCAAGTGCCAAAGGTGCCTTCTTACAAAGGAATGGGTTCACGAGAGGCCCATGTCAATCTTTATGCCCGGGTCATGCTGACGGCGGGCGCCACCAAGCAGTAATTGATTAATCTCTTCCCGACTACACTTTAGGGAGGAGTACTGGGCTGGTACAATTCCTTATCAGAGGAAGAGTAGTCATATTGGGAAGCTTTATCAGCAGCCTTTATCAAATATTACAGCTTCAACACTAAGATTCAAGTGAAGCTGTATGACCTTGAGCTAATCAAACAGAAGCCTAGTGAGCCCTTCGATGGGTATTACCAGTGATGGATGAATAAGATAATCCTTCTGAAAAACCACCCTGATGAAGATGAACTGATACAGAAGCTGATCAACGGCAGTAAGGACATCTTCAAGAACAATATGAAATTTCATCCATTCAGTGAGCTTAGTGAAGTATACAGTATGGCGATGAAGATCGAGCGAGATGAAGAAGAGAAAGTAGTAAGCCACAAGGGTGGTAGAAGATCAGGATACGGTTCTGGGTATAGATCAACAGTTGCAGCCGGATCTGGTGGTGGTTCTAGCTCAAGTTCTAGAGGAAAAGGGGGACGGACCTCAGAAGTGAAGAAAGTAGAGGTTGCTACAGTAACCCAATAGCAAGTCAATAAGAACATGAATCTAGGAGGACAGGTAATATCCCCTTGGACTCTTCCCTTGGT
Organism: Euphorbia tirucalli; assembly: GCA_039660915.1. Classification (NCBI taxonomy): domain Eukaryota; kingdom Viridiplantae; phylum Streptophyta; class Magnoliopsida; order Malpighiales; family Euphorbiaceae; genus Euphorbia; species Euphorbia tirucalli. The sequence continues at coordinate 61,304,902 of CM077632.1, forward strand.
CAAGATTTTTGCTAAGTGCAGAAATGGAGGGTTGCTATAGTCTTTGAGGCCGTTTGAAAAACCCGCCAAGGCAGATAAAGATAATTTTTGCACATACCATGTTGTTGCTGGCCACAGAACTAATAATTGTTACAAGCTGAGGGACGCCATTCATAAGTTGATTGATGACGGGAAACTGCAGGAGCCACCTAAACCCAGCACAAAAACTAACCCGTTGCCGGCATTTGAGAAGCGGGCATGGTACATTTGGGGTTGCTGACCAATTTTATCTTTACCCAAGTCCTTCAAGCAAATCCTGTTATTCAATCTGTAGCAGTTGGTGAAGCCAAGGTAGAGGCAGAATGTGAGGCGAAGGTAGAACAGAAAGAAATTAAGCCAGTAAGCTTGAATGACCTGGACTCGGAAGACGAATATGAAGAGTTTGTAGGGGAGGAAGTAGTTAAACCACTGGCTATTGAAAAGATAAAAATTCAGGAGGTTCAAAATGTGACCTAGAGTGGCAGGGTATATCAGCCAGCAGACCAAGCAAAAGATAAGGCCCTTATGACTGGGTCCGGTAGTACATCTGCACATGAGGGAGTTGAGAAGGAAGACTTAGTTATTTCCCAATTGAAGAAGACTGCTGCCCAAGCTAGTTTATGGCATCTGCTTCTGGCCTCCAAGGAGCATAGGGTGGCCTTGGTGAAGAAATTGTTGGAAATCGAGGTTTCTCCCATTGCATCTCCGAAGGCCATATGTTGTTTGTTGGATAAGATCCATTCTGGGTCTCTTGACATTATTTTCTCTAAGAAAGATTTGCCTGGCGAAGGAAAGGCCCACAACAAGGCTCTTTACATTAGAGCCCATGTGATGGATAAAGTGATGCCATGTGTAATGGTAGACGATGGATCGACTCTAAATATATGTCCACTGAAAATGCTGCCATGTTTGGGCCTGAATGAAAATGTTCTGAAAAAGTCTTCGATAGTGATCCGGGCGTATGATGACTCCAAGAGAACAGTAATAGGGACTTTTGAATCTGAAGTGGAGGTCGGGCCATTCAAGTCAATGGTTGTGTTCACCGTGATCAACATCCCGATCACTTTCTCCTTGTTGTTAGGAAGACCATGGTTCCACCCTTTAGGAGGTGTCCCTTCTACCTTGCATTAGAAGATAAAGTTCGCTATAAATGGTGAGATTATGACTGTTGAAGCTGATGCCCAGTCTATGATTGCTGGTATGAATGAAGGGGTCGTACCTTTTGGCGGATTCCAAATCGCTATGATCGGGGAAGAGGAATCCACAGATGCTCCAATGGTCATTTATGAAAATTATATGCTAGAGTGGCTGTCTAGATATTTGCACAAGCAAAAGTTTATCCCAGGCATAGGACTTGGAATCAACCTGCAAGGAGTGCCTGAGTTTAACATTGACTTGGGAAAGCCAAAGCAATTCGGGCTAGGGTATACGGAGGAGACATCTGACCAGAAGAACTCGAGAAGGGGGAATAATGGCAAGCTTATGATGAAACCATTCCTGAAGGCAGGAGAAAGGCTATACAAGGGCCAAGCTGAACCAGTAAGGGTCGGAAATGTTGAATACCCAAGCTTTGAAATATTTACTGATGTTGTAGACTTTGAGAAAAGCCGTGAAGAACCAATAGCCCCTGTGTTGGTAGAAGAGGCAGCTGCTAAGTCTGTTATTATGCAAAGTGAGCCACCTGAAGTGATGCCAAAAGCTGTGGAGGTGGCCGAAGAGAAAAATGAAGAGAAAGCCTGTGATGGGCTGTAGAAATCTCAGGTGCATTGACTTCTGCCTTAAGCAAGGCATTTGGGAAGTCCAAGGAAGGGTTCGGTGAGGAGCTGATGGCCAAGGTAAACTTGGATTCGGTGGTTGCTGAGATAGCCAAGATCATGGAAAAGGCTAAGGCACAGATGGCTGAAAGTGAAGACATCACTGTTGCTGTTGAGAAAGAGGCCAAGCTGGCTGCGGACGTGAATGATGCTTTGAAGATGGAAGTGGAAGCTGAAGAAGTGCAAGGCCCTCCACCTGTGGAGGATGAAAATGATTTTGTTGTATCTGTTTCTTGCATTTTCAACATGAATGATGACTTTATGACAAGTTTAATGCAATGAAATCTCAGTTTGCTTACTTGTGTGATGTTTATCCTGATAATTCTGCGCATGCATTTGAATCACCATCAAGCACATTTAGCATACATGACACTGCATTGCATGAAATCAATATAAGTACAGATAAAAATCCCAAAATGGTATTCATTTCACTCGAGCTAAAACCCGAGGAAGAGAGAGAATTAACAAGAATATTGCAAAAACATGTTAAAGCCTTCACATGGTCATACGAAAACATGCCAGGTGTGGACATAGAGATAACAGTGCACAAGATTCCGACAGACCCTAAGTTCAAACCAGTGAAGCAGAAATTGAGAAGACTGAGACTAGAGTGGGCAACATTGGTGAAAGAAGAAGTGGCTAAGCAGATAAACGCCAAATTCCTCGAAGTGGTGGAGTATATAGAATGGCTTGCCAATATTGTCCCGGTACCCAAGAAAGATGGTAGGGTCATAGTATGTGTTGACTACAGAGATTTGAACAAGGCATACCCGAAAGATAATTTCCCATTGCCTCACATTGATGTCCTAGTTGATAGTGCAGCAAAAGCAGCGATGTATTCCTTCATGGATGGGTTTTCAGGATACAACCAGATCCTGATGGATGTGATTGATAAGATGAAGACATCGTTCATCACAGAGTGGGGTATTTTCTGCTACAGAGTAATGCCTTTCGGGTTAAAGAATGTTGGGGCTGCGTATTAGAGGGTTGTCACAACCCTGCTGTATGATATGATCCATAAAGAAGTTGAAGTGTATGTCGATGATATGCTGGTTAAATCAGTGACCCGGGAGGAACATCTTGTTATCCTGGATAGATTTCTCACTCTCATTGGAGAGTACAACTTGCAGCTCAATCCTAAGAAGTGAATATTCGGGGTCACATCAGGGAAGCTGTTAGGTCATATAGTCAGCCAGAGGGGAATAGAAATGGACCCAGATAAAATCAAAGCTATTCGAGACATGCCAGCTTCAAAGATAGAAAAGGAGGTCCGGTCATTTTTGGGCTCCTTGCAGCTGTAAGCGCCGGAATTTTACTCCCTAAAAAAAAAAAGAGAGAAAGAAGAACAGTCGTACAACCTTACCTACAGTCGTGCGATGGTAATCAAACTACAGTCGTACGACTGTAGGATCGTGGCAGGTGAGGCAGCCCATACCTTAAAAGCTGAAAAATGGGGAAAGAAAAAGGGGGCAAAAAATGCTCCAGCAGAGAAAAGAAAAAGGAGGAGGAGAGACAGAAAAGGGAGAGAAAAAGAGAAGATAGAGGAGATTAGCTTTTGGATCTCAGAAAATTGAGAGAGAATAGAGAGTAAGGGGGAGATAAATAAACCCAAAAAACCAAGAACTTTTTCTTCCTCTTCTTCTTTTCATTCTTGAATGTTAATGTCTAAAACCGGTTAGAAATCATAGGTTAATGACTTAACATTGAAACTCAATCAATCTCAGACCTTAAAATCATCAGAATCCCTAACATTTGGAGGTTTTTGGACCAAACTTTGCAACCTTAACTCAAGGAGCAAAAGAGCAAATCTAAGTGGATTGGTGCGACGCCAGGGGTCAATCCTACGGTGGAAAAGTGCCTAAGAGGTAAACACTCCTTTTTCCCTCTATTTTTCATGCTTTCTGGGTGATTGGTGTGATTTTTGTGCATTTTTGTTCAACTTTTCGTGTTTCTATTTCTAAAAATCAAGAACAGTCGTGCGACTATTCTTGAGTTTGATGAACAGCCGTACGACTGTATTTACAGTCGTACGAGTGTTCTTGGTTTCCAGATGATTTTCTCTCAGTTTATTTCAAATAAAATTTTGGCGAAATCCTGAGTTTGGATAGCTTACAGTCGCACGGCTGTAACATTTTTCCAGAATCAAAATTTCCAGAATAATCCCCAAAAATTTATAAAAATCCCTAAAAATTCAGAAAATCAGAAAATCATAAAAAATGAATTTTGTTATGTGCATCCATGACCCTAGATTCAATTTTCAGTAAAATTGCATTAGAACAATACAACGACGGAGACCCGATTCTCCCGAAAACCGACCCACCTTACATGTAAAAAATGCATGTAAACCGGTAAAATTGTTTTCAAAATGATTTTCTCATAAAACCCAAAAATATAGGGACGTTTCAAAATGTTTTCCAGCTCTAACCAGGCCGGCTAGCCGAGCCAACCCAGTTATCCCCTACATGCATGTTCTCGAATTCCAAATTCCCAATTCTGTCATGTTTGAGTCCTATTTGTGGCGTGCCGTATATTGTGCTAACCCTCTGTTTTGCAGATTTTATTTTTATTTTGGATGTATTTAATAGATTAATACATGTATCCTAGGCAATTGTAATTTTTAGATAAATCTTATATATTAGGCGATTGTAAAAGTGAGGCTGAGAGTTTTTATCTTTTATTCGATCGGGTTGTAATAATTTAATCATTTCCTATTTTACTTTACCTGTATGCACGCTGTATATTTAATTTAATGTAATAAAATTGACTTTAGAGTTTGAAATACCGTCTATGAACATTGGCCAATATTTATTTTAATTAGACACGAAATAAGGGACTTGTCCGGACCTAGATCTCTGGATAATGTAGCGGCCTTTCGTCCGGTTCAGCTACATTATAAATTTCCCGGATGAGCTGAGCCGGGTGGCGACTCCTACAATATTCATCGAGACTTAGGTCTCGGTTCTTTTATGAATTAATTCCATTTATTTTTCAAAACCGATTCTTCCATTTATAAAAAAATCCACGCGAGGGAGGGGTCCGCCTGAAATCGAGGAGCCCCTTCCGAAAGGGAGTCCCGCGTTCCGTCGAAAAAGTCGTCTGCTCAGAGTGGCGACTCCGATGGGGATTTCTTACAAAAGTTTTCTTAAAAACTTAAAAGAATTTGACAAGCCCTGAAAAGTGTCTAATTAAAATAAGGTGGATGATTCTTGATTGGTATTTCATTTTGCATTTTTAATTAGACATGCTTGCATTAGGTTAAGTATCCCATTTTAGCTCGGTGGATTGTTGAAGTGTCGCCTTTGTTCCTCCTAGTCTTAGGGGCATGGATACAAAACACCACCCATAGCCTCGTACGAACCCCTTCATTCGGACCCTTGAGTGGGGAGAAGTGAGGAGTATATTTTGCTATGGGAACCTTGATTTTAACCTGACTTGGACCGAACTCATATAGGCAACCTTAGTTGTATTCCCTTAGGATACCAAAATAATTGTGTGATTAAAATAAAATCACGCCTTCATCATCCCCGGTTGATGATCGAAGAGAACCCCGCCTAGGACTCAGTTAGAATTTTTGAGACTGACCACGTTTGGAGGAATAAGGTTGGAAGAATCCGTTTCGTGTGCTATGTGTTTCTCGCTATCCCGTGACACATCACCATTGCTATCTACGCGTGCATAACATACCATAATCACCATTTTCCATACACGATTAACATTTTTCATATGTAAAATATTTTCATGTGATATTAACCCACATTTTTATGTAGCCATTTGCATTTTATCTTCGTGTGTAAAAACATTAAATCATCCGTTTGCCATTCATACTAACCATTTCTTTTTCATCCATAACATTAAATTTGTGTGATTAGTATTTTTGCACATAGCATACATAACATCATTATGTATGTCGTACATCCTAACCACGTTTTTGTGCAGCCATTTGCATTTTGTGTGTCATAAGCATTCATGACATATCACCTAAATTAAATTAAGGGTATTCCAAAGACCCCACCACGATCATCTCATTTCATCACGTATCGGGTATCCCAAAATATCCGTGTTCTGTCAATGCACCGGGTTGCATTCGGCCATTCCACCAAATTATTTCATTCTATGGAGACCACAATGGTCCTAGATATATTTCCGTGTGGCCATTCACACGATGCATTTCATGACATCATACTCATTCATCGTAAATATCATATAACACTGTGATCCACATCGGGTTACTTCATGACATTACTACATTATTCAAGGCACTCCCCGAGTGCCGGATTAGTATGCATGTAGGGGCATTTCATAACATCCCAAATCATGAAAGGAGTTCCCCGAACACCTAACTTCTGTCTGTGTCTCCTGTGGCACATGACTCTCTTACAACATCATTTCATTTCATATGCTCAAAAGCATCAGAACTCTATCCATGGGCCGGTCCCATGTGACCATTTCATATCATCTCATAGACCTACAAAGCATCGAACTCCGTCCCTGTGTCGATACACACGCGACCATTTCACAAAATTCATTAGGCACCCCAAAGGTGCCGAACTTTTACCCTTGTGGTGGTCCGCACGTGACATTTTTTGCATAGCATTGGGTGTTCTTGGAATGTCCAAAGTCAAAAGAATAAAAACAAGGGAATCATCCTTATTATCTCACGATGTACATCGCATTCATCCGTCAAACGTTCAAGCACTCCACAAGCACCAGGACTTTACCACATGCACTGAGTCATTTAGGTGTTCCAAAAACGCTAGAAATTTCATCAAACCCCTTAGGACTTCCGTAATCATTAAAAACCCTATCCTTGTGTCCCGTGCACATAAACACTAAACCCCTTCCCGTGTAAGATATGCTCTGCACGTACCGCTCTAAACACTAAACCTCTTCCCGTGTAAGATACGCTCTACACTTACCGCTCTAAACACTAAACCTCTTCCCATATAAGACACGCTCTACACGTACCACTCTAAACACTAAACCTCTTCCCGTGTAAGACACGCTTTACCCGTACCGCTCTAAACACTAAACCTCTTCCCCGTGTAAGACACACTCTACACGTACCGCTCTAAACACTAAACCTCTTCCCCGTGTAAGACACGCTCTACACGTACCGCTCTAAACATTAAACCTCTTCCCCGTGTAAGACACGCTCTACACGTACCGCTCTAAACACTAAACCTCTTCGCGTGTAAGACATGCTCTACACGTACCGCTCTAAACACTAAACCTCTTCCCGTGTAAGACACGCTCTACACGTACCGCTCTAAACACTAAACCTCTTCCCGTGTAAGACACGCTCTACACGTACCGCTCTAAACACTAGACCTCTTCCCGTGTAAGACACGCTCTACACGTACCGCTCTAAACATTAAACCTCTTCTCGTGTAAGACACGCTCTACACGTACCGCTCTAAACATTAAACCTCTTCCTGTGTAAGACACGCTCTACACGTACCGCTCTAAACATTAAACCTCTTCTCGTGTAAGACACGCTCTGTACGTACCGCTCTAAACATTAAACCTCTTCCCATGTAAGACACGCTCTGCACGTACCGCTCTAAACATTAAACCTCTTCCCGTGTAAGACACGCTTTGCACATACCGCTCTAAACATTAAACCTCTCCCTATGTAAGACACGCTCTGCACGTACCGGCCTAAACATTAAACCTCTTCCCCGTGCAAGACACGCTCTACACGTACCGCTCTAAACATTAAACCTCTTCCCCATGTAAGACACGCTCTACACGTACTGGTCTAAACACTAAACCTCTTCCCCATGTAAGATACGCTCTACATGTACCGCTCTAAACACTAAACCCCTTCCTGTGTAAGATACGCTCTACACGTACTGCTCTAAATATTAAACCTCCTCCCGTGTAAGATCCGCTCTACACGTACCACTCTACATGTACATCTAACCCCTGTATAAGATCCGCCCTATACGTATAAGTGCTTCGCAAGTATCACCTTGCTTCGATCCGTGGACACCCTGCGTGTCATGTTATCCATGTGGTGTATATTTATACGCCACGCTCTACTTCAGCATATAGCTTCATCAACGACATTCATTGCATTTTGCACGTTTCCATTCCTGGCTTTGTGTGCACTTGACTAGCTTAGGATTGCATAACATGACCTGGCATCACATGACATCATTGTTCATAAATGCATACATCACATCACGCACTCATGCCTACATCATCCCTTGACTTGGTATCCTCTGTGCGCATGTCCCAATCAATCCTAACAGGTGTTTTTATCATGGGAGAAAGGGAAGGAGTCTAGAGAATGGCTGGCCCAATGAACTTCAACACTATAACAGATGTCGTAGATGATTATGTTGCTTCATCACAATTTTGAAAGATGGTTAGGGAAGAGGCAGCGGCAATCTTGAAGGAAATGCTAGGAGGTGATCTTGACAAGATAGAAAAGCTGACGACAAGGTGCTCTGAATTGGAGGCACGTGTGATTGAGCTTGAGGGAGTAATAAGAGGGCTGACTGGTGAAGCAGAATCGAAGGTCCCCCTCAAAGCTAATACTGACTTTGTTCCGCGACCAACCAGGAGTCCACTCCCCTAGGGTGACGGAAAGGGCATATCCCCGTGGCCTATTTTGTTGAGCCAATTATTTGCCAAATGTAGCAAAGAGGGGCTACTGTAGAGCATCAAGCCATATGTGGAGCCAGCACCGGATCAAAAGAACAACTTCTGCAACTATCATGTAGTGACAGGTCATCGAACCAATGTCTGTTATGTTTTAAGGAAGGAGATCCAGAAGTTAGTTGATGAGGGAAGGTTAAAGGTGCCATCCGCTACTAATGAGCGACTGGGGGCAAGCAGGGAGACCGGCAAGGAAATTCCTCAAACCTTCCGGGGAGAGGAATATGATGAAGAACTCCTAAGTTTGATTTGATGAAAGTGGGGCAGTGACATTGAAGCTGGGGCAGTGGCCGGATAAGGAATAGTCGGACGCTGTGAGATCAATACCTTTAGAGGCTCCTTCCCGTAGGGAACTCATTTTGTTTGTAAAGGTGTATTGAACTTGTTTTGAATGCAATACGTCTTTTTATTTCCTTACTTATGTGGTGATTACATGTATATGGCATTAAGCATGCATTTGATCATCTGAAACGACATGTCCATCACGCATAATATTAAGATGCATGACATCAATTTGAGTCTTACACGGAATTTAAAAGTGAACCTGACTTCGGTTAAATCCCTTCCTTCAAAAAAAAGAAGAGAAAAGTCTGCCAAGCAAATAATGGGTGACATCATTTCTGTCGAATCAATTGCAGACCTAGATTAGTGATCCCTACAAACCACGATCCAAAACACTGTTGGTCTTACCCGAAAAGTTTCAACTTGAACAGCCCACAATACACCCAAATCATTCCAAACCAGGGACCATTGCTAAATTTCAGAGCCGATCCCGAAAATGAAGCTTTGAGCCTAATTCATGCCCAAGAAAGTGTCTCACATTATAACCTTGTAGTCAAAAACCCAAACTCATTGAAAAGTACCAAGCCCTAAAAAATCCAAATGACCTTCGCCATCCACCATGCTGTAAAACGTTGAAGCAGACATTGGTTTTAGTGCATATATAGTCTTGTTTGTGTGGCATTCATGTGCATATGATATTACACATGCATTGTTCATCTAAAAAGACATATTAAACATGCATGACATATATTGATTTGAATGCAGCAGGAAAATCAACAAGTGGCTGTGGCTCGGATTTAGCTTCTTCAAAAAAAAAAAAATAAATAAAAAATAAAAACCCCAGTACAGATGGAAGACTTTCTCTCTCCCTTACAGTGAGATTTCCGCCCCAGGCCTACAGTCGTGCTCTCTTCAGTCATAGATATTTCTTCCTATCTAAACAATGAAACCCAAGCAAACTCTGTTGAGTGTTTGATGAATCCGGGGGTGGCCCATCTATTGCATGAAGTGCCGGAGTCAGTGAGTTGAGACAATAGAGATAAGTACATTTTTGCCTGTTTTGAAAAGTTAACTTCACGTGGTGGCAGAGAAGATTAGTGTCTTTATCTATCTTATACACGGCGGCCATAATTAAATCTGGAGTGTCTCATGGCATTAAATGGCAAGGCGCAATGCTTTCATCTTCTCCCTTGAACTGATTCTGTGAAGCCCTATTTTCTGCCATCAATGGCTTCCAACAAGAAATTGAACCCTAATGCTACTCCATATCGCATTTTTCTGCATCATCTCATCACCAGAAGGGCGGTGGAGCAGGTGGTTATGGCACCGTTCCAATCAGTCCTCGTTTATAATCCACCTGTACTGAATTGGGGATACTCTTTTAATCCCGCACCATTTCTGTTCAATTTGAACTCCTAGACTAATTATTTTGAATCCTCAAACTATGGAAGAGGTTTTGAGTTCATGACAGAGAGAGGATTTAAATATGAGTCTACTTCAAATGAGCTCAACAATGCTGGAATCTGGGGTGAATTGGAAACATGAATACGGCATCAGACCACAGGAGAATCCATTGGTTAATTGAATTCATCTCAGGTTATCCATCCTCGATGGCAACTCTATTCAGTGGTTGGTCATTCATTTCTTAAAAAAAAATCTCTATCCAATGTGTAAAACCGAAAGGGCATATTGGTGATTTGAAGGGTCATCAATTAAAACCAGAGCCACATGTTAGATTTTCCTAATACATCCGCATTCATTATGTCATGAATGTTTTGTATTTAATTTTGGTGTTCAATATGCATTTGTTGTGTCATTGCATGTCAATGTTCACTTACGGGCTATATCACGCAGCAAACCATATCTGTTGAAGTGTTTTACACCCCAAACACAAACCTCTAATACTAGGGGCAAGTAAAAAACTGAACCACTGGGTATCATCGATAGCAGTATCTTCGCGAGTCGCATTGAACATATCAAAGTATATTTTCCCCGTCCTAAGATAAACCATTGCGAAAGGGATCAATGCAGACAAAATGCCCATCACAGAATCTTTGGCAAAAAAAAAAAAAATCTTCCGACACGGAAAACCGAAAGGAGGTGTCGGCAACAGGAGAGGAGTGATATACAAAGTCAGAGTCACTGTCATATTCCCTATTATACTCATTCTGATGTCACCATTGCAATATTGTGTATGTTTGGATTTTCGATTAGATGTTCATCTTGAATACACCATGCCATTACATATAAACATCCATTAGTAGGACATTGCATCCGAACCCGTGATAATGCCACAAGAACTGTTATTATAAGGTACGAAAATGCAAGATCTCACTCTTATCTTCTTGCTCAACCAAACAGACCATCCATCGGTGCAGCCTATTACCCTAATCCACTGAGCCTGACAACACTCCAGAATATGCAGAGGGTAAGGTGGAAGGTCACTCAAGACAGCCAACTCCTCTAATACCTAGCTCAGTGTAATAGTCAGTCGGTCAGGAAAAACATCGGAACAATCGGACTGGGTCAGTATGATACAAAAGCATGCTTGGAGCCAATAGGAGGCATCTACTTGATCCAATGAGACTAAACCGCATATACATGGTGCCGCAGGTCACTTAGGCTACCATTGTGGCTAATCACAAGCCGTGAATTCCACCTTCGAGCTTGCATGGATACCAAGAACAAAGCATAAGCCACATATTGCATACATACATACATTTAGAACATATACATGCATTCAAAACATATATGCATACGTTTAAAGTAAACATACATAATTCATATGCATATGCATCACAACCAATCCAAGTGCAGGTACCCACTACCATCACCAGGTTTCGCCGAGCCAGGAACACTCTCAACGCAGAAAATAAGTGTCAAGAGACAAGTCAAAGCCGTGCGGGCCCAAGCTTTAACATCTCAGAGCGATGTAATCAAGCTGCATTTATTCTTGATCGAAGGGGAAAAAATTTTTGTTTCCAAAATTGTCGATCAAGGAATAAATACGTGTTGCCTATACAACTTCAAATCCTCAGTAGATCCACTTCACTCCAGATCTCCAGCCTAACTTCCATCTTCCTTGCCTCGGGTAACATAGACCCGGTATCGGCTTATCCGCCTTCCACCTTCCTTTGCCTCGGGTAACCTAGACCCGGTATCGGCCAATCTGCAATCCACCTTCCTTTGCCTCGGGTAACCTAGACCCGGTATCGGCCAATCTGCAATCCATCTTCCTTTGCCTCGGGTAACCTAGACCCGGTATCGGCTTATCCGCTTTCCACCTTCTTTTGCCTCGGGCAACCCAGACCCGGTATCGGCTTATTTCTTCCTCAGCTTTGCCTTGGGTAACCTAGACCCAGTATCGGCTTATTTCAACGGTGGGTTCTTTCCTGTGTCTGTGGCGCTTTGAGTCGCGTTCTCAAATTCACATTAACTATCCCAGACTAAGATCGAGTGGTGAATTTGATCACGCGAGGAGCAACTGTAAGCGTCGAAATTTTACTCCTTCAAAAAAAAAGAGAGAAAGAAGAACAGTCGTACGACCTTACCTATAGTCGTGTGACTGTAATCAAACTACAGTCGTAAGACTATAGGATCGTGGCAGGTGAGCCAGCCCATACCCTGAAAGCTGAAAAATGGGGAAAGAAAAAAGGGGCAAAAAATGCTCCAGCAGAGAAAAGAAAGAAGAGGAGGAGAGACAAAAAGGGAGAGAAAAAGAGAGGATAGAGGAGATTAGCTTTTGGATCTCAGAAAATTGAGAGAGAATAGAGAGAAAGGAGGAGAAAAATAAACCTAAAAACCAAGAACTTTTTCTTCCTCTTCTTCTTTTAATTCATGAATGTTAATGTGTAAAACCGGTTAGAAATCATAGGTTAATGACTTAACATTGAAACTCAATCAATCTCAGACCTTAAAATCGTCAGAATCCCTAACATTTGGAGGTTTTTGGACCAAACTTCCCAACCTTAACTCAAGGAGCAAAAGAGTAAATCTAAATGGATTGGTGGGACGCCAGGGGTCAATCCTATGGTGGAAAAGCACCTAAGAGGTAAACACTCCTTTTGCCCTTTATTTTTCATGCTTTCTGGGTGATTGGTGTGATTTTTGTTCATTTTTGTTCAACTTTTCGCGTTCCTGTTTCTGGAAATCAAGAATAGTCGTGCGACTGTTCTTGAGTTTGATGAACAGTCGTACGAGTGTTCTTGGTTTCCAGATGATTTTCTCTTAATTTATTTCAAATAAAATTTTGGCAAAATCCTGAGTTTGGATCGATTACAGTCATACGACTGTAGTTACAGTCACACGACTGTAACATTTTTCAAGAATCAGGATTTCCAGAATAATCCCTAAAAATTTATAAAAATCCCTAAAAATTCAGGAAATCAGAAAATCATAAAAAATGAATTTTGTTGTGTGCATCCACGACTCTAGATTCAATTTTCAGTAAAATTTCATTAGAACAATACAACGACGGAGACCCGATTCTCCTGAAAACCGACCCACCTCACATGTACAAAATGCATGTAAACCGGCAAAATTGTTTTCAAAATGATTTTCTCACAAAACCCAAAAATACAGGGACGTTTCAAAATGTTTTCCAGGTCTAACCGGGCCAGCTAGCCGAGCCGACCCGGTTATCCCCTATATGCATGTTCCCGAATTCCAAATTCCTAGTTCTGTCATGTTTGAGTCTTATTTGTAGTGTGCCGTATATTGTGCTAACCCTCTGTTTTATAGCTTTTTATTTTTATTTTGGATGTATTTTATCCTAGGCGATTGTAATTTTTAGATGAATCGTGTATATTAGGCGATTGTAAAAAGTGAGGCTGAGAGTTTTTATCTTTTATTCGATTGGGTTATAATAATTTAATCATTTACTATTTTACTTTACTTGTATGCGCGCTGTATGTTTAATTTAATGCAATAAAATTGACTTTAGAGTTTGAAATACCGTCTATGAACATTGGCCAATATTTATTTTAATTAAACACGAAATAAGGGACTTGTCTGGACCTAGATCTCTGGATAGTGTAGCGGCCGTTCGTCCGATTCAGCTACATTATAAATTTCCCGGTTGAGCTGAGCCGGGTGGTGACTCCTACAATATTCATCGAGACTTAGGTCTCGGTTCTTTTATGAATTAATTCCATTTATTTTTCAAAACCGATTCTTCCATTTATAAAAAACCCCACGCGAGGGAGGGGTCCGCCCGAAGTCGAGGCGCCCCTTCCGAAAGGGAGTCCCGCGTTCCGTCAAAAACGTCATCCGCTCACAGCAGTATGTCAGTTGTTTCATAGCACGATCGACCTCCACTTATGAGCCAATTTTCAAGCTATTAAAGAAATATCAGCCGATTGTATGGGATGAAAGATGTCAGCTGGCATTCGAGAAAATCAAGGTTTATCTGGTAAACCCCCCAGTTTTGAGTCCACCAATTCCAGGAAAGCCTTTGATCTTGTATTTGGCCATTGAAGATTCCTCTGTAGGGGCAATTTTGGCACAGGAATAAGATGATAGAAAGGAGTATCCCATTTACTACCTCAGTAAGAAGCTGCTGGAGTATGAAACCAAATATACGCTGGTGGAGAAGACGTGTAGTCATACAAAGTTCAAGCCATGGCCAAGGTGGATCCGATGAAGTATCTGTACGAGGTACCAGTGTTGGTTGGAAAGTTATCTAGGTGGTTGTTACTCTTATCAGAGTTTGACATTGAATGCATCACCAACAAGACCATCAAAGGGAGAGCCGTAGCAAAGTTTTTAGCAAATCAGCCGTTGGAATTAGATTACACTGAGAATCTAGAATTCTCAGATGAACAGTTGGCTATGGTGGAAATAAAGAGATGGGTTATGTGCTTCAATGGTGCCGTGAACAGAAAAGGTGCTGGAATCGGGGTAATCATAGCAACACCAGACGGTGAAATCATCCCTCTGTCAAAGAGACTGGATTTTCCTATAACTAACAATGGTGTGGAGTATGAAGCATGCTTGTTTGGGATGGAAGCTCTGTTGACACTAGGGGCAAATGATGTCTTGATCGTTGGGGATTCACTTCTAGTGATAAGGCAAGCTCAAGGCGAATGGGAGCTGAAAGAAGAAGCCTTACGGCCCTACTTGAAGCTGCTACAGTACAGAAAAGAATTATTTGGCCAATACGAATTTAGACACGTCCCCAGAGATGAGAACAAGATGGCTGATGCATTAGCAACTCTGTCTTCTATGTGGGAGAATCCAAAAGAAACTTAAGTATAGCCATTGGTTATAGTAACTACCAAAAAACCCTGCTTTGAAGTGCATGAAGTAATGGAGTTGACAGCTGCAGGAAAGCCATGGTTCTTTGACATCTACCAATATGTGAAGGAAGGAAAATATCCAGAAGGAGCCAGCATTGTCGATGAGATGTCATTGAGGAAGCTAGCCAGTCAGTTCAGAATCTTTGAAGATAAGCTATACAAAAGAATGGTAAATGGAGTCCTCTTAAGATGCCTGATAGAATAGGAGGCAGAAACAGTGATGCAACAGGTACATGCAGGCTCCTGCGGGCCACATATGGATGGACTAGCTATACTAGGAAGATAATGAGACAGGGGTACTTTTGGATGACTATGCAGGCAGATTGTATAAGAAAAGTGAAGAGATGTCACGAGTGTCAGATCTATGCGGACATCAGTCATCTTCCACCACTTGAACTGCAGAATCTGGCGTCTCCTTAGCCGTTTTCAGCATGGGGGATAGATATGATCGGTGAAATTCATCAGCTGCATCTAATGGGCACATATTTATAGTTATGGCAGTTGATTACTTCTTAAAATGGGTGGAGGCAGAATCCTTTGCTAATGTAACAGCCAAGCAAATGGTCAAGTTCATCTTCACTCAATATGGGATTCCCTATCATATAGTGACTGATAATGGAGTACAGTTTCAAGGGGCAACAGCTGAACTACTTGTAGAACATGGCATTGAGCATCATAAATCTTCTCCATATAGACCGCAAGCTAATGGAGCAGTGGAAGCAGCTAATAAGGTGATAAATAAGATTTTGTCAAAGATGGTAACCACCTACAGAGATTGGGCTGACAAATTACCATATGCTTTTTGGGGTTACAGAAGAAGTGTCCGAACACCAACAGGAGAAACTCCCTATGCCTTAATATATGGGATGGAAGCAGTACTGCCAGTGGAAATAGAGCTCAAGTCACTCAGAGTCGCCTTGGAAGCTCAGTTACCAGAAACTAAGTGGGTTCAAGCCAGATACGAGCAGTTAGCGATGCTAGATGAAAAGCAGCTGAAAGCACTGGATCATCTACAGATGTACCAACGCAGAATGGCCAGGGCCTATAATCGAAATGTGAAGTGCCCCAGATGGTAGTTGAAAGCTGGAGACTTGGTTCTGAAACAATTAAGACCTTCAAATGTCGATGTTCGTGGAAAGTTCAGACCCAACTGGGAAGGGCCCTATGTTATGAAAAAAGTGCTATGAAAAGGTGGTGTCAGCATCATGGACATGGATGGAAATGAGTTCACCAATCCTGTCAATCAAGACCTCTTAAAGCTTTAGCATGTCTGAAAAAAAAAGAAGAGTCCGAGTGGCCTAGGCAAAAATTAAGACAAGAGAGAAAATAACCGATCGGAAAATCTGAAAAGGACGACTGGTGACGGATTCTGGCTCTGTGTGGAATGAATACTATCTGGGGAATTAATCTTTTCAAATGTACTCATTTTGATTTCATCAATAAAGTGAAATGTTTGTTTAAATATATTTGCATGGTTGTGATGAAATGCATAAACAAAGTTATCTTGCTTAAACGTCCACTTAAGAAAAGCGCTTTGCATTTAACTGGTCGAACATTTCACGTTATTTAACAAATGGAAATGTACTAAATACATACAATATGAAATCCTTTATCATCCTCTGGATCTAATTCATTTTTCCAAAGAGCAACAGTGGTTATCCGAGAACTTGGCTATTGAAGAAATCAAGTCTTTTTCCCGCATCACCTCATCAAAAAGATGACGGGCAAGTGTTCATGGCACCATTTCAATCGGCCTTTCTTGATCATATGAAAAAAAAAGAAGAAGAGAGAAGCTCGCTGCGGTGAAAACTGAAAAGGCGCCCCAGGCAAAAATTAGAGTAGCTCGCTGGGGTGAAAACCGAAAAGGCACCTCAGGCAAAAATTAGAGCAGCTCACTGGGCTGAAAACCCGCATTGGGCAACCTAGGCAAAATTTAGAGCACTTCCAGATTCATAAATTACAAGAATGAGAAGCAAAGTCTTCCATCATCTCCCCTGTAGGATTCTCCACATCACTCCCTAGCGGGACAATTACAAAGGATAATATGATCCTTTTCCCCAGCATTATCACGTATTCCTAGCAATTATCTCATATCCCCAGCAGTCCTCACATATGTCTTCAACAAGGAGAAGCCTTATGCAAAGAGCGTCTTCCACCAGCCAGGGGCAAAATGTACCTTCTCTAGCAGAAAGGAGGAATATCAATCCCACACAAACAATAAGAGATGCATCGCTTAATCTCCATGTGCATATACATCATCATGCATACATACACAACATACACAGAGCATTCATCCCTGGTTAGTCTCCATTCTTGATCGAAGGGGCAAAAATTTTTGTTCAAAATCTCTCGATCAAGGAAAGGAGACTTGCTATTTCTAATGCAGGAATTCCTCATCACTGTCTCAGACATGGATAAATCCTCAGCAGATCCACCTCGGGTAGCATAAACCCGACATCGGTCCAGATCAGCTTCATTCCACATCATCAGCAGATCCACCGTAGGTAATATAAACCCGGCGTCGGTCTAGATCAGCTTCATTCCACATCCCCAGCAGATCCACCTCGGGTAACATAAACCCAGCATCGGTCCAGATCGGCTTCATTCCAGATCCCCAACAGATCCACATCGGGTAACATAAACCCGACATCGGTCCATATTGGCTTATTTCACCTCCATCCTCGCCTCGGGTAACCTAAACCCAGTATTGGCTTATTTCTCTTCCATCCTTGCCTCGGGTAACCTAAACCTGGTATCGGCTCATTCCACCTTCCTTGCCTCGGGTAACCTAGACCCGGTATCGGCTTATCCGCATTCCGCCTTCCTTGACTCGGGTAACCTAGACCCGGTATCGGCTTATCCGCATTCCACCTTCCTTGCCTCGGGTAACCTAGACCCGGTATCGGCTTATCCGCATTCCACCTTCCTTGCCTCGGGTAACCTAGACCCGATATCGGCTTATCCGTATTTCACCTTCCTTGCCTCGGGTAACCTAAACCCGGTATCAGCTGATCCGCATTCCACCTTCCTTGCCTCGGGTAACCTAAACTCAGTATCGGCTTATCCGCATTCCACCTTCCTTGCCTCGGGTAACCTAAACCCGGTATCGGCTTATCTGCATTCCACCTTCTTTGCCTCGGGTAACCTAAACCTGGTATCGGCTTATTTCATCTTCATCCTTTCCTCGGGTAACCTAAACCCGGTATCAGCTTATTTCACCTCCAGCATCACCTCAGGTAACCTAAACCCAGTATTGGCCTATTCCATCCAATCAATTCAATGCATCATCACGATAGGGGGACTTCAGCAACTCAGTTGCATGTTTTCTTTCCTGTGTCTATGGGGCTTTGATCTGCGCTCTCAAATTCATCACCTCAGGTATCTTAGACCTGGAGTCAGGTGTCGAATTTGATCGCGCGAGGGGCAGTTGTAAGTGCCGAAAGTTTCCATCCTAAATAAAAAAGTTGTCGTACCACGACTGTAATTACAGTCATGGTATTGTATTACAGTCGTACGACTGTAATACAGTCGTATGACTGTAATACTGGTCCAGGTACAGCAGCCTTTGCCTAGGGGACAAAAATTTAGAGGCTAAAAGGGAAGGCAATTAATGCTCGCTCCTTTTACAGCCAAAAGAAAAAAAAAGGGAGATAAAAAGGAAGAAAGGCAGGAAGTGAGGGGGGCTGAGATTTGAGAGATTTTAGAGAGAGAAAAGAAAGAAAAAGAGAGAAGGGAAAGAAAACTCACAAAAAAGACACTCTTTTCCTTTTGATTCTTGAAGAATTAAGCCTAAAATTGGATAGAAATGTTAGGTTAATAATCTGACACTCTAAACTCAATTAATTTTGGACTTAAAGCTCTCAGAAACCTTGGCATTTTGGGAGAAATTTGGACGACTTTCAAACCACAACTCAAGGGAAAAAGAAGCAATTTGGAAGGAATTGAGGCGTTTCTAGCGGTCATTCATACTGTGGATCAGTGCAAAAGAGGTAAATATACTTCAAACCTTCATTTTCCTATGTTTTCTGGGTGTTTGATGTGATTTCGTGCATAAAAACTTATTTTCTATACCTCCTGTTTCTGGAAATCAAGAACAGTCGTACGATTGTTCTTGTAGTGAAGAACAGTCGTACGAATGTAGTTACAGTCGTAGGAGTGTTCTTGATTTCCCACTCCTCTTAAATTTGTTTGAAATAAAATTTTGGCGAAATCCTGCCTCTGGGCATTTACAGTCGCACGACTGTAATCTCCGACCCGAAGCAAAATTTCCATTTAATCCAGAAAAATTCCTAAAAAGCCTAAAAATTCAGAAAAATCAGAAAATCACCAAAATAAATTTTGTTGTGTGCATTCACGACCTTAGATTTAATTTTCAGTATAATTGCATTTAGAACAATACAACGACGGAGACCCGATTCTCCCAAAAACCGACCCACCTCGCATGTTAAATTAAAGTAAACCAGAAAATAAAATGTTTACAAAATGATTTTCTCACAAAACCAAAATACAGGGACGTTTCAAAATGTTTTTCAGGTCTAATCGGGCCAGCTAGCTGAGCTAACCCGGTTATCCCCCTAAATGCATCCCAAATTCTTAAAATCACGTTCTGTCCTACTTGAGTCCTATTTGTGGTGTGCCGTAAACTGTGCTAACCCTCTGTTTTGTAGCTTTTAGTTTCTTTTATTTTTATTTTTGATGTATTTAATATATTAATGCGTCTATTTAGGCGATTGTAATTTTTTAGATTATCGTGTATTCTAGGCGGTTGTAAGGTGAGATCGAGAGTTTTTATTTTTATTCGATCAGGTTGTAATAACTTAATTAATTTTTCTACTGCTTTATTATTATTTATGTATGTGCGCTGCGTGTTTTATTCAATAAAATTGATTTTAGAATTATGAAATACCATACTCGAATATTGGCCAATTTTTATTTTGATTAGACACGAAATAGGGGACTTGTCCGGACATAGATCTCTGGATAGTGTAGCGGCCGTTCGTTCGGTTCAGCTACACTGAAATTTCCCGGTTGAGGTGAGCTGGGTGGCGACTCCTACACTATTCATCGAGACTTAGGTCTCAGTTCTTTTACGAATTGATCTAAATTTTCTAAAAACGAATTTCCATTCTAAAAACCCCATACGAGGGAGGGGTTTGCCCGAAATCGAGGCGCCCTTTCCGAAAGGGAGTCCGCGTTCCATCGAAAACGTCGTCCGCTCACAGTATGTTAAATGGATTTAATGTGACAAGTATGATAAATTTAATTATGACCAAATATATAGATACCCCCTTGAACTTGTCCAAAAAAGCCTACTGCCCCCCTGAATTTTTAAAATGTCCTAATACCCCCTTGAACTTTGAAAAAGTGACCCAGTTTGCCCCCTTTCTGCCACGTGTCACTTAATTATTGGTTGCCTCATGTTCAGGGGGCAGTAGGCCTTTTTGGCCAAGTTCGGGGGGTATCTATGTATTTGGCCTTTAATTATTGTATAAATGTGTATTTAATATTGATTATGATTTTAAGGCTTACTACGGGTTTTGGTGACAATATGCTTACTTGTTCCCTAGCACTGGTCACGGTTCGAGGGATGGATCATGACAATTCTAATGATCGTTTTTGCTGTTTTTTTAATTCTTTTCTACTGTTGTGGTAATTTTTTTTATCTTAACAACTCCATGCTTTTGAAAATAGGGGTTAGAACATGCAATTGAAAATGTATTGCCTATGGCTAAGCACAAAGAGTTTGCTAGACACATTCTGTGTAATTGGACAAAACAAGGTTGGAATGGGGTTGAGAGAAGACAAGTATTCTGGAGGTGTTCAAAGTCTACATTTGAGGCACAATTAAAAGACAATTTAGTTGAATTGAGTAAGCTTGGGGGTGATATTATTGTTAAGGATTTGCTAAGATATAACAAAGAGAAATGGTGTAGGGTGTACTTTAAATTTCACTACAAGTGTGATACAATTGATAATAATTTTGCAGAGACTTTTAACTCTTGGATTATATCAGCTAGACATAAGTCTATAATTAGCATGCTTGAAGAGATTAGGATTAAAGTCATGAATAGGCAAACAAAGATGATAGATTTCTTTAAAACATGGATACTGATATATCTCCAATGGCCTACAAGGTGATAAAAAAAACACATCTAGGGCAATGAAGTGTACTATCACACAGAATGGAGATTGTGGATTTGAAGTTACTGAGGGGTAGTATAGGCATGTTGTTGATTTGAAAAAGGAGACAGCCTTTTGTAGGGCATGGGCTTTAAAGGATTGCTTGTGCTCATGCTATAACATCAATGCAAAAAAAAAATTTGGTGCCAATTAATTTTGTTGCCAAATGGTATCACAAAGACACTTACCTACAAGCATATTCAGAATTCATTCAGCCTATGTCTAATCTGAAAACGATCCCTAAATCATCAAATCTTGCAATTGAGCTGCCTCCACTCAAACCAATGCCTGGTAAACCCAAGAGGAATAGAAGAAAGGATAAGGATGAAGTGAAGAAGTTTGGTAGGCTGACATGGAAAGGTGTAAACATAACCTATTCTTATTGTAAGGGTTCGAATCATAACAAAAAGGGTTATAAAAAAAGAAAGGCGGTTCTTACAGCATATGTATGAATGTAAAAAGTAGTAATTCTTTTATTTCACATGTGTTTATAAGTAAATGTAATGTAATATTCATGTATATGTATATGTATTTGTTTAGGGAATTACAACTGAGTCCTCAAATGCATCTACATCTAACAAAAGGTCTTCAACTAGTACTTTAGCAAGTAAACAAATGAATGCAACTGTTTCTGCATCACAAGTTAAAAATACTTACTTGTATATTTACTTCTTATTATTGTTGTAATTACTTATCAATTAGTTTTCCATGTGCAACAGTCCTCCACTCTAAGGAGAAGGAATCTGGCCAAAACTCAAGTTAGTACTAGTGATGCAACAGTGACTATTAGTACACCAACTGTTTCTTCATCACAGGTAAAAATATCCTACTGTTTATAATTGTTGATTAATTGGACTAGTAATATATTTACTTTTCATGTATAATAGAAATCTTATCCGAGGAGAAGGAATCTAGCAAATACTCAAGTGAGTACAAGAAATAAAAAACAAAAGACTGGACATGGAGTTTATATTCCACCAAGGACTAGGTGGACTTGTAAACATGTATGATACAATTTTTTGGATCTAATTACTATAAATTCTGGTATATTTGTTCACTTGGTATAAATGCTCATTATGCCAATATGGTCACTTGGATTTTTCATAAAATATGTTGTCGTTGTAGTAATTAGATCCATTGCTCAAAACTCTAATATCGAGCACCATGGTTTTCATGATCCTGTCTTGAGTTATACTGTCTTACAGTCAGAGTGTCTCCAAATAATTTCTGAACAAAATCAACAGGAAACATGATGTGAGGGTTTTTTTCCATGCTTGAGTTATATTGTTGTTCTAGTATATTCTGTTGTTAAGTGTTATATTAGGTTATCAGTGATAATAGATTGCTCATTTTTTTTTCTTTTCTTTTTTAGAATGGAAGGGCATAAGACAATATAGTTATATCAACAGGTCCTGCAACAGTTAAGAGCTCAGCTATTGTGATTGGAGATTTTGGTTTCAAACCAAGCACACTGAAATGGAAGAGAAAAGAAGTCGTCACACAAGCTGATTTGTTGCATCAAAAAATAAGTAGACAAGCTACCATGAGAAGTGGATTAAATCAACAATTAAATACAAGTCAACCTAGTCAGAGGTCTTTCTTGAGGACTGAAGAACAATGAAAAAGAGCTGCAGCTAACAAAGCTGTTGTAGAACCAATTTTAGCTGCTAAGAAAGCTTCTGCAATACAACTTGTTAACCAATCATCCAGTCAGCCAGCTGCAACAAGAATCACTAAGAGTTTAAGCAAGAATTTTACATCTGACCCTACAAAATCCAGCTTACAACTAAGTCAAGTCAAGTTATGGAAGTACTGAACTTGACTTCGATTCAGAGAAATGGTGTTTGTTTTCTGTATAATTTGGGAATTAAGTGTCAACACTTTATGTGTAGTCCATTTTGTCTAAGTGTTTCTATGTTTGGATTTGGTTTTGTAGTACTTACTATGCCAATGTTGGATTTGGTTTGGCATTTACATTTCTACTTCCTAATGTTGGATGTTGTAGTTTGAATTTGGTGGTAAAGATTGAATACAAATGTTCTTATTACATGAATTCCAGTGTGTTTTGTCCTCATATACTTTATTTTGCAAAGTGTATTCATGATGATCTTGGATTTTCAGTTCCAACTGAAAATTTGTTTGGATCCATTTGGTGTTCAATTTTTTAACTATCATTATACAGAACAAGATTCAATTGCAAGCATAGAAACTTTTTTGGCTAATATTGGATTCAATTAAGTGAAGATTATAAATTACAATGCCAACATCACCAATTCAATTGCAGAAGTAGAAATTTGTTACATTTAGGCTAACTTACATTTCTTTCTTACCCATTTCACACCCTTCCTAAAATGCCTAAACTAAAAACAAAGGCAACACCAACAACTACAGAATGCCTAAACTGAAACAAAGGCAGCATCAACTATAGAGCATAACTGGGCAATTATAAATCAAAAAATTCAAAAATTACACCAAATTGCACCATCACCATCTCAATTCCCAACACTAAAGTACACCAAACCGATATCCAACAAAAATAACAACCAGTCACTTTCTTCCATGGAGTTGTAGAAGCTACTTTAATTTCCAATTTTTCTCCTTCACTTATCTTCTTAATTACATCTCCAGTTAGAAACCAAGAATCCACAATCCCTTCGTTGCTGTTCAATTTGCAACAATTCCCAAAACCATGAAAATCAAGATAGAAATAGATTTAAAAAAAAAAATCAACTAATATACTCACCGAATTTCAGCCAATCCTGATTCTCTATCAGTTGAAGAAATTTGAACTAAGTATTACTGTAAAACGGAGGGGGAAAGAAATGAAGAAACCTATATTCAATGCTAGACAACAATTGAACAATATAAACGAAGAGGGAAATGGTGATTTCGGATTGTGAGATTTATGGGTTTAGGGATTCCTGTAATTTTTTTTATGTTGTTATAATATAACCATTGCCATTTTCTTTCAACCGTTCGATCTTAATCATCTTGATTTATTGTCAACCGTTGGATCTCATTTTTTTAAAGGTAGAAGTGAGTCACACGCTGTGCTTTGAGATAAATGCACGCGAAATGCCATATACGATTCATGGGGGATTTTGAGTCGGTTTTGTCAAGTTCAGGGGTGAATTGAGCAATTCCTAAGTTGGGGGGTCAGTAGGTGTTTAGTGCCAAATAGATGGGGAAAATGATATATTTGGCTTTTTGACAAAGAAAAACACAATCATCAATTTGTTAGTAAGTGGAACTATATAAGTAGTTTTTTAAGTTTTTTTCTATATACAAAATAATTATTTTTGTAAAAATATTATTTTTCATTATTTTTTAATTAATTGAGGGAGGGCGACATAAATATTAATTATACGAAAAAGGAAAATTATAAAAAAAGGGAAAGCGGAGAAGTGGAAATCTCAGTTGAGAGAGCATTGGGGGAACAAAAAAAAAAAAAAAAAAGGAGGTAATGACAAGAACAGAAGTGCGGTTGGCAAAGCATGCAGATGCCATTTACAGCTCATATCCATTTCTCTCTATAAAAACATCAGTTATCCCATTTCACCTCTCTCTCACACTACCACTCATCATGTCCTTCACATCACTCCCCACTTCTCTCTCGCTCGCTAATGGCTTCTGTTTTCCTTCAATTAATTTTCGAAAGTTCTCATCTCCTACTCATCTTCTCTTTTTTAAGGCGCACGGCTCTCCTCTTATAAGGTTCTTTCCTCTATTATCTTATTTTTTACTTCTCTTTTCTGGCTGTTAGTTCGGTTCTTTTTGCTTGCTGAGAAATTTTTGAAGATTAAGTAAGAAAGCGATTCAAGCTTACCTTTTTTTTTTTGCTAATTTATGATTGGACTTAGCATGAACGCACATTACACAAATTTTTGATTCGCTGACATAAAAAATTAATTAGGTCCGTTTGGTCTTAATCTCTGATATTGTTTTTTTTTGGTATCCAGAAAAGTATGAGATAATTGATTTCAGTTTATATTTTGTTTACTGGATTGTAATTTGGTAACTTGAATGTGTCTGATGAACTTATGTCTTGTTCCATATAGATGCCAATCAAAAGTTACTGATGAGCGAAAACCAATGTCCGTTCTGGACAATGCAAGCAATCTGCTTACCAATTTTTTAAGTGGGGGAAGACTAAGCAACATGCCGATAGCAGAAGGTGCAGTGTCTGATCTGTTTGATCGTCCTCTCTTCTTTTCTCTCTATGATTGGTTCCTAGAGGTACATAGTTATTTTTCTTTGAAATATTTGTCTGTGGATGATGCCTTTCACCAGTAAAACACAAAATCTTCTATGTTTTCATTACTATTTTTCTTTTTGCAATACCTCTATAGATGAGGCTTCAAAACCCAACCCCCTTATCATTGTGTTGGTGTAGGTGAATATGCATTTCCCTTTATATCTCATTGATCTTTCTCCTATATGAAATAATAATGGTCCCATGAATGAAGTGAAAATTGTATTGCTCAATTTCATGTCATGTCTCTTTTCAGACTGCTCCGTTCTTTATTCTTTGTTCTTCTTGTTAACTTTGATGGCTCATTAAGATTTTCAATCTCTTTGATGTGGCAGCATGGATCTGTTTATAAACTAGCTTTTGGACCAAAAGCATTTGTTGTTGTATCAGACCCCATTGTTGCAAGACATGTTCTTCGAGAAAATGCATTTTCATATGACAAGGTACTATTTTGCACTTATAACAACCTCCTATGTCTTGTTGCTTCTGTATCCATTTGTAGGGCAATGTTGTTGTCTATAATGATCAAGCATCTCAAGCTACATGTATATTTATGTGATATAAGTTGAAGCATCTATAGTTCTGATGAGAGTATAAAGCTAGCAGCTAAAAGAATGGCCAGAAAGTTTACTGAACTTCATTGAAAGAGTCTTGCTGTATGTTGTGCTTTCGTTTGGACAAAATGCAACCGTATTATCTTATTTTGTTATGCAATAGACATTTCTTGTGTTTTCTGCACGTGTTAGCTGTCCTCTCTTATGTTCCATCTATAGCAGATATAATAGAAATCCTGATCCTTATATGCTTTTCCCTGTGCTTGAAACCATTTGAGAAATGGGAGAAGATGACCAAGGAAATTATCCGCTAAAAATCATTGGAGAACTTTTTCTACCTTATAGGATTTTTCGGAACTTCTTTGTTAGGATTTTTCACTGGAAATCACCCGATTAAGTGCGGAACAACGCGGTGATTTCCTCGAATCCGTGCTCAGGAGCAATTGATATGAAAATTGTAAAACTTAAAATCAAATAGAAAAGAATAGATTTCTCACCAGAGATATCTCTTCTAGAGATGGCTGCAGAAATCAAAATTGATTCCCTCCGCGTTCACGTACACGAACGGCTATCGAACACGACCCGTGCTAGCGATGAGATTGAATGAGAGTGAGAGAGAGGGGCTGTAATTTTCGGCTATCCCACTTGGGTGCCTTGGCCGAATACTCTCCTAGGTTTTTAACCTAGGGGGCCGAAATTCCCATAAGGAATTTTAGGCCCAAACCGATTTTTATTTCATGCGGGCTTTTACCTCTTTAAGCCCACGTCCAATTTTAATTCTTATGGTCCAATTTAATTTCAAATTCAATTTCTATTTAACATGTATGTCATCATACTATACCATATAATATATTACATACATTTAAATTGAAATTAATTTGACCAATTAATTTAACCAAGGAATTAAATTTGACACTTCATGAAATTAAATACGTGTAAACCGATACATGTAAAATATTTTCACCTAGGAAATAATCTCATGAATTAATTATGAGAAGGCCAATACAAATATTAATTTTATTATTTTGATTAATCCAATTGATCGTCATGATATAATTAATATAATCCTCTCTCTTCTGTGTGTATACTCCAAGTATACAGGTGATTCCTTAAGTCTGTGTTCAGACGTTTAATGTGTACGATCCTGTGGGCCCATCTTTATGTTGGCAGTGGGCCTATGGCCCACAGACTGTAGGCGGGCTCTAGCAAGCCACTACAGCCCCCAATTAAGATGGAGATGGCAGTCCAATTGAAATCATAACCTTGTAGTTTAAACTTGTATATCCCATGTCATTGATATCGGTGTCCAACACAGAGGCATGGATGAATCACCCTCCGAATTTACTGATGCTCACAAACAAGTTCCAACTTGTTTGGGTGTGGCCACACTCTTATAAGACACATTCATCAAGAGGCCGGTGATATCTTCTCAGTGGACTACTGAGTGACATATCCCTTCTGCATATCGATAGTACTGCCTTGCTTAGTGATATATCCAAACGTACCCATACTTGGCACCCTTTTACAGGCCCTTTAGGCGTACACCAAAGTATGCGACTTCGCATGCAGTACCATCATATGGTCAGGTCAAAGGATCCATACAAGTACTACACAAGAATCACTTGTGATGCTTTACCATGTGGATTTCTTGTTCAGTGGATCTATCCAGTACCATACCCTTCCTATTAACTTAGTTGACATCCCATGTCTAATGGCCGGTAAGACACCGCCATACAACCAGATTAATGATAGTCTCTAGTTTCATTCATTCCCATGATTGGAACAGACTACGGATCTCTTTATGGTCATATCATTTTCCCTATCCATGGTCTTACTGCCAAGTGCATGACACTTGTCAACATGGATATGGATATGTCCATTGGATACTCCATTTAAAATACAGCACAAGATAATATAATAAATAGATTAATGCTTTTATTTAATGACACAAAATATGTATAATACATAAATCCAATAAATGTACAATACAAATACAAGGTCCAATGCCTCGGGACTAGGGCATATCCAACATTCTTCTCTAGTAGAATTTCATTTTTCAACTATCAAACAAACTAAAGGAGACTTTACCTTTGAGGTCTTCCTTTAGGGCATTTATTTGATAAAATTGACTGTGAAACCTTAAGGCATGTTGTTGAACTAGTTTGCACTTTGAATAATATTGCAATATTTATTTTCAATGTTGCATATCATTTCTTCTCTTTACTGAAGTTATCATATTTTAATAGGGAGTTCTTGCTGATATCCTAGAACCAATAATGGGCAAAGGACTTATACCTGCTGATCTAGATACTTGGAAGCAAAGGAGAAGAGGTGATTAATGCATAATTATGTGTATTTATGCTTGGGGATCAAGGAACTAATGCCATATTGTTAAAATCATTGGGAAATCACTCGTCTTCTTGAGACTTTTTAGCTTGTTGTGCTGGTGCTAGGATGGATTCTGGATTCAGATGAAGAAATGGCATTTAATATTATGTAAAAGTTGTAAACCTAATGGTAAATTAGAAGATATGAACATAGTTGATCTTTGAATTTGCCATTTTGAGTGGTACTGTTTCTTGGAACTGTGTCAACTGTTTTTTGTAGTTAATAGCAGGCCTAATATATTAAAACCTCCTGAACTTCTAGAAAAACGCTTGATGGCCCCCTGTTCTTTAAGAATGACATATTACATACTTGCACTAGTTTATTTTGAAATCGACTAATATTTGTCATTTTATGTGGCAGAGCGTGTACACTGAATATGGGAGATGTGCATGAAGGCTTAATTTTCTAATTGTATGGATACAAAATTGAAATTAGTTGCCTTGAAATAGATCTGGATTCAGATTGTGGCTTGAAATCTGGCTGAATAGGAGAAAATGCTCATTTTTCATTAAAAAATGCTTAGTATCTTAATTATATATCTTTTTAGAACTAATTTAGTTGATAAACGGAAACCTGCAAGTCTACCTCTTTCAGAAATAATGCATAATATCTAATTAGGGGATTCCTGTAATTTGTTTCAGATTTTAGTCATCTTTTGACAGTAAACATCTGTACTTTTTTTTTTTCTCCACCATTTAAATCTGAAAGCCTAGAATTCTCCGTCACTTTCACCATCATTTCCATTGCTCCTGACTACTATCTTCATCACCCAATGGTCCATTATCTCGTTTCCTATCTCACTCTCTTCATTTAACACATAAGATTCTAGGGACGATTTAGAGCCCCACAAGTATTGGTTTAACTCTTCATTCTTAAGCGTGAGACCATCTGTGATCTTGTTGATGGATTTGGCACCAACTTTGACTGAAATCATTTTTGGAGAGTGCTGGGTCTTTTTTTTTTTTTCATCATTGAATTAAATGTTAATGCAGTTTGTACACGTAAGTGTGCATGGAACTCATGTCTTACTGCACACTTTTAATACAATCAGGTAGGTGTTAGTTAATACTGAAAGTAACAAGATAAGTGTGTAATAAAACAATTTATTTGTAATATTTGAGCGCTTTCACACTCATGAGCATGATTTTCAGTATATGATCTGTTAAAAAAATGCAAGTTTGGATTCATTGTCTGCAGCACTAATAGTTTGTTTAGTTTGACTATGTGTGTGGACATATATATATATATATATATATATATATATATATATATATATATATATATTTTGGTAAGATTAACTTGATGGATTTTTTTTTTTTGGTTTATACAGTAATTGCTCCTGGTTTTCATGCCTTATACTTGGAGGCTATGGTCAAGGTGTTTACTGAATGTTCAGAAAGATCAATATTGAAATTCGAACAACTTCTGGAAGGGGACGCTTCTTGTGGGAGGAATGTAATTGAGTTAGATCTTGAAGCAGAATTTTCAAGTTTGGCCCTCGACATCATTGGTCTAGGCATCTTCAACTACAATTTTGGTTCTGTTACAAAAGAATCACCTGTGATTAAGGTTTGAAATGGTCTAAACTTGCAACATTAGCTAGTGGCCTATCTTTATTAACACCATTGCTATGGAGATTACTCTATGGGCATGTATATCTCTGGGAACAGACAAATATTCTTGGTGGCTTCTGTGCACCAAATATTGATGGTTGCTAAACTTAACAATGATTTTCATGTCTGCCTCGTAACTTCAATTTGTATTGGTAAACCTGCTGAACTTTTACTTTGTAGTTTGTAACATTGAGATAAAATTTTTACTAGGTTTTGATGGATTTTTAATTGGACTTTTGAAATGACATTAAACATAATGGTTCAAACATTCTAAAATATGACTAGGACCATATGCTTACTTGGTTGACATATGAGAACAGTTGTCTTTTGCCCTATAAAAATTGATAATAATGACTATCTTGATGGAAAATAGAAAGAAAAGTTTAGTACTCTTTGTTGTGGTACGAACTAAGCTCATTATTGACCTTTATCTGACTTTTATTGTTGCCACTGTAGTTGATATTTTTGTCGGTAGTTATCATATACGTGCATGGGCTCACGGCTATCCCCAACTAGCAAATTCACTCAATTGGACAGTTGTGAGCTTGTGTATGGGGATGCATTCATTAATTTTTGTCTTCTGGTACATCTTCTTTCAATCATGCTATTGGTGTGTGTACTCTGTATTTCATGATCTCAGGTAGGCTAAGTTATAGTTGCTGTGTCTTTGAGATCACGTGGCATTTTATATGAAACATCAGATATTGTCTTTTTTATTTTTATTTTCTTGTTTACTACAATTGTAGCTGAGACTTCAAAAAGATGGCAACTTAACATTCTTTTGGGTAGTTGGTGACGAGTCAAAGTAACCTTCAAAGAATTACATGTTTTTCATGATTTCATTTTCAATAACAAGTGTTAGGCTAACTTGATGCACATAATGTGTACAGCTCATTTGTTTAGCATTGGAAACACAATTCATGCTTCAATGCATGCAATATGTCTTAAACTCTGTTTTTAATTTCATAAAAAAAATTCAAAAATTCTTCTTTACATAATTGTTTTGTTGTCATGAATAAATTATAAAAATGTAAACATATGCATATATACTGCTTGCAGTTGAGACAGCTAATTTATTCTTTATGGAAATTGATTCTCTGGACTTCTCGTGATCAATTCATTACTTTCTGGTAGGTTCAGATTTCTGTGTGCATAACATGCTAATATGTGTTTAATGTGTTTGAGGGTCCCTCTCTCTCTTTTTCAATTAAATTTTCCTTCACCTTTGCGAATAAATGGTATGTTTTCCATATGCTACAGCTTTTCAATTTAATTGATGGTGCATGTGAAATTTTTGCTACAGGCAGTATATGGTACACTTTTTGAAGCTGAGCATAGATCCACTTTCTATATTCCTTATTGGAAAATACCTTTGGCAAGGTGGATAGTCCCAAGACAGCGGAAGTTCCATACTGACCTTAAAGTTATTAATGATTGTCTTGATGGATTGATAAAAAATGCAAAAGAGACCAGGCAGGTAAGGAAGTTATACAACTTGTATGGTTAAATGAGGTCATTCGTTATCTAACATAATCGATCTTTTAATTATTAGTTTCCTATAGACTTCAGTTTCTGAAACTCCATTTTGAGTTCACTTATCTGTTGTTATTCCTCCAATATTTCCAATATTGTTTTTGAATTACAAGTGATGAGTTTTTTCAAGATAAAAAATTTGAAACTTTTTTATCAATATGAAAATATACAGTTGTTGTAGATAATGGAATTCTAACCGATCACCATTTACCATGGTTGTTTGTGATCTTGCACTCGGTTGTTCTGGCTGAAAATCTTTTGATTTGATATGAACTTTGTTGGTTGTAACATTACCGATTTACATTGCCTGTAATTTTAATTGGAACGATTATTGTTATGTTCATACGGTTTCCAGCTATACAATTAACAGGCAACTCCTTGATTGTAGATGACAATCTATGGAGTGATTTTGAGTGAAAAACATGGCAAAGCCAATTTATTCAACTGGCAACTTATCATTTGGTGTTGATTAAAGACAATATTTTTCCTGTCATTAGAGGATTGCCAACAGTTGTATTGAAGTTCTTATAATATGTTCAGCTAAGACAGTAGCAGAATACTGATAGTATGAAGACCTTCATACAGCATTTGCATCCATATTGTATACTGTATAGATCCATTCACTTCTGCATATAATTGTTTTCTTGGCTAGGGAGAAAAGAGAAGAGGATTGCTCTGTGGACTGCAAACTTTTAAGTGATAAGTAAAAGATTATCACTTCTCTTAGCCCTTGCCACTACTTCCCTGGTACTTTTGCACTTGTTACTGTGCTGACCTGGAACAACTTCATAGTTCATGCCA
Source organism: Euphorbia tirucalli (assembly GCA_039660915.1). NCBI lineage: Eukaryota > Viridiplantae > Streptophyta > Magnoliopsida > Malpighiales > Euphorbiaceae > Euphorbia > Euphorbia tirucalli. Next base: position 61,337,296 of record CM077632.1, read on the forward strand.
TCTGAACAGTTTAAAAGGTCTTGATCCATTTTTGTGCTGTCAATGTTGGGAAAACCAATTAGAACATTCATCCCATCAAACCTAAATTCGCTTTGTATTTCATCTACCTGTTATGTGTGGTCTTTATTAGTTAATTTTTTGTAATTTAGTCCTGAAGGTGCAGGTCTAGATGCAGATCTTTGAGGACTTTAGAGTAGGCAGTTAATATATTTTATATGAAATGCAATAAAAACTATTCCACTTTGTTTAATTGCATCAAAACCAATGCCAGCCTCCATATATTGTGTGAGTATAGTTTTCAAGTAGTTGTTTTGATGCCAAATCTATATAATGGATTTATTTCTGAGAAAACAAGGCTGAAAAGAAGAAGCTAAGAGAGAAACTCTCACTCAAAGATGAATTATCTCAAACCTTTATTATATACTCAGGTGCTTTTAACTATTTTGCTTCTGTGTCTTCTTGATTTGTCCGCTCTTAGTTCTTGCCAGATGCAAAATAAATTTACGCATTAGAGCCTTCATATCTTGATTTTGATTAGCTTTGACAGGAAACGGATGTTGAGAAGCTGCAGCAAAGAGACTACGCAAATCTTAAGGTGAGTATGTAATATCCGAAAGATAATGTATTTGACAAAACTAACATGGTGATGCAACATGATGGAATAATACTTCAATATATTCACATGGCATACCATGGCCAATTTTAATGCCTAATCTTTGATTTCAAATATGTCTATTATAAGATGGATTTCAGTTGGGGGCTTGGATAGGCTTTAGTAATTAATTATTTACTCCTAAATCATCCTCTCATATTTGTTTAACAATTGAAGTTCTGGAGCTTTTGTTTTGGAAATTAGGGAATTTGTTTTTGTCAGGCTTGGAATAACTTAGATTAGATATATTGTGTTTTATGTTAAATATTTCAGTTTTTTGGGTCTTGTTTTAAGTCATCAGTAGATATAGTTCTAATCATTAAGCATTCTTGAGAACTCAAATATTTTTAAGATTGGTTTTTTTTTTTTTTTTGGCAATGTGATTTCCTAAAATTGCAATTTATTACAAATATTGAAATGTAGAATTTTCAATTCGACTTTTTAATTCTATATAATAGAAGTTGGGACTTTTACATGATAAAGTGTGCATAATTTTGGAACTGTTAAGATCCAGATTGATGTTGGTTTTCTCGTTAGTCAACTTTCCTTCCATTTATAAAATTGCAATGTATATATTTTTTCATTGTTGCCAAACTTGGCGACAAACCTTTTAAAGTTCAAATGCCTCCCTCCTCCACAACTTCTTTTGCCAACACCATACTGCCTTTTTCTATTAGTACTGTTTAGTTAGCAAGCGAAATACACCTATTGCTCTGTTGATTCATTGATGTTGAAGGCATAATGGTAAATCCCCATATAATCATCGTGGCTAACATTATTATATCCCCACAAACAATTAGCGTATCAATGATGCTCCATAATAAATATTTTAACACAAATAACATATACCTTTATGCCTTTAGTACACTGGTAAGCACCAGAAGAAACTGTCCTCCCTGCTGTGAGTAGTACTTTATTGATCCTCATTCATAATATGCTTTCTGAGGATTGCTGCCTCACACATAAACCTGTATTTCATTACCTTCCTGGAAGCTACATGTTACAATATTTACGAGCTTAGTTTCTTTGTACTTGTATAAGTTTTTGAAGATTTGCATAGTTCTCTTATTCTTAAACACAGAAGCAAAGATTTCTGCTTTATAAGAATTCTACAAAGTTCACATCTATTTTTTCATCTTTTTCACACCTTTCCTTAACCTTGGTCCTTGGATATCCTAATCATATCTATAATATATTGACATCTCTTTCTCCGCTAACATTTTAAGATCTTTGAGATTTTCTAACCAACAAATGTAAGTGCTCATCCAAGTACTTCAACTTTCTTACTTCTCTGCTTATGCCAATATCTATAATATTCATCCTTCTGTAACCTGATTTGGTTTAGGCGATATTTCTGTTTGTGTGAGAGGTAGATAACTGATCTATAAGTTTATTTTCTCTGGCTTTCAAAAGCCTAAATAGCAGCCCACCAAAATTATCCTAGGGTGGTTATAATGTTAAAGTATCACAAAATACTTAAAGTTCAACATAACTACAATTATTTGCAGGATGCAAGTCTTCTGCGTTTTCTTGTTGATATGCGAGGAGCTGATGTTGATGACAGTCAGGTAAAACATCCACTGATCTGCTACTTTTATTTCTTATATAAAAAAGTCTCTTTCTCTTTCTTCCCCCCCACTTTTCTTTCCACAAACTTGATTGAATACAGATTGACTATTTGTTGGGTGACATTGTTACAATTGATCAAACACCTCAGCAGATGGTAAAAATTTTGGTTAATAGTAGCTTATGTGCTTGTACAGCAACATTTGATGTGTGATAATAAAACTTTTGCATCCCAAATGGGCCAAATATTTCTTGTTTACCTGGTCTTTTATCTATCTTTTTCTTCATCTATTTATTTTGCTTTCATAGCTAAGAGATGACTTGATGACTATGCTCATTGCTGGCCATGAAACGACAGCTGCTGTTCTCACTTGGGCTGTTTTCCTTCTTGCACAGGTTTATGATTCGTAACCAAATTTGAGTAGTCTTGTGATTGACATAGATAGACATTGCATTATTATAATACTTTGTAATCAGTATGTTCATTCTGCGTCCATTCATCTGATGTATATTAGTTTCAAAATATTTGCAGAGTCCCTCTAAAATGAGAAAAGCTCAAGCAGAAGTAGATGCAGTCCTGGGTCAAGGGAAGCCAACTTTTGAATTAATTAAGAAATTGGAGTAGGCAATCAAAACCATTTGCTTTTTACTTGATGATGGCTCTGTTCTGAAACTACCCGAGTATATTTGATTACACAAACATGCATATACTTACAGAGAGAAACCAAACCATAACAAAATAAACAGAAGACTCAGACACTAATGTGAGTTTTCGTTGTATGGTTCCAATATCCAGGGGGGAAATATCCTTACCATTATCTAAGCCATGTTCTTGGTTAGCTGTTCCTGTCAATACTACTATGACTTAAATAGAGATGTGAACTTCTCAGAAACTTTCAAGCCTGGCTAAAGAAGAAATTTTCCATGACTGTCGAGTGCTTAATACCAGAACCAAGATAAATGTCACCAATGCATGTCCTACTGCACATTATTTAGCTGAATTATGTTTGTTTGCATTTTGTTACAAGTAGCTGATTAATGACTTTGCATTAATACTTTCAGGTATATCAGACTTATTGTTGTAGAGACACTTCGTTTGTATCCTCAACCTCCTTTGCTAATTAGGCGTTCCATCAAATCAGATGTTTTACCAGGTATATTTCTCTTTGGTGTTTCTTATCTATGAAATTGATGCCGACTGGCAACATAACCAAGCTAAATCTTCGTTCCTAAAGTTAATATGTCTTGGGAAGTTTTTCAAAATTGATCAGGGTTGAATTTCAAGGTAAAAATAATTGGAGAGACTAAATGTTTGCTATATTTATCCAGTTATCCATAAGAATTTGAGAAATATATATAGGATATTAGATGCTTTGAACTTCGTAACTATGTAATTTGGAGTTTAACTTGAACACTGAATGTAGATGGTTTTCATAAAGTTTATTTTCTTGGAGCTTGTTAGTCTTTGAAACTGTACTACCACGTTGTGTGGTACAAAAAAAATTGTATTTTTCAGTTCACAAATTGAATTTTTTTTTTATCCATGTCATGCGGGATATGATGGAACCTCCTTAATTTCATCAAGGAAACCATAGAGCAATATTTTGAACAATGTTAAAAGATTCCTTTTGGTTTTATGCCTATTTGATGTTTAAGTAGTATTTTTGTAATGGGCTTACATATATTCCCCGCAATACATGTTCAATTGTGCAGGAGGATACAAAGGAGACAGAGATGGTTATGTAATTCCCAAAGGGACTGATATCTTTATCTCTGTGAGTGCTTCTATTCTCTTTTTCTTTTCAATTATTTAAAGAAAAGAGGAAATGGACACCCGAGCCAAGGTGCAGTAGCTTAATCTTCAACTTTTAGCATGAAAATCATTCTTGAAGAAACTTGCCCATTCAGGTATACAATCTGCATAGATCTCCATACTTTTGGGACTCGCCCAATGATTTTGAACCAGAAAGGTTCTTAATGCAAAGGAAGAATGAGGAAATTGAAGGATGGGCTGGTTTCGATCCATCTCGGAGTCCAGGAGCATTATATCCAAACGAGGTCTCTTAAAAACTTAGCATTCTCACTTCCCCAGGAACAAAAACATTATGAGTGTTTTGCATCATTTTGACACCAACCTTGTTGTTGTAAATTTGACAGATTATATCAGATTTCACCTTCTTACCTTTCGGCGGTGGACCAAGGAAATGCGTGGGAGACCAATTCGCGCTTATGGAGTCAACAATAGCCTTGGCTATGCTATTGCAGAAGTTTGATGTGGAGCTGAAAGGGTCACCAGAATCAGTGGAATTGGTAACAGGGGCAACAATTCATACCAAGAATGGACTTTGGTGTAAATTAAGGAAGAGATCTAAGGTTGATTGACTTACTTTTATTTAAGTTTTGACGTCGGAGATCCTAGCTAGGATTGATTTACCATGTATACTACGAGGGTTGGGAAAGTACAGGTTGTAGGGCAGTTTTTCTTTTTGACAATAATATAAACTGAGAGTACAAATCAGGAAATAATTTTTCAAATTCTAATGATACAAATAGTGAATTATATCTAGATACCCGCTTTGTTATTTATTGTCACATGCACAACTCTTTCCCTATTGTGACGTTCAGCACTAGCAATATAACCTTTCCACTGTGTTGCTAGTTAGCCTTCCCCAAGGGCTAAGCACGTAAGCTAACAAAGACTAAACAAGTGACAAAGTAAAAGAATGTGAGGATACAATGCAAAGAGAAGTTGTATTAATACTAAATAAGGTTTTACAATTCTTGGATGGTCTTAACACTTCTTAAAATACTTATACAAGTGTCTCTAACTCATTTTTATAACTCCACCTAAGTGTGGCTAGGATTTCACCACTTAAAACATATGGTTAAGGTTCATTTATAAGCTGTATTCTATGCATATTCCATGTCTGAGGTGATTTAAAATACGCCATACAGGGTATTACCAACTGATTCCCAACGAATTTGAACCCTTTCAGGGCGTTAGCGACGAATCGTGACCCTTCCAAAAATTTGACCACCAGATCGGGATCCTCGACTAATCTAGAACCTTTTGAAAAATTTTTAATGGAACGTAACTGACTAGCTGTAGCATAGGGCTATGAAGGATTAGAAGTAGTCCTGGTCTTTTCTGTAGGTGATGCCTAACAGACCCATCTCCATCCAAATGCTACATTTTGGCCCCCCCCCCCCCCCCCCCCCCCCTTTTTTTTGGGCTTTTTACATAAATACTTACCTTTTGGCACCACCTAACTTTTTTACCTACAAAGGAAAAGTTTGCTTAAATACTTTAAAAACTTTTCAAAATTTCAAAAATACCTAAAACAAAAATTATCCTATTTACGTGATTCATTCACAAAATAAACAACAAAACACAAATCAAAATCTCCAAAATACCTTCTCTACTTTGTCTACGTTTCTCTCTCCTCTTTTTATAATTTTTAATTTAATTTCGCATTTATCTCTCAATCCGTTCATTTTTTTGTCATACGACTTTAGAAAGTTTTTTTTATTTTTTTTTATCTTCGAAACAAAGTCCATATGTATCTACTTTTTTCGACATATTTTTTTCACTAAAGTATAACTAATTATGCCTTTGTATATTAAGGTATAACTAAGGTATAATTAAGGTATAACTAAAGTATAATCACTGTAATATTATATCTTCATGTATAACTAAGGTATAATTAAGGTATAACTAAGGTATAATCAATGTAATAGTGTATTTTAAGGTATAACTAAGGTATAACTGAGGTATAATCACTGTAATAGTGTATCTTAAGGTATAATTAATGTATATCTAAGGTATAATCACTATAATAGTGTATCTTAAGGTATAATTAAGGTATAACTAAGGTATAAAGAGTGTATAAACAGTGTATAAACATATAAAGTGTATAAACGATGTATAAATAATGTATAATAATATATAAGAAGTGTATAATAATGTATAACAATGTATAAGAAGTGTATAAACAGTATAACAATGTATAACAGTGTATAAATAATATATAAACAATATATAAACAGTGTATAATGTATAAACAATGTATAAATACTACATAAACAATATATAACAGTGTATAAATAATGTATAAACAATGTATAATAAATGTATAAACATATAACATTGTATAAAAAGTGTATAATGTATAACAATATATAAGTAGTGTATAAACAATGTATAAACAGTGTATAACAATGTATAACAGTGTATAAATAATGTATAAACAATGTATAAACAGTGTATAATGTATAAACAATTTATAAATAATGTATAGCAGTGTATAAACAATGTATAAACAATGTATAAATAATATATAAACAGTGTATAAAAGAGTGTATAACAATGTATAATAAATGTATAAACATATAACATTGTATAAAAAAGTGTATAATGTATAACAATGTATAAGTAGTGTATAAACAATGTATAAGTAATGTATAACAATGTATAAGAAGTGTATAAACAGTGTATAACAATGTATAACAGTGTATAAATAATGTACAAACAATGTATAAACAGTGTATAATGTATAAACAATGTATAAATAATGTATAACAGTGTATAAACAATGTATAAATAATATATAAACAGTGTATAAAAGAGTGTATAACAATGTATAATAAATGTATAAACATATAACATTGTATAAAAAGTGTATAATGTATAACAATGTATAAGTAGTGTATAAACAATGTATAAGCAATGTATAACAGTGTATAAGAAGTGTATAAACAGTGTATAAAAATGTATAACAGTGTATAAATAATATATAAACAATGTATAAACAGTGTATAATGTATAAACAATGTATAAACAAAAGTATAAACAGTGTATAAATAATGTATAAACAATGTATAAACAGTGTATAAATAATGTATAAACAATGTATAAATAATGTATAAACAATGTATAAATAGTGTATAACAGTGTACAAACAATGTATAAACAGTGTATAAACAATGTATAAACAGTGTATAAACAGTGTATAAAGAGTGTATAACAATGTATAATAAGTGTATAAACATATAAATTGTATAAGAAATGTGTAATGTATAACAATGTATAAGTAGTGTATAAACAATGTATAAGCAATGTATAACAGTGTATAAGAAGTGTATAAACAGTGTATAATAATGTATAAATAATGTATAAACAGTGTATAACGTATAAACAATGTATAAATAATGTATAACAGTGTATAAACAATGTATAAACAGTATATAACAATACATAAGAAGTGTATAACAATGTATAAGAAGTGTATAAACAGTGTATAAACAATGTATAAGAAGTGTATAAACAGTGTATAAGAAGTGTATAAACAATGTATAAACAGTGTATAAAAGTGTACAAACAATGTATAAACAGTGTATAAACAATGTATAATAATATACAAGAAGTGTATAACAATGTATAAGAAGTGTATAAATACATTAGGAACAAAAGGACCTAATCTAAATTACAAGATAATACTAATATGTCTTGCAGCAAAGGTGTTCGGTACAGATATAAAAAGCCGGATGCTATCGAATCCCTTCGTGACAAGTTACTGGCACTGAAGCACTTCTTAATGGTAAATGAAGCAGATGAATTCATTGCAATATCTCCAAACTGTCCTCGTAGCCTTCAAAATTCCAAGTAAATAAGCCATACCATAGAAATCAAAACTTCAAAAACAATCCCTTTGGTTATTGTTCTAAACAACAACAAAGATATCGAGAAGGAAAAACTTAAAAAAACTGCAGCATGACATACTTCACAATTAGTCTGAACTTCTGTTTCACATAAGCATTAGAAGCAAGAAATGCTCCAATAACACGTGCTCCCCCTGCATCTTTGTAGTTTGAAGAACATGATCACCTTCCATTGATATAAGACTATTAATAAATGGCTGATAAGTGTTCCTGTCAAAATTTACTAATAGTGTATAATAATATAAGTGCAGTCCCAAAATTGCAGTCCTAAAATACAGTCCCAAAATTGCAGTCCTAAAATGCAGTCCAAAAATTACAGACCAAGTAAAGCAGAATATACAATCAAGATTAAAGATGAACACTTAGTGTAAACATGAAACAAAGTCTTTGTGCATAGCAAAAGAAAATAGTTAGTTGTTAAGTGCTGCTGAGCCTTGCAATCAACCAAAAACTAGAATTATTGGCTGACACGACTAGAGGTATATCATCTTTGACATGGTTAACAAGTATCTGGTAATCCATCTGTTTCTAAAAAGATGTTTTTTTAGGAAAATGTTTTTTAGAAACATGCAGGATCACAAACACTATCTTTCACAATCCTCTAAAATTCGCACCTTTATGCAGTAAATTCCTAACATAACAAAAACGTAATATCAGAAAGAAAGACAAATTCCATTACAGAAACCAGTTATTCGCTAATGGATGGCTTATGCATTTGCTTTTTATGAGTTTATAGAAAACAAAGTTCATGCAAAAACCTTGAGTCTTCGGACCAGAAACTCACTGTAAGCCTCAATATTAGCTTTGTTGCATCTATAATAACTGAAATATCAACACACCAAGGACAAAAAAATATTTTCAAATAATTGGGATATGCAACATAAAATTATTATTCATCTCACAGCCGTAAATGTTTGAGCAAGACAACAACCAAATCATACACAAATTTTCATCTCAAATCCAAACAAACAAGAAAGGGGGTTGTTCTGTCTTCTTGTCTGCAAAATGAGATCCCTAATACAGAGTTAACTTGAATTTCTCTTCTTAGAAAATTTCATTAATGTTAAATGTTAACAATCACAAATCCTTAAGCCTAGACAACCTAATGATACAGTTGTAATATATCAGATTTTAATTAACTGGTACCGATGCTAAAATAATCCAAGAACAAAATAGAGCATCATTCCTATAAAAAAGGGGAAAAAAGAAGAAGGAAAACCCCATTCTTTACTGCAGTTCTCTAGCAGAGAAACAAGAAGCATGGTTCAGAAGCATTTGACATTTGAACCATAAAAGATGATATGAAAAAAAAAATGCAAAAACTGAAGAGTTAAGTCCCACTGAGACAAACTTACCACATATCAATTTCTCTAATTTTCCCATATTTTCCCCATGACTTAGTGACTGCTCCCTTTTTCCCTCTCTCCAACTTCTCCTTCTTTTTCTTCTGTTTCTTTTCTTCCTCCTCTCTTCTTTCTCTTTCTTCCTCCTCCTCCTTTCTCCTCTTCACTATCGCTTTCACTCCCACTGTCCTCCGAACCTGAATCAGACTCCAAATAATCCGATTCTTCACTATCCGAGCTCGAATAGGAATCGTAGCTTCTACTGCGTTGTTTCTGTGATATTCGCTCAGCTTTTTCTCTTTTACTACGTGTTGTGTCTTCTTCTTCTTGTGATAAAAATGGGTAAAAAAAAAAATAGATCTTAAAATAAACGTAATATTGTAAATAAGGAAAGGTGGGTCATTAAAATAAACCCTGAAATGAGGGTAATTTTGATAATTTCGCTTTTTTCTTGTGGCCCAAAGGCCATGCTTATGCCATTTTCACTACAACAAAAGGAGCCTATAGCGACAGAATTTTTGCGACGTAAATAAAATGTGTCACCATATTCCAGAATTTACCAACGCATTTTTATTTGTGTCGCTTGTCATTATCGCTTAAGGACATTCTTATTATTTTGTCGTTAATTTTAAACATTTAGCTACGCTTTTAGAAAAATTGTCGGCATTTTTTTTCAAGTCAAAGACATTTTGAACTTTACGTCAATAAAAATGTCCCAATATTTTTCACATTAAGACACTTTTTATTTTTGTCCTTATATATATAAATTTAGCGACACTTTTCTATTTGTGTCGATTCTTATTATCATTTAACGATGCTTTTAACTTTATGTTGTATTTAAAAAAATAATTTGACGACAATCTTTAAAAAAGCATCGGTATTTTCTAATGTTAATTAGTGTTTAAATTTTTTTTTTTTCTGATTTAGAGATATTTTTATTTATAATAGCTAAGAAGATAATGATTCATATATTTATAATTTAATTTATAAATAATTTGATATTTATCCTTTTTTATATAATGATTTTTTTCAATTGATAATTTAATAAAATTTTGGAATTCCTCCAAAATTACTAATTACTTGTGACTTTTCCCTCCTTAATAACTAATTACCTACAATTTTTCCCTCCTTTTTTGTCTTGTCTACGTTGGCCATTAACTCCATAAATTGGACAATTCTTTATGGACTCCACCCCACCAATTCCACTATCTCAAAAGGTATTTCCATGTTTTCATTTATTTTATTTTATTTTTTTTTGTTGCCGCAGGTTTAAGGTTAAAAAAAACCTCTTTTAATTACATATTACTATTTAACTTTAATTTTTTGGATTATGATTGTTAAAGCTAATTTCATAGATAAACAAGACAAAAAGGAGATTGAGAGGCATTCATATTAGTACTCAACAAGGAGCGAGCGAGTCGAATTTAGTGGTATCAAATATTCCGAATGTAGACAGTGACGAGACTCAAGCACCTAGCGATTATGAATTAAGTGACTCTCAAACAATTTTACCTAATGTAGAAAGTGAGATCCAATCCCCTGGCAATCATCAATCAAATGACAATCACGGGCAAGAAGATGATCCACGGGGCACTCAAGCTTATGATGATGTAGAAATTAGAGGTAAGATTTTATCATTTTACTATTAATTATTTTATATTTTTATTTTTTGTCTATAGTGGAAAAGAAACTGTGATTCAGATTATTCATCGTCATAATGCCTATGTTTTATATATATATATATATTCATTGTTAATAGATGATCAAGGAATGGTTCGAAAGAAACGCGGATCTACTCGCGCTATGGATGTTTGGACCCTACCCGAAGGACAAAAAATTATTGTTAATTGCAATAATCTAGGGCAACCAATTAAAAAGGGGGGCGGTATTTTGGGGGGATGGCTAGGCACTGTTGCTAGAAAGAAGGAATTTTGTTCTGTTGAATATTCGGATTGGAGGTATATGCCTCCTCATTGCAAAGAGGATTTACTCGCTTTGACAAAGGTATTAAACATGTTAAACCATTAATATTATTTTGTTTAATCAAATTAATTATAATATCTATGATTTGCCTATATATATATTTATATATATGATTGCAGAAATATTTTGAACTTCCTAATAATGAGAATTTGGAAAGATGGATATTAGCATCCATAGCATCTAAGTGGAGAAATTATAAGCATGGATTAAAATCCAAACATTTTCAACCCAACAAAACTCAAGAAGAACTAGAAAACTCAGTTCCAGATGGAGTATTTCCGAATCAATGGAAGAAACTTGTGGAATATTGGTTTACTGAAAAATCACAGGTGACATATATAACTTACACATATCTGTATATTTGAAGAATCAATTTACTAGTTTTGAATTTTTTTTTTCCGTACAGATGCTCTCAGAAAAAGGCAAAAAAGCAAGATCTAATAATACAACATTGCATACCTCAGGTTCAATGAGTTTTGCAAGAAAAAAAGATGAATATGTAAGTTTTATTTAATTTTGTCGTCTCTAATTTTTAGTTTATGTGAAGTGTGATGTTTAGTTGGGTTTAAAAAAGGGTTTAGTTGGCCAAAATCCGTTGCTTGGCTCTCCATTGTGTGATGTTGATGTGTAATTGTAATTAATTATCCTTCTTTTTGTTAATTTTGATATAATTATATCATCTCCTCACTCAATTCTTACCCAGAAAAAAACATATGTCATCAATTAATTAATTGTTTGTGTTTCCCATTTTTGACTTATGTAATTGGTGGACACTTGGATTTCTATGCATGCCACTTATGCACCATCTGTCTTTAATTATCCTAAAGTTAATTAGACGTATATGCATGTATGGAAAATTGTGAATTTCTGAATTAGTTTATATAGGCAAGTGAATATTTCTGAATTAGTCTATTAGTTTATGTGACTGCTACTTAATTAACCCTTATAACAGGAGGTTGAGCATGGAAAAAAGTTCTGGCAAATTGAGTTTTTTGGAATTACTCATAAAAGGAAAAACGGAAGTTTTGTCAATGCTCAGACACAAGAGCTTGTGGTAAATATTTATTCACATTCAAATGTTGATAGTGCTAATTTATAAATGTAATAATATCTATTGACTACTTTATACAAATAAAATAGGAGAAAGCTACCAACATTGTTGCACAACGGGCTTCAACTGTTGAAGATCCTAACCTCAATATTATTGAGGATGAAGTATACAATGAAATGATTGGAAAAGATCAATATGGTCGAATTAGAGGTTATGGACTTGGAGTTAATAGTGCACAATTGTTTGGACCTGATTCTCAGCCTAGGAAAAAGCGTCATCATGATGTTATGGAACTTCAAAAGCATCTTGATGAAATCCATGAAAATTATGAGGAAAAGATTGTCCGCTTGAAAGAAGAGTACGAAGACAAGATGTCAGAAATGAAAAATCACTACGAAACTGAGATGGCAAAAATGAAGATTGATCAAGAATTTAAAATGGAAGAATTAAAAAGAAATTTGAACACGGTCAACTCTAAATTGTGTCGCTATGACACCTTTCTTTCTGGGGTTAGTAATTTTATAATTGATTAAGTATTCTTGTGATATATATTAACATAATGTGACCATGATTTTAACAAAAATTTGAATTTTACTTATTTTTTTTTCAGGCCCAAATTCACAAGCTTTTCATGTGGTGTCATCAAGGAAATGAAGTTTACCAAGAAATCAAGCGTAGCATTAAATTTTTTTCATAGTAATTTTATTGTGATGTTTTCTTTTATCAATGACTTTGGTTACTTTTAGTAGTTATGGTTTATTGTATAAATTTAGTTAATTGTCAAGTTTTTTTTTATTTTTTTTTTTGTCAAATTTAAGTAGTGATGGTTTTTTTGCTTCAAGTTCATGTGTCTATTCTATGCCTTTGTGCAAGTTTACAATATTTCTAGCATTAATGATTTGAAATTGGCTTTTCAACCTTTTCTATCTATCCTTAGAAGTAGGATAAAAAAGTGTATACATGGAATTATGGTCTAATACTCCATATTAGTTACAGAAATATAGCAAATTCATCATATACCACAATATTTTAAGTAGTTGACGTGTAAAGCCCAAAGTTGAGGGGCTAGTTGGATGCTTTATTTCCTTAATCTTATATATATATATATATATATATATATATATATATATATATATATATATATATATATATATATATATATATATATATATATATATATATATATATATATAACTAATTATTGGTGTATTTGATGAAGATATGGAGACCAAGGAGAGAAACATATGCAAGTGAAGGAGAAGTGGATGAGATCATCATTAGCAGTAAGAGATCCAATCAATTGTATGATAAACAAAAGCAGAGCGCAAAAATTAAATCAATCATAATACTATACATGATCAGAAAGCAATGATACAAGAAAATGCTAAACAAGAAACTATTAAACCCCAACCCACCACACGTGCTAATGGCTCTCATATACAGAGTCAGGTATTTCACCATTTTCTTATTGCCAGTAACTAACAAGGTATCCAGAAGACAAATGAGGAATTTTCTGGCTAGGATCACAGATTCCACAACCATAGGTGATTCCTGCATGAGTGCATCAGCAATGTTAAGATTGAAACTCCATCATATGCACAGTCAAGCACAAGGCAAATGAGTAATTCATGTTGATGTGGCCATGCATAATTGTAAATCAAGATGGAATTTGTTACAGAGTTTTGCCGCAATATAGTCACTTCAAGAAAAGTCATAAAGGTAAAGCACAAAGTCAAGAACGTAATTAATTAAGTATAGAAATACAAAATTAGTTGATAGAATGAAATATACAAGTCCACGTGGTAATTGTGAATGATTGATTAAAGATAGATAACAGATATGTTCATAAGCAACTAGCTCTGCAAGGCGTTAATGTCATATATAGGAAAAGCCAAGCCATGAAAAGAACCTTTCTACATATATCATTAATGTTTCAAAGTTGCATTTGTACCTTTCTACATATATCATTAATTATTTTGACTAGTTTTGAAGAAAGTAGGTGAACGAACTAGAAAAAGCATAAAAGGAAAAAAAGAAAAGCATTAATTAATTGGCAGAGCATAGGTTCAAATACCATTGAGATAAGATGGATGGGGAACTTATACACTAAGGGAAGGGTACTCTTTGTTTTGTATTGTAGCCCAAGCTCTAATGCTAATAGTTGGCTGGACGAAAAAAGAAGAGAACAAAGATAAAACAGAATTGGCCTTTGTGATTCTGCTATTCATTGTAAAACAGAGATACACCAAATTAACTAGTACCTACTCCTCATACTTAAAACCATGTACCTGGCAGTTGACAGTAGATAAAGCATAGCAAAACCATATTAATTTATTAAAAGCATTTTGTAGAGAATAAAAATGAGTACCTTCCTAATATCCTTTTAGCAGTGCTATCTTTTGCATGCATTGCTTATCACATATCTACAGAATGAAATAATGACATCAGTTACTCATTTTGTTTAATATGCCATAAGTTTATATTAAGTATAAAGAATAGTTCCAATAACGGAAAATTCAAAGTTACCTGGGCTGGAATGCTATGACTTGTGTCCTCCCCGCAAATGACCCAGCAAGAGCACTAGAGGTCACAGATATGATACATGCGGAATTTGGCAATGACTGGGGAATAAGTACAGTGCTTGACCCCGTAGTCGGAACAAGACGAAGGTCATGGTCTCAGTCAAAGAGAAATTTGTTCCACTATACTTAGCCATTGCACTGAATGTTTCTGCGCGTGGAAATTTCACAGGAGAAGCTTTGAAACCTTGCTTATGGAACTTCAGATCTAGATCATGCGAAGGATCAACGTGATGAAAGGAAGTTTCAACCTGAAAATCAGATTTACCACATATATTGTGTTGAAATGATTGAATCACAATCAAAATGAAAGAGTTAATGTACTTCAAATATCCAGCATCTCATTCATCTCTATGAAAATTGCTTACGAACCTCTGAAAGCACTTCCGTACACATAATCCCACCACTTTCAACAGTAAGCGATACTGCATCTGGAAGGTAGCTGGTTAGTACTAGGGGAGTACTCAAGGTCACTTGATGAATTAGCCGTTGCTTGGATTGCTTCCACTCATTACTGCAACTTTTAGTGGATTGCTTGGAAGTGCTACAAGAATAAGGAGATGGACCTTTCTCTTCCTTGCCACTTAAAGGAACACTAGCATTTTGCACTGAAATGCAACACCGAAATGGATTACTGGTGGGATGTGAAGGATAGCAAACAAAGGATCTAAGGATTCCAATCTTGATTTCCTGAGAAAGAATATTTGAGAGGTCATGCACTTCACTCCATAAGTAAGAACTCCCAAGTGGACGCCACCTTAAACGACCTGCTTCAGCCAAATGCAAAGGAAGTGGAACCTCTTGTCCAGGATATATTGGATCTAGGATCTGATATAACAAAATATCTAGGATACTGAGAAAATATAAAACCACAAATCCAAAGTTGAAATTTATAGGAAACTTTTCTTTTGTTCATACCTTAGGGGAAAGTCCAAAAGGAATATCAAACCTTAATTCCAGTGGCACCGAGGTTAAATTTGAAATGATGACCTAAATCATGACAAGTAGCATCTAAATAATATAGATGAGGCCATAATAAATGAGATCACCCCTAAAAACCATACATACCATTTGAGTACAATCGGAATAATTTGCTGTAGCGCTGCATTGAAACATCAAACACAACAGGAACAGAAAATCCACTATTAGTATTAGATCTAACATTCCCTTCACTGTTTCCAGCCACTTTTGAAAGATCCCCTGTTTTCTCAACTTCAACTTTGTTTGAGGCCTTTGAAAAATCAACCTCAAAACAAGTAAGTCCAACAAGATCCATTGAAACTGCCGCAGAAGGCAAAGACATCCCTTCAAGTTGAATGCACATATAATGATGAACAACTCCACTTGACTGCCTCTAGTTAAGCCTATCAGAAGAATCAGCAGGTCTGAATCGGAACAGTTGCTTCTCAGGAGTTTCATCAAGATATATAGGAACGGAAGCACCTGGTTGAACTGATACTCCATCCTTCATCTCTGAGGCACCTAACTCATCAGCATTAACCAGCCCTTGGAAAACATCAATCTAAATCTACTAACACATGCTTTGGCATAAACTGACCTTTTAGAGCTAATGCAAGGGGCTGTCAACAAAAACCAACAATAACTTACTGTAAAATGCCAAGCTGATAGATCTTTAGTGAAACGCGTCTGCGCCCCCCCAAGCCGCCGCCCAGTGGCAACAATTTCAAATCTCTGCCCCCCCCCCACCCAAAAAACCAGAGGAATTAGATCTCAAAAAATGGCAATTAGAAATGGGAGAAAGGTTTGTAGGGAGTGAAATTGAAAATGAGAGTTAGAAGAACATACCATCTTCTCCAAGAATTGCAGTAGCTGAAATAGAGAAGAAAGGGCTTTCGGGATTTTTATTTTAATTTTTTTTTTTTTTTTACATCCCAGGCAAAACGACGTCGTTTTGCCTGGGCAGGAAAAAAAAAATCAGATGTTGAGATTCCTGCGATAACTTCTTCATTCACTCACTGCACCAATTTCTCACCACCTGCCTCCTCCGCCCCTTCCTGCCTCCTCCGCCCAGCCACTGTCCGCCGCCCCGTCAGCCGCTCTCCCTCCGTTCGCTGCTCTCCGCAGCTCTGCTCATCCGCCGCCTCTTCCATTAGGTAACTTTCAGTTTTTAATTCCTAAATTTTTTATATTTTAACCTAAATTTGAGATTTCACAATAAAATTGGATTGATTGGGATTGATTGTTATGATATTCTAGGGCAATTTTATTTTGCATCGGAATTTTCCATTGGAAATTATCAAACTCAAAATTGAATTTCGTATGATATTGCTATGCCTTGGATTTTAGGATTTGAAACAGTTTTACAATTATATATAATTTGGTCCTTTGGTGTTGTTCTGCTCATTAACATATGTCCCTTGTGATGAATGCTTCTGTTGCACCTTAGTTCTAACAGTACTGCTCAAACTTACATTTTTACAATTAGAAAGCAGAAAACAAGAAAAAGAGATGTGTAATTATTGAACAAATTAATGTATAAATTTGGGTTAATCAGCCTTAATTAAACCAGAGATAAATACCAATATTCTGTCGCCCAAAGTCCAACCTTCCATTGGCCTTGTCGCTGCTATAAATCCATAGATAGATTTGGATTCCAAACATATCCCTGTGCTAAATAGAATCATTAATCATCATCAGGCACTTTAAATTAATTATAAATTATAATCACACTTTCTAGACTTGATCAACGTTAAATTATCTGCCAAAAAAAATTGATTTGGTGTTGTTCTGCTCATTAACATATAGTTCACATGTTTGGTGAATTGCATGTGATGTGAAGTGATCTAAACTACTTAATGGGACTATGACTATAGTTTGAGGCTAATAAAGAGAAAAGGGAAAAGATCAATAATCTAGTGACTTGATACTATGTTTGCAATGATCATACATTAACAATACATCCGGACTTGATGCTATGTTTGTTTCTTTTTCTATGAAAGAAAGAAAGTGTAGAATGCTAAAAAATTGTGATCATTAAATTTTCTAGATATATAAATGTTTATCTTGTAAACTAAAATTACTTATTAGTATCTAAAGCTTGCAAATAATATTGATGCTAAATATTAAAAAGCTTTTCATCACATGAAATGGTATGCTAACTTTAGATTTTTGCTTTCTTTTTATTAGATAATCACAATGGACAAAAGTTGGATGAATGAGTCTAGATCAAGTGATGCATATATGAATGGTGTGTCTAATTTTATTAAATTTGCAGTTGATAAATCATCTGTGAATGGAAAAATTTATTGCCCATGTAAAAAATGTTTTAATCGATATTCACATGATGCACAAACTGTTCATGGGCACCTCTTATGGAATGGTATACTAGAAGGGTATGAAAATTGGGTGTTCCATGGAGAATCAGTATTATCACCGTCACATGAACATCTTAATTCTGTGAATGCTACAAGTAGTAGTGGGCAAGCGAATCTTGATGGCCAGTATGACTTGCGCAATCTTCTTCAAACTGCATTTGGGATATATCTGATAATGATCATTCAAATGCAACTAATGATGTTCCAACTATGGGCTCACCCATCGAAGAGCATCCTCCAGCTGATCCAAGTGATGATAGAGTACGATTTCAACAGCTAATGCAAGATTGTGATCAAGATCTATATCCGGGATGTGTGAAATTCTCAAGATTATCATTTATATTGAGATTATACCATATTAAGTGTTTGAGTGGTTGGTCTGGCAAGTCTTTTAGCATGTTATTAGAATTATTGGTAGAGGCATTTCCGAGCAACAATCACTTGCCATCATCTTATTACGAAGCAAAGAAAACGATCAAAGAATTAGGTTTGGGATACGAAAAAATTGATGCTTGTCCAAATGATTGTACATTATATTGGGGAGAGAAGAAGAACGAGGAACAATGCAGTGTGTGTTTGACATCAAGATGGATTGTTAACAATGATAATGATGCTGATCCAATGGAAGAGGAGAACGACAAACCACAGAAGAAAAAACCAGCTAAAGTCTTACTGTATTTTCCTCTAATACCAAGGCTAAAAAGGCTTTATATAAGTTCAACAACTGCTTCTTCCATGAGGTGGCATGCCGAAGGTAGAAATAAAGATGGTAAGTTGAGGCACCTAGCAGATGCATTAGCTTGGAAGGAGTTTGATAAACGGTATCCAGAATTCGCATCAGATGCTCGTAGTGTGCGGCTTGGCTTAGCCAGTGATGGGTTCAATCCTTTTAGAACTATGAGTACTACATACAGTACTTGGCCAGTTGTTTTGATTCCTTATAACTTGGAACCTTGGGCTTGTATGAAACAATCATCCTTGATATTGTCTATGGTCATCCCAGGAGAAAAGGGAGCAGGAAATGATATTGATGTTTTCTTACAGCCTTTGATTGATGAATTGAAACAATTATGGGATGGTGTGGATGCGTATGATGCTTATACTAAGGACAACTTCAAGTTACGAGCTTCACTTAAGTGGACAATTAATGATTTTCCTGCTTACGCTAATTTATCGGGTTGGAGCACCAAGGGGCGTGTAGCTTGTCCATCATGTGGGGAATCAACAAATTCACAATGGTTAAGTAATGGAGGAAAATTTTGTTATATGGGTCACCGAAGGTGGTTGAGGCATGATCATTCTTTTAGATACGAAAAGGATCAATTTGATGGCACTGTTGAGTTACAATCAGCTCCACTGGCACCTTCTGGAACCGAAGTACTAAGGCAATTGCGTGGTGTTAATTTTGTTTATGGAAAAACAACAAAATCCAATAAAAAAAGGAAAAGAGAACAAAATCCAAATGGCCAACAATCTAGTGCTGACAATGAAACAACAGTTTTTGAAGATGCCGATACCTTTTTCGATGAAAATGATGATGAACAAGAAGCTGCAACACATTGTTTATGGAAGAAAAGAAGTATATTTTTTGATCTTCCATATTGGAAGTTTAATCTTCTACGTCATAATTTGGATGTCATGCATATTGAGAAAAATATTGGCGATAATTTGATTGGCACTTTACTGAACATTGATGGCAAAAGCAAAGACAACTATAAAGCAAGGCTTGATTTAGTCAACATGGGAATTAGACAAGAGCTTCATCCCATTAAACACAATAATGTAGTTCATTTGCCACAAGCATGTTACACAATGTCTTCAACGGAAAAAGAATTATTCTTGACTGTGTTGAAAAATATGAAGGTTCCTGATGGTTACGCTTCTAATATTTCAAGATGTGTAAACTTGAAAGAGCGTAAACTTATGAATCTCAAAAGTCATGATGGCCATGTTTTGATGCAAGATATTCTTCCTATTGCTTTAAGATCATGTTTACCTCGTCAAGTAGTTGCTGTTGTCTCTGAGTTATGCTTATTTTTTAAGGCATTATGTTGCAAAACCATTGATCTGGATGAGCTTGATCAGTTAGAATTAAGGGTGGCTGAAACCCTTTATAAACTGGAAAAAACTTTTCTTCCGGCGTTTTTTACTATTATGGTTCACTTAACCATACATTTAGTTGCTGAAGCTAGGCTTGGTGGTCCCGTGCATTATAGATGGATGTTTCCAATTGAGAGGTTAGATATTTGATTTTTGTTTTTAAAATGTTGTCTAATTCCATTTTCCATATTGCTGAAGTTCTTTTTTATTTGTGAACTATAATCTTGTAGGGGTTTGGTTCGATTTAAATCAAATGTTCGAAATAAAGCTCATCTAGAAGGTTCGATTGCAGAAGGTTATATTGCAGATGAATGTTTGATTTTTTGTTCCCGCTATTTTGGAGGAGTTGAAACTACTTTCAATCGCCCACAAAGAAATTTTGATCGCGTAGATAGCACTGAAAAGTATATGTTTTCAACTGGAGGACGAATTTTAAGTAAAGTAGATAGAGCAGTTCTTGATGGCATGTCACTAAAGCAAGTCCATCGTTATGTGTTGCTTCACTATGACCAAATTTCTCCGTTTAAGAGGTTAGTTATTTATGCTTTATTTAGTTATTATTAGCAATATGCGAGTTAGTAATATATATTTCTTCAAACAGTGAATTTTTGGTTGATCAACGAAGAGCATATCATCTAAATCGCCCTAACCAACGTGAAGAGCAAAAATGGCTTCTAGAAAAATTTCCAGAGTGGCTCTTAAATCAGGTTAGTTAGGCATGGATATTCTAATAATTTTTTTGCTTTGTCAACGCATATTCTGTTAAAAAACTTAAATAATTTATGCATGTGTTTTTTTTTTATTATATGTTAGGTAACAAAGATGAAAGGGAATAATGTTTCAGAAGAAACAATATCTATTGCTAAAGGACCAAACAATATCATTAGAAGATTTAGTGGGTTCATAATTAATGGCTTTAGATTTCACACAAAAAAAAGAGATAGATATAGGAATACTCAAAATAGTGGAGTAATTGTGGAGGTGGATGGGATTCCTTTTTATGGAGTTCTTAATGACATAATCGAGTTAGATTATTTTAGAAAATTCAAAATTGTGATGTTTAGATGCGATTGGTTTGATGTTAGTTCGAGGGGTGTGAAAAAAGATGAAAATGGTTGCACTTTGGTTAACTTCACTAGGCTAATTCATAGGGGTGAGCAATTGCAAGATGATCCTTTTTTTTCTCGTCTCAAGCAAAACAAGTATTTTATATACAAGATCCAAAGCACAAAGAATGGTTTCAAGTTATTCACACTAAACCAAGAGATTTATATGATATGGGGACTTGCACACATCTCGAGGATGAAGATACGTACACTCAATGCATGCCTCACAATGTTGAAGCAGTTGATATCAATGAGCCCATCAATTGGGTTAGGGAGGATATGACTACATAAATTTCTTAGAAATGCTGTAAGTAATTTGATTAATTTCTTTTGAAAGTTCTTTCTCAATTTCTTAAACCTTGAACTTTGTAGATAAAAGTGTTGATGTTTCTGTAATACTATATTTTAGATTATTTTGTTAATTGTCACATGTAAACTATTAGGTATGGGATTGATTCTAATTGTTAGAAATGTTTTTATAGGGAAAGTGGATAAACTCAAAGTTGCTTTACTTCTGACGTAGATTGGTATTTTCAAGTAAGTACACCTTTCAAAATTTCACTTTTTTTTCCTTGCTTCTGTTTTGATATCTTCTTCCCTTTCAAAATCGAACTCGGAATCTGTTCCTAACTGATGCAACATGATTTGATGATTAAACCAATACTTGTATGCTCTGTCCCTTGTTAGTGAATCAGATCCAATGGCTTTGCGTCGAGTAGGAAAGAAGCTTGCAATGGAAGATTTGTCCTATTGTCAATGGCCCCTCCCTGACCAGGTTTTAGATTTATGATTATCTTTATTAACTAAATTAAGTGTTTTCCTGGATACACATGAAAATGGAGTTGTAATGTGTTTCCAAAATGCTGAACAACCTAATTGCTTATCTTGCAGTTTGGAGTATTTGGTATATGTGATGGACATAGTGCAGTAGCAGCTGCTGATTCTACAACCAAGTTAGTTTCTTACTCAGTTTGTATTTGTTATATTCCTTTAGATTTAATTTCACATTTTTGTTTTTAATAATGGAGCTAAATCTTAAAGCACTTTTGGCTGGTGTTTAAAATGGTCATTTATTAAGTTTTTCATTTCATTTTGACTGGTTTAAGTTATCATAGAAACTATATCCTTGTGTATGATACCCTGCAGTTTTCTTTTTTGTTGTTTCTCCTCTCATAAAATCTGTAGTGTTTAATAATTTGCTAACATTCATTGTCTATGCATTCAGGCACATGAACTCTTAAAGGAAATCGCATTGAGATGCAAGGTTGGAGGCACTGAGGAGAAGTTTAAACTTGTTTCTATAGTAAGAATTGTCGAAACATTATAATTTTAAAATTTCATTGTCAAAAGTCATACACATACTGCAATTGTATTGTTTTCAAGTTATAATAGCTTTCTTATATTCTATTGATACAATTTGTGTTTTATGTTCTAGAATTTTATATTTGTTGTTTTATTCATGATAACGAAAGGATGTAATGCACATTTAACCATTTTCAATTAAAATGTTGCCACAGTAATTGTAGAATTATATTTATGCGTCACAAATTTAGAAACTTTTTTTTAAAAAAAATGTTACTACTTTTGCGACAGTTAATTTAAGTATAGCTAAATGGGGACGTTTTATAAAATTTTATGTCATAAATTCGTGACACTTTTAAATGAAGTGTTGTGCTATTTGAGACGGAATGCATAACTAATGTAGCTGAATAACTACATAATTAAAATTATGCGTCGCAAATTCTACGACGCTTTAAGAAAATGTAGTGAATATATATAAATTCATAAATAAATAATTAAAAAAATATTAAGACGAAAAAAATAGAAGCGTCGTCAATTTTGAGATGCATAAATTAAAAGCGTCGCTCAATGATTCGTAGCAACATAACGTTAATGCGTCGTTAAATAAATCGCGACACGAGTTTTAGCAACGCTAATGGCGATGCTTTTAAAAGCGTCGGGAAGCATTTAAGGACACAAAAAACGTCGTTAAACAACGATTTTCAGCGTCATTATAGACCCCTTTTATTGTAGTGTTTGAACCTTAATTAGGCCCTATTAAGGGGATTTTAGTCTTGTACTTGGGAAGTCGGTGACATTATGCACCTATCCCCTCTCCTCTCCATCATTCTTAACAAACCAAGCCTAAGAAAGCAATTTAATATTATATTATCATGAGTCACTGTCCTATTATTAAATAATAATCATCACAAGAAAGAAAATTTTGGTACGAAAAAGTTGAGTTTTAAAAAAAAATATTAAAAGAAAATAAGTCATTTTAAAAAATATATTAATATTTTATTAGTATAGAGGAATAATCATATATAAATACCGTGTAAAAATGACCAGAGGAAATAATTATTAAGTTTGATAAATAGTAATTAAGGTTGATTTTAATAGTAAAAATCTATAGTTTGCTTAAACTATTTATTTAATTTAATTCCTAATAAAGGACGTATAAATTTTAATTGGGAGGTGTCCATGAGAAGTATCTGAAAAATCTAAAAAATGATTAATTACTAATAAATAATCAAATGCATGCGATGATTAACAACCATTATGCTCTAACCGATACAACAGTTAAACTCTTTCTTTTTTGGCAAAAGACATTTTGGGTTGCTCATAATTTTTTACTAAAATTACAAAGAGCCCTCTTGATCAATTTTCTTTGAACATATTGGATAGTTGGTCTTTTCATTTTGAAATTATGCACCCCAAACTCAACTTACCTTTTGGCTGCGTTAAACATTTCGTTCATTGGCGGAACTGTGAACAAACATTTCCAAATAATTTAAGAATTATGTAGTTTTATTATTTGAAACTGTGAAACAGACACTTCCAGTTAATCTGTTATCTTATCCAGACAATTTTCTGAAATGGTATCGCGATTAAAATATTATTGGTCACCCCACTCAACAAAGCGTGTTACAGACATAAAAGGTCGAGTTTGCGGTCAATGATACTACAGTTTTTAAAAAAATTGACGAGGGTAATTATAATTCTAGTAAGAAATAGAATTTCAAAAATGTTTTGCTTTCTTTTTTTTTTTTTCTTTTCTTCCCTAATGAAATAATCAGTCGCTAAAACAAGTAAACTCCAACTTCATCAAGAATACCCTTTTGAGAATTATACAATGCTAAACTTCCACCATCATCAAGAATATCCTTTTAAGAATTATTCAAATGCTATAAAGCGACACATACATATATATTAAGACAATTAATTAAGTTGATGGCAAATTATCCAACACATCTTGAATGAAACAATTCAAAGAAGAGATTGAAGATCCACCGTCCATCAGAGCCATCTTGCTCTTTTCACTTATCTCTTTCACATTCTTCCTAACTTTACTATCCTGCTCCATCACGCACCTTATTCCTCTCTCTATCTCTTCAGCTTTCACTATCATTCCACTATCCTTTCTATAATCCATTTTAATTTCTGCTGCTAATTCTAATTCTTTCACTAATGCAAAGGCATTAAGCTGCTGCTCTGCGTACAATGGCCACGTGGCAATTGGAACCCCAAACCATAAACTTTCAAGTGTAGAATTCCATCCACAGTGTGAAACAAATCCTCCAACGGCTGGATGAGCCAATATTACAGTTTGTGGAGCCCATCCAATGATCTTCCCAATCTCGACCGTTCCATCCAAGAATCCAACGGGCAGCACTTCCTCAAGATTCTCATATTCAGTGGGAAATTCCATCATAGTCCTATCCTTTGGTGGAGGACGGCGGAGGGACCACAAAAACCGGTGCTTACTGTGTTCTAGAGCGCATGCAATCTCTCTTACCTGCTCCTTGCTGAAAGTTCCCCTGCTCCCGAAGCACAGGAACACCACCGATGATGATGGCTGGTCATCAAGCCAATCTATGATCTCCTTCTGTTTACCGCTACTTTCATCTGAATCTGATCCCAAATTCAAGACGGACCCCACTGGGTAAACAGGAGGGTTATTGCCTTGACAAAGAGAATCCAGGGCATAAGATTCCAAATCAGTGAAAGAATTCACCAAAATACCCTTGGCTTCTCTGTACCTTCTTGTATGGTTAAGTAACTGAGGAAGCCAGTCTTTCTCAAGCACCACAGACGGCAGAACCCTAGCCGGAAACGGTTTCGTGAAAGTAGGCACCGTCAGCTCAGCGTTGGAGTCATTGACCTGAGCAAGATCGATCTGACGTTCATCGTGAAGAATCTGCAAATGAAACAGAAAACCGAGGAAAGCAGCATTTGAAGCAAAGTAAATGTAAGAAGGGACGCCGAATTCCGCGGCGACGTCCATCATCGAAGTGCAGAACATATCAAGAACAAATCCGGCGAGAGGCGAATCGGAGGTAGAAAAGAGATCGGAAGCAGCTTGTCTGACTTGAGGTGTTTGAAGTTGCATGAAATTGAGATTAAATGTATCAGATTCAAGCATTGGAAGGTTGAAGAAGCGTAAACGAGAAGTGGTAGTTAGGTTATAAGAATAGCTGGTGAAGTTAGAATCAGAAGATCGCTTAAAGACAAAAACAGTAATAGAGATACGATCGTCTCTCAGAAGAAGAAGCTTTGCGGCTTCAACGGCAGAGGCCAGATGGCCAACGCCAGGCGTGGGTACGAATATAAGCTCAGCTTTCTTCATTGATTGAAAAGAGGTAGTAGTGATTTCAAGTAGTGGGAATGACTGGAAGAGTATTACTATATATAGACAGACAGGAGAAGGATAATCAATCTAAATAATGTCCATTTTAAAAGAAAAAATCTCATCGTAATGTTTGGTTAGTACAAAATTACTTGAATAGTGCTGATTTAACCATAGTAATTTTCGGAATCGAAAGTTATGAAATTTGGTTGAATCATTTTCGGAACTTCTGATTCCGAAAATGTAATTTAAAAAAAAATAAATAAATAAATTGAGACCAATTTCGCAACTCATTGTTCCAAAATTAGGACATCAATGCACAGCTCCCTTGGCAGCAGTGCATTATATGCATATGCCATGGCATATATATATATATATATATATATATATATATATATATATATATATATATTTTAAAAAATAATAAATTATTTAATTATTTTGTATAAAATTAAAACTTGTAAAAATAAAATTACAAATACGTTTATTTTCAACTCAACATTAATTAATTAACATTTCGAATGTGCATATATAGAGTAAAAAATTGTACATTAATTTTTTATGGATTTAATATTTTGTGGTAAACATATATTTTTTTGATAAAATAAATTATTTTATTATTTTGTATCAAGTAATAATATAATTTGTGAAAATTATACGTTTTGCCTTTTTAATATATGTAATTAACTATTTTAATTTCTTTTTTCTTCGAAAATACATTTTAAGTTTTTAAATTTTTATGGATTTTGCAATTAATCTCCGATCAATAAACTATTTAAAATTAAATTTTTATACTATAAATGTAGAGAGTGACATGTTTGAGAATAGCTTATTATGTGCAATGGTTTGTAATAAAACCAAAAGGACCAATTTTTGTGACAATATTCAATCTTTTAAGAATGGTTATTGTTACCAACGTTTGGTAGCTCAGATGGTAGATGATGGACTGAACTAAAAACAGAATAGGTGTTCGAGTTCCAGTACCAACATTGGGAGAGGTCTTAATATCATAATATATAGAACTATTACCCTGAAACTGAATTAGTCGGCATCCAATATGGTATCCGGAAACCAGTGGTATTACAGAAAAAAAAAATATAATTATTATTACAATTTTAGGATCCTTTATTTAAACATTAATTAATTAATCTTGGGTTGAAATATGGAATAACAATATATTTTAATTTTATTATTATTTTTACAAATTTTAATGTTTATTTTCTTTTTATACAAAATAATTAAATAATTTTTTTTTGATAAGAAATAATATTATTTATATTTATATATAGCCATGGCATATGTATATAAAGCAGTGCATTGATGTCCCAATTTCGGAACAATGAGTTCCGAAATTGGGCTCAATTTATTAAAAAAAAAAAAATTACATATTCGGAACTCTCGTTCCGAAAATGATTTAACCATATTTTGGAATCTTTGGTTCCGAAAATGACAATGGTTTAACCAACACAATGCAGAGAATTTTGTACTAACCAAACATTATAATGTGATTTTTTTTTTTAAATGGACATTATTTTAATCCATTATCCGACAGGTGAACCGGAAAAGAATCAATTAAAAAATGAACAAAATGGTTTCCTCCATTATGTCATTTTTAGATATATTATAGTTAGTAGTGGGACTCTAATGGAGTAGTTGTACTTATGACAAAGATAAAATAAAAAATGGAATAAAACAAATGAAGAATGTTTTGTCATTAACGCATCATAGGATTCGAATCAAGATAAAAGCTTTCTATCAATGCATAAGCACTTACGTCCATGGCTGCTATTGTTGTAAACTCCGAAAAAAAATTTGATGTCTCCCTTCTTATTAAGGAACAAGATACTCATTTTCGCGGGGAGTAATTATTTTGCAATTTTTTTTAGATAACACATAGACTATGAATTACACCTAAGAACGAATTATTGAATTACATCTAAAAACAGAGGCCTAATACATCTAATATCCCTTGAATTTGGTTTTTAACACCAAATGACACCCTCAATTTCGAGAACGTCCAATTTACCCGCTGAACTTGGCTAAACAGATCCAATTTATCCGCTGAACTTGGCTAAACCAAACAACTGAGAGCGTGTGTTCGATACGCTGCCATGTGTTAAATTGGAAAAGTCAACCCAATAAAAAATGGACATATCGCGCTTTATTGCAAAAATTTTTAAAAAAACTTTTATACAATTTCAAAAAAAGTCTCTCTCTTCTTTTCTTTTTTCAATAACACCATCTTTTTCATTTTCTCAAATCAATACAAATATCAAATCATCAAAACTTAAACCATCAAAACCCAAATCATTAAAATAGGTTAAAATATAAAAAAAGGGAAACTCCAAATCATTATTTTTTTTAAGATTGTCACAAACCCCTCTTTTAGATCTATTTTTTACAAACAAAAATAGAAAAAAAAAAAAATTTCACAACCAAGATAATGGCAGCGAAGAGAGCGGAAGACATGACGGCCGAGATGAAGACACAACGACGGTGAGCGGAGTGGACAAAATCCAAGAAGAGAAAAATGAGTTAGGGTTTTTGGGTGTTGTCAAATTTGATTCCAATTTGATAAAATTCGAACAAGTGGGTTTTTGTTAATTTTTTTTTAGTTTTTAATAATTTTTTTTATTAATTTTATCAAGTTATCACACACTCAGACACACTATTTTGCCATGTCAGATTTGAAGAGGCAAATTGAGTCGGTTTAGCCAAATTCAGGAGGCAAATTGGACGTTCTGAAAGTTCAGATTGTCATTTGGCGTCTATAGCCAAATTTAGAGTATCGGATGTATTAAGCCAAAAACATATTATAATATGAAATACATAATTAAAATAAATTTAAAATTATTCAACACTTTAGCAGTGCAATTTCATAATCAACATCACTAAAATGAAAGTGTTCAACACCAAAACTTTAACAATGAAAAAGTAATTAAAAAATTAGAGTTATTAGTAAGGTGCAGGCCATGATTCTTCATTCTTTTCCTTTATATACACAGGTTATTAATATTTTAGCAAACAATAATAGCCTATTAACTACAACATAGTATAAATTTTGGTTAAAATTTTCAAGCCCAAACCATAATGTTGAATCAAAACCTTTTTTTTTTTTTTTTTTTTTAAAAAGACGATCAATATATATATATTTTTCAGAATCAAGTTGAATCATTTAACTCATTTTAAAAATTATTGAATTTTGCCTTCCTTACAATCCATTCAATCAATCTAACTCAACTATGAATTATTCACTGTATTTCAAATTGAACTTCGAAAAATTTCAAATTTTATATGTTTAACATGTCTATAAAAAAAAATGGGGATACTCTTATTTAGAACAATTAAAAATGAAATTTAAAATGCAAATTAGATATGATTAACTAACTTTCTCTTCAGTAAAAAAAAAACTAACTTTCTCGATCACCTAAAAGCTAATTAATATTTACGATTAATTAATCGATATTCATTATTTTCTTTCATCAAAATATAGATTGAATATCTTCTATATAAGAATTACTTCGTATGTTTGGGACCACAAATACAATTGATGATTTTAGTCTTAGATACTAGGAGAAGCCAATCAATTTTGTTTTTTTCTGTCAGGGGAAGAAACTCCTTCATCACCCCAACGGTGGCTTATTGGTGAAAAGACAGCTAACTTGTCATGAAACGGTTCAAAGAAAAGAATGAAGATCCACCCTCCATCAGTGCCATCTTGCTTTTTTGGCTCATCTCTTTTACACTCTTCCTAATTTGACTATCCTTTTCCATCACACACCTTATGCCTCTCTCTATCTCTTCAGCTGTCACTATCATTCCACTATCCTTTCTATAATCCATTTTTATTTCTGCTGCTAATTCTAATTCTTTCACTAATTCAAAGGCATTAAGCTGCTGCTCTGCGTACAATGGCCACGTGGCAATTGGAACCCCAAACCATAAACTTTCAAGTGTAGAATTCCATCCACAGTGTGAAACAAATCCTCCAACGGCTGGATGAGCCAATATCACAGTTTGTGGAGCCCATCCAATGATCTTCCCAATCCTAGCCGTTCGATCCATGAATCCAACGGGCAGCACTTCCTCAAGATTCTCATATTTACTCGGGTATTCCGTCGTATTTCCACCCTTCGCTGGAGGACGGCGGAGGGACCATAAGAACCGGTGCTTACTATGCTCTAAAGCGCATGCAATCTCTTTCACTTGCTCCTCACTGAAAGCTCCCCTGCTCCCGAAGCACAGGAACACTACTGATGATGCTGGCTGATCGTCAAGCCAATCAACGATCTCCTTGTGATCATCACTGCTCTCTGATCCCAAGTTCAAAACGGGCCCCACTGGATAAACCGGAGGGTTTCTGCCTTGAGAAAGAGAATGCAGAGCATGAGATTCTAATTCCGTGAATGTATTTACCAAAATACCCTTAGCTTCTCTGAACCTCCTTGTGTGGTTAATTAATTGAGGAAGCCAGTCTTTCTCACGCACCACAGACGGCAAAACCCTAGCCGGAAACGGTTTCGTAAAAGTCGGCACTGCCAGATCGTCGTTGGAGTTTATCGCCTGAGCAAGATCGATCTGTTGTTTATCAAGAAGAAGTTGCAAATGAAACAGGAAACCGAGACAAGTAGCATTTGCAGCGAAGTAAATATAAGACGGGACGCCAAATTCTGAGGCGACGTCCATCATCGAAGTGCAGAACATATCGAGAACAAATCCGGAGAGAGGCGAATCGGAGGTAGAAAAGAGATCGGAAGTAGCTTTTCTGACTTGAGGCGTTTGGAGTTCCATGAAATTGGGATTTAATGTGTCAGATTCAACCATCGGAAGGTTGAAGAAGCGTAAACGAGGAGTGGTAGTTAGATTATAAGAATAGGAGGTGAAATTAGCATCAGAAGATCGCTTGAAGACAAAAACAGTTATGGAGAGACGATCATCTCTGTGAAGGAGAAGCTTGGCAGCTTCAATGGTAGATGCCAGATGGCCGATGCTCGGCGACGGTACGAATATAAGCTCTGATTTCTTCATGATTTGAAATGATTAATAAGCTAACTAAAAGCTTTTGAAAGAATACAAAAAAAACTGATTATAGAGGGGATTGACGACAAAGAGATTATAAATAGTGGGAAGGGTAATGTAGTGGTTGTGCTTAGGACAAGATTGAATAAAAACAAAAGTACAAAACAAAATGATTTTCTCCACTCTGAATGGAGAGAATAGGTTCTAAATTGTGGGAACTGTACGTAGTTGCATGTGCTTAACACAAGATTAAATGAATAATGGGCGAATTTGATTTTTCAACTTCATTTTTAAAATTAGTTCATTTGATGGAGCATGAATTTTGAGTTTTAATTTAATTGTTTAATTTGATATTTTGTGCAAAATCAGTTTAAAATAAACTATGTTAACATTAAGATGCACTTTTTTTTACTACTTTAACAAAAAAAAAAAAAAAAAAAAAAAAGGGGTTAAAATATTGATATTTGATGTTCCTTTTGACTTAAGCTGCGTTTGGGGCTGTGTTTTCAACCAAAGCAAGTGGAACCTTACTTTGGCTAAAAGTTGTACACCATCAAATGCAAAATTAGTAAAAATAGATTGTATTCAGAAAGTACTGGATAAACACTTAAAACTACTTTTAAAGAAAACAATATAATCTAGCTGTGAAGAAAAATATTTTCAGTAGCAGTAATTTCAAACTAGTCCTTAAATGGATTGATGATGTTATATTTAGAAATTAATTCAACTTTTATTCCAAAATAATTAAAAGAATGTTAATAATGTACTTACTCGTTTGTTTTAGAAAGAAAGATAAGATTTTGCATAATAAAAAAAAAACAATTAAGATAGTTAAGATATAATTTTTTAAACATAATTTTTTTAAAATTTTATTCCTATTTAATTTCCTAAAACAATTGTAACAAATTTTTTTATTATTATTGTTGAAGAATGTGATTGGAGTGAAGTTAAAAGGGAAATTATTTAACATATCTAAGCTATAATTAATATAAAATTTTCCAGTAAAAGTATATGTTTAATTAAAAATAAGAATACTGTAAAGGTGATGCCACTCTAAATATTTATGATGTCAAATGCCAATATGATGGTATGATTTAAATAGTCTATTGATATTATAGTTTTGACACAATTTTACTTCATATATTACGTCATGGCTTTGCTGGCGGGGAGAGCTCAATTTATCAAATATCAACCACACAAAGGGCTTAGTTCCTCAGCAATACACGATCTGATTGTCAACAACATTATCCTTAAATTATTATTTAAAAAAAAAAAAAGAAAAACGAAGCGTGAAAGACAAGTAGTTTCTGTTGACCACTTTTACATATCAAATGGATACATTTATAATTTAAAGGGTAATTTGCCCCTTTTTTTGAATGAAAAAAAAAAAATGTTTAGTTTAACTGAATTTTATAATTTTGTAATTGAAGTTACTGTTAAGGATAGAACATGCTTGAATAACATCACCGCTCGAGACCCATATTTTTAAGAATTTGTTATTTTATTACAAAAAGGTTGAGATGAAGTTTTGAGCTAATTAAATTAAATTTGTTTTTGTGATTTGATTTTTTTTGTTTTTTTGAAAATCAAGTAAATTAGATTAAATCAAAGGATAGAACATCCTGAATACACCGGGGAGGGGTAAGACCCCAAACATGAAAACCTGACAAAGAATTAGCTGCTCTGGCTAGAGTATGAGCTGCCATATTCGCACATCTTTTAATATGAGCTACTCTAACATGACTCAGAGTATTTACCAGCGACAAACAATCAGAAATTATTATTCCAAGCGGCGAAGCATCTTCCTCTTTTAGCTTGAATGGCATTCACAACCTGTAGGCAATCCGTTTCAATTACTACAAACTGCCTGTTCCTGTCACGAAGCCAGCTTAAGACTTCACGGACTCCTAGGGCTTCAACAAACACAGCCTGGTTACAAGCTAGACCAGGACGACAAAAACCTCCAACAAAACGGCCAAACTCGTCTCGAAAAATAGCGCTAGTTGCAGCGCTGTCTCCAAACAAAGCCCCATCCATGTTGCATTTAATCCAACCTGTCTCCGGCTTACTCCACTTACTCCGCTGATGAGCAACAAGACGACGAGAGGTGGAAGCTTTGTTATTAGCAGTGAGCCAATTATTAAGCAAGGACAAGCTCCCCCTAATTGCAGAACTGACACAGGGTTTCTTCTTCTCCCAAACGCACACATTCCGTTGCTGCCAAATCCCCCAAGAAATTGCAGCAATTTTGTTCCAATTCAACTTAGGCACCGTATTGAAAATACCCAGCAGCCAACCCTTATAGTTAGAGACATCTCCTGAAGAAAGACCCATACTAGAAGCTACCCAAACCTGTTTAGCAAACTCACAAGTAACCAGGACATGGAGTGTAGATTCGGTCCGACTAGAGCAGAAAGGGCAAAGACTTTCCGTAGAGATATGCTTAATACACAGAACCTCACGCGAAGGCAAACAATTAGCAGTTGCCCTTCAAAGGAAATTAAGAATTTTTGGAGGAGCAGGAATTTGCCAAATGTTGTTCCAAATCGAGATGTCCTCCCCAGGATCTACGGCATGAGTATTTGATCTAAGGAGTCCATAACCGCTTCTCACAGTAAAATTGCCATTCTTCTCGGGAAACCAGTAACAAACATCCTCTTGACGCCTCAAACTCAAAGGAATAGAAAGAACAGCAGCCATATCCTCCTCTGATAGACAAGCACGCAGCTTCTGCTCATCCCAGGATAAGCCCGACCCTTCCAACAAATCTGAAACCATCATAGAGTCCCCACCATGAATGGTAGGAGAAGAAATATATGGTTGGTCCTTATTTAAAAGCCAAGGCATTCCCCAGATTTTCACCTTAGTGCCACTACCAATCTTCCATCTACACCCAAGCTCCAGAACCTTCTTCGCCTACCACACACTACGCCAGATAAAAGAGGGGTTCTTACCCAAATCAGAGTTGAGAAAGCTGGTGTCCTTAAAGTAGAGAGAGCAGAGAACTTTTGCCATCAGACAAACCGGGTGCTGAAGAATTCTCCAACCTTGCTTGGCCAGAAGAGCCATATTAAAATCATGCAGTTTTCGAAAGCCCAAACCCCCTGCTTCTTTTGTAAACAGAGCTTATCCCACCGGAACCATCTAATACCTCCAGAGCCTCCATTACTCCACCAATAACCATTCAGCATCCTCTCTATTTCTTCACAAAGATCTTTGGGAAGAAGGAAAAGATTCATTATATAATTGGGAATGGATTGTAGCACAGTCTTGATCATCACTTCCTTACCTGCTCTTGAAAGAGGTCTGTGACTCCATGAATTGATGCGCTTTAGAATCCTTTCTTTTATATAAGCGAACATGATGGTTCCTAGGCGTAGTAGTAAAACTAAACCTAGAAACGCACAACTAAGGCAGTGTACCTATCGTTGACAAGTAATAATTCTGGTTGGTCCAGGTATCGATCCCACAGAGAAAAGAATAATCTGCAAACACTAAACTACTCGGGTTCCTTGCGTGTCCTAGGCGGAACGTAGTTTGGGTTGAATATATTAACGGCTAAACTATCCTACTCCTAGTTGATCTATTCCAGCTTACTTTGCACTTTGAGTTTTGTGTTATCAATTGGCGGTTTACCGACCTATGAATACTAATGGGGATGGCTTTGTCAATTAATTACACAAGATGAATTTAACTCAACAATTAATCCTTGATTATGCTCTTTCGATAATACAACCTAGCGTATCTAGATCTTTTAGGTCCTTAGCCGGTTTTCCTTGTTTAGAGGCGGTCTAATTCTAAAGCTCAGAAAATAGGGGCACGTAAGTTCCACAGTGTCGTCAATACTAATGGTTTCCTAGGTGTCAATCTAGGTAATGCCACAAATATGAACTTTACTAAATTAAGATCTTATGAGACTAGACATTCATTAAAGGAATTGCATAAAGAAAAGGAATAAAAATTGAAATTAACTTGCAAACAATTGTATTAATCAAGAAAGATGAACTGAGTTCAATGTTTACAACCAAACACAATCAAATTGTGGAATCAAAACTAGCTTAATCAAATTACAAAAGAGAAGAAGAAAAACTTATGCCCTTTTGGTCCGATTAACCGGATTCCGACGGTGTGAAGATGCTTGGGGTGTACCTCTATAGACGAACTCGAGTCGGAACTAGGAACGTCGCAAAAGGGGAAGATTCTAAGTAAAGCTACAACCAATCAATAGTGCAAAACTCAAAGAGAACAAATAGTTCAAGCTCAAAACCTCACTACAAGTTTTTGCTATCACTCAAAAAGACTGGAAAAAAGATCCTTTGAAACGCAGAAAATAACCTATTTATACGGCTAGGTTAAAACCAGCAAAAAGAAGAGATGAAAGTAGGGCAAAAGCAGGTTTCGGGGCTCGGCACGCCGTGCTGGTGGAGTTGGCACGCCGTGCTGTGCAGAACTGAAGGCGGCACGCCGTGCTGCTGGAGTTGGCACGCCGTGCCGTGTGATTTTAGGGTTGGCACGCCACGCTGACCTGAGTGGCACGTTTTCGTGCCACTCCACTGGACTGCTCCTGAATGGCACGCCGGATTGGCACGGCGTGCCCTAATTGTGGCACGCCGTGCCACCTTGATTTTCAGCATTTTGCACTCTTCTTCGCCACTGATGCACTAACTTCCGGTCCGGGTCATAATACCTGTCCAAAACAGACACAAAGAACATAACGGCACCAACGCCACGGACCAAAACAACAAATAAACAAAATTTACAAAAACAACCCTAGAAAACACGAAAAATACTAAAAGTTATAAAAACTATCCAAAACATAAAAAGCACAAAATACTCAAAAACCACACAAACATTCACGCAAAAGACGCTCAAAATTGCCGTTCAAACCACGAAATTGCCTAAGAGATAAGGTCAAAAACCGACCTTATCAGAACACTGCCTTCTTTTTCCTCCCCACATGAGTAGGCATCCCTAAATAACTCCCTTCATCCGCTACCTCTTGAACACCCAGTTCTGCACATATAGCCTGTCTCATGCCCGTAGAGACACAGGAACTAAAAGCCACCGAAGATTTACCAAGATTGACAGCCTGCCCAGAAGCATTGGGGTACCTGGCCAGGATCAACTTTATATACCTACATTCCTGTAAATTTGCCCTGAAAAAGAGAAATGCATCATCAGCAAAAAAGAGATGTGAGACTATAGGAGCCCCACGAGCCACATTACAACCATGAATCAATCCCGCAGAAACAGAAGCATTAATAAGAGAACTAAATCCTTTAGCACAGAGAATGAATAGATAGGGAGAAAGGGGGTCCCCTTGGTGAAGCCCTCTGCTAGGAACAATAGGCCCGACCAACTCTTCATTAATCAAAACATTGAACCTCACTGTCCTGGCACAGAGCATTACCAGTTCAATCCAATGCTCACTAAAACCAAATCGCCTCATAATCTCCTCGAGAAAACTCCATTCAAGCTTGTCATAGGCCTTAGAAATATCTAGTTTAAAAGCAACATGACCCAGCTTAGCCTTGCGCTGCCTTTTCAAGTAATGAGCAATTTCATAAGCCACCACCACACTATCTGTAATATACCTTCCAGCCACAAAAGCATTTTGGTTTTCTGAAATAATGTCAGGTAGAACCGCCTTCAAACGATTGGCTAACACCTTAGACATAATCTTGTAGACCACATTACATAAGGCAATTGGCCTGAGATCCGACATTTTGTCTGGGTCTTTCTTCTTAGGTAAGAGAACAATAGTAGCGTCATTAACCCCAATTGGTAAACATTTCCTCTGGATCCAATCCAAGCAGGCCTTTATCACATCCGGACCAACAACATCCCAGTATTGTTGATAAAACCCTGGACCAAACCCATCCACCCCAGCCGCTTTATCAGGGTGCATCGAGAAGACTGCATCTTTGAACTCCTCAGCCGAGAACTCATGAAGAAGGGATTGATTGTGGTGAGAGGAGACTTTCTTTTGAACACTCCTCAGGGCATCATCCATCTCACTAGCCTCACTGGTAAATAGTTGAGAGAAGAGTCCAGAGCAACATGCTGTAACCCTGTAGTGTCTATGACATGAATTCCATTCTGATCAATTAACTTAACAATTCGGTTCTTCTTTCTCCTCCCATTTGCCAAACGATGAAAGGCCTTCGTATTGTTGTCTCCAGCATGGAGCCAATGAGTTTTTGCTCTCTACTTCCAATAAAGCTCTTCCTGATACAGCAGAAAGTTAAGGTGAGTCTCCGCTTCCCCTAGAGAAGTAATGGAGGTAAGATCTCTACGACCTCTTAGATGATCTATTTTTTCCTTAACACCCTTAATGTCCTTTTTCAAACGAAAACGGATCTTCTTACCCCAGTCCTCAAGAGCATTTCCACATAAATTCAATTTCTCCTCCAACGGAACTGTGCTATGCCTCGCCCAGCTCTCCTTCACGATCCCGTGGCATTCTTTTTCTTGACATCAAGGATTCTCAAAACGGAAACTACGTGGGCCACGCTTAACTAAAAATTTGAACAATTCGAGAAACATGGGATTGTGATCGGAGGTGGTTTGGTTGATGTGACTCACCTTGGACAGGAGAAAGCGAGATCTCCAGCTCCCTGAACATAAAGCCCTATCAAGCCTCTCTTCCACCCATCTATCAGTTCCTCTCCACTTTTCCCAAGTGAAAGGATACCCAGAGTACCCCAGGTCCTGAAGGCCGCAATCTGCCATAGCTCTCTTAAAATCTTCCATAAGATACCGAGGATGAGATAAACGGCCCCTTTTCTCTCCTGAAGATACCAACTCATTGAAATCCCCTAGAACGACCAAAGGAAGGGAAGACTGCCTTGAGAGAAGATGCAGCAGGTCCCATGATTTCGTCCGCTCCCTTCGATCTGCATAGCCATAGAATAGGCTTAACCGGTATGGGTCCTCATCCCTCAAAGTTACCATCATGTCCACATGTCTTTCTGAAAAACCAATAACTTGGGCCATCTCCTTTGACTTCCATAACACACCCAGCCCACCTTTATGTCCCACACAATCCACCCCAAAAGAACCTTCATAATTCACCATCTTTTTTAAATCTTCAATTTTCGATGCTACAACAAAAGTTTCAATAAGAAAAACAAAATTGGGCCTTAAGTTACGGACCAGATCCGTCAATAATCGAATTGTCACGGGATTGCCCAACCCACGGCAATTTCAACTTAAACAACTCATTGGTCCTGGCGGGCCTGTCCAGCAGAGCCCGCCGAAAATAAGTTTTTTGGGTTCTCCTCATGAAAACTAGAGTCCAGGTCTATTGCTTTGATCTGTCCTTCTAGGCCCATCTTTTTTCCACTTCAGTTCTGGGCCTCTTCGTGTCCCTTATAACTAAACGAGAATTGGGCTCCTCTGATAACTCCTTTCCATCCTCACAAGCCTTTGCCACCTATATCCCCAAAGGAAACTGATCCTGATTTGGCGCCCCTATCCCCTTGCCATTTGAATTTCCTGAAATCATGCCTCCTGCCATATCTACTTCCATGTTTCTAGGATTTTGATAAACTTCCTTATCAGATCCCTGAAATTCCGTTATTTCCAACCGAATAGGATTGGACTGGAGCCATTGTTCTCCCACCGGCTGAACCAAAGAATTCTAGGACTTGGCTCGAATTTCCGGCGAGTAGTTACGGGTAGTCGTTCCATCGACGTTATCAAAGGCTCGAGGACAAAACCGCTCCACATGGCCAACCTTTCCACAGCTCAAACAAAAGGTAGGAAGCCTTTCATAGCGAAAAAAGACCTCGACAATGTTGGCACTTCCTCCTGCGGCTCTGAGTTTAAGTGATTTCTCCAACGATTTGTTTATATCTAATTTTACCCTAATTCGCGTATAGCTTTTCCAACCTCCAGAGAAGTTGTTGGGATCTGCCTCCATGAAACCTCCCACAAATTGACCAATCCCTCGAATAACCCTTTCGGATCGAAATCCTACTGGTAATTGATGAATTTGCATCCAAATAAACAAGTGTTTTAACTCTAGTGTTAATGGGTCCTCTCCTACATTTATTCGCTGGAAGATTAAGACGTGATTATTGAAAGTACATGGACCTCCCATCATTACCCTTTTTACATCAGCTTCATGAGCAAATTGGAATAAGAACCTGTCATTTTCCAAATCTTCAATAAACATGCCCCGCCCAGGTTTCCAGAGTAAGGCCATAGTTTGCTTCATTGCCTTCTTATTTAGACCTTGACCTGTAAATCGGCCTACAATTGCCCAGCGGAGATCCATTTGTTGAAAAGTTGGCTCTGTGTCCAGGATAACCATGACAGCGCTCCCATCCTGCTCCATAACTGCTAAGTCTTCATATTGGGATATAAGATTACTCATCTCCTCATCATTGTTCATGGGATGACTTGAGCTAAGAGATGCCATAGAAAGGACAAAAGAAAAAAGAAAAGACAAGAAAACAAAGGAGATTGTGGAGAGGAATAATGATTCAAGCAAAAGTGAAGAACAGATGTCTCATCTAAAGGACGAGAAAGAGAGACTTGTCAGATAGACAAGAAAGACCTCCTTGTGATTTGATTATTTTATATAGCTATAAATAGACAGACATTAACCATTAAGTTTTAATAAAGAATGCCTAAAAATCCTGTTTTTGCAGTATTCTTTTCTAAATTTCATTAGATTATATTTTCATTTAAAAACCAACATGCCTATTTTCATGATCAAAATTCTCTCCCCACGCTATGGATTTTAATTTTTTTTAGGATGTGATTGTTCAATTTATTTTTTTAATTATCTTAATCAATTTCATAAGTTTTACAAATCTGGATTTTTTTTATATTCTTAGGGCTAGTTTGGGGCTGCTTTCCGTAGTCCCGAAAGCAGCTTTCAGCCAAAGCATAGGAAATCTTACTTTGGCTGAAAGCTGCTTTTAGGGCTGTGGAAAGCAGCCTCAAATGCACAATTGGTAAAAGTCAGATTGTATTCAGAAAAGCACTGGAAAAACACTTAAAACTACTTTTAAAGAAAACAATGAAACCTAGTTTTCTCTGACAACATTTTCTCTAACAGCAATTCTAAACTGGCCCTTAGTCTATTTAAATGATTTGGGCTTTTGATTATTTTCTGATAAGTTGATATTTTTATTGTTAGTCTATTTCAATGATTTGGGCTTTGGTTGTGTGTCTTTATATATATATATATATATATATATATATATATATATATATATATATATATATATATATATATATATATATATATATATATATATATATATATATATATATATATATATATATATATATATATATATATATATATATATATATATATATATATATATATATATATATATATATATATATATATATATATAAGTTGATATTTTTATTGATTTGAAAAAGAGAAGGCAAAATATATTATGAGTCCCTTAAACTTTTACTATTGGTACCCTGATCAATTTTTTGAACATATTGAGTATATGATATTTTTATTTTAATATTATTTGAAGAAAAGTAAAGAGGGATTTTTTTTTGAAATTGTTTAAGGAATTTTTTTTTTAACTTTTACGATATTAGTCATGTGTCAAGTTATGATTGGTTGTTTAATGGATTGACTTTTCAGATTTAACACGTGGCAGCACGTGTACCACACTCTCCTTAACTTGTATGGTTTAGTTAGATTTAGAGGGTTATGTGGGTTGGTTTTGTCAACCACAGAAGACTAAGTGACAACTTTAAAGTTTAGGAGATCGAAGGGTGTTTGGTGCTATGTTAAAGGAGGTAACGGACTTAACACAAAGTTGTGGGATTATGATGATATATAAGATAGAGAAATTAAGGTAATAGAGATGTGATGATATACATGATTTTTGTTATAGAGTAACCTCATTAATTTTTCGAGGCTAATTAAGAGTGTAAAATCTAAAAGGTTTTGGTTCTTTGTTGATATAATGAAGTTACCCTTGTACGGAGACATTGAGCTGTCTAGTGAGTCCTGTTGTAGCCACGATACAGCAGTAAATTTGTTAAGGGAAGATCGATCGTCAAGGGGTGTTACTGGAAGATTGAGGGTTGACCGGACGAGGGTGCCTCCGAGAGTGAATGCCGGTAGTGGTTAAATTATGACTCTCCTTCAGCAAGGTACCTGTTACAGTGTGGGAAGGGTGTTCTTCCCACAAACACTCCGATGCCAAAGTTATCTGGTGATACTGATTATATTGCTGTAAAAATAGTATAAGCTCTGATTATCAAAGAACCAACCCCCTGTATCATTGAAGGAGAAGCTATTTATAGCTTCAGGGGTGGAAGTTACCTGATGTGAAACAACACGTTCCACGTTCATTCTAACTGCTTGTGAGGTGGGTTGCCAGGTGGTAGGAACTCTTAACTGATACACGTAATAAATGTTGAGAGATAAATAATAAACCTTAGCTTATATTAGGTTTACCCTTAAGCTTATTCTTAGGGTTAACCTTAAGCTTATTCTCAGGTTATAAATATATTAACCTTTAGCTTATATTTAGGTTAACCCTTGATTTATACCATAGGTTATATCAGTTGCTCCCCACTTCTATTTTTTGGGTCTATCCAGAAAATATAAGTAAGCAAAATCGACTATTAGTTTTTAATAACTTAAAATGTGAAGATTACTCACTGAAAAATGCTATATGCTTTAAAAAGCACAATATTAATCTAAGATTAATATTACTTTTTGAATCTTCAATAATAGTTATAATAGTTGATAATGATAATAATAATAATAATTATTATTATTATAATAGTAAATGACAATTATAACTTGATGATAATAATAATTATTATTAAAAAATGTACGTATGATTATAGGGATAATAGTAAATAATAATAATAATAATAATAATAATAATGATAACAATGATGGTGATAGGATTGTGGTAGGATTTGAAAACTTGATTTTGTAGACTTGTCTTTCGGCAGGATTAGTTATGATAATAATAATAATAATAATAATAATAATAATAATAATAATAATAATAATAATAGTAAGAGTAGAACTCTTATGGGTTTAGGTTTGTTGGTGAGTGGGTTTAAAATATTTGCCCCAGATGACAAACATTTATTTTTTTCTCTGCTCAAAAGATTTGTTGGAACAACTTGTGGCTGCTCCTTCTCTTTGCCTCAACGTTGCTGTCCCTCACCCTGATCTGCCTTTTCTCCACCGTTTACGCCTCCGCGTCTCATCCGCGCTGCTCCTCTCCAGCGCCTCAACGCCGCCGTCCACCACCTCGGTTTGCTTTCTCTCCACCGTCAGCGCCTCCGCGCCTCATCAGCGCTGCTCCTCCTCAGCGCCTCAACGCCGCTGTCCACCACCTCGATCTGACGCCGGTCTCTTCTGCCAATCCGATCAGAGTCTGTTACTCGCTGCTAGACTCCGTCCAACCATTCCGATCCAAAGTCAGAACCATTTGCCTTCAATCGACCAACGAGTTCAGTTTGCCGGTAGATTCCCTGTGGCTTTTCTTGATATCCAAATATTTGTTTGTATCAGCTGATTTAGTGTGAAATTTGTTTAATTGAGCCAGATCTAGATAGCTTTGGGTTCTACCGTTTTTGCGATTCTTTTTCATTTCTTGCTGTTTCTCTTTGTGGTTGCTTTTTTATTTGATTTTGTTCATGGATAGCATCTATTGGCCTGATTTTGCTATTACAATGGTTATGCAATTTTTCTTCCGATGCTTCTTTGTTTGATTCAGTGCATGGATTTCAGAATGGTAATTCTGTTTATGCAAGCAGAGCATCTACAGGCCATTTTTTCGGCTCCTTTGGAAATTACGGTTCATATTGCCTAATGCTGTATACTGTATGTTGAATTTTCCATGTTGATTACAGATAAAAGGTTTGCCAGAACAATTGCTAATATTCTCCCTTAACTGAATTCAAGCTATTCATGGGTTTATAGAAAATAAATAAATAAAAACTTTTGTTCTGAAACTGGAAACTTAGAACGGAGGACACAGAGTGTGATTGGCTTCATGGATCCGAAAGAAAAAGAAAATGGGCCGTTGGATCAGAAAGAAAAAGAAGATGGGCCGTTGCCCTTTAAATCCAATGGTCATGATTCAGAAAGAAAATGGGCCGTTGCCCTTTAAATTCATATGGTCAGCCCGTTCTGTGGAGCAGGCCCATAAAGTCTGATGGTGGGCCTAGTGAATTGATCCATCACTTTATATCCTCATCTAGCCTTTCAAACAGCATGTTAGGCCCGGCCACAAGGAGCTAAAAAAGCCCATCACTTCAATTCCCCCACTTGACTTTGCAATAAAGAAATCATAGGCCCATCATTTTAATGCCCTTACTTGAATTTGCAATAAAGAAATCACAGGCCCCTGTTACCAGACCGGTCATATAATTTGTTGAACATCTGACTTGACAATCCAAATTCGGGGAATTTTACTCTTAGTCGGCCTAGGATAAGGCGCTCACCTTTAGCTCTGCTGACAGTATTGGGTGGTTCATTCTTGAGATGCTTATGGATAGGAGACGGACAACTTAGATTAATCGGTTGCGACAAACTCTTTTTTTTTTTTTTTTTTTAGTTGCTTTCTTTTTATCTGCTTGTCAGAATTTATTTTTTCCCCCTTTTTTTTTATTTTTTATTTTTTATTAATATTCATTTTTCGCACCCGAAGATGGTTCGCACTAAACAAACAGTGAGACTCAGGTCTGAGGTTCTTGGTCCTCGCTCAAATGAAGTAATTGCCAGATGTGTTCCCACCCGACTCAAGGAAAATGATGTCAAATCTTTTGAAGCTAAATTATCCCTTTCACCCGGCTGGAGGGTTGCACTTCCTTCAAGTTCAGATG
Organism: Euphorbia tirucalli; assembly: GCA_039660915.1. NCBI lineage: Eukaryota > Viridiplantae > Streptophyta > Magnoliopsida > Malpighiales > Euphorbiaceae > Euphorbia > Euphorbia tirucalli. The sequence goes on from CM077632.1 coordinate 61,381,221, forward strand.
TTTCTTTTGCCCTGGCTCCTTATGAATCTTTCGCTTTTCATGAGGTTCTTCTAGACATGGGTATCACTTTTCCATTGCCTCCTTTCATTATGGCCTTTTTAAAGGCTAACAAATTATCTCCACCACAACTGCACCCCATGGGATGGAGATTTCTCATCGGTTTTTATCTTCTCTGTCATAAAGTGAAGGTCATTCCGACTGTCAACCTCTTTCATCTTTTATACCTCACAAAGGCATGCAAAGATAAATCAGGTCGTTTTCTCCTCCAAAAGACCGACTTTGGTGAGGAAACACTCACCTTAATCAATGATCTTCCTCCCATTGGTAATTATGAAGATAAATGGTTGCTTATTTACCCTCCTGCTGACATATGGAAAGTTGCTCATCCTTGGAGCTGGGTGTGGGTTAGAAAGGGTATTACTTGGCCGGTTCGTGCTTCTCTCTTAGTGAAGTATTCAGTCGAGATTGATATGTTGCGTAAAACGAAATGTTATTTAAGTAAAATTTTGACACCATCCAATCTATCTGCCACGGGTTGGGGAGTCTCTTCATGTCTTCCTTTCATTAACGAAGCTAACTCTTCTTCCTCTACACATTCAGATCGTGAAACTCATAATAATCGAAGTTCTTCCGATTCTTCGTCGGATTCTTCATCCGATTCATCCAGGGGTTCCTCATCTAAGGGCAACATCGAAGATTCTTCGTCTGAACGTGAGATCCTTCCTTTAGAAAATATTTTACCACATAATGTTGATATCCCTTCTAGTCATACGACTTCTTTATCCGACAACGGTGACTAATTAAAATAATTTTTATATGTGATATTATATATGATTCTCGCCTTTTCAGAATATAGATGTTTACTGACAATTTTCTTTTGTAGGCATGACTCCATCAGAAAACTCTACTTTCGCTAATTTTGCGGCTGGGAACTCCGCTTTCGCCGCTTTTGCAGCCGGACAGAAGCGTACTAGGGCAGAAATTTCTCCTACTTGTCAAATTACTTTAGAAGGTGATGCTTCGGCTCTGAAGAAGGCTCATCCTTCAGCTCCATCAAATGCTTCGTCAGAAACCGCTATTCCAAAGATCACTGCTGGTGTGAATTCAATCCCTCCTGTGCAGCCAAAGTCTAAGTCTTCTGAGGTCGATCCTTCCAATAAGGCTAAGAAAGGTGTGTTAAATTCATCCCCGAATCGCTCTTCCTCTGCTCGGGATGAGAGAAGTGGTTCCCAGTCAATGCGAAACACCAGAGATGAGAGGATCCATCCTAATATTCCACTTCGTCGTGAGAGGAAGAAACTTCGCTCAGAATCTTTACCTGGAATGGATCTTGTCTTTCCAAGGATGGGCATGCCTGTTGCATCTTACAACATCTACAAAAATACTCCTTTGAAAAGCACTCTTCAAGGGGAGGATTTCAGATTTTACCCTGGTTTGCTAAATACTGATTCTGTTGACATGCCGGGGGTAGCTTCTAGGTTGATGATTTCCTCTATTCTCCCTCGTGATGAAGAGAGCTACTGCAAGGATTTATGTGACAACCTTGATATGGCTGAGCGCAAGATCGTTGAAGTATGTATCTATATAAATATGTACTTTATCATATGCGTTTTATTTGAATATAACTCATTTTCTTTATTTTGATGGTAGGGTTCTCAACGTGCTTCAGTGGCTTTCGGGTTTGCCCGAAAGCTAAAACAGACGGTTGAAAACCTTGAAGGGAAACTTCAAGAGGTTGAAGGGAAGCTTCAAGAAAGTCGGAGTTTAAATGTGAAGCTTCAAGACCGTATTAAATCATTGGAAGCTGATCACGTGAATCTGAAAGCCGTGGAATCCAAATATGCAATTCTGAGCAATGATTATGAGAAGCTAGATAAGCAGAATTCCCTCCTTAAGAATGATATCAAGAAGCTTGAACTGAAGTTAGCTGATGAGACTAGCATGGTGCAGAAACTGAAGAGTGACCATGCTTCCATTCGTTCTACCGCAGTTCGTGAGTATAGGGAATCCAAAGATTGTTACGAGAGAAAATGTGTAGCCGGGGTCAGCTTCTCCAAGATAGGTTTTTATCTCGCCCGGCAGATTCTTGAGCAGGAGGATGGTCATTCTCATCCCGAATTAGTTTTTTCAAAAACGGAATCTCTTTCCCACCATACCAATTGGAAGAATTTTGATCCGAATGAGGAGGATAGTGCTACCTGTGTAAATAAAGGCTTGTTTGATGATCTGAAGAACCTTGGTGGACCTTGGGAATTCTATGGGAGGAATGGAGTCATGGGACCTTCAGATATAGTCCCAGATGATGAGATATCGGCTTTGCAAGATTTAGATGAGGATTATGGTGCTGATGATGAACCTTCTACCGATGTCGATCCTGCATCTTAGATTTCTATTCGCTATTTTTTTTGTTCTTTATATATTTTGAGAATTTATTGACTTGGAATTTTTTATTTATTTTATTATTTACCTTCCTTCCTGTTTAATGTTAACCTTCTTTCATAGTTAACGCTAATCGCTCCCCAATCACAAACAATTTTTATTGAATTGAGTGTGATTTTTCATAAACTTATACCTGGAAATTTTTTCACACTGTACGTTTGATCTTTTATAAACTGCTTGCATTATGGTAGCAAGCTTTCTTCCCTTTTAGAAGATAAGCTTGTTAGCCTACCATATGTCGTAACAGCCTTGAAGAATTTTTACTGCGTGCATCATGGCAGCAAACTTTCTTCCCTCATAGAAGATAAGTTTTTTGGCCTACCATATGTCTTAACAGCCTTCGAAAAGAATATAAGTATATGTGTCTTCCCTCATAGAAGAAATGTTGCAAAGTTTACGTCTTCCCTCATAGAAGAACGTTATATCTTTTCTCATGGAAGAGATATTACGAGAATCGTATCCTCCCTCATAGAAGAGCGTATTTTAGCTTGATTACAAACGGTTTATCTTTAGCAAATGCATAAGATTATCGTCAAAGATAATTAAATATAGCAACATTGTCGAAAAATTAAAGGTATGGCACGCGATATTTTTACGTGGAAAACCCCAATAAGGGGAAAAACCACGGGCCCGCAATCACGGCACCATCAAATTTATTGATTCATAATAACAGTTACAGAATACAAGTGCTCTGAAAATAGAGCTTCAGATGATTTGCATTCCAAGTTTTTCCAATCTTCTTTCCTTCTAAGGTTTCAAGTTTGCAAGTGCCTGGCCCAACCATTCTTCTTATTCGATATGGCCCCTCCCAATTTGGACGGAGCTTCCCATCTTCAAGGTGAGCATTGGTTATGGCTGTCTTTCTCAAGACAAGATCTCCTTCTGCGAATGGTCTTTCTTTCACCTTAGAGTTGTAATAGCGAGATACCCTTTGTTGATAAGCTGCCAGGCGTATGCATGCTTGTTCTCTGTGTTCCTCTAAAAGGTCTAAGTTGGTACAAAGTCCCTCAGAATTGGCCTCTTCATCAAACTCGACCATCCTTGGTGAAGATGCACCTATCTCGACTGGGATCAAAGCTTCCGTTCCATACACAAGGCTGAATGGGGTTTCTTTCGTAGAGACTCTACTTGTAGTCCTGTATGCCCAAAGTATGGATGGAAGTTCGTCTACCCATGCTCCTTTTGCTTTGTCCAGACGCATTTGCAAGCCTTCCTTGATGGTTCGATTAGCTCTTTCTACTTGACCGTTGGCTTGCGGGTAGGCTACTGAGGCATAGCTTAGTTGGATGTGAAGGTTTGCACAGAGTTGTTTTAATGCATCACAATCGAACTGTTTTCCTCTGTCTACTACCAAAGCTCTTGGAATCCCGAATCGGCATATGATGTCTTTCCAAACAATTCCCTCTATCTTTTTTGCAGTGACACTGGCTAAAGGCTCAGCTTCCACCCATTTGGTGAAGTAATCAGTTGCTACCATTAAAAATTTTCTTCCTCCTGTTGCTTGTGGGAAAGGTCCTAGTAGGTCCAATCCCCATTTGGCGAAAGGTGTTGGTTCAATAGAGCTTCTGAAAACTGAAGCAGGAGCATGCTGGATGGGAGCAAATCTCTGACATTTATCGCATTCTCTAACCTTTTTCAGCGCGTCATCTCTTAGTGAAGGCCAGAAGAATCCAGTTCGCAAAACCTTAGAGGCTAGTGCTCTAGCTCCCAAGTGCTGTCCACATATTCCTTCGTGTATTTCCGCTAGCACCTCCTTTGCTTTGTCTAAACCAAGACACCTGAGAAGTGGCAGGGAGAAACCTTTCTTATATAGAATATCTCCAATCATGGTGAATCGAGCTGCTCTCATTTTTATCTTTTTAGCTTCGGTGGAATCAGTGGGAAGCTCTCCTGTTTTCAAGAATTTTATAAATGGGGTTCTCCAGTCTTGTTGCTCCATAATACATGCAACCACTTTCTCTTCTATACTTGGTCTTTTGAGTTCTTCGAGGTGCACGATTCTTCCCTTGGTGTCTAAAGACGAGGCAAGTTTGGATAATGCATCTGCGTGGGCATTAGAACTTCTATTAATCTGCGTCAACTGGAATTCTTCAAATTCTGGGGACAAGGATTTGACCTTGCGAAGGTATTGGATGATAACAGGTTCTTTTGCTTCATATTCTCCATGGAACTGTTGAACCACCAATTGTGAATCACTATGAGCTGTTATCCTCTTCACCTGTAGCTGTTGGGCTAGCTTCATTCCAGCAATAAGAGCTTCATACTCGGCAATATTGTTCGAGCTTGGAAAGTTGAAACGCAAGGCATACTCCAAAGGATCTCCTTCGGGGGATATGATCACTATCCCTGCTCCACTACCAGATGAACTAGATGCTCCATCGACAAACAATTTCCACATGCTTGCAACTCCTTCAACTGACTTTTTCTCCCCTGTACATTCTACAATGAAGTCAGCTAAAGCCTGCCCTTTGATTGCTTGCCTTGGTTCGAAGGTGATGTCATATTCGCTTAACTCTATTGCCCATTTAGTGAGGCGCCCTGAACATTCTGGCTTTTGTAGGACTTGACGTAGGGGTTGATCTGTCAATATTATCATACGGTGAGCTTGGAAGTAAGGCCTTAGCTTTCGAGACGCCATCACTAATGCAAGTGCAACTTTCTCAGCAAATGGGTATCGAGGTTCAGCGCCCTGGAGGACTTTACTGACGTAGTAAATAGGCTTGTCAATCTTTCCTTCTTTCTTCAATAATACTGCGCTCAATGCCACATTGCTGACCCCTAAGTACACAAACAATGATTCTCCTGGCTCAGGTCTAGTTAGAAGGGGTATCTCTTTCAAATATTCCTTCAATTCTTCAAATGCTTTCTCACATTCTGGGGTCCACTAAAAGTTTTTTGCAGCTCTCAACGTTTTGAAGAATGGAAGACTTTTCTCTGCTGACTTGGATAGAAATCTATTTAAAGATGCTATCCTCCCTGTTAGGCGTTGCACTTCCTTGATTGAAGCTGGAGGCTTCATGTCCAGTATAGCTTGAACTTTCTCGGGGTTTGCTTCAATGCCTCTCTCTGTGATCATGTAGCCTAGGAATTTTCCTGACTCCACTCCGAACGTACATTTATTTGGGTTGAGTTTAATGTTGAAGCTTCTCAGAATGTTAAATACTTTAGTGAGCTTCTCAATATGTGATTCTTCCTTCTTGCTTTTAACGATCATGTCGTCCACGTACGCTTCCATGGTGTTACCCAATAAAGGTTTAAACACCCTATTCACCATTCTTTGATAGGTTGCCCAAGCATTTTTAAGTCCGAAGGGCATCACTCTGTAACAGTACGTCCCCTTATCGGTGATGAATGTAGTCTTCTCCTCATCCGAAGGGTTCATCTTTATTTGATGGTACCCCATGAAAGCATCTAAAAAACTCAACAATTCATATCCTGAAGTCTGGTCCACCATCTTGTCGATTTGAGGGAGCGGGTATGAATCCTTTGGGCAAGCTTTGTTCAGATCAGTGAAGTCTATGCAAATCCTCCACTTCCCATTTGGCTTTTTTACCATCACAATGTTAGCGATCCATTCAGGATATTGAACTTCCCTGATGAAGTTAGCTTGGAGTAGCTTGTCTATTTCTTCTTCTATGATTCGTTGCCTCTCCGGTGCTACATTCCTCTTTTTTTGCTTGACTGGTTTTAGTTCTGGATCAACATTCAGATGGTGAGAAGCTACCTCTAAATCAATTCCTGGCATGTCAGCGGGTGTCCAAGCAAAGACATCAACATTCTTTCTTAGGCAATCTATCACTTCATCCCTCACTTCTTTTTGCATTCGTGTCCCAATGTAAGTGATTTTGTCTGGATCGTCTTCTTTCAGCCTTATGGGCTCAACTTCTTCAACTGGCTTAGGCTTATTCTCTGATTCTCCCTTTCCCGAGATTGCCAGTGTTTCCCCTCTTGCAGTCTGCTTTCCCTTGATGGAGGATATGTGACAAATGCGAGCTTTTTCTGATCGCCTCGGACTTGACCTATTCCATTGGGTGTAGGGAATTTCACAAGTAGATAATTTGAGCTGATTATGGTTCCCATGTCATTTAGTAACGGTCTTCCAAGGATTACATTATAGGCCGGAGATGTCGACCTAACCACCATAAAGTTTGCCATCCTTGTGGTACTACAAGGATCTTCTCCTAGTGTGATTGGTAGCTGGATCGACCCTGCTATTGGGACAGCTTCATTCGAAAAACTAAACAGAGGGGCTTGCACTTTTTTCAGCCTATCGAGGGATATGTTCATCTTCTCAAAACAATTCCAGTAAAGGAGATTGACGGAACTTCCAATATCAACAAGGATTCTCTCCACTGGGAACTTCATTATGATGGCCGAAATGACCACTGCATCATCATGGGGAGTTACCACATTTCCTTGATCTGCAGAGGTAAAGGTTATAACTTCCTCATCGCGGATCTTCATGACATTGTTCACTTCATAAGCTTGTCTCGCATAGGCTTTTCTTGAAGCTGAAGATCCTCCTGCCAAGGTCTCCCCACCTGAGATGACATTTATTGTTGGATGAGCTGGCTTATTATCTAACGCAGACGCTTTCTCCTTCCTATCTTCCTTTGGCTTAGCATAACTGCGGTCATCCTTCCCTCTGTTGTTTTGATATCTTTCCCTTTCTGAGTATGAGGGTCTCTCTTCCCTCCATCTTTCGGCATACACAAATCTTCCAAGCTTCCCTTGACGTACCAAGGTTTCAATTTCGTTCATTAATTCTCTACACCTGTTTGTAGAGTGACCATGGGTTTTATGAAATCGACAGTAAGCATCAGCAAACTTTCCCATTGTCCTGTCAGTTTTTGGAGGAAATGTGAGTAGCCCTGACCCTTCTATTGCTGCAAGGATATTGGAGCGAGGTTCAAGTAAGGGTGTGAAGCTCTCAAATTTTAACTTGGGGGCACGACTCCCCTCTTTCCCTTTTCCATTTTTCTTTGCTTCCTCATGATGCTCATCCCTTTCCTTTCTTTTCTTATCCTGGTAGCCTCCAGTTACGTTCTTCATGACATCTTCAGAAAGGATGAATTTGCTAGCTCGACTGAACAACTCCCCAAGAGTAGAAGGCTGATCATAAGAAAGGGATTTTTGGAAATCTCTCGACCTTGTTCCTTGAAGTACTCCAGCCACCGCCATTCCTACTTGAAGATCATTAATCTCCAAAGTTGCAGCACGGAATCTCTCAATGTAATCCCTTAAACTTTCTCGTTCTTCCTGCTTGATGGTAAGAAGGTATGTAGCATCCTTCTTTTTCCTTGTATTGATGATGAAAGCATTTATGAACTCCTCCCTGAGTTGATCAAAGCTAGAGACGGATCCTTCTTTCATGCTGTTGAACCATGTTCGAGCATGTTCCGTTAAGGTGAGGGAGAAGGCCCGACACATGATTGCATCTTCCCATCCATGGAGTAGCATAACAGCTTCATAACTTTGCATATGGTCATGGGGATCGCCTTTGCCAGAGTATGTAGCTAGTTGAGGCATTTTGAATTTCTTTGGGAGGGGTTTCTTCATTATCTCATCAGTGAAGGGGACTTTTCTTCCTGGCTGCTCTTCACCTGCAGGAACTAGCTTTTTCTGTTCTAATACTTCCTCAATCATCTTTTTCAAGTCTCTGGTTTCTACTACGCTGAATGTGGATTCCTCATTATTCCTTCTTCCTGTAGTATGGAGGCCTCCTTCTCTGAAAGTACTCTCCACCACTTCATAGTACGCATCATTTTTCTTGCGATTGTTGTGCTGTTCTACCCTGTCGTGTGAAGGGTGTGACACTTCATCGTCTTCAGGATGATGAGGCTCTATATGATCTTTTCCCCTAGGCTGTAAATGTGGGGGAAGCTTATCCTGAGGATGAGTTTGCTGAATAAACGTGAGTAAACTTTCAAGCCGGCGGTTATTATCCTCAAATTTCCTCTTGAGAAATTCATATTCTTCCAAGGGTACAGTTGGTGGGACAACTCCCGACCCTCCGGGACGAATGGTGCCTTCTGGATGGCGTCGAGCAGGGTGAATTGTGCCTTCTAGATGGCGTCCATGTTCACTATCATCTTCTCGATCAGGTACCTCTCGTGGTTCACTGTGAGTATGTTCTGGATGATTGGCCTGAGAAGGTGCAACTTGAGATCTCTTTGGAGGCATCTTACTCCCGCAAAAGAAACTGAAGATGCAAAGAAACTAGAGATGGCTTTTTGATCGATTTCCCACAGACGGCGCCAACTGTTGTAGCCACGATACAGCAGTAAATTTGTTAAGGGAAGATCGATCGTCAAGGGGTGTTACTGGAAGATTGAGGGTTGACCGGACGAGGGTGCCTCCGAGAGTGAATGCCGGTAGTGGTTAAATTATGACTCTCCTTCAGCAAGGTACCTGTTACAGTGTGGGAAGGGTGTTCTTCCCACAAACACTCCGATGCCAAAGTTATCTGGTGATACTGATTATATTGCTGTAAAAATAGTATAAGCTCTGATTATCAAAGAACCAACCCCCTGTATCATTGAAGGAGAAGCTATTTATAGCTTCAGGGGTGGAAGTTACCTGATGTGAAACAACACGTTCCACGTTCATTCTAACTGCTTGTGAGGTGGGTTGCCAGGTGGTAGGAACTCTTAACTGATACACGTAATAAATGTTGAGAGATAAATAATAAACCTTAGCTTATATTAGGTTTACCCTTAAGCTTATTCTTAGGGTTAACCTTAAGCTTATTCTCAGGTTATAAATATATTAACCTTTAGCTTATATTTAGGTTAACCCTTGATTTATACCATAGGTTATATCAAGTCCGATTTTTCTAAGGGCTAATCATCTAATCCTTTGTTATCAAGATCATATCGGACTGGCCAATTCAATCGATTCAATTGTGAACTAGCTAGTGGTATGATCACTCTGATCTAGTTTGGAGAAAATTGACACTAAATGCTTCAACAGGCAATTGAACCGGTGAACTAAATCGATTGAATTGTAGTTGAGCCATTAATTGAATAGTATTATTGTTAACAAAATTAAATAAATGATACTCCATCAATTTTAAAATGTTTGAAGCTTAAGGTAGATTGCCAAGACCAAGAATACATTAAATAGACTATATGTATGACTAATTACCCTGGTTAATCTCTTTCCAAAACTCTCTTTTTGTACTAATATTCTCTCTCTTTCTAATTACGTGGTTTATTCCATTAATATACTAAACCGTGTCTCAATACATAAATCCAGATCATATGTATTCCTATTGGTAATCCTGTTTTTCTTCAATGGAACATCAAATATAAAAAAAGGAGTATTTTTTTTAAATAAAAATCTAGTTGAACCTCCAATTGGATCTAGCTGAACCATGAACCTATAACCTTAACGATTTGTAGACAAATCCTGTTTCAATAACATTGATCTAATCAACATGTTTATGATAAATATTTATTTATTTTTAATAACGTAATATATAGTAATTATGATAATTAATGTTACTATATTGAATTCCTAGTCATATTTTATAAGCAAAACTCATGGAGTCCCTAAACTTTGACTTTTTATGTAGAAACTTTTATCATGACTCTGTTGTATCTATTATTAAAGGGTTATGAACAGTATTTTGAGTTGCTAATCGGATAATTTACTGGGAGATGTGAAGTAAAATCGCAATAGAACTACAAGTAACCAGTTAATATTGGTAATTAATCAATAAAATAATCTAATAAACTATTTTTGTGGTCTACTTTTTTTTTTTGTAAGTGTGTCCGATTACTTTGTTCGAGATTGATTAGATATTTTTTAGATGACCCTTTTCCCAATTAAAATTTTTTTCATACAGCAGGACTCAAACTAGAGATCTCTAATTTGAGAGACTGAAAACCTTACCACTCAAGCCAACCTTAATTTTTGTGCTTTACTAAATCAAAATAACTTAAATAAGTAGTATAAAATACAATTGACACCTTTGATTGGGGTGACAACTGGGCGGAAACAGATAGAGATGCATTTTTCACTTTACTACCAACTTGAAAGGATGAAAACGGAGAATTCTTATTAGTTTGTGGATTTGTGGGGATTCTTTTACCTTTCTTCCTGCCCCTATTGGGATCACCACATGTATCAGAAGAATTTCCATCTAAAAAATTAAAGAAAAGAAAAAAGAAAATGCTTGTCAATAAGTTTTAATATGATTCTCTTTCGAAACTTGTTAATAATAATATAATTAATTGATCAGATCCCATGTGTTGGCCAAAGATGAACATTTCTGTTCCAAACAATTTATTTATTTTCATGGAATTGATTGATCAGATTCTTTCCTTGTTGATTCATAACAACGATCAGAAACCGTAATATGATACTGACGGTCACAATTCATCGCAATTTTTTTTAAAGTAATAATTATCATTCAGTTAATTATAGCAAATAATAATATTTGAACCAAACAGGCTGTTAATATGATAAAACAACATCGATAAATATGGAGAAAAAATAAAGTTAAAACAACATTGATTAGAAAAAAAAAAAAGTTAAAAAGCTTTAGGATAGATTTTGGTTTTTTTTATATAAACATTTGGCATAGATATTATATTGATTGTTAATTATATTTCTTTGTTTGGACATAATATTTTTTTTTTTTTTTTTTTGTAATACAGGTTTTTCTCGAGTTTATTTGTGCTTCTTAATAATAAAATAAGAATTAAAGTGTTCCAGTAGAAATTCGTAGGGGGTAACAATAAAAGAAAATAAATATTATTTTTATTTTTTATTTATCCCAAATAGGCTTTGAGGTAGAAGGGTGAATAGTGTAAATACATGAATAAAAATTCTTTTGTGGAAACCTTTAAAATAAAAAGCAATTTTATTCAAAAAACACGTTTTACTTAAAGATGTGGAATAATATAGTCTGTAAAACTTGTTAAAATAATTACTTCAAAAGAAGTTAAATAAGATCTCTAAAGGGTTATTATTACTAAAAATAAATACTGAAATATAAATTATAGTAATAAAAGAGAGTAAGGATAGAGAAAAATGTGATGCAGAGATTTATACAGGTTCGGATAAACTGTCCTACTCATGTCCCCAAGTGAACCACTTGAGATTTTCCACTACAACTCCTTTAACGGTAGAAATCAAACCAAGTGATTTTTCTTCTATCCAAGATCGGGACAATCAATCCTACTTCTGTCTAGGATTAAGACAGTGATTCTTCTTCGGTTTAGGATCGAGACACCGGTTGCTTTTTGCAAGCTCAAAAACCAAACTTTTACAACTTGTTGTTTTTTTAAATGTCAACAACAAAACTTTTACAAAACTTTATTGATAGAACTCTAATCAACAAAGCTCCCCCTCACATTAATATCTCTTAGTGTGATTTTACAATTCACTCAAAATATTTGATTTGAAAGTGTATGAATTGCTTTGATGAAGATTTGATTTCTTTCAATTGCTCTTTTTGAAGTGTGTTAGAAAGACTACTCAACAATGCTTATAATGCTTGTGTTGTATGCTTTGTAAATTGTCTTCCCAAATTGAAATGGTTGCAGTTGTCTTCTATTTATAGGCATTGGAGAAGTGGTTTGGAGAGAAAATTCAAATTCTGTTAAGGTCTCTGAAACTAGTCATTGTAGTGCATTCAGCCCTCTGAAGATTTAATTATGATTTTCTTCAGGTCTTTGAAACTAGCTGTTGCATAGTGTTTAGCCCTCTGAAAGTTAGTATTGAACTTTCTTCAGGTCTCTAAATGTATACGTTATACAGTGTTTAGGTCTCTGAAGATTTGAATGGAACTTCTTCAGGTCTCTGAAGATTTGAATGGAACTTCTACATGTCTTTGAATATGACCGTTAAACAGTGTTCAGGACTCTGAATATTTGTAGTTAACTTCTTCATGTCTCTGAATGTGACTGTTATACAGTGTTTAGGTCTTTGAAGATATGTAACTGAATTTCTTAAGTCTTCAACCTCTTGAAGCAATATATATCTTATTATCCAAACTTTTTATCCTCTTTTTATTATCCTTCCAATGTGCTTGTTGAATGTCTTCATTTTTATACTTTGTTTAATTAATTAAAAATAAATTAATTAATTCTCAAAGTATTTATCTAATTTTGTATTCTTCAAATGTAAAGTTGTTTTCATCAAAACAAGGTTTAACAATCCTCCCCTTTTTTGATAATGACAGTCTTATCATATCTTGCGTTTTATTGAAGAGATAAAAATTAAACTTCAGGATAATTTATTCAATTCAGCACGAAATAAGCTCCCCCTGAAGTTGTGATCTCCTGATGGATTTTTCTTAAATGAATCTTGAAAAAATTCAATTTTAAGAAAATTTATCTGCAAAAAGAGATTTAAGAAGATTAAAAAATATATCTAATTTAAAATTAGTTATTCGAATATCTTCAAAACCTTTCCAAATTTGAAAAAATTCTTTTAGTAACTAATTTTTTTTATAAAGAATGTGTTGAGTTAAGTTTGATGATCACAATAATTGACATTTTTATATATATGAGCTTTATAAGTTAAAATATTTTTATATTGAAGAAGCTCTTTATAGCATACTTGGTTTATGAGTTGCGAATCAACTCTCTTGGGCATTTTATCATAAGGATGATATAAGTACTATATATATACACATTTATATGTTCTTATGAGATAAAAAGTTTGGAACATGCTCAACCCATGATGGGTTATGACTTGAAAGCTTATTATTTTCGGCCACATACTTTCATATACATATATGCCTTAAAGTAGACCCAAGGTTAGCTTATGACTTGAAAGTATTTAAGTTGACCTAAGTTTTGTTTATGACTTAAGAATATTAAAGATCTTTTTGGCATATATATATATACATTTACCAAGTTGACCCTATATTAATTTATAAGCTGAAATGTTCTTAAGAGTTTACACATATATTGACCTTATATTTGGCCATGAGATGAAATGCCTTTAAGAATATATTCGGCAACTTGTAGACACCTACATTGATCTCATGTTTGATTATGGGGTAAGTTACTTTTGAGATCATATCATTCATTGATCTCACATTGACTTATAAGGTGAAATACTTGAAGAATCAATTCAGCCACAAGGTGTACTTGTAAGGTGAAAAAGATTTGATATCTTTTTAAGTACCACATGTGACATTATAACCTAAGTTTGTAACCTTAGCTATGTAAATCTTCTTTCTTAAAGATCACATGTGTCAAAACCATATCTCAAAAGATCATCCTATATCTTTAAGCTACGGTTTTGTAACTAAGGTTGCATTTGCTTCTCACCTTCTACATTTTGTCACATGTCTTTATTCACCTATACTTTGCTTTATGGCCTTACCTAGATATGTATCTAAAGTACAAACCACCATAACACATGTGACTTCAACGGCTATATTCCTTTCTTTATCGCTTAAGAAACTTCAAATTCTTTCTTCACAAAGTGAAACCAACGGCCATATGACTTGAAGACAACAGCTAGAAATGTGTCTAACGGCCACTTTTTCATTTGCTTATAAAAAGGAAGAAGAAGAAGATTGAAGTAGTGGAAGACAATTCAAGAAATATTCATACTCAAGCTTTCAACTTATAAGTCTTCCATATTCCCAAAGAGTTCAAAAAGAAGAGAGAAAATCTTATTCATTCATATATTCACATATTTTGGGAATTGTATTTTCACACAAGGTTGTATGAAGGGGGTGTTGCTTTGTTGGTGGCTGATCAACAAAGGTTGTGAAAGTTTGGTGCTTGAGCTTTGAAAAAGCATCGGTAGAGTTTGTTACTTGAGCTCAAAAAAGTAACGGTATAGGTTTGATACTGAGCCTGGAAAAGTATTGAGTTTGTTACTTGAATTCGTAAAAAGTAACATAGGCTTGTTTCCTGCCTGTAAAGGAAATGTTAGTGGAAATCTCAAGCGGTTGGCTTGGGGACTGGATGTAAACCTGTTGGGTCGAACCAGGATAAAACTCGGAGTTTGCATTTTCTCTATCCCTACTCTCTTTATATTTTATGCATTTAAATTCCTTACAGTTTAAATACAATTGCTTTATTACTTAAAGTTATTTTTTTTAAAGCAATATTATTTTCACAAGTTTTATTGTAGTTTTAATTCCACATTTTTAATAAAACTTGTTCTTGTAAAAGAAACTTGTGTTTCCATAAAAAGAATTTTTTAAAGAGAGTCCGCATATTCTTATTTGTCCTACAGTACTATTCACCGCCCCTCTAGTACTGTAACTAGCCATTTGGGACCGTCATAATGGACTTTTATATGTTAAACCTTGTTTTGATACTCGGCCCATTTTATCTTTATATTTAGCCTAAGAACTTGAAATATATTTCATGTCTTTGCTCAAATTGGACTAATGAAAAATTTACTATCCATAGATGTCAAACATAGGCCCATTTGGTGAGGAAAATGCAGATTTTGCATTGAGGTGGTCAAGAAAATTCCTCCTGTTATAGTTCATTATTTCAGCAGTGATAAAAAATTTCACGGATTTGTTATGGCATTAGTAGATTTAATCATGCATATTCCATATCATATGCTTACTAGCACACAAAACCTGTATATCAATAAGAGTATAAAGAACAGTATAGTGCATATATTCCATTTAGATTTAATGCATATTAAAGAAAAATCAAGAACTTGAGGTATGCCATACTAAATTTCAACAGACATTGATAGTAGTACTACTATGTATCTCCAGACCATATTGGCACTTATAAGACTATAAAACAATATTCTCACACCCTTGTGAAAATAAAGCTAGGTGCATTATAATAAAATATATAGTCACAGTTGTAGTATTATGCATATCAACAAATATGTTCTTATCAGGGCATACTATCAAGGCAGGATACTTAAGTAAAACATTAGTTCTATTAGCAAAGCATAGTATATCAGCAAATATGTTCATACCAGGGCATACTATCAGGGCAGGATACTTAAGTAAAACATTAGTTCTATTAATAGAGCATAGTATATCAGCAAAAATATTGCATTTCTAGTAGATATATATTAGAGCATTAATATATCATTTAGACCAACAGTTATACTTAGATGCATATATCCATATCAATAATATTTATCTATGATCCATTAGTAAAATTAGTCCCTGCCTGCCAAAATAACAAATCATAATATACTGCCATGGTTTTCTAACACATAACTTAATGGCATTAAGAGCCAAACTAGCTTATAAAACCATTACTATATCTATCAAAGTACCCTTATCATATCAGCATACTACTCATAAGAGCACATATAACCATTCATACATATGCTATCAGTATCAGCCATATGCATATATACATCCATATGCTATTAGTAGTATACTGTATATTACTCAAGCCAACTTAACAAGAGCTTTTTCAGTCAAGTATTAGTTAGCATAATATCAAGGTAAAATACTTTCATCAGTAATCGATATCAGCAGGCCATTTTGATGGCTTAGTAACTTACTGAGACATATGGCAGTCAATGCAGCAGACTATCACAAAAATAGGAATCATATCAGTACATAGGTCAAAACAGCATACATGTCACATATATTAGTAGTTATAACAGTTTGTTATCATATCAGTCTATAATTCAATGCTTATCTGCCTGATCAACATATATACTAGACAATAGTAAACGAGTGCTTAATCACACTGGGTTAGTTTAAACAGAGTGCACAAGCAACAACATATCAGTATACAGAGATTAATAGAAAGTAGTTGTTATCTATACCAGTGACCATATCAAACCAGTTCCTGCTACAAGAAGTAATTCAACAGATACTTATTTTCACACAACTTCCTGCATTATATTAGTAGTGTAATTAATACCTATTTGTTAAATCAATGTACACACACATACCAGCATCTATCATACTTATATATCAGCATATATTAGATCATATAGTAAGCATTATATCATAAAATGCTATATCACTAGACCTGTTCGCGGGCCTGGCGGATCAATAATTTTTAAGTAAGCCTGCCCCTAGCTCGAGCCCGCTTAGGCCTGAGGTTCGATGGGCTAGGCTTGGTTTTTACTAAATTACCTAGGTCCGACCTGGCTAATATATATTTATATTATTTTTTTTATAGAGTCATATAAATTCATCATTTGCTCATGTCTCCTTGTCTCATACCCTAGCAGCCATATCTTTCCATTTCTCTCAACTCAAATTCACGCCTCAACCATAATCTTCTCATCTCTGATCTGTTTTCCCATTTCCATCTCTCATTGTTGCTGCCTCTATTCTGTCTTCCCCTTTCCACTTCATCCCAAAATACGGTGTCTTCCTTTAGTTTGTCGTCCTTTGATCGTCGCCGTTCAAAATGTCCATATTTGATTTACAGGTTTGTATCTTCTATTCGATTCTAACATTTGTTTTTCTATGTATTTTGGTTTTTCATATAGTAGTCTTTTTAGATATTATTTTGATTTTGAAAATTATTTGGCAGTTCATTACTCTTTCCCATTTTTGCCAAGTCTGAAAATCCATCATCATCATCGACATCTTCAAATATATTAGCATATTGAACAATTATTTTACAGCTAAATATTGCATCAGAAACTGTAAAGAATCCTACGATATAAAGAAAAAATTGTTTCATAAGAAGTATTTACCATTAAGCTAATTATTGGCAATGAAGTACGATTTTAGAGCTTATTAATTTTTAATTTTAATTGTATTGATTTAACTTATTAATTTTAGGCCCATGATTATTTAAAATATTAATTTTTAATGATTCCTGTCGTCTTTTTAGATATTATTTTGATTTTGAATTATCTGGCTTGATGGTTCAAAAGATGAAGTGAAGCAGAAGATTTAGACCAAAAATTATTGCTTTGGTGCTTTAGTGATTCTACAAGGTAGAAGTTAAAGGTACATGACCTATTTTTTAAGGCTTTGATATACTCTATTTAGTAGCTTTGAAAAAGAGGTTTTGAAAGTATATATAATTAGAGTATCAACTGTTGGTGTGCCCTAATCCAAAGGTATTGTTTCTTGATTGTATTATACATTGTGTTAAATAAAGGTATTTAATTAATTTATTTGTTTCTTGTGCAATTTAATTAATAGAGTATCAATTGATTATAGTTATACTCATGTTAACTAATGTAGGTCATTAGTTATTAAGACCTTGAGTAGTATTAAAGTTATAATCATAAAGTTGTCCCGGGTCTGTTCTAATCATAGGAATGAATAGAGCTAAAGACCCAGTATGTATTTGACTGGATGGCAGAGTCTCACCGATCATTGGACATGAGATATCAGTCAGGTACATGGGTACATGTTAGGTTACACGGTACTGGACTGATCCACCTTGAGAACACCTCAAGGTTCAATCATCATAGGTGTTTCTCAGGTAGTTCTTGATATTATCCTTAGACTTGATTTCACTATAACATGACATGGGATCTCATACATTTTGATATACACCTAACGGGTCCGTAACAGAGTGCTAAGTATGGGTATGTTGGGTGAACCGGTGAACATGTTGATGTTAATAGTGAGTTGACAAAATTGCCACTTGGCATCGCCTAAGATAACATCACTGGCCACTTGATGAGTAAGATTGATAAGTGTATGGTCATACCCGAATAAGTTAGGATACTTATTCGTGATCATCAGTTTACTCGGAATCAAGGAATGAAAAAGCATAAAAGAGGTTGACTGGAACCATGCCTTTTGCTTATACATCGATGTCAGTTGGTAAGGGATATACAAGAATACTACTGGGTTATGTTTCAAATGAGACTGCTTGTCTCCGTCTTAATTAGGGGCTGTAATGGTTTGCTAGAATCCACTTACAGTCTGTGGGCTCTAGGCCCACTGTCAACATAAAGACGGACCACAGGATCATACACATAGAACAGTTCAACTTGTGACAAATCGGAAATGTGCACATTGGGTGTACTTAGAATGGAAACTCGGTTAATTGAATTAATGACAATAGGTTTTGTCAAATTTAATTCAATTAATATAAAAGAGAAATTGATTATATTTGATTAATTAGGTACAGTATGTAAATAATTAATTAAGCATATTTTCCTTGCTAGAAAATTAAATGCAGGGGTTATATTTATTTAGTCGGATTAAATTAAATTTGGGTTAAATAAATCTAATCAATTGGATTTAATTAAGTCAATTGGAATTTTGTTTTATGGTTTAATAATTACATAAATTAAATTAATTGATTGAATTAAAATTTAACCTAAAGTTACTTTAAAATCTAATTATGCAAGGAGTATAAAAGGGGGCTTTAAAATCAATTTCTCCTAACCCAAGTCACCATACTGAAAATTTTGGCTAACTAGAGAGAAAGGGATCCGAATTCTTTGTGTGGATTTTCCGAGTTTTGTTCGTCTTCGTTCACTACCACGAGTCTGGTTCGAGAGCTGTTCATGTATCCAACTGTGTAGAGTTGCTGGTCTTCGTATCTATAATCTTTAGCAGTCTCTAGAAGAGATGAATAAGGTAAGAAGTTTATTTTCTTTTCGTTCTATCTTTGATTCTATCAAAATCATGTTTCTTGGGTTCATGGAATTCGAGGGAAAATTTTAATCGCTATTTTCCGCTGCGCATCGGTTTTCACTATGAGAATTCCTTACATTAACGAATTTCTTGTGTATATATTAATGATTTTAGGTTTTGAAAGTATATAATGACTTTAGTTTTCTATACTCTTCTGCATTTCTTTTCACCTAAATACAATATTTTTCACTGCCAAAATGTAAAATTTGAATTAGTATATATAAAGTACTAATTAAATAAGTGAATTCCTTAATCCTTATAGCATATGTATGTTATTACTTATTTATTATAATAGCAAAACTATTTTTTAATCTAATAAAATTTGTGTCATCCTACATAACCTCCTCTGCTGAATTTACAAGAACTTTCAAAACCCAAATCACAATCAATCAATTGCAAGTAGTTAAATAAGATTTATTTAATCCATTTTATTGTGATTATTGGCGTTTGACTATATATTAAGTAAATAGATGGCAAGATGGAAATTGTAGTGTACATGTTATATATGATTTGATTAATTACATATAATCAGTATTCAAGAACTGAGTTTTTTTTTTAATTTCTTATTGAATCCTATGAACTAGCCATGATAAGGATTCATAGTTGTTAACTTTTTTGTATTCCTTTGTTGTAGCTAAAGATGGATGACATTATGGAACTCTCTAGTCATGGTATCATGTCAAGTATGATAACTGCTGCTGCTCAAAGTTTCGAAAACATTGCTCTCCAGAGGCCAAAAATGCTGCTGCTCTAGATGCCTAAAGTGCTGCAATTCCAAATGCTCAAAATGCTAGTGCTCCAAATGCTCCAAATGCTGTTGCCCGAACTGAAAATGTAGAAAATGTAGCTGCTGATGCTGGACCTATTCCTGAGGCAGCAGAGGATGGTTTTAACGAGTACAACTTGCTAAAAAAGGGCCAAGAAAGACGTCAGATGTATGGGAACATTTTGTGGAGGTTGTGATAAAAAATTAAGCCAAGGCCTGATGTAACTATTGTAAGCACTTATTTTTCAGTTCATCTACGGTTGGCACTTCACACTTGAGGCTTCATTAAAAATTTGTCCAAAAAGTGAATACTGATATAAAATAATATTTGGTGAAATCTGTCTCTGTTACTACTGCTGGTAATGTCACTTCTTCATTCAAGACTTATAAGTTTAATAATAAGGAATTGCGTCAATGTATTGTGTTGTTTGTTGTTCAAGGTAGTCATCCATTTACTATAGTTGAACAAAAAGGATTTAGGCTCATGATGTCTAGGGCAAATCCTCAATTCAATGCATTTCGTAGACATACACTCAAGAGGAAATTGCTTAATATGTATGTTAATGAAATGGTGAGGGTAAAAGAACTATTATCTAATGTAAAAGGACGTGTGTGTTTAACTATTGACAATTGGAGGAATGAATATACTAGGCAAGAGTACATATGCATTACTTGTCATTTTATTGATAATGATTGGAAGTAGACTTGTTCATGGGCTCAGGGGCCCTTCCAGCCCACCCAAGCCCAGGTTCCAAGGGCCGGGCTTGGATAGCTAAAATATGATGTAGGCCCGTCCAAGCCCGAGCCCGTAAAAGCCTGTAGAAAATAGGGCTGAGTTTGGATAGTTTATTAATTTAGAGGGCCGGCCCGAACCCGGCTTGTATATTAATAAAAGAAATAAAAAATATAATTATATATATATAATTAATATAATTAATATAATATATAATTAAAATAATAATATTGTAAAAATTAAAGATGAAACCCTAAAAAACTCTTCCTCTCAATTAAACCTCAAAACCTTTTGGTATGATTGCTTTTCCATTTGAACCTTTATGTACAACTGTAATACTAACTGTGAAGAGCTTATACAATTATGGAAATAATTTGTGTTTTTTGGATTTCATAAGGTTCAGTGGCAATTTACAAGTATGCTTTGCATGTTCTCTAATTTGGCAGTTCAAAAAAAAAAAAAAAAAACTTGCATTTCCTCCTAGACTTGATGATGGGCTATTTTATTCTGCACCATTCATTAACTTTTTGAAGTTATTTGATAAAATAATGAAAATACAATTTTTTTGAGGTTAGCTTAAATTAATTTTTCTTGGTGAATCCGCATACCCATGATAAGGTCGGTTTTTGACCTTATCTTTTAGGCAATTTCATGGTTTGAACGGCAATTTTTAGAGTCTTTTGTGTGAATGTTTGTGTGGTTTTTGAATATTTTGTGATTTTCATGTTTTGGATATATCTTTATAACTTTTAGTATTTCTCGTGTTTTCTAGGGTTGTTTTTGTAATTTTTGATAATTTGTCGTTTTCATGGTCCTTGGCGTTGGTGCGGTTATGTTTCTTTATGCTTGTTTTGGACAGGTATTATGACTCGGACCGGAAGTTGGAGCATCGGCGGCGAAGAAGAGTTCGAAGTGCTGAAAATCAAGGTGGCACGGCGTGCCACAATTAGGGCACGGCGTGCCAACCCCAAAATCACACGGCACGGCGTGCCACCTCCGTCAGCACGGCGTGCCGCCTTCAGTTCTGCACAGCACGGCGTGCCGAGCCCCGGAATCCTGCTGTTGCCCTACTTTCATCCTTTCTTTTTCCTGGTTTTAACCTAGCCGTATAAATAGGTTATTTTCTATGTTTTAGAGGATCTTTTTTCTAGTCTTTTTGAGGGAGAGCAGAACTTGTAGTGAGGTTTTGAGCTTGAACTATTTGATTTCTTTGAGTTTTGAACCATCGATTGGTTGTAGTTTTGCATAGAATCTTCCCCTTTTGCGACGTTCTTGGTTCCGGCTTGAGTTCATCTATAGAGGTACACCCCAAGCATCTTCACACCGTCGGAATCCGGTTAATCGGACCAAAAGGGCATAAGTTTTTCTTCTTCTCTTTTGTAATTTGATTAAGTTAGGTTTGATTCCGCAAATCGATTATGTTTGGTTGTAAACACTGAATTCGTTCATCTTTCTTGATTAATACAATTGTTTGCAAGTTAATTTCAATTTTTATTCCTTTTCTTTATGTAATTTCTTTAATGAATGTCTAGTCTCATAAGATCTTAATTTATTAAGCTCATATTTGTGGCATTACCTAGATTGACACCTAGGAAACCATTAGTATTGACGACACTGTGGAACTTATGTGCCCCTATTTTCTGAGCTTTAGAATTAGACCGCCTCTAAACAAGGGAAACCGGCTAAGGACCTAAAAGATCTAGATACGCTAGGTTGTATTATCGAAAGAGCATAATTAAGGGTTAATTGTTGAGTTAAATTCATCTTTTGTAATTAATTGATAAAGCCATCCCCATTAGCATTCATAGGTTGGTAAACCGCCAATTGATAACACAAAACTCAAGTCCAAAGTAAGCTAGAATAGATCAACTAGGAGTAGGATAATTTAGTTGTTAATATAATCAACCCAAAACTGCGTTCCGCCTAGGACACACAAGGAACCCGAGTAGTTTAGTGCTGCAGAATATTCTTTTCTCTGTGGGATCGATACCTGGACCAACCAGAATTATTACTTGTCAACGATAGGTACACTGCCTTAGTTGTGCGTTTCTAGGTTTAGTTTTACTACAACGCCTAGGACCCATCAAGTTTTTGGCGCCGTTGCCGGGGAAATTTATTTTTCTACATCATTGAGCCAAAGGTCTATTTGCTGATCTAGGCATCATTTCTGTGCATATAGTTAAATAATTTTTCTTTTCTGTGAATATTTGTTGCAATTTAGTTTTCTTTAATTTCTGTGTGTGTATTTTCTAGCTTATGCGAACTCGCTCTCAGCATCCTGAGCTTTTTCCCTTTAACCCTGAAATTGAACGTTTGTGTAGCAGGAACCGCAGAGCACATCAAGAGCAGATTATTCAAATGGAGCATCAGCAACAGGATAATGAGGAGAGACAACTCCGGGAAAGAGTTGAGCAAAAGCAACTCCGGCGAGAGCGGGAGGAGTTTGATAGAAGAAGGGGTGGTGATAGAGACAACATGGTCATGACTGATCTAATGGCTCCACATCGGCCCCGGAACAGATCCGAAGTGGTTATCCCAGCCATCACTGCTAATCAATTTGAGTTGAAGTCCAGTATGATCCATTTGATCTAAGGGAACGGACTATTCAGTGGCGGAATAAGTGACAACCCCAATGATCACTTAGACCGGTTCCTCATGGTGGCCGATACAGTCCGAATCGGTGGGGTGCCCCAAGATGCTGTGCGGTTGAAGCTGTTCCCCTTTTCACTATGCGGGGGAGCAATGGAATGGTACAAATCCTTAAGGCCCGGATCAGTGACATCATGGGACCAACTGGAAGAACAGTTCTTAACATACTACTTCCCACCATCAAAGACGGTTCAGCTAAGGAATGAGATCATGGGATTCCAGCAATTTGGGACGGAGACACTTAATGAAGCATGGCAGAGATTTCAACGGTTATTGCAGAACTGCCCCCATCATGACATGCCGCGATTTACTCAGGTAAGCACGTTTTATCATGGTTTGACACTAGCTAACCGTGCCATTATTGATTCTTCTGCAGGTGGGGACATTTTTAAGAAGACTGCTACACAAGCCGAGGAGTTGATTGCGGAGCTGGCCAGAAAGAGTACCTTGTGGCAGTCGGACACGCCAACAAGGAATGAGGTTCGAGCTGCAGATTTGGGAAGCCAAGATGCAGCCATGGACCATGTAAACAAGAAGCTGGACCTGTTCATGTCCCGCCTGAATTTAAATGGGCCACAATACCAGCCGGTGTTGTGTGTATCATGTGGAGCGGAGCATCCCGGGCAAGATTGTGAATTGGGCAACCCATTCGCCCAATCGTCCGAAAACGTAAGTTTTGTGGGAGGAAACCAAAGGTACAATAATTCTAACTCTTATCCATAAAACTTCAATAATAATAATAATAATTACAGAAGAAGGTATCAACACCCGAACATGTCCTATAGTAACAACCAAAATGTGTTGAGACCTCCTTCCGGATTCCATTATGAGCACCGTGAGCATAGGTAAGGCCCTATTTATTCCTAATGATCAATCTCCACAGCAGCCTTAACAGTCTAAGCAAGATGAGACGGTTTTGTCGTTACTAAAAGACATCTCGTCTCGGCTTGCTGATAATGAAGCATACTGTAGGGATTTGGGTAAGCAGGTGGCTCAATTGAGTAGGGAGAGGCAGGAAAGACCTCAAGGAGCACTTCCGAGTAGAACTGAACAAAACCCTAAGGGTAATCAACGGGAGACAGCTCAGGTTATAACCCTACGAAGCGGTAGGCAAGTGGAGGACCGGGTGCAAAACGCTGATATCCCATCCCAACCTACCGAGGTAAGTGAAGAGTCGGGAGAGGTAAGCAACCCCGACTCGATTTCTGAACCCGAACCTAGCATAAATGAAAAAGGGAAAATTCCTGACCCAGTGAGAGCCTATGTGCCTAAACTTCCTTATCCTCAAAGGGAGAAGAAAGATAAACTGGAGCAGAAATATTCCAAATTCCTGGAGATTTTTAAGAAGTTATAGTTTAACATGCCATTGATTGAGGCTCTCCAAGAGATGCCCTCTTATGCTAAATTTTTTAAAGAACTTCTTGCAGGAAAAAGAAAGCTAGGCGAGGACGAAGTGGTGGCTTTGACAGAGGAATGTTCAGCAATTATCACTAACAAACTCCCACCTAAGCTCAAAGATAGGGGCAGTTTCACTATTCCGTGCCGGATAGGAAACTTGGAAATTGCCAATGCCCTGTGTGACTTAGGTGCGAGTATAAATTTGATGCCTCTGTCGTTTTTCAGGAGACTCGGATTGGGAAACCCAAAGCCAACCAATATGACGCTCCAATTGGCGGATAGATCCCTCACGAGACCAAAGGGGGTGGTCGAAGATGTGTTAGTAAAGGTGGACAAGTTTATCTTCCCTGCGGACTTTGTGGTAATGGATATGGAGGAAGATAGCTCGGTGCCCCTTCTACTTGGAAGACCTTTTCTCGCAACCGGTAGGACTTTGATAGATCTCCAGGAAGGTAAGATCATTCTTAGGTTGCATAACGAGGAGGTAAGTTTCAATGTCTATAATTCAATGAAATATCCGTTAGATGTTGAAAATTGTAACTTTGTGGACTCCTTTTGTCCTATTGATGCTTCTGTGGTTGAGAATTTATGCAGTGAACTAGATTGCATCATAGGAGAAGGTCTAGGTGAAAGTAAGGCAAATGAAGTGATTAGTGAGGAATGCTCATGGGTGAAGGGACGGTTTGATAAGCTGGAGCGTGAAGTCAAACCAGCACCTAAATCCTCATTGGAGGAACCTCCATCATTGGAGCTTAAAACCCTTCGCCCTAACCTTAAATATGTTTTTCTGCATCCTCCAAAGGACTTACCCATTTTAATCTCTTCTTTGTCAACAGGAGAGGAGGAGGACAAGCTGCCAGAGTTGCTAAGGAAGCACAAAGGAGCATTCGGGTGGACAATCCACGACATCAAGGGAATAAGTCCGACATTTTGCACACATAGAATTTTTCTGGAAGATGAGGTAAAACCGTGTGCACAGCCTCAGCGTCGGTTGAATCCAAACATGAAGGAAGTGGTAAGAACCGAGGTGATAAAACTCCTGGACGCAGGTATCATCTTCCCTATTTCTGATAGTCAGTGGGTGAGTCCGGTCCAATGTGTGCCTAACAAAGGAGGCACGATGGTAGTGAAAAATGATAAAGGAGAACTAATCCCTACTAGAGCTGTCACGGGTTGGCGTATGTGTATTGATTATAGGAAGTTGAATGACGCCACCCGGAAAGATCATTTTCCATTACCGTTTATTGATCAAATGTTAGAAAGGATGGCCGGGCACGAATATTTTTGTACTTTAGATGGGCTATCCGGTTATATGCAAATTCCAGTGGACCCTCTCGATCAAGAGAAAACCACGTTTACGTGTCCATACGGGACATTTGCATATAGGCGGATGCCTTTTGGATTGTGTAATGCCCCGGCTACCTTTCAAAGATGCATGCTAGCCATTTTTGCTGATATGATTGAGGATTTTATGGAAGTCTTTATGGATGATTTTTCTGTTGTTGGTCATACGTTTGAGTCATGTTTGGGGAATTTGGACCAGGTGCTTTAGAGACGTGAAGACACCAATTTGGCACTTAGTTGGGAGAAGTGTCAATTCATGGTCCGGGATTGCATTGTCTTAGGGCATAAGGTGTCGGGAAAGGGAATCGAGGTCGACCCGGCCAAGATTGAGGTGATTGAGAAACTACCTCCCCCAAGTTCGGTTAAGCTAGTTAGGAGTTTCTTGGGACATGCGGGCTTTTATAGGCGTTTTGTGAAAAAATTTTCGAAGATTGCTAAGCCGTTGACTGAGTTACTCTTAAAGGATGCCCCATTTAATTTCAATGATGAATGTATGTATGCTTTTAATTTGCTTAAACGGAAATTGATTGAGGCACCGGTCATGGTGAGTCCGAATTGGGAAATCCCTTTTGAACTTATGTGCGATGCAAGTGACAATGCTGTTGGGGCATGTTTAGGTCAGAGGGTGAACAAAATTTTTCACCCAATTTATTATGCTAGTAAGACATTAAACGGTGCTCAAATGAATTATACTGTGACTGAGAAAGAATTACTAGCTGTTGTGTTTGCTTTTGATAAGTTCAGGTCTTACTTGGTCTTATCAAAAGTCATTGTGTATACTGACCATGCTGCTCTTAAGTATTTGTTGGCTAAACAGGATGCAAAGCCCAGATTGATTCGATGGATTCTACTCCTTCAGGAGTTTGATGTGGAGATTAAGGATAAGAAGGGAGTAGAGAACGTAGTGGCCGACCATTTGTCAAGACTACCAAGTGAAGGATCCGTATCCTCTCCGGAAGTGAACATTCGTGACACATTCCCCGATGAACAGTTGTGTGGGGTAACTTCAATACCATGGTTTGCGAACATCGTAAACTTCAAAGTCGGTAACATTCTTCCACCTAACCTCTCACATGCACAGAGGCGTAAATTCTTTCATGATGCTAAGGATTATTTTTGGGATGACCCTTATCTTTTTAGATTATGTGCTGATAATGTGATTAGGCGGTGTGTTGCTTATGAGGAGGTTCCCTCTATTATTGAAATGTGTCATGATAGAGAAGCGGGTGGCCATTTTGGACCCGATAGAACTGTAGGAAAAATCTTATCTAGTGGGTTTTATTGGCCAACCATGAAACAGGATGTCATTAGTTATATTCGAGCCTGTGATGCGTGTCAAAGGACGGGAAATATCTCCCAAAAGAATGAAATGCTCTAACAGGCTATCTCGGTGTGTGAACTTTTTGATGTTTGGGGCATAGATTTCATGGGGCCCTTCCCAATATCTCACAACAACCAATACATTCTTGTGGCGGTTGAATATGTGTCTAAATGGGTAGAGGCTGTCGCTTTACCAACCAACGATGCAAGGGTAGTTGTCAGGTTTCTAAAGAAAAACATTCTTACTAGGTTCGGAACCCCAAGAGCTATCATCAGTGACGGGGGTTCCCATTTTTGTAATAGGCAATTTGACAATCTTTTGCACAAGTATGGGGTTAAGCATAAGGTAGCGACTCCTTACCATCCTCAGACGAGTGGGCAAGTTGAGGTTTCGAATAGGGAACTAAAACGCATCTTAGAAAAAACGGTAAGTGCATCTAGGAAAGATTGGAGTTTAAGGTTAGACGATGCATTATGGGCATATAGGACTGCTTTTAAGACACCTATAGGGATGTTCCCTTACCGTTTGGTCTTCGGTAAATCCTGTCATCTACCTGTAGAACCAGAGCACAAGGCATATTGGGCTTTAAAATTTCTTAACTTTGATATGCAAGCTGCAGGTGAGCTTCGATTAAGGAAACTCATGGAGCTAGATGAGCTTCGGTTGAGCTCGTATGAGAATGCCAAGATTTACAAAGAGAGGACCAAGAAATGGCATGACCAGCATGTAACAAAGAAAGGTTTCAACCAAGGAGAGTTGGTGCTCTTATATAACTCCCGGTTGAAATTCTTTCTGGGCAAACTGAGAAGTCGATGGACGGGACCGTTTACCGTGCATAAGGTTTACCCCTCCGGGATGGTGGAAATTGAAACCCCGGAGGGAATTCAACAAGTAAACGGGCATCGGTTGAAGCCCTACGTCAGCGGAGGAATGAAGGAGGAGAAGCAAGTCTTACTCCTTCGTGATGTGTAATGCTAAAACGTGGATGTAGAAGTCGAGCTATTCCGACTATAAACATAGCACTGAGGTACGTATGCCTCCCTTGTACATTAGTTTTTACGTTAATATATTTTTGTGTGTTTTTGTGTGTAGGATTAGGTACTTAAGCAAGTTAATCAAAAATCGTGATCAAAATGTGGAAAAAAGCAACAGTTGGCAGAATTCAGGGCGGCACACCGTGTCACTAAGCAGCACGCCGTGCCAAGGTGAAATTAGGAGTAGCACGGGGCATGCGAAAGTGGCACGAAATCGTGCCAGGCTGCTGTTCCGGAAGAAAATTGTGCATAAGTAGACAGCACGCCATGCCAGATTCAGCACGTCGTGCCAAGGTGATGGTATGCAGGGCGGCACGACGTGTCACTTCAGCACGCCCACGTGCCGTCGTTCTATTCCGCAAGAGAGTTGCGCATAGACAAAGAGCACGTCGTGCCACATTCAGCACGCCGTGCCAATCACAGGTTTGCAAGGCGGCACGCCGTGCCAATACGGCAAGCCAACGTGCCATCCCGCTGTTCCTCAAGTGAGTTGTGGAAGAGAGACCAGCACGCCGTGTCAAAACTTCAGCACGCCGTGCCACATATTCAAATTTCAAGGCAGCACGCCGTGCCGAGACAGCACGCCGGCATGCCATCACACTGTTTCCAGCTAAGAGTTTTTTTCCCGCTCAGCACGCCGTGGTGAGTGTTTGGCACGGCGTGCCGAGCGTTTAAATTTTGAATTCCAAGGGTTATTCCACCGCCTATTTAATGCTTTTTCCATCTTCCCCCTTTTCATAACCGACTTCTCTATTCTTCTATTTCTTCCTCTTTTTCACTTTCTCTCTCCCTCTTCACTCTCTCTCTCTCTAGAATCCACTCTCTCCTTTTCCTTCTCTATTCTTCTTCCTTCCTTTCTCTCCTTCTCCCTATCCACTCTTACTCTCCTTTCCTTCTTCTTCTTCTTCTCCCTCTCACCCCTTTTCCTCCACTATTTTGCCCTAGGGTTTTATTTTGCTTCAATTTCCTTGAAACCAGGTATGAATTCTTGCTTTATTCTTTCTTTTATTTATTATTATTATTGTTGTTGTTCTTTTTCTCATTTTGGTTTTGATGGATTGATTGCTTAATAGGGTATTGTTTTGCTTTCTTTTTCGTGGTTTGTATCTTTGACATAGATGTTCTTTGGCTTTGTGTTCTTTTGTTTTTGATTTTTGCTTTATTTTTATGGTTATGGAATTGTAGGATGAAGAAGAAAACCGTCGCCGATCGGAGACACGGTTCGTCTCGCCGGCCCATGGAACCGTCACCGGAACCGGTGCCACATGACGAATTGCCCACCGAACAATTGATGGCCTCGTTGACAAATCTCTCAAGGAAATACAAATGTGCCTTTCCTTTACTTTCGGACGATGAAGGTAAGAAGTACAAAACCTTATTTCCTTTAGAGAGCACCCCCTTTCGCACTTTCGATTGGGAATTTCTGTTTGTACAAGATAGGTCGGAGGGAGTGAAAGCTAAGTTGACTAGTCTAGGGCGGTACGAGTTTGTGAAATCTAATCCTCCAGTCTTTAGGGAGTTGAACCTAGAATTCTACTCCACCTTGAGTTTTAAAACCAACTCGGATACGGGCCTTAGAAGCATGACCTTCCGCCTCTTTAGCACTGAGCAGACTTTGGATATTGATGGCCTTAGGGCTTGCATAGGGATTGACGGGAATGGTTACAAATGGCCCGAAAATTTGGATGCCAAGAAATTTTGGTGCTTGATAGGGCAAGGGGTATACCAACCTCGGTTTGCCAAAACTTCCCAAATCCATGACCCTGTTTTGCAATTAATTCACAAATTTGAATGGTTTTAATTTTTCGGGAAAAACTGAGAGCAACCGGGTTAATGCATTTGAACTGTTGATCCTGTGGCATGTGCATAGTGAGATTAAGGTGCATTTGGGCTTCTTTGTCGTGGAAGCTTTATACAATCACCACAACCGAGCTAAGTCCGAACTAGGGTTAGGACATATTGTGACTTGTATTGTATGTTTTTTTCATAGTAATACTTGTTATAGGAACCTCGATAGCATTCTTCCCAAGAAGCTTTCGAGGGGAATCTTGTCTTGTTCCCATGTTGTGACAGCTGCAGGTCCTTCAAGTGCAGGAGGTTCAAGTAGGGGAAAGGCTCCTATGGAAGTAGATGAGGAGGAAGAGAGTGAGGACGCTGAGGACAGCGAGGAGGATGCGGAGAATGTATCGGTGGGAGTAGATTTTATAGGGCGGATTGAAGGACGGTTGGATGGCATAATTGAGCAATTGGAAGGCTTAACCGTCCATCAGGTTCTGCTTGAGTAGCAGCTGAACGCGCGCCTTGATCAGCAAGCAGCTCAGCTCACCAACGTCGAGGCATTCGGCTCTCGCTTTTGTGCAGCCCAAGGGTGGCCATACCCACCGCCACCACCACCAGCCCCCGATGTGTGAGGTAACCCTTTTCCTTTTCCATTTAGTTTGCTTCTTCTTCCATTGCACTTTTGGAAGTAAGTGCAATCTAGGTGTGGGGTGGGTAAAGGGACTTCTCCCTTTCTTTTTCTTCTTCTTATATTGCACTTTTTGATTGTTTGTTTCGCATGTTTGTTGGTGTTTGTTGGTGTTTTTGCATGATTGGATGTTTTGCGTTGGTTTTTGGTTAGATTTAGGCTTTACTTTTCAATGCATGTGAAGTTGGTTTTGGTTGTTTTTGGTTTGATAGTGTTTTTAGGTTGTTTATGTGTCAATTGCAGTTTGAATAACATTGCTTAATCCACCCTCGAACCTAAGTCTCTGTGCTTGGATTGATAGCAATTGGCTAGGGATATTAGGAGTTGTTTGCAAGTCATTAGCTTGTTTGTGCGTGGTTTGTGAATCTTGATGGTAACCATTGGTTAGATTTGTCATTTAGGTTGCATTAGGGAATTAATCCTCTACCCCTACTTGCATGATTGAGCTAGGATTACGCCTTGGAACATTGGTTGAGTCACACGACCTAGCATACAACCCCTAATACACTTGTGAGAATTTGAGCCTTTAGAACCATTTCACATCGGTTCTATTTCTTTGTGAGGGTAAAAACAATCGTGGCACACTAGATCGTAGAACCCGGTGTTGCTTTGCACTTGGCATCGAGAGCTTAATATGTGGAGACCCTTAGGATTAACCCCTTGACTTAAATAACCCTAACCCTAATTACTAATTCATCCCTTAGATCACCCATAGCCACTAAATTAACCTTTTTGACTTAAAAAACCTTCACCAAGCCAACTTTATAATCCTAACTTTTTACCATTCACTTTGATTTTCCTTTCTCACCCTCCTCTCCTAAATCAAGTAATTGGCTAAGTTGTTCATTCATTTTGGGGTCAATCACCATTTGCATTTCAACTCTTTCATATCTAGTCCTATGGAAAAATTGTGTTAAAAAAAAAAAAAAAAACAGAACAAAAAACAAAAATAAAAATCCAAATAGAGTCAATGTGTTTGTTCGGTTTCTTTTTGTAAAATTCGGCGTTTGTGAACGCTTGTCTTGTTTGTCTGGTTTGCATCTTTAAGCCGGTATTTGTGTTCCATGTTTCAGTTCATTTGTTGAATAAAGGATTAGGGCGATCATCTAATTGCCTTAACCCATGTCTTGTAATTTTTTGTTTTTCTCTCTTTTTCCCATTAAGTTGTGTTTCGGCCATTGGGTGTGGATAAGGCCTTCTTGTTGTCAAGTTAATTTCAAAAAATAAAAATAAAAAAAAATTTAGCAAAGCAAACACTCTTAGGACTAGCTTTGAGTTGAAAGTTGCATGACCCGTCTTTAGTACTTAGTCAATTTGTATATTTTACTTGATTCGTAGGAGTTGTATACCTAAAATTCCCCCTTATCAAACCTACCTTAAGCCGTAACATTACAAGCCCCAGGTTCTCTGATTTTGCTCCTTGACCAATGACTTCACCGGGATTGCCATTAGTTCACTACGTGATGTGTGCCATTGTTTGTTTTTTTGTGTGCTCATCTGCCTTACCTTGAACTTGAGTGTTGGAGTGACATCTTGTGAGGTGCTTTGTGGTCGTATAAACTCTGTTTGTTCCTCGCCCTTTGACTAGCTAAATTGTGTTGGGTTTGGGTATTGAGTGGTTTTGAACCTTGTGCACCTAATGTCATTTCGAAGGTGATGCTTTACTTTCTTGAGTTTATGAATCGCGTACGGTTAAACCCTTAGTTGGATTTGCAAGTGAAAGCGAGCAAGTTTACTCCTTTGTCTTTAGTTGATTTGCTTGAGGACAAGCAAGACTTTAAGTGGGGGGTGGTTGATAAGGTCGGTTTTTGACCTTATCTTTTAGGCAATTTCATGGTTTGAACGGCAATTTTTAGAGTCTTTTGTGTGAATGTTTGTGTGGTTTTTGAATATTTTGTGATTTTCATGTTTTGGATAGATCTTTATAACTTTTAGTATTTTTCGTGTTTTCTAGGGTTGTTTTTATAATTTTTGATAATTTGTCGTTTTCATGGTCCGTGGCGTTGGTGCGGTTATGTTTCTTTATGCTTGTTTTGGACAGGTATTATGACCCGGACCGGAAGTTGGAGCATCGGCGGCGAAGAAGAGTTCGAAGTGCTGAAAATCAAGGTGGCACGGCGTGCCACAATTAGGGCACGGCGTGCCAACTCGGCGGGCCAGGTGATGCAGTCCAGTGGAGTGGCACGAAAACGTGCCACTCAGATCAGCGTGGCGTGCCAACCCCAAAATCACACGGCACGGCGTGCCACCTCCATTAGCACGGCGTGCCGCCTTCAGTTCTGCACAGCACGGCGTGCCGCTTCCACCAACACGGCGTGCCGAGCCCCGAAATCCTGCTGTTGCCCTACTTTCATCCTTTCTTTTTCCTGGTTTTAATCTAGCCGTATAAATAGGTTATTTTCTATGTTTTAGAGGATCTTTTTTCCAGTCTTTTTGAGGGAGAGCTGAACTTGTAGTGAGGTTTTGAGCTTGAACTATTTGATTTCTTTGAGTTTTGAACCATCGATTGGTTGTAGTTTTGCATAGAATCTTCCCCTTTTGCGACGTTCTTGGTTCCGGCTTAAGTTCGTCTATAGAGGTACACCCCAAGCATCTTCACACCGTCGGAATCCGGTTAATCGGACCAAAAGGGCATAAGTTTTTCTTCTTTTCTTTTGTAATTTGATTAAGTTAGGTTTGATTCCGCAAATCGATTATGTTTGGTTGTAAACACTGAATTCGTTCATCTTTCTTTATTAATACAATTGTTTGCAAGTTAATTTCAATTTTTATTCCTTTTCTTTATGTAATTTCTTTAATGAATGTCTAGTCTCATAAGATCTTAATTTATTAAGCTCACATTTGTGGCATTACCTAGATTGACACCTAGGAAACCATTAGTATTGACGACACTGTGGAACTTACGTGCCCCTATTTTCTGAGCTTTAGAATTAGATCGCCTCTAAAGAAGGGAAACCGGCTAAGGACCTAAAAGATCTAGATACGCTAGGTTGTATTATCGAAAGAGCATAATTAAGGGTTAATTGTTGAGTTAAATTCATCTTTTGTAATTAATTGATAAAGCCATCCCCATTAGCATTCATAGGTCGGTAAACCACCAATTGATAACACAAAACTCAAGTCCAAAGTAAGCTGGAATAGATCAACTAGGAGTAGGATAATTTAGTTGTTAATATAATAAACCCAAAACTGCGTTCCACCTAGGACACGCAAGGAACCCGAGTAGTTTAGTGTTGTAGAATATTCTTTTCTCTGTGGGATCGATACCTGGACCAACCAGAATTATTACTTGTCAACGATAGGTACACTGCCTTAGTTGTGCATTTCTAGGTTTAGTTTTACTACTACGCCTAAGACCCATCAACCCACCAGGTTAAATTTTGTGATTTTGGCAGTGCAAAGGTCTTGGTATGTTAATTTATTCTTCGACATTTTCTTAGTTTGGTTCTATGTACGATCCATTTTCTTAATTATATGAAATTATGTTTTTTTTCTGGAATTATGGAATTATGTTGTGTTGGATGCTATGTTTTATTTTTATTATTGTGTAAGCCCGAGCCTAACCCGAGTCCAGCTCGAGCCTAGCCCAGCCCAAGCCTGAAAAAATTTTAAACGGGCTGGGCTAGGCTTGGGTCGAACATTTTTAGGTAAAAGCCTGTAAGGTCCAGATCGAACCTAGCGCAGCCCGGCCCATAAATAGGTCTAATTGGAAGTTGCAAATGTTGATAATTTTTTTTAAGGCTTTCGTACCTCTATATGATGGGATGAACATTGCTGACAAGTTGCTTTTATGTTTGTCTTAATGGAATATTGATCATAAGATTTTCACTATCACTACTGATAATGCAAGCTACAATGACTCAATCCTTAATTACCTTCGGATTCGTCTGAATGCATGAAAGTCTCTTATAACAAATGGTGATTTCTTTCAAGTTCGTTGTTGTGCTCATATTCTGAATCTTATTGTGCAAGATGGTTTAGAAGTCATTAAAGTTCCTCTTGATAGCATTCCTGAGATGATCAAATGCATTTATAGGTCTTCTAAGCGGTCCAAAAGGTTTTTTGATATTGCAAAAATGGACTTTAAGTTGCAAATCACTAGAAAATTTAGACTTGATATGCCTATTAGGTGGAATTCCATATATAAGATGCTTGATAATGTTCTTTAATACAAAGATGCATTGATTTATTTTGGTGGGAGTGATCGCACTATGGGTTCCTATGGGCTGTCAACTTCATATTGGGATAATGTTTGGGCTATTCACAAGTGTTTTAAAGTCTTTTATGATGTGACAAATATATTTTATGCTGTGAAAAGTCCCACATCAAATTTGTATTTTAAAGGTGTTAGGATGATTGAAAACACATTGATTGAAGTAGCTAGTGACGAAAATAATATTTTGAGTGATACATTGGCTTATATGTGTGCTAAATTTGACAAATATTGGAGTGTGTAAAATGGAATTTTGAATTGTGCTACATTATTGGATCCTCGATTCAAAGAGAAGTTCTTATTATTTTGTTATTGTAATTTAAGTTCTTTTTATGTTCAGAATGTTGTTAATAGACTGCATAGTTTGTTTAAAGAATACGAGAGTTTGAAACTTTCTGGTACTGGAACTTCTGGTGGGCTGCAGTCTAGTGTCAATTCTAGTTATGGGAGTTTTGATGATCCTTTTAGTAAATATTCAAATTTTATGGTTGATGCATCTTCTTCTAATGAGAAATTGCAAGTGTCTTTTTTTTTTTTTGTTGAACCAACTCGAGATTTGAATGAGGAATTAGGATTTTTGGAACAAAATTTCTATGAGATACTAAGATTTAGCAAGGCTGGCTCGTGATATTCTTACCATTCCAATCAATACAGTAGCATCAGAATCTGCATTCAGCACTGGGGGTAAAATTATTACCAATACTCGAAGCTCATTGAAGTTAAAAACAGTGCAAGCCATTGTTTGTCTTAGAGATTGGGTTAAAGGCAAAAGTAAATCATTAACCACTCATTTATTGATTATTTTCTTTATTATGCTAAGTATTCTTTTTTACAACTATTTACAAAAACTATTTCTTTTCTTTTCTTTTCTTTTTTTTGGAATTATAGTAGGTGATTTGGTTAAGAATAATGAAAGTGAAAATAATAGTGATGAAAGTGAAGTTGATGATTTGGATTCTGACTAATCTTTTCAGGTAATTTTCTACCAAAAAATGAACTTATGGTTTGATGCTTGAGTTACATAAAGAATTGTAGCCTATTTGAACTTATTGTTATAATTTTGTATGGTTTAACTGTTTTAATGTCTACTTTTTTATTCTACTTGCAGGTTGAGTAAATATAGATGATTTTGGATGCTGAATATTGAAGAAATATGCTGATTTTTTATTCTTTTGCTAACTATTTTATGTGTTGTAAATGGTTAATTATATTATTTTTGAAAGTGAATAGTAGGACCTGGTCTTTTAATGGCCTGCTACTCTTACTTGAAGCCAATTGTGGCTATATTTTAGGTGCTATAGGAATTGATTAATGGGACTTAGTATTTCAATGACCTGCTACTCTTAATTTGAGCCAACTATGGCTATATTTTGGGTGCTGTAAATGGCTAATTCTATTAGTTTTGGTACTCAGTGATGCATGTGGTTATATGTAATTATTGCTGTAAAAATGAAAGTACGATGGAATACATTTTGGTTTATAGTGAGAAGCGTTGTTTGCTAAATGTTATTTAGAATGAATGTATGAGTGCGAAAATGGACAACTCTTTATATGATTTGTAACAAAAGTTGATATAGCTGGTTAGGCTTGGGTAGGGCTTAGGATTGCCTAAGTGAGCCCAACCTGAGCCCAGCCTGAGCCTGGAGTATCAATAGTACGGGCTTGGCTAATATCTTTTGTTAAAAGCCCGATGAAGCCTGGCCCAGCCCACCTGTTGAATAGGTCTATATATCAGTAATGTCAGCATCTACAATAAGAGCCATATCAGATCAGCAATTTGCATAGTGTCAACAGAAGTCAGTATTTGCTGTACAAGATATGACATTACAAATGTAACCATATTAGAAGCATATTTTGTAATGCCACACAAGATATGAGACATATGTTCTCTCCTTTTGTTATCAGCAAAAAGAAGATAAGAACTAAGGGTGAAAATACCTTAAAATATAAAAGTCATAACATGCAATGCAATAGATAGATATTTTAAAAGATAACCTACAAGCATTCACTACCATATTTTGGTTTGAAGAACCAAAATACAACAAAATACTTACAACTAGAGTAGTAAAACAAGAACTAGTAGAGTAATATAAGTACTAGGTACTAAAAAAGCATAAATAATAGAAAAACCAGAGGATCTGGGTAGGCTTCATGCTTCACCATGCCAAGAATGATCTGCAGCAAACCTGGTGATCAAGGCTGACTAAAAATGGAAGGAGCAGCAGGTTTGGAGTGGTCAAAGCAAAGTTGGAAGACTATAAAGTGCATGGAGTCCATTTTACTAGAAAGTTCTCTGACTTCCCCTGTAACTCGAGCTAGTGTTTCCTCTTGATATTGTGTCATGTTGAGGATCTGAGTCTGCATCTCAATAATCTAGACTTGTACATGCTTTAAGGCTTCTGGCACTTGCTAAAATCCGGTAGTGTTCATCATTGTTTGAGCAATCTTGAGTACTTCAGTAGTCACTTTGAGGGATGATTCTAAAGTAAAAGCAGTAGTACATATATGGTCTTAGTGGAGGTGAGATGTATATAGGGAAACTTAGGTGGGATCTTAGATCTGATGGGATCAGTAGGTATGTTAAGAATGGGAGTAGTAGGAGAAGGCAGTTCAATGCTCAATGGTTTTGAAATGAAGGTATATGAGTGATATGGTTGAGAGATCTTGATAAAGTCTGGGTGTAGGCACTGGAAGGAATGACTGTTAAGGACTTTGATGAAAGGAGAGTTAAGGATTTCTTCTATGATCTTCTCAATGTAATAGTTTCCTTCTAGAGTTTTAAAAGGACTTATGCTTGGAGCAGGATCTGAGGTAGGAGGATTTGAGCTGGAAGAAGCCATGTGTGAAAGTGGGATGATAGGGAGAGACATTTCCATATCCTCAGTAGATATAAAGCCTATACTAAAAGGACATAGCCCTCCTAATAACTCAAACATGTCATTTTCAACTGGAGGTAAACTATGTTCAGGAATTTGGCTATTTTAAAACCTTCTCTCTACCTTATTAGCCAACAAGTCTATCCCACTAAAGGAATTAGATGGCTGAAAGTCTTTCAATATGGCAATAAAGAAAGAATCAGATTTGTCTTAAGGATGCATATTTCTACCTAAGATTTCTAGGAGACTACTAGACTCAAACACTCCTTTTTCTGAGCCGGCAAGATTGACAAAGCTCTGCTCCTTCCCTGTGACACTCTCAGACATATGCACCCTATAGGAACTATCTTCTCTTTCATGACTCTTCTCTAGTCTAGTGATTTCAATCCTGACAAAGCTTTCCTGAGCACTTTTAGTTTACCTATCCTTTGTATCTTTTGAATGTCGTTCTGAAATTTCACTCTCTATAGGGATAGTGGGAAGTTGTTTTCTATGCATGTTCATGCCAATGGTTAATTCTATGGCGAATTTGTTCAGAATAAACTTAGGTCCTATGTTGAATGGAACAAGATCATCAGTTGGAATGTTGAATTAGTGAAAGTACTTTGTGAGAACCATTCCATATGTAATAGATGAGGAGCCTCTTAAGTTGGTCATGTAATGAATCATGATCCAAGGTAAATTGATAGGTCTTTTGTTTATCAACTGATAAATAAAGCACATGTCAAAGGTATCCATGATGGCCAAACTTAAGGATTGTGGTGCAAAGAAGGTAGAGTTCAATAATTGTAAAGTTTTGAAAATCCCACTCAAGTAGCCAGAATCAAGTTTTGAAAAAGGAATCTTATCGTCAAGAGGAATGTTGAATAAACTTCAAGCAAAGTTTCAGCATTGTAGTAATTAAAGGTAAAGTGCTTGGTGATTTTTGCTCCTGTTTTAGGTAGATTATAAATTTTGGCAAAAATATTTTCATTCACACTGCATGTGATTCCTCTCACAGTTACTTCATATTGATTATTTCCCAAATCAGTCAATATACCATAAAATTCATTTACTAAGGAGGGAAATACCGGTTCATTGATTTACAGGAACTCTTCCCACTTTCGAAAACATAACCAATCAGAGCAAGGAAACTTAGCACTTCCTAAATATTCCCAATCAATCTTCCTACAAGCAACTCTAGGTCTAGCGAACCTATCAGAGTAGATAAGAGTACCTTACTCAGGAATGAACACCATTTATGGTGCTTATGAAGGATTGAAACATCTTGTATTTCTCTGGTTTCTCTTTATCCATTTAAGCACCAGTTACTGTTCATTTTGTTCCATGTTCTTCCTCTTTGAAGAACTCTGATTTGATGGTTTGTCTTCTCTCATTTTGTTTCGTCTTTTATATTCTGTTTCATTGCTTGCTTTGGTTCCTGAAGCTTTTATTTTCTTAGTACCTTACTTCTTCATGATTGTAGCTATCCTAAGGATGGTTATAGATGGATGAATAAGGGGATGGCGATTTGATCAGGAAGAGAAAGATTTGATTTTACTAGGAAACGAGGGAGATTGGCTATGGAACTGTCTTTTCGTTTCTCTCTTTGTAACAGTTAAATTCTCGCAGTTGAAATTTGAAAAGAGGAACAATGTCATTTGTACACTGCCTTTTATTCTTAAAAAAATATTCATTGGGGACAAAGGCACACAATGAAAGATATGAAGAGTGGATTTTAAGAATAATTGGCCCATAAACTAATGCTTATAAACGCCACCCCCCCTCTTTTAATATATTGGCCCACAAGCATGGGTTGTTGGCCCAAGTATATTACTCATTTAATTAATAAAATATGGGCTTTTTATCTATGGGCTTAGACTCAGAAAATTTTTTATTGAAAGAAAAATAATTAGTATGTGACTAATTATTTTAGAATATTAATTAGTAGATGACTAATTAGATATAAGACTCATTGATATAATCAGATAAATACATTGCTGAAGAAGCACAAGATTACTTATCACACAAATAGACATGCCAATATCTCTTCGAAGTTGGCTGAACCTTTGATCATTTAGGGGTTTAGTGAAAATATCTGCAATTTGTTCTTCTGTGGGAACAAATTCTAATTTTATATCCCCTTTTTGCACATGATCGCAAAAAAAAATGATGCTTGATATCTATGTGTTTCATGTTTAAATGCGGAATAGGATTTTTAGTCAAGTTACTTGACTAGTATTATCATATTGTACAGGAATATGATCATACTTTAACCCGTAATCTTCTAATTGCTATTTTATCCACAGTATCTATGTCACACATTGACTTACATATACATATTCAGTTTCAGTATTTGAAGTTGCCACTGATGTTTGCTTTTTTCTTGACTAAGGGACTAATGCTTGTCTTAGAAATTGACAAGTACCGAATGTACTTTTTCTTTCTAATTTTCACCCAGCATAATCTACATCACTTTATCTTATTAGATCAAAGTCCCCGCACTTTGGATACCACATAACAACATCTAGAGTTTCATTAAGTATTTGAATATTCTTTTCACAGTGCTCAAATGTAACTCTTTAGGGTTAGATTGAAATCTTGTACATAAACACACACTGAATTGTATATCAGGTATGCTAGTAGTTAAGTAAAGTAAAGAACCAATCATACCTCTTTATTTCTTGGTGTCTACACTTTTACCTTTTACATATTTGTCTAGTGAACTAATGTACTCATAAGTGTTTTCATCCTTTGGAATTCTCCATTTCATATTTCTTGATGAATTCTTTTGTATACATGGATTGACAAATAAAGGTTCCTTTCTTTTCTTACTTAATTTGTAATCCAAGGAAAAAATTTAATTCACCCATAATAGACATTTCAAACTCCTTACTCATTTCATGAGAGAATTCCTTGCACAACAATTCATTAGTAGAACCAAATATAATATCATCAATATAGATTTGTACAATTAATATATGGTCCTTTATATGCTTTATAAAAAGTGTTGTGTCTACTTTACCTTGAGTAAAACCTTTTATGAGCAAGAAGGAGCTTAACCTCTCATATTAAGATCTTGGAGCTTGTTTTAAGCCATAAAGAGATTTTATTAACTTGTAAACATGCTCAGGATGATGACAATCTTCAAATCCAGGAGGTTGTTTTACATATACTTCTTTATTAATGTATCCATTTAAGAATGCACTTTTTACATCAATTTGATAAATTTTGAAATCTTTCTAGCATGCAAATACACATAACATTCTTATGGATTCTAGTCTTGCAATTGGAGCGAATGTCTCATCATAGTCATTGCCTTCTTACTGGTTATGCCCTTATGCAACTAATATGGCTTTGTTTCGAACAACTTTACCAGATTCATCAAGCTTGTTCTTGAATATCCATTTTTTTCCAATCACAGTTTGATCCTTGGGTTTAGGAATAAGCTCTCATACATTATTCCATTTAAACTGATCAAGGTCTTCTTGCATTGCATTCCAACTTTCTTCAGCTTCTGCTTCTTTAAAATTTTTTGGTTCCATCTCCGAAATGAATGTAGTGTGATCAAAGTATTCCTTTAACTGATTTCTTGTCATTACCCTTCTAGAAGGATTATCAATAATAACATCTTTTGGATGATACTTATGATATCAGAACTCTTTAGGAAGATTGTGATATTGATTTTCTTGTGTTTGCAATTATTGATATCATCACTTTTCTGTAGATCATTGCCAACAGTGTTTTCAACTTGCGGATCAAGTATCTCAAGAATTTCCTCAGACTTATTATTGCTTGGGAGAGAGTTAGATTCTTTAAATGTTACATGCATTGACTCATTTATGGCAAGAGTTCTCTTATTGAAAACACTATGTGCTTTACTGTGTAATGCATATCCTAGAAAAATTCCTTCATCGGATTTTGAATAAAATTTACCAAGATATTCTTTATTGTTAAAAATAAAACATTTGCAACCAAATGAGTGAAAATAACCAATATTAGGTTTTTTACCATTCCACAACTCATATGGTGTTTTCTTCAAAACAAGTATTATTAAAGCTCTATCAAGAATATAACAAGTTGTATTCATAGCTTCAAGAGTTTTATTTTTCCTTTGTACAACACCATTTTGTTGAGGAGTCCTCAGTGCTGAGAAAATGTGGCAAAAACCATGCTCATTGCAAAACTTTTCAAAAATATGGTTTTCAAAACTTTTCAAACAGATGGTTTTCAAATTCTTTTCCATGATCACTTCTAATAGAAATAATAAAAGTATTTTTCAACTTCTGTAGCCTTTTACAAAGGTTTGAAAAGTTTTCAAATGCTTCATCTTTTTGACTCAAAAATATGTCCATGTATATCTATTATAGTCATCTATGATGACAAATGCATATTCCATAACTCCTAGACTAGTTGGCTGTATTGGACCAAGTAGGTCTAAATGAAGTAATTCTAATGGTCTAGAGGTAGAAACATCATCTTTAGTTTTAAAAGAACTTCTGATTTGTTTACCTCTTTGACATGCATCACAAACATGAGTTTTGTTGAAATCAATTTTTGGAAAACCTTTTACTAAATCTCTTTTGGAAAGTTTTGAAATCAAATGCATACTAGCATGCCCTAATCTACGATGCCATAACCAACTCTCTTTTTCTTGTGAAAGTAAGCATTGATCATGTGTAAGACTATCTGAATTTAATAGACAAATTTTTCCAATTCTTGGAACAGTAAGTAATGTCTTACCACTTTTTGCTTTAATAATTTCACATTTCTTTAAATCGAAGATAACCTTTCTATCCTTGTCACACAACTGACTAACACTTAAAAGATTGAATTTTAATCCGTTGACTAGTGATATTTCGTCAATGCACAGATTATTGCCAATCTTTCCTTTGCCAATAATTTGTCCTTCCTTTTTGTCGCCAAACTTTATAATACCTCCCTTAACTTGTCTTAGAGTGGTGAAGTAGGTACTATCACCGGTCATATGCCTTGAACTTCCACTAGCAATATACCAGCTTTGTTTTCCAAGGGTGTTCTTTAGGCATACCTGTAAGATAAATTAAACAGTTTTAGGTATCCAAATTTTATTGGGTCCGTCCTTGTTAGCATTGTTTTTCTTTGGAATCCATATTACTTCCCCTTTGTATAAACCTTTTTGGAAAATACATTCTCGAACTATATGTCCTTTGTGATTGCAATAAAAGCATATAACATTTCTCTTCTTCTTGTGGGATGATTAAGGTGGATAATGTGGTTTTACAGTAAGGGGGTTTTGTGAACATAGTTAAATTTTTTATGGAAGAAATTTGGCTTATTACCATGTTTTTGGTTTGGATAGAAATACTAGTGATATATAGGTTTGGAAGCCTTTTTGTAATATGAATTTTTTGGTACAGAAGGCTAGATATTTTTCTTTCTATTTTTCTGTTCAGAGAGCTGAAGCTTCTGGCTTGCTTTTAGAACATGTCTCTGAACACTTCTTGTTTATTCAGAAGGCTATATATGAATAACCTTCTGTTTGGTTTTTGGTTCAGATGGCTAAACGAATTTTTTAGATAGGGGATTTTACATTTTAGTAGAGGATGAGGATTTGCAAAAAGAAATTGGCTTTTGAGGTGTCTGGATAGGTATCTCACAAGTATTTTGATTAAAACCAATTCCTATTCTATCATTTGGATTTCTTTGGGTATCCAAC
Organism: Euphorbia tirucalli; assembly: GCA_039660915.1. NCBI lineage: Eukaryota > Viridiplantae > Streptophyta > Magnoliopsida > Malpighiales > Euphorbiaceae > Euphorbia > Euphorbia tirucalli. The sequence continues at coordinate 61,424,678 of CM077632.1, forward strand.
ATCATATTGAGCATATTTTCACCAAGTGTGAATTTATTGAATGTGACATTTAATTTCTCATACTTGTCTTCAAGACATGATACTTTGCTTACTAATGTAAGATTTGCATTTTCAAGAAACTTCACTTTGTTTTCAAGTTCAAGTTTTTCTTTTTCAACTTCAGAGTTTTTGCATTCGTAACTTTTGATAGTTTCTTGCAAAGTATTATGTAATTCAAAATATGTTTGAATGACTTCTTTATGAGATAAGGATGTTAGTATACCTCATCTTCCACTTCATTTTCTTTTGATGAAGATTTTTCTTAATTATCTTCCTTAAAGCAAATTTGAGCATTTTTTTTTCAGCATCTTCATCATCAAAATCATTCCTGTTGCTTCATGGAGCTAACATAGCTTTCTTATCTTTCTTGTTGACTTCTGGTTTAAACTTTGGATAGTCAATTTTGTAGTGTCCTAGCTTCTTGCAGTTGAAACAAGTGGCTTTTGATGATTCTTGTTGTCTTTATGAAGCTGTTGCTGTTGAAATTTTTCTTCGGCATCTTCTTGTCTTTGTTCTTTCTCTTTAAGCATTTTTAAAACTTTCTGACAAGAAGTGCCTCTTCTTCATCTAACTCTTCATCACTTTCTGATTCACTTTCATATGCATCAACTGCTGGACTTGTAGCTTTAAGTGCAATGGATTTCTTCTTTTCTAATTGCTCACGATCGGTGGTGGATTTGATCTTCATTTCATAGGTCAATAGTGAGCCTATAAATTCATCATAGGAATAAGAAGATAAATGTTTTGATTCCTCTGTTGTAGTGAGCTTAAAATCTCATGAGGTTGGCATTGTTCTTATGATCTTTCTGATTAGCTCTTTATCAGTATAATGCTTGCTAAGATTCTTTAATTTATTCACAACTAATGTGAATCTTGTGTTAATCTCTGAAATTGATTCCTTAGGATTCACCTTGAATAACTCATTTTTGGTAACATCGAGATTTATTTTTCCATCATTTACTTGCTTGGTTCCTTCATGAGTTACTCCAAGCTTATTCCAAATTTCCTTAGCTATTATGCTTCCTGAAATATGATTATGTTCATTAATATCCAAGGAGTATTGTAGAAAATTGATAAGTTTTGCATTTAAAGTAATTTTATTAAAATCATTTGCATCAAATTCACTTCCTTCCTCTAGAATATTTCTAACATCAACTATTTTAGAAGGACCAATAAGTCCATCTTTGATAATTTTCCAAATCCGAATATCAGTTGACTGTAAAAATATTTTCATTTTATTCTTCCAAAAAATTGTAATTATCTCCATGAAATAGAGGAGGATTATGAATAAAATATCATTCAGCCATAAAATCATTTTGGTTCCCTGATGTACTAGCAATACTTAGATCACTTTAAGGATGTTAAACCTTTTAGGCAAGAGCCAAGCTCTGATACCAATTACTAGTTCCAAATAGGCTTTGAGATATACTAGAGGGGGAGTGAATAGTGAAAATACCCGAATAAAAGTTCTTTTGTGGAAACCTTTAAAATCAAAAGCAATTTTGCCCAAGAAACACGTTTTACTTAAAAATGAGGAATAATATAGTCTGTAAAACTTATTAAAATAATTACTATTGAAGAATTTAAATAAGATCTCTAAAGGGCTATTCCTGTTAAAAATAAATACCGAAATATAAATGACAGTAATAAAAGAGAGTAAGGATAGAGAAAAATGTGACGCGAAGATTTTTATTGGTTTGAACAAACTGTCTTGATCAAACCAAGTGATCTTTCTCCTGTCCAAGATCGGGACAATCAATCCTACTTCTATCTAGGATTAAGACAGTGATCCTTCTTCAGTCTAGGTTTGAGACACCCAAGACTTTTTGAAAGCTCAAACACCAAATTTTTACAACTTGTTGTTTTTCAAAGATCAAGAATAAAACTTTTACAAAACTTTGTTGATAGAACTCTAATCAACAAAGCTCTGCCTCACACTAATATCTCTTAGTGTGATTTTATAATTCACTCAAAATATTTGATTTGAAAGTGTATGAATTGCTTTAATGAAAATTGATTTCTTTCAATTGCTCTCTTTGAAGTGTGTTAGAAAGACAACTCATGAATGCTTGTAATGCTTGTTTGTATGCTTTGTAAATTGTCTTCCTAAGTGAAATGGTTGCAATTGTCTTCTATTTATAGGCATTGTGGTTTAGAGAGAAAATTCAAATTCTATTCAGGTCTCTGAAACTAGCTGTTGTAGTACATTTAGACCTCTGAAGCTTTAATTCTGATTTTCTTTAGGTTTCTAAAACTAGCTATTGCACAATGTTTAGCCCTCTGAAGGTTTGTAATAAACTTTCTTTGGGTCTCTAAATGTATTCGTTATACAGTATTCAGATCTCTGAAGATTTGATTTGAACTTCTTTAGGTCTCTGAATATGACCATCAAACAATGTTCATGACTCTGAATATTTGTAGTTGACTTCTTCAGGCCTCTAAATGTGGCCGTTATACAGTATTTAGGTCTTTGAAGATATGTAACTGAATTTCTTAAGTCTTCAGCCTCCTGAAGCAATATATATCATATTACTCCAAACTTTTTATCCTTTTTTTATTATCCTTCCAATGTCCTTGTTAAATGTCTCCATCTTTGTACTTTGTTTAATTAATTAAAAATAAAATCACATTTATCTTTAATTAATTCTCAAAGAATTTAGCTAATTTTATCTTCTTCAAATGTAAAGTCGTTTTCATCAAAACAAGGTTCAATATATTCAAAGAATAAATAAACTCAATTGTTATGTTTGGTTCATGGAATATAGCGGGAATAAAATAATTATTCCATATTAAATAGCTATTCCAATATTTAGTTTAGCAACCTATTGCATGGAATAGTCATTCCTCAAAATAAGAAATAAATATTCTTTATGGAACCAAATAATAGCTATTTCATATTTCATTCCATATTTTTCTTATATATTAATTTTTATCTTATTCATTTTTCTTTAATTTCTCAATTTTCTGTTAATGTTATTGGGAGCGGACGACGTTTTCGACCGAACGCAAGACTCCCTCTCGGAAGGGGCGCCTCGATCTCGGGCGGGCCCCTCCCTCGCGTGGGGTTTTTATAAATGGAAAATCGGTTTTAGAAAATAAATGGGATTAATTCTTAAAAGAACCGAGACCTAAGTCTCGATGAATATTGTAGAGTCGCCACCCGGCTCAGCTCAACCAGGAAATTTATAATGTAGCTGAACCGAACGAACGGCCGCTATACTATCCAGAGATTTGGGTCTGGACAAGTCCCTTATTTCGTGTCTAATTAAGATAAATATTGGTCAATGTTCTTGAATGGTATTTCAAACTCTAAAGTCAATTTTTTTGCAATGAATAGACATACAGCGCGCATACAGGTTAAGTAAAATAGTAAAAGATTAATTATTACAACCCCGATCGAATAAAAGATAAAAACTCTCAACCCCACTTTTACAAGCGCTTAGAATACATGATTTATCTAGAAAAAATAATCGCCTAGGATACACGATTAATTCTATTAAATACATCAAAAATAAAAATAAAAAGCTGCAAAACAGAGGGTTAGCACAATATATAGCACGCCATAAGTAGGACTCAAATAGACAGAATTGGGATAATCAAGAATTGGGGGCATGCATTTAGGGGTAACCGTGTTGGCTCGGCTAGCCGGCCCGGTTAGACCTGGAAAACATTTTGAAACGTCCCTATATTTTTGGTTTTTGTGAGAAAACTGTTTTGAAAACATTTTTGCCGGTTTACATGCATTTTTTACATGTGAAATGGGTCAGTTTTCGGGAGAACTGGGTCTCTGTCATGGCATTGTTCTAAATGCAATTTTAATGAAAATTGAATCTAGGGTCGTGAATGCACACAACAAAATTCATTTTGATGATTTTTGGGGTTTTTTGAATTTTTTTGGATTTTTGGAAATTTTTGGGAATAAAAACGGAAATCCTGATTCTAGAAGTTAAGTTACAGTCATACGACTGTAGGCGTTCCAAATTCAGAATCTCGCCAAAACTTATTTGAAACAAAAATGGAAAGAAAACACCTGGAAATCAAGAACACTCGTACGACTGCATATACAGCCGTACGACTGTTCATCAAATCCAAGAACAGTCGTGCGACTGTTCTTGATTTCCAGAAGCAGAAACACAGAAATAAGGTAAAAATGCACAAAAATCACATCCAGCACCCAGAAAGCAGGAAAAGGTGAAAGGAAAAGAGAGTGCCTACCTTTTAGAAGCTTATCCAAGTCGTTTTGACCCCTTGCGTCGCTCCAATCCACACAAATTTGCACTTTTCCTCTTGAATTGGGGTTGAGAGCTTTGTGTCCAAAAATCCAAAATGCTTGGGATTCTGATGATTTAAGTCCGAGATTTTGATTTATTTGGAGTGTTAAGTGATTAACCTAAGGATTTCTAGCAAGTTTTTATCTTAATTTTGAGAATCAAAAGAAAAAGAAAAGGAAGAAAGTTGGGCTTTTTGTATTTTTCTCTCTTCGACCTCTTTATCTCTTTTTCTCTCTAAATTTCTCTCACTAAAACCAGTCTCCAAAGCTGCTTCCTCTCCCCTCATTTTTTCTTCTTTTTATCCTCTTCGTCGGAACCGGACCGACGGGAGGAAGATCTTAAATTTTGGTATTAGTTTTTTATAATCATTCATGTAATAATTTATTGCGATATCTGATCGATAACAAAATTTTATAGAGTCACCACCAATCGATTTTTTGGTCCGATTGGACACCTTAAATAACCAGAGATTTATATGGGTTCGTTTGCTAATTACGTGTAGGGAAGATAAAAATCACCCTACCCCGCCCATAATTGGTACCAAAGTCGTAAATTATTCTTGTGGGATGTATTTCTTTCATCCTATTACTAAATATATGCTCATAAAGGTACCTCATTCTAATAAATTGTATTCATTTAAACCCATAACATGGATTTAAATACTTATACACATGTTATATCTGTATTTAAATAAATTTTGCATTTTTTACCTTCCATAATATGGATGTAAAATACATATATATCGTAGATCCGATAAATGTGTAAATATCTCCATATGATCACGCAGGGTATATATCTATGACCAATGCTAAAAGTAATTAGGATTTTATAATGCCCGCTATTAAATTAGTTCGAATTATTTTTAATTATAAAATAAGATTGGCCTTATTAATTTAAATTAACTTAAATTCTATTTTTATAACTATAGCATAGTTATAAAAAATAAAAATTCCAAGATTATACATACACAAATTCATTTTATGTCATATTTTTTACTTTAGAAATTTTAAATTTCATTAACCCAAGTTTTTTATTAATTCCTAACAAATCTACAAATATATTAATGTGGAGATTAAAAGGAAAAAAAAAATTTATTTTCGGTTGGGTCTTGAGTTGCTCCTAATCCCATTTTTTAGCCCAAAAACAAACATCAACCCAATTTACTCTTCATGACTTCTACTGAAACTCAAGGAAACCGGGCTATGGCCCCTTTATTCTTTAATCCATCCAACTAAACCCAAGAAACCGGGCTTTCAATCCAGCCCAAACCGAGATATGTACCCATGGGTTATTACCCATCATATATATATCACCTCTTTCATTTCAAACCCTAGCATTCATCCCTCACTACCAGCCATCTCTCCTCCTCTCTCTTTTTGCAGACCTCAAAGCCCTATCTCACCACCGGCCGCCTCCCTCCGTCCCGGCCTTTTTCTTGCCGGCGGCTCCACACCAGCCACCTTTTTTCTCCCTTTAGCCGTCTCTCTTTCGGCTTCGTCCTTTACCGGCCATTCTCCTCTCTCTCTCTCGATCTCGTCCTCATCCTCGCCACGCTTCTCGGTTTCTTCCTCACCGGCGGTCTGCTTCTCTTTCTCTCGATCGCGTAGCCGAGATCCATAAGATCGCGGCTTCAAGCAGTGAAAGATCAATGGTGGCTCGAGCTTGAACGACTCGATCTATTCCGACTCCAGATGTTTCACGCCTTCCTCCGTTTCGATCTCGCCTTGGCTACCACGATCTGAGGTAATTTTCTTCTCCTTTCTCAGTTTGCTTTTTTCTGGATTTTTTAGATTTATTATACTATTTTTGGGTCAATAATTTCTTTACTTGATTTTCTGATTGAGATGCAGACTTTACTTTTTGTTTTTTTTTTTATTTCGGGTTTCTCTACTTAACCTCTCCATGCTTTCGTTTTTTTTTCAGGCGGCGAAAACCCAAGCTAGTTCATTCTCTAACATCTCTTCAGATTTGCAAGAGCTCTGGAAACACCTTTCAAGCTAAGCTCTTAAACTCTTCTTTTAAATTTTGAAGTGAGTGCATGTGATTGAGTGGTGATTTGGGATTTGTATTTCTTACTTGCTGGATTTTTGTTGTTTATTTTGTATTTTTGCGTCTTTTGGCTATTTTCTGATTGTTGGTGATGGTTTGGGACTGATTTTGGTTTTTTTCTGGTTTGTGTGCTTTGTTTTTGTTTTGTGCGTCTTCTGTGTTGTTGAGTTTATATTGCTGATTTTGTAATACTTAGTTTGATGATTATATTATGATAGATTTAAGACTTATTTCATACATGGGTCTGGATAATTATCATAGATTAATTAATGATTAATGATTTTCTTAAGTAAATCTATAAAAGAGAACACAGAAAAGAGGAACACTGTGAATCTAAATATATAAATAAATATATAAATGGCCAAGTATTTAGTATAGACATAGCATGTCTTTACAGGATAATGGCAAAACCATATTAATGTATTACATGTGAGATGTTTTTTTTTTAGTATATTAATTTGAAGATAAAAAGAAGAGATGTATACGTATTGCTGCTTGCTCTGGTTGTTTTGTTTGGTTTTAGCTGCTGTTGTTTCTCTTGTGCTGCTCTGCTTCTGATTTTCTGCTCACCTGATGATATTTGGTGTGTGTTTTGTAATAGGTGAAGTTCAAAGAGGAATAGGGGCAGCAAGAGGAGATGAAGAAGCTGGAGATTATTTGTTTGGGCTAGAAGAACCAGAACCTGGTCCTTCTCAGAGTTGAAGAATAAGATTTTTAGCTCTGTTTTTTTTTTTTTTTTCGTGTATCTGCCTTTCTTCCTGTGTATTTTCTGTGTTTGTGGGACTGTCCTTTTATAAGCAAAGGAGAGGCAGTCCCCAAACTAGTAAAATTGGAGAGCTTTTAAGGTTAAATCTGTAATTTTAGCAATTTTGGGTTTTACCCATTGTGTAATTTTAGGGACTGAATTTATTATTAGGTTGGCCATACTTTGTGCCATACCTTCTACTGCCCAATTTGGACACCTTTCAATATTATTATCATTTTTATTATTACTTCTAAATTCTGTTATTATTATCATTTTTTTTTTATCATTATTCTTATAATAAAAAAACTATAAGAGATCATCTAATTTCATGTGTGCATTTTATTAGTAATTCAACTTTTATTAAAATTTCAAAAAAAAAAAATTAAAATATATTGTTAATCAATAAATTACGCGTATAAAATTAACCCGGACAAAATCGGGTATCTACAGTTGCCCCCCCTTTGTATAGCTTTAAGAATTTAAAGTTATACAAAGTAATATTAGATACCGATTTTGTTAATTTTGTCACGACTATAGCATAGCCATTAAATTTCCCTTTTTTACAGAATGATTTTTATCTCTAAACTCGCATTATTATATTATTCTCATCTTATATTTTGACAACAAACTAGGGAATTATATCCGAGGCTGTTGATCTAGTTAAACTAACGATACATTACTTTCTGTTGATCTTATTGTAATCCGACTTTAAAGTGAAAACATACATAATCGAATCCATACCAAATTTCATTGAAATTGATTATTTCACAATCAAATTTCGAAAACATTACTGATTTTCATGTAATCAAATTTGTATCAAATTATACCGAAATTGACCACTTCGTGATAGATTTCAGAAGCAGAGAATTGGGATCAGTAATTTGGGAATTGAAAACCAAATGAGATCAATCACATGACGATCCAATCTCGCAACAGAAAAATTTGGAATCAATTTTCTAATAATTGAAATCCGAATGAGATCCATCACGTGACGACCAAATCTCACAAGTAGGAAATTTGGAATCAATTTTCTAATAATTGAAATCCAAATGAGATTGATCATGCGACAATCAAATCTCACAAGCAGGAAATTTGGAATCAATTTTCTAATAATTGAAATCCGAATGAGATCGATCACACGACGATCAAATCTCACAAGAAGGAAATTTGGAATCAATTTTCTAATAATTGAAATCCGAATGAGATCGATCACACGACGATCAAATCTCACAAACAGGAAATTTGGAATCAATTTTCTAATAATTGAAATCCGAATGAGATCGATCATGCGACAATCAAATCTCACAAGCAGGAAATTTGGAATCAATTTTCTAATAATTGAAATCCGAATGAGATCGATCACACGACGATCAAATCTCACAAGCAGGAAATTTGGAATCAATTTTCTAATAATTGAAATCCGAATGAGATCGATCAAGTGACGATCAAATCTCACCAGCAAGGAATTTAAATCGATTCTTGTCATAGGAATTAATTTATTTTTTAAACCTTCATTTTACGGTTATGACATAATCGTAAAGTTATTAGAAGTTCTTTGTAAGATCGACTATGTAGCAGTTGCTTGGTGGACTCAAATTAAATTGATAGTTTAATTAAATATGAAAGAAAATTTTTAATAATTTTTGGTGATTTAATGGTCATCACATGATCGTTAAATATACCTATAAATCATTATCGAGTTAATTTTAGAATTACAAAGCTACACCTATTAAAGGGAGCTAATCGTAGTAAAATAATCAAACTGCTAAAGGGAGCTACTCTCAAGAATAAAAATGCGCACCATTTCAACTTCTAAGAACTATAATCACAAGTGATTTGATTGTGAAAAAGATAGAGTTTGACTCCACAAACTCTGTTGCTAAGGGCTTTGATTTCTTGTAAAAGATTGATTCCTACCTTGAGTGGGTTTAACTAGAAACAATTCTGTTTTGAAAAAGGTTGAATTCTATCTTGACTCAATAGATGGGATCACAACAAGTTAGAATTAAAAAACTTGACCCTACGAACTCTATCGTTAAAGGTTCGACTCTTGACAAATTGCCTTACTCATCGTTAAGAGTTTAACTTTGAAAGGTTCTTGCTTCAATCTCCTGGGCTCGAATCACAAAAGGTTTAGTCTTCAAAAAATGAAAAGTTTTAACCCCAAGGACTCCAATTGATGTGGTTTGCAAAACAAAGGGTAAAGCTGCCTTGTATCAGTCGACTTTTGATGAAAGATTGAAATTGGCACGCCCTAGTCAAATTTCAAAAGGGTGGGAATTAACTCGAACTAGTCGAATTTTGATAAGAGATGAAATTGATCTTTATATTAATCAACTTTCACAAGACAGAGAATTAATTCTGACTGACATCCAAATTCAGTCAAAAGGAGAATCAACTTTTTATTGATCGAAACCCAAGAGGCAAAAAGTGAACTTTGACTGATATCAGTTGAAAGATATGCTTGATGCTTAATCCCTGTGTTTCCACCAAGGGTTTGATTTTGACAAAATTAAACAAGGATATGCTTGTAAAAAAACTTTAAACATTTTGACACAATATTTACAGTGGGCATGCTTTTTGAACACAAAATGCTAAAAGTAATTGAATTGCCACACAGCTACCCTTTAAAATGACAAGCAAATATAATTTTTGTAAAAGATAACTAAATAAATTAATTTGTCTTTTTATGAAAATATTCTTAGAGGAATCTTCATGGAAATGTATGATATGATTTTTCTAAAATGTTTTATCAAATACTGAAAAATCAAAATTGATTTAAGAAGTAAATGAATAATTTAATTCAGAACACTTCTTTGATTCATTCATATATATAACCGAGGAAAAATCAATATTGACTTTTTAGGAAGATACTTTGATGACATCAATTATCTTCCTTAGATTTTCGAATATGTATCGTCTTGTTTTTCCAACAAGTCCTTAGAGTACTTTTTCCACTTTGAATGCTCTGTCTTATAGTGATTATTTCTTCAAACGAATAGGCACAGTTTTTCTCGTGTAATTTTTCCTTTCGAAGAGATTGCTGCAAGTATTCACAAGCTCTGTACGTAGTCCATACCCTGAGAATCCTTTTTGCTAAATTGAACAGCTCTTGGAAGAATAAAAGTGATTGTTTAATCTTCATCTTATGTTTTATTTTGAACAAATTACTTGCAGTAACCTATTCCACTTGCAGCTTGTTTGAGCAAGACATCGGCGTTCATCTTTGAACTTTGCCCCCCATTTCTTTGAGTAAGTTGTTGATCCAAAATTATGCATTTTGGTCAAAAGACCTAAATTGCTTGTTGTTCTTAGAGATCTCACATGAATTTCTAGAGAATTATCCATCTTGTGGTCCTTGAGTAACTATGACATGCGTCAATGTTGAACCACACATGTCAGGGCATAATTTGTCAACTCATTGTTTAAAGCAAAATAGGCACTGAAAATGTTCATTTCTCTTGTTCACAAGATCATAATTATTTAATGAATGCTTAAAATAATTTAAATGCATTTAATTTGTGTTAGATTATTAAAGGTTGGTAAATGGTGAGTTTGATAAGGGAAGGAAAATGCCTCGTGACTTGGGTATTTCGTAATGAGATATGTTCGAGAAGAAAATAAGAAGATTTTTAGGTAATAAAGTCATATGAAAAATCCAAATGATCACAAAACAAGATATATTTCATTGCTCAAAATGTTTTGTCATAGTTTTCTTGTCTATTGGAGCGTATTATTCTGATCCTTATTGGCGAGGACATTAATTGGCCCCCAGTCTTCACTTGCTTTATTGATGATACTACTCTTGCTAACCTAAGTAATTTTTGACTTCAGGGAATGATATTTTATAGTGACTTTATCCTTTTATCAATGATGTCCTTGTTCTTACACTATTTTATTGGTGGCATCCTTGCAGTTACCCCCAAATTGGTTTCCAATGAAATCCTTGCTCTGATCAGCTTGTACTGATTTTGACTTTTATCGGAGACATTTTCATGGTTGCCTCCCGAGTTTATTGCATATGAAGCTCTTACTTTTATCGGCTTGTGATAATTTTGACTTTTATTAGAGGCCTTTTCCATAATTGCCCCCAGACTTGTGGTTGATGAAGTTTTTGAACCTATCAATTTGTGCTAATCTTGGGTTTCATCATGGGTATCTTCTTAGTTGCTCCCACTATCAATTTCATAATGCCCCCTCGAATCTCATCTAATATTGCCACATTCCTTGTAAAGGGTCCTGAAATGATTTCTTTTCTTTTTCTTCTTTTTGTTCTTTCTTTTTCTTTCTTTTTCTTTCTTTTTTCTTTTCTTTTTTTTTCTTTTTTTTTTCTTTTTCTTTTTTTTTTTTTTTGGATGGATGCAGTGCACCCACTTGAATCCGTCCGACTCAATGTGCTTATTTTGTTCCTTATGAATTAGGATATCTCACTTGATATATATCGTTGCATCGTTGAATGAAACATTTCTCCTTTCTATTGCCTTGAGGTATTGAGAAGAAATATATTGGTTATCTGGCGATACTACATTCACCCTTGTTTGCCTTCATCATAACTTGATTTTCTTAATTTTCATATCATGCATTTCTAAACGTTAACAAGATTAATGAATCGAGCTAATTTTTTAAACTACTATGTGCTCATTTTCATGTTCCTCTTCATTAATAAAGACTGACATCATAACTAGAGATCATAAGGACTTTTATTAGGTTTACAAATGAGACAGGTAAAAGGAGTAAAAGGGATGTTAAGTGATTCAAGAAAACCAGATGAAATAAAGGTCCCCTAATAGCTTTATTTCTTGATCTTATTAAGGTATCAGGGCTTGGATGTCCGATTTGAAGTTTTTTTTTCTCTTTTTTTTTTTTTTTTTTAATTCCTCATTTGATAATTCACTTGGTCGCTTAGACAACATATTGACATAAGTAGTCGTCTAAAGTTTATTGAATATAAAATATTCTGCCAACTTGGATTCCGAGACTCAAAGTCACCATTTTTCCTATGATTAAGGTCCCAAAAAATTTGATAATCTTGGCATTCTCCATGAAATTATCCAACTTCTTTGATTTGACCTTTTTGAAAAATGTACACCATCAAGAGATAAACCCTAGATCCCGGACAACAATTCTCATAAAAGATGTTTTTCCAATATATTTCAAACTTTTGGATCATTTATCATCTTTTGGTAAATTTTCACTCCTTCTGAGACTTTCTTCTTATTATCTATCTATTTTGATGCAATCACATTCTGACTACGGAAGCCGTCATCCTAACCAAGGTTAATAGCTCACAACTATCATTTATCATTCTCATAAAGAACTCATTTAGATAGCTTTTTTTAAAAAACACAATATTCCTTAAAAGACTATGTGTTCTTGCCAGGATGATTATCCTTATTGCTTCCACTATACTAGGCTCTGATGCGATCATTGATACCTAGGGGAACTTCTTTAAAAATTCTCTTAGCGGTACTATCACCATTAAAAGGTTTTGAATTTTATGAGAGGCATTCTTCTTGTACTAATACTTTCCTTTGAGTATATGATTTTGAGACTCCAAACTTGAATGCTTCATAAGAACTTGATTCCCCCTATATATATTAGAAGCTTCTTCTCATAACGTTGCCATATCATATTATATCCTGTTTCAATATCCACATCGACACCTTTTAGTCCAATAGACCTTGAGAACACATACCCGTGCATTTTATCAATCTGACAATGTATCTATCTACTGACAGTAATCATTTCCTCACTGCTTGTTCTTGCCATCAAGTTCCTATTCCTCACCCTCTCAATCAAATGGTTTTCTTGATTTTTAGTAGAATGGATAAGGTGAATACAAAGAAAGGGCTATATCTCAAAGGGGTATACAAAGGGATATAATGAAAAGGTAGGTAAAGGGCTTAAATGTGTAATCCAAAGAATGCCTTAGTCCTTTCTTTAGTCACAAGTAGTCTAGCATTTCATCTCAAGGAATAATCAAATAAGTTCTAGAGTTTTGAAATTAACCTTATTCAGTTATCGAGAAAAATTTAGAAATGCATGAATAGGTTATGAAGTAACTTCTCTGCAGATGAGTGAGATGGGCCATCCCATTAACTACTTTCACGGGCATTCACCTTGAACCAATAAGGTGTTTCTTCGTTCCTAACTCTTTGCTTTGCAGTCTATAATAAAATGATCAACAAATGAATAATCCACTTTGAGCAATAAAAAATTTACCTTGATTCATATATTCATTTCATTTTTCAAATTATTTATTATCTAATAACAAAAATTAGGTATATAAACAAATGATGAAAAGAAAAAAAAACAAAAAAGAGAACCAAGAAACAAGAGCAGAAAGTTAAGAGAATCGCATAAAACGATAAAATGCATTTCACTAAATCACTTTTATTATCCTGAGAACATTAGAAACAAAAGCTTTGAGTGACAATTTGATTCCTTAAATCCTAGGTAGAATTTAAGAAGATCCTACTTTTACACAAGAGTTGACAAGATTACACATTTCACAATATCATTTTAAGATGTGGGATTATCAACTTTTCCAAAGCTGCCTTTTCCTCTTTAACCATTGACTCCTTCTCTGGGATTCCAAAGATTATGACCCTCTTGTCCATCAGCTCCTGAACCTTATTTCTGAAAGGCCAACACTCGATAATCGTATGATCCCCAGCTCCCTTATGGTACTCACATATAACTCTTTTGCTCACACCTGATGAAGATTTTTGTATTTGGACCAAATCAGCATTATAAAGTAGTTGAAAAAGCATATGCATAGGCATGCATATTTCTTCAACTTTTGTCTTGAACTGATATTCTTGACCTTCAAAGGTAATTGTATCATTTTCCTTGTCGAGTGGAGTATTCTTTTCAAATTTCAACCATCCTGACTTAATAAATAATTGGACCTTCTTCTTAAAACCAAGGCAATTTTCAACAGTATGCCCTCGAGCTCCAGCATGATACATACAGTTAACATCATGATCATACCAATTTGGATATGGAGGTATTAATGGTTCTAAAGGTGATGGACTAACTAAATTCTTTTCGAGGAGGATTAAATACAGTTCTTCATATGTCATGGGGATGGGGTCATATCGATCACTCGCCATTTTCTTCTTACGGAGTGATTGTTCTCCTTGGCAATTTCCAATGGATGGACTTGTGGAACCTAATTTGGAGGTTCTCTGGTCCTTTGACACACCTGATGAATCATTATAATTACATTCTTGTGGTGTAATCAACGATGTCGATGATGATGAGCCCCTTGGTTCATTTTGTTCTTGCTCATAAGGAGCGTATATGCTCTTCTGTAGCTCCTCTCCCTTAATGAATTCTAAAAATTTAGCCATCCGAGTCTTCAAATCTGAGAAGCTAGCGATCTGCTCATTTATCTCTTCAATCTCTCTCTGTACTTCCTTTAATTTCTGTGCATTCATCATCTTTGAGCTTGCTTGGGTTGTATATATGAATGAACAAATTAAAAATAAATTAAGACTTTGAATTTTACCTATTTTTTTTAAAAAACATATAAAAGTCAAGAGTTGAAATGGAATGAATAAAAATATCATAAATGTACCCTTATAGATGTGTATTCCTAATTTCAGGTATAAATAAAAATGAATGCATCATGCCAAATATTTTCTTAAAGATTCCTCAAGAATTCACTCTCATTATGCAAAATTTCAACTTTATGAAATACTACTTTATGTATAAAGAATCATTAAAATAATAATAAATAAGTAAATAAATAATAAAATAAAAAAAATAAAAAATAAAAAATCTAATTTTTCTTTTTTTTTTAAAAAAAAAATCTTTAAAAAAAATGGGTCAAAGAGTAATATCACCTATCAAGAACCTTTCAGGATCAATTTTCAGACATACCACCTATCAAGAACCTTTCAGGATCAATTTTCAGACATACCTCAAGAAAAAGAAATTATCTTTAAACTTGTATATTTTTCCCACAATACAATATTGTTTACAAAAAATAATAATTTTTTTTTTAAAAAAAAATAATTCTTTTTAAAAAAAAATAATTTGAACATATATGGTGGTAACAACATGTTTAATCACTTCAAAATAAAAAGGAAATTATTTTTTTATCATAAATTAATTGAATCACCCATAGAAAAACAAACACGTGGAGGTATATGGGAACTTTAAAAATTGATGGACTAAACAAAAGCTATTATTGATGTCAAAATAACTCTTACTATTTCTAATAATGACGATAAAAAAATTGAAATATGACCATGTCATTCTCTTATTCTAGCTCATTGGAACATTATGATTATCACATATAGATATAAAACAAGAATTGCACATGTATTATATGCAGTAGTATACATATGCCTAGAGTTTTTTAATTGGTGTTAGGTGGTTACTAGTTCTATCTGGTGGATACGAGAATATGTTTTAAGATCCTTAAGTCACCCTTTTACTGCCGCCATTGCATGGCTAGTAAAGCAGTAACATAAGTTGAGAACGTTTCGGGAGCTTAACCAGATTTCTCACGGCGGCATCCGTACTTTATTCTCTCCTACAATCCTAAAGCGGGGTAAGATCATAACATGATCTTTCAGTGTATGTGCGATGTGTTGAGTATATGCGTGATGAATACATAACATAATAAACTTATCATTTAAATACAAAAATAATACATCCACAAGATAATTTGCAACATATAATTAGCCTAGCAATTCCCCAGCAGAGTCGCCAACTGTCGGAACCGGACCGACGGGAGGAAGATCTTAAATTTTGGTATTAGTTTTTTATTACAAAAATCTGGCTTGAATGAAGAAAGTGGTTCAAGGAATTGTAACCATGCTTAAACGTAATGGAGTTCAAGGGTTTAAAATCTGGCTTGAATAAAGAGAAGGAGATAGGTTTAGGAATGATAATTTTGATGTTCGCTCAAGGATGAGTATTTATCCCTTGATCGATAATTTGGAAACAAAAATTTTTTCCCCTTCGATCAAGGATAAATACGGCTTGATTGTTCTGCCCCTTGGAGACTTGATATGTTGAGATTTGAGTCTGCACTAACGCTTAAGGCCCAATAGATGTCCCGGCATTATGCCATTTCTTGCTTTGGGAGCGATCCTGGTTCGGAATAGTCTGATGATAATGATGGGTACCTGCGCTTGGGTTGGCTGTGACATGTATGTGCATGTATGCATGTATATTTTGAATGCATGTATATGTTTCAATGTGTGCATGTGCAAATGAACTTTAGGAAATGCATTTTGCACCATTTGCTCAATCTTGACATTCCAGGTTTTTACTGGGGAAGATATGTTGCACGATTGATCGCCTGGAGAAGCAAAATTTTGGGTGTAACGTAATTCTTGTGATCTTGTTAGGGATATATGATGGCTAATGAGGAAGTATGACGACTGGTGGAGAGAAAGTGATGTTGTTCTTGGTAAGATGTCATTGAGAAACAATGTAGAGGAGCTTGTTGAGGATTAACGAAATATTCCTACTGGGGGAATGGTGGAGAGGTTTTGCCTTCTTTGCCCCCAGGCTTCATGGATTTGGAAGTGCTCTAAGTTTTACCTGAGCTACTCAAAATGGATTTTCAACTCAGCGAGATGCTCTGATTTTTGCCTAAGGCGCCTTTTCGGTTTTCACCTTAGCGAGCTTTTCATATGCCCTAACTTTTGCCTAAACTGCCCAATATGGGTTTTCAACTTAGTGGGCTGCTCTAATTTTTGCCTGAGATGCCTTTTTGGTTTTCACCTCAGCGAGCTCCTTTTTTTTTTAAAGATGTGTGGAATTAGAAGAAGACTTCCAATTCGATACACCTTCTGATGATGAGATGATTGTGGGAAGTCTTGTAGGACTTGGTTGCTCCCTCACTGTTGTTAAAGCTCACAGGCGTATAACCATATATGATGCATGATATGAATTCAATTTTAGGCAAAGTTAGGATATTTAAATGAACAGGGCAAGGCATTCATTCATTCATTCATTGATAATGTTTTAGCACAATGCACATTATACAGGAAATGAAGTTAAGGACAAGATGACTATGGTATCCGTCTCGACCGAACCCACGACTGCCACCAACTGGTCCTTGCAGATTTTCCTACCGGTGGCGCTTATCTCACTGTCTTAACTTTTGCATGGATTGCTTTCGTGATTTTCAATCCATCGGACTTTTTTTTTCATGGAAACCTGAGCCTATCCCGATTGAAAGGGGTTGACAACATGGTCTCTATCTTTCTGTAGGACTATTTCGATCCTGCAGGTTAATGGCTGCGCTTTTGATGCGCTTATTAGCTGCTTCAACTATCCTGATGTCTTTCGGGTGGTACGGAGGTGATGCATGGTGCCTCTCTCCTTTATTCTGGAATGATTGCACTGTTGCCCCAGAACTTGCATTTTATTATCGGGGATGCTATGGTGCGAAACATCATATGATACAGATGTGCATTCTTATTTTGGAACTTGAAACCATGCTTATTTTGCTTTTGCTTTTTTTTACTACGGAATTTCTGCTTGGATGGACTTGTCCCTCGGATTCTTTGTAATTCTGCATCTTGCGATCCTTTGTCGATGCATGCTGTCATAGGACCAGGCGAAGGTCTCCCATGCTTTTAGGTATTTGCAATCTTTCTTTTCTTTCTCTTATCAGTCGTGGAGTCTTTCAAGATGGATATCATTTTGGATGCTCATTGTCCTTAGGTTCATTTCACATAATGACGTGTCGTGTATGCTAAAGACATTGAATGAATGTTTGTATGCATGCACAGTGTTCCGTTCAGGAAAATATCACACAAATAATTGAAATCAAATTACATAACATTAAATGCCTTGTAGGCTGCATTGTTCACAAAATAAGATAAAGAACAAAATAGATACATCAAAATAATTAACATCCTCCACATGCGGAGGGTCTTCTTTTGCTGCTGCATCGCCCACTTTGATTGGACTAGTCAAAGCTGGGAAAAGGATTGCTCTGGACATTGGGCTTCAAGGGTGGCTCCACGATTTTCCCATCAGCAATCAGTTGACGAATGGCTCTCAGTAGTTGCTTGCAGTCATTCGTGTGGTGCCCCACTGTCACATGATAGGAGCAAAATTTGCCTTTGTCTATCTCATCCAGCTTCTCGAATGGCTTCAGAGATCTCAAGAGGCCACCATTCCTGCATTTCAAAAATCTTGGCCAGAGAAAGGGTCCACAGGGATAGGCCTCGATTTTACGAATCTCCAGCTTGATCTCCTTGCTGTTGAGACACTACAATAACTTCAGTCGGCTTATCCTCTGGGGATTGGTCACCTTTGTTTGTAAAGCGGAAACCGGATCCACTGCTTGATCTAATGGCAGTGGTCGATCGATACGCCAGACCGTGCTTGAAGCTTCTACCACCTTTTTGACTGGCCGTTTTTTCTTCTTCATCCCTCTCAACTTTCATGGCCATGCTATAGACCTCGCTGAGTTCATTGAAGGCATGGAACTTCATGTTGTCTCTGTAGACATCCCTGCTGCCTTCAATCATTTTCTAAATCAACTCATCTTCATCGGGGTGATTCTTCAGCAGGATTAACTGGTTCATCCACCTTTGATAATACTCATCAAAGGGTTCATTGAGCTTCTGCTCAACCCTTTCCAAGTCATATAGCTTCACTTGGATCTTTATGTTGAAGCTATAGTATTTGATGAAGGCCGCTGATAGTGTCTCCCAATCCAACTGTATCTCCTCCGTTAGGGAGTTGTACCAGTTCAAAGCTCCTTCTTCTAGTGTTGTTGAGAAGAAGTTGACCAGCTGCTATTTGGTAGCACCCGCGATTAGCATTATAGGGGCATAGAGGTTGATGTGAGCTTCTGGTGATCCGAGCCCTTTGTAAGAAGGAATTTTGGGGACTTGGAACCCTACAGGGAATGTCTCGATGCCTTTGTTTATCATGGCATCCACATTGACGCCCTGCTTGGAACCCAAACTGATGTTGGCTCCCTTTTTTAGCTCAACTATCATCTCATCCAGTTTAGAGTATTTGGCCTTCATTTTCTGTTCCATAGCCGCCTCGATTTCCTACAGCTTTTCTATACTGGCTGAAGCATCAGCCCTATGTTGAGAGGTCTCCCCTTCTTTTTCTTTCCCGGTTCCACCATTTACCAGCTTCACCACTTTCCCTAACAACAGCCCTCAGTTCTTCCTTTCGCATATCCCGGAAGTCTTGGGATCGGAAGAAATCCTTCAAAACACTAGCAATGTTTGGAGTTTGATTAGCCATTGCTACTTCTTCCCCGGACTCTGTTGCGCTGCTTGATTCAACTGATCTTTCGCTCTCACGTGCTCTTGCAGTCTGAGTTCTTTTCCTAGGACGCCCCAGCTTATCCTGCTTTAATGCACATAAAGAATGTTAGGGTTAAAAAAATGCATGGTTAGATGGTATGGATGATAATGCTTGGATGATGCTTCGTGAATGTAGATGATAATGAATGACCTTTTTTATTCTTTCTTTTTTTTTATTTTGGACATGCCAAGTGCACCCAATGCTATGCAAAAATGTCATGTGTGGACTGCCACACGGATAAAAATTCGGTGCTTTTGGGACACCTAATGAATTTCGTGAAATGGTTGAGTGTGTACTGACACACGGACGGAGATTGACGCTTTGTAGGTCTATGAGATGATATGAAATGGTCACATGGGACCGGCCCATGGACAGAGTTCTAATGCTTTTGAGCATATGATATGAAATGATGTTATAAGGTAGTCATGTGCCATAGGAGACACAGACAGAAGTTCGGCGTTCGGGGAACACCTTTCATGATTTGGGGGTGTTATGAAATGCCCCTACGTGCATACTAATCCCGCACTCTGCGAGCACCTTGAATTATGTAGTAATGTCATGAAGTAACCCGATGTGGATCACGGTGCTATATAATATTTATGATGGATGGATATGATGTCATGAAATGTATCGTGTCGATTGTCACACGGAAATACACCTAGGACCATTGTGGTCTCTACTAAATAAAATGATAATGAATGGAATGATATGATCGTGGCGGGCGTCCTTGGAATGCCCCTAATTTAATTTAGGTAATATGTCCTGAGTGCTTATGACACACAAAATGCAAATGGCTGCACAAAAACGTGGTTAGGATGCATGACATACATAATGATGTTATGTATGCTATGTGAAAAATGCTAATCACACAAATATAATGTTATGGCTGAAAAAGAAATGGCTAGTATGAATGAGAAACGGATGATTTAATGTTTTAACACAAAAATAAAATGCAAGTGGCTGCATAAAAAAATATGGGTTAATATCACCAAAAATGTTTTATGAATGGTATGTCATGTGTATGGAAAATGGTGATTATGGTATGTCGTGAAATGTCGAGAAGCGTGTAACACGTAGCACACAAAGCGAATTCTTCCAACCTTATTTCTCCAAGCGTGGTCGGTCTCAAAAATTCTAACCGAGTCCTAGGTGGGGTTCACTTCGATCACCAACCGGGGGTGATGAAGGTGCGATTTATATTATTTACACACATATTTTGGTATCCTAAGGGAATCCAACTAAGGCTGCCTATATGAGTTCGGTCCAAGTCGGGTTAAAAATCAAGGTTCCCATAGCAAAATATACTCCTCACTTCTCCCCACTCAAGGGTCTAAACGAAGGGGTTCGTACGAGGCTATGGGTGGTGTTTCTTATCCATGCCCCTAAGACCAAGAGGAACAAAGGTGACACTTCAACAATCCACCGGGCTAGAATGGGATATTTAACCGAATGCAAGCATGTCTAACTAAAAATGCAAAATGAAATACCAATCGAGAATCATCCACCTTATTTTAATTAGACACTTTTCAGGGCTTGTCAAATTCTTTTAAGTTTTTAAGAAAACTTTTTGAAGAAATCCCCAGTAGAGTCGCCACTGTGAGCGAACGACGTTTTCGACGGAACGCGAGACTCCCTTTCGGAAGGGGCGCCTCGATCTCGGGTGGGCCCCTCCCTCGTGTGGGGTTTTTATAAATGGAAAATCGGTTTTGGGAAATAAATGGGATTAATTCTTAAAAGAACCGAGACCTAAGTCTCGATGAATATTGTAGAGTCGCCACCCGACTCAGCTCAACCGGGAAATTTATAATGTAGCTAAACCGGATGAATAGCCACTACACTATCCAGAGATTCGGGTCCGGATAAGTCCGTTATTTCGTGTCTAATTAAGATAAATATTGGTCAATGTTCTTGAATGGTATTTCAAACTCTAAAGTCAATTTTATTGCAATGAATAGACATACAGCGCGCATACAGGTTAAGTAAAATAGTAAAAGATTAAATTATTACAACCCGATCGAATAAAAGATAAAAACTCTCAGCCCCACTTTTACAAGCGCCTAGAATACACGATTTATCTAGAAAAATACAATCGCCTAGGATACACGATTAATTCTATTAAATACATCAAAAATAAAAATAAAAAGCTACAAAATAGAGGGTTAGCACAATATATAGCACGCAATTAGTAGGGCTCAAATAGACAGAATTGGGATAATCAAGAATTGGGGGCATGCATTTAGGGGATAACCGGGTTGACTCGGCTAGCCGGCCCGGTTAGACCTGGAAAACATTTTGAAACGTCCCTGTATTTTTGGTTTTTATGAGAAAATTGTTTTGAAAACATTTTTGTCGGTTTACATGCATTTTTTACATGTGAAGTGGGTCGGTTTTCGGGAGAACTGGATCTCCGTCGTGGCATTGTTCTAAATGCAATTTTACTGAAAATTGAATCTAGGGTCGTGAATGCACACAACAAAATTCATTTTCATGATTTTTGGGGTTTTCTGAATTTTTTGGGATTTTTGGAAATTTTTGGAAATAAAAACAGAAATCATGATTCTGGAAGTTAACAGTCGTACGACTGTAAATTACAGTCGTGCGACTATAGGCGTTCCAAAGTCAGAATCTCGCCAAAACTTATTTGAAACAAAACTGGAAAGAAAACACCTGGAAATCAAGAACACTTGTACGACTGTGTATACAGTCGTACGACTATTCATCAAATCCAAGAACAGTCGTGCGACTGTTCTTGATTTCCAGAAGCAGAAATGCAGAAATAAGGTAAAAATGCACAAAAATCATATCCAACACCCAGAAAGCAGGAAAAGGTGAAAGGAAAAGAAAGTGCCTACCTTTTAGAAGCTTATCCAAGTCGTTTTGACCCCTGACATCGCTCCAATCCACACGAATTTGCACTTTTCCTCTTGAATTGGGGTTGAGAGCTTTGTGTCCAAAAATCCAAAATGCTTGGGGTTTTGATGATTTAAGTTCGAGATTTTGATTTGTTTGGAGTGTTAAGTGATTAACCTAAGGATTTCTAGCAAGTTTTAATCTTAATTTTGAGAATCAAAAGAAAAAGAAAGGGAAGAAAGTTGGGCTTTTTGTATTTTTCTCTCTTCCACCTCTTTATCTCTCTTTCTCTCTAAATTTCTCTCACTAAAACCAGTCTCCAAAGCTGTTTCCTCTCCCCTCCTTTTTTCTTCCTTTTATCCTCTGATTTCTGCTTGCTTCCAGTCCATCCCGGAGCATTAATTGCGCCACCTTCTCTCCTCCATTTTCTGCTGCAGAGGTATGGACCTCTACAACTGTCTTGACATTACAGTCATACGACTATAATTTAAAAATTACAGTCGCACGACTGTAAGGACAGTCGTACGACTCTCTTCTCTTCTTTTTTTTTTACAGAGAATTTCGGCGCTTACAGTTATATGTTCATTTTTTTTTCTTCCATGTTTTTCCTTTTTCTTTTTGCTCTTTTCTATTGCTTTTCTCAGTTATTTATTTTTCTTCTTTATATCTCTTTTTTTTTTTTGTTTTCATTGTTTGATTCATTTTTTCTCTTTGTTTAATTTAATTTCACCCAGTTTTCTTCATTTTTTGTTTTAATATATCATAATTCATATATTATTTCAAGTATTGAAGCAAACATTGGAATCGGATAGAAAAACGAATAGCTATTACATTCTTCTTCTATTCCATTTCATAGAATAGCTTTCTATTTTCACCTTATTTCATTTCATGAACCAAATATGATCTATAGTTATATCATTTATTCAATATTACAACAAGAACAATTTATAACATAATTTTTTTAAGTTTTTTTAGTATACTTTCAATCTTTAACATACATTGAAGTATTGTACGGTACAAAATGAATCTATAAGTATAAAATCAAGTGACCAGTGAGTGTGTAAGTCAATGATAAGAAAGAGACTATTATAGCAAAAATTCTAAAGTGTGCTAGGAGTAGACTATTCGCGTCTAATCAGAACTTGCCATGTCAGCATGTGTGCTGAAGTGGCAGCCTGTGATTGGCCGGGAGTTGTACACAATAGTATTTCTCCTCTTACAATTTGTTTGTTAAGAGAGATTTTAGAATATACTTAGTACAACACATTTTCCATATGTTAACCAAACAAAATTTTCCCACACAATATATTTCAGTGTCTAGTGTTTATAAATTAATCTCTAGAATTTATATTTCAGAGTTTCGAATTTTTAATTTAGATAAGTAAAAAAAATAAACCTATGGTTTTGGCCATTTGTCAAGGGGCACATATGGCTTAAAACGTTATAAACGAAGACCTATGATTTCACAATGTTAACAAATTAAAGTAGTCTATTGTTGAATACATTCTTCTAAAAACTCTTCTGCCCTTCGAATTTTCACTTGAAATTTGGCATGTTGGTTGATAAATATACAATAAACCTTAGGTACAAAACTCATAAATTTTCGAGAAGTACATGTGTTTTTTTAATTAGTAATACGAAAAATGAAAATAAAATCCTGAAAATAGAAAAAATGGTTGAAAAATATTGAAATTTATGTGACATATACCTAAATACTGTAGGTAAACCATTGAGATGTTGAATAGTGAAAAAATAAGTTTTACACGAGATTCGAATTAACAGTGCATAACTTTAAGTTTTTAACTAAATCTTTGTGCAAAACTCAACATCTTCTACAACTACCATCTCAATAATTTATATATATATTATTTAATAACGTTCCATCAAGATTTGAAAATTTGAGCATTTTTTTTACCATTTTTCTATTTTTCTTTATTTTTTCATTTTTCCATATTATTAATTAATATAAAATATAAGCGGTTCCCTAAAAATTACAAGATTCCACATCAAGGTACATTGTGTTTTAATAAACCAACATTCAATATTTCAGGTAAAAATTTAAGGATTATAGAGTTTTTAGGAGAATGTATTAAACTGAAGATGATTTTTATTAACATTGTGAAAGCACATGTCCCAGTTTGTAACGTTTTTAAACCTCAGGTACTAGTTTGTAAGCAAAATCACATGATTTGTTTTTGTACTTATCCCTTTTTAATTTAAGGCCTAAACTTGTATTTAAAAATTAACTATTAAATAATTAATTAAGTAACTATACATTATTGGTTTTCCATTGGTTGAGAGGTGAATTGATCATAATTTTATTTTCACATGCATGAAATTATACATTACCAGACATATCATAAAATGTCTCATCAGTTAAACTCTTAACTTCAAAATCAAATGTAAAATAGTATTAAACTAATGTACAGAAATATACATAGAAAATTAATCCTATTAATAGTATCTACAATTTTCTGACCTTATTATCTCCATTATGTGTGTTGGCCCAAAAAAGGCTAGGAATACACTAAAGGGGGGGGGGGGGGGGGGGGGGGGGGGGTGGGGTGGTGAATAGTGTATAATATCGGTTTAAAAAACGTTTAAAAACTTGTTTTGATAAAAAACAATTTTGTGCAATGAAACTAATTTTACAAAAAATGTGGAATTAAATATGTTTGGAAAACTGGTGAATATAATCGCTTTTGATAAGATTAAACAATATCACCAAAAACTAATGCTACTAATTTAGATGCACAATAAGTAAATAGAGTAGAGATAGAGAAATTTGGAGACACAGTGATTTTATATAGGTTTGGCCAAACCGGTCTACTCCTTTCCCCAATTGAACCCTTTGAGATTTTCCACTATGATTCCTTTAACGACAGGAACCAAGCTATATGATCTTCCTTCAGTCCAAGATCCAAACAATCAATCCTACTTCAGTCTAGGATTAAGACAACGATTCTACTTTGGTCTAGAATTAAGACAGCAATCCTACTTCGATCTAGAATTAGGACAACGATCTTATCTTGGTCAAAGATCAAGACAGGGGTCCTACTTCGGTCTAGGATCAGGATAGTAGTTTATACAAATGTTGTTTTATAGATGAACAACCAAAATTGGTGAGTTGTTTTGTAGATTAAAAACCAAACTTCAATACACATTTTAGTTTAAGTGTGAAAATTTACAATGCCTTAAACAAGGCTCCCCCTCACATAAAGCCCTTTTTCTTTTGTGTGAATTTACAATTCCCTCTCTATGTATGTATGAATTTGATTGCACACTTGGAATCGTTTGATGAAGACTTTTTCTTTCTTTGAATGCTCTTTAAAGATTGTGTTGGAAAGACTCCTAAATGTAAGCTTGTATGTATGATTTTCTAAATCTGTCTTCCCACTTGTGAATGTTGATTTGGCTTTGTATTTATAGGTAAATTGGAGGACTGGCCTTTACTCGCAAGTGCAAATATAGCTATTGGAGAATATTTGGCTGTTGAAGAATATGGTTGTTGAGAAATATAGTTGTTGGAGTTTTTATTCAATTCTATCCAAAGTTGCATCGTCTTGAAGCTTTCACTTACAATTCTATATCCTCCTGTAGCCATTATTCTTGCTTCATCCTTCTGTAGCTGTTATTCAGTGTATCCTTCTGAAGGTGACCTTTGTATAGTCTCCTGAAGATGACATTTATACATTGTATAACCTTTTGAAGTTTCATTGACATATCCTATTAAATAGGGGTGCACACGAAAAACCGAAAAACCGTGAAACCGGATCGAAACCGGACAGAAAATGTGGTTAACTGAAACTGATGGACTAGTGTATAGTTTTTATTTTTAAAAATAAACGGTTTCGATTTTGGTTTCGGTTTTTACACTGAAAGTCCATGTGGACTTGGTTAACCGACCATTGGAAAATTTTATATATATATATATATATATATATATATATATATATATATATATATATATATATATATATAGGTTAAATGAATTAAAAATAAAACATTTAGGTGTTTATTGTAATTTTACCTTAATTCCAAATATTTCACTCACTTCACTGCTCTCCTCCTTACTCACTTCGATCTGTCTCCTCTCTCAACTCTCAATCCCTAATTCTACTTTCTCTCCCAACCCAAATCGCTGAAATTCTTCTCAATCCCTAGCCTAATCCTTCTTCCTCTTTCTCAAATCTCAAGTTTACAGCCCCTATCTCAATCCTGATTCAACGCAGACAAGACAACCATCCACGACAAGGAGAGGAAAGGTACAAAACACAAGCGGCCGGTCGATTAGAGGCAGACCAGGGGAAATCCGGCCACCACCGCCGCCGCCACCAACTGTAAGTACTGTCGACCTTGAGGGTTCTGTCTTTTTTGATTTGTGTTTCCAAATACCTTCATTGTGGGTTTGCTTATTTGTTGATGTCGTTTATCCTGGAGCAAATAGATCACAGATTTCATGATATGTGAGTTGCCATTTTCTATATTTGGGTATATGTGAGTTGTGTGTAGAATTAGATTATATATGTTGACTTCTTTTAAATTTTCATACGCTGCTATTAATATGAACAAATTAGAAATATTCTTTTTTCATTAATTTTTTAGCGCAGAAACTTCGGGGCTCAAATACTTATCCAAAAGAAAAGAAAAATGGAAGAAATGAAATATTAATTAGGCAGGCTATGGTTTGTCTCGTTGTTGGAAAGCAAGCACAGCGTGGTTATATTAATGCTAATTAGTCCACTAGTTACAAATTAAACACCAAAGTCAGACCCTGGATTCCATTGATGCCTTTCTCCCCTGTTTTTTTTTTTTTTTTTTTTTTTTATGGAACTTTCTCTTTTCTCTTTGATTATAGCCAGTTTGATTACCAACTCAAGCCTAAGTAAACACACCCAACCAATGCTTCTAAAAGTTAAATATATTACTTAATTACTACCATTTTAGCACCTTTTAATTAATGGTATATTTCTTGTCTTTAAGTGTACATATTCTATTTTTCATATTCAATACGAATATGAGAAAATAAAAAAAGAAAGAAAGAAAAAGCTAAAAAATGGTATACTTGATGAGGCTTATGTGTAGTTGAATATATATGGTTGTTATTTTATAAAGCATTGTATCAACTTTAATTTTGATTATTGTTTTAATTATATATGCAGGAAATACGAAGGTTTTGTGAAATGGACATGGAGTTTTTCTTTCATTAATGTTTGATTTTGAGGAACAAATTCCATATTTGTGATTTTTTTTTTTTTTTTGTTAATATTTTAATTACTTTAGTTTATGGTTGAAAAGCTATTTTTAATCAATTATGAAGACTATGGTTTGTAATTTCATGTTGTCTTTGATATTTGAGATTTATAGTTTAAAATTTTGAGGTTTAAAATATAATATTTATTTCGGAAATGGTTAACCGTAAGAAATGGTTAACTGACCGAAATTAATGGTTAACCGAATTTAGTAGACAGTGTACAGTTAGTAAAATAAAAAAACGGTTCAAGCGGTTAACCGTTAGTAAAAGTCCACATGGACCGGTTAACCGACCGTGTGCACCCCTACTATT
This sequence comes from Euphorbia tirucalli, assembly GCA_039660915.1. Classification (NCBI taxonomy): domain Eukaryota; kingdom Viridiplantae; phylum Streptophyta; class Magnoliopsida; order Malpighiales; family Euphorbiaceae; genus Euphorbia; species Euphorbia tirucalli. The sequence continues at coordinate 61,452,507 of CM077632.1, forward strand.
GAATGCCTTCAGACTCTTGAAGCAATGTGGCTTTATTCTCTTTTGTATAATAGTCTTCCATCTTATTCTTCTTGTATTAAGTCTTCATCTTCTTGATCTACTATTGTAATTAAATCATTAAGATAATTATTGGTTAATCTTAATTTAATTACCAAAGTAATCACTGTTATTTTTATCTTCTTCAATTTTTTGTCCACTAGTTGTTATCGTCGAAACTTGACTCAACAATGTCAATCTTATTATAAGTCATTTCACATAGTCGATCTCAATTATATTTTAATAAGTCAACAAATGGTGGTTTTCAAAGATTTAAAACTGTCAAACGATTATATTTTCAAAGACAATAATAAAAACTATAATTCGACATTACCTGTCAACTTAAACTTAGCTCAAATAGTTCCATGACATGGTATTAAAGCCTTTTAGACCTAGAGACTGAGGATTCAAATTCCGACAGCTCCATTTGTTGATTAAATTCAACACATGACAAAGTGGGCATGTGTTCTAAATGCTGTAAGCCCATGGGTATTGACGTGTGGGGGAATGTCAGAGATAATAATAAAAGCTATAATTGAGTCTTACCTATCAGATTAAATTTTTGGATCAAATGGTTTCATGACATATATATCTATTACCCCTTATTTTCTATTAATTAAAGTAAGTTTGATTATTTTTTTTATATTTTATAATTGCGTATTAATTTCAATGTTTATTGTTACATAATGTATTTTTGGTTCTAAGATTTATAAATTAGCCTATAAGTTTATATTTTAAGATCTAAGTTGTTATTTTAGGATCTAAAATTTATAAATTAGCCTATGAGATTCATAATTTAGAGTTTAAGATTTTTATTTTAGAATCTATAATTTTAAGGTCTAAAGTTTATAAATTAGCCTCTAAGGTTTTTATTTTAAGATCTATAATTTTCGGGTGTAAGGCATAGAAATTAACGTAAAGTATTTATTTTAGCGTTTATTGGTTGAAGTGACTTGTCTTGGTTTTACTAGTTTAATATAAGGATGATGTGGTGTGCTAGAGAGGCCTAGCATATAATATTTAGATATTGTGTATATAATGGTATCTTAATTTTATATATTTAATTTTAATTTGTTAAAGTGTTTACAAATAGGTGATTACTATTTATTACCCACTGAAATAAATAGTAATAGACCGGAATTATGTACCACGTTTGTTGACAAAAATTATGGAAATTTAGTAATGGACCTGTAGATATTACAGATATAAGTCACAGTCGTCTAGAAAAATCTAGTCTATTTTGAATTTATTGCTAATGTTATGGATAGGAATTTGTTTGGCTGAGCTCACTCTGCCAGTCTCCATGCATGCCTTGGCTTCCAATCTTGTTTCTTTTTATTAAATTATTATTACATTCCAGTTTCGTATGCAGTACGAATTAAACACTTGCTGCCTTTGTAATTTTCATCACCTCTTCCTACTCACAAGTTTTTGGCTTCACAATGGATACTCGGAAAGCTGAGCTAATCTTCATTCCGTTGCCGGGCGCCGGACATCTGGCTTCCGCCGTTGAAGCAGCAAAGCTTCTTCTCGCCAAAGATCTCCGTCTCTCCATCTCTATCCTCATCTTTAAACGATCTTCTGACTCTAAATTGACTGACTACACCGATTCCCTCACTCTATCTCATCGTTTCCGTATCTTCAATATCTCCGTCGACGAGTCCGATTCATCCGTTGGCGGTTTCGGATTCATTGACAACCTAAAACCTCAAGTTAAAGAAGCCGTTTCCGACCTCATTTCTTCCTCCGGTTTTCCTCTCGCTGGATTCGTCCTCGACATGTTCTTCACGTCGATGATGGACGTCGCCGCCGAATTTGGAGTCCCTTCGTACTTTTTCTTCACTTCAAGTGCTGCTTTTCTTGGCTTTATGTTTCATATGCAGTTTCTTCACGATGAACATCAGGTAGATCCAACTCAGTTCAAGGACTCCGACACCGTTTTGGATTTGCCCACAATGGCTAAACCGTTTCCGGCGAGGGTATTGCCGACCGTTGTCCTCCAGAAAGAATGGTTTCCTCTTTTCTTCAACCACGCGAGAGGGCTTAGAAAAGCCAAGGGTATTTTAGTAAATTCCTTCACGGAGTTGGAAAAACGTGCAGTTAATTCTCTCTCAGAAGGCAAAAATTTAAATAATCCTCCAGTTTACCCAGTGGGGCCCATTTTGAATTTGGGATCAGACAAAAATAAATGTCAAAATAAGGAGATCATTGATTGGCTTGATGATCAGCCAGCGTTATCGGTAGTATTCCTCTGCTTCGGGAGCATGGGAAGTTTCAGTGTGGATCAGGTGAAAGAAATCGCTTGCGCTTTAGAACACAGTAAACACCGGTTCGTGTGGTCTCTCCGCCGTCCATCACCGAACAAAGAAAAGATGGAATACCCGACCGATTACGAGGATCCGCAAGAAGTATTACCCGCAGGATTCATGGATCGGACGGCTGGGATTGGGAAGGTAATCGGGTGGGCCCCACAAGCTGATATCTTGGCTCATGGAGCCGTTGGAGGATTTGTTTCGCATTGTGGGTGGAATTCAACACTGGAGAGTATATGGTATGGTGTTCCGATTGCCACGTGGCCGATATACGCAGAGCAACAATTTAACGCGTTTCAATTAGTGGAAGAGTTGGAATTAGGAGTGGAAATAAAAATGGATTATCGAAAGGATAGTGGAATGTTAGTGAAAGCGGAAGAGATAGAGAGAGGAATAACGTGTGTGATGGAGCAGGATAGTAAAGTTAGGAAGAATGTGAAAGAGATGAGCCAAAAAAGCAAGATGGCTTTGATGGACGGTGGATCTTCAATCTCTTCTTTGAACCAATTCATTCAAGATTTGGTGGACAATTTTCCTTGAAGCAACTTAATTGCTTTAAAAATATCTGTGTCCGTTTACAGCGTTGTATAATTCTCAAAAGGATTTTCTTGATGAAGCTGGAAATTTACTTGTTTTAGTGATTGATTTTTTCATCAGGGGAAAAAAAAAGAGTTAATTGAATTATCCATTAAGAACTCATACGGAATACCAATATTGTACATACATAAATGTTGGTAATGGAACTGAAATAGTCGTACTGATAGGTTAGATTAGTATTCATTTATCACGTCATTATTTCAACACCAAATGAATTAGAGCGAAAAATGGTTTTATTGACACTCAAATCAATATTTAGTGACCATAGACTCAAAAACTCAAAATTATTATAATTCATAACATATGTTATTAGCAATCAAATGTGAGATACAGTTTAAGCGAACTATAAATAGTTAGTACTGGAGTTAACCTTAATTATTACGACCATTTGTATATAATATTTATGCATGTTTCCCAAAGACCAATAAAATATTATATAATTAAAATAACTTATTTACTCCTAATGCTTAAAAAATTTAGTTGTTTTAATGAATATTGTTTAATTATAGAAATGTAACTCAGAATAATACATTATTAAACTGCTTTCTTAGGGGGTGTGTGTTAAGAATGATGGAAAGGATGGGAGGGGATAGGTGCATAAATATGAAAAAAAAACATTTATCTAATTGTATTATTAGTATTTGATAAATTATTTCTTGACTTCGTACTCTGAGTTTATATATATATATATATGCACACAAAGACTAATTTAACAAACTATTAGTAGTGCATGTTTTTTAAGCAGATTATATACTGGCAACAAAAATCATGTGAATGAGTACAAAAGCATTCAAACATCGCAAATAAATTGTTTTATTACACACTTATTCTTGTTACTTTTGTTATTAATTAACACCTACCTGAAACTGTGCGTTAAGACATGAGAAACATTCACACTAACATGTACAAACTGTATTAACATTTAATTCGATGATAATCCAAAAATGATTTCAGTCAAAGTTGGTTCCAAAGAAATAGCCCGTCAACAAGATCACAGATGGTCTCACGCTTAAGAATGAAGAGTTAAACCAACTTGTCGGGCTCTAAATTGTCGGTAGAATCTTTTCTATTAAATGAAGAGTGTGAGGTCGGAACAACGGATAGTCGGGAGCAATGGAAATGATGGTGGAATTAATGGAAAAATCTAAAATGGTACAGATGACGGGACTTGGCAGTGTCCGCGTCTGGGGAATGCAGACACAGAGGTCCGCTTTTCACAAAAGCGGACGCTTGTGTCTGCATGTAAGACACGTGGACTCAATCCTGTGTCCCCTCATCCCAGCCATCCGATCAAATGTAAATATTATCCCAGCCGTCCGATGAATTTTTATATTTATTACCTTCACCTGCTTTCTTTCTATTAGTCATTTATTATCTCCGTTTGAAAAAATTAAACCCACCTTTGAGAAGCCTTCTTCCCCTCCTTCTCCAACCTTATTCAAAAAAAATTGCTTTCCTTCTTCCATCTTTAACATTTTGGAAGCTAAATTTGTTCAACATTTTACCTCTTTCAAGTAATTCTTTTGCCTCTTTTAAATTATCAATTTAATTAATTTTTACTAAGTTATTACTAATTATAATTATATTTTATATTTATATGTATTTTATTAATTTTTTTGTAATTTTTTTTGTAGGATTAGCATTATCAAATTAGGAACGAAAATACTAGCAATATAACCATCAAATAACATCTATTGTGAAGTATTCAACCCAAGAAAGGTAAATACTAAAATTTTATGAAATTTTAGCTTTTGTAGATTTTTTAAAAATTATGTTGTGAATTTCTTTAAATTTGTGTAATAATATATATGTGATGTATGAAAAAAATGGAATATGTATACAACGTTCGTTTATAAATTTATATTAGATTTTACTAATTATAATTTTATTTTATATTTATATGTATTTATATGTGTTTAATTAAATTATTAATTTTTTTTGTAATTTTTATATAGGATTAGCATCAACAAATTAGAAACAAAAATCCTAGCATTACAATTATCAAATAGCAGCTATTGTGAAATATTAAATGCAAGAAAGGTAAATATAAAAAATTTATGAAATTTTGTATTTTGTGTATTTTTTTGAAATTATTTTGTGAATTTCTTTAAATTTGTGTAATAATATATATGTGATTGGGCATGCAAAAATGGAATATGTATATAATATTTGTTTATAGATTTGTATTAGATTAATTTTTGTGAAGTTAGTATATAAGACCATCTCCAACTCTCCAATCCAAATTTCCAATTATAATAAAAATATTTTTAATTTATTCCTTTCCACCTAACATTTTTATTATTTTTATACTCCTTTTTACATACAATAATGTTATTCACATATTTTTTTATTAAATCCTTAAAAAAACATTTAATGTTAATAATATATAAATAAATAATTTAAATTACGTAATAATTTTTTAATAAATAAATAATTTTATAAAATAAAATCGTATTGGATGAAGTTAAAATTAACACATTAATACATAATAGAAAAAATATATTAATTAAACCGGAGTACAACCACACCATAAAAATCCTATATAAATACAATAATTTAATTAAACCAAAGAACAAAATAAATACGACAATATTACAATACTACATAAACATTATTCCAAATCACAAATACGTTTACATTAAAAACACGATAAAAGTTAATAAAAAAAGCACAATAGAAAGTAGTACATTATAAGCAATACAGTTAAAACAACACAATACACATAATTGAAATGTAAAAATAACACTTAATGATACAAAAATAGGATATAACAAATTTTATGATAGCTCCAAGTTGTATATTTATTAATATGTTTTTATTTTTCAGCATTTTAATATATTTTTGATATTTTATCAGTATTAATTGTAAAAAATTGTAAGAATTTAAGCAAAATTATTAAAATAATTCAAGACCACAAATACACATATAAATCAATTCAAACACACAAATTAATAAAAACCATAGCAGTGAAAACCGGACCGGACCGGCCGGTCGGACTGGGTTCGAATGGAACCGGATGACAGGCCGGTCGGTTTGTATCCGGTTTTCACTCTGGTCAATAACTGGTCAATTTTCGGTCGGATCATCCGAACTAATCGGAAAACCGTGAACCGAATCGGTTTGCCAGTTCGACCAAATTTTTTTTTAATTATTTAAATATAAAATTTAAGTTATTATTTTAAGGTGTTTTTAATTAAAATAAAATATATTTTGTATTTATAAATTATTTTAAATTAAATTAACGTTTAATTGTAGGTACAAAAACTATATGTCATAAATTGAGCTTTTAAATTACTATATTGTGTTTGAAATGCTTAAATTTAAAGAATTATAAAAAAAAATTTTAAATTTTCATATATTATAAATATGAAAATAAAAACATATTAATATTTTAATATATTTATTAAATCCGGTTTGATTTCGGTTTATTCCGATTTAATCCAAAATCCATGAATCCATCCCTTCACTGGTTCGATGACCGGCCCAGGTCTGAAAACCATGATAAAAACACATAACCCAAATACCATAAAAGAAATAGACATTTTGAAAACTAAAAAATAATTAAAACATTGAAAGAAAAAATGAAAAAAGAAACTAAAATTAAAAAAAAAAAACAAAAAAAGAAATTGGAATTTGGTGGTGGGTTGGAGGTCACCTACCACCAAATTTTGGCTCTCCAACCCAATTTGGTGTTGGGTTGGAGATGCCCTAATGTTTATATGTTTCGAAAATCTTAAGTATATGATATAAACTATATAGTTTGTAATAGAAATTTTTATTAGATTTATATATATATATATATATATATATATATATGTTTGCATTTATGTTAGAATTAATTAAAAAAATATCATAATTTTATTTAAGATAATTTTTTACATATATATATTGAATGATTTTTAATTATATGACAGAATAATGTCGACTTCATTACCAATATATACTCATTGGGATGGTCAAATAATAAGGAATCAATTTGGAGTTGATTATGAGAATGGATATTGCAAAGTAATATCAATGAATGGTTCATTCAATCTAAGTTCATTGTTTGATAAGATTAGGACTGTTATGAATATACCAGCGAACGAAGATTTGATTAGGGTGCAATTTCGAAACCTAATTGCAATGAATGGTGTAAGTTAGTGTATAAGTATTTTGATCTATGTGACGATGATGATTTGAATATGATGTTGGAGATAGTAAGCAGTTTATGTCATAACTTGTTCTGTATTGAATTATACGTCGAATGCAATCGCAATACACCTTCTACACACACGAGGGATATAGCTGGACCATCTAATTCTCAAGCTATTGATTATGATGGTGGTAGTAGTGGTGGACTTGGTGGTTATGGTTACGATGATGATGATGATAGCGATGATTATGAACCTCTTAGTTTTAATGGTGGTGGTGTTGGTGGTGGTGGTGATGGTGATGATAGTGATAACGAATCTGATGGTGATGATGATGAAGAGGATGATGTTGATGGTGATGGTGATGATAGTCAATCTGAGGATTCTGCTGATGCTGATAATGATCATAATGGGTTGGAGAATAAGGATGAGGTTGAAGGGAATTGTAGGGCTTCTTCTTCAAATGTTGATGACACTGCATTACACAATAATTTTATTCCTACATTTTTCCCAAATATTCCCCAGCTTACCATTACTAGAGTTCACTTTATTACAATATTCTTCTTGACATATTGGCAAAGTTTCTATAACTTTGCCAACCAATTCTTGGGGTAATTTAATACATTCACTCTTCTTCGTAATTAATATCTTTACCATATTGTCATAATCTACAGGTGATTCGTCAAAAATCTCATCACATAAGCGTTGATAAGGCCACGATAATCCATTTCTTAGCAGCCGCATTTGTTCCCTCGTTCGCACATCAAATATGTAGCCAGACATTGTTATGTCTTGCAATTTTTCATTTATATTTAGCAGGTACTCCAATAACTTTTTTCCCTTTCTCATCCGAATTGCTTTTAAATTTTCTAATTTCTTCAATGCAAATTCTGGGTACCACATCCTTTTAGGGGTAAGTATTGTTTTAACCATCTATAAGTTGCATAAAAAAAACCTTAATTTAAACAATTCAAATACACATTAATTAATTAATTAATTAATTAATTTACAACTTAAATAAAAAATTATACATCACTACACCAGTTTTCTTTTTTAAACCCTTGTAGTAATAATAATAATAATAACAACAACAACAACAACAACAATAAAAATAAAAATAAAAATATAATTTTACACAAAAAAAAAATCTACTTCACTACCCCACTTTTATTTTTTTTTCCAATAACTTGTATTAATAATAATAACAATAACAATAACAATAACAATAACAATAATAATGATAAAAATAAATATAAAATTTTACACCAAAAAACAAATCTATTTAACTAGCTCAGTTTTATTTTTTCTTTTCCAATAACTTGTAATAATAATAATAATAATAATAATAATAATAATAATAATAATTTAATTACACCTATTTACTACCCCATTTTTTTTCCATAACTTATAATAATAATAATATTTCAAAATCTAATAACAATTTCTAAACAAAACTAATAGAGACATTTACTAACTATATAGTTTATATCATATATTTAAGATTTTTCAAACATATAAATATTATATACTAACTTCACAAAAATAAATCTAATACAAATTTATACACGAATATTATATACATCTTCCATTTTTTCATACATCTCATATGTATATATTTTTCCACAAATTAAAAATTTAAAAAAAAAAATTTATATTTACCTTTTTTCTGTCTAATGCTACAATAACTGTTGTTTGGTGGTTGTAGTGATAAGATTTTTGTTTCCAATTTGACGATGACAATCCTAAGAAAAAATTACAAAAAGTTAATTAAAAGTATTACAAAAAAATTAATTAAATAATTATAAATATATAATAAAATTGCGGTTAGTAAATTAACTTACCAAGGAATGAGGAATGAGGAATGAGCTGAAGGAATGAGCTTCAAAGGATGAAGGAAGGCATGAAAAATAAAAAGGAATGAGCTTCAAAGGATGAAGGAAGGCGTGAAAAATAAAAAGAAAGGTGTGTATAATTTTTTATAAGGGGGAGAAGAAGCAGGTGAAATGAATAAAAATCATTGGACGGTTATAATTTTTTTAGTTAAATGATCGGATGGCTTAGGAAGGGACAGAATAAAGAAATCTAGTTTTTACAGATGCGAACCATTGGGTCCGCATTTCTCAGATGCGGACTACAGATGCGGACTAATGGGTCCGCATTTGTCAGATGCGGACTGAATAAATATCCGCTTTTCTGACACACGGAAACAAAGTCCGCTTTTCACAGATGCGGACCAATAGGTCCATTTTCTGTAAACACGGACCTTGTTAGGTCCCGTCAGCTCAGGCCTAAGTCCACTTTTAGAATATGCAGACCATTTTGTCCGCAATTTTTAACTGCGGACACCTTTAGTCTGCTATTATGTCCTCCGGATTTTGCCAGGCCATTGTATCCGCTTCTAGTAATTGCGGACTTTTTAATTCCGCTTTTTATTTTTGCGAACCTCCTTGGGTCCATAACTTTGACTAGCGGACTTGGCCCACCAGAAAAAATCATGATGTCCGCCAACCTCACATGCGGACTTTGACAAAAACACCACAAAATTGGAATTAGTTCAATTTCCACCGTATATTGGGCAATAGTTTGGAATAGTGCCACAAATTATTCTTTAATCCGAAAAATTTTATTCAATATCAAATTAGACAAGTGTGATGATGCGCCTAAAACACACACTAAAAAGTAAATACACTTTGTCGATTAAGTAAATATAGAACTTAAATCTACTACTAAGACACAATTTATAAATAAAACAATTGAAACTAAAGTTAATATTCGAATTGATAGAATCGATGGTAAAATTAGCTAAGGCATACGGCTTTACTTAGCACTTATTCTAGTGATTCCTTAAGTTATGCAAGTAACTTGATTAAATTCCAAGGATGACGAATTCTTTAAGCAATTAATACCAATTATGACTAGTAAATCTAATTTTCGACGTACATATTTAAATTAGTTCGTTTTTTAGCAATTAGTTTAGAAAGTAATAAGCATTTGAAAACCTAGCACATACTAGTAAGCCACAAAGCAATAATTACACGTTTGTCGTGTTATGAATTTCCATTAATTCAGTTCTTTGATCAATTATGAATTAACTATGTACTTCAAAATAGATAATCAAGTATTTAAAACTTTAAGCAATCACAACACAATCCATAGAAAAATAACAAGAAATTAATTACATTAAACTGAAGAAATTACATAGAAATTTTGCTATAGCTTTAACTATAGTGGAATTAGTTTATAATCAAATTATAAATAAACAAAGTGAATACAAAAAACATAATAAAGAGAATTAAGAATAAACTAAAAAGATGAAAATTCCAATTATGGCTTGTGGAGAGAAATTGAAGAAGAAAAATGGTGGATTGAACCTTGAAAATTCTAGTTTTCTTGAAACCCTTGAAAATTCACGTTCTTCTTGTGTTAAATATCAAAAAGTAATCAATCCGCCCAAAAGTCCCCTCTTTTTCTCCATTATACGTTCCCCAAAAAGAGAGAGACCTAACTAGAAAATAACTGCTTAATAATATTAAACTGAAAATCCAATAAGAGAGTTATTACTAAAATAAAATACTAATTAAAAATTGTTTCTTCCTATTCTAATCACAAAAGGATATGGTTCAAAATAGAACAAAGTTGAAAAGTAAGTACCCTAACCCTAATTGGATTACAAAATTCGTAACTCTACAGCTCGTGCACGCTTTAAGACTGTACAGCTTCTATTCTTCCAAAATTCCTCAGTTTCAGCTGTCCATAATGCATGCTCATGCCTTACGACTTCTTTATTCTTCCAAAAAGCACGTTTGAGCTCAAAAAATAGACAGTTTAACCTCCATTTTGTTCAAATCCAATCTTCAATACCCTAACATGCAAAATAGAACAAATGAAGTAAAATCCGCCTACATTAAAGCGAAATAAAACAATTAAAGCTCAAACAATAGGACAATTTACGTGCACAAAACGCACTGATCATACGAGTCTGTAATAGGTCATTCTTAAAGTACCGGGAACATTAAGCGTTTTTGTAAACTTAAAGATCAACTATGTTAATATCTTCTTATTTACTATCTACACAAAATTAAATGTCATTTCTTCATCCGATCCCATCCTAGCACATGGACAGCAAGCTAAAAAGTCTCAAGAAGACTCGTGATTGCCCAATGATTTTGACAATATGGCATTAGTTCCTTGATCCCCAAGCATAAAGCACATAATTATAAATTAATCATCTCTTCTCCTTGGCTTCCAAGTATCTAGATCAGCAGGTATAAGTCCTTTCCCCATTATTGGTTCTAGGGTATCAGCAAGAACTCCCTATTAAAATATGATTTAACTTCAGTAACGAGAAGAAATGATATGCAACCAAAGACCTACTAGAACCTCATATAACATTGAAAATAAATATATTGTAAAATTGTTCAAAATTCAAGCTAGCTCAACAACATGCCTTATGGTAAATGCCCTAAACTACGACCTCAACGATTAAGTCTCCTTTAGTTTTCTTTTGTTTAATATTTGAAGAACAGAATTCTACAGAAGAAGTTCTCCAAAAATCCTATCAGGTAAAAAAAGTTCTCCAATGATTTTTAGCAGATAATTTCTTTGGTCATCATCTCACATTTCTCAAATGCTGGAAACTTGTTGATCAGTGCAAGCTCAGGGAAAAGCACATCAGGATCGGAATTTCTATAGATCTAAGGAGAGGATGGAGAAAAAGAAAATAATGAAGACTAATGCTTTTCAAAGGATTAGTGGTAATGTTACAATATCTGCTATTGATGGAACATGAGAGAGGAGAGCTAACAGGTATCAGAGAATAAAACAAATCTCTATTGCATAATAAAATATGAGAATACGGTTGCATTTGATCCAACACAAGTACAACATACAACAAGACTCTTTCAATCAAGTTCAGCAGTAACTTTCTGGCCTTTTTTTGGCTGCTAGCTTTATACTCTCACCAGAACTATGGATACTTCAACTAATATCAAACAAATATACTCCTATCTTTGGATGCTTGATCATTATAGACAAGAACATTGCCCTACCAATGGATACAGAGGCAACAAGACATAGAAAGTTGTCATAAATACCAAGCGCAAAGTAGTACCTTGTCATATGAAAATGCATTTTCTCAAAGAACATGCCTTGCAACAATGGGGTCTGATACAACAACAAATACTTTTGATCCAAAAGCTAGCTTATACACAGATCCGTGCAGCCACATGAAAATCTTAATGAGCCATTAAAGTTAACAAGGGGAACAAAGATTAAAGAACACGGCAGTGTGTGTAATAATTGACAAGAGGCATGACATGAAAATGAGCAATACAATTTTCACTTCATTAATGGGACCATTATTATTTAATATATGTGAAAGATCAATGAGATATAAATGGAAATGCATATTCACCTACACCAACACATTGTTAGGGGGTGGGTTTTGAAGCCTCATCTATTGAGGTATTGCAAAAAGAAAAAAAGTAATGAAGATATTGAAGATTATGTGTTCTACTGGTGGAAGGCATCATCCACAAACAGATATTTCAAAGGGAAACAACTAAGTACCTCTAAGAACCAATCATAGAGAGAGAAGAAGAGAGGCAATCAAACAGATCAGACACTGCAACTTCCGCTAAGAAAATATACTTTATGAAAACCATCTATATTCAGTGTTCAAGTTAAACTCCAAATTACATAATTACGATGTTCAAAGCATCAAATATCCTATATATATTTCTCAAATTGTTGTGGATAACTGGATAAACTATAGCAAACACTTCAGTCTCTCCAATAATTTTTATCTACATTTTCAGATGCACAAATTACCCAAAAAAGAATATCAGTTCATATCATTAATACAAACATTTTTTAATGTTGAATATCTGGAGTAATTCCGCGAAGCTAACGTAAAAGGTAAATGCTTGACTAATTTCTCATGGTTCGTCAGTTTATTTGATCCTATAACATGACTAATGTAAGGAACCCATCATAAATAATCTAACATGTATAAAAATAATAAAGCAAGTCATCATTTATTGATTTTGGTACCTGCAAGATCTGGATTGTTTACTCTTAGTCACTGTCTTATGGTTGCTCCATCAACTAGATTTTATATTTGGTGCATAACGAACAGTCGGATCTAAAGCCTTTAAAACTGCTCTGAATTTCAGGTACCAAGTTGACAAGAATGATTAATTAACATCTTTTTTATCTTGAATAGGTATTATGCAAGGGATTTCTGCATAGTGTCTTCGCATTCTGTGAATACAAATGAAATTTATCTCCCAGTTAAAGCCAATATATTTTGATTGTTAGATTTTACTTTCATAAAAACAAAAGGAAGTGATACGAAAGTTTCAGCAAGGAGTTCACCCCATCAATGATCAAAGACATCTTATTGAATATGAATATGTCCACCACATGCTCCTTTGTTGCTGCTTCATTTGCCCTTCCATTTCTCTCTATGTTTGCCACTGATTACTGCCAGTCAATTTAACGTCATTTACCCAATATTAGGAAGTAAATTATTAATAATGGAAAGATGCAAAAATAGTTCTATAAACTGACCTGAGAACTGCACAGGATGTTACTCCGAAGTAGCTTTATTTTTGCATAATCTTGACTGCTCCTCAGAGAATAACTGACGCTTTCCTCCGTGCAAATAAGAGAAAAGGAAACATTCAGGCAACAATTGCTTCACACAAATAAATTTTCCACTTGCTGCAGAAATCCAAGTAAGAGATCAGCCCCAATTAGGAAAGCATCACCTGAGAGATGCACACAATCTTGTCTTTCATCTCCAACTATCAATAGAAAGTAAAGCCACTTATGGGCCACCACAAATGTGTTTGCTTTGCATTTTTTTAATGTCTTCCAACATCAAGACATGTTAAATATATCTGTGACAGAACTATGATCAGTGCCTTTCATCTCCATGGTCAATCTATCCAACATTTCACATATTTCGCTGTGTTGAGGATGATCCTTGTCTTTAGACACAAAACGGATAACTTGACCTCCAATATCAATCCAACTACTGCCAACTTCCTTTCTCAAACCCTTTTCCCTCATCTCTTTCCTCAATTTGCCAACAACTTCCCAGTTTTTTTCTTCGGCATACATATTGGAGAGCAAAACTTGATAGCCTGACAAGCGATTCACGGAGCCCATTTCAAGTAACTTAGCGGCGACAACCTCCCCCAATTCAATTTGTCCATGAAGCCTGCAAGCCCCAAGAAGGGATCCCCAAATTTCAATCACATTCCCCTCTTCACCCAGTTGCTTCACAAACTCAAAGGCTTCATAGACTCTTCCAACTCTTCCTAACATATCTGCAACACAACAGTAGTGCTGAATTGAGGGCTGAATCTTAAAGTCTCTCCTCATAGATTCAAATATTTGAAGACCTTCATCAACCAAACCCACATAACTGCAAGCTGATAAAACTGCAACAAAGGTAACTGGATCCGGTCTGATGCCAGATTTCTGCATCAAGTGAAATAAAGAGATAGCTCTTTCACCCATTCCATTTTGACCATACCCTGATATCATTGTTGTGTATGTGACAGAATTTTTCTCAGCAGATGTGGCGAAAACATTCTCAGCATATTTCACCTCACCTGATTTAGAATACATGTCAACAAGGGCACTACCAACAAAGACATTTTGGTCCAATAAATAACGAATTGAGAACCCATGTAGCTGCTTTCCCAAATCTACATTTCCAAATGGATTACAAGCTGGAAGGATGGATGCTAAAGTCACAGCATTAGGCCTAAGATTTTGCTCAAGCATCTGCCTAAAGGTAACAAAAGCATCTTCAATCAGCCCATTCTGCGTGTATCCAGCAATCATAGCATTCCAAGTAGCTAGATCTCTATTTTTAACATAACTGTTCTCAAAAACACATGTTGCTGTCATGATCAATCCACATTTAGCATACATGTCTACAAGGTAACCGTCCATTCCATCAAATCGAATGCCGTTCCTAACAAGATATGCATGTGTCTGTTTTCCAATTTCTTTGTTTCTAAGATTAGATGCTGCAGAGAGAAGAGAGATTACTGTCACAGAATCCATTTTAAACATTTGCTTCTGCATCTCATACACAAGCATCAACCCTTCATCATCTAGTCCGTTCTGTATGAATCCAGAAATCATTGTATTCCATGAGACAACATCTCTTTCTGGCATCTTCTCAAAAACTTCAAACGATGTGTTGATAGAATTGCACCTTGAGTACATGGCAATGACTGCATTCATTAATGTCAGTGGTACTGTAAGACTCTTGGTTAAAAAGGCGTGAATTTGTTGACCCAAGTTCAAGCACTGCAATTGTGAAACTGCTGTTAAAGTAGAGAGAAAGGTAACATCATCAACAACAGTCTGTTCAGTCACCATAGCTTGAAGAAATAGATCAATCGCCTCCAAGAAACAACTACTCTGTATGTACCCACTAATCATAGTGTTCCAAACCTCAGCATTTTTCTCTGAGCAATGGTCAAAGATCTTTCTAGCAAGATCAAGGAAACCAAGTTCCGCATACATGGATATCGCTGAACTCGCAACAAATAAGTCATTCACATATTCACTGCCTAATTTAAGAAGCAGACCATGAAGAACATTTGCATTCTTATAGTCTCCAATGCTCGAAAGAGCAGGGAAAACATTGACAAAACTAACAGGACTTGGTTTAATGTCCATTTTCATCATTATCCTAAATTGCCTAATCGCTGCAGCATATCTCGCAGTCTTCACATACCAGGAAACCATAATATTCCAAGCAATCACATCTCTCTTACGCATAGTCTTAAACACATTATGTACCAAATCATACTTGGAGAAACCAAAATCACTCGAGTTATTCATGCTACTCAAACATGTAGAGTATGTGTTTAAAAGAGAATTATAGACAATTCTGCTTGGGTATGATAAACAACGGATAAAATGGCCGTGAACAGCTTTACCTAGCATTAAATTGGAAGTTGCAGCACAAGCTTTGAGGGTCGAAGAGTAAGAATAAGAATCAGGTTTAGTGGAAGGAGAAGTAGATTTAAGTTGGGAATAGAACAAAAGAGCTTCAAGGGGCATGTTATTGCAAATGAAGCCAATAATTATAGTGTTCCAAACAACAGTGGTTGGGCGGGGAATTGCGTCGAACAATTGGCGGGCAATATGCGGTTGGCCTTCTTGACATAGTCTGCTAAGGCGAGAGCGGATCGTAGGGGTTTTCAGGGTGGGGCTGGGCGGTGGTGACACCGTAAAAAGAGAGGGCTTATGGTTGTTGTTGTTGTTGTTGTTGACGGAGGAATCAGTGACAGTGAGATGAAGAAGAAGAGGAGAAGATGTGGAAGCCATAGGAGGAGAATGGCTTTGGATGATATGGTCTGCCTCCTATACAGTACACGTGTGGACCTTAGCGGAGAGCACTGGGGAATTATGATATTCTATTACAGTTATACAATGTCAAAAAAAGAAATGGTTAGTAATAGAATTTGCATTATGCACAGTTTTACAAAGATATTTTATTTCAAAACGTATTTGAAAAAAATATGTATTCTATTTTTCTTTCTTTTAAGTTTTTATGTTTTTTGTATTTTTTATATATAGAATTGTTTCAATAATTAAAAAATATGACTAATAATTTTAATTCTTTCAACTTTTAGTCTGAATTGTTCACCGGAATAAAAATTCGAGATAGACTTAGTTGTAATATTACTCCTATTTCTATATGGAAAACATATATAACTAGTTTCTCTGATAGTGAAAAATCAAAATATTTGATTTCTAGTTCTCTGTTTAGAAAATTTGTTCAACTCAACAATAAACTTCAAATTTTCATTTTATTGAAAGTATTAAATATCAAAATTATTATGTTATATTTATGATTTTCTAACTATTTAAAATGGAACAAGAAATGGTATAAAATCTTGAAATTTTTTTATGAGAAAGCTTGTTTAACTTTTGTTTTGCTCATGGTTGTTTTATCCAGAAGTGAGCAAACACATTTGTTACCGGTATTATATGGATGATGTGGTACGAATGATCAATTGTAGCCGTTTTTATATACCACAGTATTTGGTCATTTCTAAATTCATATATTTTTAAATGCAGAGATAGAATTCATGTATCGAAATATAAAATACGCGAAAGTCTATGTACCATATGTATGATTTACCGCTAAACTGGGGTTAAATGCTTTTTCCATCCACCATCACTAATTGTCAGTACAAAAATTTGTGCGGTGTTATAGAACCAACCCTTTTTATTCATATAAAATGCCATTGGAACGAACCTTAATTAATGTCCAACATAATTGGTCAAAAAAAGTTTCGTAATTAACATAATTTGGAAATGGGAATTAATCATCCCTGGAAATATAAGACATTTCAACATAATACAATTATAAATAAATTGTGTAAAAGCGGAGAAAAGAAAAATAACAGAATTCAGGTGTGGCTGTGCAGAGCTCCTCAATTGCTGAAATCCGTCAAATAGCTGGAGAGCTTGACATTTACTGTTGGATCTTTCTTTTTCTTCTTGAAATGCTTTGATGCTGCTTTTAACACCTTATTCCATCCCTACACCCATTATCACACTAATCACTATCAATTTCTTAATCATATGGTCTTAACATTAACAGAAAAAAAACCTCAATTATTTATTTATTTATGCAAAAATACGTGAGAGATTTAACTATTCCATTCAAAATTCAATGATCTAATCTTAATAATTTAGTAGTTAGGCCATGAAATTGTTCAATCACTTTCACTAGAAAATTCAAAACTATAAAAAAAAATTCTCGAGAACATCGAAACACTATTGTTACTTAATTAACAAAAGCAGGTAGTAGTTAATTAATTAATTACCTTGGTAGCAAACGGAGCACAACCGCCCTTGATCGGAGTAGGGGAGAACTCAGGAGCCTTAATTACTTTGCTGATTTTCGTCTTCTTCTTCAATTTCAGATTCTTCTTCAAGGTTGAAGAAACATTGACGGAACCGATCCTCTTCTTCTTCTTGTTATCGTTATTGAAATTATCAGATTGAATCCCGAATCCAAAAGTGAGTTTTCGCGGCGTAATCAGATTCAAATCCAAATCCATAGGACTGTGAAGACGAGGAACCAAAGGAGACCATATTGAACTCTGGGAGTAGTCGAAATCGAAGGCAGAGTTATCGGGGAATTTGAAGAGAAGCTCGTTTGACATGAATGGCTCCAAATATTCGATCACTTTACAAGTATTGGTTAGAAGACTCTGTTTCTCTTCTTCTTCGTCATCGAGATTTGCTGCTTTCCTTTTCATAGTTTTACGATTGGATCTTTCAACTGTTTTCGTACCGTTGGTTGCTTCTTTAATGGCTTACCTGAACACTCTCACTCTGCTTTTACTTCTTTCATGTTCGGCCATTGAAAAAGAGACGCCAAAAAAAAAAGTAACCGTTGCAATCGAGTACAAATTCAGAGTTTTTTTTTATGTGACTCTTTTGTCCTTATTGTCTTCCTATTATTTGATACTTCTGCCCTTAGGTTTGGGGCAAATTAAAAATAAAAAAAAAAAAAAAATTGTGGTTCCATTTTTTTTTTTTTTTTAATAAAAGATTGTAGTTTTTTTATTATAAAAAGATGATTGTGTTTCAAAATGTTTAAAAAAAAACGAAAATTAAATCATGACATTATATATGGTATTTTTGTTCTTTTTTAACTTAAAATTTTCAAGTTTGTTAATAAAAATACAATAGACATTAATGATAAATTTTGAAAATTTTTGAAAAATGTAAATATTTTTCTAAATTAAATAATAATAATAAATTTTAAAAAATAAAAACAAATTAAAAAATTTTCAAAAAATATTCAAATCTTAATGTAAAATTTTTAAATAATATGAATAAATTATTGGTATGTTAAATAACCAAAAACACCATCCGTTGTATCATCATTTTTAATGGAAAAATATTAATTGTTCTTTTTTGTTAACATTTTAAAACATAATTCTCATTTTTTAACAACAAAAAAACATAGTCTTTTATTTTTAAAAAAAATGGAATCACAATGTTTTTTTTTTTTAATTTTTTTTTTTTTAATTTACCTTGGATTTACAAAACTACCAAATTTCCCTTATAGTCTACATTCTACAATCGGATACATTCAGATATGTTTTCTCTTTTCAAAATCTTATTATATTTTATTGAACTTTTAAATTATTGTTTTTGTCCCATAAAAAACATTATTTTTGGATACAAACAAAAAGCATTCTTAACATTAGTAGAGAAGCTAATTAAATTTTATTTCTAAAATACAAAACGAATCAATTAAATTTTGACTGAACAAAATAATTATGTCATTCACAAATAGATTCATATCAAACTAAAATGGTAGCAACACTATTTGTAATTAGTTAAGAGATTTTAAAGATCAAACGTAATTATCATGGTTTTTAAAGCCGATCCGGTCTAGTTTTTTTTTTCACAACTATGGTAATTAAAATTTTGTAATTATCAATATTATTTGTTTTGGGGAGAGATTTATCAATTTTATTTGTTAATAAATAGCTAGCTTTTGTTTTTACTGATCATTAATAGATAGCTTAATTTATCATATATATTAAATTTTCTCCAGAATTGACTCATTTGAAAATTAGAAGTACAGTCATTTTTTTTAACTATTATTTTTCTTCTTCTTTTTTATTTATTTTTTGTACAGTTGTATTGGTTTGTTCAATAGAACAAGCATTACCTTCAAGGTGTTTATATACATATATATGAAATTCGTACTCAAAATTTAAAGAAATACTCTAGTTGTCTCAAAAACCAGTATATGGGAGACTCTACTGTAGACTAAGACTACAATGATTTGTACTGTTGGATACTTGACATATCATCATAGTTGTTGACGTATCACATATCTAATGGTGCAAACCACCATGATCTCGGTCTATAAAAATTTTCCAGTAAAAAATTCTATTTTGGATCAGGACCACGGTAATCCGCTCTGTTGAATGCTTCACATGTCATGATAATTGTTAATGTATCACACATTTAACGGTGGACTATCATAATCCCAGTCCATGAAATTTTCCGGTCATAGTCACATTCTTTTGCTGAAACCATCGGTGAATAACGGTGCAAATTTGAATTTTATATAATATGAACATATGATGTGTTGTATAATGAATGCATAAATTCAAATAATTAGTAGTTCTGATCGTGTGACTCATTATTATACCCGTAATAATTATGTAATGAATAATATAACATGCATAGTAAAGTAATTCATTGTCTACGCGTACGCCATCCATCTAAGTTTGAACCTTTTTAAGTCAATTGCTGAGTATAATTAGAGGTGGCCAAATTGGATCTGAACCGGTCAAACCGGATCGGATCAGACCGAGTTAAATTCTGATCGGATCGAATTGAAACCGAATCAACGGTTCATAAGAATAAAAGGTTAAGGTTTGGGGTTATTCGTTCTGTGAATCTTTGAACTGACGGTTTGAACCGGCGGTTCAAACCATCGGTTCAAACTACCGGTCAACTGGTGGTTTGACTCATTTGGTTTTTTTTTTTTTTTTTTTTTAACTTTTCCTCTCTATAAATACATTATCCCTCTTTTAATTTTTTCACACAATTCTTTACACTCTCTCTATTATATCCAATTTTTTCACACTTTCATTTACATTTTACTAGTTATTTAATATTCTACATTATATTATTTACTAGTGAAGGATTCAGTAAAATCCTCTGGATGATCCGGGTCCGGGTTGCTACTATGACCGGATCCAATGTTGCCCCTGCAAGACAGAAAACGGTGAGACACCAGTAACCTCTGGGGTATACTCCGATGCCTAAGTTAGTACGCTCCTGTATGTTAAAAGTACTTTTTAGGAGAATTGAGAATAAAATTGAGTAATCTTTACCTCATACAGAGTATCCTCCTTTTACAGGAGGGATGGTGGAGTTGGATTGATATTGAAAGAGCTCCACGTGGGTGGTGTTCCTGCCCTAGTAAAACACGGGGGTGGATTCCTAATTGGACACCACCTCTTCTCCTAGGATCTCTCCGCGAATCAAGGAAACTTGATTCG
Source organism: Euphorbia tirucalli (assembly GCA_039660915.1). Classification (NCBI taxonomy): domain Eukaryota; kingdom Viridiplantae; phylum Streptophyta; class Magnoliopsida; order Malpighiales; family Euphorbiaceae; genus Euphorbia; species Euphorbia tirucalli. The sequence goes on from CM077632.1 coordinate 61,473,672, forward strand.
AATCTGCTCAGGGGAGGTCGGGATCCGGATGCAGAATGCGGCTTCTTTAGCCGGGTGATGGGATACGGGTCCGGACTATCGGACTGGAGGTGTACCGGACCGGATGTCATCAGAAGTCCCCCCTAAGTCTGAAGTAAACCCTTTAAGGTTTAACACCTAAAACCCTGCCTAGGAACGCGTGCTCACCCACTGTCTGCCACGTGCTGTGTAGCTGCAGGGACGCGACCTTCGATTTGACTTAAATGCTGCAAACGTTTGATTTCCCACCAGCAGGGTATTTAAGTCGCTGATTTCAGCTCTGGGCATCATTCTGAGTTTCTAGCATTCTCATTTCTTAAAACCAGTAAGTGCTTTCTTCCTTCTTCTGCTACTTTCCTGTTTTTCTTCTGTTCTTAGTTCTAGGGTGTACTGTTTGTTTGTTATGGGTTCTTCGAGTTATTCGTGGACCGCTAGCACTGCTCTCCGCCCTGTATCCCCTTCTGTGGAGGTGGATTCTGACGCCTCCAGGCTTTCCATATCTGAGTCCTCTGAAAGAACTCGCTCTGCCGGAGAGACCAATACACCAGTCTACCTCCCTGAGTCATCTCAGTTGGTCAGGAGTGTCTCAGGGAGAACCCTTACCCCCAGGATATCACAGATGGCCTCTTCCATTACTTTCCGTGAGATAAATCAGTTGGCTTCTGATTACCCCTGGTTAGAAGCCTGCGAGTGTCTCATCCTTGCTTCTAGCCAAAGGGTTCATCTTCCGCCGCCCGGCTATTTCTCCATCTACCTTCACCACGTAGTGGGCGGGTTCACTTATCCGCTCCCGGAAGGGATTTGTTCTATCTTGAACCGGTACGGGGTATGTCCGGCCCAGTTGCACCCGAATGTGATGGAAGACGTGTGCGCCACGTATTGGTTGTGCGGTAACCTCAGCATCCAACTGACCGGTGCCCTCTTCTAGCATATCGCCACTCTGGTTCTCCAAAACACCAATAGCGACCATCTCACAATGGCTAAGGGGCCTCTCTTCCCGTTTTTTTCTGGCCGCACTTCTTCGGTAAAGGGGTTCAAGGGTCTATTTTTCTTCATTAAGTTGAAGGAAAATATGCCAACATTCCCCATCGCCTGGTCTTTCCGGCCTGCGAGCGAGATGCGGGGAAGAAGGATAAGCTCTCACCCCAGGAACAGGCCCACCTCGATCTGCTGACGACGGTCCCCGACTCAGTACTGGAAGCTGCAGTATGCCATAAGAGCTTACCGTCAAGGGTTGCCACTGGCAGCGCTTGATGACCGGACCGGTCTCCCTGTGTTCTTTAATAATCCCTTAGAGGGCCGAGGTATTTATTTACTTATTTTTGTATTTTTCCTGTGGTAGGGATGTCACTTGCTGATGCTATTGCAGCCTTGCGTGCCCGAAAGAGCGGATCTAAGGTGTCTACTGCCGTACCTGCGCCGGTCCCTGCTATTAATTTGGCCGGTCCAGATCCTGCTGCTCCTGTCGTGAGTGCGGAGCCTGCTGGAAATAAGAAGAGGCCTGGTGCTCCTGCATCCGGATCGGACAGAGGGAAGAAAGTCCGAGTGGTACGTTCTTCACATTTTTCTTTTTTTTTTTTTTTTTTTTTTGTAACGCCGGATTGTGCTCCCTTTTTGTTCTGCAGGAGGTAGCACCTGACTTTTCGGGTCCGGTGAACACCAACAGCCAGATACGGGATGTTTTGATTTCAAAGTTCGGCAAAGATGCAAGTCTTGCCGACCCTCTAGTGCAGCTAGAGCTGAGCAATGGCATGTATCACCCTGCTGACTCCTCCCGGATGAGGACTTTGTCAAACCGGACCATCGGGACTAGAGTCCTGAGCAAGTTATACATGGTAAGTCCTAGACTCTTTCCCTTACCTTCTGCCTGTATCTAATTGTTTCTCTGCAGGCCATCCCCTTCCTCTACGAGGAGTTGAAGAGGGTTGAAGAAGTAGATCGAATCTACGATCAGAGCATTGCCGGTGCTTTGGAGAGAAAGTAGTTGGAAGAGGGCCTGGTGAAAGTAAAGGTTAAGGCTGAACAGCAAAAGAAGACGCTTGATGCTGTGGCTGCCGAGAATGCGACCCTTAAGCGTTCTCTTGAACTAGCCGAGGCGGCCCTTGAGCAGGAGAGGAAGTCCCGCGAAAGTGACCGATTGGCGGCGGAGAGAAGTTGAAGGAAAGGGCCTTTACCTACGGGCGCCTTGCCCTACTGTATGGGGACTGTATCATTCAAAAATGCTCTGAAGTCTACCCGGATGTTGCTTTCAGGGACATAGAAGTGGACTTCCCTGATGAGGCCGATCTCCTGGATGAGGAAGAGGATGTCCCTCCAACCGCTTCAGTGCCTGAAGAGGGATCAACTGAGGGGTCCAGCGATCAGAATAGGGATTGATATTCTTTGTAAATGTACACATTTCCCGTCATGGGCATTTAATGAAACGAGAATTTTTTGACGCGGTTCAATTTTTCTCTTTTTGTGTTTGAATGCAAACTTAGCGCATCTGCTTATGGCTGCCCCTTTAAAGCCGGGTCTAAGTTCGGAATCGAATGTCTACCCAGGACTTCAATTTTATCGAAAGCGAATGAAAAGGTCGAGCATACACGTATTCGAAAAGCGAATAAAAATGGCCAAACACCTTAAAGAAATATTCGAAAGTGAATAATAAAAAGGCTGGTTAGGCATAGAAAGATGTATTCGAAAGTGAATCTCCATTAAATATAAAGTTATAGCACTACAGCTATAGTTGCCTCGTTAAAACCCTCAACAGGGAAAACCCTGTGGGAAAAAACCGCTACCGAGGGAAAAAGAGTGCAACGTGCTCTATTGGTAGTATTTCCTAAGTGCTCTAGAGTTCCATGTGCGTGGGATGTCTCTTCCATCCATGTGGCATAGTTTGTACGTAGCCGGTCCAAGGGCCTTATTGATCCGGTACGGTCCCTCCTATTTGACAGCTAATTTTCCTCTGCCTTCTCTAGCTTGTGAGGCCTCCGCGTCTCGCAATACAAGATCTCCCGACTGGAAGGCTACCGCCTTTACTTTCTTGTCATGGTACCGAGCAACTTTATTTTTGTATGCCGCCATGAGGACGAAGGCCCTCTCCCTCCTTTCCTCTAGTGAGTCCAAGTGAAAGCATAAGTTGATGTCATTCTGGGCTTCGCTGTAGTATGTCACCCTGTCACGAGGAGAGCCTATTTCTACCGGGATTACTGCCTCGGTACCGTACTTTAGGGCGAAGGGGGTTTCCCCTGTGGCCCGTCTCGGGGTGGTTCTGTACGCCCATAGTACGCTGTTTAGTTCATCTGCCCATGCTCCTTTGTGCCCCTCCAACCTCTTTTTGATGCCGTCGCATATGGTGCGGTTGGTAACCTCTGTCATGCCATTACTCTGCAGGTGGGCAACCGAGCTACACCTATGTGTGATGCGGAAGCTTTCACAGAATTCTTTGAATTTTCTAGAGGTGAACTGAGTCCCATTGTCCGTGATGATGGTATTCGGTATGCCGAATCTTCCCAGGATGTATTCCTTCACAAAGGAAATCACTTTCTCAGGGGTGATGGTAGAGAGGGCTTCTGCTTCCACCCATTTGGTGAAGTGATCAACCGCTACGATTATCCACTTCCTCTGTCTGCTTGCTTTCGGCATCGGACCCACAAGGTCGATCCCCCATGTTGAAAAAGGCCAAGCCGTTAGGATTGGCTGTTGCTCCGCCGGTGGTTGGCTGGTTTTCTTGGCGTGTACCTGGCATTGGTGGCAAGCATAGATGTAGGCCTCTGCGTCTTCTTTCATTGTTTCCCAGGAGTATCCCATGAGCATTGCTCTGCGGAGTATGGTTAGGGCGGCCTGATGTGACCCACAGATCCCCTCGTGGAGTTCTGTCAAAACATAGTTGCCTTCTTCCAGCGAGATGCATTTCATCCAAGGGCGACTAAAAGACTTGCGGTAAAGCTGTCCGTCTATGACAGCATACCTAGAAGACTTCCTCGAGATTCAGCGAGCCGTTGGTTCATCAGCCGGCAATTTTCCCTCCTTTAGGAAGTCCCTGATGGGTGTAATCCAGCATGTTCCATGGTGGTCTACCATCAGGGCTTCGTTTTTCTCAATGCTGGGGTGAGACTGTACTTCGTACGGACAGTGCAGATGTTGCCACTCTTCTTTGCTAGAGGCGGCTTTAGCGAGTTCATCCGCTAGGCTGTTGGCTTCCCGGGGTATGTTTTCAATCTTCCATACTGTTCCCTGCGCTTCAATCTGTTTCAGCAATCTCCGGACAGTGTCCAAGTATCCTTTCATGGCTGGGTCTCGGACTTCAAAGTGTTTGTTTATCTGGTTGGACACCAATCTAGAGTCACTGAGTATCCGGACTCTGTCTGGCCCTATCTCTTTGATCAGCTCCAGGCCTTTGATCATCGCTTCGTATTCTGCTGCATTGTTCGTTGTTGGGAAGTCCAACTTCACTGCATAGTGGAGTCGGATCCGGTTTGGTCCATTGATGTATACGCCCTCTCCGGCCCCCTCTTTTGACGATGCTCCGTCCACAAAGACGTCCCATTCTTCAGATGGAGGTGTTGAGTTGTGCTCAAGATCTTTGAACTCTGTTACGAAGTCTGCTAGGATTTGAGCTTTCAAAGCTTGCCTGGGCTCGAATCTGATGTTAAATTCCCCCAGGCGTATTGCCCATTCCGCCAATCTCCCTGATGTTTCGGGCCGTTGCAGCACCTTTCTGAGTGGGAAACCGGTTCTAACGATGATAGTATGTGCCTGGAAGTAGGGCCTTAGTCTGTTGGATGTCGAGAGCAGGGCCAGTGCCATTTTCTCAATGTTGGGGTATCTTGTCTCCGCCCCTCGTAGTACCTTGCTGGTATAATATACCGGATATTGTTGCCCGTCCTCTTCTCTTACTAGAACCGATCCTACGGCTTCCTCTACAGCTGCCAAGTATACATACAATTTTTCTCCCGGTACCGGTCTGCTCAGCAGCGGGGGTGATGTGAGGAACTTCTTCAATTGGTCAAACGCCTCGTGGCATTCCTTGTCCCACTTGAAGGCTTGCCCTTTTTTGAGTGCTTTGTAAAACGACATGCATCTTTTTGCCGAGAACGAGATGAACCTTCCTAGGGCTGTGACCCTTCCATTTAGTTTCTGGATGTCGTTGAGGGTCTTGGGTGGAGCCATTTCTAGTACGGCCTTTATCTTCTCCGGGTTTGCTTCAATCCCTCTTTGTGAGATCATGAATCCCAGGAATTTGCCACCTCGTACTCCGAATATGTATTTTTCCATATTCAGCTTAAGTCTGTACTTCTGGAGGATGGAGAATGCCTCCCTTAGATCTCTAGGGTGGTCATTCATGGTCCGGCTCTTGACAATCATGTCATCCACATACACTTCGATCGTTCTCCCAATCAACTCTCTGAACATACAATTCACCAACCTTTGGTAAGTAGCTTCCGTATTTTTTAATCCGAAGGGCATGACCTAGTAACATTATGTCCCTTTGTGCGTAATAAAAGACGTTTTCTCTTAGTCCACCGGGTTCATGGGTATCTGGTGATATCCGGATGTTGCGTCCAGGCATGAATATATGGCGTAACCAACCGTTGAATCCACCAGCTGATCAATGTTGGGCAGTGGGTAGCTGTCTTTCGGACATGCTTTGTTGAGGTCGGTGAAATCGACGCACATGCGCCACTTTCCACTTGCCTTCTTCACCATCACTACGTTCGCCAGCCATTTGGGGTATTGAACTTCTTGGATGTGTCCTACGTCGAGTAATCTCTGGATCTCTTCCTCGATTGCCCTCTGCCTTTCTGGTGCATATTTTCGCCTCTTCTGTACTACTGGGGTTGCTTCCGAATCTACATTGAGTGAGTGTTTTATTATTTCTGATGGTACCCCTTCTATGTCATTAATTTTCCAGGCAAAAGTGTTCTGCTCCTCTTTTATTACTTGTATAATCTGCTCTTTGATGCCACTATCTAGCTCTTGGGATATCCACATGTTTCTGTCTGATGCAACTGTTAGCGTTTCAAGTTTGTCCACCGGCTCTGTCTTTCTTTCTTCTTCCTCCGGGTTCCTCTCTGGCTGTAAGGAAGCGAGGTATGTTCTTTGAGTGATCTGCTGGCTTCCTCTGGCTATCGCCCATCTGGAGGCGGTAGGTATTTGCAGCGTCAGATACCGAATTGATAAGACGGCCTCTGATTCGGAGAGAAGCGGTGTACCTAGTATGGCGTTGTATGCCAGAGGAGAGTCTATTATGGTGAAGTCGGCTTTTGTCCTCCATACGTGTTTCTCGTCTCTTATCTCCATATCCAGCGCTACCTGACCTGTTACTGGTACAGTGTGTCCACTGAGGCCGACCAGTGGGGCGTGAACCGGATGGATCCTACTGGGCGCAACTCTCAGCTTTTCTATTGCATGTCTAGTGATGATGTTCGTCGAGCTTCCCGTGTCCACCAAGATACGTTTCACCAAGTAACCTTCGATCTCTGCTTCCATGACCAGGGCGTCTGTGTGACCCGGTGCTACTCTGTTCTCCGAGAGGGGAGGGTTAGGCTTAGCGTCTCTTTCGGCTTTCCTTTTGATCTTTTTGGCCGGCGGATCTCCTCCTGCTATTACCATGACCACTCCTTTCGTTCTTTTGGTCGGTTGACAGTCTTCATCCGTAGGTCTTTTTGATTCCTTCGTGCCTTTCCTTTCCACAAACTTTCGTAGTTTGCCCTTCTTGATCAATTCCTCGATGTCCTCCGCTAGCCGCTTGCAGTCATCCGTGTCATGGCCGTTCACGCGGTGGTATCTGCAGAATGCCTTATCGTCCTCTTCCATGATCTGTCCTCTTCTAGCTTCCCGGTAGGATAGGCTCTTCTTGTCTCTGCTCTTCTCGACCGCCACTAGCACCTCGCCTAGTGGCCGGTTAAGGGGTGCAAATTCTCTCGGTTTTCTGTGGTCCCTTCTCTCCCTTCTGTCCCTCCTGGGCTGCCTGTCCTCTGATCTCCTCTTGCCATCTTTATGGTGCCGGGTTGGCGCACCCATTTCATCTAGTTCTATGAATGTTTTTGCCATTGAGATCATCTGTGTTACATTTTGGGGCTTCCTTAAGACGAGGTCAGCCCTTAGCCTCTCGTTAGTTGTGTTGGCGATCAGTGCTTCTAGTGTCGTGTTGAAATCCAATCTCCAAATCTCCACTGTTGCTAGGCTGAATCTGTCCACGAACTCTCGGAGGGACTCTCCTTGCCTCTGTTTCACGTCGTGTAGGGTTCTACTGGCTGTTCCAGTGGGGACCGAACCATAGAACTTGGTGCAGAATTGCTACCGGAGCTGTTTCCAACTGTTAATCGAGGCCGGTTCTAGTGTCTCGAACCAATAGGAAGCCGGACCCACCAGCGTTGATGAGAATAATCTGCACATCAGACCCTCGTTGGCCCCAGCTACTTCCATCCTGTTCTTGTAGTTTCTGGAGTGGACGTAGGGGTCTGTTTTCCCATTATAGTTCTCAAAGTTTAACTGTTTGAATTTGGGGTCACATGGTATGCTCAGGATTCGATTGGTGAAGCAGGATCCTCCGCTTTCTAGTAGAGGCTCTTGTATGGGCACTGAGAATCGGGAAAAGTAGTGTTTGAACAACGCCATCATCTTTGGGTCATCTACTCCTTCCGGTGTAGGTGTTACTGCTTGTGCTGGGGGTAGGCCCAACATGTACCTGTGGGTAGGATGATAGCTAGGCGGAGGTGTCTGGACTAGGGTCTGGAAGCTAGGTAGCCTGGCCTGTGACATCATTGGAGCCAGTGGCGCCCCGAACGTCGTATGTTGGGCTGTGGGATCCCCAAATCCAGGGAAGATGGTGTTATGCTGATTCATCTGCCTGGTGTCTTCTGAAAAAACGTGTGCTGGGTTTGTGGTTGGAGGGGCCCTGGTGTGCTTGGGTAGTGGGAAAATGTTCCGAGCTACTCCCATTCCCAAGCTGTCAACTCCTGTAATCAAAGGGGATGTGCTGCTACTGATGGTTGGTCCAACCATGCCATGATTTTGGATATGAAGAAACACCTGCCTCAGATCTCTGGCATCGGCGGGACTCAGGTTACTGGCTATTCGATTGATTACTGCTGCCTGGGGAGATATGGATGAGTTCAACGTCGCCTGTGGAGTTGTGGTCGCGAGAGAATCTCCCAAAGTGTCTGAAGTCATGTTAGCGGAACTTGGATTCATGATTATCCGTCCACGCTCACCGCACCAAATGATGGATTCAGTAAAATCCTCTGGATGATCCAGGTCCGGGTTGCTACTATGACCGGATCCAATGTTGCTCCTGCAAGACAGAAAACGGTGAGACACCGGTAACCTCTGGGGTATACTCCGATGCCTAAGTTAGTACGCTCCTGTGTGTTAAAAGTACTTTTTAGGAGAATTGAGAATATAATTGAGTAATCTTTACCTCATACAGAGTATCCTCCTTTTATAGGAGGGATGGTAGAGTTGGATTAATATTGAAAGAGCTCCACGTGGGTGGTGTTCCTGCCCTAGTAAAACACGGGGGTGGATTCCTAATTGGACATCACCTCTTCTCCTAGGATCTCTCCGCGGATCAAGGAAACTTGATTCGAATCTGCTCAGGGGAGGTCGGGATCCGGATGCGGAATGCGGCTTCTTTAGCCGGGTGATAGGATACGGGTCCGGACTACCGGACTGGACCGGACTGGATGTCATCAACTAGTTAATTTTTTCATTTACATTTTTTTACAAATCATATTAAATCTGTAAGAGAAATAAATGGTTTATTTCTACAAATTATATTTTTATAATAATTTTTATATTATGTAAATTATTAATTGTAAAATAAAAAATATAAGTTGTTTTTCATATTTGAGAAATTATATTATTTTGTTACGTATATTAATAATTTATCGAAAAATATCTACATCAAAACCACACGCAAATTAAATTCTAAATGTTTATTGAAAAAAGTTGAACCTGAACCGGACCGAATCTGATCCTTATTAAACCCTGGTCAAACCCTAGTCAAAATCTTATCAAACCCTGAACCTGAACCAGATCGGACCGAACCGGCGATTCATCTCTTTTGAAGGTTAAAGTTCAGGTTCAAGGATTTCATGAACTTGAATTGGTGGTTCATGAATCTGAACCGACGGTTTATGAACCGTGGCCACCTCTAAGTATAATTTTATAGTTGGCAGCTAATAGTAAAAACATTATAGGAAATGATTGATCAAATTTTATTAAATATTTCTATGTTAATTAATTATTGAAAGTGTATTTTTAGTATTTAATATTTACTTATAATATATTTACATCTCAAACAATTAATGATTAATGGTAAACTTTAACAATTAACTATTTTGTTTTATTTCATACTATTTCCTTTACATCCATTTCTAAGCGGAGCTGTAGGGAATCTTTGATGGACTTAATTTTGGTTGGGGTAAAGGGGTTAAGATGCTTATCGTGGAAGTTCACTAGTCTCTAATTCGTAGCTGTTAAGAGTGATGACATGGTCACTAATGATATACATAATTTGATTGTAGCGATTCGGAGAAGTTATAGAATAAGTCTGACACACTATATTATCTATATGTCAAGCTCATAGTATTATGATAAGTTACACTACAACCAATAAAAAAATGACACGGTATAATTAATTATTTATCTATTTAATAGCTCATTATTTAAATTAAAATTCTATACCTTAAAATAAAAACCCTAAACCCTAAAATATGAACCCTACATATTGATTTATCAACTTTCAGACCCTAAAATATTATGTGTTATTTTATTGGATTAGGACACATATAACGTGATGTATCAGTCGCATTCTATAATTCCTGGACGATTCGGGAGTTGTAGCAACGTAATTGCAATGTTCATGTGAACGCAATTGTTGTTCAAATTTATTGGCAAATTATGCGTCTATCTTGCCTTTGGGTTGTTATAATATTGATCCTCCCAACATAGTCGTTTCAAGGCCTGTTGATGAATGATTTAGGTGGAGTCTCTTGGCTTTGGCTTTGTGTTACAGTAGAATTTGAGTATAATTTTATGTTTAATACTCCCTCCATTCCTAAATATATTTTGTTTAAAGTTATTTACCAAAACCAATGAAGAATTAATTGAGATATTAAAATGACTAATTTACCCGTAATAAAATTCTCTTTGTTCTTAATTACCATGTGATATTTTCAATTAATATTAAACATCTCTCTTGAAATAAATAAGAGTAAATTTGATAAAATAAGGTTACAAATACATAGGTGATAAAAATAACATATAAAAAGGAATAAATCAAAAAACTAAAACAACATATATTTAGAACCGCAAATAGTAGCTTTTATACTAAACTAAGCATGACGGCTATATTCTTAACTGAAGTTAAGACTTTTAACCTCACTAATATCCTAACTATGCACGATCAACACTTTTTGTAAAGAAAAAAAAAAGTTATATTATTTTTATGAAATATCATTATTATTAAATATATTATCTAAAAAATGATATTACCGTTATCTTGATTAATTAGTAATAGTATTATATTGATACAATAAAATCTCTATAAATTAATAATGTTGGGACCATGAAATTTTATTAATTTATAGAGATATTAATTAATCAGTAAATTAATAATTATTAATTTATAGAGTGATTTTAAATTTTTTTTAAAATAAATTTTAAATTACTAATTTAAATAAAGTTTTTGTCTAAAATCAATGAACAAATAAAGTTTTTGTCTAAAATCAATGAACAAATAAAGTTTTTGTCTAAAATCAATAAACTATATTCATCATATTTTTACGTAATAAAATTAAATGTGCATTATATAAGTTAATTAAACTTGAAAGTTCATTGTACTTATATTAAAAATATTCAATATATCACAATTAATGAATTACTATACAAATTCCTATGGAGTGTTCTTTCAAATGATACCAAAAATGGCTTCTCATCTAAAAAGTGTCAATAAATCAACCATGACCGATCAAATCAAAAAAGCATTGTGTGAATACAAGAGAGATCACCATGCATGCACTCAAAAAGGTTTATAAGATTGGTTAAATGAAACATATCATTTGAAAGTTAGTCAAGGTACGATATCTAATACTCTTAAGAGATCATCTGAATATCTTTCTGCTAATTTTCGAAAGGGAGTAGATATCAAGGGTTGGCTAAATTATCCTAAGTATATATCTATATATACTTAGCATATGTATTTTAGAAATTATTAATTTATAGAGATAATAAAATAATGTATTTATAAAGGGTTGTTCAAAAAAAATTATTATCTTATTAATTTATTAAAATTGATTATTTTTTGAACTGACCCAAGTCGGGAGCAGAAGAAATTATTGTTTTAAAGAGATTCTTAATTTATCGAGTATTAATTTATGAAGGTTTTACCATATACATTTTCATTTTATTAGTATACAAAATGTATTTATTGTAAATAATTATTTAAAAATATAGATTAAATAAAAAATAAAAAATTTGAGCAGTAGGCTCATTTTTTTTTTAATAATAGTTAGTAGACATTCTTTACTTCATTAATTGTTAATTTAGAGTTTGTTTCATTCAGTTGTTAGCTAATAGTTGTTGTTGTTACTGTTAACTGTTTACTGTTGTAGTAAATTGTTAGTTGTTAGCTAACTGATTGATAGTGTTTGGTAAACTTATTATCAGCTGTTTGATAAGTATATTTTATATACTTATTTTGCCTTTGTTTTTGTGCTTTAATTGAGTAGATTTTATTTATTTAAGGCATATTTTACTTCCTTTTCATGTATTTTCCTTGTTAGGACCTCTAAGAAGAGAATGGAGCTAAAAGGGTATGATAAATGAGCAAAATTGACTTAAAACAGCCCAGGAGCAGTCCTAAGGCGTGACCATGCCCTGGGAGGTGCTGATTTTGAAGTTTTAAAGCTGATTTGGTGATTTGGGCCTGCGTTCATGATGGGCCAAGGAAAAGCTGCGGGTTTAGTCTCATTAAGGAGAGAACTAGAAGTCTTTTGGCTGAGAAATCTTGATAGCTAATGGACTCCTTGTCAAAGGAAGAATGTTTTCTTTTTTTTTTTTTGGGAATTCCCTTAAAAGAAGGAAGGGTTTTTTACTCTTATTAGAATTCTTCTTCCCTTTTTGTTTGAGGAGGGGAGAGTTAGAAAAGGATTATTATTCATTATTCAGCAGTAGTTTTTTTTTTTTTAGGTTTTTGGAGTTTAGTTTTTAGAGTTTAATTTTTCAAATTTTATTCTTACTTTCTCTCTTGGAAGAGTGGATTAGGAGAGCGTGTTCTTGGGAGCTAGGGTTTGGAGGAGCATTCATTTTTTCATCTCAACGATCCGTACATCAACCACTTTGATTCTAGTTTTCTCTAAACCTTTCTCTTTACCATGTTTTCTTTAATCCATTTTTGTGTTATTAGTTTAGTGATGAACTAATTCCACCATAGCTAAGGCTATGGTGGATCTTAGCAATTGTTTCATGTAATTATTTTATGTTTAATGCAATTTTCATAAGTATTATTTTTCCAATATTTTGTTGTGTATGTTTAATGCTTTGGATGCATGACCATCAATTCCAATGTTCATAGTTAATCTATAATTGACCAAAGGACTAGATTAACGGAATCACACAACACGACTTTTGCATAACCATTGCTCTAGTGGCTCACCAGTTAGTGCTAGGATTTCTTAGACTTAATGCTTTCTTGCTTGACGCTTAGAAATGAGAGGTTTATGTTTAGGTTAAGAATTAGAATTAATAGCCCTAACCGGTATTGATTATTTATGAAAATCGCCATTTTGGAATTTAATCGAATTAATTGCATAATATAAAATATTGCTGGAAGTAATGCTAAGTGAAACCGGACGCCTTAGTTAGCTTCCTCATCGAATTTCTCTTATACAATTTTATTACATTCTTAATTTTAATTCAATTGTCCTTAGCAGTAATTTTAATTCACAACCAAAATCAAAGATACATTATTCTCTTCGCCTAGATTAATAGAAATCCGACTATATTTAGGGTTAGCATAATTAGTCCTCGTGGGATCGATACTCTACTTACTTTATATTACTTAAGCGACGAAGTACACTTGATTCTATTAGTGTGTGTATTTACCGCGCATCAAGTTTTTGGCGCCGTTGCCGAGGACTATTTTTATGCAATGCTAGATTAAAGGGTTTTTGTTGATTTAGGTTTTTTGTATATATTTTTATCTTCACTTGTTTTTTTTCCTCTTCTATTTTGCGAGGTGATGGCGATTAACGCTTTTGAGCCATCGATGGAGGAACTAATGATGAATTTTCTATCTTCAAAAGATACTCAACGTGATAGTTTGTACAGTTCAACACAAAATTTATGTATGCGATTAGGTTTAGTAGTTGATATGGCTGTAGACACATCAATTACAGAGGCCGATTCAAATGAAAATGTTGAAATCTCTATCTCAGTTGAAGCTTATCATGGAAAAATTATCGGGGAAAATTTAGAGTTAGATCTAAGTCAAGAAGAAGGTACGTTAGAGGTCGTTAATGAACTGACCAAGTGTGAAGTTTCCATAGTGGGGATTAAAGATATACAATTCGATGTGCCCCCTTTTTAATTATCTTATATTGTTTATGAGCTACCAAAAGAATCGCAAAGGGAGCAATCGAGAATTTTCGTTAAAGAACTCAAATTTTCGATATGGAAATTTTTAACTTGGAATCAATTAGAGCCTTCGATGTGCATTCATAAGATTTTTCTCAAAGAGTTTGAATTCCTCACACGACTCCAAACTTTTACATGAAAGGGAAGTTTAAGTCGAGCTAAACGACTATAAAATTAGCGCTTTTGGGATGCAACCCAATTTTTTTTTTATTTGTATTTTTGTTAATTTAGTTGTGAATTAGTTGTTTTTAGTTTTAATTTGTAGGATTTAATCATGATATTTTATTTTATTTTTGCAGGTTTTTGACTAAGGCGTGACCGTGCCTTAGGAACTGTTTCTTCTGTTTCTAATCGTAAAAAAAAAAAAAAAAAAATCCTTTTTGGGCGAAAGGGCTGCCTAAGGAATGACCATGACTTAGGCCTCCCTTTCTTCTACTTCTCACCACTTTATTATCAAAAAAAAAAAAAAGAAAAGAAAAAAAAATTTTTGGGCGCAAGGACAACGGCCATGTCTTCTTCTGTTTCCAACCTTTATGTATAATAATAATAATAATAATAATAATAATAATAATTAAAAGAATAAAGGCAATTGAAGAAAAACCCAAAAGTCCTTAATTGCTAACTCTTCGTCATCTTTCTTTCCTCTTCACAGGTTCTACGCCGTCCGCCGCCTATTAAAAAAAAATGGACAAAAGTTGCAAATCATGTGACTTTGACATTTTTCGCTAATGAACTATGGCAAATATTTCATCAATTTTTCTTTGCACCAAAGTGACGCAAGGCTTTGTGTCCGCCTTCTCCTCAATAGCACTTGGACTTCGGCCTTCGATAACCAGGGGAGTTCTCTCGTTCTATTCTTTTTAGTTTTTGGTTATTGTTGGCTAATATACATTAGGGACAATGTATGTTTTAAGTGTGGGGAAGGGGAATTGCAAATTGATTTTTGATTTTATTCCTTCCTTTTGAGCTGTTTGAGTTCATTCTCTGTAGTCCTGTGTTTGTCACTTGCAACTTAATTCTCCAACTCCTCAAAGCAATGTTTTTAGTGTTTTTTCCCTAAAAAAAAAAACACACAGACACAAACATATAAACTCTTATTTTACTTCTTTCTAGGTTAATTATGCTTGTTAATAGGGATGTTTACATTAAATGTAACATGAGGCCCCATTTGATTGGCACCTTTGTAATAATATAGACTTTGGGGTTGAGATGTATCACTTTTAGACATAAACTTTCTAGGAAACTTCTTTTTGATTGAGCATAAGTAAAGAGATGAAATAAGCAACTTGTGTGCTTTATTTTGAATTAATCTTGGGGTAATGGAAATTAATTATTTGTGCTTAATGAAAATTGACAAAAAGTCAAGAATGGAGATTGGAAATTTATTCCGCTGGCTTCGCTTGCAAGGTGGAGTTATGAATAGTGCTAGTAGCCGCTTGATTGAATGTGCTTAGTTGAGTAAGTCGGGTGCATTGTGTTTGCTCCATCTTTGTTATCTGTTCGGAAAGGCTAAGTAACATCTCAAGTAAGGTCGAAAATTATAAAGTTAATTAAATAAAATCGATCAATGTATCGTGGATATCCCCCCCAAGAAAATTGTGTGAATTCTAAAGTCCTATTGATCTTTATTTATGTGATTGATTGGGAAGTGACTTAGAAGGTTACTATTTTAGTGATGCAAATCATATTCTGATAGTTAATTGAGTGACTTTGTGTGCATAAGATTGGGGTTAAATGCCAAATTCTTTTGTGAAAGCCTTATTGATTGAGTATGCTTGACTTGTGGATGAAAGTGAAGTTGTGGTTTGTGATGTTTTGAAAATCAGTTGTTTGATCTATAATTTTCCTTAATTGTTTTCGGGAGTTGGAGATGTTTTGTTTGCTTGAGGACAAGCAAAGTTTAAGTGTGGGGAAGTTGATAAGTATATTTTATATACTTATTTTGCCTTTGTTTTTGTGCTTTAATTGAGTTGATTTTATTTATTGAAGGCATTTTTTACTTCCTTTTCATGTATTTTCCTTGTTAGGACCCCTAAGAAGAGAATGGAGCTAAAAGTGCATGATAAAGGAGCAAAATTGACTTAAAACAGCCCAGGAGCTGTCCTAAGGCGTGACCATGCCCTGGGAGCTGATTTGGTGATTTGGGCCTGCGTTCATGATGGGCCAAGGAAAAGCTGCGGGTTTAGTCTCATTAAGGAGAGAACTAGAAGTCTTTTGGCTAAAAAATCTTGATAGCTAATGGACTCCTTGTCAAAGGAGGAATGTTTTCTTTTTTTTTTGGAATTCCCTTAAAAGAAGGAAGGTTTTTTACTCTTATTAGAATTCTTCTTCCCTTTTTGTTTGAGGAGGGGAGAGTTAGAAAAGGATTATTATTCATTATTCAGCAGTAGTTTTTTTTTTTTTTTTTTTGAGGTTTTTGGAGTTTAGTTTTTAGAGTTTAATTTTTCAGATTTTATTCTTACTTTCTCTCTTGGAAGAGTGGATTGGGAGAGCGTGTTCTTGGGAGCTAGGGTTTGGAGGAGCATTCATTTTTTCATCTCAACGATCCGTACATCAACCACTTTGATTCTAGTTTTCTCTAAACCTTTCTCTTTACCATGTTTTCTTTAATCCATTTTTGTGTTATTAGTTTAATGATGAACTAATTCCACCATAGCTAAGGCTATGGTGGATCTTATCAATTGTTCCATGTAATTATTTTATGTTTAATGCAATTTTCATTCGTATTATTTTTCCAATATTGTGTTAAGTATGTTTAATGCTTTGGATGCGTGACCATCAATTCCTATGTTCATAGTTAATCTATAATTGACCAAAGGACTAGATTAACGGAATCACACAATACGACTTTTGCATGACCATTGCTCTAGTGGCTCACGAGTTAGTGCTAGGATTTCTTAGACTTAATGCTTTCTTGCTTGACGCTTAGAACTAAGAGGTTTAAGTTTTTAGGTTAAGAATTAGAATTAATAGCCCTAACCGGTATTGATTATGGCCATTTTGGAATTTAATCGAATTAATTGCATAATATAAAATATTACTGGAATTAATGCTAAGTGAAATCGGACGCCTTAGTTAGCTTCCTCATCGAATTTCTCTTATACAATTTTATTACATTCTTAATTTTAATTCAATTGTCCTTAGCAGTAATTTTAATTCACAACCAAAATCAAAGATACATTATTCTCTTCGCCTAGATTAATAGAAATCCGACTATATTTAGGGTTAGCATAATTAGTCCTTGTGGGATCAATACTCTACTTACTTTATATTACTTGAGCAACGAAGTACACTTGCTTCTATTAGTATGTGTGTTTACCGCGCATCACTGTTGCTGTTAAGATATTAATTTGAAGAATGTCTCTTAATTTTTCAATATTTATAAACATGAAAAAATTTCCTTAAAAAAAATCCTACGTAAAAATATAAAAATATAATTTATTATTTTGAAAAGGTTAAATTTGTAAAAACTAAATAATTATAAAAAAATTTTCACGAAAAGCTCTAAAAATAAGCTTTTCATGAAAAGCTCTTTTTTTTTTTTTTTTTTAATAAAAACAGCTAAAAGCTGTTGTTTAGAGTCTATTTGGTTCAGATGCTAGTTAATAGTTGTTGCTATTGTTGTTAGCTGTTTGCTATTCATGTTAGCTATTTGTTATTGCAGTAAGCTGTTAGCTGTTAACTAATTAATTGATGGTGTTTGGTAAAACTAATTATTAGCTGTTAAGATGTAACCATTATATAAAAAATATACAAAACTAATAATATTGCATAAATATTAGTAAAAATAATTACATAATTAGATTATTTAAAAATAATTTTAATTTTATTATACACTTCAAAACTTATTATTTTCATTAAATAGCGATTTCATAAATGCAAAAAATAATTTAAATTATAGTTTTATCTACGTAAAATGCATCAAAATAATATGTTTTTAATTTTTTACTAAATTAATATATATAAATTTTAAAAAAAGTATGAAACTAGTCTAAATAAATTAATTTGACGAATTAATCTCGCTTAATTTTTAAATATTTTTAGATATAAAAAAATTCATAAAAAAGTCTACATATTTATATAAAAATATAATTTATTATTTTGGAAAAATTAAATATGTAAAAACTAAATAATTATAAAAAGCTTTTCGTTAAAAAATACTTTTTCCCTACATAACAGCTAAAAGTTGTTGTTTAAAAAATATAACCAAACACTAAGGGCATGTTTGTTTCTGCTTTTCAAAGCAGTTTTTAACTTTTCATCCCGAAAAGCATAAAATTGAGTATTCGATTAGATTTTTCAAACAGCAGCTTTTAGTTATTTTTAAGGTTGTCAATCGGGTGGTGGGGGCTCGTTCCCCGCAAGGGTTCATCAGGACGGGGACGGGGAATCCCTGATTAAGATCCCCTCGGGATGGGGACAAGGATAAATTTGTCCCTGTTTCTTAATCAGGGACGGGGATGGTAATAGCTCTACTAGCCCCACGGGCCCCTGTCACCATCCTCGTTTAAAATCCGTGGGGATCCCCGATAAATTCTCCGGTTAAATACCCAAATTCCCGATAATTCTCCATTTATATTTCTTTATTATTAATATTATTACATTACATTATTATTATTTATTATTTATAATTTTATAAACTAAAGTAAAAAAAAAAATCTCTTTCATGAATAATTATTAATTATATGTTAGTATATTTGAGAATTGAGTTTTGAGAATTTTATGTCTATAGTTTAATGCACATTTGGATAAGTTAGAGGGTCAAAATTGAAATTTTACAAGTTTTTTTTTTATAAAATTGAAAATTGGTTTAATTGGAACGTGGATCCCCGCGGCAAACCAATTCTTCGCTGGGACTGGGGATAGGAAAGAAATTTATCCCCGATTAATAAACGGGTCAGGGACGGGGATAGAAAGTGCAATTTCCGCCCTGCCCCGCCCCGTTTACAGTCCTAGTTGTTTTCTAGGAGAAATTAGCTTTTCATGAAAACCATTTTATAATTATTTAGCTTGTACAAACTTAACATTTTCAAAATAATAAATTATACTTTTATATTATTATGTAGGATTTTTTTTATAGAAATTTTTTTAATGTTTATAAATATTGAAAAATTAAGTGATATCAATTCTTCAAATTAATTTATTGAAGCTAGTTTCACATTTTTTTAAATTCATATATGTTAATTTATTCAAAGATTAAAAATATATTATTTTGATGCATTTTATATAGATGAAACTAGAATTTAAATTATTTTTACATACTTATGAAGTCGCTATTTCATAAAAATAATAATTTTTAAATGTCTAATAGGTTAACTTTTTTTTTTAATTATCTAATTATACAATTATTTTTATCTATATTTATGTAACATTTTATTGTATAATTATTGTATACTAGTATGAAATATATATTTATATTAGTCTTTTTACATCTAAACAGTAACAGCTGATCGTAAGTTTACCAAATATTATCTAAGTATTCTGCTTTTCTTAGTGAAAAGTTAAAATTGCTTAAAAAAGCGGAAACAAACACCTCCCTTAATAATGTTAGCAAATACATTTTGACAACTTGCTAACCCTAGTGAAAAATGAATTAATGTATTAAGTCCAAGGAAAGTACATTTCTAACAACAGTATTTGAGTTTCTCATAACGAAATTAAACCTAACGCAATGAAAAAGATGCAAAGGATGTAAACAGTCCTCAAGAATAAGATCAATTGAAGGGTTAAAGTGCAAATTATTGTGCTGCAGTTGGTTGATGAGAGATTGGGAGTCTCTTTCCACTATAACTTCTTGATGATAGAGTTGTGCAAATCAAGAAAGGGATTCTCTGTAAGTAAGGGCTTCACCAAGGAGCAGAGCGGGGCTGCTTGAAAAACCAACGACCATAGCAACACAGGATAAAATTACCCCAATGATCTCTAATATTCCCAATTTGAAATTAATCAAATTAGCTTTTCATGTTAATTTATTGTTTTCTGTTTAAACAATAATTATTGGTTTGTATTTGAGATCCATTATCTCTAGAAGAATAAAATTTTAAAAAAAGGCAAAAATGATAGTAAGATCCTTGAGTAGGAATTAAGCAAGTAAGAAAGTTTTAATTCCATTCTTTAATATTTACTCTCTTGTGAAGCAAGCATATATTCCTACCAAAATACCATTCTAAAACATTAACTATTTTGCTAACTTTAAATCTGCTTTGGTGGACTGTTTATTACATGTTATCACTTCCATCACCCATTATATAAGTTCCTAAGTTTATTTAATTAGTAAGTTTTTCAATAATAATAATAATAATATTAATTTATACTATTTGATAGCTCAAATTAACTTATAAAGCGTAAAGAGTAAATATAATACAACATACTAGAGTTGTAATAATTGAACATAAATATTTTTTTTTTTTTAAATGATCATTGAAAGCTTAATAATAGGCTTTGCAATAAAGTATATAATGGAATCTCATAATCTTGGCTTGTACTAGACCAATGTTATATATATATAGATATCTACGTTCATTTGCATATTAATTAATATATAGTCGTAGCAGATTAATTGATTTCGTAAAATCATCAAATGGAGCCACTATTAAATTTCTTCAAATTCTCAATTCTCCACATTTTCATTATAGCCAGCATCCTCCTTCTTACTGGTAAGAATTACTAATTCTTTAATTTAAACATTGAATTTTGCTCTGCCAATAGTTAATTTCAATTTTCGTTGCAGATGCAAGATTCTTTAGTGATGATGAAAAATCAATCTCACCATCAGAACCCACAAATGGTAACCCATATGGCTTACCAACTCCGCTGTCTCCACCACCTCAACCATCACTGTCACCGGCGCTAATTCCTCCACCGCCGGCAACACCTTCTGTAATGGTGCCACCACCACCATCCCCCAATTTTCCAATCAAAAGCCCACCAGGTAGCTTCACACCAAAGCCCAGTAGCCCACCAAGTTCTGCTCCTGGGCCGAGCCCACCAAGCCCAACTGTTCATCTGCCGCCGTCAACTGTACCACCACCGCCACCAGCAGCAGCTTCGCCGCCACATAAAAAGCCATCGTTTGCTGTGTGGTGTGTAGCTAAGCCAACAGTACCAGATTTGGCAATTCAAGCAGCATTGGATTATGCATGTGGGTCAGGGGCCGATTGCAAGTCCATTCAGCCCAATGGGCCTTGCTTCCAGCCCAATACATTGGTGGCCCATGCTTCCTATGCTTTCAACAGTTATTGGCAGAACTCAAAGGAAGCTGGAGGTACTTGTGATTTCGGAGGGACCGCCATGCTTGTTACTGTTGATCCTAGTAAGTTGTTAATTCACACTAATTATTACTATTATAGCAATGATCTTTTTATAATTTTCAACATTTGCTTGAATTTTTGTAATCATTATTTCTTTGTCCTTACTCTTCATGAGAATTTATAGTAGATAATTAAGATAATCAGTAAGATATGTAGAATCAAAATTGAAACACAAACAAACACCACTTTTAAAAAATATAGGAAACAGAAATAGGGAGGAAATGTGTAAATAATAAAAATAGAGCGATATATATAAATTCAAAAAAAAAAAAAAAAAAAAGTCTAGCCGAATTATAGTTGATATAGAAATGGGCCCAAAATAAAAACGTATATGAATTCATAAGAAATTGATACAGGTAATGAACAAAATGTAACAAAGTTGATTGTTGTATTGAATGGCAGGTTACAACAAATGCAGTTTCATCTTCAAATGATTAGATACGGAGACAAATGCCTAATTTCGAATGGTATTGCATAATACATATTTTTATTATATTGTAATTAAGTGGAAGTTGATTGATTTTGGAGGTAGGATTAATTTGTACCCATAAAAACTCATGTCCTATTTATCTCATCTTTTGTTAAATGGAAGCATACACCTTTTTCTTTTTCTTTTTCTTTTTTCTACCTTTAACAAATAGTTACTTCACGTAATAATAAAAAGCTTTAATCGAACCTCTTGGAGTTTCATGACAACTTCAACCATCAATGGAATTTGAATGGTTTTATACGGTGATTAGAGCTCTGAAATATTAATCTTGGGTGGGCCGGGCGAGTGCCCACGAACAAGCCAGCACCGGTGAATTATTAATTTTAGAGTATGGAAAGGACAAATTAACTTGTGGGTTAAAAGAAAGATTGACATATGGCCACCAAAAAAAATATATATATATTGCAATTAGAAACATGCAAATAGCTAGATGGTAACCAATAAGTATTAAGTAATTGGGTCCCACTTGAGGATGACTAAAGAAGCTAAATGAACCAAAAACCTTATTCATCTCTAGAAATGAAGAAAATATGAAAATTTAGATCTCATTTGTACCATTTAGCATAAAAAGTTGAAATTTCATTAGTCAATTGGGACCACACTATTAATTTTTAGAATATTCAACCATTTATATTAGTATACATATGATATTTTTGTTTTGTTTTGTTTGCTATATATTCATTTCATTGAAGAAATATTTACAACAAATAAATAATAAATAAATAAAAATTTTCATCTAAAATTATATATAGGTAAGTCGAGTATCAAAATTCACAAATGAAAAAACAATGACTTGGATGTAAAGCAAAGAGATCGAAGTCGTATTCATAAATTATAAGCATCATATGGATAAGTAAAAATTTTTAAAAATTGGGATTCGTGGTTTTGTAACATTAACAATAATAGTATGCTGTCAACAACATTGTTAATTAGCTGGGTAGGAAAAATCTGACCTAGCGGAGAGTCATCCCAATGGGGATAGAAAATTTTCATTTAATTTCTTCATGGGGTAGGACTGGGGAATGAAATTTTTCGATTAACAAGGATGGAGCGGGATGGAGATCTCTCTCCCTGTCCTATGGAAAATTTTATTGAGTTTTTTCGATAACAAAAACAAATATATAATATATATAACTAAATAATTTGTATTCTAATAATAAAAAATTTATAAAATCAAAACATTGATGGATTGATATTTTTTGTATATCAAACGATGAATATGGATTTTTAAATTTTATTTTTTTACATAGATAATTGTTATTTATTTTTATTTATATATTTGATCGATTGATTTTATAGCTTATTAATTATGATTGATACATTTTTTATATCGGATAATTTGTAATAATATTTTTTTTTATTATAGATACAAGATTGTATTTTATCGTGAGTTTAAATTTTACCAAAAAAAATTAAATTTTTAATAAAAAAGTGTTAGTGGAATGGGAAATGAGGATCCCATGAAGATCTTAATATACATGAGGACAAGGACGGAAATAATTTTTTCCAAAATTTCTAAATAGGGATGGAGATGTGAATCCCCATTTAGATGGGACGAGGGAGCAGTCTCCATCTCTCCCTTGCAATGATAATTTTCAAAGACACTCTCTAGAAAGTATTGTCCTATTCTTTAGATTTTCACCTAAATTTTTTTAGGTTGGTTCATAAATATACGAGGTATGCTAGTAACGAAGCTTGTGAATTTTCGGAAAGTGCAGATATTTTTTTTAATTAATTATAATGTAAAAAATAGAAAATCACAAAAAACAGTCAAATGACAGGAAAATATTCAAATTTTAATAAAATAAATAATGTTCGTAAATTATTAAATTGCTAATTGGTGAAAATATTAAGTTTCGTACTAGAATCAAATAAACAATGTGAATTACAAATTATTAACTTGATTTTCATGCAAAATTAAATATTTTTTATCATTTAGTATCACAATAATGTACCCACATTTTGAAAGAATTTTCATAAAAATTGAATTTTTCATACCATTTGTTATAGTTTTGTTCTATTAATTAATAAAAAATATACATGCTATTCAAAAACTTCTGAACTTTGACATAAAAATTCATTATATTATTATTAATCAAGATGTAAAATATCAAAAATCCAAAAAATATGATAATTTTTAAAAAATATATTGTATTCAAGACAATATAAACAAACAGTTTACATTTTATAAACTTTAGAATTATAAGATGGCAATTTTAGAGTTTCTACATATATAGTTTTCATTTCAATATATAGTAGTTACGAGAATTAATTGTGGCCGACATTGAGATCTGATTTGGGCATTAATTGTCTATGATTAACGATGAAAGTTTGGTGCAATTTTGTCTCAACATACATTTTATATTTGTCACTTTGATTTTCTTTTCAGGAACTATGTATAGATTATACACATGTTGGTTCCATCCAGTTAGGCTAAGGAACCAATTTGACATCATATTTTTTTATTGCAAAATGTTTGCCAAGTTGATTATGATTATGACACATTATTATAAATTTATAATTATAATGTTAATTATTTGCTGTCATTTCGTAGTGATAAAAGTTACGTTCCTGATTTTAATTAGCATGCAAACATCCTATATATATATTATACAAACATATTACAGTATTTCTTGTTAGTGGCAGCAAATTGAAATACAATTTATATAATTAAATTACAGACTACAGTAGAAAAATAGAAATGAAATAAATTATACTTTTCAACCTTAATAAAAGGAACAGTATAGTTAAGACCTATAAATACAGTTTCCTTAAGATAATTATCTGCCCGTAGTTGGCGATTTGTCTCCCAAGATACAACAACTCTCGATGGCGAACTGAACTGTGCGAAGTGGACTATCACCGGAAAAGAAAAAAAAACGACAGCCTATTTAGAATGAATCAGATTTCAGAAAAAAGAGGAAAGGAAATTCGAATTCAAGTTCTATTCTGCAACTGATGGAGCAAGAAAATATAGGCTGGTTAAGAGGATTTATCGGATTAATAGTGGCAATTAATTGGATTAATTCTCTTATTAAAAGAGAATTTATTCTGTAGTTATTTTTTATTTAAAAAATAAAACTGACAGAAATTTGAATAGGCTAAAAAAAATATATATCTGGAGAAAATTAGTCGAACCAGAGCAAAAATTAGGCAGACCCGTAGTAGTCCAATTCGGTCCGGCATTCGCGACGCCCACATCATGCGGGTGCGCATTGGCCTGTGAAGGCTCGGGACTAGGATTTGCACCCCCCCAGCGCGGGCAAGAGAGAGCCTTTTGGCTTACACAAGTTAACACCTTACAAAAGTGTGTTTCAATATAAAAACATTTTCACTCTATATTTTTCCCATGTAGGATAAGTTAACATAAGCTGATTTTCTCCAAATATTCCATTTCATTAGGCTAACTTTAAGCAACAATTTCTCATTCACTACTTGTCTGTTTTGGGTAAATTATATACCGTTGGAAAGCTGATGTTACGTACTATATAATGACACTAATCATTTGATTTAATACGCTTCCTTTCCATAATATAATTTGGCCCAAACTTGACAAATAGTCACTAATACAAAACCCAATATTTGTCAAATTTCCAACATTTCTTTCATATATATACTTTCTTCTTGTTTCTATAATAATAACATAATAAATTAAAAACGGCAAGATTATAAAGTATGCGTTTTGCAAACTTTAGTATATCTTCTTATTAACATGTGCCATTTTCATTACAAATAAATAGAAAAAGGAAAAACCTAGAAAAATGAGTAACCTCATTTCCCTCCTTGATTATTTGTTTGGAAAGAAAATATTTCGTCGAGAAAGCTCTTACCATTTCATCCCAGGTTGTTACAAATCTAGGTTGAAGATTTTAACCCAACTCTTAGCTTCCCTCAAGGAAAAAGTTTGAGTCTTATGACATCACCCAAAACTCCACGATTTGCACGAAAGGTGTTGCATATGGTCACGAAATCTTGCATATGTGCATTTGGATCTTCTCTCGGTAATCCTCCAAACTGTATAGCTGCTTAATGCAATTATATCATCGAGGCTTTGATCTCAAAGAGATTGTTCCTGTTGTCGGGTATCACAATGCATGAAAAGTGTCTCTCGGTCGATGGACTCGAATACTCTTTAAGTCTCTGCCTTTGGACATTCGCATTAACTTCCCCTTCACCCTCGTTGTGTCAATTTCAGTTCAGATTATGTTGTCTAAGGTCCGCTATTCTCTGCCTTAGCCTTGCTCACCTAGCTGTACCACCTTTTTGTCTATAAGTCCTTTCAATTTCAAGATCTATAGGAAGTAATGGTAAGCCAGCTCTTCGCATACAACAAAAGACTTCTTAGATAGAAATAATTTCATAGGTTGAACACACTAGGTTAAAAACTACCAATTTACTGGAAAATTTAAAACTTTTTGCTGCCAATTCCCGGAAATGGTACCAAAAACTTTTTCGTTACCTTTCTTGACACTAGCAAGTGCACTAAGTTGGTTGTAGTATGATCAGTGAGTCCGAGTATCGTTTCCACAAGGATTCGAGCAAATAACCTTAAATTTTAAAGCACTTTGATAGATCTGATTTCTTTCACTATGAAAATAACTGTTGGCCCCAAAATAGGCTAGAGACACACTAGAGGAGGGGTGAATAGCATGTATCATCAAATAAAATTTTTTTATTCAAACTTTTTCGGTAAAAAATGTTTTATCCAATAATACGAGTTTTACTAAAAGTGCGGAATTAAATGAATTGAAAAACTCATGAATATAATCACTTTGATTAGTTTAGATAATTTTTCTAAATGAAACTAATGCTATTAATTTAAATGCTCAGCATCTAAATAACAATAAGTAAAGAGTGCAAAGATAGAGATATTTGAGATACATCGATTACAGGTTCTGCCCAACTAGCCTACTCCTGTCCCCAAGCCAACCGTTTGAAATTTTTCACCAAGGATTCCTTTACGAGTAGAAACCAAGCCTAATGTTACCTGTTACGAGATCAAGTAACAAACTCAATACTTTTCCAAGTAAAGTATCAAAACCTCTACCGACACTTTTTACAAGCTCTAGTGTCAAACTTATAGGTGTTTTTTTATAGCTTAACAACAACTATCCCGATGCTTTTTGTAAAATCAAACACCAACCTTTTACAATTGATGTTTTCAAGCTTCACAACCAAACTATCACCACACTTTTCAAGCTTAAGTATGAAACCTTACAATTGCTTGGTTGAAATCACCACAACAAAGCTCCCCCTCACACAAATCCTATTATGTGAATTACAATTCCCTTTTGAATGAATAAAATTGGTTGTATGAGAATTGATGAAGACTAGAATTCATTGAATATCTCTTTGAAAGCATGATAAGAAAAGACTCTCTAATGTATACTTGAATATGTGATTTTTATATTTGTCTTCTCCACTTATGAATGATGGATTTGCTCTTTATTTATAGGTGAAAGAGCAAATATAGCCGTTGCTCATAAGTATTGGTAGTGGAGCTCTTTGTTCAAATCTATCCAAGACTCTTCAGGCCTCTGAAGCTGCTATTTTGTACTGCTATAGCCTTTTGTGTAAGCTTATAATACAATGTATAGCCTTCTATAGCAATAATTTGATTTTTCTTCAGCCTTCTATAAAAGGCCGTTGTACAGTGTACAGCCTCCTGTAAGTGACCATTATACAGTGCATAGCCTCCCGTAGGTAACCATTATACTTTGTATAGCCTCCTGTACGTGTATAACTTTTTGGTCATAAGATTCTACTTTTTGTAACTCCAAGTCTAATATCCTTCTGTAGGTTATGGTAGTCTTTCCCTTTATCTTTGAGATTGTTGTATGTCTTCATCTTCAATAATATGATATCCTTTGTAACTTGAATAAGATTATTGTTTAATCTTAATTGCTTGAGTATATGTTATTCTTTTCTCTATTTTGACTTTGATAAAAGTCATTATGATAAAATATCTTTATGTAATCTTAATTAAGATCATAATCTAATTAATCTTAATTTAATTACTTGAGATTATTTTATTATAATCATCTTCCTTTTCTTTAATATTGTAATCATCAAAACTTGATTCAACAATAACAATTTCAAAGTAAAATAACTAAGAAAGCTACCGACTAGGCTAAAACAACATAACACCGAGTTAAGATTGATAAGAACAGAAATATAGATAACAACAATAATAATAAGATAACAGAATCAAACCAAGCAGGATCAAGCACGTTCAGTGAAATTTCTCTCCTTAAATATTATGAGCAAGGTTAAAGTATATAGTTCTAGGGTCTTTTACTATAAAATCAACACACTAGAAACCTTGGATTTGTGCATTCTGTGACAAGCAGCCTAATCGAATCTCTTCAGCAGTGGACCACTCAATTATGCATTAAGTTCTTATAAGCATTTGTCAAATGATAAAACCCATCATACA
Source organism: Euphorbia tirucalli (assembly GCA_039660915.1). Lineage (NCBI taxonomy): Eukaryota > Viridiplantae > Streptophyta > Magnoliopsida > Malpighiales > Euphorbiaceae > Euphorbia > Euphorbia tirucalli. The sequence continues at coordinate 61,501,552 of CM077632.1, forward strand.
GTCTACTCAAATTTATTCAGCAATAAACTACATGTATTTTATGGTCTTTTCATGAATCTCCTCTCAGTCTCATCACAAATACTGTAATATGTGGTGGTCCATTTCATAATTAGATGAAGTGCATCATAAAACAATCAATAAACAAATATACTCATAATAAAGAAGGAGAAAAAGCTCTTACTAATATCAGCCGAGTTGGCTCAAGCTTGCTGAAAGAGTTTTACTCACTACCCATAAGCAACATCAAATTAATTGTGAGAAAAATAAAAAATAAAATTGAAATTAAGAGGAATTACTAATTAAATTAAAGATATAGAGTTAGAAACAAGAGAGAGAAGTTGAGCATTAAAAGCTCTTAACTACCAAAAGAGAGAATATTTATAGCACTCCCATGATCATTCTAGAGGAATTAAAATATCTTTTACTCTTCAACAGTCTTGTTGGCTAAAAACTAACCATACAATAAAATAATGATTTGTTCACCTAATAAAGTAAAATGGATACAAAAGTCAAATCCACTTTGAAAATATCTTCTCCTCTCCTAGTGGGCAGCGCCATAGCCCATTTCTGGCCCATCCCAATCTCTTTTAACCCAAGACTCTTTCCAACTAGCTCTTTAACCTTTTTTCAGTCTATTTACTGAGATTTCTTGAGTTTTGCACCACTTTAGCAAATAACCTGAAAATAGCTATAATATTAGCCAATAATTCTTCATTTAAGCTTATTTTTTGTCCAAATAATACCCAAAATAATTGTTATATTTACACTAATCAATTATTGCATTCAATGACAGGTGTATTTCATGCACTTAAATTGCCTTAGTTAATAAGCCATAATTGAGTTATTTTCTTTCATTTTAGGCGGTTTTACTTCCTTTGTGCTATTTTCTGTGTTAGGATCTTGAAGATTAAAAATGAGCTAAAAGTATATGAAAAAGAAGCGGAATGGGCTTGGATCGGTTCAGGAGTATTCTGAAGGCATGACCATACCTTGCGGGGTGCTGATTTTGAAGTTTTGGAGCTGAAATTCTTTCTTGGGCCAACTTTATTGATTGACCCTTTAGGAGCTGCGGGTTTGACTTGAGAAAAATGAGAAAAAAACCTTTCCATTAGGGTTTTTTAATTATTTTTTGTACTTTCCCTCCTGATAGGATTGATTAATTTTCCTATTTAAAATTGGATTTTAGATCTCCTTTTTAGTTTTAGTTTAAAAAGAAAGAAGTCAACAATTTTTGGATTATTATTAGCTTTTATTTTTACGTTTGGAAATAGTTTTTTTTTTAGTCTTTTATTTTTCTTACTTGGGAAAAAATGACAAGAACGATTTCCGAGCAATGAAAGAAGAGACTAGGGTTTGGAGAACGTTTCATCTGATCTTCATCAACGGTTCCCACAAGTCTCCATTCATCATCTCAATTCTCTAATTTATTCTGAACTTTTTCTCTATTATATTTTTTTATGTTTTCTTTGATTGTATTTAGTTTAGTTATGAACTAAATTCATCATAGCTAAGGCTATGGTGTATCTTAACATAAATTCTATGTAATTTCTTTTAGTTTAATGCAATTGAACTTGTGTTATTTTCCATCAATTATGTTATGTTTGCTTAATACCTTGAATACATGACCATCAATTTTAATGCTTCTAGTTAATTTATAAGTGATCAAAGGACTAAATTAAAGGAACCACATAACATAACTATCGTATAACCATTACTTTTGTGCTCACCTTTATGCTAGGATTTCTTGAAATTAATGCTTTCTTGGTTAATTGCTTAAAACTGAGAGGTTTAAGTGCTTAGGTTAAGAATTAGAATTGATAGCCCTAATCGGTATTGATTACTTGTGAAAATTACCATCTTTGGAATCTAATTAAGTTAGTTGTATGACTTAAAGAATTACTAGAATAATTGTTAGGTGAAACCAGATGCCTTAGCTATCCTTTCCATCAAACTTCTCCTATCAATTTCCTTTTGTTTTAATTAATTACTTTCTTTAGTGTTAATCACATGAATAGAATAAAAAATCACCAAATTATAATATCTAGCCTATTTTGATAATAACCCGAATGCTTTAGTGATTACATGATTGGTCTTCATGGAATCAATACTTGATAAGTGAAAATTATACCAAGTAATGCAGTGAGAATTTAACATTAAATTGATTAAAATTCTATTAAGAATAAAGGAAACATGGCTAATTATGAGTTTTTCTAGGTCTCCTACCTCAATCAGCAAGGTTGCCTAAACAAGGAAGTCTCAGAGCGCTCAAGATGGGAAAAAAAAAGATCATTGAAGGCAAGCGGTAGGAATGGGCCTGATTTAAAGAAGAGAGCGCGGCCCAAGAGAGGAGAGGAGGAGATATTTTTTTGTGGAAATTCCACTACTGCCCTTGGCTTCTCAAGGAAGCCACTTACTTTTGTGGTTGTAATCATTTGACAATATTTTATCTTGTACTTGCACCATACATTTTTGACACCTCACTTTCTCTAGATCTCTCTTTTTGGAACTATAAATACTCTACTATGTAGTGGTGGTGGGGGTAGCAATTAATTGGCTCAACTATTTGTTAATTTCAATATATTTTTAGTTTGCAAATATATTAGTTCTTTGCATGTTTAATATTTTCTATCTGGGAAATCTCGTTTTTTTTATTGCTATTATGTGCAGTGAGTAGGTTTCCTAGCAGGCTGAAACTAGCTTAGGCTGGTGGTCTTAAGAAGTCTTTCTCTATTTTTATTATGAATATCATGCTTTGATGATTATGTGGTGAAGTGCTTAATTATGGGAAAGGGTCCTCTCATATTTTTAGTATTCCTGATGAGACCGAGAGGAGATTTAGGAATATAGAAAATCATACACACGCACACACACTTACCATGAGACCGAGAGGAGATTGGGAGTGTGCTAAGGGTTTCTAATTGATGTTGAATGCTTGCTATCCTTAATGCATGATTTTCTATGCTAAGTGAGTTCGAGAGATAAGCTTAGTTATGGGTCATAGATCCAAGTGAGGTCAAGAGATAAGCTTGGTGAATAGAGGGCAACAGACCTTAGATCTATGTTCCTTAATATATTCATAGAAAATTCTGGAGGAGGATATTCTGAGATTGCCTGTTTAGCTGGTAAAAGCCTGTGTCTTTATCATTATTGTTCTGTATCTGTTCTACGTAATCTTATATTTCCTGCCTTGCATGTTTTCTGTTTTCGGCTTATATAATTTATTTGTGCTAATTTAACTGGAAAACCTTTAAATTTGGTGATTTACTAGGAACTTTTAGAATTTCCCTTACTCCCTGTGGACACGACACTTATCTTGCCTAATACTACAATTGACCTAGTATACTTACTAGTGCACAACCTCAAGGCAACAATACTCTATTTACTTTATATTACTTAAGCAATTGAGTGCACTTGCTCTATACTGTGTGTCTTTTAATATGCATCATTCAACTAATGACGAACATCGGATTTTCATGGCATTAACATTTGATACACATAAAAATACATATTTTCATGTTTTGTAAATAAGCAAAATCACTTTTTGTCGCCTTTCTTGACACTAGTAAGTGCACTAGGTCGATTGTAGCATAATTTGGCAAGTCCAAGTATTGTTTACATAGGGATTAGAGGAAACAACCTTAAATTTATAAGTATTTTGGTAAATCTAATTTCATTCAACAAATAAATAAAGATTTCAAGATAAAAACTATTAAGAAACCTACCAAGAAATCTAAAACAGAACAGAGCATCAACAAGCGTGAGTTACGTGAAACAAAAAATAAAATAACAATAATGATAATAAGATGCAAACTTGAACTAACCAAAGTCAAGCATGTTCAATAATATTATCTCTTTAAGTATTATGAGTAGGATAAAACACATAGATCTAAGGTCTCCTACTCTAAGATCAACATATTCGAATTTCTTGAGCAATATGGATTATATGATAGTTAGCCTAACCAATTTCACCAACAACAACTAACAACCACGCCTTGAGTTCTTGTAAACATTTTATCAAAAGATAAAAATCTCTACCATGCAATCTAATTGAATTTTTTCAGCAATACACTATATACGTTTTATGATCTTTTCTATGGGTATGAATCTCCTCTCGGTCTTATCACAACTACTAAAGTATGAGGTGGCCAAAATCATAAGTAAATAAAGTGCACCATAAAACAATCATCAACAAATATTACCCATACTAAATAAGGAGAAAAGTCATTTACTAATGTTAGCCAAAGCTGACTCAAGTCTGCTGGACAAACTACTTACTACCCATAAGCAGCCTCAAGAGAGATAAATTGAATAAGAAAATTTATTATTTTGATTAGTAGAGAGAGAGAGATTGAATAAGAAAAATTATTATTTTGATTAGGAGAGAGAGAGAGAGAGAATTACAGGTAAAGGAAGTGGTGGAATCAATGAGAATTCAATTCTCTCCAATCACTAATGAGAAAATGTATTTATATAGTGCATCAAAGATAATTCTAGAGCTATCAGAATATCTTTCACTGTCCAAGTAGGCTTGTTGGCATAATTTTAACCATAAAATTCACCATACAAATAAAGTAAGGGCATTCTAAACAATTCAAAAATAAAAATCTTCCTCCTCTTTTTATGGGTCTCGTGTCAATCCCTTCTCTAGCCTGCTCATCTCTCCTTCAGCCCAAGCAGCTTCAGCTCCATTTTTACCTGTTTGCTCAAGTTTCTTGATTCCAAAGTTGCTCACTTTACACAACCTGAAAACAACTCTAACTAGCTATATTTTCCTCAATTAAGTTCAATTTGAATATGAATAATCCAAATAAATATATAAAATTTTCACTTATCAATCACACTAAATTTTTTTCTCCTTAAAAATCAAACTTTCATAAAATAATATTACCAGACTGAAAAAATATTATCCTATAAATGTTATTAATTTATCGATGAATAAATATTTTATTAAATTATTGATAAATTAATATTTACCAATTTAGAAAAATATTTTATGTTTAGGCTCTATTTGTTTCGCGGAAAATAATTTTCCTTGTTATTTTAATAAAAAATAAATATTTTCCTTTGTTAGGTATGTAATATAAAAATTTATAAAATAAAGATATGATGGTAAAATAATTATGATAAGTGAGTACACATAATATGTTTTTTCACTCTTCCGGAAAATAATTTCCTCTTTGTTAAATAAGAAGCTACTTTTTCTTATTTCTTAAAGATTTTTCTTTGATTAGGAAAATATTATCTATTCACTTATTTTCCTTTCAACTCACAAACGCTAGAAAGTAAGACAAACATTTTGCGGAATAATATTTTCTGCAAAACAAATGAACCCTTAGACATATATTTAAGCCAACATTTTATACAAATTATAAGTAAACATAAAAAAAAAATGATTCTTCAAGAAATAATCGGTACGCTAGTTGATGATAATTAATATGTAGATAACAATAGTATTTTAACTACATTTACATGTTTAACCGAAAGAGAGTTTCATAGTTAAATATATCTTAAAATTACTAGTTAAATCATGAGAAAAATATACTAATAATATGGTGCACGTCATGCCAAAAAAATTAAAGATTAAATTTAACTTAGTTCACATGTAAGAAATATTTTATTTTAAATGTGATTGAAATAAAAGATCAAATTGAACTTGATATTATGAATTTTACATAGAATTTTTTTATATTATTTTATATTTTTATATGGGGTCTTAAAAAATTTTCAAAAATTTTTATCACAAGCATTAGTCAGGTTATTATCTTATCAACTTAACCAGAGTCGAGGTTTGAAAAAATTATTATTTAATAATTTATCAAAGATAAAGTAGCTTCATCAAACGGCCATAAATAGAAATAAAAATGTTGGTTTTAGGTCCGTCCATGACATTTTGATATGGCAGAGACTAAACTATAATTATGTGTAAATTACAAGGACCAAATGTGTAATTTGGACTAACCTTATAAATAGATGGAAGTTGGGATTTCCTCTATAAATAGAGAAGTGATTTCTCTATTTCAGACACGAAAAAAAAGAATCATAGAGATTCCATAGTATCGAGAAAAACACTCCCAGAGAGAAAACACGAAACATACTACTTTCATTCGTCGAAAGAATTCACGGATAAAGCCCGTACTCTGTGTATTCGTACATATGTGGGAAAGACAACTAGAACAATCCAGTTTCCTGTGTTGATCAGATTCAATCCGTAAACAAATTTCCGATGCATATAAACTATAAGTTTGTTTATTTATTATGTTTACGGAATATATACATTTGTTGTAGGATCAATACAGAATATTGATTTTATTGGTATCAGAGCCAAAAGGTTCATAGATTGATGTGTTTAAATCTTGATTTCTGGTATTCCATGAATAAGAATATGTTTTTTTTTTTCGTTTGAATGCGTTTTTGTTCGTTTGAAATGTTTTTGTTGATTTTGATACAGATTTACATTGATATCCGTGTCAAAATGATACCATAAATCTTGATCTCTGATGTTCCATGAATAAGAATACTTTTTTTGTTCATTTGGATATGTTTTTGTTCGTTTTGATATGGATTTGCATCGATATCTGTGTCAAAATGATACCGTATTTAATCCAACAGTACAAAGTGTCAAAATTTTTTGTCGAAATTTTGTAAATCTGATCACACCACCGAAATCAGCATGAAAATCGAGTTGGAATCTTAAATTTCAAGGCCAACGGAGGCCCGAAAGGCGGCGCATGGCTCTCACGCGCCACCACTGCGGCAGGGATTGGCCACTCAGCAGTTAAGAAGTTTTTGTACTGAAGGACACGTGGCATAATAGGATTGGTCAGCTTTCGACGGTTGAAAAGTAAAACCAATCACGTGTTGCCACATGTCAAGGTATAACCGTTTAAAAAAGTCAAACTGCCACGTGGACCAATCGCATGATGACACACGTCAGACGGTTTGTATATGTGCCACATGGTGGACACGTGTCAGATACGTGGACCAATGGCGCGATGACACATAGTAGAGCATTTATGGGTGTGCCACGTTAGTAATTGAACCAATCAGGTGATGACACATGAAAGGTGTGCCGCGTCAGCACGAATAACATGTCGCCACATGTCACGTGAGTCAGCAGGACCCTCTGAGCACGTGATGGCATGTCGCAGTGCGTGGGGGCACATGACAAGTGTTCAGTCGGCGCGTGCGGGTGTTTCCGGCATCCAAATTTCATCAAATTTTTTCCATAATTAAATTTTACATTTTTCTTGAATTTTTGGAATTCATTTGATATTTTAAACTAAATTTACTAGTATTTATTGTGTATAAATGCTTAATTTATGTTTGATAAATTCAAAAAATTTTAGTATATTTATTGTGTATTTATATACTGATTTTCGGTTGATCATTAACAAGTTTTTGTTATTTCTATATGTGTTATAGAAAAGGCAACTTTCGTAAAAACGACGAAAGTGATCTAGTCTTAGGAGGAGGCATGAACAATACAAAGACTTGAAGATGACATTTTCTCTAAACGGTATCCTACGTTGGAAAAAAAGGATATTGTTGGAGTTATGGAGAGGTTTAATGCGTTAAACCAGGAAATCCAAGAGCTTGTCTAGAAAAGAGGATTTTCCTCTAGAACTGATCAATTAAAAATGTTAAAATTTGCGAAAAAGGCTTTTCATGAAATGCATTTTAAGAAATTCTGGTTTTGAGAAAATTCTGCATTTGACGAACTTGTGGACTCTATTAAAGGATTAGTTCCTGAACAGGATTATAGATCCCAATGCAAAGTATTTGTGTTGAACTTGGCTGAAACGGGAGCTAAGTTATCTCATAATCCTAGAACCATGTTACTTAGAAGTAACAATATGGTTCGCCACCCATGTCTGGATGCTGTTATTGATGGTGTTAAGAACATGCCTTTGGATCTCTACTATAAGTTCGTAGAGATGATCCCAGTCACTTCCAAAGAAATTGAGATTGTTGAAATTGAGTTCTTCAGTTTCCTAAATGAACACTCTTTCTCTTGCTGATTTCATTTGTCAATTTTGTATTGAATGGCTTCATGCTAAGAATTTTAAGTGGTTATAATTTTGATTAATGTTGGACATTTTTTTTATATGGTATGATAAAATGTTTATTTGTTAAACATTGCTATTTTGGTTAGTTTTTTTAGTTATTTTAATTTACTTATTTTGAAATTATAACTAAGTGTTATATTATTCATTAGTTTTATACTTAAGAGAAGTATAAAATGTTAAATAAATTAAAATATAATCTAAAACAAATCTAAATAGAAATATTTTTTATTGGAAATTTAAACCTAATATAGTGTTTGTATTAGCCTATGTAAATGGTGACTCTGTGCATTGCGCATAGTGTTCGATTTTACGTGAAACAAACACTATTTTTAGGCTTAAATATTCTTATAATAAATATGGTGTATCGCCTGCTTATTTATGCTACTACTTTTTCTTTAGCGGTTTTTCAATGGCAGCTTCAAAATCAATTGTCACTGAATTGAATAAGGATCTTCGTTTGAACGGTGACAATTATGAAGTTTGGGTTATGAAAGTCCAATACATAATTGAAGAGCAAGAGGCTCCAGACACTCTAGAAAAGATTATGGATCCTCCGGAAGAGGGTAACACCGCTCAAGCAAGGAAGGACCTTGAGGCTTATCAAGCCTGGAAGAGAAAGAATTTGTCTGCCCGTATCATCATGCTTAGTGCTATGGATGATGACATCGCGAAAAGGTTTCGCGTATACAACACAGCTAAAGAACTGTGGGATGCTCTTAAGGAGAATTTTGGAGGCGTCTCCTTAATAAAACTTTGTTCTTTAAGTATCAAGTTTGATACTTACAAGAAAAGAGCTGACCATACAATGAAGAGGCATTTAAGGGAAATGTCTAACATGATTACTGAGCTTCATGATGCTGGTCATAAGTTGACCGAGGAGCAGAAAGTTCAAGCTATGATACATTCTCTGTCGAATGGGCAGGAGCATATGAAGTTGCACCTCACTCATGCCAATGACATTAAGACCTTTGATGATGCTGTTTGTCATCTTGAACTGGAAGAAGACCGTCTGGCCTCTCTTAGTGTGAAATCTGAAGTTCACATGGCTAGTTCAAGTTCTGGTCTGAAGTCAAAGGGGAAGAATAAGAGGTTCTTCAAGAAGAAGGCCAAGGGAACATCGGGCAGTATTCTGGTTCAAAAGAAGGGCAAGAAGCAAGTTAACTTTTCTAGAGTGAAATGTTATAATTGCATACAAAGAGGGCATTTTGCAAGAGATTGCACAGCTCTTAAGGCAAATGTTACCGAAGTGTGTAAGTGTTATACATTTATTTCAAGTTTTGTTTTCCTAACTGAATCTCGTCCTTTGTGGATCGTAGAATCAGGAGCAACAAACCACGATTGAGATTCCTTTGTTGAGTTCTGTAGTGTTCCATGGGGAACATGATGGATATACGTAGGAAATAACTCTAGAGAGGTAGTCTTAGGGATTGGCTGTTGTCAGCTAGTCTTACATGGTGGTCAACCACTGTTTCTTGAAGATGTCCTCTATGCTCCTGCAATTCGAAGGAACTTGATATCTGTTTCTGCCCTAATGAATTTGGGATTCATGTTATCTTTTGAATTGAGCAATTTTAGTCTCTTTATGAACAATATCTACTTTGGTGGTGGACATTTGTTGGATAGTTTTATTGTTTCGGATTTGGATCCAAATTATGTGTGTCATAATAGTTTTTCCTTTTCTGTTAACTTGTCTGTGGATAATGTTAACATTTCAAAAATGTGGCATGCGAGACTTGCTCACATCAGTCAACATCATTTAGTACGATTGGCCAAAGAAGGTTTGTTAGCTGATCTATCAAAAATAGATCTTCCAACTTATGAAAGCTGCTTTAAAGGAAAATTGACAAGAAAACCATTTGGTAAAGCTATACGAGCTAACCAACCATTGTAACTAATCCATTCTGACATCTATGGCCCAATAAATGTTAGGGCAAGGCATGGTGCATACTATTTCATTACATTCATAGACAACTATACAAAGTGTGGTCATGTCTATTTGATTGCACATAAATCTAAAGCATTAGCATGTTTCAAACAATTTATGGCTCTGGTTGAAAATCAACTAGATAAGAGAATTAAAGCTTTAAGGACCAATCGGGGAAGAGAGTACCTCTCCGAGGAATTTAAAGTTTTATGTGATGAAAAAGGTATTGAACATCAGTTGTCCATACCAAGAACTCCACAACAAAATAGAGTTGCGGAAAGAAGAAATCGAACCCTCTTAGAGATGGTAAGGTCTATGATGGCTGAAGCCAATTTGCCTATCTCCTTTTGGGGAGACGCACTATTGAATGCCACATATGTACTCAATAGAGTACCTTGTAAGTCTATAGATACCACGTCTTATGAATTGTGGACGAGCCATAAGCCTAATTTGAACCATTTACGACCATGGGGATGTGCTCCCTATGTTCACGACAAATCTAGCAAGCATGGCAAGCTAGGCCCAAGAGGCGAGAAAGGTATCTTTATAAGATATCCTTATCTCTCAAAAGGATATGTTCTAGTGGGAGAGAATGAAAATGGTCAAATAACAGAATTTGAGTCATGAGATGTCACATTCTTAGAGAATGAATTTCCTAAGCTGGATAAAGAATTCACATTGTTTGAAACTTAAGAGTCTGAAACTTCAGGATCACTCAATCCGAGTGGGAGGAATGAAGTTGAAGTCGTAAGGGAAAGGGAAGAAAATGATGTTTTTCAACCTTCACAAGCGGATTTGAGTAATCCTGACCCAGACTTGAGTGGTCATGATTTGAGTGGGAGTCTTGTTCCAAATTTAACTGTGAATATGGATATAGATCCCAGTGGGAGTTCTGTCCAAAATTTTGATGAATATATGAGATTCATTTATCAAGAAGCAGAACCTCTAAGGCCATCGAAGAGAGGAAATATTCCGCAACACCGTCATTTAGTTGATAGCGAAGCTTTCTCGGTCTTAGCTCAAATTGAAGACATTTCAACTAACATGAGAGAGATATTGGAATCTCCAGCAAAGGAAGAATGGATAAAAGCGATGGAAAGTGAGATGGAGTCAATGAGGGTCAACAAAGTTTGGGAACTAGTTGATCTACCCAAAGGGCGTAAAGCCATTGGGAATAAGTGGGTACATACTATTAAGCGATCAACGGATGGGAAACCTATCCAGACTAAGATTCGGCTGGTTGCGAAGGGGTTCACACAACAGGAAGGAATTGACTATCAGGAGACTTTTTCACCTGTTGTCTGTTTCACGTCTATAAGAATAGTACTTGCTTTTGTAGCATGTATGGACCTTGAATTACATCAAATGGATGTAAAGACTGCGTTCTAAAATGGTGAACTGAATGAAGAAATTTATATGGTTCAACCTGAAGGTTTCATTGTCCAGGGTCAAGAACATAAGGTTTGTAAGTTGAAAAGATCTATTTATGGCCTTAAGCAGTTTTCAAGACAATGGTATTTTTGTTTCCATGAAGCCATCATATCAATGCAATTTAAGGTGATTAATACAGACTCGTGTGTTTACATTAAACGTGAAAACGGAGGGAAGTTTTTCATTCTAACATTATACGTGGATGATATTTTGTTAGCTGGAAATGACATCTCCTTACTCAAGAAAGTAAAGACTTGGTTGTCTTTTAACTTTGAGATGAAGGATCTAGGAGAAGCCAATTACATTCTTGGGATTAAGATCTCAAGAGAGATTATTGGCTCTTTCACAAGAGACGTATATTAATAAGATCTTAGAACAGTTTGGTATGGCTGGTTGTGATCCTGATCCAACCCCTATTACAAAAGGTACGAAACTGAATGCAAGTATATGTCCCACGACTCCAAAAGAGACTGAAAGGATAGAGAGAATTCCTTATAGGTGTGCAATTGGTAGCTTGATGTACGCTATGATTTGTGTACGACCTGATATAGGTTTTGCAGTTGGTCTCGCAAGCCGATATCAGGCAAATCCAGGTTTGAAGCATTGGGCAGCAGTGAAAAAGATATTGAGATATTGAGATATTTGAAACTATTCCGTTTGTTACCAAGGAAAGGATCTGCAGTTAAAGGGATACACAGATGCTGATCATGGAACTGATAAAGACGAGAGGAAGTCCACGTCTGGGTATGTTTTCACTTTAGGAAATGGTGCAATTTCCTGGTGTAGCAAGAAACAAACCTGTGTGGCATTGTCAACTATGGAGTCAGAATATGTAGCTGCAACAGCTACAGTACAAGAAGCGGTTTGGTTAAGACGCTTTATAGATCTTTTGGATCTATTGCCTAAAGGAAAATGTACTACTATCTATTCCAACAGTACTACATCGATAGCTTATTCAAAGAATCCTTGTTATCATGGAAAAAGCAAGCATATCGATATAAAATATCATTTTGTTAAAGACAAAGTAGCACAGGGTGAAATAAGTTTAGTACATGTTCCAACCGGAGAAATGATTGCAGATTCGTTAACGAAACCAATAGCCCCAAATGTTTTTAGTAAACACATTTTGGAATTTGGTCTTCGTAGGTTATAGGAACATGTTGTTGTTTTTGAACTATTTTAATAACTTTGGTAAATTCTATTTAAATATTTGTTGTGTTCAAATTCATTAACTATTTGAAGCGATACACATAGAACTATTGAGTATAGTTCAGTATGTTGACAAAATGCATCTGCTCATATAGATGAATCTTTTACTTTGAGCGGTGTGTTCATAGGTAAAAGTATTAATGGAGATGTGAGAGACTCCATAAGTGATATGTGTAATATCAATATTTCGTTTATACCGAAAGCTGTCCTATGAAAGGCTTAAATGTGGACTAAAGGTAATAATGCATGAGTTGCATTTAGAAACTAAATGCTTTCGCATAGTGTTGATAAAACATACGTCCTAAGTGGATTAGCACTATGGCATATTATAGTAATATGTGTAAAAGCCGACCAAGGGATGGAAAGAAGAAAATTGATCTCAACTTTCTTAATATGAGACCCAAATGAAACTATAAGTTTCAATTCACCTTTAAGGACTCTTGTAAATAACAAGAAGGGTATGTCTAATGATTGTCTTGATTGGAACCCCAAACCAGGTTGCGTTAGCAATGAATGAGCATGAAGGGACCTTTCAGATAAACAATAGACATATGGTGGAATGTTATTTATAGAGAGGAAGTATATTTTCAGTAACATGTCACTTGTTAATCATATAACACTTGAGCTCAATACTTTTTCGTGGAAAAGGTATGTAGTGTATATGAATGTTTTCGTGAGATCAAAAGGTGAGTCAAAAAATAGTGATCATGGAAAATGGACTAGGTGGAAGTCGCGTTAAGCTAAAGGTGGAACGATGAAGAAGAGCTTAAAAGGTTTAACTGTTACATTAACTGGTTGCGTAAATTCATCGAATAAGAATTGAAAGAAGTATGTATGTTCAATCGCAATGAAAGTATGTCTTGTCATGTGTGAGTAGGAAACGTTGGTTTTAGGTCTACACATGACATTTTGGAATGACAGGGACTAAACTGTAATTATGTGTAAATTACAATGATCAAATATGTAATTTGGACTAACCTTATAAATAGATGGAAGTTGGGATTTCCTCTATAAATAGAGAAGTGGTTTCTCTATTTCAGACACAAAAAAAATCGTAGAGATTCCATAGTATCGAGAAAAATGCTTCCAGAGTGAAAACATGAAACATACTACTTTCGTTCGTCGGAAGAATTCATGGATAACTCTCGTACTCTGTGTAGGAAAGACAACTAGAGCGATCCGGTTTCCTGTGTTAATCAGATTCAATCTGTAAACAAGTTTCCGCTACATATAAACTGTAAATCCGTATATTTATATTATTTATAGAAATCCGTAAATTAGTTGTAAAATCGATTTAAATTGAAATATGATTTCAAAAAATAAAACTAATGTAATTAAACTTCAAGATAAAAGAGTGATTATAAATCTCATAATTGTTTAATTTTTGTTCCTTGAGTTGGCCCGTGACCAAAACATAGAATCCCAGAACAGTAGTATATATGATTACACATGCATTATCCTTGAAATTTGCGAACTGCAATAAATAACAATCGTGCATCTTCGACTGCCCATTTTAACATTAATATATCTCTTTACAAAAGTCTTCCACCGGTTTTCCTCTATTTCATTGCGAACACAGCTAGGAATCGCAACGCATGTACGTGTTTATGCTGTGCGTTATCCAATTTTGACTAGACTATCTGAATTCAATATAAAAACATACGAAATGGGAATAAGAATGAGAATTAATTTTTTATCCATCACGGGTTCAAGATGAGAATAAAATTACTCCTAGATTACTTGCTACCCTAACTTATTTATATATTATAGTTAATACATTAAATATTATAAATATTTCATAGGTTGGTGGTAGGATTCGAACCTACTCTCACCATCTCTTGATTGAAGTGTTAACTAATAAGACAACTTTGGATAGACATGTAATTATATTTATCCACTACATTCAAATATTATTAAATTCAGTTTTTGTTATTTTGTTTTACAAAAAATTTTGATACTCTATTTTTTTAGTTTGTTTTGTTTGTTAAATTTAGTTTAATTATTAATTTGTAAATTGTATACTTTATTTATAGATAGCTTTTTTAATTTTATTATTAATTTATTTATTCATATTCTTTTTTTTTTATTGAACAGTAATTCTGCGGGATGATAATTAATGGATATCTATCATCCATGATGAAATGAGAATGTAATTTACTTAGCCAATATTTACGGATAATAAGTTTCGAACAAAGATTTATATTTATATATACAAATGAGAATGGAATCTGTAGTATCATCCCATGGGTCACTTGTTACCATCCCTAGCACAATTTGACCTTTCTAGGAATTATTTATTTATTTTTATTTTTATCTTCAAAATTTAGCCATTTTGTGGCTGCTAGCTAGTACTAATAGGCAGTCAATAATGTACGAACTACCTCCTGCATTTTTTTTTTAACTTTTTTCTAGTAGCAATTGAATGGGATATTTTTATCTTATATGCAAGGTGGCAACGGGAGGATAAGCTAGAGGTTGGTTTTGCATTCCTTGATTCGTCTCCATTAGTTCTGTCACTCCTCCTCTATCACCTCAAAAAACTAGATATTTGATTTCCGATTTGCGATGTCACAAACCGGAGATAAAATATCCGGTTTGTTATGCCATGATCCTTCTTTATAGAATTTACTTTTCAAAAAAAAAAAAGACATCGGATTCATGATTTTTGATTTTCGTATAATTGGCACCAAATATTAATTGTCCGGTTTTCAATTTTCTATCCCGTGGCAAAACGAACATTATAGAATGTATTTATTTTTGACCGGGTATCATTTAATTGATTATTTTTTAAAGAGATATTATACATAGAGCTGTAAACAAAGTGTAAAATGCAATCCACAACCCTATTAAGGAGTCCATAAAAATCCCCACATGGATCCTCATTCACCACTAAAAGAACACATTCTATAATTTTTTTTTTTTTTTTTTCAAATTAACACATAAGTTATGAATTACACCTAAAAACGTGTTACTAAATTACACCTAAAAACATATTACAATTTTCAATACATAGCTCAAAAAAAAATAAAATTTGTTCAACACTTCGGTTGTACAATTTTACAATCAGTAGAAGATTCTTAATCATCAGGAATTCTCTCTTTCTATCAGAGCAAATTCCTGCAAGAATAGAGACTCTCTATTCACTTTATAAGTAAATTTTATCTTAATTGTTGTTTGTAATATATATATATATAGATAATGTTGGAGAAAAATAATAATTGATGGATTAAAATCTTGACATGGACATGACAATCAATAATTTTGAAGCAACCTAACCCTTGTGCCTAAAAGCAAGTTTAGCATGGTACGTACTGACTATTGTAATTATTATTTTTATGATGAAAAAGCATATTATATCAGTAGTTTATAATATTCTTTTCATAATTACATTTTGTATGGATATGGCCGACACCATTGACTCGAAGGAGGCTAAATAGTTCAGTTCCAAGGTATCCAGCTGCACAACCTAAAAATATCTGTTTGGAGACTTATCCCCTTGCGGGAATTTCATTAACTCAAAATTTATAAATTAAATGTATACTTTTATTTTATTATTTGATTTTTTAAATCTAATTACTCAAATTAACTTTAATTGAATTATGATTATTATAGGGTTGCAGAGATCATATAATTAATTCTTGTGATTAAGTGAGGTGAGAGAAAATAGAAAGAAAATAAAGAAGAAAGATTATTAAGAAATAGAATTGCTTGAAAAAAAGGGGATTGGAGAGAGAGAGAGAGAGAGAGTCACGTGCCTGGAGTATAGGGCAGCAGAGAAAGCCAATCACGGGCTGAACAAGGCGCTATAAGTTAAAAGAGTCCTCCAAATTTGCATTAAAACCGCATTATTTCATAATTCTTTTTTGTACAACTTCTTACTCCATATTTCCGGTCCCCATTATCCTATCCTCTCTTTTTTTTTTTTTGGCTAATTGTTTTTATGCTCTTTATACATAAGAAATCCTTCGAGTTAGAGTCAAATATTTTAATTCCAAAAATATAAATATTTATTTCATAACTTTTAATATCGAGAAATAATATTTACAGTATATTCATGATATAAAATTTGATATTCTGGTAGCCACTTTTGGAGATTTAATTGTTAGCCACCATAAAATATGATATTATCTAATTTTGTTATAAAAAATTTTACTCTTAAATCTCACATTTTTTTATGGTGCAACCTATTGATTAAATTTCATGCATTTTTTATAAACTTTGATTTGATACTGTTTAAAAACATTCTTTAAGTGATTTTCACCTAATTAATTTATTTTATTTATACTACAATTTGGATTAAGTCGATAACTTTAATAGACTAAAAACTATTTATACAGTAAATACATGTAGATTAAACATGTGCATAAACACGGGAATCCTGGGCAATTAATAAAGTTTTGCATTTCTCTAATACACCATGTATATGTTAATACATTCTTATTTAAATACAGATAAACTTAGCACATTTCGAGCGCTGATCAATTTTGCATGATTTTATTGAATTACTATTTCAAATATAGGGCAAATTAAAAAAAGGGAAAAAAACTTATAGTTTCATGTTTTTATAAATAAAGGACTGTTTTTTTTTTTTTAATAAAAGGAGAATTGTGTTTCTAATTGTTAATAAAAAGAGGATAATTAAAATTAAATTATGATATTACATAAGTTTTTTTTGTTCATTTTGAACTTCAAATTTTCAAGTTAATTAATAAAAATACAATAGACATTAACGATAAATTTTGAAAATTTTCAAAAAATACAAATATTTTTCTGAATCAAATAATGATAAGAAATTTTAACAAATTATAAAATTTTTGAAAAATATTCAAATTTTGATATAAATTTTTTAAATAATATGCATAAATTATTGCAATGTTAAATAGCCAAAAATACCCATCATTATTTTTAACGGATCAATGTTAACTGTCGTTTTTCTGTTAATATTAGAAAACACAATCCTCTTTTTATAACAAAAAAAAAAAAACAGTCCTCTATTCACAAAAAAGTGAAACCATAAGATATTGTTTTTAAATTTGCCCATATATATA
Organism: Euphorbia tirucalli; assembly: GCA_039660915.1. NCBI lineage: Eukaryota > Viridiplantae > Streptophyta > Magnoliopsida > Malpighiales > Euphorbiaceae > Euphorbia > Euphorbia tirucalli. The sequence continues at coordinate 61,519,230 of CM077632.1, forward strand.
TAATATTATCTTTTTTAAAAGTCTAGAAAAAAAGATTATATATATAAAGTCGTTGCCGCGTAACGTCCAATATATATGCAAGTGGGGAAAAGATGCATGAAAATTATCTGTCAAAGTTACTTTATCTCCATTTTATCTATATATCAAATCATTAAAAAAAAAAAAAAATTGATTTATTTTATCAACTAATTATACGTGACACTTTAACCTTAATTATTTCCAATGCTAAGTTTATTTTTAAATACTCTCATTCAAGTACTATAGGACTCAAATCCGTTGTGATTTGTCAAAAAAAGAATATACCTTATTCTATCACCTTTGAAACTCAAATTCATAAACGAGTCTATTCTTTTTACTGGCCAAAACTCTACGAGGTCCAGATTTTTTGATTGTAAAATAAACTTCTATTGTAATCCTATTAAGAGACTACTTAGACTTTGAAAGTGATGATTTTGACTGTACAAGTAAACATATATATGGAGTTGAATCTAATAACCATCATGTGTTAAGGCTCAAACCACTTTATTTATATGTCACTTTTTATCCTCATTTATTTCTAATATAAGACTATTACTTATTCTCAAATAATATACACAAAAAAATATATATATATGGTTGTTGCTTTGGAAAGGAGAGCGAATTAAAACTAACATATGCGGATTATGGTTCATTTAACAACACATGCTATTGTTTTATAGATAGAATTTCTATGTTTAATTTTCATATTATATATATATGTATATATATATATATACACGAACCGAATATGAATATTTCAATGAAGAGTTAAAATAAAAAAATCCAAAATGGAAAACTTCTTGGTTTGAAAAATATTTTTATTAAAAAAAATAGACAACTTTCTATAAACAATGTTAGATTTAACATAAAAAAAAAATTCCTTTAGCATTAATACTAAAAGTTAATTCTAAAAAGCACATTTGAAAATAAATTTTTGATATTGCTACTAAAAATCACATTTGAAAACACTTTTACATATTACAGTTAAATAAGGTTTTTTTTCTGTAAATATTTGTGATACTAAATTTAATATTTTTTATAGTACTGTTTATTCAAAAAATATTTATAAGTATATAGTAGTCTTCGTAATTTTATGATTATATTCTTCAAACTACAACATTCACTTCTATATAAAAAAAAAAAAAAATAAGAGAGAAATTCTTTGTTTTGTTGATATTCTTTTGATTAGGAGAAATTTTTGCATATATTAAAATTTGAGAATATATATATTGTAAAATTTTATAAATGTTCGTACTTATGATAAATACTAAACTCTTCAATTCTTTTGAAATTGAAAATAAAAACGAAATTCGATATTTTATTTTTTTATTATTTATTTTTATTTTTAAATAACTTAAAAAAAATTCATGCACGAAAATCCAAAATAAATTAATGGGAATTGCGTATGATGAAGAAAAAAAGGGAAAGAAATTGTTCCTATATGGAACTTATATGGGTCATAACTTATTTTTATGCTCATTCGGATTTTCAATAAAACAAAATGGAAATGACAAAACCCTCCCTCCCCTCTCCACTCATCAATATCAAATCTCGACAAAAACAAAATTCTTAAGCTACTCCAAAGTCAATCATTCAATCAATCAAAACCATATAATTCCTTACAAAAGAAAATTAAAAAAAAAAACATATAAAAAAAAGGGACAAAATATTAGAATTACTAGTTGATACATATCTCTCTTATTTTGTAACTATAAATAAAGGTATTTGATTGAACTTAAAATCAAGTGAAGCTCACTCTTGGCTTCTACCCATGGCTAAGTATGCATTTTTCAATCTCTTTATCCTTCTTCTCAATTTGGGCAATTTGCTCTCTTCTTTCGCTTGCCCATATTGTCCATACCCAACTCCACCTTCTAAACCTCCCCATTACCCTCCTAAAGTAAAACCCCCACATCCAAAACCACCTAAACACCCTCATGTAAAACCACCCTACCACCCAAAACCACCCCATGTAAAACCTCCTTATATCCCAAAACCTCCCATTGTTCATCCTCCTTACATCCCAAAACCACCCATTGTCCATCCTCCTTACATCCCAAAACCACCCATTGTTAAACCACCTCCTTACACCCCCAAACCTCCTATTGTTCATCCTCCTTACATTCCAAAACCACCCATTGTAAAACCACCTCCTTACACCCCCAAGCCTCCTATTGTTCATCCTCCTTACATTCCAAAACCACCCATTGTAAAACCACCTCCTTACACCCCCAAGCCTCCTATTGTTCATCCTCCTTACATTCCAAAACCACCCATTGTTAAACCACCTCCTTACACCCCGAAGCCTCCTATTGTTCATCCTCCTTACATTCCAAAACCACCCATTGTAAAACCACCTCCTTACACCCCGAAACCTCCTATTGTTCATCCTCCTTACATTCCAAAACCACCCATTGTAAAACCACCTCCTTACATCCCAAAACCTCCCATTGTTAACCCTCCTTACACCCCAACACCACCTATTGTTCATCCTCCTATTATCTTCCCCCCAAAACCACCGGTTTACCCTTCTCCACCTGTTGTAACTCCATCACCACCAAAGCCACCGGTGGTTACCCCGTCGCCCCCATATCTTCCGCCTAGCCCACCCGTGAAGCCCCCGACACCGCCTAGTGGTGAAACACCGTGCCCTCCTCCGCCGCCGCCTGCGGTACCGTGCCCAACTCCGGCGCCGCCAAAACAAGAAACTTGCCCAATTGATACGCTGAAATTAGGGGCGTGTGTGGATGTATTAGGCGGTCTTGTCCACATTGGAATAGGTGGAAGCAGTGCTAAAAGTACTTGCTGTCCAGTCCTTGAAGGGCTAGTTGACTTGGATGCAGCATTGTGTCTTTGTACCACCATTAAAGCTAAGCTTCTTAATATTAATATTATTATACCCATTGCTCTTCAAGTCCTTATTGACTGTGGTAAGAATCCTCCTTCTGGTTTTCAATGTCCTGCCTAAGAATGAATTCTACAATTTGTTGGAATAATTGAGAAGTAATTAATGAAAACATGGCTGGATTATTGTATGGTGTTTTGCTCTAGCTGGTTAAGTTAATTAGCAGAGAACAATAATTAATTAGATGGGATGTATTAATTACTAATTAATTGTGTTTTTCGTTCTTTGATTCAGTCTTATTATGTGTCGCGGAAAGAGTTGTTATTTGGTAAATGTAAAATAGTGTTTGTATTCTTAAGGCTGCATGTTAATTAATTATGAGTTTATTAATCAATCAACTGCTTTTTCCATCAACTTTTATTATGATTATGATTATTTTGTTGTATTTAGCAATGAACTTAATTTTTAAGGACAAATTGGTCTAATCACAGCGATTCACAAGTGCCCGAGATGACAAGAAATTTCTCTGAATTAAGAGTACGTGGGTCCCCTGATATTATTCCCTGCCTTAAATAATATTTATACAGAGTATTCTATTTACTTCTTAATATAATGAATATATGGATTTATTATTATAAATAAAAAAGAAAAAGTTAGAATGGAAAAACACAATAGAACATATATATCTCATTCAAAAATACATTGAATTCGCGAAATAAATGTGATGGATTTGATAGAAATCTTTCGGTAGATTCGGGTTTAAATCATGCTAGGCCGGATCTGATATGCTTGTATTCTTGTAAGGCAAAGAAAATAAAACACCGGAAACTTTTAGATTATGCTCTAATGCCTAAATCAGTTTTGACTGTATCAATCTCAGGGCATATTAGCTCAATTAGAATAAGTTAATTCTTTACCTTTACATTCTCTCCTTTTATAAGGTCAGTACTAGAGTTTACTTTGTATTAGGAATGCCCCAACGTCCCCATCTTAATCAGACTAAAAATCTCCACCCTAGACTCGACATAGGACACAAGTCTTTCTTCAACCACAACACCACAGGTAGACTCCGACAAGAACTCCATCTCGCACCTTCTAGAAGATTTCCCTAACTTCAAGTGGAAATAATTTAGCCCGAATCCGGTCTTATTCAATCTGGCCCCGTGTCTGTTGAAGAACCGAATGACAGACTCGGCATCATAATATCCAAATGTTATCAGAAGTCCCTCCGCCAGCCCAAAGAACTCTTTAGGGTTCAAACTTCCAATTGGCCTTGTGCTCGGTACCTAAAGGGACATGAATTTTGGCCATCCTATCAGTTTTCAAATGTTACAACCCTTCATTTTCCCCCCAAAGCACTAGTGATTCGTTCACTTGGCCCCCGCAGACGTCAACGTCCACTCGTACTTCCATTTAACTTCTTCCAAGCAAAAATCAGTAAGTCCTTCTTTCCCTCTGCAATTTCCTTTTTGGTTTGTTTTAAGTTTGCGTCTAGGAAAGCTACTTTTGTGCCTAAGAAAACCCACTGCAAACTTGTAACTTTTTCCATGGAATCCCCTGACTATACCTAGTCCATAAGCCTAGAACACCGCCCTCCAACCCCCGGTATAGGTGGATTCCGACCTTGTAAGGATATCTTCGTCGGAATCTTCAGAAAGAACACCATAGGTCAGAGAAACAAGTGCACCAGCACGCTGCATCACTACACATTGACTGGCTAGAACCATGAAGAAAGGACCCTGACCACCCGAATTGCGGACATGACATCCTCTATCACAGAAGGAGAGATACGCCGACTACAAACCTCCCACATATGGTTAGAGGCCTGTGAGTGGCTCCAACTTTCCTATAACTAGAGGGTCCATCAGCTCCCCCAAGGCTTTCTCCATGTACCTCCACCATATCGAGGGTGGATTCACGTACCCTCTTCCGGAAGAGATATGCAGCATACTGAACCGTTACAATGTGTGTCTGGCACAATTACATCTAAACGTCATCGAGGATGTTTGTGTGTTGTACTAGTTATGTTGCAATCTAAGCATCAGGTTAACAGGTTCCATGTTCCAGTATATTGCCACCCCTGTCCTCCGAGACACCAACAGTGACCACCTTACCTCGATGAAGGGCCCTGAATTTCGGTTCTTCATAAGCCTCACCTCATCAGTCAAAAGCTTCAAGAAGCTATTCTTTTTCACTAAACGCATGGACGATGCTCCTACGTTTCCCTTCACCTAGTCCTTTCAACGTATCACCAAAATGAAGGGGGCAAAAGACCAGCTTTCCCCCCAAAGAGAGAACCGACCTGTAACTGCTAAGCTCCGTCCCCACTAAATACTGGAAGCTCTCGTATGTGGTCAAGGCCCTCCGCTTAAGGCTACCCTTAGCCGTACTAGATTACTGGACGAGACTTCCAGTTTTCTTTAACAATCCTCTTAAGAACCACCGAGGTACCAATTCACATTACTCGTTTTGTACTGTTTTATTTTTGGCAGGGATGTCACTTGCTGATACTGTTCCAGCATTGAAAACCTGGAAGAGGGGGTCTCGTCCTATGACCATTGCTACTGCAGTACTACCGGTTTCATCCACAACAACACCGTATCTCTCGAAACCGTCTTCTATTCCCGACAGGAGCATGGAGCACGCCCCCGAAAGTAAAAAGAGAGTCACCGCCACTGCCTCCGCTGCAAACAAAGGCAAGAGGGTCCGCATGGTAAGACTCTTCCTTTCTAATATGTTGCTTGCACAAAATATGGTTAATTATCAGCCACCTTTATTGGATGTCATCCCAGATTTTAACCATTCTCTACCGACGATGGCCCCAACATAAAGGAAATATAGCTGTCAAAGTTCGGGGAAGAAGCAAGCCTGGTGGATCCCCTAGTGCAACTGGAACTGAGCATTGGGATGTACCTACCGGTTGATGCAGCCCGGATGGATAGACTTAGTAACCGTACCATTGGAACCCAGGTCCTAAGCAAGCTCTACACCGTGAGTTCTCTCAAACTCTCTACTCCTACTTCCGAACAATTGAATGACAATCCTTTTTTTACAGGCCATCCCCTTCCTCTATGAGGAACTGAAGCGGGTTAAGGAGGTGGACCGTGTTTACAGCCAACACCTTGCCAGGGCACTGGAGAGAAAGAAAATGGAAAAGGCACTGGCCGAAGCCACAAAAAAAAATGTAGAGCAATAAAAGGCCCTAGATGCAGCCAAGGTTGAAATTACTGCTCTGAATCAGTCTTGGGCTACCTCCGAGGCGGCTTTGGAGAAGGAGAGAGTGAGCCACCGAATACATCTTGCCGCTAGGGAGGAACGGTTGAAGGAGCGAACCATGACATACGGGCGACTGGCCCTGTTATATGACAACCATATCCTCCGAAAATGTACCGAGGCATATCCAGATACGGCTTTTGAGGAGATCGATGTGGACTTTCCTCAGGAGGCAGATCTTTCTCCCCTCTCCTCTCCCTTGCCAAAAGTTGAAGACCTTACCCTACCTGAGACAGATCCAGCCACTTTAACTTCGGTAATAGTATGACCGAATGAGACGGCTCTAGTCTGGTAGATGTACCTAATCTGGAAGAGTAGCTAAGGCGACCTCTTTTTTGTAGTCTTACGTGAAGGTATTTTAATGTAATCTACATTCCCCGTAAAATGGGGCATCAATACAAATATGATTTTTTATTTTAATATGTTTATTTATCTCGTTACTCATTTTAGATCTCTTTTTACCCTATTTCGAGCAGACTAAGAACCACAATGTTTAATATACTCAAAAGCAAACTCTGATAACATAAAGCCAAGTAACTTTAACAATATATTCGAAAGCGAATTGTTATTAATATGAAGACTAACAAATACAGCATTATGATGCCCTATTAAGTTACCTCGTTAAAAATCTTACCAAGGAAAACCCTATAGGAAAAAACCATTGGTGAGGGAAAAAGAAAACCCTATAGGAAAAAACCATTGGTGAGGGCAAAAGAGTACAATATTTACAAGTCAAAAGCTAGTTTTGGTGATACTTTCGGAGGGCTTTTGCGTTCCACTTGCATGAAACCTCTTTCGCGTCCAACTAGCTTAGCTTGTAGGTGGTTGGACCCATGACCTTCTCGACTCGGTAAGGCCCCTCCCATCACGCTGCTAACTTTCCTTTGCCTTCCCGCACCTGTGAAGCCTCGGCATCTCGAAGTACGAGGTCTCCCGGTTGGAAAGCCATTGATCTAACCCTCCTATTATGGTACCTCATGATCCTATTTTTGTAAGCAGCCATGAGAATGAAGGCCTAGTCCTATATCTCTTCTAACGAGTCTAGATGGAAACAGATGTTGATATCATTCTGTGCCTCATTGTAATACACCACCCTGTTGCTGGGGGATCCTATCTCCACCAGAATTAAGGCCTCAATGCCATATGTCAAGGCGAAGGGTGTCTCTCCGGTCACCCGTTTTGGAGTGATCCGGTATGCCTAGAGAATGCTATTGAGCTCGTCCACCCATACCCCTTTTTGCTTTTCCAAACTCTTCTTGATCCCGTCATATAATGTTCAGTTCGTGACTTCAGTCATACCGTTAGTTTGAGGGTGGTCCACCAAACTACATCTGTGATCAATGTGGAAGCTATTGCAGAACTCAATGAATTTTCTAGATGTGAACTAGGTTTCGTTAGCCGTAATGAATTTTGATACACCGAATCTACTAAGAATATTCACCTGAATGAAGCTTATTGTTTTCTCTGGAGTGATGGTGGAGATAGCTTCGGCTTTTACCCACTTGGTGAAATGATCCACCACTACTATCAACCATTTTTGTTGCCTGCTTGCTTCCGGCATTGGACCAACTAGGTTTATTCTCTATGTGGAAAAAAGACCATGTAGTCGGGATTGGGTTCTGTTCTACCGGGTGTCGATTTTTTTTTTAGCATGTACTTAGCACTGGTGGCATGCTGTGATATAGGAATCTGAGTCTATCCTTATTGATTTCCAAAAATACCCCATCATCATAGGCCTCCGAACCATGGCTAGAACGGCTTGATGCGAACCGCATATCTCTTTGTGGAGTTCCCTCAACACATAATTTACCTCTTCTATTGAAATACACTTTAACCATGGGAGACTAAATGAGTTTCGGTAAAGTTGCCCTCCAATAACAGCATACCTAGCAGATTTCCTCGGGATCCGGCTTGCCTCGAGTCTCCTTCTCGCAATCTATCTTCCGTGAGAAAGTCAATGATGGGTTTCATCCACCATGGCTTGTCCTCGTTTACAGTCAAAGTCTCAAGCTGTTTGGTACAAGGGTGGGATTGTACTTCATACAGATAGTACAAGTGCTGCAATTCCACCTGGCTAGAAACGGCATTGGTGAGCTCATTTGCTATGCTATTTGCATCTCGAGGAATATTCTCTATCCTCCAAATTGTTCCTTGGTGCTCAACTTTCTTTAGCAATGCCTGGACTCTCTCCAAATATCTATTCATAGATAGGTCTCTAACTTTGAAATTTTTATTTACCTGTTTCGACACCATCTTGGAATCACTGAGTATCCGGACCCATTCTGGCCTAATTTTTTTTACCACTTCCAACCCCTTAATCATAGCATCATACTCCATCATGTTATTGGTGGTGGGAAAATCCAATTTGACTGTGTATTGTAATCGTATCCGGTGCAGGCCTCAGATGTATATTTTGGCTCCTGCCCCTTCCTGTGAGGATGCCCCATCCATGAAAACGTCACACTCTTCCAAATGGGGCACTGAGTCTGGTTCTAAGCCGGTAAATTCTGCTATAAAGTCTGCCAGGACTTAAGCTTTCAAGACCTGCCACGGCTCAAACCGGATGTCAAACTCACCGAGCCGGATTGCCCATTCGGCCAATCTTCCAGACGTCTCCGATCTTCGTAGCACCTTCTTTAGTAGGAATCTGGTTTTGATTATGATCGTATGAGCTTGGAAATCAGGTAGTAGCCTGTTAACTGCTGAAAAGAGTCTGCACATCAGGCCTTCATTCGCCCCTGCTATCTCCATCTGGTTTTTGTAATTTCTTGAGTAGACGTAAAGGTCAGTTTTTCCGTTATAATTCTCAAAATTAAGTTGTTTGAACTTTGGCTCGCATGGCATTTCTAGGATCTGGTTTGTGAAGCAAGATCCTCCGCTCTCCACTAGCGGCTCCTAGATTGGGACTGAGAACTGGGAAAAATAATGCTTGAACAATGCTATCATCTTTGGATCATCTGCCCCTTCTGGTACGGACGTTACCGTCGGCGTTGGTGGTGGCCCCAACATATGCCTGTGGGTAGGATGGAAGCTAGGAGGAGGTGTCTAAATCAAGGTGTAATAATTGGGAAGTCTTGCATACGACATTGCTGGAAGGCCTGACGGATTGGGTGGCGTTCCCATTACCAGCAATTGCTGGTACACCTCCTGAAATTCTCCATGTCTTGCAAAAACAAAATTTGGTTGATTCATCTACCTTGTACCCCCCTCAAAAAGCAAAAACTGACGGAGTCACCACGTATCGCTCCGCTTGGTCTTTCTCAGGTCGGGGCTGCGGTAAGAGGTTTCTGGCTGCTCCTGACCCAAGGCCACTTGCCATGCTCGTGATCAAAAGGGATGTGCTACCACTAATGGATGGACCTGCCATGCCGAAATTCTGGATTTGAAGAATTGCAGGCCTGAGGTCTCTAGCATAGGCAGGGCTGAGGCTGCTTGCGATGCGGTTAATCACCGCCAGTCCGCCACTTGGGGAGACACCAATGAGTTCAGTGTCATCAACGATGGGGCCGTCATAGCCATGGGAGAGCCTTCTGTGGTAGCCTCTGAAGTTGTCATACTAACAGAACCTGACGAAGTCATTATTTAATCTGTTCCACGCTCATCACACCAAAATAATGGATTCGGTAGAAATCCTTTGGTAGATCTGGGTTTGAATCGTGCTAGGCAAGATCTGATATGCTTGTGTTCCTGCAAGGTAAAGAAAATGAGACATCAGAAAACCTTTGGATTATGCTCCGACGCCTGAGTCAGCCTTGACTGTATCAATCTTAGGCTATATTAGCTCAATTAGAATAAGTTAATTCTTTACCTCTACGTTTCCCCCTTTTATAAAGTCAGTAGTAGAGTTTACTTTGGATTAGAAATGCCCCAAAGTCCTCATATTGATTAGATTAAAAGATCTCCAGCCTAGACTCTACATAGGACACGAGTCCTTCTTCAACCATAACACCACATGTAGACCCCGACAAGAACTCTATCTCCCACATTTTAGAAGACTTCCCTAACTTTGAGTGGAAATAATTTAGCCCAGATTCGGTCTTATTCAATTCGGCCCTGTGCCCGCTGAAGAACTGGATGACAGACCCGGTATCACAATATCCGGATGTCATTAAAATGTTTCAATTAAGAGTTGATAAAAGGGGAAATAGTTTATTATTTTCTGAAATTGTACTTAATATATTACTAATTAGTCCATGTATTATCTAAAATACACAACATGGTCTTTATCTTTTATTCTATTGAATAATTTAGTTCATGTTGTAAAAACTGACAAAAATAATTACATTAATAGTCCTTTAACTATTAAATATGAACAAAAATATTATAAAACTTTAATTTGTAACGGAAAATTTCCTATAGTTTGACTTTTGTTGTCCTTTTAGCTAGAATTTCCAATTTAAGTTGTCGAAAATATAACTTGAATGCTAGATAAGTAATTTTTTTACAATTGAAACATGAATAAATAATAAATAAATGAATCTATTTTCTTAAATTTAGTCTCAGGTGTAAAAAAAGCGATTTCAAAAAATATATGAAATTTCCGAAAAAAGTATTCGATGGATTCAGGCCAAAAGGACAACAAAAGTCAAGCTATAAGGAGTTTTACGCTATAAAATAAAGTTTTATACTAATTTTGTTCAATTTTTATAGTTGGAGGACCATATATGCAGTTATTTTTATTGATTTTTTATGACAGAGACTAAATTGTTCAACTGCACAAAAGATAGAGACCTTGTAGTGTATTTTGAATAATATAAAAAATAACCAATGTGTTAGTTAAAAAATTTTCCAAATTTGCAAATGGAAAGCCAAACCAAACGGATAACTAGGCTAGAAAGAAACCAGCTAATTTCTTGAAGAGTAAAGATAGAACAACTATTTCATTCATTTATTTCAGTTAACCATATAAAAACTATTTCATTAATTTATTTGAGTTAACCATATTGTATTCAAGGAGTACAGTTTAGCTTAGGCAAAAAAAATCATTTGTACCCTTCTCAATTAGATTTCCGTTAAATTCTTTTTTTTTTTTTTTTTCCATTAAAGAACTATGAAATACCTAATATACCCTTCTCAGTTGGATTTCTTTTTGGTTTTTCTGTCATTGTGTGGGAGAAAAGGTTAATTTGGTCAGTACATTCTAAATAACAATAATTTGATAAACGCGTTTTTGTAGTTTTATGATATTCTCATTTATAAATTTATATATATAATAATGTATGTAGAAAATAGTAGACCTGGGGTGGGCCGGGCCAGTTCAGGCTTTACACTTAAATGTCTTACTCAAGCTCAACCCAGCCCATAGAGCAAACACATAGGCTCGAGCCAAATCAGGCCATGGAAGGAAAACTAATTCCCAAGTCCAGGTCAGGCCTGTCTAGATATATATTATACATAAAATATATATATATATATATATATATATTAAAATTAAAAATAAAAGAAACAGATGAAGAGGGTGACGGCTAAGAATGAGAAAATGTGGGCCTTGACAAATAATTAGGTTTAGTTTAAGTAGAAAGCTTTTATATTTTAAATATTATGTATAGAAATAATAAATTTCAGATTTTAATATATATTATATATTAAAAAAAATACAGGCGGGCTTTAACCCCAAATTCCAAGCCCAAACCAAAAATGCATCGAGCTTTTTGAAGCCTGGTCGGGCCGGGCTAGATGTAGAAATATAATGACCAAGTCCATCCTTTTGCTCACGGGCTCGGGCGAGCTAGATGGGCCACAGGCCATGTGCCCAGGTTTAGAAAATAGTAATACAAATAAATGTGCTTATATATTTATCAAAATCATAGTTGTTATTTTGTTTTATAGTCCAATGGTCAAGAATTAAGGCTTTTTACATAAATAGCTCTAAAATTTTTTAAAATTAAATCTTTGACAAAGCAAAATAGTTTAAACATAATTGGATTTTTGAATTTTCTAATATTATAAATATATACCTCATATTAATAGTCAGAGGTGGCGCTGGGGGGTCACGGAGGGGCACTTGCACCCCCAACCGCTGGAGAACACCCCTTTTGAGGGTGTTTTCTCAGCTGCCGTCCCTTCCTGAGAAACTGGAGGGTGCTGCAACTGCCCCCCAATTTCTGGGGAAGAAGACAACCTAACTCTAATGGGCTGGGCTGTTTTATTTTTTATTTTCAAACCCAGAAATAAAACAACATCGTTTTGCTCTTGGGGTTTTACTTTTTTTAAAACCCGGGAGCAAAACGATGTCGTTTTTCTCCTGGGTTAAAAAATAAAAAATAAAACAGCTTAGCCTTAATGGGCTCGTTTTTCGCCTGGGTTTAAAAAATAAAAAATAAAACAGCCTAGCCTTACTGGGCTGGACTGTTTTATTTATATTATTTTTTAAATGAAAAATTTGTATATAATATTTGATTTAAAGTATCTACCTCTCTCTCTCCAACTAAAAAACATATTAATGGGATAAGCTTCAAATATATTCGAAAATAACATTCAAAATCGATGATCAAATGCTCAATCTTATTCTTATCAGTCAAAGTCTTTTTTTTTTTGGCCCAACTGAATGAGTGCAAGTTCTACTATTATTTTCCTTTTAATAATATTTGATGGCCCAATGACAAAGGCAATTCTTGTTATAAAATTGCCCCTCTTTCATTTTTATACTTAATCATCCAATTCAATACGAAAAGGAAAAGGTACTACTTTTGTAACAAATGCTTATACTTATTGAAATAAAAAGAAAAGTCCCCCTCCATACTCAAAACTGATATTAACATTTCCCTTTACACTAATATTCAAAGAATAATTTTACTATAAATTAAGTTTTCGTAACCAATTTAAACAATATTTCATAATTTAAATTCATACTTTATTTTGTAAAATTACTCTATTTTACTATATTTAAAATAAATCAATAATTACAAATATATAATTACTTTTAATTTTAATGATCCCAGTCTACATAGATCAAACCAATATAAATGGACACCTAGTATGGATATATTTTTCATTGATCAGGTTAGTATATCGAAATCAATCTAGATTTTATAATATAATCATTTTTTATTGAACTAAGTGAGAGTGTCTAATCATTAAAAAAAAAAAAAACCATTCTTCCCATTGTTTGTACCATGAAAATTCAATGGCCTATTTATTAATTATTTGATGGACTAAACTTGAATTTTTTTAGAAAAAGTTTAAGTTTTACTTGGCCTATATATTAAATATATAGAGAAATTTATATAATAAAAGAATTTTTACAGTAGTTTTGGATAAGAATGTTATGAAATCATCATGATTACCATATATTAATAATACTAGAAAAAACCCCCTCGCGTTGCTTCGGGAGAACTCGGTTTTTTCAACAATTGGATTTATCGCAAAATATCATTCAAATGCAGCAATTGTTATATATACGATAATTTTAAATATTTATAGAATGTAGTTGAAATAATTAAACTACTCTTGCTTTTATAAGTGATAATACTGAACTGTTCTTAATATAATAAAAAAACAAATATTTAAATTGTTCTTCATTAGATTAGCAAGAATGTTATTATGTCGATCTCTTCTCTTCAACAATTGCAGGTGATACCCTGAGAAAAAGGAAAAATCATGAATTTTGGTTAGGAGTTGAAATGGAAAAAAAGATTGTTGTCTTGAGTAAAAATGCGAATTACCCAATCTTTTGTTTTTTTGGCAAGGTATTGGGATCAAAGTCATCTTTGAAATCTAATGCATGACGTATTGCATTGGGTATTGCATGAGTTGAGTTTAAACATTTTAAATGACTTGTTGGTGCAGATATTGGGTTAGGAATATCTTTTTTGGGGATTTCACAATTTTCCCTAAATATGTAAAGAACTTTAAATATAATTTGTGAGGGATCTTCTATCGTATTACTCAATTGAATTTGGCATATTTTTGTAATCCCACATATTTTGGTCATTGATGGAGGAATTTCATAATGTTCTCTAAAAGCTCAAGCAAAAGTTTGTGCTTGTACTTCGATAAGTTTTTCCACAATATTTCCAAAAGCAACAAATGGAATAGTGTCAGTTTCATCTTTCACGGTCAATTTTAGCCTATATCTGTAACGAATTCAAAATGCAGTATTTTTAAAAAGTAGTAAATAAAGATATTAAATGAAATATACTATTTATTACCAAGGTCAAGGAAATTTATCGATGAATCTATGATTTTTGCACCAAATTTTATCTTTTGTAATTTGATTTCCACTTTTGCAATGGGAATTTCAAAAATTCTCCAACATGCTTCACGTGGTAAAATATAACGACAATCTAAATAATTTTTTATTTCATCTTGAACTCTGGATTGAGTTCATTAGAAGCAGTGTCAGATTTAATAACTGTGCGTACTCTATCTGTACCTTTATTTATGTACTTAAATAAATATTTTACCAAAATTGAATGACAACAGGATTTGACATTTAAGTGAGCTTGATACCAAATTATTAAGTCTACATTATATAGAACATAACGATTGTTAATTTCTAAGTCTCTGTTTTATCCCCAATGATTAGGGATTAGATTTATATTTTCTTAATATCACATGTTGAATAAGTAGTAATATCTAAAAAAAAAATTTTAAATTTTGAATATACAGTACCTCTGCACGATAAATTAATATATGACGAAGCAATTACTAAAACAATTTTAAGTTCATATCATAAGTCAATTATAATTGTTTCGTATAAATCTATTTGCTTGTACTTGTTTTAGGTCTGAAATATTGTAACAGAATCTTTCATATATAAGTTTATTTCCAATAAATTCTGATGATGAGTTAAGCAGAGGTAAATTGAAATCTATTAAGGAATAACCGTTGCAATTAAATATTTTTTATAAAACATAATTTTTAGTATGTTCAGTTATAAATTTAATTGAGATACTAAGATAATTATGTAAATCATACATTATATCATCGTAGAAACTGTTAAAAACAATTTACTTGGGTTTAGAAACTTCGAAAAAAATAATTATTATTATAAACAAATGTCTTTATTGTTTGGCGTTACTTGTAAGAGAACGCTCTTTCATTGCTTCGACCTACTCATCGTTATTTCCTAATAAGCCATATGCAGCATATGTTGCGAATGCTGAATCTGCAAGAATAAAATATATAATTAAAAATATAGAATAATAAACAAATAAAGAAAAGATAAATAAGACAAAAAGGGTAAAAAAAAAATAGAGTTGAAGTCTACCACAACAAATCCAAATATACGCATATCATGTTCCAATATCATTCCAGATCTCTTTTCTTTCCCCTCAATAACATAGGCTCCAGGTTTTCTAAATTACACTTTAAGATAAGAAAATACAAAAAGAGCCTCAAAATAAGTCTGACAGGCAAAGGAGGGGGAGAAGGTTTCAAAGATCAGAAATGGTAAAAATCATAACTTTGCGGAAAGAATTTAAATTAAAAAAAATCATACTACACTTAAGATAAGAAAAAACAAAAGGAGCCTCAAAATGAGCCTGACATGCAGGAGGAGAAGGTGGTTTAAAAGATTAGAAATTGTAAAAATCATAACTTTGCGGAAGGAATTTAAATTTAAAAAAATCATACTACACTTGAAGATAAGAAAATACAAAAGGAGCCTTAAAAGGAATTTGAATTATCTAAAAAAATCTTACAGAGTTGAAATGAAGGAGAAATTAGAATGAAGCTAAAATAGCAATGAACCCAACTTTAGAACAAAAACTAAAATAAATAATACAGTAACATATACACATAAAGAGAAGTTAGACAACACATAAAGGGTATAAAGATTTTCAGACTTATTGTTATGAATTTTTGGTGTACTAAAAATTGGCAAAATTCATTTATACAAAAGATTGTTTTCATCACTGCATGAAAAGCAAAAATGTGTAAGGGAATTAATAAAAAAATTTAAGATTGAGCAAAAACATTTCCACATCCAAAAGATACTACTTATTATATTCAAATGTACTGCACAAAAAAATTGAAAATTCAGCTTGGCCTGTTTTTTCGCTGCAGTTGTGTTCTTGAGAAACAAAAACTTCAACAAAGAAGAACAAAAAGAAGCCCAAGAACTTTATCCCTGCCATGCAAAAAGGAACAGAAAATTAAAAAAGTTACCAAGGCAAGTGATTTGTTGCTTAAAGGTAGCAAAGGATTGAAAATAAGAAAAATGAAAGAGAAATCAGAACAAATAAAGGCAGTAAGAAGTATTTCTGCAAAAGAAAGGAATTACTTAGCTTTTATCTGAAAGCAAGAAAGGTATAGCATTGGTTAAAAACAAAATTTGCTGCATGAAAAAACAAAATCAAATCAGCGATTTTAATATATATACTATAATAATTGGTTACCTATGCATAGATAGTTAAATGGACATATGGTTCTCATTTGTGAAATAATAACCAAAGTGCAAAGTAATTGTAAATTTCAATTTGTCACCAATCAAATAAAAATAAAGAAACACAATATGCACAATTTAAGCATTGAATTTTCACCAAATTAAAAAAGAAACAGAGTAAAACAAAAAACCCAATGGACTTCAGTAGATTAAAAAAGCCAAAAAAAGAAAAAAAGCAATAACTTTCTGGAATGCACTTGTGGCAATATTTTTTTAAATCAATTACATTTATGGGAAATTTATAAAATTTAATTAAGATTAAAGTATTTGTATTTTTGTTTTAGTTAAATGCATGTAATCGTTTATTAAAAATGTACTTTGAGTAAGTTTTTGTGTGATGCTAAAGTATCATGCACAACTTAGAATGTTTTTATTTATCTTAGTTTGTTATTATTTATCTTAGTTTGTTTCTATTTGTAGTGTTAATTATTAGATCTTATAACATGATTTTCTAGAAAAAGCAGTGGTTTGAAGTATAGTATTGTTTCACATTAGCTAAACATTTAAATTCATTTATTTAAAATAGTATATAGTAAAAAAAGAATCATGAAGTGGATAGTTAAATAAGAAAAAACTAACTGAATTTACTTGCAAAGCTTCTTAAATATTCATATTGTTTTTCTTGTTTTCCTAATAGCTTATAGTAGAAAACGACATTGGATATAGGAGGAAGTAGAATTTATTTAGGATCGAACAAAAACAATGAGGCGAAAATAATAGAGAGGCGACAAAATTAATTATAGTTTTTGTGTAGATTAAAAGGGACAAAGGATGGGAGATATGGAAAGGAGAGGAGAGAGAAAGGAGCTGAAGAAGTGAAATTGCATTGGGAAAAAAAAAACGTATTTAATTTTTTAACAGGACATGATAAGAAATTTAAAAGAAGGTATCATATAGCATCATATAAATCTAGCAAATGTTCTGATAATATAGTTTAAGAAAAAGGAATACAAATATGCAATTGTCCTTAATAGAATAATAAGTAGATAATTATATTGTTTTTTATTGATTTGTTGGACATATTGTTAGGTGGATTTCTTTTCCAATTTTCTTTCTCTCTCCTCCTTCACTTTCTCTATTTCTTTCTCTTTTCTTTGTTTCTCTCATCTCTTCAAATTCCATCAGAAAATGTAGCTATGGAGGCGTTTATTTCACTGTTGCCTGCCTTATTTAGTGTTGGTGAGTTTTGATTTCTTCTCTACCTTCTCAATGTCTCTATTTTTCTCTCTCTTCTCTTGAAACTTCATTGTATAGCTCCTTTCTCTCTCTTCTTCTTATTTTCTCCCCTCCCTTCAAATTCCAGCAAAAAAACTAACTATGGAGGCGGTGATTTCGCTGTGCCTGGCTTCTTCTGTGCTGCATGCCTTCAATCTTCTCTGCCGGTGAGTTTCATTTGCTTCCTTTCTTAGATCGGTAATGGTTTTGCTTTTTATTTCATTTTTTTCCTTTCTCTCTTTTTATTTCATTTTTTTCTTTCCTCTCTTCAAATTCCAGCAAAAAAAACTAACTATGGAGGCGATGATTTCACTGTGCCTGGCTTCTTCCCCACTGCACGCCTTTGGTCTGCTCTACCGGTGAGTTTCATTTGCTTTTTTTCTTAGATCTGTAATTTGCTGTGATTTTCGGTGAGTAATTTTTTTCTTTTTAGTCTATTCCTCTTCTTTGTCTTTGTCTTTCTTAGCTGGTTGTTCTTTGATTTGCAGTGATTTTCTTTATGTGCTTCAGATTGTCGGATCTGACTTGGATCTGCGATTTCTTTTGTCGTATATATATATATATATATATATATATATATATATATATATATATATATATATTATAAAATTAAGTGTTCTGTAGAGTCTCCTTCAACTCAAGCAAACGTAATTAATCCAACTATTAAGTTTCAGATCTTAAATCTTAGCAAACTCACTGAGTAGCTTTATATGCATAAGGACTCGAAACGTTACATGTATAAAGTTAACGATGTTACTATTTTACTATACTTGAATACAACTCATAGGTTGCAAGTTCATTCTGCACAAAGAAACCGGTAAACTACATACAAAGAAAACAAATCGATATGCAAAGAGCTTGAATTTGTCCAATTTCATCGCAAACAGTACATTGTATGCACAGAATAAGAAAATAACAATTTGTATATGAAAGAGAAATATAAAACCTTTTTTTTAAAAAGGAAGAACATACATTTGAGAACAATGTTAAGTATACACAGATTACTACTAATGAACTCACCAAAATTTATATTTCACGGTGCATAAACACACAACCGTTCAATTTGATGGGTAAGAGTACAAATGCAACTTATTTCAATTTTAAAGTATGATTAAAACATAACATAAGTTGCAAAACTAACCTTTCTTCCATTCTTTGGTGCATCAAGAGCATGATAATATGTATCAATCAACTGCTGTATATTCCTCTTCGTTGCAACATATTGAAAAAAAAGAAGGTATTATCAGCTATCTCTACAAAATTCGGAATGGAAAACATGAACTGTAAGTAAGTACCGAAATACATACATTTAAACAAATCATCGGGAATTTGACCGAAGGTACTGAGTTTCTTTTTAAGTGAATTAAGCTGAAATAGCAACAAATCAAAACTCCAATCAGACTCGGGGTCAGCTTTGATTTCATTAACTTTTTGGGGACAGCGAAGTTCCAAGTTAAAAGCGCCCCTACAAAAAGAATATCAAATCATCAAACAAATAAAACAAAATTAAGAATAAAATATCACAATTAGAGATGGAGTATATGCGACAAAGTGAAAAATCTCATTCTGTAGTGAGGCAAGTTGAGAAGTACACGGAAGTAAGAAAGGACTTAGAGCGGAAATCTGATACTCAATATGAGCATAAAATGTGAGATAGTGTCTGACATTGGGAAACAATAGACATGATGAAAGAGATGCAATGAAGAGGAATATACAGCAGTTGATTGACGTATATTATAATGCTCTTGATGCACCAAAGAATGGAGGAAAGGAAAATTAAGGCTTACATTGCTCCAACTAATTAATTAAGAATCGTATAAACTCTATTAATTAATTAACTTCAAACCTTATTTCAATTTTAAAGCATCTTTAAAACATAACATAAGCCAATTAATTAATTAAGAATGTTATACATTCTATCAATTAATTAACTTCAGAGCTTATTTCAATTTTAAAGCATCATTAAAACATAACATAAGTTGGAAAACTAACCTTTCCTCCATTCCAATCAACTGCTGTACATTCCTCTTCATTGCATCTTTTTCATCATGTCTATTGTTTCCCAATGTCAGACACTATGTCACATTTTAGGCTGATATTGAGTATCAGGAGATGGGGGAATTCTTCAGTAAGTTGTTGTTGATTTTACAATGTTTTTTTAATGGCCAAGTTTTTATGTTTAATAGGGAATTTCTTTTATATTCTGACCTATTTTTCTTCCTGGATTTCTAATATCAAATTTGCAGTTACCATTTCATTTATCTACTATTTTCTTAATCATGTTAGATTGTTCACCATTAGATAATTCACGTCATTTATATAAACATAGTAGACTTTAAACTCATAAAAACAATTTTCGGATGTTAAATCAGACACATCAATGAAGAGAAGGCAGTGAAGACAGACATAAGAACTTCTATGAAAGTAGACCAAAAGATAGTTTTTAAACATAAAAAAACGAATGTGGACTCTCTATCTGTTATATAGCAACTGAAATTATATCCAAATTGAAGAAAAGATGCATGTGAATTCAGGAGCATAATTTGAGCACGAAAGTGGGATAAGGAGGCTGAAAACCAATCTCTACAATGTAACAAAGCTTATATCAGCAGAGATTCTCAAGAAAAAATATCAGAAGTATGACATATGTTCCATTGTGCATTGCCAAAAGTATTCCTTGCTAATACATCTATGCACATGTAGAGATCATATTTTGTATTACCACCAACAAAAGCTGACATTTTTGGATACTGATTCTGCAAAAGAGAAGCACACTCGAACAAACATCTTCACGAAATTGAGCAATCTAGACAGAACTGCAGAATAAAAACAGAGAGTGAGACATTTTAAAAATCAGTAGACTAACTGGTATGGTATGCAACAGATTTAATGGCATAGAGATTAAAGACACTGGATCAAGAGCTTAAATTGCGGTTCAGTATCAAACAATACCGAAATACCTTGTTCAAATGGGTAGCGAACAGGATCTTCTCCAAAATAAAGGGCCAACGTGTTTGTATTTGTACCCTAGGTATGTACAAATCGAAAAATGTCAGATAATGAGGGTGTTTTTAGGATGGAAAAACTGGGTTCCGGGAAGGAGGAAGACATGCGTACCACAAAAGAATAAAGTAACGCCAAGGACCTTACATCGTTTTCGGCAGAATCAAGGAATGACTTCAGCATCTGAAAATTTGAAAGAGACTGATAAAAATTCAATAACAATGTTATTTTTCTAAAACTGAAAATATATGCAAACACTCAGAAAAGCATCTGCACTCCAAATAAAAATAAAACGCATGTTAGAAAAGGAATAAGCCACTAACTAAACCAAGGCGGTCAACCTTGATGTTTTTATAAAATGGACAGAATGAAGAACAGCGCCTTAGTTGCAGCCTCCAAGCTCCTTAGGTCCTTTGGAAAATCAAGCAAGCTGAAACAAAAATGTTAGGAAGAAACCATAGTTGAGAACGCAGCAGAAAGGACAACCAATGTATATACAACATGTGCCTAATCTCTTCAGCGCAAATATGAGACACAAAGAATAGAATTAATAGATAGCTTTCTTGCTGGAAACGAAAGAAAAAAAGAAATAGAAGAGAGAGTCAGAAGCGAGGAGAGAAAAACAGAAAATAAAAATGAGAAACTGGTCATTGATCTTTATGGCAGGAATAGTCAAGTACACCTCTGCCTTGATAAACTGATCTCTGACTTCACGGACTCAAACATCAGTCATAGGCGTTGGCCTGTCTGCTTATCACCTCTAGCCCTAAGAGGATCGTCTCTCATTGAGCTTTGCAGCAGTTAGAGCAGATTGTTACTTAACCTAGCAATATACAGGTGCATATAATTGTCAAAATCCAAAGACTATAAATGAAGGATTAAGAATGAAACTGCAAATTACCTGAAATACCGGTGAGTCGAATCATAACCAAAACCTATAAAATATCTCCAAACAAAACAGAAGTCTTGAGCAAGATTTCTTCCAGCAAAATAAAGAGAAGTGAAATAAGAGAGAGAAAAAGGAAAAGAAGAAATAGAAAGTTGAAATCTGTCTCCCATCTCAAGTAAGCAACTCACCATACAACTGAGCGGAGATGAATGACCACAAATACAAAACTGAAAGAATACCAATACCTGCAAAAATAAGAAAAGAACCATCAATAAAATATGAAGTTACATCCATAAACGAAGTTGGGAAATGAAATACAGAAGTTAATAGCAAAACACATAAAAATCAGCAGTAAAAAAAACTAAGAATATACAAAAATACAAAAGAAACACAAACCAAGCAAACATCAGGTAGAGAAACAAAGAACCCAAAATTAAAATCAGGCTAAAAGCAAGAAATTACCTTTGAGGGGAAGCACAGTACTGTTCGGCATTCGGTGCACTCCTACTTTGTTAAGCCTCCGACAAAGAAAATTACATTCGCCCTTTTACCTCTTAAGTCCGAAACAACAAAATAGACAAACTTAGAAACGGAAGCAGAAGGAAAAACAAAACCGGGGTTCAGAAAATAGAAACAGAAAAAAGGAGATAAAAGGGGATACCTGGAAGTGTTACGAAGCCATGGTTGCTACCAATCAATTGCGAGTCTCCAGCAAATGGACTCATTTAGATCTGGACACATTCACTTAGTAGTAAGCATAGATAAAACCCCAAAAAAAGAAAACAAAACAAAAAAGAGAGAAATAACAGAAATCGGTAAAGATAGATAGAAGAATCAAGTCAGATTAGCAAAAGGTGGTTTACCGTAAGAAATGGTTCAATGACGATGAGTGGAAACTATCGTATTTCCAGTACGATAACATACATTTTCGTAAGGTGCCTGCGACGGATGACCTGGAAGAGTTTGAGGAGCACTAACATCTCCCTATACCGGAACAACATAGCCATTAATTCGACCAAATAAGAATGTTCCACATCTCACACGATTAGAATCAGTGTTGGAAATTCAAACAAAAAGACGAATGGAACAAAAAAATGGCGTTATTAAAACACCTGAGACAGTTTTGTGTTGTTTGCCGCTTTATTAATGGTCATCACTTGATCCAGAAATCACATAACCGCATGTCATAGAGAAAGACGATCAGCAATCAAACTCAGTCTGCGTCAAAGGATTACCTGAACAATGATCAAGCTGAAAACACAACATTTATACGCGATGCAGAAGAAACAAAATGTAAGAAACGGTTTAAAAAAAGTTATGAATCACAGAAATTGTTATCATTAGGGTCTAATCTGTCTTCAAATTACGCCATTGCTTTGAAGAATTGTTGAATTTACACTGCTAAAACTACAAAATAACAAATCAAAATGATCCAATTTTGCTCCCGTTTCGATGCAGAGAAACGTAAGGAGAAGTTACAGAAATTTAAAATATTTCAAGATTAATTTTAGACCATCGATGTTCTTTCAGAAACCCTTTTTTTTTTTTAGCCACAACTAACAATAAATTATAAACAATGACATGAAGGTTTCATTTTCTTGACTTTTCCTAAACTTTTTAAGCGATCAAACAGACTTTTATCTACTCACCTATCCAAAGGAAATTTCGCTGCAGAAACATGAATGCCAATTCCATGTGATTCGCCTTTCACGGTTTCATCGCAACAACTAAATCCATATGAAATAATTCGGCAAATCTCCTCCGTCGAACCAACATACCAAGCAAGCCAGATATTTGGATCTCCACCACACTTTTCAGCAATCGCCTGCGCAGAAATCTCAAAGGCGTTCCTCCGAGCCTTTATCACCGGATCAACAACGGAGTTCTTGTGAACAGCCAGAATATCCGAGTCTTTGGCATAAATTCCCATAGCTCGCCATCATTCAATTTAGAATTAACCTCGGTGCTGTCACAATCACCATCCATATTTTCTTCATAATCGTACTGAATTACAATCGATTCTCTATCTTCGACATCACCAATCTGCTCCCTCTGTTAGCACAAATCAAAGAACCATGTACATAGAGTTATAAACAGAGAAATATCATCAAATCAAAACAAATTCACACAAAGAACATGAGAAAGAGTGAAATACAGAGCATTCTCATCAAATCAAATCAAATTCACATAAAGAACACTTGTACAGAGTCAAAAATAATAGAAGCAATCTCATCATACTAAAACCAATTCGCTCAAAGAACATGTTACAGAGTGAAATAGAGAGCAATGCCATCAGAGTGAAACAAATTCAAACAAAAGCACATATAAAGAGTTAAAAACACAGAAATCTCATGAAATCAAAACAAATTCACGTGAAGAACTGACACCAAATCAAAATACAGAATATATTCAAGAACAAACAATATTGAAATCGATCAAAAACCAAAAACAAAAGAAAGAAAATTAAGAAAAATAATATCATTCGATTTCACGAAAGTTAATAGCAAAACATATAAAGATCAGCAGTAAAAAAAACTAAGAATATACAAAAATACAAAAGAAACACAAACCAAGCAAACATCAGGTATTACCTCTTAAGTCCCAAACAACAAAATAGACAAACTTAGAAACAGAAGCAGAAGGAAAAACAAAACCGGGGTTAAGAAAATAGAACCAGAAAGAAGGAGATAAAAGGGGATACCTGGAACTGTTACCAAGCCGTCGTTGCTACCAATCTTTTGTGAGTCTCCAGCGGATGCAATCACTTAGATCTAGATATATTCACTTAGTAGTAAGCACAGATCAAACCCCAAAAAAACACAAAAAAAAAAAGAGAAATAACAGAAATCGGTAAAGATAGATAAAAAAATCAGGTGAGATTAGAAAAAGGTGGGTTACCGTAGAAAATGGTTCACTGACGATGAGTGGATGCCGACGGTGAGGAGTGAGAAGTTTGACCGGTGAAAAGGTAATAGCAAGAGGCGATTCACTATCTGTCGGTGAAAGCAAAAGGGAGTAACAGACATGAGTTCTGGTCCCCGTTAGAGCTATGAGAAGCGATGAGAGTTAGCGGCCGGCGATGAACTCTGGTTCACAGAAAAATCGGCAGTCAGAGAAGCACGGATCCAAGTTAGATCCCACGAAACCTAGGGTTTCCACAAATCTGAAGAGAAGAAGAGAGAGCAAGAGAGAAGATAGAGAGAAGCAAGAGAGAGAAAGAACAAATGACACAATACGCGTAAACGCGTTTCAACCCGGCAGAAAAGGGAAAGAGAAAAAAAGGAAGGAGAAAATGGACATTTCAGGTTTTAAGGGTAACATTGTCCGAAATTGGACAAAGTATCCCAATTGAATCCAATCTTGGCAGGAGTTTTAATATATAGAATAATAATTGCTGGTGTGATATAATTGCAATGGTCTTATACCAATGTAATATGGAATCAAAATGGAATTTTTGTTGTAATAAATACACACCGTTTTAACTGTTATAAAAAATATTTTTAATTTCCCTTTCTCTTCCTATATATAATCAATCTATTTAAATTTGATATATTTTTGTTTTCTTTCTTTATATATATATATATATATTGATAGAAAACTTTCAGCCTACTTAATTGAATCAATGAGGAGCTAAACAATAGAACATACACCAAAAGCAATCACAGAAACAACACCAAAGTTTTTATGTGGAAAACTCCTTCAATGTGAAGGATAAAAACCACGAGACCTCTCCCGGTCCAAGGGAAAAATATCCACTATAATTTGAAGTGTTTACAGCAGATACAAAACCGAGCAAAGTGAACAACAATGTACATTCACAGCTCCATACACTGACAGCACATACAGCAGCAAGAATACAGCAAAAACTATAGTTCAAGACTTCCAAATACACTCTCCATCACACACAATGAAGAACAACAAGTCAGGAACGAACTCACCAAAAATCAGCTCAATCCGGATAGCAAAAAACCGATCAAACGCTGAAGAAGGTGAAGAAGCTCAAAGCTGAAACTCAGAAAGACACATTCTGTCCGATTCTGCCCAGGTACGAAAAAAGCCCTCCGGACGTCGAATGCCGATCTCCACCGTTCAGAATAAAGATACAGATATTAAGGAAAAACTGTATCAATTTCACAACGATCCAACGGTCTGAACTACGGCAAATGACAAAACAAGGTGGCTGGGCAGATGAACAAAGTAACAGGTTTCTCTTCTCCCTTTTCTCACAAGAATGGCTGCCAATCTTATCTCTCTTACACTTCAAGACACATAAATATGTTTAAATACCTCAACCCTAGAGGAACAAGCAAAATGGGCTCAAAATAGATGGGTTTCCTTCACATAGGAAGGGAACCAAAGCATGCATATATATATATATATATATATATATATATATATATATATATATTGTGTTTCATGGGTTGGCTTAAACATGAAAATTTAAAGTTGGACTGAGCTTAAAGTAGGTTGGGCTGTAACAGAGTTGGCCATTTCTCAAACTCAGTCTTGTTTCTAATATAATACTTATTTTTACAAGAATAATTTGGTTTTCATTGATCCCTTTATACAATATTTTTTAGAAATTTATATAAAATAATTAGTTTTAATAAATTATTAAAATGAAAGTTTTAAAATATTTTAAGTTTTTGTCTTTTAATTTTTCTCTCATTCCTTTCATTTTCCCAATTTTAATTATTCTATCTCCTTTTCTCATTTCATTTATTGATCAAAATCAATTAATGTAGTTTTATAATTTGAAAATTTAAATAATTAGTTTTACATTTTTTTTTTTCATATGTACTTAATATTCTATATTTTTAAATTAGTTGTATAAAAAATGCAATTTTACTAGGTAGGTAGATACGATATAACTAAAGGATATATCTAAATGAATCAATATATCTCAATACACCTTTTATTTTAAATATAGATTTAAAAAAATCGAACACAAAACCTAGCTTAAACGACTAATAACAGATCCGTAAACTTTTAAGTATTTCTATCTTTTGTTCAACAAATCATGTTACACATGATTCAACTGTATTTCTGATTTCATATCTAACAAAAGGAGAGTTTTTGTTCCTTCCCCTTTTGATTTAGAATTTATCATTCTTGATTATTAATTGGGATATTTTGATTAAAAAGAAGGAAACATTTCTTATTGTTTATGTAATTTGAAATTTTTAAATATCAATCCCTTTAAAGCAAATAGAATAAAAATGTAATTATTCTACCAAACTGCACCGACTTGTTGTTATTATCTTTCAGCATATTACCTAATTCTTTTTGATAAATACTAAGCTGAACTGAACCCTCGCTATTTTCCGCTTGCTAAAATTAAATAAACTTAAATCACTTTCTTTCTTCTTCAGCAACAATGGCGCCCGTACTAAAAACATGGGTGGTGGTGGTGGTTTGGGTGGGTTTGGCTGCGATTTTTTCGAAATGGGGCGTTGAAGGGCAGGTGCAGCATGTGGTAGGCGAGGATCGAGGCTGGGAACCTCATTCCGACGTCGTTTCTTGGTCTTCCGGCAGAACTTTCAGAGTCGGCGACAATATTTGTTAGCCTCCCTTTCTCTTTTCATCTCTTTTTTTTCTTAATTAGTATCTGTTTGGTTGACCGGAAAATTTAGTTAAAAGTAAACTCATGATTATTGTATTTAAACTTCCATCTTCAATTTGCATCTCTTAAACCATATTTTGTCATTTTCGTCTATTCCTTTCTCATTCATATTCGATTCCTTTCTTCAAGGAATTGCTATATACACATAACATATTCATACTTTTAATCTTTTATAGCCAATATTACACAAAAAAAAAAAAAATATGGAGAAGAGAACGACATTTAAAATAAATAAATAAAATCGAAACAGAAATATTATAAATTTTAAAAAATTATAAGTATATTTTTAAACATTAAAACTATTAAAGTATATAGCTTATTAATGAACAAAAAAATATACAATTAAGCAATTTTTTTTTTTTATTTTTTTGGAAAGCTCTATAATACCCATGGAGTATGATATTCTTTAAATAGTTGTTATTTACATTTTTAGAATATAATAAAAATGTATAAATCTCTTTTTAAAATAAGTATATATTACTATAAATAAATTTTTCTTTCAGATATTAATTACTCATGTTTGTTGATCTTTCATAGTTGAATTAATTACATGATATTTCGACAAAGTAGTGGTGAAAAGTTATAATTTTTATAACTAAACCATTTAATTTTCATATCTGTAAGAGAATTATTCGTATTGATTATTGAATATTCAATACATATATTGAATAGAGAATTTCTAAGAAAATATAATAACGCAGGTTTAAAACCTGTATATTTTTTCTAAATTTAATAAACGATTATAATTACTCATCATTTTATTTTGTATAAAACTCACTGAATATTTTTATTTTGTAACAAAAACATATCTAATGAATAATAAAATATCAAAAAGGATAACTTTTTATAATAACCAAACCATTGATTTGGGTGTAACGTTTTATTTAAAAATATAGACTTGTTTCACTAAAATAAGAAATACACTTCCCTAGATAACTTTTTTTTTTCTTTTTCTTTTTTTTTTGAAGTTCCCAAAGATATTGAAAATTATAAAAAAAAAAAAAAATTAAAATGTTGGTGCCACGTGTTATTTACTCGTTTAACTTTGCATGATATTGGTTGAGGAGCAGGGTTCGCATACTCGGTAGCACATGGGATGATAGCTGAACTAAAGAGCGAGAAGGAATATTTGTCGTGCGATGTAAGGAACGCAATCAAGAAATATGTGAACGGCTTGGATAGAGTATTGCTGGAGAGGGAAGGGATCAGGTACTTCGTGAGCAGCAACATGGAAAGTTGCAAGAAGGGGTTGAAGCTGCCAGTCCATGTGATGCCTACACTGTCATCTCATCACCTAAAAGTCAACACATCCGATAGCTCAGCTACGGCAGATGGTCCAACAGCACCTTCAGTTGCAGCCCACCGTGGTGCTAGTTTTATTTTGTTGGTGGCTGCATTTTGGCTATCTTATATTTTTATTTTTATGTAAATATTGGGATTGGATTGGAGGTGTGGGAGGAATTTGTTAACCACTTTAAAAATTTCTTAATATTATAAATAATTAATTATAAAGATCAAGTAGCTGATTTTATATTTTTTTAAAAACATAAAGCGGCGGATTTCATAATTTCATGCCTTTTCCCACAGTTAAAAACAAAAAAAAAACTTCGTAGATATTTTACTTTCACAAATATTAATATTAAAAAAATAATTAATATGTCTATAAAATAACTTTTTCTATTAAAATAGCCTTATTAGATTTCATTTTAAAATTTATCTTGATACTTACATAGTTCATAATACGTGTAATGGAATTATTATATACAATAAATAATTAAATACAATGGTAAAATAGAAAAAAATTATTTAAACTTGTTTTGATTTCTAAAATGACAACAATTTTAGAAAAAATAAAATTGACTAAGAAGACAACCATATGATTTTTTGTTTTTAAAATTTTCGTACTACCACGTGTAAGCAATGCGTGTTCCACGTGGCACAATTTAATTTGATACCTTTAATGTGGCGATGATGTGGCATATATTAGTCATCGTGTTAATTGACCATGTCACCATTCCGTCATTGACTTCTGTCAAACCAGGTTAAAGTGACTTTTTTGACACCGGATTAGAATTTAATGAGTTTATTAATACAAAACAAAGTAAAGTGTTTATGAGCACACAAATATCAAAATTTAGTGACCATTAATACAATTATCCTGTATCGGTTTAGTTGTTTAAATTAGACTTCAAACACGCGGTGAATGTTGAATTTCACGAAATGAATTAATGACTTCAAATACATGTTTTTTTTTTGTATTGCGAGTCAGTTTTATTTTTCTTCTACTTGAATCATTTTTACTTGTAAAAAGTATCTACAAACTTTCAAGAGAAAAACACATGATAAAATAAAAAAAATAAAGATAAATTAATACAAGTAATAATTATTCTTTTCCTTAAGAAATATTTCTTTTTGTAAAGTATAGTAATTCGTTGGATGAATGCTGTCAAGTGCACAACTCTTTCCTAGTTGAGACATGCGGCACTAGCGAGCAAAATCCCCAATTGCTATGCTAGTCAACCTTCCCAAATGCTAAGCAAGAATGCTTAAGCAAACTAAATGGTAAAGTGAACAAAAAGCAAAGCTTACAAACTTAAAAAGAGCTTTTATTACTTAAAGAATGTTTTACAACTTCTTGGATTAATTTACAAATGAGAGGGTGAGGCCTATTTATAGCCATTTCACCTCCTCGACATGTGTTTGGTATTCATTTGAAATATTCAAGACATATTCTATGATTTTTACACTTGAAATACATTAAATAATGAGTAGGGACGTTTCCAGCACCATTAGAGGCGGTTTACAAGCTTCTAGAGGTAATCCAGAAAGTTACCAACGGATCTGGGACGGTCTGGCCGTTTTTGGAAGCTTCTGGCGGATTCTGGAACCGAACAGCTATAGAATTTCCGTTGCTAACGTGCTGCGCGCTGGGCTGGGCCGTTCTGCACGCTAGCCCGAGCTGCTTGCATGCTGGCTGGGCCTGTTTTGTGGCAGCCCGCATTTTCTCCGCCAAACCTCCATTTTTCCTCAACTTTTGCAGCATAACCACCCTTTCCTTGTCCCAATTATTATTTATTTGGTCTAAGGGCTTTGTATTTGATGCGTTTTGTCCCTTGTGGCCATTTTTAGGGCTCTTCCTAACCTCTATGGGCTTATGGAAAATAATTATTGCACCATCTTTGGACAAATTTTGAGGGGGCCCATGACAATGCATATGGGTCCCTTCTGATTTGGTCTAAAACTCTTACTATCCCCTCAACTTTAACGCTTATTGTTATATATATATAACAATTAACCAAGCAACCATTAAAAAATAAATATAAAACAAAAATATCTTAATAACAAGTTACAAATATACTAAATTTGTTGGAAACATTGGCCTGTAATGGTTTGTCACAGTACTTAAGTATTTTAGCTTTTTTTTTTTGTCTGACAAATGTGTTGGTAGTAATTGTACAATATACCACACTAACGAGCACGATACCACCCATTTGAGCTCTGTCTTGTTTATAAGTAATTTTTTCTAACATCTTTTGTGCATCTAAACTAACTTTTTCCTTCAAAATTTCGTAAAACTCTTTTTAGTGGTTTATACCAATGCTACAGTTTAAATTTGTCTAACTCGGATTTTGTCTAAAATAATTTTATCACGTTGAATCAATCAGATTATTTTCTAATTCTTGATAAAACCTGCGGTCTTATTTTAAGAATACTGGTTTAAGAAATTGTTTCCACATTAATTTTAGATAGGTAGGTTGATGAAACAACCTCTTAGCATAGAAGGGTAGGTAGCAACTTTACATATATAACCACTCATTAGTAACAATTGCTTATTTATTATTCTTACATTTAATTCTCCAACCAAATATTTGACAAGGAGTATTATATAATCTGTTATGCATTTTTGTCAATAATTAACAAGGATATCTTGTATATATATTTTAGGGAATTGTCAAAAATACCTATTTTGTTTTTCAACTCTACCTTTTCAACATTACTTTTATACTTTAATAATTGTTGAATTGTTTTTTTTTATTCATATATTTTATACATATTTTCTATGCAAAATACGATTTTAAATATTTTTCTCTCCTCTTTTCATAATTTTAATATAATTTTCTTTGCAAAATACAATTCTAAATATTTTTCTCTCCTCTTGTTGAATTCCTTACTTTGTCCACATCTCATTTTTTTATAATTTTAATCTAATTTTGCATTTATCTCTCAATTCGTTTATTTTTTTGTCATGCGACTTTAAAAAATTTTTTTTTTAATTTTTTTTCTCTTCTAAATGAGTTCCATAAAATATATTTTTTTTCATATTTTTTTTCAAATATATCAATCACATGGTATCAAAAGGTATAATAGTTATATAAAGGTTTAAGCTAAGGTATAATAAAAGTATCGAAAGTATAACTAAGGTATAACAGTTGTATAAAGGTACAAAACTAAGGTAGAATAAGAGTATCCATGGTATAATTAAGGTATAACAATTGTACAAAGGTATAACTAAGGTATAACAATTGTAAAAAGAAATAATAAGAGTAACAAAGGTATAACTAAAGTATAACAATCGTACAAAGGTATAACTAAAATATAATGAGAGTATCACGAGGTATAACTAAGGTATAATATTTATAAAAGTTATAAATATACTGTTATACACTACTGGGATAATCACCAGTTTAGCCCGTAAACTTTACCACGTTTGGCAAATCAGCCCATCTTTTAACAAAGTCTTAAAAACCTCCCTCAACTATCAAAAATAAACTAAAGCCACCCTTTTTTAATGGTCAATCCATGCTCGCGTTAAATATACTGCGATTTGCTAGCGTGGAAGACCCTTTCCCCTTTTTATTTAAATTTATAATTTCACCATTAATAGTAATTTTATGAAACTCTTCCATCTAATTGAAATCGATATGTTTAATCTTAGATATTCCCTTTCTCATTCTTGATATGTTTAATCTTCGTTGAATTGAAATCGATACAAAAAACGAATCAACTTGGGTTCAGGCCAGGGCTACACTTGGTGAAGTTCATTATGCGATTTGGTAGAAGAGTAAAGTTTATGACTTTCCTGCCGTTGTTTCCCCTACTATTGGTGTTGGCGGGCATATTACCAGTGGTGGGTATGGTAATATGTTGAGGAAATATGGGTTAACTATGGATAATGTTGATGATGCCCAACTAGTTAATGTTAATGGAAAGCTTATAGACAAAAAAGAAATGGGTAAGGATTTAATTTCATATAAAATTAAATTTTTGGAAAAAAAGGGAATATGGTTTATTATCAATGGTAATTACTTGCTCCAAAAACAGACTTTAAGCTCTTTAGGAGAACAAGTACTCGTGTCATTATGAGGATGGATTCGATGAATTAAAGTTCATCGACAAGATGAATTTCTACAATTTCATAGCGAAAATGGATCTAGAATGATGTTTTGTTGCCGGTGGTTGTGCTAGAGGGAACTTGGCGCATAATGTAGTGTTTAAAGCGATTGATTATAAATTCACAAATTTGGAGGGAAAGAAAGGAAGGAATCAGAAATATGGCTGGTCGGAGTTACAGGGCTATAATGGACCGTGTGGGTTGCTATCAGAAGGTGTTTTTGCTGGAAGGAGCATACCAAAACCACTCGGTGGTGAATGTAATTAGGCCGAATGGGGTGGATATAACTAGAGTAGATTTCTGGGGACATTGATATCCATAGGAAGGTACGATATACTGCAAGATTGGCAGAAGAGATATTATGAAGGATTGCAGAAAAGTGGGAAAGGAATAAGAAAAGTGGGAAAGGAATGTGACGGTCCTAAATAGGCTAGCTACAATACTAGAAGGGGGTGAATAGTATTGTATACCGAATAAAAATTTTTGCAACTCTTTTGAAAATTCTTTTTTAATGAAAAATCATTTTCACCAAATAAACACAAGTTTCACAGGATGCGGAATAATGAAACTTGTAAATATAAATATGCTTGACTAAAAATAAAAATGACTTCAAATAATAAAGCTATTAATTTAAATTGCAAGAATTTAAATAGCAGTGAATATAAAAAGATTAGGGATAGAGAAATGAAGACATTGAAATTTATCCTGGTTCGACCTAACCGGTCTACGTCCAGTCTCCAAGCCAACCACTCGAGATTTTCCACTAACACTTCCTTTACGGACAGGAAACAAACCTATGTTACTTTTTACGAGTTCTAGTAACAAACTCAATACTTTTACAGGCTCAGTATCAAACCTCTACCGTTACTTTTTTGAGCTCAAGTAACAAACTCTTTCAGTGCTTTTTAAAACTTAAGCACCAAACTTATCCTGGTATTTTTTAAAGCTCAAATATCAAACTTATCCCGGTATTTTTTTAAAGCTTAAATACCAAACTTCTTTTGGTATTTTTTCAATCTCATATACCAAACTTATACAAACTTTGTTGATCACACTATTAACAAAGTAAACCCCCTCATACAATTCCCTTGTGTAAAAATACAATTCCCTCAAAAGAATATTTGAATGAATATGTGAACAAGAAGAAGTTCTTCTCTCTTTTGCACTAGTAGGAATTATGGAAGACTTTAAGAATTAATAGCTTAGAATGTGTGAATGTTGGTAAGTTGTGAGCACAGGTTTTCCCAACCCCCGTGATGAGAGTCCTTTATTACCTGTTAAGCAGTTGGACTTGGGAATGAGCAGGATGTCGCCTGGAACGCTTTGAAAACCGAATAGCCCGTGATCCAAAACCCCGAGAATGGTCCCTCGAGTAATTACAGGGTTTAGAGGTGAGCGTCGGAATTAGAGGAGCCTGCCCTGGCTCTGTCTAGAGCCGCATAGCTGTAGTTTCAAAACTATAGCCGTACAGCTCTAGATCAGAGCCGCACAGCTCCAACACTTTGAGCCGCGCGGCTCTGATGGGTGGCCAAGTTGCTTTGCAGAAAGCAAAGCAACTTGGCTAAAAAGGGGGCTAGGATTATGATTTCAGCGAAAATACTTTAGGGGATCATTAAATGTGAAGTGACCAAAGGGGAAGAGATATATAAGAAAAAGAAAATCGGATTGTAAGAGGGAGGATGAGAGATTTCTTAAAAAAGTGAAAAAAAAGGGAGAAATAAGAAACACAGGAAGAGGGAAAAGGAAAAAAAAAAAAGAAGAAAGGAAAAAACCAAGATAAAAAAAAAAACACACCCAAAACACCAAGTGAGAGTTTTGGACCATTTCTCATTCGTCCGAACACATTTTCGGGTTCGTTTTGGATTGATTCGGGATTCGTTTTTGGAATTTCAGAAAGTTTACAGATTCAAGGCACATTCTAGCTCTTTAATCCATTTCTGATTGTCCAATACATTGGAACAACAATAAGGTCAACTCTGAGAGGCCTTAAACTTGTGTTCATTATGTTTTCATGCATTTTCTCCTCTGTTTTATCAATTTCCAAAAAACTGGCAGCCCTGATTGAGCCGCACGCCTGTGTTTTCTTAGAACACAGCTGCGTGGCTATAGTTTCTTAGAGCAAAGTCACACAGCTGTAACACTACAGTCGCATGGCTGTGTTTTTTTCGAGCAGAAACCCGAAAAAGCCCTCGAATCCGCTGAAAGTAGTCTGTTTTCCATTTTGATCATCCTTTTGAGATATATTTCGGCGCAAACAGATCCGTGTACTATCAAATTGTGGTTTTTGGATTTCCATGTGTACGGATGCTAGGTTTTTGGTTTTTCTTGGATTTTGTTTTTTAGAATTCGGGGTTGTTCGATCCAAATCGGATCAGTCGTCCAGCATTAGTAGACCTCGGGACCCTACGAAAGTCCTTAGGAAACATAAAAAAAAAGTGAAAGAGTGATTTTCAGAATAACGAGAAAATTGATTTTGTGTTCTGGACGGCACAGATGTTATAGCCGCACGGCTCTTATCATAGCCACATGGCTGTAGTTCTCGGAAGGAGACAGAATCATAGGACAACCCACACGGACATCATCGTGCGATGCTGTATTTAGAATCAAACTGTTTTTGGTGTGTTTAGCACTTCCAGACTCTAGATGGTTGTTGAAATTAGGGAAACTCGCACGAACGGAACCGAGTTCTGGAATAACAGACCCGCTGAAATATAGAAATTTGCATAAAACAGAGCCAAATAATTTTCCAAAATTGTTTTCCAGTACAAAAAACCTATAGGGTGTTTCAAAACTGTTTTCCAGGTCCAGCCGGGTCAACTGGCCGAGTCGATCCGGCTACCTCCTAAATGCATGCCCCTGCTCCTAAAAATCCCAATTCTATCCTATTTAAGTCCTATTTGTGTTTGTATGATAATTATGCTAACCATCTGTTTTGCAGCATTTACTTTCCTTTTTATTATTTTAGATATATTTAATAGATTAATTCGTGTATTTTAGGTGTTTGTAAATTTTTAGATACCCGTGTATTCTAGGCGCTTGCAATGTGAGGATGAGAGTTTTTCTTTTTTTGTTCGATTTGGTTGTACAAGCGGCCTTTATTATTTTTGTATAACTCGGATGCATGATTTACTTTTTGCAATTTATCCCTGTCACCTGTATGAGCATCGATTGATAATTAAACAAGATTGGGTAGAGAAAGATAATAAAGTGAACAAAATATAGTAATATAAACTATAAAATGAATACAAGCTCGAGGTTGAATAGGTAAGTTGCCCGAACCCTAAACCTCTGGATTAGGTACGGCAGTCTACGCTCGGTAGGAAGCTGTACCAGAATTTCCCGGATGAGCTGAGCTGATCCGGGTGACGATTCTGTCACTGATCTTGAAATTTAGGTTTCGAGGTCTTTAAGTAATAAAATGGGAAAATGTTTTCTACAAAAGGAATCTCCAAATAAACTAATAGTTTTCTTAAAGCAAGATACACAAACTCGTTTTCATCAAACCGAAACCCCGTTCTTCCTTGGTTCGCTTCGCCACGTTCTGCTTTTTAGGTCATCCGCTCACATAAGTCTCCCAGCTAACAATTTCAATTCTTCTTCTTTATATAAGCTTTGAAGAAACTCATCAAAAGATGAAGATGGTCGTTGGACATAGCTCCTGAAGGCAATGTGACCGTTACAGTGCAGGTCCTGAAGGTATAGTAGCCGTTGAAGCTCTTGAAGATGAAAATGGCCATTGGTTGAAGCTTGTAAACAAGAATATATCTGTTGGAATCGCCTCACAAGTAACTTATAACCGTTGGAACTCTTGAAGAAGATTTAGAGTCTTTGCTTTAAGATCATAAGGAGAGCTATCTATTGCTTACAGCCTCTAAAGGAATAATGGTAGTTGTACTTTAGCTCTTGAAGCATTCTCTTCACCTTCTAATGATCATCTAGTCGTTGATATCTTGAAGGTCATAACTCAAAGCTTTCTTTATCTCATAAAGCAATGATTACATTTTCATCAATAATAAGTTACATCATAAATAAGCTTCCATCTTCTTGTTACCTTTGGTTAAGCTTTGTAAGCTTAAGCTTCATCTTAATTAAAATATAATTTACTTAATATTAATTACAAACTAATTGTAATAATATTAAGATAAATATGATTTTAATTTTTTATCTTATATATATAAACTTTCCACATTGTTGTCATCATTGAAACATGATTCAACATTCTCTCCCTTTTTGATGATGATAACCTTTTGTATGTGATGCTTCTTGAATGCATAAATTGACAAAGTGAGGAACAATTCCAGGTAATCATAAAGTATGGATCGATACGGCTCCCCCTGAGAATATGATTCCTTTTGAATTTTCTACCCCTCAAAATGTGATCATTTTATTTTTGGGGATTTTAGGAATCATGAAAAAAATATTTATTCATTTCTAATTTCTCAGAAAACATTGTAGTTGTAATCTGCATGAGAAAATTTTTAGAAAACCAAGTTAATTTTATAAATCATTGGTAATAATATAAACTTTAATTTCAACCAATGAATTGAATTAAAAGAAATATTGGGCTTATAGTATCAAAGGCTTTTACAGAGAATTTGTTTGCGGTTAGGGATTTTTTTAGCCTTAAAACCGTCTTGGCCCAAATAGAAATACAGTTTGAACGGCCTGGTTGCAAATGTATTACAGGTTTGAAAAAGTGGCCTGTGAACATTTATTTCTTAATCCCATACAACTTTTGATCCATCAGCATAACGAGTAATTTTTGCATAAACTTATATACTTAGGCAGATTGCTCATAAGATCAATATGACCAATAAGTGGCTTGAAGCATTTTCAAGCCCCATAGCTTTTCCTGTATAAGATGTCAGCAACTTAAAGACATAGCATAGGAGAGATTCCTATATTTTAACTGTGATTCCTGTATTTTAACTATGCTAATCATACAGTTCATATATTTACAAGTATCCACACAACTGTTTGTCAAACTGGCTTCATACATTTGTAAGCATCCAGTATTTCACACACACATACATTAGCTAGAACTCATAACAGTTGTATTGAAACAATATAACAATTGCAGAGTTTATTATAAGACACAAATTTGTTAGAAGTAGCAAGTCTAATCTTAGTATATTGCAATAGGCATACTACATTCATTTTTTTTTCTTTTTGCAAACTTTAGTGATTTACAGCCAATGATCATGTAAGATGCCACAAATGACATAGTAAATATATACATAGCCAAGCTCAGATCAAAGATCATATAAGGGTGGATTTTTAAAATAAACTAGTTAACTCATCACATATGCTTAGACACTATATCATACATAGTTAATATCTAAGGGATAAGCCAGAGACCATTATAAATTATTTAATCATTTATCTCTTTATGTATAGCCAATCATCAGTCATAATTCACATGGCATACCTCATATCAGATAGCTGAAGGCATAGAACCATATGATACATTCAACTAATAGATACACACCTTGCCTTAGTCACTAATCACATATGTATAACTAAAAATAAAGTCACTAATCACATGTGTTTCATAGTGACTGCAGAGTCATTAGCATAATGTAGATCAAAAACAAAGATATCAAGGATATCTGCATCAGCATCATACATTCACATTTAAGGATATATCCACACTTTTCTCCCCCTTTGGAATCATCAAAAAGTAAAAAGTAATGGCAGAAGTGGTTCACAAGAAAGTCAATGATCACATCAAATAGAAGCATAGTGTATGCTCACATGTATGGAAAAAGAAGGTTAATGATCAAGAAGTAAAAAATTTCATAGCAAGAAGTTGCATATAGGCCAGGTATCACATGGATAAGTTGTCATCAGAGAAACACAAAGAGTAAGTACACAAGTCACACAAGTACTATAGATAATAATACTACACAAGTATTCATACTCTATTTAGGTTACACAAAGATAAAATAGAGTAAAATACTTGCACACCAGATATATTGTACTAGACTAACAGTAGAAATAGACTGTAAAGAAGCTATTGCCCCTAAAAGGCAGAGGAGAGTATGATTAGCATAAGAACTCTTGGAGATGCTCTCCGTAAGGCAACAACTAGTACTGTAAACCTGACTTAATGCTCAGAAGAGGAAGATGCACCAAATTTTAGCATGCTAGATATGAAATTCTTTAGTACATTTATTTGTTCAGAAAGATGGTTAAGAGTTCCAGTCATCCTTGCCATCTCTATTGCCATACTAGCAGTCAAATGATGCACTTTATCTTGTATGTTGAGCAGCTGGAGTTGTAAATCTCTCAAAGCAGATGGTACTTTAGTTCAGGCCTTGGAGCCCATAAGAGCTTTGGAGGCATTTAAAACTTCACTGATGACTTTGAAACATGTTTCCAATGGTGAAACTT
Organism: Euphorbia tirucalli; assembly: GCA_039660915.1. Taxonomy (NCBI): domain Eukaryota; kingdom Viridiplantae; phylum Streptophyta; class Magnoliopsida; order Malpighiales; family Euphorbiaceae; genus Euphorbia; species Euphorbia tirucalli. The sequence continues at coordinate 61,558,268 of CM077632.1, forward strand.
TTGGTAATCAAGTGGTGGTGGAGGAGAGGAAATGTATGATTAGGTAGATTATGACATAGGCAGAGTAGAGAATTGGATTGATTTAGGTCTAGGCATTTCTGATTATAGTGAGGGGTGGACTAATGGAAAGAGGAAGTTATGGATAGTCTTTTGGATAAGTGAAAGTGTTTGTCATGGTTGGAAAAGAACGTTGATACACAAGAGAAGTCATAGATATGAAATGAATGAGGATAGGACATTGTGGAATTTGTAGATTTGAGAAGATTCTGATATATGATTTTGGTTTCTTGGCTTGGAATAGGAACAAGAGTTGTTGAAGAAGTATTATCATTGTGGCTTAAGTCTACCTCATTGTACAAACTGAGTAGAGAGTCATAGAGCTCTATTTCATCCTGTGGAAGGACTATGTCAGTTTGTGAGGTGTGCTGCTCTTGTTCATATGCAGTAGTCACTTTAAAAGCTGCATTGTCTCTTTCTTCCATTCTTTCTTCATAATCATTCTCTTTTTGATTTAATTTGTACAACTCATTTTCTTTTGCTGCAGTGGCGGTCTTCAACTGATCTTCACTAGTAGCTGGAGCATATTGGACTTCATTTTCATCATCATTTGTAGTCTGATCATTCTTGTCATAGTCACTGGCTGATCTATCAAGGGAGGCTAATTCTGATTCTGTAAAAACAGGCTCGGTAGGGAGCTGAATTTTATGAGCACAGGCCTTAAGCATCCTTGTGATATTAGCTTCATTTATGATCGATCTGTGACTTATGAAGGTTGGTTCAGTGCCAGATTTAGATACCTTGAAGAAGTCAAAGTATTTTGAAAGGATCATATTGTAGGGCAGACCAGAGTTGTTCCTGACATGAGCTAAGTGGTTTATCAGGGTAAAAGGCAGGTTGATTTTAACATGGTTAATCAAGTGCCAGGTGAAGCAGAGATCATTCATGGTAGCTAAGCTTGCCTTCTGACGCTAAAAATTAGCAAAGTTCAGTAATTGCAGGATCCTGAATTTGTCATCTAGATATCCAGAGTTCAAATCAGACTAAGATATAGAGTGATCAAGGGGTATGTTGACGAGTTGGCAAACAAAGGCAGTGGCATTATAATTCCCTAAGTTTGATGGGGTAGGAGATTTTTTAATTCTGACTCCATCTGTTGGTAAGTCAAAGACTTTACCAAAGATTTCCTCATTCACAGGGTACTTTTTCCCTCTTAGTGTAATTACATAATTCATATGGCCAATGCAGGTCAAAGAGCAAGAGAATTCATTAACCGGGGACTCATATATTGGCTCATCTTTGTAAATAAACTCTTCCCAACCCTGTTTCATAAAAATCTAGACAAAGTGTTTCTTCCTATCTCCTAGATAATCCCAGTCGATTTTCCTACACTTGACCTTTTCCCTTGTAATTCCATCAGGATAGACGAGTTTACCTGTTATGCTTCTGGCTGGAGATAAAGCTGTCAAAGCAGGTGAAACAGGTGTTGCAGTTTTTGAAAAAGAGGTGCTAGGTATAGCCTTTTTGGCACTTCTTCTTTTCCTATATACTTCATTCATGCCAGTAACTCTTCTTCTTTTGGTGCTTGGTTAACTTTTACCAATGGATTCTTCTTTTTTTCCCTTCATTTCTTCTTTTATAGCCTTGGGACGATACACTCTCTGCTTTTGTGTTGCATTAGCGAGACACCTTTACATCTTCATCTTTGCTTATGAAGTGAATCTTATGGATGAGGATTTTGCAAAGAAGCTGAAAGAGGAAAGTAGGGATCAAGTACAGTTTTGCAGAGAGGTTGGTGAGGAGTTGCAAAACTGTCTTTTCATTTCCTTGTGTCTTTAGACAAAGTGGAGAAGAAAGAAATTGACGTTGGCACCTTCGTTCATGGTCTTTAAGCGTCGTCATTTCCTCCTGATGCAGCACCGTTTTGATCATCATGTCTCATACTAAAGAGAGCACGTGAGTTTTCTTCTCCTTCTTTTTATCTGCTTATATATATAGGGCTTGGGCTTATAGCTGATTATTTGGCCCGTTTTAATATCTATTTTGATGTGCATATGAATTAGGGCTTTTTACATAAATACTTACCTTTTTACACCACCTAACTTTTTTACCTACAAGGGAAAACTTTACTTAAATACTTTAAAAACTTTCCAAAATTACAAAAATACATAAAACAGGAAATTCCTGTTTTACGTAAATCTGCAGAAAAAAACACAAAACAGAAAAACATAAATCTCCAAAATACGTGATTCCCTCCGGCTCAAAAACCTCCCAAACGCCAAGAAATCGCAGATCAATTTCGCCAAGAATCACAGATCAGTTTCTTCACCTGGAATCGCATACCTGGATCGATAATCACAGATCAGTTTCGCCATCTAGAAATCGCACATCTATATCGATCGATCTCTCTCCTACACATTCAATCGATCACTGCAATTCAATCGATCACTGCAAAACAGATATAGCAATTCAATCGATCACAGAGATATACAAGAAATCACAATTCTGCTCCATGATAATGGAACTTGGACTGAAGATTACAGATTCATCAATTACAACTCAGTATAACTCAGTATAAATAAGGTATAATTCAGGTATAACTAAGGTATAAACAGTGAAAAGAGTGTATCAGAATTTATAACAAAGGTATAATCACAATAACAGTGTAACTTAGGGTATAACTAAGTATAACTAAGGTATAATTCAGGTATAACTAAGGTATAATCAGTGAAAAGAGTGTATCTGAATGTATAACAAAGGTATAATTACAATAACAATGTGTCTTAGGTATAACTAAGGTATAACTCAGTATAACTAAGGTATAATTCATGTATAACTGAGGTATAAACAGTGAAAAAAGTATATCTGAATGTATAACAAAGGTATAATCACAATAACAATGTATCTTAGGGTATAACTAAGGTATAACTCAGTATAACTAAGGTATAATTCAGGTATAACTAAGGTATAAACAGTGAAAAAAGTGTATCAGAATGTATAACTAAGGTATAATCACAATAACAGTGTAACTTAGGGTATAACTAAGGTATAACTCAGAATAACTAAGGTATAAACAGTGAAAAAAGTGTATCAGAATGTATAACTAAAGTATAACTCAGTATAACTAAGGTATAGTCAGTGAAAATAGTGTATCTGAATGTATAACAAATGTATAATCACAATAACAGTGTAACTTAGGGTATAACTAAAGTATAACTCAGTATAACTAAGGTATAATTCAGGTATAACTAAGGTATAAACAGTGAAAAAAGTGTATCTGAATGTTTAACAAATGTATAATTACAATAACAATGTATCTTAGGGTATAACTCAGTATAACTAAGGTATAATTCATGTATAACTAAGGTATAAACAGTGAAAAATGTGTATCAGTATGTATAACTAAGGTATAATCACAATAACAGTGTAACTTAGGGTATAACTAACGGTATAACTCAGTATAACTAAGGTATAATTCAGGTATAACTAAGGTATAATTCAATATAACTCAGTATAACTAAGGTATAATTCAGGTATAACTAGGTATAATCAGTGAAAAAATTGTATAATCAATGTATAACTAAGGTATACTTCATGTATCAGAATGTATAACTAAGGTATAATCATAATAACAGTGTATCCTAACGTATAACAAAGGTATAAATCATGTATAACAGTGTATCTTAAGGTATAATTAATGTATAACTCAGTATAACTAAGGTATAATTGCGGTATAACTAAGGTATAATCAGTGAAAAAGTGTATCTGAATGTATAACAAATGTATAATCAGTGAAAAAAGTGTATCTGAATGTATAACAAAGGTATAAATCAGGTATAACAATCTATCTTAGGGTATAACTAATGTATAACTCAGTATAACTAAGGTATAATTGCGGTATAACTAAGGTATAATCAGTTACTATAGTGTATCAGAATGTATAACAAAGGTATAAATCAGGTATAACAGTGTATCTTAGGGTATAACTAAGGTATAACTCAGTATAACTAAGGTATAATTTAGGTTTAAATAAGGTATAACCTTTCCCTGTCAAGAAAGCAACAAAACTTGAAAGTAAATTCTGTAATAGTGAAAGGAGTGAAATTACCTGAGTTGAGGGAGTAGTGACATTACTCTCCCACATTATATTCTCAGCAACAAACCACTCGATTTCAGATCCATATGTGAAACCAAGGGTTTATACAATGTTGTTTCTTCCTGCAACATTGGTTCAGGGACTGTAGAACCAGCAACGTTATCGCCAATAACACCCTCATTTCCATTCCCAAAATCAGCAGCCTCCGTCGCATTCCCTTGCCAATCGCTCCGGCTAGGCGTCTCCGGCAATAGATTATCACCGTCGCCACTATCTTCACCGTCGTCCATCAGATTCCTCTTAAACAACTTCAGCAGCTGTTTATATTGAGTGAATGTTTGAAGAAGAAAAAAAGTAGAGAACAGAGAAAGAAGAAGAAGAAAATCGTAAAGATGGGAGAAAGGAGAAGAAAGGGGTAAAGATGAGAGAAAAGAGAAGAAAAAGGTAAAGAGGAGAAAGAAAAAACAAAAACACGTATTTCAGTAAATAATAAAAGGTAGGCCCAAAAAACAAAAGCCCAATCCAACGTAAATCTGATAATTTCCCTATGAATTATAGGCTTGTGGGCTTGTGAAAAGCAGTCTGGCCCGAAAAAGTTTGAGTTTTATTACTTCTTTTAATTTACGCTTATATTTAACTTTTTATTTTTATGCATATTTGCATAAATCATAAGAAGATATATGAGACACGAACTTTCGCATAAAATTATTTTCATAAATATATATGATTTAAATCTCGAATCATCCTCTGATCCAATAGTAAAATCTTTAATCTATTTTACGTAATCCAGACTTATGAACAAAAATTAACCATAATATTTAATCCAATAAAATAGTTGTATAACAAGATATTAACTCAAGTGAATTAATACTTTATTTTTCATAAATTGGATTGCTCATTCAAATTTTCATTCTTACTTCACTGAATTTATTTTCACATAAGGGTTTTGTGAAAATATCTGCTATTTGATCCTTTGTTGGAACAAATTCCAAGTGTATATTTTTTGTGTATGATCTCTGATAAAATGATGTTTGATGTCTATGTGCTTTGTCCTTGAATGCTGAATAGGATTCTTCATTAAATTTATAGCACTAGTGTTATCACACCTTATGGGTATATGATCGTACTTTATGTCATAATCTTCAAGATGTTGCTTCATCCATAATATCTGTGCCACACAGCTGCTTGCAGATATATATTCAGCTTCTGTTGTTGGCATTGTCACAGTTGATTGCTTTTTGCTTGACCATGAAATCAGTGCTTCTTCCAGAAATTGACAAGTACCTAAAGTAATTTTCTATCCAATTTGCATCTAGCAGGATCAACATCATTGTAACCTATAAGATCAAAATCTGATATTTTGGATACCAAATCCCAATTTCTTGAGTACCATTTAGATACTTAAGAATTCTGTTTACCGCTTTTAGGTGAGACTCTTTTGGATTAGCTTGGAATCTTGCACATAGATACACACTGAATTGTATATCAGGTCTACTAGGGGTTAATTAGGTAGAGAACCTATCATATCTCGATATTTATTGGTATATGCACTTTTACCTTTCTTATCTTCATCTAGAGAGACTGATATACTCATTGGTGTTTTTGCTGGTTTAGAATTCTCCATTCTGTACTTCTTGATGAGTTCTTTAGTATACTTAGATTGATATATGAATGTTCCTTTCTTTCCTAGCTTGATTTGTATTCCAAGAAATAAATTTAATTCGTTGATCATAAACATTTCGAATTATATACTCATATTGTTTGTAAAACCCCCTATATTTTACTATTACGGACATTTTTTGTTATTAATGTTATTTAAGTGATAAGAGAAACAATATTTAGAAAAATTGCAGTAAACAAATCAAAATGTTGGAGAAAATCTATTTAAAAAAAAAAAAAAAATTATAGTGCTATATCTACAAAAGTTTTAAAATTATAAAAAAGTACTTGTAAAGAAAATGGTTTTTAAAAATATGTAAATACAATGTTATCAATCTTTAATCACTAATAAGAGATTGATTAATACTCCAATTTTATTTTGAAAACAAATTTTATTTTTAAAACCAAAATTTTAATTCTCTGATTATAAACAAGCATAATGTAAAAGTTTCTAAAATATCTAAAAACATAGAAATTATTTGTTTTTCTTTTTCTCTCTATCATTTCTAGTTGTACCACAAGAAATCAAATGACACAGAAAATCAGGTACCAATTAACAGAATCCAAAGACAATTAAATAATCCTTCTACAACAACTGTAATAATTATTTTTGCTCAATTTCTTCACATTGTTTGTCCCTATGAATAAGTAATGTAAATATTAATTTTTGCTAAAAAGTAAAAATATCGAAGTTAAATAATGCTGAATGCTCATTATTACAGGCTAAAACAAGATAAGCTATAAAATATTATTTTTTAATAGGTAAAGATACCTTTTTAGTTCCTAATCTATTAATTAATTATCCTTTTTAATTCTGTCGTTTTAAAGTTACCATTTGAACCTATTGTTTATGTAAAAACATAAACAAATGAACCATAATTGACTCTTTTTCTCTAACCAATTATGGTTCAAATAGATATGATTTTGTATAATACAAAAACTAAAAAAGGTAACTTTACCGGAGATTGAAAAAGCAATCAAATGATACAAAAAAAAAAAAAAAAGTTAAATTCTATAATTTTTCTACTTTTATTATTTGTACTTTTTGCATATTTTTTCTAAATGGAAAAAAATTCTATAATTTTTCTATTTTTATTATTTGTACTTTTTGCTTGTTTTTGTACATGTCATCAATACAATCCAAATTATTTTCCTCCTAATATTTTGATTATTTTCCTCCTAATAATCAGATCACTTAAATCGTGTTTGGATATAAATTAAATTCTAGCTCATTTTCTGCTCTGCAATCACTCTCTTCTCTTGTACAAGCAATAGCAATGGCGTTGAAATCCTTCCTTCCAGTCAATCCTGATTCTCACTTCCCCATTCAGAACCTTCCATTTGGTGTTTTCAAGCCTCAGCCCTCTTCGCTTCCTCGACCGGCTGTTGCCATCGGCGACTATGTTTTGGACCTCTCCGAGATTGCTCTTGCCGGTCTTTTCGATGGTCCGATACTCAAGGGCTCCGACTGTTTCCTTCAGGTTCATCCGATTTCTACTCAGAACTGTATATGAGAATTAGTTGTTTGTTTGATTGGTGATGTTTCTTTTCTTCTATAAATTTAAGTTTGTTAGTTTCTTTCTGATTATTTTTCTTAATTCTCAGCCAAACTTGAACAAATTCTTAGCCTTGGGTCGACCGGCTTGGAAGGAAGCTCGTTCTACTCTTCAAAAGCTATTGTCATGTATGAGTTTAATGTTTTGTTCTTTTAAATGTCTTATAGAAAAAACACAACTAATAATTTGATGATATTTGAGGAATTGTCTTTTAATCTTCTGATGCAGCGACGGAACCTGCATTGCGTGATAATGAAATTTTGAAGCAGAAATCACTTCTGCCAATGGTAATGCAGATTGTTCATCAAATAGCTTATTGTTTATGTTTATTGCTTCTCTGATGGTAGTTACAACTAATTTCACAGAGCAATGTTGAAATGCTTCTACCTATTGCTATTGGGGACTACACAGACTTCTTTTCTTCTTTGCATCATGCTAAGAATTGTGGGCTTATATTTCGTGGACCACAGAATCCAGTTCTTCCAAACTGGTGTGTTGATTTTGGAGTTATCGAAGCTACATCTTTGTTTTGATTAATACTTTGATCTATCACTATGCAAATTTTTATTTGAAGACTCGAGTTTGGTAAAATCTACAGTTTCATTTTTCAGGTTCCACCTTCCTATCGCATATCATGGGCGAGCTTCCTCTGTAGTCATCTCTGGAACAGATGTCATAAGACCTAGGTTGTACATTTAATATATTTTTTCTTTCTATTTTAATTATAGTTTGTCAGTAGATGTAATTGCGTACATCTGCCCTCATATCTGCCTGCTATCTTCGGAATCCATATTGAACTCCAAAATTCATCACCCATTTAGACTTCAGTGGCCACTATACATTGCATTTCTTATACCATTCTGATTCATTCATGTTACTAACTGCACCAAATTTGAATCTGGAATTTTATAGTTACTGTTATTTTGCACTTATATTTGTTTGCAACATTCTACCACAGAGCTAAACTGCATATAACTACAATGTTCACTAATTGTAGATTTTCACATTCTGTATATTTAATGAGAACTGAGAAATAGAGTATACAAACTGAATATGACTGTTAATTCTTATTGTAATATATGTTCTTGATAAGCTCTGGTAAAATTTTCACTTTCTGTGCATGCTTGAACCGTTGAATGGACTTTTGTCTAATGCTATTACATTTTTGCGTAATCTCAGAGGTCAAGGCCATCCAGCTGGAGATTCCCCACCATATTTTGGTCCTTCCAAGAAGCTAGACTTTGAGCTAGAAATGGTACAAAGATCCATCACTTGAATGTTTCTTGCAAAATGCAGAATTCTTATCTTAAATCTTTACATGACTTCAAGAGTTTGGTCTTTGTTTGAGACAGATTGTTCATATATCTTTTGCATTGAGTGAATTGAGTTTTTCTCATGTTATTAGAAGAACTGATAGACTAGCTTTGTAATTTATATTGACTCTGGTATTGTTTGCTTGCAGGCTGCTGTAGTTGGTCCTGGTAATGAACTAGGAAAACCGATAGATGTTAATGACGCAAAAGATCATATATTTGGACTTGTTTTAATGAACGACTGGAGTGGTACAGTAACTTCACCGCTATTGTTCTCCAATCTTAAATCTTGCTCTTTGTTATGCTATATTTTTACCAGCTGTTTTCATCAGCTAGAGATATTCAAGCATGGGAATATGTTCCACTTGGGCCTTTTCTTGGAAAGAGTTTTGGTAAGCATGAACGACTTGATTATCCATTGTTGAACTTGTATTTGTTGTTAAGCAACTGAATCTTCATATCAGGCTCATATCTTTTTCTTGTCTGATTTTTAGCGACAACGATATCTCCCTGGATTGTAACACTTGATGCTTTGGAGCCTTTTGCATGTGATACTCCAAAACAGGTAAACAGTTTCAAAATTGATGGCTAATTAGGTGAATTATACCAATGGTTGTGAATTTATGATCACTACAATAAATTGATCAATTTGTTCCAAAATTTTCATCACATTGGTTAAATGATGTATTTGTTAATTGCAGGATCCCCATCCGTTACCATATCTAGCTGAAAAGATATCCCAAAACTATGATATATCACTAGAGGTAACATTTAAGCTGTATTGCTTTTCTATACATAACTAGTTTAGGCGTGATGCCAATAATATTTTGCGTTTTGGTCTTGTTGTTACTCTTATCCTAGTTTCAGTTTACTCAAAAGGTGATATATTTCTTTTATGAGATTAGTTGATGCTAAAAATATGCATTTCTGATTTTAAGGTTCAAATTAAACCAGCTGGACAAGAAGATTCATCTGTGGTCACGAGGAGTAATTTCAAGCACTTGTAATGATTTACTATCTCTCTCTCTCTTTCTCTCTCCCTCCCTCCTGTTGCAGCTAGAACATTTTAAGAGGTGTTAAAGGATTTGCTTGTTTCTTAAATCACAAATGAATGTTAATAAATTGACGCCAAGTATCCTGTAAGTTTATGATTTAAAATGTTGAGTTCTCTGCCTGTACAAATTGTTAATTTTGTCCCATAATCCCCTTGGGTGTTACTTGTTGGGTTTTATATTTAGGAAAACTTATTGACGAGGTTATCTAGGCTGGAGGGTAGCCTGTATATACCATTGATTTTTGCTTCAATCAAATTACTAAAAATTTCCATGCAGATATAAAATCACAAGCTAAGAAGATGCATTCTTGGTGCTCATGTCATCATATTTTCATTTAAATAAATATGTAATGTCTCTCATAAATTCGAAACAGATACTGGACTGTGACTCAACAACTTGCCCATCACACGGTCAATGGTTGCAACCTACGTCCTGGTGATCTATTAGGAACTGGGACAATCAGTGGACCTGTATGCTCTTGATCTTCATAGCAGATGACTTTTGTCTGTACTATTAACATTATTTGGTGTTTAAGTATTACCTCAGTTAAATGAAAGCTACCTTTTATAATTCCAAACAGGAACCAGATTCTCGTGGATGCTTGTTGGAGCTAACATGGAATGGACAAAATGCATTGTCACTAAATGGTACGGAACGGAAATTCCTAGAAGATGGAGATGAAGTCATTTTCAGTGGTGCTTCTAAGGTTCTTACAATTTTGCTTATCCTTTTTGCATTCATCCTCGAGGGACTCGTGCTTGTTTCCTTCAAATAAAAATTCTTCTAATTTGTCTTTTATAATGTTGATGGTAGGGGCTCCGAGACTTTATTTTGTTGCAAACTTGTATTTGTAGAAAATGAGTTTAGGTACATAGTGGATCGTTGGCTGATCGAGGCTGCCTTTTGTAACTAATGGAAAGGGCAGTCTTTTGTTTTTCTGTCTGGCTAGATTACCTACATTCAGCCCTTATCTTACCTCTTCCCCCACATAGGGTCACCATAGTTCACGTACTTGTAAGCTTATTTGTGTCATTCATGATTGTATCTTTCACCAAGTTAGAACATGATACTGGTATCACAAATATTTTAGAAGTACTGTTCGTGGTACTCATACTGTAACCAACCTATATGCTATGAGTTTACTTACCCTAATCTTGCTTCTTCGATATCCCAAATTCTGTTGGGAGGCTTCCTTTCCTGGAAGAATCAGAATACACAAACTCATACTAAGGCGAGATTTTGCTCTTAGCCCTTGCTGTCTTCTATTACTCCAGAATTTGTTTATTTAGTCGAACCTTCATTTATGCATTTATGAGCATGGCTTTCATATTTCAATGACATTTCTAATCATAGAAGAAAACTGAAAATTGATTACATTGCAGGGAGATGGATATATTGTTGGGTTTGGAACATGCTCCGGAAAAATTCTTCCATCGCTCTCGTGTTGAGATTGCTTCTCTTAGTCCTTTTTCTTGATTGCTTCTCTCGTGCAAATAATCTTCTCCTTTCTGTGGTTTGTACTGTCAATTTAGCTCTTAAAGAGTATAAACTGTTAAATAAATTCAGCTGGAGATGATAATAGTGTAATTACTAGTACTAGTATCTTGTAGTTGTAATTGAAATCCTTTGGCTAATCCTCTGCAAGCTGGAATGATGTTTGATGATTGACGACTTCGTCTGTGACTTGGTATCGCTGAGAGGTAAAAGAACAGTATCATGTTAGTCCAATATTGTATGAAAATAAAATCTATATCAGTTTTTCTTCATTTTTACTTTAACTAAAGAAGAGTTGATGATGGATTTTATTCTTGATATATATGGTTCATTCAGATGAATTTCCGACAATTAGGTTTTCCATGTTTACCCTTATTTGAGCTGAGCGTACCGGCTGAATCAATGGAGTATATGCTGGTTCATTTTCTGTTTCACAAAGATACAAGTCATATAGATGACGTGGTGTACCAGATGTATTCTATATATATATTTTTTTTGTTTGTTAATATATTTTTAAAGAGTTTATATTTTAGGAGTATTCTAAATTTTTCGACTCCTAAAATTTTTGAGAAAACTCTCGACCTTCGTTCTGCTTTTGTAAATGAGTTTCAGACCTCTCCAATATAGCATTGTAAAACCAACGTGATGGACCAAAACCTGGAATAAGCTCCAATTCTTGTGAGCATTCCTTACATAAATCTAATAAGATATTGATACATTGATTATCTAGCATTCAATTGATATTTTCTATGGTTTTATTTGATGAATTCCAGTTTAAAAAAAAATAAGAAAAATCAAATTATAAGCAGTTCTATATTATAATTTAAACTTTTGTAGTAAGTTTAAGAAAAATTATAAAATACTCCAGGCACACCAAGTTATTCATGCGTCAAACCAATAAAACTATGTTAAATAATATATTTTAGGGTTTAGAATTTATCAATTAGTCTCTAGAACTTATATTTTAGGGTTTATGATTCTTATTTTAGAGTCTATAATTTTATTTAAATAATAAATTATTAAAGTCATTGGTTGAGGTGTGATTTGTCATAAGGTTATTAGCTTGACAGACTGATGATGCAGTATGTCAGGCGTATGGTATAAAAAGGACCAAAACATAATTATTTTTGTTGATTTTTGATGACATTATTAAACAGTTTAATAGAATAAAGATGGATACTTTACAATTTTACATAAACTAATTAATGTGTTAGATAAAACATCATATACTAATAAATAATTTAAACCTTTATTATAAATAAATTTTTTGGTAAGATATTATAAATATGTTAAAGGTGAAAATTGAAATATTAAATCCATTAATGAACTTTTGTCTTCTATACCTATAATTTTTTTTGTTTAACTGAGTATATCTAATTTCAAAAATAAAGAAATAAAATCAATATTTTTTAATGAAAACTGAAAAGTAATAAATTGATTAGCGAACTTTTTTTTTTCCATTAATTGAGTAATTATCTATTTTCAGTTAAGAAAAAAAAATTGAGCACTTATCTAAATTTAAAAATAAAGTAATAAAAAATATTTATGACAAAGTTGGAACTATTTATTTACTTCTAATTGTAAAAGCTAAAAAGTCCGTATTGCAAATTCAATTGTATGGTTTTGGTTTGTTAATCGAGTTTTTAGCGTGAATTAGCTGACGGCTTCGACTGAAAGTCAGCTATTAGTAGACGGCTTCCACCAACGCCATTTTGATGAGTGTCGGCATTTTTCTCAGCGGCTATGCTTGTTGCCTGAAGATTGTTCTTCAGCTATTGTTTCTTTTAATCATTGTAGAACAGAACAAAATATTAAGAAATGGGATCTCAATGGAAAGAGAGTAGAGTTTATCCTCTATTAGGCATTTTGCTGTTAGTCTTTCTTCTCTACTTAAACTTCAATTACAAGCTAACCTTCCCAGTCCTGTTATGGCAGCCAAAGATGGGTTTTGTCTCCACCAATTCCACCCAATTCATCATCATCAATGATGGTGCCGATCCTCAGGATTCGCCGGCGTTCTATATTAATGGATGGAATTCCTACTGGTTGATGCAGGAGAGTGTGTGGAATCCATCAAGATCAAAGGTAGCGGAAATGCTCAAAAGAGGAGCTCAAATGGGTTTAACTGTTTGCAGGACTTGGGCTTTCAGTGACGGTCCTGGTCCCAACTCTTTGCAGGTCTCTCCTGGTGTTTTTAATGAGAGGGTTTTTCAGGTTTGTGTTCCTTTAGCATTGGCTTGGCTAGGAATTTAAGTGTTGTGGTATGATTTTTCGATCAACTTTGGGTTCCACATAGTTGATCAGTTTTTGATACCCAAATTATGTTAGTTTGAGATACCTGTAATGATCAGTGGAAGAGCAAACAATTAATTTCGTAGTCACAATATTATCTTAATTTGATGGGTATTTTTCCTGAGGCATTGGGAAATGAAATTTGTTTGTGAATTCTATTTTGTTTCAGGGACTAGACTACGTGATAGTTGAGGCAAGGAAGCATCACATAAGGTTAATCCTGAGTCTGGTGAACAATCTAAATGCATTTGGTGGGAAAGCTCAGTATGTGAGGTGGGCAAAAGATGCTGGAATCAACGTGTCTGCATCAGATGATTCTTTCTTTTCACACTCAACTATTAAAGATTACTACAAGGCCTATATCAAGGTTAGACACTCTTAATGGATACCTGCTTGGCTAAGCCATTGGGTTCTGTATGATGCAAAATGTTGCTGTGTGTCTAGCCTAATGGTTAATGGATGCTTCTATGGCATAACATGGTGGCTTCCTACCCCAACTAGAGAGACATAAGTCAAAATCGAAATATTTAACTTCTCAACAAAGGCATATTGTTCTGCATGAGTACATACTGTAAAGTTCTGCTGTATATATATATATATGTATCTCGAATGTATATTTGTGTTTTTTATACTATAACTAGTGGGTTCGAATGCATAGATGGTCACTTGGTCACAGAACGTCAAATTTGTGCCAAAAAGTAACTGAAGTCTTATTTTTGTTCCAGTAGAATCACATTGGCAATTTTTCTTGTAATTCCAATGTCGGGATACTGACTAGGATGATTAGAGCAACCAACTCAACGTCACGTCAACTTTGCGTGTTAAAATCTGGATTGACTTGTCTATTTCCATACCTAAATAGGGCCACATCAGCAATAAATTTTTCAGTCTTAAGAATATTCATCTACGTTAGAGTTTCGACATGCGGTATTGACGTGACATTAGGTTGGCTGCTTTAGCCATTTTAGTCAGCATTCTGGTGTTAAAATTGCTGGAAAAATTGCCACGGTGATTTTACCAGAACAAAATAAGACTTCGGTTATTTTATTGGCACAAATTGAAGATTTGTTATCATAGCAAAACATTACTAATAGTTGAGTGATTGGTTGTGCATATAACCCATAACCAGTGTGTTGGTCTTTTCCTCTCAGAACTATGGGTTTGAGTTCAATTTTTAATTGATCTTGTTAAAATTCTAGGGCAGTCTGTCATCTCAATTTAAGGGCATTTTGACTTTCAAAAATGAAAGTGTAAAAGAAGGCATTGAAACTGACCAATTGGTAGAATTGTTACTCATCCAATAGCAATTCTACTGTCTGAGACAATGCCTTCTAATTATGTGGTTGATTATGCAGTTATGCCATCCATTCAGTCTTATGGTGCATCGTCTGTGTATGGTTTTTTCATGTCTGAGAGAATCAATATATCTGGTCTAGTAGATTTTCCAACTGAACATAATTTATATGGATATAGTTTGTCTCACTTGTCTTGTATTAATGGTAATCTTTAAATTTTCCCTTTCACCAGTAGTATGGGGAAGAAGTGGACTCGAGGAGTCTTACTGCATAGGTCATGTGTCAATGTGTCATCTGCTAGATCAGGGCATGTTAAAATGCAGCTATTATGTTAATGTAGTTCCATCAAACCAGACTGCAATTGATGCTTCTCTTTCTTGATTATATGATTGCACGTTAGACATTCTGCATTGCAGGCCATCTTAACAAGAAAGAACTCTCTCAGTGGAGTCAGATATTCTGATGAACCTGCAATTTTTGCTTGGGAGCTTATTAATGAACCTCGGTGTGCATCTGGTTCATCAGCTCCTGTTCTTCAGGTGAATTTCATCAACACTAACTTCTATATTTCTTTACTTAAGGGTTTGTGCATTCTGTATTAATTCTTATTTCTTTCACCAAAGGCATGGATAGCTGAGATGGCTGCATTTGTCAAAAGCTTGGACAGAAAACATCTAGTTACAGTTGGAGTGGAGGGGTTTTATGGCCTGAACTCAACTAAAAAATCAGAAGTTAATCCAGGGAATTGGGCATCCTCACTTGGATCAGACTTCATACAGGATTCAGCAATTGACAGCATTGATTTTGCTTCTGTCCATGCTTACCCAGATAGCTGGTTAGTAAATATTTTTATGCCATGTGAATTGATATCTTAATTGTGATGTGTCCTCGTAGTTTCCAATAGTGAGTATGAGCCCTAATAAGGAGATGCTGCTCTGGTAATATTCATCATTAGATTGTATAAGCGCCTAGACTGCTGGGATTGAGGAACATCAACTACTAAGGTTGAAATATTGTTCGAGCTTCAAAAATATGTTCACTTCTTTTAGTAATAATGATGCAGTGCATATAAGTTTGGTGCTCCGCTTGTCTGAATGGTTTTATCTAAGGTGCTATAGATGTTAAATTAATCGGTAACACATTGGAGGCTGACATGTATAGTTTCAGTTATTTATAGATTCTTATCACAGTGTTAATTCATTTGTTTATGTGCATCAGGATACCTCATGCGGATTTGGAAGTGAAAGCAAACTTTCTTTCACATTGGGTGGATTCTCATATAAGTGATGGGAGCTTTGTGCTGAGAAAACCTGTTCTTTTCACTGAAGTGGGCTCTACGTGGCATGTAAATAAGGAGGGAGGATTTGACAGAGATGTTTTATTGAAAATTATGTACGACAAAATTTATGATTCTGCAAAACATAGGCAGGCTGGTGCAGGGGCATTAGTTTGGCAGTTAGTAGTTGAGGGACTGGAAGATTACAGTGACCAATTTTCCTTTGTGCCTTGGAATTATCCTTCTACCTACAAACTAATAGAAGAACAATCAGCTAGGCTGCAACGTCTTTTCCATAAAGGCAGAAACAGAAAAGAAGTTAAGTTGGGGGATCCTTGATTTCATTTTGTTATCCTGTAAATGAGCAGAGTTAAATTCATACCCTATAGTAATATTCCGATCGGAAAGGTTTTTGGGAGTTGCATACGATCCACAAGATGATATGTCAAAAGAACATTATCTTCAAAAGAAAAAAAAAGTCGAGATAAAGTGATAATGATTCAGGTATATGAGAATCTTTTCTAATTCAAGGGCCAGAAACCCTGTTTGTGTTTTAGAATCTGAAAATGTTGGTGGATGGGTTCTCTGTTGTTCTTTTGTACCTGTTGAGTTCCCATCACAAATATTCTTTGAATGTTTTAAATTGCTATTCTAGTCTGTAAATAGCTCTATTGTGCAATATCACATGTAGTATATTATAATTATTGTATTTATGTAGTTATGAAAATTATTTTGTCGTTGCCTTTTTTATTTGCTTCAGAATGTGAATTTATTTATGGAGTTTGTAGAATGATGGTAAGAACCATGTCATGATCATATTGTCGCTACGAGGCTGGAAAGGATCTGTTTCGAGATACCAATCTGATCTTTGATATCATGATTTGGCACACTTGTAAATATCCTGATATTTACTTCTGGACACTTAAGATTCGTCTGTATCCTGATCATCAAAGGTGGTTACTTTTGTACACTTAAGATTCGTCTATTCATTATGTCAAAATCTTAGAAGTAGGCATATGACACATTATATGAAGAATCAAATAATGTGCTAGCTTTATGATTGTAAATAACCAAATATTTCCATAGATAGTAATGCGATTGTAGGGGCAGGTTCACTTTTGGTAAATATTGCATCTTCATTTACTTGAGGAAGGTGCTTCAGAAGGTGTTAATTGATGGAAGATATATCAGTTCTGCCTGGGGTCTGCAAAATATTTGATTTACTTGTGGACAAGTAATTAGTTGCTGCTTTCAAGATGTAATAGCAGGTATGTTTACTCTCACCTGAAACTTTTTGATTTCTGGAGATTGATTGCTGCAGATTACTAGTTTGTATTATATGATTCACTTTGGCCCATATGATTTAATTTAGAGACATATGGATTGTGTACTTCATTTTTTTTTTTTTTTTTGGGCAAACTCTGATACTTGACAGATGGTTTTCTTAGCAGTGTATTATATATTTCAACAGGTGATCAAACTATTTTCTCTTATTGTCTCACAACGTATATGATATACTGCGATTAAGACTGTCTTTCAAATCCAAATTTTATTTGAACCACTAAATTTCATGAAAAAATTGAAATACTAGGGTTGAATATACTAAAATTGAAGTATGAGGGCTACAGTGGCAAAATGTGTTAAATACATGGATCAAATATCAGATCTTTCAATGCATTATTTGTCTTAATTTCATTTTCATATAGGGATCATAACAAAAGCATAGAACTTTAATCAAACATGTACTAGTAATTGTTGGATATCTAAATATAGTTGCACAAAGACATTCATACTAGTTAAAAAAAAATGCTTAGGAGAACATATCTATGACACACAGATGCATTTGCAGGAGGACATGCATTTCTTGCATTCTGAAAGTGTTGGCTTCCCACCATTGCTATTACACCGCTTAATGCAGTCAGATCTTGAATTGCCAATCCACAAGCACTGCGTCATGCAGTGGAGAATTGGCACGCATGATGGGCAACCGTTCTTCATCTGATCAACAATGCAATCTTTGCAAGTAGAACCACGGGGCGGGCAGGCTACTGTTGGTGAAATCATCACCCACAACATCAGAAGCATCATTGGTACTGTAAACAGCTTCATTCTTTCTATCTCTTAAAGAAGTAATCAATCAAAGGAAGGACTCCTTTTGCTACTCTTTATCTTCAGTTCAGCCATATATCGTATTGTGCTTTCCTTTCTTTTTGACTAAAATTTGTGAAAAGTGATGCTATGTTCACATTCTGTAGTCTGGTCGTATTCACACTTGCATTAATTTGACGAAGATCTAACTTGTTGCTTTTATGTGATTTTAAGTATGAAAACTATGTTGTTGTTGAGAAGCTTTGCTGCTTAGGGAATTGAATGCCATTAATTAGCCCATATTAACTGTCACCGAACCTCTGCACTCTTGTATTTTCAAATCTTGTATCTAATGGTATATTTTCTTCACCTATTTGTGTCCTCGCGCGCAGGCGCACATATATATATATATATATATATTGTGTGTGTATAGATAGACTCATTTTTATTAGTTGGGTAGGTCCCACATTCACTTGGTTGGACTTGATCACATATATTTTCTTGGTCTGGTCAAGTTGAACTTTGCTAAAAGTTTACGGATAAGAGAGGCTACTGAGAAAGTTACGGAAGGATTTATATATAGCTCCGCCTATGGGAACTTCAACAACGGTAATAGAATTCAAACTCAGATAGAATTGTCACAAGAGTCATTTCCTTTACGCTAACCCACATACTCAAATTCTAATATTGAGTTAGAAGTAACGTAGAGGTGATTGTCCTTACTCCAACTCCTTTCTCACTTATTCCATTAACCAACATTCTCTATTGAGATAACTTATCCAACTACTATATCAAAATTGTTGAGCTGGTTAGATGGGTTGACACAGTTGAACATAGTCATTAACGTTCAGTTTTTTTTTTTTTTGCACCAATTTATGAATAAATTGTACCCCAAATTCATAGCCTTGAAAGTTGACTTTGAGGGTGTTTAATTCAAACCACAAAGGGCACCACTCTTTTCCTCACCATATCCCTTGCGGAGCTCGAGTCAATCATGCACTTGTTCAACGCCAAGTGTGGATGAACACATTTGAATTAAACTTGCTGAAATTGTGTAGAACTATTAATCTATGGAGTACTACCCATAAGACATATTGATAACTCACTACTTTAAATAATAAATTAAAAATATTATAAAGATAATTGCAAATTTAGTAGATAAAGATATAAATTTTAAGCAACTACTACTGTTGGAGTATCCCGTGGGGGTCCAGTTTAGCTACTGCTTGCTATTAACATAGGAGGCCTTTGTGTTTTTCCTAAAGAAAATCATTAAATATATATTTTATTTATTTTATTTTTAAACATTGTATTTCATGAGAAATATAATTGAACACCTACAGATATCATTGAAATAAATGTTTTCAAAACAAGGAATTAAACCTATCTATTTATTGATTAAAAAATAAAAACTTTTTGTTCAATCACTATACTACTAAATAAATAAATAAAACCGATACTAAAATACAATGTCTTATGAAATTTGAACTAATGAATAGAATTATTTTGTAAAAATAGCCTTGTCAAACTAAATTCCGAATATTCCTTACCTTTACTTTTTTGCATTCATTTTTTATAATTAAAAATTCATTTTTCATTCACCTTCATAATCATTCATTTTTTTTTTTCAATTTTTTCCGCCTGTTTATTTTGTGTTTTTGTTTTGTAGGGTTATAAATGGGGCGGGACAGGGATTGCATTCCCCATCCCCGTCCCCAGATTAATTGGGGATCCCCGTCCCCGCCCCGTTTATTAATCGGGGATAAAAATCTATCCAATCTCCGTCCCCAGCGGGAAATCGGATCCCCGCGGGGATCCCCGTCCCCGTTTAGCTAATTTTATATTTTATAAAAAAAAATATAAAATTTCAATTTTCAATCATATTATCAGCCCACAAAATGTATAACGAAAAAGATATCACTTGGCAACAATAATTATGTTTTTGCAATCTAGCTTCTACTTCTCTAAACTCCTGCCAAGAACTAGTACTTGCAGTTACGGGAAAAAATTCAACTGCAAGAATTTTTATATAGAAATTTACTTAAATTGACATGGTTTTAGAAACTTATAAAAATATTACAATTTACAATTAAAAAAACAGAATGATACATATGAGGTATCGATAAAGTATATATACCATAAATACTTAATTGATACCACATATATACATATATCAAATTGATACCTTAAATACTCTTCTACTATGCATTTTCGTTTTTCTGCTATTATTTTTTTTATTTACGAAATGTTCACTACAATTTTGAGTTAGGGATTTCTTTTTTTTTTTTTTTGGAGCAGAGACAAATGAGAAGAAGAAGTGGATGAATAAGAATTGGGTTGGGGGCAATAATTATTAGTGTGTGAAATAAGTTTTATTTACTTTTTTTAATAAAATAATAAATAATAATAATAATATAATATTAATTAAATAAATGTAAACGGGGATTCGGAGATTTTATCAGGGATCCCCGTGGGCTTTAAACGGGGATGGGAACAAGGGCCCGCGGGGCGGGTAAGGGTATTACCATCCCCGTCCCCGATTAATGAACGGGGACAAATTTGTCCCCATCCCTACCCCGCGGGGATTTTAATCGGGGATTCCCCGTCCTCGTCCGGACGGACCCCCAACAGGGACGGGCCCCCATCACCCGTTTGACAACCCTAATGTTTTGCGCCTTGTGAATAACATTTCCTCCTTATTTTCAGATAATGTCTCTCTCTACATTTTTAGGATAGATAAATTATAAAATGTTTTAAGAAAAAATGTACTAAATTATAAAAAAGTTATGTAAAAAATTTTAAAATCATAAAATGGAAGCCTATAAGAAATGTAAAAGAATAAAGAAATGCCAAGTCAAAAACATATAGAGCTGATGGTCCAAACCACAGCAAAAGACATGCAGTAACAATGGCACAAGTTCTTAACCTAAGCTCTCTTACTTCTTCCACCCGACTTGAATCAAACGGTCTACGGTTATCCAACACCACCCGGACGGAAAACGGAAAACTCACTTGGTTTACTCTGCAGCGCCAACTTAGATGCAACGGCAAATTCACCTGCCTTTTTTCAGCCAACAGCGGCCGAGAGGTACTTCACCCTTTCTTTCGTCCCTTGTTCTTATTTTTATTCTGATTCTGTGTTCTTAGATTGCCGCTTTTATTTTGTTTGGAAAAGGAACATTCGCTTTTTCATAGTTTTGGAATCTGTTCATTTCCATTATCCCATCCTTTCCATTTTCAAAACCAAGTGGAATTAGTCTTATATTGAACTCTAAGTGTATCGATTTTAACCTCCTTTTAGCGGAATTGATCGATTTCCTGATTTAGGAGCATTAACCAAATGGATGAGGATTATTGGTTACTAAAAACGTATATGTAGTTATTTTGAAAAGTTACTTGGTGGTAAAATTGGCAATTTTGTTTGGTTTGAATGCATTTTCTGCTACTCATATTGCTGCGGAATTCCTTTGATAATGTTCACCACAACACTTGACTATTGTATTTCTTTTAGCTATTTTAATTTTTTATTTCTTTTATTCCAACTCTTTTCTTTTTTGTTGGAGGAAGATGTTAGTTTCAATTCTCATTAGAGATTATTGATTATAATTTAGTTGGTTTTCCAGAGCTAATGCAAAATTTTTGAGGGGTATGTATGTGTATCGATTTTGGGTTTATAATGTGCTCTGGAAATATTTTTTGTAAACAGTCCACAAGAGAAGTATTCAATTTTGGATGCATTGATATTTGGTTATATTTTTGTTATATGTTTTTCTTTGGGATGATTTAGCATTTTTATGTTCCTGCGAAGAGGTTTATTATCTTGAAGATAATATCGGCCTTTAACACATTCCTTGAGGGGGAAACTGGAGGTATTATGAGGATTTTAAAAGTAAGGTTCTAACCTTACATCTTGTTTGGGAGAGAGGGAGTAAGGTAAGGCAATAATCTTACCTTGTTTGGCAAAAAAGTTTTTAAAGGGGGTACGGGTTTAAAAAGTAATTGGAGGAACAAAACCTTCGATTGTTTCAACCCTCCAATTTGGTGGATTGAGGAAGCTTACAATTTGTTCCTCCAATTCCCTTCCTTCAAAAACCACTCGAAAACTTCATAAATAGGTTATTTAACTGCGCAAGAGTGCTTTTCAATTATATTATTATGTAATCATAAAAAGAAACTTTAATGGAAGGTGAAAATTTGTGAAATCTCCAGATCTTTCCAGAATGAACGGTCAGTTGAGTATTTTGGAACATTTTTGGTTCTTCAACTGATGCATTACTTCAAAAATAGGTTATTCAACTGCGCAAGGGAATTCGAGACAACCATCGGGAGATTAAATAATTGTTTTATCAGTAAACTGTTGGTTGTTGCTCTAAACTCTAATAAAAGTTGAGCTTTTGTGCTGAGTAGGAACATTGATGAAACATCTAAGTCACAGTTGTAAACTCAGGAATCAATTTGGCTGATTTTTGAGGATTTCTATTTCAGGATTAATGTATAGTAATATGGTTATGCTTCTAAACAATGATTGGAAGTCCCTTGAAAAAGAAATGGCCTAAGGTTTTTTTATCAATATTGAGTATTCAAGACTTTCTGGAGTCCCCTCCTTGTGTGTCATATATGTGATTATTTGCAAGACTAGTCTTGAAATTTGAATATGAAAGCGAGCACCTTCTTGGATCCTGCCCTAACAAAGACAAATGAGTTTTCATATTTGGTATGTGTTCTGTCGGCCTAGGTCTGTTTCTTTGTTATTGACCCTTCTGAGTTTTTGCTTTTGTAGAAAAAAAGCATTTGACAGATCTGTGCAAGTATTCTCTCTTTTGTTTTCTGTTGCTTCTCTCTTTAGTTCTCTTGCTACTGTACGGAAAGTAACACATAACAATTGATCAATCCTTTCTGTCTTCCTTTCTTAGCCTCATTTCTCATGAATGCATTTCCATCCCTATTTAATTTTAAATATTCCTGGCCCACTGTGCAAACTTTCTTTTCTTTACCCTTTTTCTCGTTTTATAAAATCTTTAAATGTGACTAGTGCTGCAAAAATATTTGCAAGAGAATTAATTTCCCTTCAGTTGGTATGATCATAAGTAGGCTCTAAATTCAAATTCTGAAGAGTTGAATTCATATAGTTCGCAATGACTTCGAGTTCCATGAAATAATAATAATTTATAGTGAGGCATTGTGCTGCTGACCTTGCTATGTAAACGCTTTTTTGAGTCGTGCAGTTCCTTGTAATGTTTTTCTACGTTCAGCAGTCTGTATTTGTCATGCTCAGCTCTCACAGTAGCCCGACTTTCTTGAAATGCCAAGGAAGGATATAAAGAATAGAAGAACTTAACCTCTCATTGGTTTCTAGATACATTTAGCATTCATTTCATTTGTTTTGTGCAGGAACAAGCTAGGAAAGCATTAGAAAGTGCGCTCGGTGGAAAGAAAGATGAATTTGAGAAATGGAATAAGGAAATTAAGAAGAGAGAAGAAGCAGGTGGTGGTGGAGATACAGGTGGAGGGGGCTGGTTTGGATGGGGCAGACGATTTGGCTGGTCCAACGGTGACAATTTCTGGCCAGAAGTGAAACAAACAGTCCTTGCAATCTTAGGTATTGTTGCCATGGTAAGCATTTTCTTCCTTCAGTTCTTGAATTTAAAAACCGCTTTTGTTTAATTATACTATCTTTCTACTAATAATTTTACTTTGCATTCCAGTATCTTCTTATTGCAAAAGGTGAAGTGCTGCTTGCAATTGTCATCAACCCTTGGCTGAATGTGTTGCGAGGAACAAGAAACGGATTTACTTTCATATCATCAAAAATCTTGCGAAAAATGTCTCCGAATTCCCCAGGTGATTTTATTGATTCATCAAAGAAAGAAACTTACGTTCTGGCCTCTGCTAAACAGCGAGTTATGAGAAAATGGGGAAGTGATTGATAAATTGTCTCAGGTTTGAACATCATATCATGGTTTGGTAATAAATTTATAACTACTACGACAATTGTTTTATTAACCCTCAATCTTATGGATGCATGTTTGAGTTAAAAATTACTGACCACTTGCTTCAGTAGTGCTTAAGTTTTGAAATGAGCTAAATTGCACCATTATCTATTCTGGTTCTTTAAACCGCTAATATATTTTGGTCAGTTGAATCTGGAGAACACATCCAATCCTAATATGGGAATCATTGTTGAACTATAACTGAATGTTACTGGAAAAGAATTAAAATATAGCCCCTGTACTTGGGTATAGTTTGTCACTTTGGCTCCTGTACTTCAGTTTTAGCACTTCTATCCCTTGTGTGCATGTGTGTGCATATATAATTTGGCTCTTTGCACACGTTGTTACATTTGACTACGTGTTGGTGTGTGTAATATACTACTAGTATAATCGTCTATGAAGGGTCATATTTGATGAAAAATAAACTACAATTGAATTAGAGGAGTTAAATTGATAAATTGTATCAAGTACAAAGGCTAAATTTTAAGTTTTACACCTAGACAGAAGTAGAATTTAAGGATGTGGCCCAGTACCAGCAAATATTGCCAGAAATGGGATTGGATTGTGAATTTATTTGTGTCCCAGTCCGTATTAGAAAATTTCCTGGCGTAGGTGAGATCAACACTCGTGAGATAGTAGATATTGGAAAATTTGTGGTCCTGTCTATAGAAAGATTTAGGGGTATCCTGAATCTGACGTTTTGCACTTCCCGTGATGGAATTTAATTTGAATTTGAACTTGTACGTTCCTTCAATTTTGAATACATGGACATGATTAAATTCTGTTCATAAGACAAATTGACCTTAGGCTGTAAAAATTCAAGCTAAGTTCTCTAACAAAATGGCAAAGTTTGCAGACTTATTGTACAGGTGGAACTCGTGTATGACTTTTTTATTATGCGACATAGGCAATTTATTTATAATTATGACTTTTTTTTTTTTTTAAATCTCCTAATTTAGGTTTATGTGTACCACAATTATGACCGTTTATTCGGGTTCCAAATTTTTATCGTGTTTAGTTGTGGGAAATTATTGCAATCCATGGGAATGATTCGCCATCAGATTGTGAGATGGCATCGTGTGTATATATATATATATAAAATCTGCTGCACGCACCAAACATCATTTACCTGAATGATGATTAATGCATGCATAATGCTGATCACGACTCAAATTGAATCTAATTTGATTTTATAGTTTTTCAACGTAATTTTTCATTTTCCAAAATTCATGTGCAACATGTGTTATTTTGTATCATTGGAATGATTCATATGTGTTAGGTATATGATAAAATTTCTCCTTGCGAAAATAAATGAAAACAAATAAATTACACCTTTAATTGCAAATTTAGCATAAAAACAATAAATTTCACCGATCATCTAATTTTTCATATATTAGTTATACGTAACAGTAAAATTAAACAATCTTATATTTATTAATTGGGCGTAGTTCAATTGGTACATCTCCCAATGTTAAAGCGGGAAGTTGCTGTTCAACATCCAACTGTAAATCTTACAAAAATTAACGAGTTAGAATTGTTGCATTTTTTCTCGAAAGAAAATAGAAGACATTAACTAATTATATGGATATGAGTAATAACCTTCTTCATATTATTATCTATTTATCTGCATTTTCAGGGTAAGACATCCATTCAATATGAAAAGTTTATGCTCCGGTTGGAATAAATGAATTCCTCAAAATTTTGAGTAATGCATTTTCAATTCCAATTTTTCGTGCTTGGAATGAAAAAAAGTGAGGAATTCAACATGTCTTGAGCAAATTCTATCAAAATAGGTGGAATTTGCAAATGAATTCCACATTTTATGCAGAGAAATATTTTGAGACAATTCTACTCTTACTACACATTTATTATACTTTTATTTTTCTCATATAAATTTTTTGTTCATTAATATTTTTCAATATTTATTCTAAATAATAATCCATTATTATATGACTTTTATTTTTTACTAGATTATATTATATTTTATTTTATTTTAAATATTGTGAAGGATAAGAAAAAATTAAAAAAAAATTTTCCTTTTGATTTGTACATAAAAACCAATTAAGATTGGTTGAATTGTAATCATCTCTAGTCGCTTTGTTGAATTTCAAGTTTGATTCCTAGTGTATACAAAATTAATTTGAAAAAAAGTCAACTAAGAAATGCTTAAATAACCGTAAGCTTATTATTTAGCCAATAACAAAAAATATAATATGATAAAAAAAATTTATATCTAAATCTAGTTATAAATTATTAAAAAAAAAATTCTTGCTAATTAATTTTATATTTTATTACATAATTAATTAATTGGTTACTTATCATAAAAATTTATTAATAAGGAAAATTCAGGAAATAAGCACAAATGAAGTACTTTTGTTCATTCATTCCAAGCATAAATTTATATAATTCATTTCAATTCTATCATTTAAGTTATTTCATTCCAAGTAAGAGAATTAGTTTGCAATTGAATTTCACATGGAATTTATTTACATGTAGTTCATTGATTTTATATATGTAGTTCATTGATTCCAAGCGGAGTCTTAGAGTTGGAATATTTTTAAAATTATACAATATATCCATGTAAAGCTTAAAAATTGTTTTTTTCTTTTTATAAAAAAGATGTAAATCTCGCACTTGATCATTGGGTATGTTGTTTTTCAATTCAGTATTTTAGGTTAAACCAGCCCAAAATGTTAGTATATTAAAATTTGATGTGTTGGAGTTTGAAATTGATCCGACCGAAAATATGAAGCCATAAATTGAATGTATACCTAAATTTTAATTTAAATCAAATTAACATAAGTAAATTGGCAGGCTTATCAATTTGGAATGTCATGCTAATTTCATATGTTACATACGAATATATATGTAATAAACATGATAAAATAATAATTTTGTTAAATGAATTGTTAAGTGAGTTTTTTTTCTAAATCGTGCCAGGGAAAAGAGAGTCGTAAAAGGTACTAAATATCAGTTGATCATGATATTTTAGAATGACAGAAACTAAACTTATATTATCTGATCATGATATTTATTATCGTTTGAATTATTCAATTGGGTATATGAAATTTTTGTAACACAATAGAATCTCTGGTATGAAACGAAATTTGCTGATAAATGGGTGTGAGGGTGGCAGAGTAATAATGAAACGTGCCTTTTTCCCATCAATCGTGGAATTTGGTATACTATCAATAAAATAATTAAAAATAAAAAAAAAAAAAAGAGGAAAAAGAAGCGGCCTTCACGATCTTTCTTCCTTTTTTCCCCTTTTCCTTTTTTTCATGTTTCTTTCTTTTTCTTTATTTATGTTAACTAATTTCGGATCACCACATGACCGTTTCTTTCTCTGTTTCCTCTTTTCAAAACCCCTCTCTCTCTCTCTCTCTCTCTCTCCCCCCTTCTTCTGACTCCTTTTTTTCCTTACTTGAAGCCTTATCCCTTGTGCCCTTTTCTTCTTTTTCTCCTTTTATTTTATACAATTGATTTTTCTCTCTCAATTCTTTTTTCTATATTTTCAATTCTGGGTTCTGGTTTCTGTTTCCTATTCTGGGTCTCATTCCAATTTTTCCTCACATTGTTTATTTGCTGCAAATTTCAGATATAATTTGAAAATTTCTGTATTTGATGTGTTGTTAATTGGGATGGGGTTTGAGGAGAAAAGTGAAGAGGAAATTTCAGAGGTTAAAAAGACTGGAAAAGCAGTTCCAGATGGAGAAGAGGAATCTGAAAGTGGTGGAATTCACAGAGAAATGAGTGAACAATCTATTTGTCCAACTGAGGATGAAGATGATGATGAAGACAGGAAGATTGAATTGGGTCCTCAATGCTCTCTTAAAGAACAACTTGAAAAAGACAAGGTGTTTTTTTTTTTCTTTCAGATCCTAACATTGTTAAATTTGGGGGAAATTTGTCGATCAAATCCCTATTTACTTTTGATGTTATGTTTTTGAAATTACAGGATGATGAGAGCTTGAGGAGATGGAAGGAACAGCTTCTTATGGGTGTGGATATCAATTCTGTTGGAGGTATCCTGTTCAATTTATGTTTCCTTTTTTTATATGTATGAAGAAATGAAACATTATGCTAAATTATTGGATTTTTTTGGGGGAAAAAAATAGAAACACTAGATCCAGAAGTGAAGATCTTGAGCCTAGCAATAAAATCCCCTGGTAGAGAAGATATAGTACTTTCAATTCCAGAGGATGGACATATAAAAGGGACATGGTTTACCTTAAAAGAAGGCAGCACTTACAGCCTCAAGTTCACTTTCCAAGTTGGTAACAACATTGTTGCTGGCCTCAAGTACACTAACACTGTTTGGAAAACTGGTGTCAAAGGTTCAAAAATTTCTTCCTTCTTTCCCATTTACTCGATAGAGGCTCAATTTAACCCTTTAACTTGTCTTGCGAAATGAACTTTGGCTCCAATTTTAGTTCAAGAATTCTTGATTTGTTTATTCTGTGTTGTATTGAACTTACAATTGTTAGATTAAATGATCAAATAACTAGAATACGTTGGTCCAGTTGAAGGGTCAAAATGAGCCTATGTTTTGTGAGGACACATGGATTTGAAATTGTATGATTTGGTGTATGGCAGTGGATAGTACAAAGGAGATGCTAGGAACCTTTAGCCCTCAGGCTGAGCCTTATACGCATGAGATACCTGAAGACCATACTCCATCTGGTATGTTTGCCAGAGGATCATACTCAGCTAGAACCAAGGTGAGTTTGCTTCACATTTCCATGTTTGAATTAAGCATTTCAAAACACTTTCTGGTTTTACAAATTTGAGTTCTTCATCTTTCATTTCTACCCATTATCAATTGATTATTTATAAACTTACACATTGAATCCTTAGACAACCTAATTGAGTCCTTTCATCAAGGACTCAAACATAGTCTCAATGAGTAAAATTTAAAGATTAGGGACTTAAATGTGTAAAAAACAAAGTTTAAGGATCCCAAAATGCTCTAATTCTTCCTTGTTTTGTCAACTTACAACATTTTTTAGTTGCATGAAATTATTCTTTTCTTTGTAGAATTATGATAACATGAGAAAAATGAAAAATGATGCAGTTCCCTTAACATAATTGAATCTATTAGTTCCCTTAATACCTGCATTAATTAATGTAATGATGAGCAATTCAATTATGATTAGTTGCAGTATTCGTGACATATGTGTTGTCAAAATGGAAACTTGTATGCTAATCATGATTAGATATGTCATTAATAAGTATAATCAAGATTTGCATACGTTGCATTTTGTGCTAATTTATTGTTCTTTTTTTTGGGGGGGTTGACTTGTCAGTTTCTAGATGATGACAACAAGTGCTATTTGGAGATCAACTACACATTTGATATCCGTAAAGAGTGGCAGTCAACTTAAATTAGTTCTTCATTTTCAATCTTTTTTGTTTTTTTTTTTTTATTTTTGCTTTATAGATGTCGTCCATTTATTGCCCTCAATTTCTTTTCGTGTTGAAAATACGATTTGATATGTTGATTTTTGTTATTCAATTTGATGGATCCCGTATGAAAATTGGCGTTTACTTTGTGCAAATAAGGAGAGGATTAATGTTGAGTTAGATTGTTTATAGTTAAGGTTCATAATATGGAATAATTATGTTACTGTTTTGTTTACCAGTGGGTTGGTAATTAAGAAGCAACTTTCCCTAATAATATCCATCGGTTTTGGGTTGATTTTTTCTATCCATCATGACAATGTCATTATCAAGTAGAAATCCGTCAGCAAAAAAAAAAAAAAAAAAAAAAAATCATGTAGAAATCTCTCTCCCTCTTTTTTTTTATATATATATAAAATAAATTTTAACCAAAGAGTATACATTTCATTAAAAAGTCAAATAACTCATATTTTGAAATGAAGATGATTATTCATATTCGTTTATAATCTCTCTAAAAAAAATTTTTTTTTTTATTATAATTTTAAAAAAAAATCCAAAATATAACATTAATATTGAAGATTGTCATAAATTTAGCTTTCTTTTCACATTGTTCATTGAATATTATCCGCATATTACCAAACTTAGGAATGAATAGTGGTGATGGAGATGTTATATATGGTATTGCCCCTGAGATTGTGCCAACCTTATTTTCAGATTCCATTCAATATATACTTGACTTCTGATAATTATCAATTATATCATTAATACTGATAGATTCAAAGCTGCAATTGTTGATGCAATTCAAGCATTAGTTCCAACCCTGTTCAGGCTAATCTAAACCTACTGTTCATATAAACAAACAAAGACTTCATGTCAGACCATCAACAACGCTATTCACTAAAGAAAAATATTTATTGATTGTATATACATATATAAAAGTCCATCAAGACCATCACTACCTAACTGCTCCGAGGTTGGGGCTCATATCCTCACGTTGGGCATATAGCAGTTTTAAAACTCTAGCTCAATTGTCCAACCCTTCAAGATGCTTACAAGTCAGCAAACTACGGTGCTGCAGACCTATCCAAATTACCTCGTGGGTAATTATAAAATAAAATAAAATAAAATAAAATAAAATAAAAAAACATAAGGAAAAAATAGAAGCTGTCCAGCAAAATTCGAACTGCATCCCCATATTTTTACTGTGAAAGCAGTTTCTATATCGAGGAAAAAAACATTCAGTGTTGATAGAAATTCACACAACTTCACAATTTCACAAAACACCTTGTCCAAGTTCAGTTGTGTGTCACCATTAGAGTTGGTATATCTACAGAGTACATAATGACCAAAATCTCACAACTAGTACCTCCAAATCATGGTTGAAAGCCTAACGATACTGCAAAACATATTTCACTATGAAAATCAACTCAAATCTTCATCGTCATCAAAATAACTAGAGCTGATATCATCTTCACAGTCAAAGGCATCAACAGGGCAATCCTCATAATAAGAATATTCATCTTCACCTAAGTCACGCCTGGATTCCTTCAACCCTGAAGATCTACTGCTAGCATCCTCTTCATCTTCTTCTGATACATTTGACACTTCTTCACTCTCCTCTTCATCTTCCTCTTCATCAACACCTTCCTCAGATGTTTCATCAGGATACTCATTTCGTGGATGAGCCTCAGCTATTACCCATCAAAGAAAGAACAGTATTAAAATAGAGGACTTCGAACTTAAGAAAAGGCACAACAATAGAATTGACTATACCATTTGAATCCTCGCTTTCATAGTCTGACTCATCATCTGGCCCATCATAGAAATCTTCATCCTCTACTGTCACCCTGAAACAGAATGGTATCAAACAATGGAAATGACATTCTTTTCTTTTCTTCTTCATATAAGAACAGGAAAACTAAACAAATAAAAGGCATATTAATATATTATATTTACAATGGGAATGGACTTAAAGATTCTTCATCCAAATCCATGTCATTCGTTACTGTATAGTAGTCATATACATATTCATCTGCAGAAGAAAACCAAGAAACAAGAAATCATGAAGCAACTGGAACAACAAATACACACACACACACAAACACCAAGTATTAAACAAAACGACCTAAACGGGTTATTAATAGATTACTGCATGATTCAAAAGTGAGAAGCATGTCTGTGGTAGCAAACATATTTTTCGTACCCTAATTTGATCGCAAAATTCCCCTCCCTAGATGAGCTACAAAAATGCATTTGTTGCATATTACAGATGCATAAATGTAAAACACCACAGTTTAGTAGTGCCACTCTATGTGGTCCAGTAAGGGACAGAACCTGTCTTGGAGACATAATCACGTATATCAGATTCAATATCCTCTACAGCACTTGGAATAAACTCTCTGAGTAGAGGCAGATAGCTACTCAGCATCCTCTGATCCTCCAATGATATAACTCTGCAATAAAACCTTTTTTAGCTACTTCAAATATATTTCAAACATAGAAAAAGCAATCAAGTATCATGAAGACAGCTCACTTTTCTTGAACCACACTGGACCTTTCCTCAACATCAACACGTACAACATCATAAAAATGACATATCTCCTTTACTTCTTTATCATGCGATGCCTCCTTGCTTACCCCATAGCTTTTTCGTATTTGTTCAAAACGAGCACTTTGAGCCAAAATCTATTAGAGAAAATGCAGAAAAATATGAAACAAAACTGTACAAGAAGAGCTGCGACAAGGATTTCTTTTAGCATGCCAAGAACCTCCAATTCAAATATTTATCAATACCCAACACATCCTGATATAGATCCATGGATCTCACTAAAAAGAAAGCTTCTTAGGTTCAACTTCAAAATTCGTATAGTCCTAACTACATTGGTCTGGGTATTTTAATCTTAAAATAGAACTTGATGAACCTGATACAAAAGACAAGTCCTTTAGCTACACGATTGACCAAAAAGCCTATCAAGTCAAACAAATTCTTTACTGCTTGACATTTATACTGAACATGTTTCAAAATCAGATGGGAACACCACTGTCGTCAGAGATGATTTGGAACATACTTGAGCACAATCAAGTCAACAAGCTAAATGAGCTCTGACTCTAATCTATGACTCATACTTTTGCTCGTTTCTACCAAGAATGTCAGAAAACAAACAACATATAGTATTTCCTAAAGAGAAGAAAGATGATACAACAACCTAATGAAAATGAAATAGTATGTAGACGTTATAACAAACTAATAAAACGAAACATTATGTTTAAGTCTCATCAGCCAAGTCAAAATCTCAATATACATATCTCTTGATCTCTGGCCTTAGTAGAGAACAGGTCCTCTTTGTTCCATAGGTATTAGATTGGGATTACCGTATTAGATACAGTAACATTGTTCCAGCCACAAGGAGCAAGTTTTGTTAGAGTCAAAGTGGGAGAAGACAGACAGAAAGAAAGACATAGACTGAAACAGAAACAGAAACAAGGAGGGCTTACACGATCATTTTTAGCTGTCTCCTTCCGTTCTTCACTTTTTGATATACCTTCAACAGCATCAGCAGAGCAAGGCTGTAAATGAAAGAACAAATCAATTGAGATAAGTCCATAACTAATCCAATAGAAGTTAGCAACGGAAATGAACAAAATATTTTAGGGAAATAACAAAAATCAAGCATGAATGACGTATTCAAAAATGGAAATCCTGTGGATATGCTTTTGTAGCAGTAATCAACTGATAGAGATGGAAAAGTAGCCACATACGACAAATGATCGCAATCTCTCAATAGTGGCCTCCGAGGTGCTAACTGTCTCAACATGATGTACAAAAACCTTCCTCTTCTTCAAATTCTCCACTAAAACAAATTAAGAACAATGCATCAATATATGCAATAGGGTATGTGTACATGCAGTTGAAATAGTAATAATCCAGATTCCATAAACCAAAAAACAAAAGGTAATGAGAGTGATGAAGGAGAGCATTATTTAAGCTTTTTGCTTTTGTTTCTAATATTGATTTTTAGAGATTATCAAGTTTGCGATTTGCATGAGACCTGTCCTACCGGAATGGTTAGAATTAGTTGTCATTTCTCTCCACTCAAGGGCCGAATTTTATGTTTTAACTGTAACCCTTGTCTGAATAGTTGTTCTCATGGGAAGAATTATCACTACAAGGCAGAAACTATAGCCTTATTTCTTCATCCAGTGCCCTTTGGCCTCCCATTTTGCCCGGTTTGTCTTTCACCTATGTGCTCTCCATCAATGAGACATCATCAAATGCCAGAAGATAATAGCTTGAATAAGCAAAAACCTCAATACATCTTCCCCCAAGCTCAGAACCTATCTGTGATTTTGAAACTCAACATGACATAGCCAGCAAATCCAAATTTACAACCCAGCATTCACTTCACAATTATTAACAGATACAGTTCACGAAAATTTACTTAAACAAGAGTGCTTTTAGCTACTAACTACAAAACCACCACAATATCGCAATGCCCTCATCAATTTAACATTATTTTGAAAGGACTATGAAAATACTCTGTACCTTTCTCATTAGTTGATTCACCCCCAATTGACAACTTCTGAAAATCCAGTAGAGGGCGCTTCAAGGGCCTCTCATTGATTTCCAGCCCTGGAGCATAATAGCATAAAAATTCAAATCCAATACCAATTTTTTAAAGATCAAGATAGGTAAGTATACAGAAAGACTAGAAATAGAAAAAAGGGGAGAAGAAAAGGAAAAAGGAGGAAGGAGAAAAAGAAAAATAGCTCACAGAAAGCATCGAGTCTAGACTGGAAAGACTTGCGCTTAACCCTAACAACCACCGGCTTTTCTTCGGCCCATTCCATAGGAGTGGAGCAGCTTTCGCTAACACTCGCCATGAATGATTCTGAAGGAGGAGATCAAAATTGAATTGCGTATTATAGAAATTTGAAAAGAATGAAAATAATAAGTGTGGAGAGAGGAAAAGAAAGAAAAGAGCACCACCCACTCATACATAAAAAAGGGCATCAGGTTTTTCTCTCTCTTCTAATTTCTTATCTTCTATTACCTTTTATTCTTCAAATTTATTATCTTGATTGTTATACAACAAATATTAACAACGGTAATTAACTAAGGGCTATCATCTATACAACCAAATAACAGAACACAAGAAACACCTCACACGTACAAGAAACAGAGAAACTTGAGAGATTGAATCAGATCAGTGGCTAATTAATTCAACAAATACGTATCACAAACAATAAAATGAAAACTACACAATGCAGTTTTCGATCAAATACATAACATGCATTTCCCAGATATAATATATTATAAATGATCTAAATTGGCATTATTGAAAACAACATGCTAAGATGTAAAAGTTGCAAACTTTCCATCATTCACTTTGTGATACTAAAAGTTGCAAACTTTGGCTCTTTTAGGCTTGTAATTTCTTAGGCATATACTGGTTTTGTTTTCTAATTATAAGAAAACTGGACTCCTTTTGCAGTTCCTTTAAAGCAAGATCCTTCTTGCTGTTATCATTGGGCTATTTTTCAATTACATTTTCTACCATAATATTGGTGTTGACAAAGGAAATTTAAATATTATCATAGTTTGCATTAAATGTAATGGCAATATTACTCTTAATTAAGTCTAATCATCTGCCGGTTGGTTTAGTTTCCATGCCTGTAAACTGTGCAGCACATAAATTTGTTGGAGGGATTACTGTTGTGTGTTTAATAATCATGAAATAGTGTTTGATCTAGCCTGTGATTTCATGGGATTGGATGAGTTGGTAGTTAGCTGCAGCAAAGGCAAGAGAAGCTTTTCTTTTCTTTTCTACCTCAAATTTCATGTGTCTGAACTTATCACTAGTTTCAACTCTGAACACATCTTAGCATGTTTTTTGGGAACTAAAAAGTTGAAGAAGTAAAAGCACCTCGGCTGAAAACGTACTAGATCATTGTTCAAGCTATTTTCAAAAGAGTTAAACCAGCTGAGATTATTAGCATTACTGAAAACATAAAAACAACAAGTTAAATATAAACTAAACTGGTTTTGTTTCCACAATTCAACAGCAGCAATTCTCAGAACTTATTTATGATTCTATCAAAATCAATGTTCAAACAGCTATTAACTAAAGATTTCACTCAATGGAAGATCATAAAGATAGAGCATTTAATGATACCAATTAATCTTTATTACTGGAAAAGGCACATCAGAAAACAGATGCCAAATTCCCAATCCCAAATTCGATTAATCTTTCACAGAAAATTCAATGTGTAATGTGAACACCATGCTTGTTTTTGGTTAAACATCAAAGGAATCGGAGACTTAAGAACAACTTGATCAAGTCCACTGTAAATCACAAGATGCATTCACAGATATCACGACAAAAAACTTGAAACACAACAAGATAGTTGAAATAGTTGAAATAGTTGAAATTTTTTTAAGACCTCTGGCATTAGTTAAAAGGAGATTAAATGGAGTTCATAATATCAAAATCAAGAGACACAAACATTAGAAAAATATCACATCTCAAGCCCAACTTACATAAAACAATAACAATAATATTAGACGACAAGGCTGAAATTGATTTACCTGTTCAAAAAGGCCCTTTGGTAAAAAAGTCAAGCAATTGTACTTTGTGGTAGATATATAATTCCCCTGAAACAAATGATTCCCATATAAATTAAGGCCAAACCAAATTCACCGGAAATGAATACAAGAATGTAACTATCACAAAGTATCATTAAGGATCAATAAACATTTTGAAATGCCAAACTGCAGCAATTAACACAAAATAGATACGGATTATGCCAGAAGAATAGCAGTTAACAAAAAGTGGGTACGAAAGAGGAAAGCCAGACCTAGGATAAGAGAAGAGAGAGCGAGAACTTGCCTGAAGAGCCGAGCGGAGGTCGACGGATTAAAATTGTAGCAGAAGCGGCAGCAACAGGAGTGGGTTGAAATCGAAATTTAGAGGGCAGACGAGGTATGAGTTGGAATGGTGTGATGGTGGACGGTGGTAAGAAGGGGAGAGGCACGATGGAGAGGACAGAGGACTGTGCGAGAACGAAGGACTCAACAGCGAGAAACTAATTCCAGTTCAATTTTGAGTCATTTACTTTATTTTTTCTAAAAAAAGGAGGGAAATTGAGGCTTCTAGGGTTGTCTGTCACAGTGTAAATTTCTAATAACGCCAACCTTCTAATTATTGTGGAATATGCCAAAATGTGCGAAAAAAAACATAAATAAATAAATAATTTCCAAGTAGGTGTGAAGGTTAGAAAATATTTTCTAAAATTTTTTATGAAAAAATCAACTTTTTTGAATGAATGTTGCAATTCTTTGAATTAAATCCCGCTCCAATACGGATAGAATAAACAAGAGTGATATGTCAAACCAAATCTCCATAGATATCGAAGAACAAACAACTCTTTCCGGGGCATCCCCAATATTTTAGAGATCTTAATTTGCATATTCCAATTTTTTTTTTGTAAAAAAAAATTAAAATTTATTTTATAAATAATAAATACAATAGTCATATACCAGTTTTAATGCAATAGACAAAATCAGATAATAATACTAATAGTTAAAATGAAGAAGTTATTCTTCTACAATGGTCCAATATAGTTATGTAATGGCACTCAATATATTAAAAAAAAAAAAAAAAAAAACAAGGATCTAGGGGAACTCCCCCTACGGCCGGGCATGACTCTCGGTAATGAGTGTGTCACTTCATTCACAAACCGCTAACATAATTAAATACCCAACTTAGAATACAGTTGCTAAAGTTATCTATAAAAAAATTAAAGTTACCAAAAAATGTCCATCTATGAGTATATATATATATATAGAGCAGTATTGACAATTGTACAGTAGATAACTCCCAATAATATTCTTCCATTCTCGTGGCTGTTAACGAGATATGATATTATTGGGAGAGACAGTAGTGTAAAATCAGAATAACTATATACAGTTTTACTTGTTTTTCCTTTCTTCTGGGTCTCCTGCTTTTCTACTTCTGGAATGTAAAATATAATTTACAACTTAGAATGCATTTGTCTTCCATCTTCTTGCACCATGAGCAGCAATTTTCTATCTTCTTCAAGAGTCCAAGATTCTTACTGAACATATCTCCCTTTTATCATAAATAATGCCTTCAGGCCATAATTAGGTAGCAAATTAAGCTTCTCCTAGCTAGTTCTTGTTCTAATGAATTTAGATGTAAAGAGATAGATGGAGACAGTACTTGGCATATAAAATCACTACGACTCTTACTAGGTAGCTAAGCTGGTTGATTAATGTAGTAGAAGATAAGGCTTTAATGTTTACGGAGAAGTGACAAATCGGTAATCAAGTTCAAGATCGAGTTATCGGATTTTCGCGATTTCGATCCATAATTTTATTGGAAACGAGTCAATGGTCAAAATTCACCGTATATCTGTGGGATCCGTCACTTTTTGGCCAAAAAAGGTTGTTTAGAGCTTCAAAATCGCGATTTACTTTTTTAGGCCTTTTCGGGAATTTTTCTTTTATATTTTCCTTTTTTTGTTTTGAGTTTTTTTCCTTTTCCAATTAGGATTCTGATTTTATGATTTGCCTATAAATAGGTTGTTATGTTTCAATTGAAGGCAGATTATTGATTTAATGAAATTTTTCTTGATTTTCTCACATACTTGAATTTTGCATTCTTGTGTTAAGAAGGTTACTTTCCGGCATCATGCGTGAACAACGGATTGCAATAATTTATTCAATATGTCCCCTGTATAATTGACGGAAGAAGATCAATTACTTACAACAATAGCTGCTGCTGCTGCTGCTATTACCGTGTACAGAGGCTGTGACATTTCAATTGTACAGAACCTACTAAACAAAATAATTAAAGGGGAAGGATTGTTATGATGACTTGTGTGCTTCTTTAAAATTGAGTGCTTTTTATGCACTTCACTGCCTATGATTGATTGTTCATCAATTTGGTAACCAACTGAATTCTTTTTTCCCTCTAAGATTCTGTTAATGTTTTCTCAGAAATTAAACTCATTTTTACATGATCCTTGTAATCTCCCTTCTGCCATATAAAACTAGCTTGAAACATCAGAAAACTGTCATGTGGCTTTTTACCAATTCCACTATAGCAGAAATATTCTCCTATTTAGTGTAGCCCTATCCTCTAATTCAACATTAATTTTCAATTTCTGCTGAATAAATTAAACCTAAATATTCATCCAAGCATCATCCACTGAAAATTACAAATGAATCAGCAAACATAAAAGATGATTACAAATTCAATTGAAAAAAAAAAAAAAAAATTCCATCAAAGAGAAAAATAATACATAAACATATTATCCAAATATAAAAGATTTCAATTTTTCATCTCTCCTTTCCTTCAAAATGCATCTACCCATCAAAATTCAACTCCACTTGTGGATTGTCCCTACAAATTAAGAAATTGTAAATTCAATAAAATTATAATTTCTTAAAACACTATGACAATGAATAATATATTTTAAGAATTAAAACAAATAAATTTACCGGTTCTTCTGCATCCATGTCACCATCAATACATTCATGGAACTAGAACCTAAATGAAAATTAGTGCTCAATTAGGCTAAAAAGTCTACCAAGGTACAATAATATATATTTTATAATTTCAATACCTTTTCTTTCGTTCCATTGCCAATTTTGTGTGCACACCAATACAATAATCATATAAAAATAAAAATATTACACAGATGTTAGTAAAAATAATCTAGATAATTTTAATAATTTCAATTTATTACACACTTCATTGATTATTATATTAAATGACAACATTATAAGTGTGTAAAAATAATTAAATTCTAGTTTCATCTATATAAAACGTATAAAAAATGTTACCTACATTAGATATGTGTATATATATGATTATCACATTTTTTTTACTAAATTAATATATATATGTAAATAAAAAAAAAATGCGAAACTAGCTTTAATATATTAATTGAAGAATTGATCTCGTTTAATTTTTTTCATATTTAAAAACATAAAAAAAAAATTCAATAATAAAATATGATTTATTATTTTGGAAAGATTAAATTTGTAAAAACTAAATAAATATGAAATGCTTTTCATTAAAAGCTCTAAAAAGAAACTTTGCATAAAAAACTATTTTTTCATTCAAAACAGTTAAAAGCTGTTATTTAATAAACCTAACTAAATACTATATAATCTATTATTTAGAGTGAAAAATTAAAAGCTATTCTGAAAAACATAAAAATTAAACCCATCAATATTCTATAGGGATAAGTATAAAAATAAACCCTGTGATTTTGGCCATTTGCAAAATGGTACCTGTGGTTTAAATTTTTACAAAACAGGACATGATGTTTTACAATATTAACAAAAGTAGTCTATCATCCAATACACTCCCTAAAAACTCACTTATCCTTATAATTTTTATCTGAAATATTGTATGTTGATTAATTAAAATATAATGTACCATAATGTTAAAACTTTGAATTTTTCGTGAAGTGCTTATATTTTTAATAATTAATAATGCAAGAAAATAAAAATTCATAAAAAATTAAAAAAAAGGACTAAAAAATTTTTAAATTTTTAAAACTTGATGAAAATTTATTTAATAATGTGTACAAATTATTTTGATGCTAAATAGTAGAAAATATTGAGTTTTGCATGGAAATTAGTTAAAAACCTGAAGTTTACACCGTTAACCTGATTTCTATGGGAAACTTAATTTTTTTTACTATTTATTATCTCAATAGTTTATTCATATTATTTAACAATATGTTACAAAGTTTTAAAATTTCTTGGGCTTTTTTCTATTTTTTGTAATTTTTTTTCTCTTTTTCTCATTATTAATTAAAACAAATACATGCACTTTCTAAAAATTTATGAACTCTGTCACTAATGTTCATTATATTTAAATCAACTAACATACGAAATTTTAGGTGAGAATTCGAAATACAAGTGAGTTTTTAGAGAGTGTATTAAACGATGGACTACTTTTATTAGCATTATGAAACCATAAGTCTCATTTTGTAAAATTTTAAACCACAAGTACTATTTTACAAATAACTGAAACCACAAGGTTTATTTTTGTACTTATCCCTATTCTATAATCCATGGAACAAAAGGCTGCTCCTTTTTGCTGGTATAACCGTGTAGGGCTAATTTTCAAAAAGCACATCAACTAGCTAATTCCTAGAAGGGAGCCAATTATGACTTGGGATATTATTTCTATGTCTTCTGGTCATGCCTGAAGTTGGTTGTTTCATTATCTATATTTAAATATTTATTTCAGCATAGCATCACCTTTTTTTAAAAAAAAAAAATGGTAATTCATTAACTTAAACGAGATGGGCTGTGAAATTAGAACAGATGTAAATCAAATGTTCATCATATTCTTACAAATTCATTAAGTTGGTTGTTTCATTATCTATATGTAAATCAGATGTAAATCAAATGCTTGAAGATTATGATGAACATTACGCCACTATTCTTGTGCCACAACAACCATACGATTGATAGCTTCACTACAAAGAATGAATTCCCTCCTAAACCAATTTATTAGGAGCATACCAAAGGAAGCATCACTCTATTTGGTTCATTAACTAACCTAAGTGAATTTTGAAATAATCAAACCAAAATTACTTATATTTTAAAAACCAAACTGAATCCAATTATATTAATAACTAAATATTAATCAAATCACAAATTGCGAATACTTGATTCAGTTTTGCACTAGAATAGAATATTATTTCATTTTATATTTCTATTTTTCACTTTTATTTGTATTAAATAAATAAATAAATACATTCAAACTTACAAACTAGATATTATATTGCTTATGAAAAACAAAAAAGATATTATATATATACAATATACATAGTATTAAATAAACATAATAGACTAAACGCAATAAATTATAAAAATAAATTAATAACTTTAAAATTCAGTCAGTTCCAAAATTTTAAATCTTGAAAACCTGAGTTAAGATTTTTAGTAAAACTGAACCGAATTGAACCAAAGAAAAAATAAAAAATAACTAAACCAAAATTTTTACGGATTTAGTTATAATTTAGTGATCGGTTATAACCCATTAATACTCTACGTTAAAGATTGTTTAATAATGAAAACACTGCCAATGTACCAAATAAAAAAAATGGAAATATTGCCTTTAGGTTGAGGAAATTTGGTATTGCGTACCAACTGCAATAGGAAAAGTAAACTGTCCTTCTTTATAAGAATATATGCATCTGGTATTTAATTATAAAAGGTATAAAAGACCCGGTCTTCATTATTTTCAAATCGTAGGGGGTCAAATTTTCTCAAGCTGATTAGTCCACAAAACGAATCATTCTCCAAAATCAATCGTATCAGATTGAGGTCAGACTCTTATTTCAATAATATACAGACAAAACAAAACATAGTGAAAAACAGTTATATTTAATTTTCCTAATTTTTACCCTCTGATTTTACTTTCGTTTTATTTCTTAGAAATTGGATTGGTTATCTTTTAAGGAATAAAATCTTTTTGGGGTCCTGGTCTATCCATCATATACCTAGTTGGTACCAAACCTATTGATTTGGTCCTTTTGGTACCTAACCTATAAAAATCGAAAACATTTAGTACCTAAACAACAAAATTTAATGAAATTGATGATGTTGGTGGTTTAAAGAGTGGTAGTGAAAAGCAAGAATGATCGATTTATTACAATAGCAATGATTATGTAAGTTATTATAATGATATTATTAATTGACTAAGAACTAAAATATTCTAGATTTTAATAAATCATGTACTACTAAATGTTCTTGATTTCAAAACATCAGGTACCAAAAGAACCATATCAATAGGTCACGTACTAAATGGACATATTGTGGATACATCAGGCCCCAAAAAAGTTTTTCTTCCTATCTTCTTATGATAAGATTGATATGTAGAATAAAAATTAGTCATGGGATCACCATAGCAAAAAATTTACATGATTTGGTTATTTTTTGCCGGCAATGTAGGGATTAGGATTACTCCCAGTCTCCGTTCTGTCTACATAGGGATTCTATATCCTTATCCTAATTTTTGGAGTGAAAAAAGTGTTTCTCATTTCCGTTTCCGTGGAAATTCTCATTCCCTATTTCATAAATTATAATGCCTAAAAAATATTTTTTTTACTAAAATTTGAAATTTTACAATATATTACAACGATCCAGATTATATGATTTAAAACTATTGATATAAAGACTTCGCAAGAAAAATGGACATAATTTATAAGTAGTAAACTAGATTAGAGTCAAATAGGGTTATTTGATACATAAGGTTAGGTTGTGTTAGACCTGGTTGTTTTGATATTTTTTAGAGGATTTTACAAAAATACTAATATTTTGATATCTATTTGAAGAGGAAATTTTTGTCAAAATCCCATTTAAACTTTTCAAAATTACTCAAATACCTTATTCTACTTTGTCCATTTCTCTCTCCTCTTTTCATAATTTGAATCTAATTTCACATTTATCTCTCGATCCGTTTATTTTTTTGTCATGCGACTTTAGAATATTCTTTTTGTTTTTTTTTTTCACTTCTAAACAAGATCCATATGTATATAATTTTTTTCCGATATTTTTTTTTTCACTAAGGTATAACTAATTATACGTTTATATCTTAAGGTATAACTAAGGTATAATTACTTTAATAGTGCATATTAAGGTATAACTAAAGCATAATCATTGTTATACCTTAGTTATACCTTTGATACTCTTATTATACCTTACTTATAACTTTGTATAATTGTTATACCTTAATTATATTTTAGTTATACTTTTGATACGTTGATTATATCATAGTTATACCTTCTGATACACTGATTATACTTTAGTTATACTTATTGATATACTGATACACTGATTATACCTTAGTTATACCTTTTGATACACTGATTATACCTTATTTATACATTGTTTAACCATTATAGTGTATAAGTAGTGTATTACAGTGTAAAAGCAGCTTATAACAGTGTATAACAATGTATAAGCAGTGTATAACAATGTATTTATAACTTTTATAAATATTATACCTTAGTTATATCTTGTGATACACTGATTATACCTTAGTTATACATTGTTTATATCTTTGTAAAACTGTTAGCCTTTTTTATACATTGATTATACCATTTGAAACTTTGATTATACCTTTTGATATACTGATTATACCTTAGTTATACCTTCTGAGACACTGATTATAATTTTTACTTACTAATACACTGATTATACCTTAGTTATACCTTCTGATACACTGTTATACACTGCTTATACATTGTTATATATTGCTTATACACTGTTTATACACTACAATGCTTAAACAATGAATATATAAGATACAAACAATGTATAAATAAGATATAATCAGTGTGTCAGAATGTATAATTAGTGTATTAGAAGGTATAACTAAGGTATAATCAGTGTATTAGTGTATCAGTAAGTATAACTAAGGTATAATAAGAGTATCAAAGGAATAACTAAAGTATAACTGAGGTCTAATAGTTATACAAAGGTACAAGTAAGGTACAATAAGATTATCAAAGGTATAACTAAGGTATAATAACACTATTATAATGATTATACCTTAGTTATACCTTAAGATACACTATTACAGTGATTATACTTTTACTATACCTTAGTTATATCTTAAGATACACTATTACAATGATTATACATTAGTTATACCTTCTGATACACTGTTTATACATTGTTATACATTGCTTATACACTACAATGCTTAAACAATGAATAAATAAGGTACAAACAATGTATGAATAAGGTATGATCAGTGTGTCATAATGTATAATTAGTGTATTAGAAGGTATAACTAAGGTATAATTAATTTATTAATGTACCAGTAAGTATAACTAAAGTATAACTAAGGTATAATAGTAGTACAAAGGTATAAGTAAGGTATAATAAGAGTATCAAAAGTGTTACTAAGGTATAATAACACTATTACAATGATTATACCTTAGTTATACCTTAAGATACACTATTACAGTGATTATACTTTTATTATACCTTAGCTATACCTTA
Organism: Euphorbia tirucalli; assembly: GCA_039660915.1. Classification (NCBI taxonomy): domain Eukaryota; kingdom Viridiplantae; phylum Streptophyta; class Magnoliopsida; order Malpighiales; family Euphorbiaceae; genus Euphorbia; species Euphorbia tirucalli. Next base: position 61,602,840 of record CM077632.1, read on the forward strand.
AGATACACTATAACAGTGATTATACCTTAGTTATACCTCAATTATACATTATTACAGTGAGTATACCTTAATTATACATTAAGATACACTATTATAATGATTATACCTTAGTTATACCTTAAGATACAAAGGTATAATGAGTTACACCTTAGTGAAAAAAATGTCGAAAAAAATATATACATATGGATCTTGTTTCGAAAGGAAAAAAAAATTTCTATAGTCGCATGACAAAAAAATAAACGATTAACAGATAAATACGAGATTATATTAAAATTATGAAAAGAGGAGAGAGATATGTATAAAATAGAATCACGTATTTGAGTAAATTTGAAAAGTTTGAAGGAATTTTTGCAAGGAAAAATGTATAAAAGATATGAATTAAGAAAAAAGGCAATTCAATAATAGTGAAAATAAAAAGATGTAGATTAGTAATTTTGAAAAGGTAGAGTCCAAAAACAAAACCTAAAACATGGGTGTTTTTGACAATTTCCCTATTATTTTTTATTTCTTTTCCTATCCGTTTAATTATAGGCGTGGTTTATGTTCACAATATTCAATTGAGTATTTAGATTATTTTGTAGAAATGTCATTAGGAATAAAAGTAATATCAATATATATATAATTATTTTTGTTATTTAAGTGATTTCCAGTAGGGACATGACGGGGATTTCCATAAAATGTGGAGAGAGGTTCCCGTCCTCGTCCCATCTCCATCTTTGGGGAAACTTTTTTTTTTTTTCCGTCTCACTCCATGGAAAAAGTAATGGAAATTTTCTATTCTTGTTAGGGTGAATCTTTGTGGGGTACGAATTTTTTCCGCCCCGTACGCAATGCTATCCGCATACGAGGAAGATAACATACATATAATTATTAATAATTAGCAAATTAGTACAATAGTTTACAATATCATCGTATGCACGCTTACCTGACTCTCAAAATATGATTTTTGACATTAACATTATCTTAGCTAAGACGAATTTAATGGGTAAATTGGTGGAAAGTTCATGGATACTCAATAAAGAAGAAAAGTACATCCTGAAAAACATCCCAAAAACAATATTTTTGACCATTATAATACCAGAACGATGTCAATAAAACAGAAACAAGGGTATGAACAATAGTACTCAAATCACAATGAATAGCAGAAATAATTGGAGTCCTAGTCCTAGTCTTAGGCGTACGTGGAGTCCAAGACTTGCATGAAAGTATTTGTTGGACTGAGAAATTCAAGAACCCAATTTCTAATTAAAATTTTCTTCATAAACGCGTTTGGTAGCAGGCCCACTTGTTCGTATATAAAAATCCTTGATTGCAAATTCATTAATTCATTCACAACATTCATTTCATATCACTTACTATCTCCCTTCTGCTTAGCTAATTAAATCACTTTCCCCTGATTTTTTAATGGCTTCAGGTACCACTTGGAATTGGAAGTACGATGTTTTTCTGAGTTTCCGAGGAGAAGATACGAGGAAGAATTTCACAAGCCATCTTTATTCTGCCTTATGTCAGAAAGGGATCTTCACTTTCAGGGATGACGAACAACTTGAGAGAGGAAAAACAATTTCTCAATCTCTTATTACAGCGATTCATGATTCGAGAATTGCTATCATTGTTTTCTCGGAAACCTATGCTTCATCTGGTTGGTGTTTGGATGAACTTGTCCAGATTCACAAGTCTCTGAAAGAGAAAGGACAGACTGTGTTGCCTGTTTTTTATAATGTGAATCCGATTGAGGTTAGGAAACAGATTGGGAAATTTGGGAAATCTTTTGCAGAGCATCAGAATTGTTTGGATAAGCTTCATAAGATTCACGAATGGAGATTTGCTTTGACTGAATTGGCTAATCTCTCTGGTTTTGATTCACAAGACAGGTAATTCATTTTTAATTAATAAATCTTTTTAAAATTTTATTTCTAGGCCACTGAAATTTTTATGTTTTTCAATTTTGATGTCTTTTGCAAATGTGTTTGTCTTGTGTATGAATAGGAAAAACTTATTGTTGGTTTGGTTTCGTTGATTAATATTGGGCAGTAGTATATGAAAAATTTTAGAATATTAGGATGTGGCGTTCCTTAAACATATATTAGCAAAAAGAAAATTTTTACATCATTATCATTTTAGGGTATAATAAAAAAATATAAATTTCTTTTTATAACTAACGAAAGATATAGTCAGAAATATTATAAACATGACACTAATTTAACACAAACTATAATTAAAAATTATAATAATTTAATAATCAAATAATTATATTAAAAGATTTAATAAAAATATGTTATAAGAATTATATGTAAAATTACCAATTAACTATTCTAATTATACTTTTTAAAATAATATAAGTCAAATTTGGATTAAAAAACTATAATTTTACTCTAAATTGTTCTCTTTTTGAAATGGGAACATCCACTTGTCCACTTGGCTAGAGATAGGATATTATGGAAAAGGGAAATCATTCAGCCGTGAATTATGTTTCGTCCACTTGGTTCTAAATTATATTTTTATTATACATTTAATATTTATTATTTGTAGTTTTTATGGATAATATTGAATTTGCATTATCAATTCAGAATAATATAATTATTGGCTTGGGACGCTTAAGTTATCAACCGCAAATCGATTAATTAAAAAAAATTAAATGGTTATTTATACATTTGACATAAAAGAGTCATAAAATTCGAATTCCAAATACTAATATACTATACCTCCTTCGGTGGAAGTGGAAAGTCATGAATTGAATATTTGTAAAAAAAAAAAAATATATATATTATTCAATAGAAAGTTACAAACACAATGAGTTATATAAAAAGAATGTATATATTTAAAAGTGCAAATAATTTATTAGTTTTTGTGTTTTTATGTATTATACTAGTTATTCCATACATAAATTTTTATATTTTTAAGTTTTGTCTCAACGAATTCTTTAGTTTAATATGAAAATACAAAACTATCATTGGTTATAAGTAAAAATTTATCTTTTAGTTTTTAAATTTAATTAAATTAATTCTAATAAAATTTTAATAGTATATACACATGTGCCAATATTTTTACACTTATATATATGTTAGTTATAAAAATAAAAATATCTCTATTATTTATTTTTTAATATATATTGTTATTTTTTATCAGTTTAATATAATATCTATAAACTAACAATAAATGTTATTATAATCTTGTTAATTATTTTAAAATAATATTTTTTTATTAATGTTATTTATAACGTATATTAGAGATAAAAAGTTCTTATTTATAATTTTATATAGTTCTATTTCTAGTTTTATATTTTTTTCTAAATTTATAATTTTATATAATTTTACTCCTAATTTAATATTTTTCAAAATATTTTTCAATTTAGTTATTTTAATAAAACAATCTCTATGAGAATAATTCAGTTCCATAATTATATAAAATTTTATAAATTAATTAATTAATATTAAAATTATGCGGGGAAAAAATATAAAATAAAAAAGATAAAATATTTTATCATTAATTTAAAATAACTAAAAAGTTGATAAGCTATATATATATATATATATATATATATATATAAAATTATCCGTAGGTTTTACTGTTTTAGGCCTATGAAAACAGAATTATCTAATTTCGTATCCAAATTGGCACGTCATATTAGTGTAAGGATCAGTTGGTCAACTTTACATCTAGAACAAAAATGAAGACGACGAGAAGGAATCGACGACTTTGTCTCCGTGGAAATTACTCTGAAATTGAAAGTCAATCACCACGACCTCTCTCCCGCAGATCTTATGGCCGCAATGGATATTTTCCTCGTAGATTACAATTCTGAAATTTCGAAGCACATCAAAACGCTATATAAACACAAACTTCACCAGCTGAATAAGGATCTCATAAACAAATTCTAACTATAAGCTTCAAGACGTCATCGGCGCGAGAGATAACTCCAGCCGTCGAGTTTTAGTGGTATGGCTGATGTTCAGAGTTCCTCTTCACATTACTTTTTGCGTAGCTGAGCTCTATCGTCTACTAATAGGAAATGGCATTTTGAAGTTGTTGGTTGTATTGTCTATTCTGGTATTCTTTGCTTCTTCTTTTTTCCTACCTTTTGTTGAATTGTTTGTGGCTCAAGATCATCACCAATTTGACGTAATTTTAGCTAAAAATCTAAAATACTTGCTCAGTGGCTTTAGCTAATTGCTATGGTATGCAGTTTCATCGTGTGACAATAAAGATCTTTTTCTGCTTCGTCTCCTTTTTTTTAATTGGGCAAAGTAGTAATACGAGAAGTTCCTTTTGGTGCTTTGGGGTTATAGTTGGCATATTGTGATGAAAATAATTCCTGCTAGTTAATTATGTCAGCGCTAAATCAGTAAATGTTTTATTTAGTATATCATTAAGGATTCCTCAACATTTTATTGTATGATCGTGTTGTTCCATTTAGATGGTATTATTATCCTTATGATAATCATTCTTCGTATGTGATTGTGAACTTTTTAGGCATGAGGCAGAGCTTATTGAAGAAATAGTTAAGGACGTTTTAGGCAAACTCAGGAAGTCAAGTCCATTATCAAGTGCAGCAAACAATTTCGTCGGGATGCATTCACGTTTGGTGGAAATGAGCATGTTCTTAGACATGGGGCAGTTGAATGATGTTCGCTTTGTTGGGATTTGTGGCATGGGCGGGATTGGTAAAACCACAATTGCTAGATTTGTGTATGATGAGCTATCTCCTCAATTTGAAGGTAGCAGCTTTCTGGCAAATGTTAGAGAAGTTGAGGAGAAGCATGGTTTGCCCATGTTGCAACAGCAGCTTCTTTCTGAAATTCTCATGGATAGAAACATAACATTTTGTGATGCTCATAGCGGAACCAATGAGATCAGAGATAGGCTACGGCAGAAGAGAGTTCTAATCATTCTTGATGATGTGAATCAGTTGGACCAACTGAATACATTGGCTGGTATGCATAATTGGTTCGGTAGTGGAAGTAGGATAATTATAACCACAAGGGATGAACATTTATTGAAATGCCATGGAGTAGATAAAATATATAAGGTTGAAGGATTAAGTCATGATGAAGCCCTTCATCTCTTTTGTTTGAAAGCCTTTAAAAGGGATTGTCCTGCAGATGATTATTTGGAGCTCTCCAATCAGTTTGTAAATTATTGCAATGGCCTCCCATTAGCTCTTGATGTTATTGGTTCCTTTTTGTTTGGTAAATCTATGAACGAGTGGAGAAGTGCATTGGAAAGGTTGAAAGAAATTCCTAATCAAGATATTTTGGAGAAGCTTTATATAAGTTATGATGGATTAGAAGAAATAGAGAAGAAAATATTCCTAGATATTGCGTGCTTTTTCAATGGAGAGGATAAAGACTATGTGATGAAAATACTGAGAAGCTGTGGTTTCTATCCTGATATTGGAATAAGAGTTCTCATTAATAAGTCTCTCATAGCAATTTCAAAAGAGAGGATATGGATGCATGATTTACTACAAGAAATGGGCCGACATATCGTTCGCCAAGAATCACGTGAAGAACCAGGAAAAAGGAGTAGATTATGGCATTATAGGGATATACATCATGTTCTATCATATGATATGGTAATTACTCTTATAGCTAATATTGTATTTTTTTAAACACATAGTTGTAGGGTCTCAAGACATGTTTTTCATTTAATTATTAGTGATAATCATCATTACGTTCTTAATTTCAGGGAACAGAACAGGTTGAAGGCATGGTCTTAAATTCATATGGACAAGAAGATGAACCATTGAGTGCTAAAGCCTTTACCAAGATGAGAAACCTGAGATTGCTCAAACTTAGAAATTTGCAACTTTCTGGGGAACTCGGATGTCTATCAAATAATTTAAGATACCTAGAATGGGACAAATATCCTTTCAAATCGCTTCCTTCCACTTTCCAGCCGAACCATCTTGTTGAGCTCCATATGCAATGTAGTAACATGGTACAACTGTGGAAGGGAATCAAGGTATGTATTCTATTGTATGGTCACAAGTGCTTCGAATTAATAATTTAAAAGGTCATTGTCGGATATACTTCAGTGATTCATTGATTCTTTTACACATTTGTCTCTGCAGCCCTTGCAAATGTTGAAGGTGATTGATCTTAGTTACTCTGTTAACTTAATCAAGACCATGGATTTTAAGGAGGTTCCAAACCTTGAAAAGTTAAATCTTGAAGGTTGCACGAAACTTTCTGAGGTCCATAAATCCATTGGAATTCTAAAAGGTCTCTTTTTATTGAACTTGAAGGACTGCAAAAACCTTTCAAGTCTTCCAGATAGCATATGTGATCTTAAGTTCCTCAGGTTTCTTGATTTGTACGGCTGCTCAAATATTGAGAAATTGCCAGATAGATTAGGTGAAATGACATGTTTGGAGAAGCTCAATGTTGGTGGTGTTGCGACAAGACAACTTCCATTATCTAGGCTATGGGATGTGTTTTTTCCTTCAAGATTTTTGCCGTGGAAGAATCCAAATCCAATGGCTGCAATGTTGCCTTCTTTGTTAATCTTACAATCTCTGAAGTCATTGGATCTAAGTTACTGCAACCTAATGGATGGAGCACTTCCTAATGATATGGGCTGCTTCCCATTATTGAAAACGCTTAATTTGAGTGGGAACAACTTTGTCAGCATCCCTCCAAGCATTAGTCGACTTCCTAAACTTGAAGATTTTCGGTTTGCTGATTGCAAGAGACTCCAGGCATTTCCAAATCTTCCATCCAGTATTCTATATCTTAGTATGGAAGGTTGCTCTGCTTTGGAAGCTTTGCTGCCTAGAAGCATCAGCAAACAATTTAAACTCGTAAGTCTCCATGTCGAGGGTTGCAAGAGGCTTCAGTTAATGCCAGATCTTTCATCAAGCATCTTAAACCTAAGTGTAGAAGGTTTAGGTGCAGAAGAAAGTGGAGATCACACTTCTAAGCATTCCAAATTGACTTTTGTACATTGCTTGAAGCTGTTCGAGGTTGAAAGCAAAAACCCAAGTGCATTTGCAAGGCTGACAAGTTACCTGCACTATTTGCTAAGGCACAGCTCTCAGGTTTCCTTCTCTTTCTCTGTCTCCCACCATGAATTTCTTACTGCCCTCTTACAATGTTAACTAAACAGTACAAGAAATTGTTTTGGTGCAGGGACTTTTCAATCCGAGCTCGAAAATATCCATGTGTTTAGCTGGAGATGAAATTCCAGGCTGGTTTAATTATCAATCCCCTGGATCTTCATTAGAAATTCATTTGCCTCCATATTGGTGGACTAACAAGTGGATGGGATTTGCTTTCTGCATAGTTTTTGAACTAACTGAGCCTGCATCAGAAACTGAAACTTGTACCATCTCCTGCGATCTCCATGCAACCATTGGACCCGATCAAGATCTGTTTCTTGGTCATTCTGCTATAGAGATCCCGAATGACATGAACTTGACATCAGATCAACTTTGGTTCAACTACATGCCACGAAGCTCTTTAACTTGCCTAGATATGTGGAATGAGTGCAATAGCCTTAAGGTTAGATTTGGGTCGCACAGGTTGACAGTGAAGGAATGCGGGTTTCGAGCAATATTTAGTAGCGATGTTGATGAATTAATTCTATGTAGCAGAGCTTTTCAGAATTTGCTTCTTCCTCGTGGTGAAAATGTCAATATTAGGGGGAAAAGAACCCGGGAAGAGTATTCTGATGACAGCAGATTTGAAGCTAGTGAAGGTGGTGAACTCATTGATGGATTGCCGGCCAAGAGAGTGAGAATGCATGTGCTTAATCTCAAGCGGAAAAGGCCTTTCAAATAAAAGATGTCAAATTTGCTCATGAGATTTTCTTAATACCATCAGTTATCAATGCTCCTTTATTCACTTGAAGTGGTTGATATTTCATCCTCGGTGAAACTAGGCAACTTTTTCCTATATATTTCTTCTTTAAATAATCATAAGTTCACACACGAAAAATTGAAAAAAGGCTCCAAAAAATGTTTTAATGTTTTTAAAATTTTCTAACATTTGGGATTTGGAAAGTCAGCCGTAAAAAAATTTATAAAAAAATTGCTATTTAGGAACAAAATTTTATTTTTCAATTGTGGAATTGAAAAATATAAATTAACAATTGAAAAATATAAATTAACAGGAAAATAGTGCAACATTATTAATTTTTTGAGATTATAACACTCCCCGTAATTTGTAATTGGGTGACTTATCTTTTAAAAATGAGATGCAACAATACCAGAAAATAGAAACAGGGTAGAGAAAGAAAGAAGCTTTTGTTTAGCTTTATGCCGATCCATTTTGGCTACATGAAACGTTCATCTTTCTCAAGTTCTTTGCAATATTTTTCAAGACCCTCGACACTACATCATCTTAACAACATTATTCACTTGAAATGGTTGCGATTGTCTATGATCCAGTCCTTTTCCTTAATCAAATCTGATGACACCAAAACAGAATCCAAAACCAGAAGCATGTGCTCTTCAAGAACAAAGCAAGTAACTCCCATGCCTAGATGAGTTTGACACCAGCTTCTCTAACAGAATCAACCACAGCTTTCACTTTTCCGTGATATCTTTGTTCTCTATTGAAAATAACTGAAATAGCAGGAATGTCCTTGAGCAGCAGCCGCTCTCCCAGTAGTTTCCCAATCATGGCAGCAGCTGCTACGTCTCGTGTATTTTCCATGGTTGGCCTCAATGCCTTCTCTTGTGAACTCGCCGAACATGCTACTGTGGCAGTTGGCGAGTGGATAACTTGCGCACTCACGTATTTATTCGTGAAGTGCATCTTCAAGATATACGGCTTCAGATATTTTGTAATTCTAGGCGGCCATTTAACAGGTGGCGGGATAACCATCTCTTCTTGCCTGCAAACTAATAGCAGACAGAATCACAACTACAGAACTGAAAACTCACCACTCACAAGTATTATTTCAGAATGCAAAGCCAATGCTTTTTATCTGGAAATGCTATAAAATCCCCACAATGTACAAAAGTACAGGCAACGTCAGCCTCTGTATTAGCAGGCAATCAAACAACACCGATGCTCAAAACACTATTAAAATAATTGCAGACAATCATAAAGGTTACCCAACTAGGGATGGGAATGGGGTAGGTACAATTTAATTATCCTTCCCGTCCCATTACCACGAATAAGGTGATCCCATTCTCATCCCATGATGGGTAGCGGGTACCCATTAATTACCCGAACCCGAATCCATTTTAAAGCTCACAATACACAAATTAATAACAACCAGGTTCAACAAGCTAACAACTTCAGGTTGACAAATGGAGAAGCCCAAACCAAAAAATCAGCAAAAATTAATAGCAAACAAAACAAATTCACCAAAAAAAACGGCCACAATCTTGAAAACTCTTCTGTTGATGCAAACGACAAAATCTTGCTGCCCTACAATTCCTCCCTTTGCTAATGGGTCTGCAATACCTATTGAAAAGAAACACAACATCTGTTATCAATGCAATTAAAGAAAATTGAACACCAGTGCATCACATAATACATACCTTAAAATTCAAGTTCAAAGTCACAAATTAACCAAACAGCAAGTATCCTCTTTCATCAATAATACAGACTTTAATCAAAACTACATATAAGCATTTTTATACAATAGAGAGAATTTTAAGGACTTAACAACAGAGGCCAATGTTTTTTCACAGATTTGTCGAGAAGGTAATTAAAAAAAAAAACAAGTTCATTAGAACAGAGATCGAAATCAGTTAAGAAACAAAAAGGGAGAGAACCAACAATATACCATTTTATCTTGCACAAACTGAGAACCAAAGAGAAAACGAAACAATACCTAATCGGATTCTCTTCCCATTTGCTCCGAAAAATCAAGAAATCAACTTCTACTCTTCTGCTTCACGAACTTCTCAAAAAGGACAGAAACGACGATAAGGCAGAGAGAGGGAGGTCAGATCGCCGGAAATCGGTGTGAGAAGAGTTTAGTCTAGAGAGAAGGAGAAGGGAGGCGGCTGGCTTTGAGGAGAGATGAAGTGAGTTTAGATTCAGGGAACATGATGGGATAATAGATATCGGGGTTAAATAATCCGGGTCAAAGTCCGGGTCGGGTTAGAATTTTGATATTTGAAGTATTTAAAAAAAAAACTATCAATAATAATAAAAACTCATTTTTAGAACTTGTATTTTTTGAATAAAATTAGGATTATAATGAAAATGTGAAAATATAAGTTAATCAAAATTTATAAATTTCATTAAGATATATTCTTATTTTTTTAATGTTTACAATATTTATTTTCAAAATCAAGTTTTATGTTGAGTAAAGATAAAAAAAAAAAAAAAAAAAAATTTACATCCGTTCAAATAATTTACGACATCTATTACCGATTATGAACAAAGTATGGTGATTTTGGTCTTGTCTACATATAATCGGTAAACAAATCAATTTGAAACTCTAGTTGTTAGTAGTGTCCAATCGCACCGAATATCAGTTGAAGTTGACTCTATAAAAATAAATACCAAACCATGATAAAATTTCTTAAAAAACAAAAAAGATAAAAAAAAAAATGGAAGTTTGTTTATTCTTTTCACCTGTTGGACCGATTCCGACATTAGTACAAGGGTAAACAATTTATTAGTCCCTATGTTTTTATATATTATATTAGTTAGTCTCCATGATAATTATATAGTCAATAAGTTGTATCATTATCAACTGTTTAGTACTTTTAAGTCAAATTAAACTAATAATGTCAAATTTAGCCTTTATTCTATTTTATAATGATAAAACATATTATCTATTCTAGTTTATATTTTTTCTTCACATAATCCTAATATTAATAATAATAATACTAATATTGATTAATTAATTTATTAAATTTTATATAATTATAGAACTAAATTCTTGGCATAAAGATTGTTTTATTAAAATAATTAAATAAAAAATATTTTAAAAAATATAAAATTAGGAGCGAAACTATATAAAATTATAAATTCGAAAAAATATAAAATTATGAATAGAACTATATAAAATTACAAATGCTAACTTTTCAATTCTAATATATCTTATAGATAACATTAATAAATAAAAAGATATCATTTTAAAATAATTAACAAAATTTATAATAACATTTATTGTTAGTTAATATGTATTATATATTAAAATAATAAAAAATAACAAGAGAATAAATAATCAGATATTTTATTTTTATAACTAATATATATAAGTATAGAAATGTCGGTGAATGTGTATATACAAAAAAAAATTTATTAGAATTACTTTAATTAAATTTAAAAATTAAAAGATAAATTTTTACTTATAACCTAAAGTAATTTTGTATTTTCATAAGCAAAATGAATGGACTAAAGAGTTCGTTGAGACAAAACTTAAAACCTTAAAATTTATTTGTAGACTTACTAGTGTAATATATAGGGCCAATTTGGCATTGCTGTTAGTGAAAATGCTATCAAGGAAAGGGTAGTCAAGAAAAGAGCAGTTAAAAAAAGTGCTATTTAGGAAAGTTGATAAGTGTTTGGTAATATTTTTGTAGAAATAGCCTTATTCTTAAAAGCAATTTATGTGGTGTTTGGTAAAAATGTTTATAAAAATGTTGTTGAATAAAAAGACATATATGATATAAATTAATTTTTACTTAATTTGATTAGTTAAATAATATTAGAAATTAATAATTTCTTTAACACACATTGAATAAAAAAAATATTTTATTTATTTATTTGTATATTATTAGGTATTAATAATTCTTTTTATTAATCTCTATATTACATACATAGTATAAAAAAAAACGACATATTTATTTTATGCTGCAAGAAATTAGAGTGTTTGTCACAACAACGATTGTCATATAAAATTAAAAAATTGTCACATGAAAATTTATGTGACAATAAATTATTGTTACAGAGTTGTCACCTATAATTCCGTTGCAAAAAGTTTTTCATAAATGTAACAACAAAAAAATTGTCACATAAATTATTAATTTTTGTGACAACAAATTTGTCGTCACGCCACTTTCTTTTGTTATAACTTTTATTATAATGAAAAATAAAAATATTATCACAAATGAAATAAGTTGTCACATATTGTCTTGGATTTTAAATTAGAATCACATGACAACTTAGTGAGTTGTAATTAGTAACAATTATAATTATCACAAATAAAAATTAGTAACAACTTTTTCACTGTTACAGTGGCATATCATAAACAAATTGTTTCTGTTATTACTAATTGCTTATATAGCTTTTAATAGACAGATTTTTCAATTAACTTTGTATACATTCCAATACAACATTTTAAGTAAATAAATAATAACATATTTAAAAATCAAAATAATTTTATTAATCAATGCTAATATATTACAACAATCTAATTACAATTTGGCATCTACATGCCTTCTGCCAACCATCCCTTTTAAACCCCTCAAAATCAAAATCCAGAGAACTCTCGTATAAATTTACATGTGATCTCTGCATTTGTGTAACTTCAAGCTTGATATAAACTTTCATGTTTCTTCATTTGTAGGACTTGTAGTCTATCAAAGTTCATATTCCTTATATAAACTTCCATATCTCCTCATTTATAGACTTTAAAGTCTCATTCAAGCTTCTTCGCATTGGTTAGTAACCTTTCTCTAAGTTATTTTGGGAGCATGAAACAACAAACATTCCTACTTCCTGATGGATAAATTATATCCCTAGTCATTGATGAATGGAGAGTGATTGAGATTCTAATATTAATATATCACAGCTAATTAATACACAACCAAGCAAGCAATCCTCATCTTATGGGGCCATACACAGCCCCCACAACAACTGGTTAGGATATTGGAAATTTTCATAAGCATAATAATGAAGTACATATGTTTAGATGCCAGTTAGTGTCATGTAGGCAATGTCTGCTTCTGAAGCAATGTCTAACTTGTATACACTTGAAATTCTATCAACCATAGAAGTAGAAGTATCTTCTGTTTGCTTCTTTTTCCCACTCAATCTATGGAGAATTAGACAGCTGGGGACTTCATGCTTCTCATGATTAGAGGGACCAGACTCTGATAAACTATCCCTATCCTTCTGAACATTTTGCCAATATTTAGCAATGTATCCAGCAGCAACAACTGCTCCAACAACCAATAAATCCATTCTACTTCAGCAAAATATAAAAAGCACTAACCAAATTCTACAACACGTATATCCAATTCGTATCTATTTCCACCCAAAAAAGCCTCAAGGAAGCAAATTCCATCAATTCAAAGATAAAAAGGTAATCCAGTACTGGAGCATTCAAATCCTAGCTAATAATGAGCTTGAACTAAATCCCCAGCATAAAACTTATATCAATCTCTTCTTCCTATTTGTATCTATCTCTAGGAAAATTGCTAAGACCACCAATAAAAATCCAAACTGAATAATGTAAATCCCCTGAAGCAATCATCAATTGCTATAGAGACGCAAAAGAAACCAAACAAAGAGCTAAATTATTCAAACCGCACCATTCCCAATCTGGTAAAAAAGTCACAGCAGAAGAACCCACCCAATTTAGGGCAGAAAACACTAATTTGAATTCTAAACTGTACTAATTCCAACCATAGCATCAACTCCAATGCAATAAAACCACATTTGACTTCCTACACCCATAAGAAAAATACAGAAAAAAAATCCCCCAAAAGAAAACACTTGAGTTAGAGAAATTTAAAAGCAATCCATACCCAAATTAAATAGTAGCAGCAGCCGCCAAGAAGGAGAGAAGAAGAGCAGATTGCGGATCGTGAAAGAAAGGAGAGGTGATATGGGGCAGAGAACGGAGAGAGCAGATGGTGAAGGAAAGAAGAGAGGCTTTCCGTGTTTTTGGCTTTCAGCTGAAAGCCCCGATCTGTGACTTTGAAGGAAAGGAGATAAACGAGCTTTCCATTCAAATGGCTTTCCTAATTTCATCTTTACCAAACACAAATCTTAGCTGCTTTTAGGGCTTTTCTTTCTAGAAAGCTGCTTTCCCAATTGGGAAAGCACTCCCAAACGGCCCCGTAAACACATAAGGACTAATAAATTATTTACCCTTAGTATAATTAAGTTAGTACATACATATAATTAGTTTCCTGTTTATGGATTACATTTAGGGTTTAGGGTGTTAGTATCTAGTACATAAAAACTAGAGTTTATGATTTAATTTTTGTAATTTAATACTATATGTATTAGAATTATTAGATTAGTGCATACAATATTATTAGTACGAAATTCAGGGTTAATATATTTGTTTAGCGTTTTATTTAATACATATTGTATAATTAGTGCGAGTTTGGTATTAAAATATATCACATAGCATTAATACTAGAGTATATTATGTATACTACATTAGATTCAAGGTTTAGTTACGTTAATTAGTGCCAGCAGTGAGGTTTAATGTTAATATATAATATACAGAGTAAGTATTATATTACATAGTATGTATTATCTTTAAATAGTATGTATTATCTTTAAGGTTTAGTTAGATTAATTAATATATACTATATGCATTAAACTTCTTAGATTTAGATTTAGTACATTATGTAGATGGTTTAGTATATAAGTATTGAGTACAATATACTTATTTTATAATGTATTCTATATATTTATATATAGAGTTATATATATGTAGTATTTTAATACATATAATATAATTAGTGCGAGATTTAGTGTTAATATTATATTACATAGAGTTAGAATTATAGCATATAGCACATTCTACATAAGGTTTAAAGATCAGTTAAGTTAATTAATGTAAATTATTTGCATTAGAGTATCAAGAATTTAATAATTTTTTATTAATAATAATGTAATATATTAATAATTTTTTATTAATAATAATTTAATAATATTTGAATGCAGTGGATAAATATAATCACATGTATGAATTATTAAGATTTTAAAGTTATCTCGATGGTTAATACCTTAACCCTTCAACTAAGAGACGTACAAAATATTTGTCATATTTTTTTTTTGTGTAAATGGGTTTGGGTTTTGCGTGTACCCGATGGAGTAATCCATTAACATCCCAAACCCGTGATGGATAAGAATTAAATCCCATTTCTGTCCACAACCCTTTTATACCGGGGTACCCCTGAAATCCAAACCCGTTGTCATTCCTATACCCAACTCATTTGCAAACAAGAAAAAAATGCCAAAAATTCGAACTCACAAGAAAATCCAAGCTATGTCATGGAAATGAAACTGGTGTGACGTCGGCATTAAATTATCCAACTTCCCTTTGGTGTAGCACTTAAACTGTATATTTGATTTGCATTGTTAAATGCTCACAAGAGAATAAGTAACTATTATTGTCCTTTCCAGTTAGCAATAAAACATCAATACATAAGAAAGCTGATGGATTTAGAGGAACTAAAATATGGGAAAACAAATGTAAACGGTAATTCCAGTTGTATCTTAATCACCTTATTTCAGGCTATTAAAGAATGACAATTAAACATTAACTCATTTTTAGACTTGCTACGCTTAGGTCCAAATATGTATTAAACTTGAGTTATGTTTACTTGATAAGCAAAACATTAAGTTAAACATGAAGGCTGCAAACAAGTTGATGCCAAATTTAGTGAGCTCAAGCGCAATTCATGTTTGAAGGTAGCATCAGTAAGAATGAGTTCAGCTGATGCTTGGTTCAATGTACTACGTCTATCAGGAAAGATATCTACTTTCAAAGATAACATTGGTGCTTCATTCAAGCTTCAAAAAATCATAAAGTGAGCACAAAATTTTCTGTTTTCTTGTTTCAAAGACCACATTATGCTTCATTTTAGCTTTCTATAATCATTACTCATACGGAACTAAGCTTTTTATCCTTTTGTGTTTACTTTCCTTCTCCCTAGAAAGCAATAATGATAAAAAGCAAACTGAAAGAATCAACACTGAAAAGCAAACAAAAATTTAGTTTTGGAGTTCATAATTTCCAATTTCACAAAGAAGAAGCCAATCACGAAAATTCACAGCTCAAGATCCCTTTTTCATATACAAGTATGGCGATTTCAGACTGCCAAATAAAACGTATACATACACAATTACAGAAATTGCTTACTTGATGTTCTTCAAAACTCTTTGGGGAAGCTACTGAGTCCGATGAATACTAAAAAGTCTAGCTGCTTTCTTCACAGATCACAAAAGAGACCTCGAATCAGGGATGATCTATAGATTAGAGGTAGTAAGTATCCCATTGATATTGTAAGTATATATACATAGGGATGACTAAGCCCTAATTACTGATATTCCAAATATATCACACATGTACAATTAATTACATATATATCATATAACACTATTACCCTCCCTCAAGTTGAGCAGGGGCTAGGCAGATGCTCAACTTGCGTCGAAACGGAATGAACCGATCCTTTGGTAAAGCCTTAGTAAGAATATCAGCCACTTGATCATGAGTAGGCATATAGTGAACACACAAGAGGCCTTTGGAGACCCTGTCACAGACAAAAAAAACTCAACCTCCAAGTGTTTACTCCGTTGATGATAGACAAGATTGAGAGTGAGATAGGTTGCTGAGAGATTGTCACACCATAATCGTAAGGTGTAAGGAAGTTTGAAACCCACTTCCCGTAACAAGATTTGTAGCCAACCAATCTCATAGGCACCAGTGGCCAAAGCCTTGTATTCGGGTTCAGTGGAGGAACGGGCAACAGACTGTTGTTTCTTGGAGCTCTAGGAGACCAAGTTACGACCAAGATAAATGGAATAGCGAGAGGTAGATTTGCGATCATCCAAGCTCCCTGCCCAATCGGCATCGGTGTACCCCGGAAGAGTGAAATCCGAATTACGGTGGAGAAACAGCCCAAAGTTGCTAGTTTTCTGCAGATAACGGAGCATGCGTTTGACACCCTGCCAGTGTAAGTTTGTAGGACCATGCATAAACTGTGACAATTTATTCACCGTAAATGAGATATCCGGTCGAGTGAGAGAAAGATACTGTAAACACCCAAGAGCACCACGGTATGCTGTAGGGTCCGAATAAGGATCGCCCAATTCCAACATGAACTTATCTTTAGAGCCCATAGGAGTTGCAACACCAGAACAACCCTTCATCTGAGTCCGGTGAAGGAGGTCCTGGATGTTCTTGGTTTGACACAAAAAGAGACCATCCTTGCACCAGGAAGCTTCAACACCCAGAAAATAAGACAGGGCACCAAGATTCCGAATAGCAAAGTGGACTGGAGCTTGCGAATGAGATGATTGGTAACAGACAGATGACTACCCAACACCAGCAAATCATCCACATAGATGAGACAAAAAAATCCAAACAGACCCTTTGTGATAGAAATAAAGAGAAGTATCAGACTTCGAACCAAAGAAACCAAGAGAGCATAAAACATTTATCAACCGATGGTGCCATATCCACGGAGCTTATTTCAAGCCATATAAAGACTTATGAAGCAGATACATATGAGAAGGGAATTCGGGATTTACAAAACCAGGAGATTGTTCCATAAATACAGTCTTATCCAGATTCCTATGTAAAAACGCATTGCTCACATCAAGTTGGGTGATTGTCCAATTCAAAGAAACAGCAATAGCCAATAGTAAACGAATGGTTGCAGGCTTAATGATAAGACTATAAGTCTCAAAATAATCAATACCTGTCCTCTGATGAAACCCTTTGCTACAAGATGGGCTTTATACCGATCAATGTTGCCATCCACCTTTTGCTTCAATTTGAACACCCATCGACACCCAACAATATTCTGATCAGCACTAGGAGGCACAAGAGACCATGTACCATTGGCAACCAAAGCATTATATTCTGAAGTCATAGCATCCCACCATTCAGGGATTTTGGACGCCTGAAGAAAGGTGGAGGGCTCCTTGATGTGAAGTAGAGACCTTGGCTTCAACTTACCTATCATTTGACGGGTAACCATATGCCGGGGAGTAGGCAGAGCTGGCGCCGTGACAACCTAGGTGCTGGGCAGCAACGGTGGAGACGGTGTGGAGGAGGCGGGTGCTAGGTGTCCAAAGGTGGACAGGTTTACACATAAACAGACATCCTAAGGGGATGGTGTACAGCTGCTGGACGACAGAGAGGAAGTGGATGGTAGCTCAGGTGCGGAAAAGGTGAGTGTGGTAAAGGGAGAAGGACGACTTGGTGAGGTTTTAGGGGGCGGGTCAGAGAAAGTGGGAGCAGCTTTTGGAGACCGTGGCAATTGTTTGGTGAGACATTTAGTGGTACAGGTGTAGGAAAGTGGACTTGGAGTGGATAAGGCTGAATGGGTCTCGTCTCCAAGGGCAAGACATCATTAATCTTCGAAAAGGGGAACACCTGTTCATCAAACAAGACATGGCGTGAGACAAAAAATTTAGAGGAGATGGGATCAAAGCATTTATACCCTTTATGGAGACGACTATAACCCATGAAGACACAAGGACGAGATTTATAATCAAATTTAATTTTAGCATACGGTTTAAGCCATAGATGGCAACAACAGCCAAAAATCCGAAGTGCATGATAATTTGGTTGGTCATGAAAGAGGATTTGGTAGGGGTTTCAGTTTTGCAGTTGGGCCCTAGGGGTTCGGTTTATAAGGTAGACCGAGGTGTCAAAGGCGTAGGTCCAGTATTTAGGGGGCATGTGGGAGCGATGGAGGAGAGCAAGGCCGTGTTCAATAATGTGGCGGTGTTTGCGTTCAGCGGTGCCATTTTGTTCAGGGGTGTGGGGACAGGACATGTGGTGGGAGATACCATAGGTGCGAAAAAAGGGCTGTAGGGGAATGAACTCTCCCCCACCCCCCATCCCAATCGGATTGGAAGGTCTTAATAGACTCCTGAAAATAGTTTTCAACAAGGGTCCGAAATTGAACAAATATATCATACACATCGGATTTTTTTCCGCATAAAATAGGTCTAAGAATATTTGCTAAAATGATCCACAAAGACGACATAATGTCGATAGCCATCAACAGAAACCACAGGAGACCCCAAACATCAGCACAAATTAAATCAATGGGTTCCCGCAAAACAGAATTAGATAAAGGAAAGGGCAATTTATGACTTTTACTGACACAACATAAAGAACACATGGAATTATTGGAATTGGAAATAGGAATTTTATTATAATGAAGTAAATGTTAAACAGTAGACATAGAGGCATACCCTAAATGGTCATGCCAAGTACTCAAAGAAGCTACATTAGCACACTTTTTATTCATTGCATCTAAACAAAGCGAGTAAAGTCCGTTGTTACTCCGGCCTCTGTATCGGATCCTTCCTGTTGCCAAATCCTTGATAAGAAAGGAATTAGAGAAAAATCCAATAGAAACGGGGTTAAAGTTCGTTAAGGCATAAACAGATAATAAATTATTTAAAGAATTAGGAATAAAAAGCATATTATCCAAATTCAACGAACAATTATTGATGGAAACAATTGAATTACCAACACGAATAATAGGGAGTTTAGAACCATTACCAACTGTGACTGAATCGGTCCCTTGATATTCAGAATGAGTGTCCAAGTTTCTCATGTCCGAAGTTAAATGATGTGTGGCGCCGGAGTCAACAACCCACTGATTTGGTGGAGGCATGTAGCTGGTTGCAATATCGGATATAGGTCGAATGGGGTTTTGCAAGTGAAGTTTGGGTGAAGAACAATCCCGGGCCACATGTCCTAAGCCATGACAGTTAAGACACGTGACATGTTGCCGTCCATGAGTGTTGCTGTAATTATTCCGTCCTTTATAGTTATTCTAACCACCATAATTATTCTATCCTCCATAGCTGGTCGGCCCTCCAAGAGTATGTTGTCCGGAGTTGTTGTTGTTGCGGCCACCACCACCATGCTGCTGTCGACCACCGAACCTGCCTCCGCCACCTCGCTACTGAGAATAACAGCCACCACGGCCACTGCTACGACCGGAATGGGGAGTGTGAGCCGAGTACATGGCGGTTGGTGGAACAGCAGTGGAATTTTTTGATTTTTCCCTCACCAAACGGCGTTCCTCAGTGAGAAGCATGCCCAACAAATCATCAAAAGTTATTTCTTCCTGTTTAGTATCCAAGGTTCTAGCAAATAAACCATATTCATCCCTAAGACCCATTATAATGGCATCTACCAAGTCTTCCTCATTCATATTGCAATTCAAAGATGTAAGTTGATCATAAATAGACTTCGCAAGAAACAAATAGGTAGTAATATCATAATTACCTCTCTCAGTCATTGTCAATTGTTGACACAAGTTCTGAATTTGCGCCCTAGAACCCGAGGAATAAGTGCGGATCAATCGATTCCAAGCAATTGCAACTGTATCCGAATTGAGTATTTGCGGAAGTAAAGAGGTTGAAACTGAGCCCATAATCCAGCTCAAGACCTGCTGGTTCTGTTGTTCCCAAACATCAAACAAGGGATTAGAAACTCCGTTTCCTAAGAATCTCTCGGGCACCAGATATTTATCATCAATATGATGCGCAAGGCGACATCCACGCAGCAAGGTCATCATCTGCCCCTTCCATAAGACAAAATTTCCAGAATCCAATTTGTTCAAAATTAATATGGTGAGATTAGAAAAAGTTATCGGTTGCATAACCGGAACTGCTGTAGTAAAAGGCGGTCCTCCTCCACTATGAATGACCGGCTGCACTCTAAGAACAAGAGAGGGATTAGCGGCTGGCATGGTGATTATAGCACCAGTATTTGGAGTGGTAAAGGGATTCAAAAAAATCCAGGGAGCTAAGAGTGTGGGCTGTGAGAAGGGAAAAGAAGGATAGGGTCTGACGAGGCTGACAACCAATGGAGGGAGCGGCTGTGTGGCTGGAACGCCGGCAGTGGGGATCGGTTCGGTCATGTTGGATTTAGGGTTAGAGCTCTGATACCATATAGATTGGAGGCAGTAAGTATTCCATTGATATTGTAAATATATATACATAGGGATGACTAAGCCCTAATGACAGATATTCTAAATATATCACACATGTACAATTAATTACATATATATCATATAACACTATTAGATACAGTGTTATTGTCCCCATAAGGATTGCAAATTGAAGAAGAAAATGGAAGGAAGAAGAAATAGCTGAGTGAAATCAAATTCAAGAGAGGTTAGGGTTTTGGACGTTCTTTTCATTTTTAGTATATGGAATATAATATATCATATTTAGTTAATTAGTTTTAAAAAATGTTTCTACATGTTTATGAAAAATAAGTAATAATAAAATATTATATCAAAATCAATATTTATGGTATATTTATGTGACTGGACCATACATATTCATGTCATATATAAAATACACTAATAGTTGTCTATGTAAATACTATATCTTTGGTATATTTGTGTCATATACATTGAATACTGATAAAACATATTTTCCGGTATCAATATAAACATTTTAAAATGCAATTTCACATTAAAATTTTTTACATCGTAGTTTATTATATGGTATTATATTTCTAATATATGTATTTAGTATATTTTTAATATATTTATACTGATACCAGTAATGGTTCTCTTTCAACACTTCAGAAAAATTAAACATATGTGAGCTTACTACCGATTAAATCATAAAATTAGGTCGACATGGCTGAAATGAGATGATTAAATTATTTTACGAGCTAAATCCTTTAGGTGGGCCAATGGACATGTATAAGATTTTATATTTAACGTATTAACACTAGAGACGCCTATCATTATTGCCAAAAATACTTTGCTGCCTCGTTCAAAGTACCTGGATACACGAGCATTTTGGATAGTGTCAGCAGTAAGTTAAATTAAAAACACAGACTCGAAAATACTGATTGATATCAATCACCAATTGAACACATAATTCAGATCAACAATTAGGATAAACACATGCCTCACGAGTTCATAGTCTATTGTGAGCACCCTAACTATTCGGAAAAACCCATTACTTCTTCCCACCTGGCCATTTGGACGACCGTTTATAGCTAGTAAGAGTGATTGAGTGCCTTGAATCAACTTCAATGTGGTCCCTTGTTCTAGAACATGAATAGGTACCAAATGAGAATCATGCATGACATAAGAACCCAAAACAACTCATTAGCATTGATTTCCCTAACAAGTTTGACGTTATGCGCTTGACTATTAATATCAACCCATCTAAAATCCAGTAATCTATAATGGGGTCCCTGTTCGAAGTGGGAAAAAAACACAATTATTGTTTATTTGTTGCATTTCTAATCAATTCAAACACAGTGTGTGTGAATCAATATTCAAATGTTAGCCTAGATTGTCCAAATATTGTAGGAATTAAAAAGATAAACCATTCAAGTTCAACTTTAATTGCATTACATGTCATTACCTCATAGGAAATGACACTGATTGATTCAATAGTATACATATAATTGCTAAGCATTTCAAATTGTTTGCTCTTTGATTTTCTTTAACCGAATTCTCAACCCCCAAGCATTATATGTGTACTATTATTTATTTTTTCAGAATGGTTGCCTCATTGTGCTTCTCAATCGGTAAATTTTATACCCATTAAAATTGCTGCAAATAAAGGGTTTTTAACTCTATATATGTTTCATAGATATATATTGTGATTATTATTTTGTATTAATGATGATATGCTCCTAGATTAGGTTTAGAGGATCTAGTTTTTTTTGTAGAATATTATATCAAAACTATTGAGAAAATCCATTGTAGTTGGGTATCTATGTTAGCAAAATTTTTTTATATGAAATTCAATTACTTTATTTTTTAGGGAAAAAGTATAAACTTCAAGAGCATTATCAAAGACACATCAAGAAGCTAGATGATTACATTGAAGTGGCTGAGGAAATATATAATTATGAACTTGTGTTAAGGGGTGGACGGAGGGGGGTAGGCATAGGCAGCTGTCCCTCCGGCTATCGGAAAACACCCCTAGTAGGGGTGTTTCTTGTGACCATTAAAGCAAAAATCTCTAGTTTTGGGGGGGCTGATTTGCCCCCCCAAAACCAGAGGTAGAAGACGATGCATCTATTTTTTTTTTTTCTCCAGAAAAAACGACGTCGTTTTGCCTGAATTTACTTTTTCTTTTTTTGGCCAGACATGGCCTTTTGAAAAAAAAATAAAAATAAAAGATCAGAACTCAACTATTTCTTCTCTGTTTCCACGCACAGCCCCCTTCTTCTTCCCAAATACCTTCTTCTTCAATTTCTTTTCTCTACATCCACCTCTCGCCGGAATCCGCTGCTCTCACCGCCAATCAAAAATTTTTGTAGGAGTTTTCACCCCTCGAAGTTGGGCTCCTAGATTCCCCACTGCTTGTGTTAGGTTCACATACGAAGTCATAGGAGTATATCAAGTTTTCAACACTAAGGCTGTTAAAACAAAATTGTGTTGATGGTGCCCAATCTACTAATGCCGAAGTAAATCTGAATTGGCTGAAAAATCATAGGGTGACTTAAGCTAGAAAATATCCCTACAAAGGGGCCCTAGCTGACAAGGAACAAGATGCTAAGGCAATCTCTCTTTGCATTTGTAAGTTATGATATTCTATTGTTTTTACATCTAAATAAGACTTTTATGTCTTGTATTTGAAAATAATATTAAAATTAACTGCTCATGAGTTAGTTAAAAAGACTTTTGGTTTAATATAGTTATATCAAAATTGTAGAGAATCATATAGAATTGCATGGTTTTGGCATCTGATTTTGCTTCAATTACGGTATATACTTTGTGAGCATTATCAAAAAGATGTCAAGAATATAGATGATTACATTGAAGTAGCGAAGGAAATATATAAAATGGAGTTGTATTAGGCTCATGTGTTCGACTACACACAAAGTCATTTGAGTAGATTAATTTTCAGAACAAAGGCTATCCCGTTGTTAGAAGAAATGAAGAGGGAGCATTCAATCCAAGGCACATGATAATGATAACGGAGTTCAAACAATATTTTTTAAAATAAGGGCTTACTTGTTGTTTATTATGTTTAAACAATTTCATTGTATTGACCAATTAAATATATTTCAACAAAAATAACTCGCATATATGGTTCATTGCACTATAAACTAAATGATTAATGATGAAAGCTGCTATATTAAAAATAAAACCATACGTAATATTGACTTTTCATATAAAAGAAGAGGTAGCGAAATGTACCAAAATTTAAATTTCAAGAAAAAGAATAAGCAGAATAAATTTATATTTTACAAAAATCTTCTAATTTCTTTGATCGTCTGCCTTGGACGTAAGCAGTGTTGTTGAACAACGTTAAATTCTTACTTGCAACAGGGCAACAAAAATTCCTCGATTAGCGGTTTTTTGGGGCGAAGATAGGGATAAATTTAACCCCGAATCCTTATCAGAGAAGGGGACGGTAATACCCCTCCCCGCCCTAATAAACCCCGATTAAATACCCATTAATAACATATTTTGCCTAGAAATTCTTCCCTTTATGGCTTTATTTTTCTTTGTCCCTACACCTTATGTTTTTATTTATTATTTTTAGAACAATGAAGGAATGAGAAAAACGTTGTAAATGTAAAATATTAATTGGTAATTAGTACCTGTTTCATCTATTCTCTTTAATTTTAACTCATAATCCGATTAAAAAAATAAATTTCCTTACCCACCACTTTCCTTTCTTCTCTAGTTTCACCAAACCCAACTATCACAAAACTCTAGCCATCATTACCAAGTTCCTTCCACAGCTCCTCCATTGTCAATTCATTGTTGCCATTATGGACTGAGCAAAATCACAGGCGAGATGCAACTAAAGAAAATACTTCATGATTCAGCGACAAAACTTTTCATCGCTGCCGCACTTCCGTCCTCAATTTCCAGCACCGTTCCACCTATTTCGAAGCATTCCCCAGCGTCTTCTTCATCATTCAGGTTGATTTTAAAATGGTGTGAAAACTGAAAATTTTTTTGATAAATTATAGGTTAATTTTTGGTTTTACGGAGATGGAGATCCCCATCGGAAACTAATTCTACGTAGAGGATGGTGATAGGGGACAAATCTATTCCCAATTATAATTGAAAACAGGGATGAGGAATCTCCGACTTGTCAGGGATGGTGGACCTCGCCCTGTTTACAAGCTTACAACCATTGTCATTTTTCTTAATTATTTTGGTTCTCCGTTTTGCTAGTTAAATTATTCCGAGATAGTAACCATAATTGAGCAATAATTATAAATTGTGCATTATCTGAAAATTATTAAATATTAATTTATCGGGTTGATATAAAAGTAGTTGAAGGTGACATCGAACTTAGAGGTTAGAACATGGAGCATAAATTATGGTGCTACTAAAGATTACTACACAACAATATATACTTTCTAAGTTGCTTCCTATGTTATATAGAAACGAACACCAAAAAATGATATTTGAAGAAAATATAGGACATAGATTTATAAATCTATATATGATGACATCCGGTCCGGCCTTACGGTTCGGTCCGGTGCACCCGGCCCAGTCCGGTAGTCCAGACCCGTATCACATCACTCGGTTTGAGAGGCCGCCTTCCGCATCCGGATCCCAACCACCCCTGAGCAGATTCGAATCGAGTCCCCTAGATCCGCGGAGAGATCCTAGGGGAAGAGGTGGTGTCCAAGTAGGAATCCACCCCCGTGTTTTACTAGGGTAGGAACACACCACCCACGTGGAAGCTCTTTCAATATCAATCCAACTCTACTATTCCCTCCTATAAAAGGAGGATACTCTGCCTGAGGTAAAGGCTATTGAATTCTATTCTTGATTCTCCTAAAAGTACTTTTCAACCTACAGGAGCATACTAACTTAGGCATCGGAGTATACCCCAGAGGTTACCGGTGTCTCATCGTTTTGTCTTGCAGAATACATTGGATCCGGTCAGAGCAGCAACCCGGACCCGGATCACCTAGAGGACTTTACAGAATCTATCATTTGGTGCGGTGAGCGTGGACGGATAATCATGAATCCAAATTCCGCTAACATGACTTCAGACATTTTGGGAGATTCTCTCACAACCACAACTCCACAGGCGACGTTGAACTCATCCATATCTCCCCAGGCAGCAGTAATCAATCGAATAGCCAGCAACTTGAGCCCCGCAGATGCCAGAGATCTGAGGCAGGCGTTTCTTCAGATCCAGAATCATGGCATGGTTGGACCAACCATCAGTAGCAGCACATCCCCTCTGATTACAGGAGTTGACAGCTTGGGAATGGGAATAGCTCAAAACCTTTTCCCACTACCAGAATACACCAGGGCCCCTCCAACCACAAACCCAACACATGTTTTTCCTGAAGACACCAGGCCGATGAATCAGCCTAACACATTCCCTGGGTTTGGGGATCCCACAGCCCAACATGCGACGTTCGGGGCTCCTCTGGCTCCAATGATGCCGCAGGCCAGGCTACCCAGCTTCCAAACCCTGGTCCAGACACCTCCACCAAGTTATCACCCGACCCACGGGTACATGTTGGGCCCACCCCCAACACAAGCGGCAACACCTACGCCAGAAGGAACAGACGACCCAAAGATGATGGCGTTGTTCAAACACTACTTTTCCCGATTCTCAGTGCCCATACAAGAGCCACTACTAGAAAGTGGAGGATCTTGCTTCACCAACCGGATCCTGAGCATGCCATGCGATCCCAAATTCAAATAGCTAAACTTCGAGAACTATAATGGGAAAACGGATCCCTACGTCCACTCCAGAAACTACAAGAACAGGATGGAAATAGCTGGGGCCAACGAGGGTCTAATGTGCAGATTATTCTCATCGACGCTGGTGGGTCCGGCTTCCTATTGGTTCGAGACGTTAGAACCGGCATCGATTAACAGTTGGGAACAACTCCGGGAGCAATTCTGCACGAAGTTCTATGGTTCGGTCCCCACCGGAACAGCCAGTAGAACCCTACACGACGTGAAACAGAGGCAAGGAGAGTCCCTTCGGGAGTTCGTGGACAGATTCAACTTGGCAACGGTGGAGATTCGGAGACTGGATTTCAACACGGCTTTGGAGGCATTGATCGCCAACACAACCAACGAGAGGTTAAGGGCAGACCTCGTATTGAGGAAGCCCCAGAACGTAACACAGATGATCTCGATGGCAAAAACATTCATAGAACTAGACGAAGTGGGTGCGCCAACCCGGCACCATAGAGATGGCGAGAGGGGATCAGAGGACAGGTGACCCAAGAGGGACAGGAGAGAGAGAAGGGACCACAGAAGACCGAAAGAGTTCACACCCCTCAACCGGCCGTTAGGCGAGGTGCTAGTGGCGGTAGAGAAGAGCAAAGACAAGAAGAGCCTATCCCACCCAGAAGCTAGAAGAGGACAGATCATGGGAGAGGACGAGAAGGCATTCTGTCGATACCACCGCGTGAACGGCCACGACACGAATGACTGTAAACGGCTGGCTGAGGACATCGAGGAACTGATAAAGAAGGGCAAACTATGAAAGTTTGTAGAGAGGAAAAGCAAGGAGGAATCAAAGAGACCTACTGATGAAGATTGTCAGCCGACCAAAAGAACGAAAGGAGTGGTCATGGTAATAGCAGGGGGAGATCCGCCGGCTAAAAAGATCAAAAGGAAAGCCGAAAGAGACGCTAAGCCAAACCCTCCTCTCTCGGAGAACAGAATAGCACCGGGTCACACAGACGCCCTGGTCATGGAAGCAGAAATCGAAGGTTACTTGGTCAAACGTATCTTGGTAGATACAAGAAGCTCGACAAACATCATCACCAGGCATGCAATAGAAAAGCTGAGGGTTGCACCTAGCAGAATCCATCCGGTTCACGCCCCACTAGTCGGCCTCAGTGGACACGCTGTACCGGTAACAGGTCAAGTGGCGCTGGATATGGAGATAGGAAATGAGAAACACGTATGGAGGACAAAAGCCGACTTCACCATAATAGACTCTCCCCTGGCATACAACGCCATATTAGGTAAACCGCTTCTCTCCGAATCAGAGGCAGTCTTGTCAATCCTGTATCTGACACTGTAAATACCTACCGCCTCCGGATGAGCGATAGCTAGAGGGAGCCAGCAAATCGCTCAAAGAACATACCTCGCATCCTTACAGCCAGAGAGGAGCCCGGAGGAAGAAGGGAAGACAGAGCCGGTGGACAAACTTGAAACGCTAACAGTCGCATCAGACAGAAACGTGTGGATATCCCAAGAGCTAGACATTGGCATCAAAGAGTAGATTATACAAGTAATAAAAGAGGAGCAGAACACTTTCGCTTGGAAAATTAGTGACATAGAAGGGGAACCATCAGAAATAATAAAACACACACTCAACATAGATCCGGAAGCAACCCCCGTAGTACAGAAGAGGAGAAAATACGCACCGGAAAGGTAGAGGGCAATCGAGGAAGAGATCCAGAAATTACTCGACGCAGGACACATCCGGGAAGTTCAATACCCAAAATGGCTGGCAAACGTAGTGATGGTAAAGAAGGCGAGCGGAAAGTGGCGCAAGTGCGTCGATTTCACGGACCTCAACAAAGCATGTCTGAAAGACAGCTACCCACTGCCCAACATTGACCAGCTGGTGGATTCAACGGCTGGGTATGCCATATATTCATGCCTAGACGCAGCATCCGGATATCACCAGATACCCATGGACCCGGCAGACCAGGAGAAAACCTCTTTCATTACGCACAAAGGGACATACTGTTACCAGGTCATGCCTTTCGGATTAAAAAACGCTGGAGCCACTTACCAGAGGTTGGTGAATTGTATGTTCAAGAAGTTGATTGGGAGAACGGTTGAAGTGTACGTGGATGACATGATTGTCAAGAGCCGGACCCTAAGTGACCATCCCAAGGATCTAAGGGAGGCATTCTCCATCCTCCAAAAATACAGACTCAAATTGAATCCGAAAAAATGCATATTCGGAGTACGAGGCGGCAAGTTCCTAGGATTCATGATCTCACAAAGAGGGATTGAAGCAAACCCGGAGAAGATAAAGGCCGTAATAGAAATGGCTCCACCCAGGACCCTCAACGACATCCAGAAACTAAATGGAAGAATCACAGTCCTAGGAAGGTTCATCTCGTTCTCAGCAAAAAGATGCATACCGTTTTACAAAGCACTCGAAAAAGGGCAGGCCTTCAAATGGGACAAGGAATGCCATCAGGCGTTCGACCAGTTGAAGAAGTTCCTCACATCACCCCCGCTGCTGAGCAGACCAACACCGGGAGAAAAATTGTACGTCTACTTGGCAGCTATAGAGGAAGCCTTCGGGTCGGTTCTTGTGAGAGAAGAAGACGGGCAACAATATCCGGTGTATTACACCAGTAAGATACTACGCGGGGCGGAGACGAGGTATCCCAACATTGAGAAAATGGCATTGGCCCTGCTCTCGGCATCCAATAGACTAAGGCCTTACTTCCAGGCACATACTATCATCGTGAGAACCGGGTTTCCACACAGAAAGGTGCTGCAACGGCCCGAAACATCTGGGAGATTGGCGGAATGGGTGATACGCCTGGGGGAATTTGACATCAGATTCGAGCCCAGGTAAGCTATGAAAGCTCAAATTCTAGCAGACTTTGTAATAGAGTTCCAAGATCTCGAGCGCAACTCAACACCTCCATCTAAAGAATGGGACGTCTTTGTGGACGGAGCGTCGTCGAAAGAAGGGGCCGGGGCAGGCGTATACATCAAGGGACCAAACCGGATCCAACTCCACTACGCAGTGAAATTGGACTTCCCAACAACGAATAATGCAGCAGAATACGAAGCAATGATCAAAGGCCTAGAGCTGATCAAAGAAATAGGGCCAGACAGAGTCCGGATACTCAGTGATTCTAGATTGGTGTCCAACCAGATAAACAAACACTTCGAAGTCCGAGACCCAGCCATGAAGGGATATTTGGACACTGTCTGGAGTTTGCTGAAACAGATTAAGGCGCAAGGAACAGTATGGAAGATTGAAAACATACCCCGGGAAGCCAACAGCCTAGCGGATGAACTCGCTAAAGCTGCCTCCAGCAAAGAAGAGTGGCAACATCTGCACTATCCGTACGAAGTGCAGTCACACCCCAGCACTGAGAAAAACGAAGCCCTGACGATAGATCACCATGGAACCTGCTGGATTATACCCATCATGGACTTCCTGAGGGAAGGAAAATTACCGGCTGATGAACCAACGGCCCGCCAAATCTCGAGGAAGTCTTCTAGGTATGCTATCATAGACAGACAGCTTTACCGCAAGTCTTTTAGTCGCCCTTGGATGAAATGCATCCCGCTAGAGGAAGGCAATTATGTTCTGAGAGAACTCCACGAAGGGATCTGTGGGTCACATCAGGCCGCCCTGACCATACTCCGTAAAGCCATGCTCATGGGATACTACTGGGAAACAATGAAAGAAGACGCAGAGGCCTACATCTACGCTTGCCACCAGTGCCAAGTACACACAAAGAAAACCAGCCAACCACCGGCGGAGCAACAGCCAATCCTAACGGCTTGGCCTTTTTCAACATGCGGGATCGACCTTGTGGGTCCGTTACCGGAAGCAAGCAGACAGAGGAAGTGGATAATCGTAGCGGTTGATCACTTCACCAAATGGGTGGAAGCAGAAGCCCTCTCTACCATCACCCCTGAGAAAGTGATTTCCTTTGTCAAGGAATACATCCTGGGAAGATTCGGCATACCGAATACCATCATCACGGACAATGGGACTCAGTTCACCTCCAGAAAATTCAAAGAATTCTGCGAAAGCTTCCGCATCACACATAGGTGTAGCTCGGTTGCCCACCCGCAGAGTAATGGCATGACAGAGGTTACCAACCGCACCATATGCGACGGCATCAAAAAGAGGTTGGAGGGACACAAAGGAGCATGGGCAGATGAACTAAACAGCGTACTATGGGCATACAGAACCACCCCGAGAAGGGCCACAGGGGAAACCCCCTTCGCCCTAACGTACGGTACCGAAGCAGTAATCCCCGGTAGAAATAGGCTCTCCTAGTGACAGAGTGACGAACTACAGCGAAGCCCAGAATGACATCAACTTGTGCTTTCACTTGGACTCGCTGGAGGAAAGGAGGGAGAGGGCCTTCGTCCTCATGGCGGCATACAAAAATAAAGTCGCTCGGTATCATGACAAGAAAGTAAAGGCGGTAGCCTTCCAGCAGGGAGATCTAGTATTACGAGACGCGGAGGCCTCACAGGCTAGAGAAGGCAGAGGAAAGTTAGCAGTCAAATGGGAGGGACCGTACCGGATCATGAAGGTCCTTGGACCGGCTACATACAAACTATGCCACATGGATGGAAGAGACATTCCACGAACATGGAACTCCAGGGCACTTAGAAAATACTACCAATAGAGCATGTTGCACTCTTTTTCCCTCGGTAGCGGTTTTTTCCCACAGGGTTTTCCCTACTGAGGTTTTTAATGAGGCAACTATAGCTGTAGTGCTGTAACTTTAAATTAAATGGAGATTCGCTTTCGAATGCATCATTTTATTATTCGCTTTCGAATATTTCTTTGAGGTACTTGGCCATTTTAATTCGCTTTCGAATAAGTGTATGCTCGACCCCTCCATTCGCCTACGATAAAATTTAAGTCGTGGGTTAACATTCGATTCCGAATTTAGACCCGGCTTATGAAGGACAGCCATAAACAGATGCGTTAAAGTTTGCATTCAAACACAAAAGAAAAAGTTGAACCGCATCGAAAGAAAAAATATATACTTGTTTCATTAATTGCCCATAACGGGAAAAATGTACATATACAAAGCATCAATCCCTATTCTGATTGCCGGACCCCTCAGCTGATCCCTCTTCAGGCGCCGAGGCGGTTTGAGGGACATCATCTTCCTCATCTGGGAGATCGGCTTCATCAGGGAAATCCACCTCTATGTCCCCGAAAGCACCATCCGGGTAGACTTCAGAGCACCGTTGAATGATACGGTCCCCATACAGTAGGGCAAGACGCCCATAAGTAAGGGTCCTCTCCTTCAACTTCTCCTCTGCCGCCAGTCGGTCACCTTCGCGGGCTTCCTCTCCTGCTCTAAGGCAGCCTCGGCTATTTCGAGAGAACGCTTGAGGGTTGCATTCTCAGCAGTCACAGCATCAAGCGCCTTCTTTTGCTGTTCTGCCTCAGCCTTTACTTTCGTCAGGCCCTCCTCCAGCTTCTTCCTCTCCAGAGCACCGGCAATGCTCTGATCGTAGATTCGATCAGCTTCTTCAACCCTCTTCAACTCCTCGTAGAGGAAGGGGATGGCCTGCAGAGAAACAGTTAGACACAGCCAGAAGGTAAAGGAAAGAGCCTAGGACTTACCGTGTATAGCTTGCTCAGGACTCTTGTCCCGATGCTCCGGTTCGACATAGTCTTCACCCGGGAGGAGTCAGCCGGGAGATACATGCCGTTGCTCAGCTCTAGTTGCACTAGAGGGATCAGTAAGACTTGCATCTTGGCCGAACTTGGAAATTAAAATATCCCATATCGGGCTGTCGGTACTCACCGGACCCGAGAAATCAGGTGCTACCTCCTGCATAACAAAAAGTAAGCACAATCCGGCATATAAAAAAAAAACAAGGGGGGTATAACGTACCACTCGGACTTTCTTCCCCTTGGCTGACCCGGATACGGGAGCACCAGGTCTCTTCTTTCCAGCAGGCTCCATACTCACTACAGGAGCAGCAGGATCCGGACCGGCCGAATCAATTGCAGGAACCGGAGCAGGTGCGGCAGTAGACGCCTTAGATCCGCTCTTTCGGGCACGCAAGGCTGCAACAGTATCAGCAAGTGACATCCCTACCACAGGGAGAATACAAAAATAAGTAAAGAAATACCTCGGCCCTCTATGGGATCATTAAAGAACACAGGGAGACCGGTCCGGTCATCAAGCGTTGCCAGGGGCAACCCTTCACGGTAAGCTCTCGTGGCATACTGCAGCTTCCAATACTGAGTCGGGACCGCCGTCAGCAGATCGAGGTGGGCTTCCTGAGGCGAGAGCTTATCCTTCTCCCCCCTCATCTCACTCGCGGGCCGGAAAGACCATGTTGTGGGGAATGTCGGCACATTTTTCTTCAACTTGATGAAGAAAAATAGACCCTTAAACCCCTTCACCGAAGAAGTGCGGCCAGAAAAAAACCGGAAAAGAGGCCCCTTAGCCATAGTCAGATGGTCGCTATTGGTGTTTCGGAGAACCGGAGTGGCGATATGCCGGAAGTGAGAACCGGTCAGTTGAATGCTGAGGTTACAGCACAACCAATACATGGCGCACATGTCCTCCATCACATTCGGGTGCAACTGGGCCGGACATACCCCGTACCGGTTCAGGATAGAGCAAATCCCCTCCGGGAGCGGATAGGTGAACCCGCCCACTACGTGGTGAAGTAGATGGAGAAATAGCCGGGCGGCGGACGATGAACCCTCTGGTCGGAAGCAGGGATGAGACACTCGCAGGCTTCTAACCAGGGGTAATCAGAAGCCAACTGATTTATCTCGTGGAAAGCAATGGAGGAGGCCATCTGTGATATTCTGGGGGTAAGGGTTCTCCCTGAGGTACTCCTGACCAACTGAGATGACTCAGGGAGGTAGACTGGTGCACTGGTCTCTCCGGCGGAGCGAGTTCTTTCAGAGGACGAAGAGGTGGAAAGTCTGGCGGCGTCAGAATCCACCTCCACAGAAGGGGACACAGGGCGAGGAGCAGTGCTAGCAGTCCACGAATAGCTCGAAGAACCCATAACAAACAAACAGTAACCTTAGAACTAAGAACAGAAGAAACACAGGAAAGTAGCAGAAAGATGAAGAAAGCACTTACTGGATTTTTGAGAAATGAGAACGCCTGAAACTCAGAATGACGCCCAGGGCTGAAATCAGCGACTTAAATACCCTGCTGGCTAGGGTTGTCAAACGGGTGACGGGGGCCCGCCCGGACGGGGACGGGGAATCCCCGATTAAAATCCCCGCGGGGCGGGGACGGGGATGAATTTGTCCCCGTTTACTAATCGGGGACGGGGATGGTATTACCCCTACCCGCCCCGCAGGCCCCCGTCCCCGTCCCCGTTTAAAGCCCACGGGGATCCCCGATAAAATACCCGACTCCCCGTATTAATTTATTTAATTAATATTAGATTATATATTATAAAGTAATTAATAAAATATTGAATTGCTGTGGATTGTAATCTGGACAGGAAATAGAATAGCCCACCTAACAATCCAGCCCAATTGATAAATTAAAAAACGTTATTTGCCCCACCACCCCCCAAACCCACTTCTTCCCCTGCTTCTCTCATTTGTCATTGGTTAATTTTTTCTATTTAATTTTTTACAAAATTTGAAACTTATGAATTTTATATTGCTAATTTGCTAGGTTTCAATTGGAAATTTGGCATGAAAATGAAGATTGGAATTGAAGAAAGGGTCGAAGTTGATGATATTATTTTATGTTTAATTATTAATTATATATTAATGTATTTGACAATTGAGTTTTAAGAATTTTATGTTTGTATTTTAATGCATATTTGGATAAATTTGTGGGTAAAAATTGAAATTTTACAGGGTTTTTTTTATAAAATATTAAATTAGCTAAACGGGGATGGGGATCCCCGCGGGAACCCGATTCCCTGCTGGGGACGGGGATGGGATAGGTTTTTATCCCTGATTAATAAACGGGGCGGGGACGGGGATCCCCGATTAATTTGGGGACGGGGATGGGGAATGCAATCCCCGCCCCGCCCCGCCCCATTTACAACCCTACTGCTAGCGGGAAATCGAAGGGTTGCAGCATTTAAGTCATTTCGAAAGTCGCGTCCCTGCGGCTACACAGTACGTGGCAGGCAGTGGGTAAGCACGCGTTCCTAGGCAGGGTTTTAGGTGTTAAACCCTAAAGGGTTTACTTCAGACTTAGGGGGGACTTCTGATGACATCCAATCCGGCCTTACGGTTCGGTCCGGTGTACCCGGCCCAGTCCGGTAGTCCGGACCCGTATCACATCACTCGGTTTGAGAGGCCGCCTTCCGCATCCGGATCCCAACCATCCCTGAGCAGATTCGAATCGAGTCCCCTAGATCCGCGGAGAGATCCTAGGGGAAGAGGTGGTGTCCAAGTAGGAATCCACCCCCGTGTTTTACCAGGGCAGGAACACACCACTTACGTGGAAGCTCTTTCAATATCAATCCAACTCTACTATTCCCTCCTATAAAAGGAGGATACTCTGCCTGAGGTAACGGCTATTGAATTCTATTCTTGATTCTCCTAAAAGTACTTTTCAACATACAGGAGCATACTAACTTAGGCATCGGAGTATACTCCAGAGGTTACCAGTGTCTCATCGTTTTGTCTTGCAGAATACATTGGATCCGGTCAGAGCAGCAACCCGGACCCGGATCACCTAGAGGACTTTACAGAATCTATCAATATATATAGTAAAAGAAGATTTTATGGAGTTTCTCTCTCTTGCCTCATATCCTTCAAATCCTATTTATCTAATTTCTTGTAACTTTCAAGTTTTTATACAATTTTATGATATACTATAATTTGTGGATTAACAAAATTAAAAATAATAAATGATTGAATTTATATTGGAATGATACAAAATTAATTGTCATTCATAAAGAATAATAAATAGAGATAATGTATGCAATAATTTTAATAATTAAATATTATTTTTAATTTATATACAATCTTTATGATATATTATAATTTATGGATTGATAAAATTTAAAATAATTAATGAGGAAATTTATATAGTGAGGTTACAAAATTAATGGTCATTTACAAAAAATAATAAATAAAAATAATGTATGCAATAATTTCAATAGTTAAATAGATTATGATGGTCATAAAATCATGTAAAGTTCAGTTCTTTTTCATGTATAAATAAGTATGAAACATTTCATCTATAGTGATTTTTCTTCCCTTACAACTATATGATGTAAGTTAGATAGTATGGACTTTTGTTCATTATACTAATCTCTCTCCCTCTTTTTAACGTTTGCTCATTTTAAAATTATTTCTTTATCAATTTCTACAATCTTAAAATCTCTTTTTAAAATTTTTTTAAAGAAAAATATATTAAGTTGTGATTGCAAAATTGTTGTTTATTATAATTTTATATTTTTATTAATATCAATTATCATCATCATTTTACAGGTTCATTAGTGAAAATTCAAGATGTTAGTGAAGACGACACAGATTGTCAATAATTTGTAAAATTTGCCTTCTCTTTGTATATCTCTATTTTCTTGATTTTGTAAACGTAAAAGTATGTAGTCAATTGGTTTAACATTCTTTATATGTATAATAATTTGTGTACTAAATCAGTCCAAGTTGATGATTTAAAAAAAAAAAGGCAAAACACATTATGAGACCCCTGAACTTTTATAGAATTTTCAATTGGCCCCCTGATCAATTTTTTGAACACATTGGGCACATGATCTTTTTGTTTTAATAGTATTAGCCCTAAACTCGACACTTTTTTCTCCCGTGGGCTATCGTATCCATTCACTGGTATGTGACATAATTTTTGCAGACACGTGAGATTAAATCGGAGGTATAATTTATATTCGTAGCTATCATAAAACTACATAGGAAGTATGATTCTGATTTCTCCAATCAACTCTAGAGTCTTCTATTTTTCTAAAAAATTGTGTCACGTGTTAGTGAATAGCTATTGTAGCCCACAAGAGAAAAAAAATATCGAGTTTGGTGCTAATACTACTAAAACAAAAAGATCATGTACCCAATGTGTTTAAAAAATTGATCAGGGGACCAATTGCAAATTCCATAAAAGTTCAGGGGCCTCAGGATATTATTTGCAAAAAAAAAAAATACTAATTTTTCTATACATGTCTGGTATTAATAAAACATTTTTCTTGAAATGCCTTGATTGTTTTTTCTATGAATGAGAAAATATAATGTAGTATAACTTTTTCGTCTCTTACTTAGCATGCCTCGAATATTTTCATTCATGTTTCTCTATTTTCTTAATTTGAGGCATATATTTAAAAATATGTATATATGTTTGTGTGAGGTAATGAATTTTGTTTTGGTTTTTTATTTTGTTTTTATTTTTTCAATCTTAAAAATAAAAATTTAATAATTTCAACCACCCAAATTTTATTATATATTTGGAAATAAAATCTCAATCCTATCTCAAATTTTCAAACTATTATCAATTGTTGTACACATTTTTATGAAGAAGTATTATATATTATTCATAATAATTAGGCCAACATTTATATAAAAAAAAGATCTAAAAATAAATAAAAGGAATACGTTACAAAATTAATTGGCACTACTTAAAAAGTAAAAGGTAACATAAAAAGAGTTTTATGTAATAAGTGCAAAAATATAATAAGTTAAAACGGTCATAAAATTGTAGAAAAATTAAGAATCTATGATGTACACACAAATAACAATACAATTCATAATAATTAGCACTTATTGGTATAATTTAAAATAATATCATAATTAAGGCCTTATTATTGAGAAATTGTTAATTCAAAACCACTGAAAAAATAAAATACAATTATATTATAAAATTAAACACTTATAAATCTAAAATTAATGAAATATAACGGCTTAAAAATTTGAAAAAAAATCCAAAATATAATTCCAATAAAGATTAACAATACTATAAATATAAAAAAAACTGTAAAAAGCAATATTATATGGTTTAGCTTTGATATACAAATTAAGAATTCTCAACTCTAAAATTTCATTAAACAACAAAAAAAGAAATGGCTCAATCAACAGTTTACCTCAATAATATTTCTCAGCTCAAACTTATAATTGAAGCATGTAAAATTAAAGAAAGAATTAATTGAATGTGGAAAGCTATCAATAGAAATACAAATGATGTCATGAGCTTAGAAATGTTTCTGCTTGATAATAAGATATTTAAATTATATTTTTATAAATTTATGTATTACATAATTCGAACTACATATTTTTAACTCATATTAATGAAATACTCTTTCAGAATGACACAACCCAATAAATAATTAATAAATGCAAAAACAACAGATTCAAGAAAAAGGTAGATAAAAGGAACATCTATCTAATTGAAAATTTCAAAGTGGGTGCTTCATATGCCACCTACAAAAGCATAAAAAATGAATTTAAGATAAATTTTTTGTTAACTACAAAAATCACAAAAATAGATTAGGGTGAGCATGAGATAGAGAAGAAAAATTTTGACTTTACCGATTACCAATTGATAACACAAAAACGTAGCGACAACAAGAAGCTATCAAGTAAATTCAATAATTAATGAAATAAAAATGATCTCAACTTATTAAAAAAAATGACTATAGTTTTTAATACAAATATTTTGATATAATATTATTTCTGTCTACAAATATATGTCATAGAAAATAACAGCAAAGAGTGAATTGGAAGATATTATTGCTCAAGGGTAACAAGTAACAAAATTAGATATAATTTTTTAAATGGAAAATTTTTCTCGTAACAAAAAAAAACATATATAATAAATTAATTTTCAAACTACATAAGAATTTTTTTCCAATAAAAAAATGACACTAAAAAAACTAATACAGGGGCTAAGAGGTACGTGTTATGCTATGAGGGGAAATTCGCAAGAGAGTTTCAGAACAAAATAAGTGTGTATGATGATATAAAGATTGTAGCAGTATTCACATCTCTGAAGATCACAAGTTTCATGGATAAATAATATTTCAATATATATATATATATATATTATCATTCAAAATATTTTTATTAATATGAATATCATGTTTGAACTATATGCATATCACTATTTTTTATTGTCGACAACTGCAACAAAGTTTTATCTCAAGTTTAACATTTCAGACGCCAAAACCATGATGAGAAAGTAAAAGTAAAAAATTTGGTAAAAAAAATTAATACAATGTCATAATATTTTATATTCTAAAACAGCTTCCTAGACTACATTCTAATTTCACCTCGTCAAACATATTCAAGCACACCCAAGAATCTTTAGAGTACAAGATATTTTGAAATAGAAAAACAATTAAAGAGATATTGGACATGAAATGGAAAATAAGAATATTAAGGCACACAAAATTATTTAATTTTATTTGCCTTTTTAAACATACACACATGTTGAATTTTATTAATATATTATTACACTTGTAGGAAAAAAACGTTCATAATAAAAGCTGCGGTAAAAGGCTTTGACAACACATTTGAATGACATTATATTAAATGCCCAGTTTGAAAAAAAAATGGTTGGAAAAAAAGGAAACAACAAGAGCAGTGATTCCGATATCAAACATAAAAAAAGAAGATGAGACAACTTTCATAACATTTGTTGCGTTTGATTGGAAGGCCGAGAAAATATTAGAGATGTTCGCCTCAGTTGTACTAGAGAACTAAAAAATTGAAAATAATGAAGTTCCACTAGTTTCAAGAGAAGTTGAAAACAATAAATTTTTTTTCCAAATCCACTTGGATGAATATAATTTGAAA
This sequence comes from Euphorbia tirucalli, assembly GCA_039660915.1. NCBI lineage: Eukaryota > Viridiplantae > Streptophyta > Magnoliopsida > Malpighiales > Euphorbiaceae > Euphorbia > Euphorbia tirucalli. The sequence goes on from CM077632.1 coordinate 61,642,148, forward strand.
GATATTACCAAAACTCACAGTGTCAATGATATTTATACCGGATAACAAATTAAACTATTATAGTATTAACTATTGATTACCAAATCAATTAAACAAAATAATTATTCAAAAACAAAACAAGTTGAAAATAACAAGACATGAAAAACATTATACAAATCACTATACGATGTGAGTTACATTTCACATTTAAAAAATATATATAAATATAAGAACTTGATCAATATTAATGACAACTTATCATTTTAGGAATTTGATGAAGTCCAACACACTATGGAGCACAATGGAGAAAGAGAAAAAAAAAATACTCAATGAAAATGAAGAAAATTGAAATGGCATAAAGTAAAGTCACTGCAAGTTATTTTTCTAATTTTAGGAATACATTTAACGTGATTCCTCTATTGAATTCAATTCTTTAGATCTCCTTCTGTTTGATAAATGAGATGTTTGCATCAAATTTTTTTATAATGATATTATATTTACTGCGAATTTATATTATTATGAACATCTGTTTTACAACTTCTTTAAAGAACATACAAAATTAGTGATATATAACCATAAAAAGATTATAAAATTAATTAAAATATTCAACAATTCAGGAATTAATTGAGAAGAAAAGAACTAAAAAGGAAAACGCACCGCATTGGCAAAAAGCTAGTTTAAAGACTATAAGATGCAATTTTTATTGTTTATTTATATACAATAAAGAAAAATAAATAAATGTCATAGAAAAGGGAATTTTTTTTTTTTTTTTTTTTTTACATTTAGAAAATGAGTTTTCAACTTTATAAAATTACAAAAATGTGATCCAAAATGTTTGTGTATGGTTCTAAAGTTTTTTTTAAAACGTTTCGAAAACCTAAAATCCCTTTAAAATTAAATTTCTTGTGCAACATACATACTTGCCTCCAACGAAGAATCAGTTTCATTTTGATATTTTGATTTCAAAAATTTGTAGACTCACTTTATTTCAATAATTTGTTAATTAAATAATTTAGAAAATAGATTTTCAGTTTGATTACTAGTTTACTACTATAATTTTTTTTTTTTTTTTTTTAAACAAGCTTTACATTTTTCGGACCATATAAATATGGACATTATAAGTTGAGTTAGAAAAAGCTCTTGAATTGATGAAAAATAATTTCACGACTTTTCGTCTTTCACTCCATTATTTTACTCTTATTTATTTATTTTTTTATTTTTAAAATGCCAATGTCTTGGAGCTCTTGGTTCACATATCTTTAACAAAAATAGCGTTCTACCTCTTTTTATTTAAAAGAAAAAGTTTCAAATTCAATATATATATATATATATATATATATATATGCAAGAGAAAAATTTAAGGCAATTACTATATAGAATATTAAATATTAAGCTGAACCAAATAACATCATTATCTTTTGATTCTATTTTGGAATATTCCAGATAACCTAAAAGCCAATTAATGGGACGATTGAAATATATATATAATTTTAATTTAGATTCAGAGAAATTCAAATGCTCTTAAGATAACTAACCAAGTCATTCTATATTTAGACTACTTACTAATGAGTGCAAAGTATCAGCTTTAAAAAGCAATTACCTATCGTATGGTTTTTGGTATACAACTCTATCATCTTTGGTCTCATTGAAATTCTCCCATTTTTCTTCGTAGAAAAACCTTAAACCTTCAATTGGAAATGGAAGTTTTTAGTTTTACCCATTGGGACTAATTTAGTTTTAATTAATTTTAAATTTAATCTTCAACCATTACGGAATATTTTGGATTTAACCAAAGTCTTTCAATACAAACAAAGATTGGTTTCATTTCAACCTTTTTTTTAATCTTTTTCCCATATCAACATTCCCTTCTTTTCATGGAAAATAATTTTCTTCTAAAAAAAATATTTTTCTTTACATAATACATAATATAGAATTATGTAAAAACAAAATATTGTAGTAACTAAAGATAAATTAATATTAAAATTTATTTTCTTTTATTTTTCAGTAAATAACTTGATATTTATAAGATGAAAAGTAATTGTTTTCATTTATGGAAAACTTTTTATTAATTTTTTTTTCTTTTATGCTACAAATATTTTTCAAAAAATTATTTTCTATAAAACAAACGATATTTAAATTTAAAATATTATTTTATCCACTGAGATAATATTCCTTATTCCATTCTATTTTTAATTTCAAATTTCACAATCCTGATTTCATTGCTTTAATTTTACTTTCTTGTCCAACATCCCCTGGAAATACCAAAGCCGTCACTACCAAATCCTATGGACAAAACCGTCATTTCGTTCTCCACACGTTGCTAATACGAGGAGAAGTAAGAGAGACTTTAGCCAGTTTCCAATTTAGTCCACAAGACAAAGAAGCAAATGGTGGGAAGAGTGGGGGCAAAAGCGTCATTCGGATTTGAAATTTGAACTAAAAGACAGTAAAGGGCAGTTCGGTCATTTGAGAATTATAAAGAGAGAGATAGAGAGAGACAGAGAAAGAGTAAGAGAGAGAAAGAGAGAAAAATTAGCAGCAGAGAAGGAGCGTGAAAGAGAGAGAGAGAGAGAGAGAGAGAGAGAGAGAGTGGTTACTGTCCGTTTTTTCGGTTAAATTAATATATGCGAAACAAAGAGAGAAGGCGATGGTGTCGGACCAGGAAATAGCGAAAGGTGTAGAGACTGTTCTCCGTCAATCAGACCCACAATCTGTCACCTCCTTCGACGGCGTCGTTCAGGAGGTCGAAGCCAAGTTAGGGTTAGACTTATCTCACAAAACTGCCTTCATTCGTGATCAGATCAATCTTCTTCTCCGATCACAGCCAACCACCGCTTCCGCCCCTACTCCTACCCATCAGCCTCCTCCTCCGCCTGTTCATCCTCAGCCACAACCTCATCTTCAGCCGCAAACCCTCCACCACCTAACTCAAAAGGACCGTTTTACCCTCCAACATCATCCCCAATTCCAGCAATTTCCTCCCCATTTTGCCCTCCATCCTCAGCTCCACCACCAGGTTTTCCCCCAAGACCTCAACTTTCGTCAGCCACAGGTGACGGCGCCTCGCCCCTCGCATCCCCAGCCTCAGAGGCAGCAGCCCCAGCCTGTTCCGAAGACCGAAGTTTTTTCCCAAAATGTCACTACGTCTGTTCCTTCTGAATTGTCCAAAGAAAGGTAAAGTCTTTTTTTTTGTTCTATTTTCCTGTTTTCAATTGGGATTAGTAGTTACATGTTGTTTTTTAGGGTTTAGTAGGGGCAAGATTTCAGGTTGGATGCTAAGTATTATAATTGTGTTTGTAGATTCGGAACTTAGGGTTTTTCTATTTCTAGCTCGGTTTTAGTGTTAATTTCCAGTTTTTCATTTTTCCATTTCTGTGGAATTATGTGCTAATCAATGGGAGAAATTGGTGTTTTTGGTACATATGCTAAGTAGTTAACTATTCTTAAATTGCCTGGCCACTATCATTTATTGAAACTTACCATTTCTAGTGATCTCTACGGAACTTTACATTTATTAATTACTACCAAATACCTTTTTTTTTTTTTTTTTTTTGCTAATGCTGATTAGTGCTTCTCCGTACATTCAAATGAGCTGCATTTTCTAATTGTTGTGTCTAAAGTCCTAGTTATCAGCTATTACAGCGAACTATTAACTATAAGCTTCTTCTTTGCATATGTTTGAGATGCATCATGTATGCCTTTGGCTCAGAGAAGAAGAGAAAGGACTGACCTATCTGTAGCAAGTGTTCATGTCATTTGATGTGTCCTGGAAAATTTAAATAGGAAACGCTGATGAAGGTTTAGCTGTATCAAATTTGGGATTGTATTCACTCTCACCTTTTTGTATCATTTGGGAAATCTGTATGCAATGGTGTTTCCATTTCTATCTAACCACTTTTTTTTTTTTATCCTTTTGACAAAGAAAATTTACTGACTGAAAGTATTCTCCATAGCTCTGCATCTCGTTGCACTTTGTGGCATTTTATTTGATGATGTTTGTGTCATAAATTTTATGCAGTGCTCCAGTCGGAGCCAAAAGAAGAGGTGGGCCAGGTGGGCTAAACAAAGTTTGTGGTGTTTCACCTGAACTCCAGGCTGTTGTTGGTGAGCCTGCCTTGCCAAGGACTGAGGTATATTGCCCGTGTCGAAATTCGTCCTTTTGTGCTCCTCATTGTTTGGTCTATTTATGAATTTTCTATGTGCTCATGAACTATTTTCTTGATACAGATTGTGAAGCAGTTGTGGGCATATATAAGGAAAAACAACCTCCAGGATCCAAGCAACAAGCGAAAGATAATTTGTGATGATGCCCTCCGTGTTGTATTCGAGACAGATTGCACTGACATGTTCAAGATGAATAAGCTCCTTGCTAAGCACATAATCCCACTTGAGCCCACAAGTATGTAGTGTGGCACTGCATAGCATATGTTGTTTTGCTGTCGTAAAGTTGACTAAATCAGTTTCACTTGTATTAAATGCTGCAGAGGAGTCTAGTCAAGCTAAAAGGGTGAAGGTGGATGTTGAGCCCATAGCCGAAACTACTGAACCCAGTGGTTCTGTAGTTGTAATATCTGATGCACTTGCCAAGTTTTTGGGCGCTGGAGGTAGGGAGATGACTCAATTAGAGGCATCTAAGCGTGTTTGGGAGTATATAAAGGTTAACAGATTAGAGGTGAGTTTGTGGACCTATAATTTGTTATTGGCCTTGTATTCTTCAAGTTGTGGTTAGTTGACTGCTTAGTAGCATATGCAATGTCCAGAATGACTTGATGCATACTTTTGTTGGATTGTTTTTGTTTCTGTTCTGTAGTCTTTCTTTTAACTTGTCTCAATGTGGTGTTCTTTTTTCTTTTTCCTGATTTTTTGAAAGAGTTTTTAGGTCTTAATGTTTTTGATTTATTAATACGAATGGATTAGCAGTTAACGAGTTCTGCGGTTTTGCTTGTACAGGATCCACTGAACTCAATGGTGATATTATGTGATGCAAAGCTCCGTGAGCTTCTTGGATGTGAAAGCATTTCTGCAGTGGGTGTAGAAGAGCTGTTAGCACGCTATCATTTGTTTAAGAGGTCATGATGTTTGGCATGGCAACTGCAACTGGTTAGTATGATTAAAATCTTCAAAATCAATCGCTGATTTTGTAGCTATGCTGGTTTTTAATCTCTTGGCCACATAATGCTTGTGCTTGGTGTCCCTCAGTTATTATTGTTATTGAAAATAGAACAGAGACTGAGTGTTTTTTGATGTCTTCTTTTTGTTTTTCTTAAAAAAATTAGGATAGTATTATTAACTTTGAGTATGATAGTATTATCAAATTTTGAGTAAGCTTTCCTTCTTTCATGTGAGGATGGAAAATTGGAGAAGTGGAGGGGACCTTTTTCTTTCACATTGATGAGAAGTGTTTTCTTTCGGACAAATAGGACTCTATGTTATAGAGAGTTTTGAGCATTACTATGTCTTTGATAGTAGAAATGCATAAAACTAGAAACATAACTTCCTCCTTGAGAGGGAATCTGTGGAATTGGTATTTTTCTCATTTCCCTGCAAAAAGTTCGTAAACCTAACAAATAAGCATTGTTCAGTAATTTCCATCCCCTAATAAGTATTTTGTCTTTACAAGTGTTGTAGTTGATTATTTATTAAGCCTGCAATCATTTGTTTGCGTCCTATTGATTGGCTACTTTTGGTGCAATGCGAGTCGATCGAATGATGGAATATTTGATTCACCTTGCAGGTGCATGGGATGTTTTGTTGGCACCATAATTCTGATGGTAGCACAGATAGTGAAGAAACTTAATTTTACTACGCTTTTGCGTTCTTTTAATTTTTGTGGGGGTTCGATTGTGAATTATTAACGTGGATAGTTGATATGGTGATTGACTCTAGTTTGGTATGATCAGTATGAAAACGTACATGCATACCGCGGGCCAATTGTAGGAAGTATCTTTTGTAGTTATGGCCATTGGATGTAGGCTATCATGCTAATTCTGTATTTTTTTTTTTTTTTTTCCATTTGAAACTTCTCCATGCCTAACCCTCATAGTAGGTAGCAGCAGTGGAATTGTAAAATATTTACTTTCCTCAAGTACCTATAATGTGTAATCTTATTAGTGCCATATCTATCGCTTTTGGTAGTAATCTAATCTACTTGCAATCAGTTCAATTGAAAAAGCCTTTACAATGTATTTGTTGTTGTTAGAACAAAATTGATAAAATGAGTCAATGCAAGCCGGGCTTCAAGAAGATTAAAATGATGGCCAACAGGATTAAGGCTAAGATGGCCTTTTTAACTTTTTCTTTGGGCAGGTTACCAGAGCAGATCTCCGTCATGCACATTAAGTATGCCATTAATTTCTGTTGAAGTAGTGAATTAGTATCGGTGGTATACATCAACATTTTTTACTTAATTTTTTAAGAGAAATATTAATCAAAATTATCCAAGAAAATGCAGTTAAATTTAATAGTAGAAAGTGAGCTGCATACCATTCTGAAGGGCTCTATATGAAGGATTGGCTCCATGAACATTTCTACATTCCTGAAACGTGGCAATCATCATTCAAGTGGGGACTTAACAATGGTTTTTTTTCCACTTTCATGATGCATATTATGATTGAATCTATTTCCTACATTTAATCATTAGCTAAATAACTGATTAGAAGTTTTGGACTAATGTGCATAATAATTAATTTGTTGACTTTTCTTTTTCTTGTATTTTAATTGCAACTTCTTTCCTATTTCCATATGAAGGATATTATTGGAAGAAAGCGTGCACCTTATTAACACTTTGCCCTGATATTTTTGGCAAATGTAGAAGCTAAATCCTTTTCCCAAAGGCATATGTGTCTTGCACCATTCTGCAAATAAATCAGCATAGGAATATCAAGCATCTAAACTTTATATGTTCATACTATTATATCGGTAATCAACATGTGTAAAGTTGAAAGTTCAAAATTATATTTTGAATAAACTCTAAATTTCTTAGATGCTAGCAAAAGTCACCACCAAAGATAGTGTGGGGAAAAACATGTACCTAGTTTCCATGATACACCAACATTCATCCCATCTTGCAATGTTGGTTGCACTACAAATTCAAAGTTCTTTCCCAAAATTTCCATCACATGATTGAAAAACTTCAATACTTGCTACAAAAGAAAAAAAAAAAAAAAAATACTGGAAATTAAGTAATCATAGATTAGTATAACATTTTGCTACTTAATTAATAATTTATTGAAAATGTAGTACCTCTTTCCCTTGGAAAAACTGGAAAAAAGAAAAGAAATTGCAAATACATCTGCATTCATCACCAATCGTGTTGGAAACTTCATTGATATTTTTGTTTTTGATTGCAGTATAAAGTTTGAGGACTGTTTCTAGTGCTGGATTATTATTGTCTTCCTCACCAGCTGCCTCTGATTCTGAACATTTAGCATTGAATAATAAGCTTCTTTGCCTTGAACCAAAGCTTTTGCCTCTTCCAGTAATCAAGGATTTGTTTAATAATGTAATTTGACATTTATTTTTGCCATTAACAGGCGGAGGATTATGGGAATTTGTAGCTCCTGGTACGAATAAAGGCATTTTATTGCCATAAAAAACATGAATAGGAAAAGAAATCAAGCTAGCCATTTGCAATTAATTAACAATATATGATAGAGAGGTCCAAGGGCTTATAAGTGTAATATGGAAGGGTTAAAAAGGAAAGAACAAGTAAAATGCAAGAAAAGAATGAACTATAATTTGCTTCAATAAGCAGATTGGAATCTCCCCCATTTCAAGTATAAACAACTTCCTCCAGTATGTTTTATCATTAATAACTAACATTACCTTAACAAAAAGAAATGAGAAACACGCCAAATTTATACAAAAAATTTACTGTCACGGTGGGGCATGTTGTATACTCCTAAAACTCATAATACATAATTATTGCAGAACTAGTTATTTAATTGGTTAATTAGTTGAATAATAATGATAAGGAAAATGCCATATCTAGGCCCTTGATTTTTTTTTTTTAATATTGAGTTCATTGATCATCTTTTAGTTTGACACATTGAACACTCAAACGGTCACAATTCCACTTGTTAAACCTCTAACTAATGAGACAGTTAGCAATAAACGCTTAAGGTGGTAATTTCTGAAACAAAAACACGATTTATAGAGATAATCCGGATTGACATGACCCGTTTGATATGATTATGACACGATAACCCCAGTTATCATTCTCAATTAAATATCGAATTCAGTTAACAATATAAATGCCTAGAATGTATTACAATATTGATTTCTTAAAATGTAGATAGTTATCTTAGAAATTTGATAACTAAAATAACAAAGGTTAAATCTAAACATTCATTGGTAGTCCCAAAATTATATATATAATTTTATTTTCTGAAAAAAAATATATATATATATATATATAGTGAAGAAATTAATAGAGAATATAAAGTCTGTTTTTGTGCTTCCCATGGAAAATTAAAAATTCTACTATTTATTTACTAAACGTGAAATATAATGACGACATAAATTTTAGTAAAAAAGCTATTTAATATTGAAAATCAATTATAAAGGTTTAATGTGAAAAGGTAAATGATCAAAAGCCCTGTTAACAAAACAGTGTAAAGTTGAGGATTTATTATTTTTAAAATATTCTTAATTTATAGGTTATCTTATTTGGAACGGTGCGTTTTGTGGCTATTGGATCCCAAATCAAAGAATAGAAACCTCAAAACCCCTCTTGATCCTCAGCCGGAAGGAAAATACTCGATTCGCCCAAATCCAAACGATCAAGGAGCTCCAGAAACCCAAGTTGGAGCTATGGCGGAAGATCTGGTGCTAGACACTGCTATTAGAGATTGGGTATTGATTCCGCTTTCGGTTGTTATGGTCCTCATCGGAGTCCTGCGCTATTTCGTCTCCAAGCTTATGCGTTCCTATCAAGTGCCCGATGCAAAGATCGTCAAAGAAGGGTAAATTCGGTGCTCTAATTCTAATCTCTAGGTCTCTCTATCTTTATTCGTTCATATAGCTATCTAATTTATGTCTCCTTTCCATGAATTCCAGACAAGTTATTGTCAGGGCTCGGAATTTACGGTCTGGTGCTAATTTTATACCTCCTAAGTCGTTTCGTGCTCGAAGGATGTATTTCAGCAATGAGGTGTGTTTCTTTGCTTTCTTTTCTTATTGTTGCTGAATTGATAACGTTTATGCTTAGTTAAGGATTAAGGACATATGCGGCTAGTTGACTGTTGTTGGTGATATCATATACTTAAGAAATTTTTATTAAGAGAGTATAAAAATAGGATTTGTTTGTTAATTTCTCTTTATTCTAGTAAGGTTTGAACTTCTTTTAAGTACCATCTTATTCAGCTGGCCCTGTGTTGGGGAGTTAAGTTTTCTGGGAGTCCCCAGTGGTGTCAGTCATGCTGATTATGATTGTTTGTTCTTTGGTTCCCACAGGAAAATGGATTATTACATGTGCCAAAGGGCCAGGCACAAAATGCGCAAGCACAAATGTTCTCTGATCCAAATATGGCCATGGATATGATGAAGAAAAACCTTTCAATGATTATACCCCAGGTATTACTATCCAATTCAGTGGCATTCTGTTCTTTTGGGTTTTTAATATTTTCTGATTGCAAGGATTAATTTTCTTTGCTTGCCAGACTCTTACATTTGCATGGGTCAACTTTTTCTTCTCTGGATTTGTTGCAGGTATGGTTTTTTTTCAACTGTTGACCCTTGATTGACTTATCTTGTTGTTTCTCTGTATGCTGAACTTGTTAACCTTAAGTGCTAAGCACATTTAATTTAACAACTGTAATGTTCTCATTTTGCCTGTCTTTGCAACTTTGTTAATGACCTGGTCTTGTTTCTCTCAGCCAAGATACCATTTCCCCTAACTCAGAGGTTCCGATCAATGTTGCAAAATGGGATTGACTTGAGCACTGTTGATGTTAGCTATGTCAGTAGTCGCTCATGGTACACTCTTCCTTTATGATTCAGAAGCCTATTTATGCAATCAGTTTTTATCAGTAGTTTCCTCAAAAGTTTTGTCATTCACTAAGTCAATGTCTGCTTATACACTACTACTTTTTTCAGGTATTTCCTCAATCTGTTTGGATTGAGGGGTTTATTTAGTCTCATTCTTGGTGAAGAAAATGGTCAGTACCAGCTTTGAACTGTGTATTTGTGTAGTATCCTTTAACTTAAATCTGAGTGCTGTTTACATTATGTTATAATCGATATGGACTCTGGTTTTTAAATATGATATTTCTATTGCAGCTATGGATGACACACAGCGTATGATGCAAATGAGTGGTTTTGGATTTGATCCTTCAAAGGTACAAAGCTTCTGTTACCTGCATTCAGATTTTGTGCTTCAAATGTTAAAAACATTAAGTCATAAATAATCATCATTTTCAACGCTCTTCAAACATCTTTCAATATGATTCTGTTCTGTAATCTTCTTAAATTGTATTTATCGTTCTTGTCTTGTTTGCTATAAACTGTTGTTTTGAAATTTGAAGGAGTCCTGAATCATTCCCCTCTTGAGCACTTTAAGTAGTGGACAAAAAAATCTAGTTGGCATGTTGATCTGTACCTTCAATTTTGCAGTCTTGGGCATCTAATCATATCTGTTGAGTTAGAAGTATTTTTCATGGTATAAAACGTAGTTGCACCCTAAGATAAATTGTAACTCAATGGCGTACTTTAGGGGTTGTGAAACAAGATAGTTAGAGTGTGATTCATATAATTAGATAGTTAAAATTTTAAGTAGTAATAACTGAATATAAAAAGATGCAAAAGGCTACTGCAAAATATATGAAACACTGCAACTAATTCATCACGGGCCATGTTAAATGTAAGGATAGTACACAAGCTAAATTTAAGCTGTATTAGTTTGCTAATGTTCATGCGCATGCCGAGTACCAACAAGTTGCAGCCACCTATAAACTTTGTTCAAAACACATAATTGAAAACTTTTTTCCTCTTTTAATGTTCCCTTTAATCTTTGGTCCCTTCTTGATCTGCAATTTCTTACAGAATAGTTCGAGTGCATTAGCTCCTACGTTTATTGCTCATACAGGTGCACTGGTTTACTTGAAGAGTGGAAATATGTACATATATGGAGACTATAATTATTAGGAACTGCCACATGTAGAATATACATTTAGTCCGTGCTTAGAACTTCTATAGCTTCTGGCCAGCCAAGTTTTGTGTCTGGTCTGATTTACATAGGCTGATAATTTGGATAACACTTCCAAGCCCTTCCCTGTCCCAATCCTTGGAAGAGTATTCTCACCTAGGAATTTCAAAGGCATAATACTTTTGTCCATTGATTAGCCTGCTTGATTCATTCGTATTGGAACCTGCATTTCGTAGTAGGTGTGTGTTTGGTTTTTGGAATGGAACATGGAGACAATGCATCCAACACCTGAGAATTGAGAGTAATTGTGAGAATCAAAGCCCACAAAATAGAAGTTCAGTGTTCAAGCATGCCAACCCAAAAAGACAAAAGGAAGATCCTTTACAAAGCCTTAAGAAGGAGAGACGACTCTCTTTATTTTTGTAAATTAGCAAATTCATAGTGTGATAACCACGTCTTCCCTCCCTGATTGGTCATGCTTTTACCATTTATCTGTTGGTTGGTATCCAATGTGTACTGATGCCCTTTGATTTGTCAGTAAAGACATGATGCTAAATTTATATGGTAATGATCCTGAACCAATGAAAAGCTATTACACTTTATCAACTACTATCCAACACTTGAGCTGTCTCCCCAATGCCTCTCTCTCTCTCTGTGTGCCCCTTCACCCTGACAAGGAACTGCTGCCCCCTCCAGTGGTGGGCAGGTGTCATGCATATTCGATGTGTGATGTGAACTTGTCTACAACATATTGGATGCAACTTAAAATGATAATGTTTACAAACTAGAAATCTCTTGGTTTTTATCTTATCAATTATCAGATTGAGCAGCCACAACACAGGGATTCTTTGTACTTAATAGATCAATTCATGCATGTTCTTTACTTCTTTCAGAAGTATGTTTACCTTTGCTATACATCTCAAGCATGAAATACCCTCTTTAAAGAATTTCAGCTAGACAACTTGTTTGATCTCTTGTCTTCATCTTGCAAAGTTATTGACCTTAATATAATCTTTTTGGTATGGATTATCAGAGTTTGAGCGCAGAGAAAGACAGCCTTGACATAGTTCAGCATGAATGGGCTCTTCCCAAATTTGAACAACGGGCTGAAGCAGCATTGAGAAAACTCGTGAGTTGAATGTGTGCAATAATCAATCAGCAGCTGCTGGGTTGTTCCCTCAATAGATGACAACTGTAGTTTGAAGTAGATTACAGTTTTAACAGTTGCAAGAACAAGGGAATCCATCATTGTGGTGTTGAGATTGAAGAAAATGTTCCACACTGGTGATTCTAATTATGCGTTTTTGACATTAATCTCATGGTATTGTATTCATGCTATAGACACTTGCAGATTAAAGTTTGATGATCAGAACAGAAATTAATGATTTGTGATTTGTGTGCAATTACTTTCAAAATTGAAGTACGGTTTGTGAATTGAACACATAGAGTCTTCACTTGAACTAACCCAAAAAAGGGTAGAGAATTGTTTATTTAAATTGGGAACACTATTCTTAAATTATTCCATTTTAGCATAATAATTACAAATGATAAATCTTTACATAGTGGCCCTGTTCCGTAGAAAACTTGCAGCAGAATCAGCATGTTTGTTGCTTCAGAAGGTATAACAATAATAGTATCCTTTTACTACATTCCATATTAGTTCAGCTCCGATAATATTTTTTTGTCCATAATTGGGAAAGAAAAAAACAGTAATAGGGGTGAATTGTTCATTATTTCAGTTGTCTCTATGATCTGGGAACTAATTACAGGGGACAGACTGGTCCAAGGAAAATGATGAGGTTTCAGCTCCCTCGTTATATATGGACTTGCTGCTCATACAAATGGCCTTTTTTTTTTCCCCGCACTCCTTATTTGGTACACATCTATGACATAAAGCCTCAAATCTTGAACCGTTGATCATTCTTATTATTATTATTAAATCTTGACCATTGAATGTTTTTAGTAATTAACACTAGAACTCATCAAGATACAATCTAAAAAGCCGCAATAGATGTATGTAATGTATATTCCAAAATCATAGGAATAAAAAATTTATCGTAGTGGATCCCAGTGTTATAATTGGACGATGACAAAGTATGTAAAAGTAAAGAGAAGAAAGCAAAAGAAGGAATTGCATTATTGTTAATGTAGTCCAAATGTAAAGTAAAGAGAAGCACGTACTATGTTTTGTTTCCTAAAAATTAATCCTAAATAGTAATACTAATAAGTAGGTCCCTCCCCATCACTGTTGTGTTTCTTTCAAAATTAACTCCTCTCATTTTCCTATTTCCATCTTTCCATCTTCCCTTTCCCACTAACTCACCCTTTCCTCCCGATCAAGTCGCACACTGAAATACTTTGGAGGATCAACCCGGAGGTTAATGTTAACCCAACCAATTCTTTTGGGTCATCTATATGTACATCTTTTTCAATATATTAAAAAACTAAATACAAATATAAGACATATACATCGCAATTCCAAATAACATAAATGTATGGATTCATATTTTTTACATTACTTCTATTTGATTTTGCCAATAATATTATGTTGGAAAATTATAATTGTTTACTATACACGTTCAAATATATAAATTTAGATTTTTTCAAATCATTATATATATTAGATCTATTCGTAAATTCGTTACAAATATATATTAATTATAACTTATAATATACTAATCTTAATTTGAAAGTAAACATAGCTAATCATATATTGATCTAATACTTTGAATGTATATATAGAAAAAATGTATCTATCATATAACCTGAATATATATAATAAAGTAAACTAGACATGAAAAATTAAGTGTACGATTTTACACAAAAAGGAGATTTTTGGTTAAAAAAACTCCAGCTACGGAAATTTCGTTCGGTAGCCCTTACGGATCCTTCTACACAAAAAAAGATTCAGAATTAGCAACGATATTTTCGCTTGGAACAGTTTAGGTACGGAAATTTTATTCTTGGACGGAAAAGTCCCAGCAAATTATTTTCTTTTGATACTTTTTACCAATTCCCGGTGGAGTCCCTATCAACCTAACGCATTAACTCTCATTAATTTACGCCTAAATTAGAGAGCAAGTCTATTTATTACTTCTTAAAACTACAAAAAAAAAAAAAAAAAAAAAAAGACGAAAATAATCCTTGTTATTCGATATTCATGATAAATGATTATTATCTTGCTATTTTAAGTTTTTAATCATTGACAAAAAAAAAAAAAAAAAAAGGAAACGGAAAAATGGATTTCTTTTTCCCCTTAAAATACAATGTGATACTCTTGTAGTAAAAGCATTCAAACGAAAAGTGCATACTTCAAAATATTACATTCTTAAAAATAATAATAATTAAGAAATATAACATAACGCCTTCTCACAAAAAAATATTATAACGTACTCTTTTCTCTCTATCCTTCTTTTCAAGAGTCGGTATCCGATATTAGGCTTTTATATTTATACCATTTTATAGAGTTTTATTTATACCCGTATCTCATGTTTTTTTGTTTGTTTTTTTGTCTTATTATTTTTTTTATTATGATTTCAAACTTTTCGGCTGTTATGGACGTTGTTGGCCCATGCTTTTGGTTCTATATCTGATATAGGGAGTTGGAATTTTATTTTTTTTACTGTTTTGATTCAATATGCATGTTTCTTGATTAATGATATTGATATAAAAAAAAAAAAAAAAAAATTGTACACAAAAAGGGTCTTATATATTTTTTTCTATGTAAATAAAATAGAAAAGTACAAAACGTATTTTCTCATTTTACATTTTTTCCCAAATAAGAACTTTTGTTTTATTTTTTATTTTTAAAAAATACTCCGTTTTTCTCAATTTAATATAATATTTTCTATTTTGGTCTGTCGCAAATCATATATTGCTTTTATTTTATAAAAATTAATTAGTTTCTAATCTTTCTAAATATCTGTCATTTTATTATGCTTGACAATTAACAAAATATATCAAATTATAAATATTTTATTAATATAATGTAAATATAATTATAAATTGTAATAATTCAATACTCAACCACTTATATTATAAATTTAAATAAGAGTATATTAGAAAAATCATATGTGAAAATTATCTTTTTATCATCCTAATTATATATTCTTAAACCATGGAATATCTTAAAATGGCAATAAACAGAAACAATTTCCATTTGACAGCAAAACCAATTAGACTCATGCCCCTCAACTAATTTTATCTAATTAAATTCTAATTGTTCCTGATTAACTTTAACAAGTAGTGTAAATTATAATTGAAATGTATATACTTTAGTCATTATAATAGAATTTTATTTGAAATTCATTAAAGTGAATATATAAATACGAATTAATATTTTTTTTTTTTTTAAACAATATGACTTACTGTTGTTAGAAAGTAAACTTAGGTACGTGAATCTTGAAGGGTGGCGTGTGGCATTACGTGATGACATTGACGAAATTGCCGTGTTTTTGTACTTACAACTAAACTTTATTTCAAACTTACATTTTCTTTTCTTTCAATTCTCCCCCACCAAACCAAATAAAAGTAATTTATCAGAAAATAAAATTAAAAAAAAAAAAAAACTCAATACGAAAATATTTATTTTCAATTTTAAACAAATCCAAGCGAGCCAATTTTCATAACTGCTGGATTAATCAACAAATGGAAAGGGAAAATTTATTTGATAAAAAGGTAAACAATTTTTTGATATGTTTTTACATATTATACTAGTTAGTACATATGATAATTATATAATTCCTAAATTTTATCATTATCAACTGTTTAGTCTTTTTAGGAATAGAGTCAATGTTCAAATTAGACTAATATTACCGAAATTACGTTTTATTTTATTTCATAATGATAATACACATCTTTTTTTTCCTCCAATAATCCTAATATTAATAATATTGATTAATTAGTTTATTAAATTTTATATAATTAGAGGACTAAATTTGTTTAATTAAATATAACTAAATAAATAATACTTCAAAAAATATAATTTTAGGAGTATAACTATATAAAATTATAAATTCAAACTTTTCATTTTTAATATATCTTATGGATAATATTTACAAACAAAAACATATCATTTATATAAAAAAAATTATTAAGATTTATAATAACATTTATTGTTAGCTTATAAACTAATAAAAAATGACAATATATACTAAAGAAAATAAATAATATAGATTTTTTTTTTCTAATTTATATATATAAGCATAGAAATATTGGTGAATGTGTATATACTATAAAAAAGTTTTAATAAAAATATTTTAATTAAATTTGAAAATTAAAAGATAAATTTTTTTACTTATAACAAACGGTAATTTTATATTTTCATATATATAAATAAATGAAACTTTAATAATCTTGAAGTAAATCTATAAATTGACTAATATAATACTCTAGAAATACAGAGATTAATAAATTATTTTGCCAAATAAAAAATCAATTCAAATTTAGTTAGGGAGTGGAGGGTAAAAATGAAGAATTTGGTGATTAACCGTGTATTTGTATTAGAGGATTGATGGAGGGATGGATGAGAGAGGATGGAGAGTTGGAACTTTTTCTGTTTGTTTCGATGGGAGTGAAGGGAGGATGGATGGATGAAAAATTTTCGGCGCAACATTTTTTCATCCTCCCAATTTGGGCAATTTTTTTTTAATTTACATTTATGCCCTAGCATTATTTATCTGTCCTTTTTTTTTTTCTCTATATATTGTCCTCCTTTTTTTTTTTAAATTCTTTTATTTAAGAAACTTTATACTAATATAAATATAATTTTCAAGTTCTTAATAGGGATGGCCATAAGGCAGGGATTCCTCGTTCGTTCCCCTGGGGACTCGTCCCAATGGGGATGGAGAATCTCCGTCCCATCTTCTATTAGGGGAGGGATCGGGGAAAATTTCCCCCACAAGCGGGGATGGTTGAGGATGGAATCGCTGCACCGCTCCTTTTCAATTTCCACAGAAATTCTCCGTAGTATCTCTGTGGAAAATTAAATTAATTAAAAAATTATTATTTCTATATATTAAAAATACATTATTTTTTTCTAAGCTATCTACAAATTTAAAATAAAAAAAACCTAGTGTATGTTTGAAGTAAAAGTAAATTATATAATTTCATTTTGAATTAATGTATGTTTGAGACTTTGATGAATGTATTTTATTTGTTTGTTAATGCATAATTTTAAAAAGAGATTTTAAAAAAAGTTAAATGGAAAATGGGAATCCATGTGGGGATCAGGATGGTATGAATTTTTTCTCCGCTATCCTCGTGAGGATGGGGATAGGATTCCCCGCTAGTGGTGGATATAACTTGGGTGCAAAGGCTAAATAATATTATTAACATAACGTATTTATATATACACAAGAGGAGTGTTGTCCAGGGAACACTTATTAGGAACAATCTCAAAGACCTAAACAAAGTAGGATACCTAATCATATTAAGAATACAACATCAACTCCTGATTATCCTTTACACTCTCACTCAAGTTGAGTAGGAGGAACAACTGTCAACTTGTCATGAAGAAACTGAAATCGCTGTCGAGACAATCCCTTGGTAAGAATATCAGCAATCTGATCAGCCGAAAACAAATATAAAAATTTGAGAACACCACTGTGAGCGGATGACGTTTTCGACGGAACGTGGACTTCCTCTCTGAAGGAGCGCCTCAATTTCGGGCGGACCCCTCCCTCGCGTGGGGTTTTTATTATGAAAATCACGTTTTGGCAAAAATAGAATTAATTATCTTAAAAGAACCGAGACCTAAGTTTCGATGAATATTATATGAGTCGCCACCCGGTTCAGTTCAACCGAGAAATTTATAATGTAGCTGAACCGAACGAACGGCCGCTACACTATCCAGAGATCTAGGTCCGGACAAGTCTCTTATTTCGTGTCTAATTAAAATAAAAACGGCCAATGTTCATAGACGGTATTTCAAATTCTAAAGTCAATTTTATTGCATTAAGTTAAACATACAGCGCGCATACAGAGAAAAAGTAAATGATTAAATTATTACAACCCGATCGAATAAAAAATAAAAACTCTCGTCCTCACTTTACAACCGCCTAAAATACACAATTTATCTAGAGAATACAATCGCCTAAAATATACGAATTAATCTATTAAATTACATCCAAAATAAAAATAAAAGAAATTAAAAGCTGCAAAACAGAGGGTTAGCACAGTTTACGGTACACCACAAATAGGACTTAAATAGGACAGAATGGGATTTTAAGGATTCGGGAACATGCATTTAGGGGGATAACCGGTTCAGCTCGGATAGCCGGCCCGATTAGACCTGAAAAACATTTTGAAACGTCCCTGTATTTTTGGTTTTGTGAGAAAATCGTTTTGAAACCATTTTATTTTCCGGTTTACTTAATTTTAGCATGTGAGGTTGGTCAGTTTTCGGAAGAATCGGGTCTCCGTCGTGGTATTGTTCTAAATACAATTTCACTGGAAATTAAATCTAAGGTAGTGAATGCACACAACAAAATTCATTTTGATGATTTTTTTGTTTTCTGAATTTTTATAGATTTTTAGAAAATTTTTTGGGGATTATTCTGGAAATTGTGATTCTGGACGGATATTACAGTCGTGTAACTGTAATTACGGTCATACGACTGTAATTATAGTCGTGCGACTGTAAATGGTTCCAACTTCAGAATTTCACCAAAATTTATTCAAAATAAAACTGAAAGAAAATAATATAGAAACCAAGAACACTCGTATGACTGTATTTATAGTCGTACGACTGTTCATCAACTCAAGAACAGTCGTACGACTGTTCTTGATTTTCAGAAACAGAAAACGTAAAAAGTTAACAAAAATGCACAAAAACACACCAATTCACCCAGAAAACACGAGAAAAAGAGAGATTGAAGTATGTTTACCTCTTAAGCGCTAATCCACCGTAGGAATGACCCCTAGCGTCGCACCAATCCACTTAAATTTGCTCTTTTTCTCCTTAAGTTGAGGTTGATAAGTTTGGTCTGAAAATCTCCAAATGTTAAGGATTCTGACGATTTTTAGTCCGAGATTGATTGAATTTAAAGTGTTGGATTGTTAACCTACTGAGTTCTAATAGATTTTATACTTAATCACTTGAGAATTAAAAGAAATAGAAGAGGAAAAGAACCTGTATTTTAATGAACTTTTCCTTCCCTTTTTCTCTCTTTTCTCCCTCTAAATTCTCTCTCTTTTTCCACCAGAACTCACAATGTCCAATCCCCCTTGCTTCTCTCTTCTCTCCTCTCTTATTTTCTGCTTTTCTTCACCAAAATTCGAGCATTAATTGCCCATCTTTTCCCCTCTCTTTTTCTTATGTCATTGGTATGGTGTTCTGCACCTACTCCGCTCTTACAGTCGTACGACTGTAAATTTTTAATTACAGTCGCACGACTGTAGGTTACAGTTGTGTGACCCCTGCGATTTTTTTTAGGGAGTAAAATTCTGGCGCTTACAACCACGTGCCACATGATCATGAACAAAATGAAAATTAACTTCAATATGCTTTCTGTGATTACGAAATACAAGACTCGAAGTCAAATAAGTGGCTCCAAAATTATCACAATAAAGAAGCAGTGTAGCAAAAGACCGAAACCCAATCTCAAATAACAAAATTTGTAACCAGTTAACCTTTGAAGCAGTAGTAGCAAGAGCATGATACTCTTCCTCAGTGGAAGACCTTGAAACTGCCTTTTGCTTCCTTGATGACCAATAAACAACATTGCCACCAAGATAGACCGTAAAACCTGTGGTGGAATTGCGATCTGTAACATCACCAGCCCAGTCCGAATCCGAATATGCAAACAAGTGAGGTGGGGATGGTTTAAGTAAAATGCCAAAAGCAGTTGTACCCTCTAAATACCTGAGCAAGCGTCTGACTGCTGTTCAGTGAGTGACAAAAAGAGCATGCATAAACTGAGACCTTATTCACGGCGTGTGCAATATTGAGAAGAGTGAAATTCAAATATTGCAAACCACCAACCGTAGAATGATAAAGTGTTGAATCCGAAAATGGTCCTCAAGTATCGGTATGAAGCTTTTCAGAAGGAACAATAGGCGTGACAATAAGGCCACAGGAAGACACATTGGCCCGAGTCAACAAATCAGTCATATACTTTTTTTGATGCAAAATAAACCATTAGGACTCCAAGAAGCTTCAATGCCCATAAAATAATAAAGACGACCCAAATCTTTGACTGTAAACTGTGACTATAAGGTAGAAATAACCTTATGGAGAAACTCAACACTGCTTCCCATCAACAATAAGTCATCAACATACACTAAACAAAATACTGGTACCTCTATTGTATTGATGTAAAATAAGGAACAGTCAATCGTGATTTCTGGAAGCCTATGCAAACCAAGGCTGCTGACAAACAACAATTCCAAGTACGAGGGGCTTGTTTAAGTCCGTACAAGGATTTCTTCAACTTGAAAACAAAATGAGGACGATCTGGATCCAAAAATCATGGTCGTTGGTCCATATATACTGTCTCTTGAAGACTGCCATGTAAGAAGGCATTGGACACATCCAATTGAAAAACCGACCACTTATAAAAAAGAACTAAAGAGAGGAGAATACGGATAGTGGTAGGTTTCACAATTGAACTCAAAGTATCTTTAAAGTTAATCCTACGTTGGAGAAATCCTTTAGCAACTAACCACACTTTATATTTTTTAATGCTTCCATCAGGATTTCTCTTAATTCGAAAAACCCAACGACAACTAATAATATTAGTACGCTTTGGTGTCTTTACCAAATCCTAGGTACCATTTTTCTGCAAAGCCATGATTTCCTCATCCATAGCTTGACACCAATGAGGATATTTTGCTGCCAATTTGTATGTAATTGGTTCAAGTTCCGCAATAGCTGTGAGATCAAAAAATTTTCTTGGTTTTAATATACCCATTTGCCGATGAGTAATCATGTGAGTAGGTGCCGTAGTCATTACTATGTCTGGTCCAATAGAAGAGCTGGCTAGGTCAGTGGGGAGCGGAGCAGTAGTAGAATTGATCGGCATTGAAACAGAGGTGGAATGTGGCAATTCAAACACAGCAACATGCAAAATAGGAGCTGGATGTTGAGTCTGATTGATGCCAGCAGCTAGTGATGTCGGTGACGGAACTGAGGTAAGCGGCTATAAGCAGGCTGTTGATGTACTAGGTGCGCAAACAACAATTGACATAGGCGGGGTCGGGATTGGTTCTGTTTAGGGAATCGGTTGAATATTTTTTGCAACCGTGGGAAATACAACCGATAGAAAAGAGGGAGCGGCCGGTATAGTTGATACTGTTGTCGGGATTAGGCGGTGCAGTAAATGGAAAAAGTGTTCATCAAACAACACATGGCGTGAGATATAAATCTGACCAGTCTGAGTATCTAAGCACTTGTACCCTTTATGTAATTCACTGTAACCAATGAAAACAAAGGCAGTGGAACGGGGTTCTAATTTATTTTTTTTATGTAAGGTCTGAGCCATGGATAATAGAGGCATCTGAAAAACTTTGAGAAAATTGTAATCAAGCTTTTGCTGAAAAAGTTTATGATATGGAGTGTCATTATTGATGGTGATGGTTGGAATGCAATTGATATTATGAACAACACAAGTAAAAGCAGCAGACCAATAAATATTAGGCATATGACTATGGTTTAATAAAGCAAGGGAGCTTTCAACAATGTGCCTGTTTTTACATTCAGCACAACCATTCTATTCAGGCTTGTGAGGACATGAAACTTTTTGTGTGATTCCATGTTCACATAAAAAATGGAGTGAGTACAATTGCTTAGAACTTCATACCTACGATGTAAGATATAAATCCAAGTATATTTCATATGATAATCAAAGAAAATAACATAAAAATGAAAACCATCAAACAACTCAACAAGTGTAGGACTCCACACATCAGAACAAATAAGTTCCAAAGGACTATGAGTAGTATAAGCATAATAACTCTCCCACTGATATGGTGTTCCAAACCACATACTTTTAGCAAAGGAACTAACTGTGTTTTCCACAACAAAAAATTGACAAATTTAAACGGTTGCCAATAGGGTGAGACAAATTTGGTGTGAAGGTACTGTAGGGAATTGGATTGTATGATTGAGGTGTTTGCATGGTTGTGTTTATGATAGCAGTAATTGGAATGGGACACCTTGAGGCTGAAATGGCAAACTTTGCACCAGAGTTATGGCATTCGCCAGAGCAAGTAAACTGCATGCTGTAGATAGAATCCCAGCCATTGTTGCATCTATTGCTGTTGGTATCGGAACAGTGGAGACTAACGGAACAACAGGAGCTGTGCTAGGAGCCAAGCCATTGATCGGAACTGAGGTAGCAGAGGCTGATGTTGCTGCCGATGATGTTTGAGTCTCGGCTAAAGACATTCTTTATTCTTACTATTATTATTTCAAAACCCTAGGTTTTGCTCTGATACCATATAACTTGGGTGCAAAAGCTAAATAATATTATTAACATAACGTGTTTATATACACAAGAGGAGTATTGCTCAAGGAACACTAATTGGGAACAATCTCGAAGAACTAAATAAAGTGGGATACCTAATCATATTAGGAATACAACATAAACTCCTAATTATTCTTTACAGTGGGGAAGGGGAGGATATTGCATTCTCCACCCCACTCTGTTCCATGACCATCCCTAGTTCTTAATATATTTATACGAAATGTCATTGTAAGTATTGAATAATTATAATTTATATATATATATTTAATTATGAGATTAACAATTGAAAATTTCTTCCATAAAAAAACAATTGAAAATTTATTTAAATTAAGAAATTTTTTACTTTTCAAATTTGAAACAATAAAGAAATAATATTGTGTGTTTATATAATAAGGGTAATTCGGTAAATCAATAAAATTTTATAATATTTAATTATACTTTTTAAATTGAATTACCTGTAAAAAATTAATTTCTTCTTTTCCACTACCCACAAACCCAACAACTGAAGGAAATCCTTCTATTCATCTTTCCCGTCTCTCATCCCTTCCCTTCACCAAACTCCACCCATTCTTCCTTCCAAAAATCCATCCTTCTTCTCACCAAGCGCACCTTGGAAAAAAGTGCTGACACGTGGCACCATCGAGGTGGGACAAAGAGGGGCCCAATTCACGAGGATACCTATCTGGAAAGTATATAAGGG
The DNA here is from genome assembly GCA_039660915.1 of Euphorbia tirucalli. Taxonomy (NCBI): domain Eukaryota; kingdom Viridiplantae; phylum Streptophyta; class Magnoliopsida; order Malpighiales; family Euphorbiaceae; genus Euphorbia; species Euphorbia tirucalli. The sequence continues at coordinate 61,665,435 of CM077632.1, forward strand.
AAAAGGTCGGACCCACAATCAGCTGATCTTTAGAAAATGGGCGGTTGTCGATATCAAATCAAAGGGCAAAAAGAAAGCAAATGGGTGGCAGCCCATTTTCAAATTATGTGGGCCCTTGTTTTGGACGGTAATGATCATACTTTGTGGTTGTTGGTCCCACATCTACCACCGACCCCTCTCCTTCTTTCCCCTTGGCTGGGCTCCACATCTCTCACGCCCATACCTTCATTTATCTTCAGTAAATTTTACTTATTTGACCACAACAGCAAAAAAACAAAAAAGATATCAGTTCTTTTTTACTTTTCATAGAACGATTTAATTCTTCAAATAAATTTTTTGAGAAAAACTAAAAAAAATAATTGAAGATAATGATATTTGTTTTATTTAGTAGGCTGCAAAAATTTTATCGTTTTAAATCCTTAATTGCAATTTAGAAGATATAAATTTGATGCAAATCTAGATTCATGGAAGTATTTTTTTTTTAATTATATTATTTTTCATTAATTTTATCTCAAAACCTTTCAAAACTTATTATTATTATTTTTTTATTGGCAGACAAATTTTTATTTATGGGACGAAAACAAAATATAAAAAAAGAAATTAAATAGTTATTTTTATACCTTCAATTAATTAACATCTGTGGAAAGAAGAACAAAAGGAATAAACGTACAAAGACATGCATTAATTAGATTGAGATTTTGGCTCTCGATAATCTCGAGTGACAAATAATGTTGTTCCCTTTTCTAATTAACAAATGAAATTTAATATTATTTTGCTCTGCCAAAACTCATTTATATGTGATATAATATTGGCTTGTCATGTCCTTCTAAAATTATATACAATTATATCTTGATAATGTATACACATCATCGCCACTACTCACAGTGAAATTTTTCTATAAAAAAATGTAAGTGTCTTTTGAAATGACAATAGGGCCTAGTTTAATTGATAAAAATATAATTAAAAAGCAAAAATCATAGTGAATTACTCAAATAGAATAACTAAATTCACAGTCAGTCATAATTTATTATTTATATAGAAAATGAAATGCATTAAAAGAGAGATATATGATAATGATATATGCGAAAATGGCCTCCACCATATGGACTTTTCCAACTCATTGTTTAATTAATCATCTATATGGTAACCCAATTAACATGATCTCTAAGATGCCGTGCTCGAATTTTTTTACAGGGGAAGAAAAAAATAGTTATGAAACAAAAATTTATGCCAATAGAATTAATGTCAGTGTCAATTTTTATGTATTAACAATTAGAACATCAATCAACTATAATTATATTTTAGATTTTCATATGTCCGATGTGGTTATAAGAAAAAAAAAATACAGAAAATATATTTTTAAAAATGTACAGTTAGATAAATAAAGAAAAAAAAACATACGCTTTTAGTTGATATTATTATATATATCTTATTAATAAAGTTTATTGTGGATGGTTATAATTGATTAAAAGTTTAACATGTAAAATTAAAAATAAAGAACTTTATATGAAAATTGACAAATCAAAACTCAAGATATTCTTTACGAAAATAATTCCCATGTTCTTGTCTCATAATTTTCATGTCCCTTTAGGAAAACAATTTACTGTGATTGTATAGATTATGTTCTTAATAAAGAAAAAAATATTTACATATATGATTTTAAGTCTCACGTGTCTCACATTTCACCACTAAGGATAACTATAATTTTATAGAAGTATTAGTAAATGTATTCTAGAACCTAAAATATAAAATTTTAAGCGCTAAATTATAAATTATAGACTTTAGAATATACAACACAAAATTAAGTTATTGATCTGGCACATGCACGACATAGTTCACAATGTGCTTCGTAAAACTTTCATAAATATGTATGTTGAATTTGTTAGAAGCAATTCATGTAATAATAAACAAACATGAATTGAAGAACAATTTTATTGAAATGTAAAAGTTATAGATTACAATAAAATGAAATAAACCTTAATCGAGCAGAAGAATAAAAATAGAATGTTGAAACCTGATGAATAGTCTCCTTAAGACATAATTTGTCCGCAACTTTTCGCAGAATACAACAACGTAGAGGAACTCAATCGTGTGCAAAATAATAATATCATTGGAACCTAGTACTAGCAGCCATATACTAAAATGGAGAGCAAAATTATTTTTTGGAATTCTGATTGTATAAAACAATATGAAAAAGCTTATGTTATATGTTGCAATTGGAGGTTTTAGAATTAAATGGCACTCAAAATTAATAGGAGAAATTAATCTCCTTGATGAGAACTATAACAAAGGTTAATTGGAGAATCAAATATTTAGAGGAAAAAATATCCGAACAAAGCAAAAGTAAGTAGACCAATAGCGATCCATCTTGATCTGACAGTTGCATTACCCATTAGGGGTTGGATTTGTACCCCTATGCAAGTAAGGGAGACTCAAGTAAGGTACTATTTGTTTTCCTCGTAGAGTAGGGATGTGGAATATGAGATTTTAATTTGATTTTTTCTGTACAATTTCTTTGCAACAAACTTATTTTGAACATCAATTTTTCATTCATTATTTATCCGTTATAGGCGTACTATATATTTTTAGAAAGATTTCATTACATAAAATACGATGACATAATCTATCAATAAAATAATTAAGTTGAAATTTTACAAATCACATTCTATAATGCTAAATTTCCAACCGAATTATTACTAGAACAGTTCTTTTTATACAAACAAATACGATAAATAAAGAAATTTCAAAATAAATAAGAAAAAAAAAAAAAAAAAGAAAAGGAAGTAGACATGAACAACTAGACATATATACCTAATGGGTAATGTGTAGTAGCGTCAGCGACACATGCAAGATTCCTCTCTCTCAATTTTTTTAATTAATCAAAAGTGCATTTCACGTCTCTATAAATACCCTCTCTATCCTTCACTCTCTCTTCATCCTTTTAATTCACTCACTAATCATCTTTATTTCTCCTTAAGTTAAACCATCCCCTTAATTACCCACCTTTCCCAAAAATGGCCAGCGTTGAGGTAACTCTTCAATTTCTCTTAATCTCCTCTTTTCATCCATGTTGATTTCACAGTATTGGAATTCTTTTGATCTTCCTCAATTCTGGAGAAGAAAAATATTTTTGAGAAATCCTTTCTCCTACTTTTACTACTATACTATTATAATTTTTTTTTTTTATTTTTTTTTTTTTTTTATATCGATAAGCTATTAGTTGGAGCGATTAACTTTAAGTTAAAGTTAAGCAAGATTATGTATTCAAGGATTATGAACATCTAAAACAGTTATTAGGAGATTTTTATTCTCCTATCCCAATCCTAACTCAACTTAATTGGTGATGATGAAAGAAAATAATTACATCTTTCGTTAATATTATCGTATTAATATTAATGATGGATAATTTCTTATCGCTTAAAATAATAAATAATAATTTCACATAAAAAATAAATGAGATTGAATCTGTTGTTAACATATGTGCTTTCATATATAGTGGCCTAAGCACTCTCAAGTTCCACGGATGAGATTTAGAAAAATTACTGTGTAAATATGTTTGTGCTAGCAAATTTCTTGAATAATATTTCCATTAATTTGATATAAATTATATTTAGGAGGAAATATAAAAAAAAATGAAATGAAAATGGTGGCGCAGGTTCAATCAGCTCCAACAGCATTGCCAGAGAACGAGACAACTGAGGCGATCAAGACTGAGGAAACAACCCCTCAAGTTGAGGCTCCGACCGCCCCTGCACCTGAGCCAGTCGCTGAACAACCAGCTGAAGAGGAACCTGCCGATGCTCCCGCTGCAGAGGAACCTGCCGCCGCCGAACCAGAAGCCGCCGTTGTTGAAGAGGAAACCAAGAAGGTTGAAGACGAAAAAGTAGCAGAAGAAGAAGAAGCAAAGGTTGAGGCTGAAGAGCCCACAAAGCCAGCAGAAGAAACTCCGGCTGAGCCAGTTGCCACCGTGGAGAAGGAGGTCAAGGAGGAGACCGCAGAGCCACCAGTGGTAGAAGAGAAACCAGCCGAAGTAGTAGAGGAGGCAGCAGCTACTACTGAAGTTCCAGTTGAGCAGACTGAGGAGTGAATTAATTAATTAATTAATTTTATCAAAAGTTAATTAAGTAATTAAAGGTGGAATGGAAGGTTGTGTTTTTGTGAGGTATTTTGTTAATGTTTTGTATGTCAAAGTTGGTGAGTTTTTTTCAATTTTATCATTAATTTTGTGGTAATTATTATTATTATTATTATTATTATTATTATTAATGAGAATGAGATGGTCGATTTGGAATCTATATATAAATATATATAGAAGATAAGAGTGATTAATTATATACAAATATAAATAGCAATGTGAAGGCCACAGTGGATTATGATGTGGATCCGATGCATTAGCTGGTTGATTCCTTTTGATACAAAAATATGATGATGTGAGCTTTACTACTTTTGATCATAATAATGCAATAGTAGTTTTCTTTTATTGTAACATTAAATTATTCCGTTGGCAATTATTTAATTTTTATTGTATCTATAAAACGCGATAAATTGACATAGTAGAAGAGATCTGAATTTCAATATATTGCATTAATCAAGAATCTCAGCAATATCATGGCACAACATCCATAAAAGGAATTCCATTTTGAGAGAACAGCAAATGACACAATTATTTGAATACACTCTTCAACATTATAACTTGCTCCAAAATACACAACACTAATCATTACTGAGGCATAGAAAGCAAACCATGGAAGAATAATTAGAGACTACTGTTTCACTAATTACCGAAGCTAAAACGGTAGCCAATGGAATCCCCCGTTGGAGTTTTTCTTCAATTTTGACACTGGCATGCTCTAATGGTGCTACAATTTCCACCATTTGTCATATTGTTTATACGAAGCACCTTCGTAGTCTCATTCCTATAGATCTAGGACAGTATAGCCCAACCATCTTGTGGCTATAGCAATGTTATCAAAATCAGACCATCCAGTTCGACCGGTTCAACAGTCATGTGTCCCGACAGTTTCATAAAAAAATTTTAGTTTTTGTAAAAACTGGTCAAAACAATTCGACTAGCAGACTAACAGGTTAGTTATGTTGGAAAATTAGTTGGTAACAAGAAGGAAAAGCAAGAACAATTTATCAACTGAAATACTGTGTCGTGGTAGAAATCACTACCTTGAAAGCGATTTTCCAGCAGACCGAGGTGCAATCAAAATTCCAGTCGCTCCCCAAGGTTAACACAACAATCTCCAAATCCGTGCACTCGAAATTGAAGACTAACAACAAATTGAACTCAGAAGTTCATAGAAAACAGAAGAAATTGAATTTCGATATAGTAAGAGAGAAGCAATTTTTTGTCTCGTTTTCTTAGACTGCAAAAATTGAACCCCAGTGAAAAGGAGAAAGAGAAATGTTGGAGTAGGAGATGGAAAACATGTCTAAAAAAAAAGGAAACATTAGCTTAAAATCCTCGTAAAAATAATAATTGGTTTTACCAATTCTTTTGGTATTAAAATTCTATTAAAATAATCAAGTAAATAAAATTTAACCACAAGAAAAATAAATGAGTTGAAATAATTTGAGCCCATGCCCAATTTGGTAGACGACGTACACATTGCTTTTTCCCTAAAACCACACACTACACAATTCAAACATGAAATGAAGCCCAATTCAATATAAATCTAAATACTACTCTATTATTCTCCCATGTGGGATAAAAGTAAAAAATAAAGTTTAAAGGCAAACTTTAAAATGCATAAGTAGCCATTCGATCCAACAAATTAAACTGCCGATCGAACCATAATTTAATACTATTTGTAATTAAATTAAATAATAATTTTTTAAAAAATAAACATTAGATTGAACCACCGTTGAACTAGTTTCAAATTCAAATCGTTAGCTTCATCGGTTGGTTGTCCAATCCAGTTTTAATAACATTGGGCTATTGCAAGAGGAATATGGCAACAAAAGGATGAGCAAAAGCTTTCCAAGTGAAAAGAGACATGAGACACATTATTGAGGCAATCACTAATATTTTAAGACCTTTTTTATTTATTTAAATTAAGAAAAGACAATTTCGACAAGAGAAGCATTTTCTTTGGTGTTAACATCTTAAATTCACAAAGTGGATTAAAAAAAAATTAGTTAGCTCAGTTTCATGTAATTCCTATTGAAACATTACAAATGTTCAATATAACTTGTCACCAAACATGGCCTAAGTAAGGTAAAATTTCTGTTCATTGTACAATTGTAAGAGCTAATGCCTATTGCATAATTTCATTGGTAATTCCTCTGTCATCTTTGCATTATTTTTTCTAATTTCTCCCTTCTCCGTTGAGCAGGGAAAAATAATGAAAGCGCATAATCCATAGTTAGAGAAAAGCACAAAATTCCAACGAAACTTTGTCCGTAGCTCCAGCAAGTACTAGATTAATTCCGACTCAAATGATAATAACAACTGACTAAGGCCGAATCAAAGCGACAATTGCTCCTATCAAATCATCTCTGCAATTTCATTATGTTCTCTCTTATCAGCAGCAACTTAAAAGCAACTACTAGGCCTAGCCCAGCTATTCCTCAGAAGCAGACATTCACTAAAGGAAGAGGAAGCAATACAACGTACCCAACCCGAAAATTGCAAATTGCAATTTTATTTATACAAGTTTTAGATGGACCTAAGACATACTTGATAAGGACGCATGAATTTTCATGTTCGGTGCGGTTGACCTACTAACCACGAAATAAAACAAATGTAATAAAATTACACCAAATTAACGCGTCATTAAATAGTCGCAAGTCATATTCGGATTGACCCAATGAAATTTTTAACTGGTCAGGGTTCACTAATTGTATAGTAACCCAATAATCAACAGTGATACATTTACACAAATTGCCACCCCCTAAAAGAAAGTGTAGGGACCATGTTTTGAATCCCAAAGGCTAATTCATACAACACCCCTCCTGTCATATCAAGGTATAATTCCCAATCCCAAATGATTGTCATCTACTCTAGAGTTTAGTAGAAATAAGAGAGATTTTAATATTTCTATTGATCAGGATGTCATTGCATAATGTGTACTTACAGGTCATAGAAAGCAGCCGCGGTTGCTATTGCTAGTAAAGGAAGTCGACGGTAGCTGGGAATTTTGTTCCTTCAACCTCCATTATTTACGGTATACCCTAATATGAACAGTTTTGGCAAAAAGAACAATGACATCATAACCTTTTCAAGGATTACATAAATTAACTAATAACCTTCTTACAAAGTCTAATCAAATCCCATGAAATCCTCCTATCTGTACAAGCTGAGTACAAATCTTTCTATGTGCAATTTTCATCCCCAAAAAGCTGTCGTAACCCCATTATTCACCACGTACCGAAGCTGCACCCAACATGTTCTTGGGTTATGACATTCAAACGCTCTTGCATGACAGCCAAGGAAGAATAAGGCGGAAAACACAACCGATAAAAACACGTATGTGATGAAGGAAGGCGATCATGAGGCTCTGTGGATTTGTAAATGTAAAGTCTAGAAGCCAATCCACGGAAACCTTCAACTGGTAGATACTTCACCGAAGTCCAAAAAAACAGAAGCACCTTTCTCTGCTCTGCTGACATTTCCCCAACAATCTGCAAAAATGATTAAGATACTAAGCTCATGCAAACTATAATGCCTTTTTTTACATCCATAAAATGGAGGTGGCTGATTGAAATTCAAGACTCTGAGAAAGCAAGCAGTTTAGTTATACTTGAAAATCAAGTATTTCAATTGCCCACTGCCGATTGCATGAAATTTGGCTGTGGCTGACCCACATATACACACACAATCCCCATCCCTCATAGAGGCCATGCCACATGAAAATAACAAAACTCCATGCATCAGAGGAAAGACACCAGTTGTCCAAACTGATGCAAGACATTTCATCTGTCTGTAATAACCATAGTTAAATCATGTAGCACAACCCAATCAGAACCAATCTGAAGGGATAAATAGCTAATTTCATAGGTCTTATACTTGTCACTATCATGATCGATAACCAGTATAAAACTTTAACCAAGATACTATAAAAAGGACTAAGAAGAGACCGCATGCAAAACACAAGCAAAAGGAAAAAGAACAGTGATTATGATTATTGATGAAACTGAATTGGGAGGGTCAATGATTTATGATTGATGATTTAAGGAATCGGACACCAACATTTTGTTTATAGTAGAGAAAACAAATTGCTGATGAATTTGAATACAATCAATAATTTATAAAATTGAATGATGTTTAAGTTGCCATAACTCATGCTAAGACTTCAATATCAACAATCATGGAATCATGCACTGTAAAAAGTGGACTGCAATATATAAAAAGATATCATGCCACATACATATCCACATCAAAGCGATTATGGTTATCCAATTTAACTATTTAACTAATTATCTGATTTTTGAACTATAACATATATTTTTTTCCATTTTTGTTAAGTGCCTCCCCACACCATCAAAGTTGTGCCTCAAGTAATTTGAGGTCTCATCGCCAGAAAGGCACCTAGCACTTTTTACAACACTTTAACTGCTTCAATGGTGTTATGTGGAGCAAGACGCGAGTTGGAATGTGGGTCGGTTTTGATTTATACAATCAGCAGGGGGTCCCTCCGCATCCAATCAAGCAATGGATGGAAACATTTAATACAGTCAGTGTCCTACAAGGCGAGGCATAACGGACTAAGGGGCTTAACTCAAGAGTCCGTTAAATATGACTAAAATTGACCCATTTCTGGACCATAGGGCCTTATTGAGCCTTTTCAGACCTTGAGGTCCAAATTCCCCAATTACATTAGGGGCATTTTGGTACCCTTTCCATATTTATTTCCTCTTTATTTCAAATATGCTGACACAGGACCACTAGTTAAAAAATAGATTTGCTTTGGAACACCAGGAAAAATAAGCATTAAAGCGATCGGCATATGGTCCTCAGATGTATGTATGACTAAATGAGTGAAAGTTTTCTAATCCAACATTCACATAACGAATTTTTGGAGATCATAAATCAATATCAGATGTTGGAGATAACATTAATGTTTACACCAGATCTTGAAAAAACTAAAACAGAAAATAAAGAATTTCTTTATAATTTTATATGCTTAACAAATACAGAAAATGCAACCTAAAGTCAAGCAAATAATGCATAAATTATACAATATTAAAAAAAAAAACAACGGATAAGAAATTCTTTTATAAAAAGACATTTGGTGGAACAGAAGTTGACACGTGGCCTAACAGAACAAATAAAAAGAATAAAAAGTACTACAAACAATTCAAACATTTATAGGAAAGGATACGAAAAACATAAAATAACTCTTTTTGGCGCCCATGATACCCGTTATATAGTTTGATCCATCTCAAGCACAAACTCTGTATAAACCCAACACAAAATACAGGCAAAATGCTATGGACTTGAAGTTTCTCGATTCATCCACTCTTTTTTGGTTACCTTACAGCCTCAGGAGGACAATGATTACAACTGATAACCTTGGCCACAGGACTTAAAAACCTATTGCGGAAAATGCGGTTGTGAACAGCATGTCCTGGGTAACGACCCTGAATAAACCACCAATTATTGCCAAAATGCTACTGACTTGAAACATCATAATTCAGCCACTTTTCGTATTGTTTTGTTTGCCATATGGCCTTGTGAGGAAATGCCTACAACTGGTAGCCTTGCTACATAAGACTTTGAAACCTAATGCACTCAAGTGGTTAGGAACAGTATTGTCTTGGGAACACCTCAATCTCTAGTCTTAGCACCTGGACTTATAAAAAAACAGACACTCTTTATTTGGAGCATGCCTTATGCTATTCTTTGTACCTTACGTGAGGGAGAAGGCATAGAACAGCATGCCTGTTTAAGATTGTCCATGTATTTGAGTTTTTCAAGATACTTGTACCATTTAAACAACGAAGAAACACCAAACCAAATATAGTGAGAAAAATTAAGAAGAGGTGGTGGCTTTCTTGGTGCTAGAAGAGTTAAGAGATAATGACCAAGATTAATTGAAGAAAAAATCATGTCCTTTCCACCTCTATTCACAAGTATTTGGAAAATGTAAAAGCATCTTGACATTTGAGTGAGAATACTGTTCAAGAAATAACAGACGAGGAAGACATTTTCAATAACAATCCATAAAAATGAACAAGAAGAAAAAGAAAAAGAAATGGGAAGTATGAAGCTGAGTGTTATCATAATGATTCTGAAGAAAGTTATCTGTATCAGCTGATTAGTAATTCTAACGGGTGATATACTAACAGCGATATTAAGGGGAAGGATTATCAACTTATCATTGCAAGACTCGTAAGGACATTAATCTTTATTTTAAATTTACAAATTGCAGCTAAAGATCATGCATATTTTATCTTCACTCTCATTGACTGTATAGTATAAGCTTAACTGTCCTATATTATGAAATTTGGTCTTTCTCCTTTCAATGCTCCTAAGACCTGAGACCCCCTCAACGCCTATATGTGCATTGCCCTTTACATTTTGCTTGTTGATAGGTTACTAAGGTATACTGATGTAAGGGTTCCCAAAGCAGTTGTTTGGTTTGAAGGCTGTAAGATTGGCTGCGGTAATCTCGTGCTTTCCAAACCATGAAAAAACTCAGTTGTTAGCCGTCCAAATTGGGGTGTCAGCAAGCTTTCCTAATTTTATCTTCCCATATTATCTTATTTTCCAAATTGTCCAGCCTTTAGTCTTATAATTTGTTAGTTTCGCCATTTAGTTTATATATATGCAATTTAATTTCTGTTGATTGGTTTTCAAGCATTTTGTTAACACAGAATTTTTGTATTTAACAAGGATGGTCGTTAGAATAATATTTTGGATGTCTTATTGTTAGAATAATATTTTGGATGTCTTATTCCATCTATTTCTTTTGTTCAAATTTATAATAACTAATAAAATTTGAGAATTGAGTCTATTAAAATATAAAAGTACTCTTTATTTGACAAACCTTTATTATTTAAGAACACCTTAAAATATCCAATGAAAATATCTGCATGAGTTAGAAAATCAAAATAATAAATAAATAAATAATGAATTGAGAAATGTGAAGTATTAAAATGTTAAATAATTTAAATTTTACATCAAATGTATTTGTTCCGTTAAAACTTAAATTTGTGTTAGCTAAACCACTCGCCGTTCTTACAAGCATATTTTTGTAATCTTGTTCTACTATTACCATATAATAACCTTCAAAACAAATACCAAGATTATCAAATCATGGCTTTACCGTACTATCTTTCCAACATATTAAGGTACTGCATCACCCGTTACAATCCTTTCCCAGACTGCACCTCATGTTACCATGCATTAATAACACTTTATCCAAACAAAGGTATTTGAGACCAAATCTTAAAAAGCAACCATACCATGTAAGAGACCCAAAACGCGTTAATTCGCTTAAGTTTATACTTTATGTCCGGCTAATTAAACACTAGAAAGCAAAACAAAGACAATGTATCAAGAAATCAAATGGACTTTGCTGAAAACCATAGGATGGATAGCTTCACATCAATTCACACTTTCACCACCAAACCCAAATAAATCCAGAGAAAACAAAAGAAAAATGGACAAAAAAAAAATTGTTATATTTTGGATAAGCCCAAAGCTACTACAAAAATACAGCATGTTAAAATAATACACTCAATTTTAGATGCTTCCCAAGATCTAAATAAAAAAATTAAAAAAAAAAAAAAAACTATATTTAGGAGTTCTTATGAAGATGGTTCTCTCTCAGAAATTGCTATCAGCTATAACAACTATACCATAGAAACTCCCATTAAGAATGTCTAATTTGGCAAGTCTCGTCATTACACCTAGAACCACTTAGAACAAAGTTCTTATGAAGCCAAGAAACAACTCAAAAGACATATACACATCCATAAATAAGGGCAGAATAAAATTCCCATCCACAAATATGGATTCCATTTTACAAGTTAGCGCAAAGTTCAAAAACTGAATCCCACTCTACAAATGACATCTTTGTTGAAATTTATTTCCTGATTGCGTACTCGAACTCTAGATTAATTGTTAATGCCACATTACATGTACCTAAAACGCACTTTGTATGCATGCTTCAAACAAAGTTTCCTACAGTACGGAGCTATACGCCCTAATTACAGTGGTCCTAATTTTGATGAGAAAACAAATGCAAAGGGCAACAGTTTGTTTAGGGTCCATAAATGACCAAAGCATACCAAAAATTAAACAAAAGATAAGTTTCATCGATCCTAGTGAACATGAAAGGACAATATATATATATAGACTGAACTACTCTCAAGCTACTCAAGGCACTTAGATGTCCCTCTCACCATTGTGCAAAGAAGCAATTGAATTTTCACCTGTATTTTAACAGTTAGCGAAATTGCTATTTTATCCGTGTCAGTGTCAGCAATTAATATTCATACGTTCAGTTAGAAAACATTTTACCGTTAGTACCATTTCTCTAATCCTAAGGTTAACATTTTCATGCAACCCTAAGGATCTCCTCACGTTCCCTTTTGGGCCTAAGAATTTACCATACATAAATACACCACTTAAATGTTAGAAATTAATTCTTTCTTTCTTAACTTTCACAATCATGCAGAAAGATTTTTACAGTTCTAGCTTCAATATTCACATGAGGCACCCCTAGAGGACTTGGACCTTTTTTTCTTACTCCCAATGAAATGTTCATATCTCACTCACAGAGACCAGGAAAATAGAGAAAAAGGTGAAGCAAAGTACTCTTATCTGAAATGAAAAAAAAGTCATTAGAACATACCTTCCAGAACCAGGATATCTGAGGATCAGTTTCTTTGTATCCATTGTACTCAGTATGTGCCTTCCAATCTTCTATGCAAACAGCACTTTCACATCCGTATAACATCCAATCAAGATCTTCAAGCTCCAAGCTTCGGAAAAAGAATGTTTTTAGCTCTGATTTAGACAGAATGTCGGCAAAACCTCGTGAGAAACGAGAGACCTGGTCACAGGTAGAAATGACAAAGCGATGTTGAATGAGAAGATTAACATATTCTTCTCTGTTCTTGCTAGTTACAGAAATGCTTTTGCCGTCAGGACAGAGCTCCACGACTCTCCTGGATCCCAACTCTTCAACTTCTCTCACAAATGTCAAGCCCAATGCATCTGAATCAATAAAATCAGCATCCATCTCAAGAATCTTCTTGCAGCTACTGTACAAGCATGGATCTGCATCACGTATATCATCCAAGAAGATATCCCTCCCAGCCAATTGCAAGAAAAACACGCGATCAAAGACAATGCCAACTTGTACTTTATGCATCAAAGCCAATGCAATAACTCTACCAGAAAAGGTAAAATAATCTAGGTGCATGGGATCAACCTTAGATGCTGCAGCAGAAAGTAAACATTGTAAACACACTGTTCTGACCATGGTAAGCAAGTCACAGGACATGTTATCAAAGGCATTGCACTGATTTGAAATTATGAACACATATAAATAAAGGTTCTTCTACAGTTATAAGGATTCTTGTTAATGCAAGTGCTAATGCAAGAAAATAATACATCATATGTAAAGTATTACCCAACATATCAAGAATATGACACTTTATTTTATTTACTTTTAGATTACCCAATTGGTAATAAGATTCCAGAATATGCTTGAGTTTGTCCAATATCACAATGATGAAAGAAAGCAATCCAATTGTAGTAACAACCATCATGAGAGATAATGGCCCATATCTACAGCAAGGAGTACAGTATGTGACATGACTGCAACTTCAAACCACAGATGGGGATTTCCTTGAATTACCACCAAATGACCAAAAGTTAACTCACATATGCAAGACCGATAAATCTTAAGATCTATTCACCACAATGAAGTTTATTGTCCTTGTGAACAGCGAGCATGTGACTTTGGCTGAAGCTGTGATACAAATAATTTCCTGATGTATTACTGGTCTTAACGTGAAAAGAGAGAGAGAGAGAGAGAGAGAGAGAGAGAAGTGTGGTCATTCATGACGGGAAATCGTACAAGGCAATATTCTTTCTCTTAAATGCCAAGACAACAAAATTTTTTGATAGAACTTTAACAAATCTACAATTAAATATTTTGATGTCTAAAGTTGGTGGTGTAGGTGTTGGTGTACAATATTATGTCAAATCTAATTAGATTTGTTCTCAAATATGGCACACATTCACAAATCCATGATAAAGAACCTTGTTTCTCATCCTTCTCTTTCTCTATTCTAAATAGTTCAAATTTTCAGAAAGCTCAACCTTAATAATTAGGTCAACAATGATATCACACAGGTCTACTTGCAATAACTATGCAGTTAGAAAATAAAGCCCATTTAACAGGAGTTGATTAGTAGTGCTTTACCGCAAGGAATTAGTATGCCAAAATAGATATTGTTCATGCAAGTCCTCCAAAACTTATCGCCAGCTAAATCATTCTTCCATTTAGTTAATAAAAGAACTATGGCATTGAGTACAGTTTGAGGACAATACACTTTGTATTCTTTCTTCATCTCTTTTGTTTTCTCCTCTCATAATATTGAATTTTCATCTTCTTTGTTAAAGGAAAAAATAAAAAAATCTACTATGTTCCCTACAGTCTTCCCATATAATGGGAATCCCAATGCACAAACTATTACTCTTGTGTTCTCAATAAGATAGGGGTTTTAGACTCTTTTTGTAAGCATCAACCTTTATCTTCGGACAGTTGCATTTGGATGTTAAGATTTTACATTTAGGAGAGACTTATGAGAGTATTTAGTAATTAGTATAAATCATAATGTTCAGTAAATGGACCACAAACAATTAATATCAAATTCCACAAAATCCCACAATCATCAGTCTAAGGGTCACGTCATTTCCATTTTAGGGCCTACTGAAATGAGCAGCTGAGGTCATTTGTTTGCACCCAGCTTCTAACAATTGAAGTTAGCATTGAACACCCGAAGTCCACACACTAACAGATAGAGATCCAACCTTTAATTAATGCAGCTATAATTTATGCTGCTAAATGCTGAATTTCAAAATTCACTCTGACCAATACGACAATACGGCCACAAGACCACAAGCTAGTTGTTAGAACTCTGAGCACTCATCATTAACTCCCAACTAACATCCAAACAGAACCCTACAGGATTAAAATGTGCCTAAAATATATGCACAATGCCCCACAATAAAACAGACCTTGAAATCAAGAAAGAATTACTAATACACATGGAAAAAGAAATTGTTTATCTTTATCAACTATTTAAGATTCATAGGTAATATAATAATCACATCACAGAATCACACAAGTTTTAAACATAAAGAAGAGCCTGAAACCGAACCTAACTAATCCTCCAAAAGATGTAGCCCAAAACAGGATGGAATGAAAAGGAATCCAGACCAACAAACTCAAATTTGGCATTCAAAACCTAGTTAGCAGAATGCATCACATTTATAGCAGTACATCTTTTAAAACAAACCAAAGTTTATCAAAAGGCGGTAAAGCAATCATAGAACCAAACAGTTTAGTGGTAGCTCTTATATATATATATATATATATTCATAATTCCCATAATTCCCATATTCATAATTCCCATATATATATATATATATATATATATATATATATATATATATATATATATATATATATATATATTCATAATTCCCATAATTCCAAGAAAAAAAATAGATAAAAAAAGTTGACAGATCTTAGAAAGCTTTCGATGCCAGGCAAGAACATAACATTTTATACAACATATGACATGTTTGGATGAATATTGGGACTTATCTTTTCACCAATTAATCCTTTTATGTAAGTTTTTTATCGGTGCATTTCAGAGCAATGGTTATATAAAACTTCAGTATTGAAATAAGATGAGGATGTGTTGTGACTTGTTGATATTTGGATTATATCAAGGTAACCTTATTGAAATCAGGATAAGTTATCATAGAATTCACAGAACTATGGAGTAAAGAAGATAAACATATTAACTTAAAAAGTAACTACGCAGGTAGGTTCTGTTAATAGGAAAGAAGTACAAGCCTGACACACAATAAGTTTAAGACTCAATCAGTCCAAGAAAAACAAACAAAACGTAAGAACTTGCACTCTGTAATTTCCAAAGAGTGAAAATGGAAAAATAAACACACATGTACATAATGATGAGGGTATATACACATTGATATTTATGTCTAAAAGTAAGTTCACAGTCACCAAATATTTGAATTCCTAATGAACATGAGATTAGGACTCTCCCCCGGATTAAAAAATATCATTAAGATTCTAACCATTAGTAATCATTCCTAAAACATCATAATGAAGCTCAGAATAACGTAAAACTCTGCAACAGCAATCAGATCTTTGACCTTTACATCAGCACTGAGACAAACTCTCGGTGCATGATTGAAAACTTACTCAGTTTTAGCTCCATTTTATTTTTATTTTTCTTAGAGAAAAGTTGTAGTTACCTACTTATATCAAATAAACTAATTTGTCACTGTATAAAACATGACAAAATCAGGACTACCACATCCAATGATTCTTATAGTCAATTTAGCAATAATAGTAAAAGCCTATGAGGGTGGACTAAGCAGTAATGAAGCGACTCTTATAGCACTCCCACCTAGGTTCAAATTTCACTGCCGCCATTAGAGTGCCCATAGATAGAGCGATATTAAGTCCTCCCGTAAGTCCCTTTGTGGACTTGAGGTTTTTCCTCGCCCTAGGCTGGAGATATCCCTCCTACCCCTAAACTTTTTGTAACACAACCCCCCCACCGCCACCCCAAAAAAAAAAAAAACAATTGTAGTAAAAAGAACAAAATAAACTTTCAACATCAAACACCCTCAATTACCACCTCAAACAAGCCGCTGTGGTGTTAATCACATTCTGAATTTTCTGTAACTAGCAAAAACAATTGATTACTCAGAAATGATTAGACATTTGCAATGAGAAATAACACTGGTTTCCAGTTAAGTATTCTTCAGGTAAAGGTGTATAACCAACTACAACCCATTTCCTAAGTAATCTAAGCAGGTTAGAGTTCTCCATTTTATTCAAGCTATAAGAAAAGATGTTAAAACCCAACAGCCAGGATAAATAATACATGCAGTAGGTTAAGGGAAGAACAACTAACAAAATTAAAGCACTTAATAGGGAAAGCATGCATCAAGAAGCTTACAGAACATTACCAGGATTAGGAAAGAATCTTCTGCGATCATTTGGACATGCAACAAAAAGTGCATTTTGTTGATTGAATATAGCTTGAACAACCAAGAAAAACCATTCCCGCAATACGCCCGGACCAGTAGCTTCCTCATTTTTAAATTCCATAAATAGACCACCACGTAGTGCATCAGGATCTGCCCGTGCTATGTACTCAAATGACTCAGCCAAAAGATGTGACCTGTCAATGAGCATCTCATGCAGCTCCTCATAATCTTCTTTCACCTCAGGAAACATCATCATGGCCAAATGCCTTCTGGATTCAAAATCAGTCACATCTTTATGCTGCAGAAGCCACTGATGATCATCGTTTCGCTTTGCGTATTTAACTATTAGCACACATACGGAAGCCTTCCTAAGCCTCAAAACAGACCAAAATCGTTCTTCAGCATATTTGTAAAGTTTGGACATGCTATTCAATTCCTTCAAAATTGCAAGATACTGACACCATTCAGTGTGAGTAGAATCACCTTCTCCGCTTGCCTTCAAAGGCAAACAACTCTCCATTTTAATTAGACAGTTATCCATCTTCACCAGTAAATCACCAAATATAACATGAAGCTGCTCTATCTCCTCGGCATATAATGGGTGACTAAAACCCCGTTTATTTAAAGGCATAGAAAATGGACCCTGAGAACCCAGCTGCTCCGATATTGCAGCATGCAACGGAAGCAAGAAGGCTGAAAAGTCCCGAACATCACTCGCCGATGGCCCCACGCTAGTAGAAGACTCCATACTCGAAACCAAATCCCTAGATAACCTATTAGCTAACTCACTAACAAAAGGGAAAATGTCCTGTATCACAATCAAACCCTTTACATCCTCCCCATCCCCATACTTGGACAACCCACGAGAAACCCCCATACTCTCCAGCAAAGACCCAAGAGTACTGCGGCATGAGAGATATAAAGGATCATCATGAGCAACCTTTCTAAGCAACTTACAAAACTCTAATACTATAGGAGCTGACTGTGTATGCAAATTCTTTGGCAGTGAAATCCTACACGAATTCAGAAAATGCTTTATTGAACTCTCAGCACACTCTTTGTTACCTTTAATGGTGGAAATGTAAAGCATTACCAAAGCAGCAGGAGCAGAGGATGACATAAAAATCTGAAGATGCCCAATTGCAGTCTCGCTATTGTCTTTGGACGTTAGAGTAAAGAATTCATTCATCAGATTTTTAATGTGTTTGGCCGCATAAGGATGGCAAGGCAATACTGTCTTACATAGCCTAGAAATAAAAGAGACCATGTCGTCAATTAACTGACAAGTCTGTGGGTGTTTGGTACTTCGCATCCGCCCAACCAATTGAAGGCCCGCATCATTCTGAATTGAACACTCCGCCAGTGACTGCTCCCACTGAAGTTGCTTACCCCTATATATTAGTCTCTGTTCGATAATCGGAATCCCCGTAATTGCCTGAATCCGCTCATGAACCGATTTCACTGTATCACCAGAATTGGCATGTATAACAATATTGTTACCATCAGAAATCATTCTTATAAAAAATTGTAACCTGGAGGCGGACCGGCTGGGCCCCGGAGGAAAAGCGGAGCAGGAACAATGGGCTGATTTAGCATCAGAGACTCGAGTATCAAGGTGATTAGAGGAAGACGGCGACGATGCTTGATTCTGAGCAGTGGAGGAAGAATCCACGGCAAGAGACTCGTCCTTGCGCATCCTAACGGAGACTAAGTCCGAGAAATCCACGTCGTCATCGTCGTCGAAGGTAGGAGCGTAATCGTCCAATTTGCGCTTGGACGAAACGCGGTGATCGTGTCCGTTGATGGCGGTGGCAGAGGGGCGGTTAGTTGGGCAATCAACGGAGGGGGATTCGAGTAGAGACATTTGACGGTGGGTACCCCCGCCGCTACGGTGGGGGAGAAAGCATGGGATCAAAGAAAAAGAAGCAAAACCCTAACTGTGCCTCAATTTTCTTGTATCCTAAAGTAGAAGAAAAATAAAGAAAAGAAAGATAAAATAGAAGGAATTGAAAGAGGAAATTGATCGGCAAATTTCTCCCTTTCTCTTTGTCTCTGAGCTTTTCTGCCTTACAGAGCCGTCATCACCAAGGACTGTCATCTTACGCTATTGGTTTTTTTATTTATATATTTACCCATTTGTACTTACTTGGGGTTTTGTTCAGTGTGGACCTGCTCATGTTATTCTTGTGAGATTATGTGATCATGCGGACACTGTGAATTATTGGGATGTTTTTACCCGTTTATTTCTTTTAGGGAGGAAGCACATCATGAATTGTATATGTGGGTGGGTCAAGTTTACAGCTGGGTCCTCCAAAGTAAATATTTTTCAGGGTTCACCTACCAAAAAGCATGAGTTTTACTAATTAAGCTTCAGCCAATTTTTTTTTAAGGTTCTTAGACAAAGTTGGAGAAGTCAATTAACCATCTATTCTACAAAATTCCTTAGTTGAGGCATTTCGGTATAAAGGATTAGGATAACTTTTCTCCGTATCCCTATCTTATTCCAACTTTTATTTTTCATTCCCTTCACATACTAAATACCCCGTAAATATATATAATGACATAATGTTATTGGCTTGACACACAGATGACGTGATGTGTCAGACATATTCTATAATTTCTTCCTTTTATCTCTGTTTACAAAAAAATAAAAAATAATAAAAAAAAAATCTATTTATATATCTCTCTTGATGCACTTCTAGTCCACTCTTTTTTCCAGCTTTATACTCTCCAGGTATACCTTTTTTTCTTTTTGATGCATTTCTATAATGCACATTTTTTTCATATGCAGTTGATGAATCTTTTTCCTTTGAAAAAACTTCTTAAGGTGATCTTTTCTTCAAGAAAAACTTTTGTAACGAAAACTTTTCATGATAAACTTTTCCAGAGAAACTCTTGCTTGAAGAAAACTTTTACTAAGGGAAGTCTTTAGATATGGAGCCAAGTGATTATAGAACATTAATTCAAAATGTAGTTTATCATAGATGTTTGAAGATCATGAAGGTATAGTAGTTACTCCAAAAGTGAAGAACAAGGATGGTGGAAGACTTGAGAGTTACTAATAATAGTTATAGAAGGAAGAATCAAACAAACCTACAAACACTGCTCCAATCAACAAAGTATATCAAACAAATCTAGCAATTCAATTTTAGACTTCACTAAATTTTTAGCATTTCACCATTATCCTTAGCATTTCTAGTCCGATACGTTTCAATTCTAATACAAGTTCATCATTTCCTTTCAATTTTAGTATAATTTATTTTTAATTTGTTGTTCAAGCATTTATTAGGTTGGTGTAGTTTTGATCAGTAGAAGCATTGCAATTTTTAGGTGTCTTAATTCTTTACAATTGTTTGATTCCAAAAGCTAGTAGGTGTACATTGAAAGAGAAAGAATTACAACAAGGTGCAGCTCTGTAAGAGCCAAACACGAGAAGCAGCATCATCACAACAGAAATTAAATGAAGAAAGGGCTTTCTAGCTACAAAATGAGCTACCCTATTGCCATCCTTCTTTATGAAACTAAAAATACAAGAAGTGAAGGTATTAGACAACTGATAATGTCATCGAGAAGGATTTTAACTTGGTTGGGCACTTTAATAGTTTGGTCCTAAAGATGCTGGATGAGGCTCAAGCAATCCTTTCTAAATGATTCTTTCAAACCTGTAGTCTATGTCCAAATGAATTTCTTCACTAAGAGCCAAAGCTTCAATCATAATTGGGCAACTCATGCACTTAAATCATTTCATACGACAAACCACCACCTCTCCCATATAATTTTGAACAATAACGCTTGCACTACCTAAGCTACCTTAAGATGAAAAGGTGCCATCAACATTAATTTTTAGCCAAAACCAATTCGATTTTAACACTATAGGAACTTGCCAAAGGGCAAGAGAGACACTAGAGACCGAACAGTTCCCAAACTCTAACCATTCATGCACTTGAGAGAGCGCCTTTAAGGTTGTTTCCAATGTGTTCCAAACGTTGTAATTGAATAAGAGATCATTTCGAGCTTTCCAAATATGCCATTTAGAAAAAGATAGCATGGTTGATTAGTTCCTCCTCATTACTAACACTTATAAGTTACTAAGAAATTAAGAACCAAACTAGCATAAAAAAATCTCCTTGCACATAATATGCTCTCAACATTGAAGAGGAAATCAGCCAAAGAGAAAGAACCATCTGGCAGTGGAAGAAAAGGTGCATAAAGTCCTCTTTTTCCCTACACTTACAACATAAACCATCTGTGGGATAGCCTCTTTTAAGGATGTTGAATTGTGTTTCGATGATAACAACTATTTGGAAAGTTGACAGACGAGATAAAAAGCAAAATCATATTTACCTTAATATTATTACAATTATTTTGTAATTAATTCAAGTAAATTATGAATATAAAGAAGATGAAGCTACATCAACAAGAAGGATATCAACAAGTCTTGCAATCAGAAGCTTAACAAAGCATCAGGAGATCAAAAGTTTATTACATGACAAAAGAAGAGTTGTTTATATGCTAAACAATCTTTTGTTTATAACCTTCAAAGCTTCCAACGGTTATAATAGCTTCAGAAGGTTAAAATTACTTCGAGAGTTACAAGCTTCATGAACTCAAAGTTGTCCAACGACTATATCTTGCTTATGATATGTTCAAGACCTTGATCGCAACAACTATATTCTTCTTATGACTTAGAATCAACTGCCATAATTTGCTTCAAGAGCTCCAAACTGCTATGTCATGTTTAAGAGGTGATTCCAACAGCGAGTTCACCTATTAAAGAGCCTTCCAACACCTATAAAAGCAAGAAAGATCAAATTTATCAAGTGGGAGACTTGGTAATATTCACACATACAAGCTATTTTATTAAAGTCTTCAATAATTCCTTCAAAGAGTAAAATAAGAGAGAAAGCTTCATCTTTGTTCATTTAAATATTCATATTCAAGGGAATTGTATTTTCACACAAGGTTGTGTGAAGGGGGTTTCTTTATTGATAGTATGATCAACAAAGATTGTAAAAGTTTGGTTGTTGAACTTTGAAAAACAACATACTGAAAAGTTTGGTGCTTAAGCTTTGCAAAAGGATCGGGAGAATTTTGGTACTTGAGCTTGTAAAAAATATCGGATAAAGTTTGGTGCTTGAACTTTGAAAAAGCATCGTAAGAGTTTTGTTACTTAAGCTTGAGAAAAGTAACGGTAGAGGTTTGATACTTATCGTGAAAAGTATTGAATTTGTTACTTAACTCGTAAAAATTAGCTTAGGCTTGTTTTTTGCCCATAAAAGAAACACTAGTGGAAAATCTCAAGTAGCTAGCTTAGGGACTAGACGTAGACCAGTTGGATTGAACCAGTATAAATCTCAGTGTCTTCAATTCTCTATCCCTACACTCCTTATATTTATTGCAATTTATATTTCCATAATTTAAATTAATAGCATTATTATTTGAAGACATTTATATACTGATCAAGCAAATTAATATTCACAAGTTTTACTGTTTTATCAATTATGCAATTTTTATAAAACTTGTGTTTGCCAAAAGAAATTTTTTTTCATCAAATAGAATTTTTAAAAGAGTTTGCGAAAATTTTTATTCAGTGTATTTACCTCCTCTAGTATTGTAGCTAGCTTATTTGGGACCGTTAAAGGAGATTGGTGCTATTAGGGCTTTATTTGAAAGAAGTCGCCATAGGAACACTTTCAACTTATTAGGGACTGTTACACGACATATACTTTTCAAATGAACTTCTAAGATATTTGAGCCTTGTTTATTTCGTAAAGTAATGTCAATAGCCACCTTATACCCGGACTTAACAAAATAGTGACTCGATCATGAGAAGTGCCAAATAAGAGCATATTAGGTGTTGGTAATACTAATAGGAATGGCCAAAATGAACTTGACATTATTAGGATGGAAACTAAAAGACACCAAAGCTGAATTCCAAGTCCCTAGCCTTTGATCAAAGAAATTATAAACCTTAGCGTAGGTGGGAGCTTGGTCTTCATTAGGCCAAGCTAGAAAAGGTTTTTGAAGTTGGAAGCCAAGGATCATGAATCTACCACCGTAGGCCTTTGGAAAGTTTTTCTCTTCCTTGACACACTTGATTTTATATTTTAAGAATAATTTAATTCTCTAACACAATCATTTTAATAAAAAGAGACAAACAAAAATTTGCACGCTCTGTGAGGCCTTATCATAATACTTCATAATAATAGTGATAAGGAAAAAAATATTTTAACTAGTGAATCCAAGAGCAAAGAAGTGTTGGCAACAAAAAATGTTCCACAACCGATTGAACATATAAAAGGGGTTAGAAATCCTTGGCCTTGAATAATCATGGACTTCTACAAAGGTACAAAATTCACCATACTTGAGAAACATTTTAGTTCCATTAGAAGGAACATAGGTGCTTCAAGGGACACTAATAGTTACCTCCAAGAAAATGTTGGTTTCCTCTCAGGAAATAAGGAGAAGATTCTCTAGATGTTCTCAAAATGAATGGTCACAAGAATAGTCATTCTACTATTGGGGAGCAAACCATACAGTTCTACTTTAAGGAATGTTTCTCAAGATTCATAAGGTCTAAATGTTTAACGAAGAACGTGATACTTTTACTGAGGAAAAGTGTTAATTCCATTTTATCCAGCTAACAAAATAATTATTTTAAAATTTCTATTATTAAATCAAAGAAGAAGTTGAAATTATACTTACAAGAGTGTACTGGATTAGGACTTTTAATAACTTTTACATACTTTTAAAATTCAGAGGTATTCAATTAAGACTTTTTAGGAGTCTTTAAAAGTCATCAGGTATTCAATTATGACTTTTTAAGAGTCTTTAAAAGTTATCTTGTATTCAATTATGACTTTTTAAGAGTCTTTAAAAGTCATCCTGTATTCAAAAAGTCATTGACAATTAATGAGAATGACTTTTTATAGATTTTTGTTACAAAATATAACACAAAATCATTAGAAAAAAGTATTGCATCTCTACGTAAGACTTTTTATTTATCGTGAACTTTTATAGGCAAAACTCGAAACTTTTTTCTCCCTTGGGCTATAGTATCCATTCACTGGTATGTGATACAATTTTCGCACACACGTAAGATTAAATCGGAGGTATAATTTATATTCGTAGCTATCGTAAAACTGCATAGGAAGTATGATTCTGATCTCTCCAATCAACTATAGAGTCTTCTATTTTTCTCAAAAATTGTATCACGTGTTAATGAACAGATACTATAGCCCACAAGAGAAAAAAATGTCGAGTTTGGGGCTAATACTATTAAAACAAAAAGATCATTTACCCAATATGTTCAAAAAATTAAGCAGGGGGCCAATTGTAAATTTCATAAAAGTTCAGGGGCCTCAATATGTTATTTGCCTTTTATTTATCATAAAATATATTTTATTATTTTATACTTTATTCTTTCTCGTCATCTTTCTTCTATTTTATTTTGCCCCTTTTTGTTCTGTTTTATTTTCTTTCCGATTCAGATAAAAAGAAAACTCCAGAATATTTTGCAAGTCAAGAACCTCCATAATCACCCGTCCTTTTTCGTTCTGCAACAAGCGCGAGCTATCATACTCCCTATCACCATGTTCAAGAGGTACGATTTCTTTTCCGTTTGTTTTTTCTCTTCTTTATTTTTGTATTGTTGAAGGGAATAGATCATTGACTATTTACTGCGTTGAGAAGTACTTGACTACTGGCCTGTTGTAGTGGGAATTCTCTTCTCGATTTGAGTGTGTGTGAAAGGTTTAGGAGAGTTAGCTTTATGTTTTGGGTCTTTTATGAATCCCTCACTTTAATTTTGTTCTTATATTTGAAGGTCTAATTTTGCTCTAGACTGGCAAAAATTAGCCTACTTGTTTATGTTTTATCTAATTTCTTTAAAATAATTTTAAGTGAGCTATTTTAGATCTCTCGTTATGCTTGTCTCTTTGAACCCTTTGAAGACTGATGCAACTATAAACCCAGATGTAATGCTAACAAGATCTTATGTGTGACATTGGAGGAATAAGCAAAATCTAACTATTTTTTCTAAAAATTTTCAAACATCCTACACTCTCTTAATTGATGATGAATATTAGAAATTTTATAGCCAAATTATAATTTTTTAATTAACATTACTACTCAATTTTTATGTTACTATTTTATATTTTATGTTTGGCGATTGTTGTGGTTATTTATGTGGTGTTTTATCATTGCACACATGGAGATTATTATTATTTTCTAATAAGTCTACAAAAGTCTTTAAAAGTCTATAAAAGTCTATGAAATAAACTTTTTAAAAGTCATCAATACTTTTAAAAATTCTCTGCAAGATATTAAAAGTCACTGAAAGTCATTGAAGTCTATCAAAGTCATTTACTCAAAAAAAGTCCATAAAAGTCTTAATCGAATACCACCCCCTTAATCTTTTATATTATTTAGTTTATATTTGAACTCAATAAATTGCATGTTATATTTAATTGAAATTGTCTTAGTTTGACTGATTATTGATTTTGCCCTGGATTAATAACAAATATATATTTAAAGTTTGCTTTAATTTAAATAAGAGACATTGTAATTAAATTTATTAAAAATCCATTTTCCATATTTATTCTGTTATATATTAAATTTTAAAATATTAATTTTCACAATCCATTCTTTGTAAGTCACATCCTAATTTATTTTCTATATATTTTTTTCTTAATTAAGTCAATATTTATGAGTCATGATATGATGTTTGTATAATAGATCTAATGTTTCATATCCTGCATGTATGCATGATAACCCGATAAATGCAAAGACTTAGACTCATACATCCCTAATAGATTTTTTTTGTAAGAGTTTTTCCATCTTCCATTATGTATTGTCCAAAATGTAATTCTCAGTTGTTGATAATTGTACCACTTTCCCGAAAGATTGTAATAATTAAATAAGTTTGTTTTTATATATGACCTGCAATGTATGACCGTTGAAAAATGAAAATATAAATGGAACAATTATGGTGCAAATTAACAAGTAGAGAAATAAATAAATAAACCACACTAAGAAGTCTTGAAGGGAATAAATTTATTCCGGGTGGTGACTCTATTTTTAATCAATGAAATAAAAAGGGTGTTTTCATCCAAAACAAAATGAACAAATTTTTGGAATGTGACCCAAGCGACACGCACTTTTGCATGGGCCTTGTTCAGCTTGTCAAGTCTCACTTCATCCTATCCACCACACATAAACAGAATGAGGGGCAAACACATTTGTTACTCCTAGCTATATCAGCTGAATTTAAAAAAAATATATTATTTTTAGGTTCAAACCAACAGTAAAGACAAACTTTTAATTTTTTGTTGAATTTATTTCTTTGAAATATTTTCATTGTGATTCATTAATTATTTATAAGATTTAATTTAAGTCTTGTGTTTTTAATTTTAGCATTCTTATTATTTCATAGACCTTCTCGCATACTTTCATATTTACTTGTTTCAAGCTCTTGATGAGTTAAATATTCATGAATACCATTTGCCCCATTTTATCCCTTATAGTTGTTTGAAGTTATATTAAATTTTATCTTATTTCTCTTGAAGTGTCACAATAATTACATCGATATATCTTTTTAATCATAATCCATCCCTATTTATATATGAGAATTAATATATTATTAAAAACATTTTCTTTATAAAACTTACCGTAAAAGCAATTAGGAAATTATATGTTTTGACATGTAAAATTATATGATATATAAATAAGCGGCACTAATCTAAGAGACAGGGAGAGTGAGCAAGAGAGAGAGAGAGAGCGCAAAAATTTGGCCACTCTCCAACCATGTTTTGCCTTCAAGAAACCGAATGGTTTTTTAGTAAGCGATATTTAGTGGGTGACTATTTGGAATTAAGATGATAAGATCTCCGAGTAATTATGCTTGTTTGATCAATAAAAGGATTTAGCGAGGGCTTATGAACTTTGAGATATATCTAAACTTAAATATATATAGAGACATTTTCAAAGTTTATGCAAAGTCTATCAACTCTCATATCTTTCGAAAAAAAAATGTCTTATAGATCTTGATGAGTTGAAGGAAATAATAATATTTATTCCCATCCTTTTTTAGGAAATTTCAATTAGTGTATATGTCTATCTTTCATTATTATCATACTTATTCACAACTTTGTGCATCTTTCATTATTTTGTAAGTGTAATTGATCATATGGATTGCAATTTCAATTAAAAAAATGAGAAATTTTTTTTATTAATTATTGTCCTAATACACAAATATAATTGTAACATATTTATACATATGTCAAAACCCTAAAGTCATATTTTTCATACTTTTAAGAAATCTTGAATGTTAATGTAATACCCCAAATTAATTGTGCTATAATTACCCAAATAAAATGTTTATATATATATATATATATATATATAAAGAGAGAGTTAATGATAATTTATAAAACTTTGGAAAAGAATTAAAAATTAGTTTAGTAAGAAAGGAGCAAAACTGAAATTTTGCATATCAATTCAAATAAAAGAATTGATCATCGTGTGATCATCAGCCCTTTTCTCCCTTCTTTCAATTTCTTTTTTTTTTATTCTCAAACTTTAATTATCAAATTCTCTCTCATTTCTTGCCCCCTTTCACAATTTTTATACCGAAACGAAGCTCTCAACACGCACTCCAAGTTTATGTAAGTTTAGGGAGGAGAAATTGAGTTTTTGGAGAGATATTAAAGGAAGAAAATTCATGTTGTTGGCTGGCCCTGTCGATTCGCTACCTTCTGCTCATAATTTCGCAAATCTGACACTAGAAATGGACTTAGGAGGTCGAAAAACCCTTGAGTAGGTTGGTACTTGAGGCAAGCTTGGGCGTTTTTTCCGGTGATCGTAGCTTCGCCGATAAATATTTAATTTTCTTCGATCCATCAACTTTCTAATAGAATGAGGATATTTTAAGTATATATTTGAGCTTTAGATGTTATAATGAAACTAGTGGTATAACTCGTTTCTTTATAGGACGATTTGAAATTTTTCCGGCGACGGATTCCGGCGATGGAAACTATTTCCGGTAAGGTATAAAATGTACTTGAAATTAACATTAGAACGTTTTAAATATTATTTTGGAGAAAGATTAATTCTTGGACTTTGATTAAATTCTTAAGGTTTAATTTTTTATGAATTATGGAAGTATATTAATTCATTGTTTAAATAAAAATAGTAGTAAATTGAAGTTGTAAAGATTATGATTGTGTCTATAGAACTATTTAATTAAAGATTTTTGGTTGAATGAGAAGTTTTGGGATAAAATGTGATTTAAGACGTAATTGATTATTAAAGTGAAGTAATAATTAAATTGAATTGAGATTGTTCTAGTCGGGCAATTAAAATGTAGTCTATGGGGTCTCGACTTGGATGTGGATGAATGTGAATATAGAAGTGTATTTTTATGCAGGTTTTGACCCTAGTTATTACTAGGAGGATATCCGTTTTAAAGGGGAAACTCTACCGAATTTTCAAAAAAAATTCCGTAGAGAAAATCTGTTATAACTTGCCCTTCTTTGAATTCTAAAGTTAATTCTAAATTCTCTTATGTAGATAGTCAACCGGTAGGCAGAGAAGCAGCACCGGAAAATTAGGATTCGTCAGCTAGGAGAAATCTGTGAGTTAATTATATGTTTTGCATTTTTAATTTAGCATTTGCATTCATGGCATGTTTTCAAAGTGTATTTCTATGAAGAGATTACTATACTTATTTTGAGAAGAGTATTGCCTATATTTATATTTTATATTTATATATGTTTTGTATTTATATATGTTTTCAAATGCGGTTTAAATACGTGTTATGGACATTCTTCCTGGTGAGCGACATCAGGACCTTGTGCGACAGGTATTATCATGTTAATGAGACATGAATATGATGGTGACGTGGACTATGGATAAGCTCAGTAGAGTTATTCTCGAGTTACACAATATGATGGAATTGGAATTAAGTGAGGCTGAGTATGGGTTCGGTTGAGTTATTCTCCGTCCTCCAGCCGACCAGGTGCGGATTCGGTTGAGTTATTCTCGGTTCCACTGCAGCCCCCAATTAAGATGGAGATGACAGTCCAACTGAAATCATAACCCTGTAGTTTAAACTTGTATATCTCATGTCATTGATATCGGTGTCCAACACAGAGACATGGATTGATCACCCTCTTTTGTGTCCGGACATTTACTTGATCCCGAATGTACTGATGCTCACAAACAAGTTCAAACTTGTTTGGGAGTGGCCACACTCTTATCAGTCACATTCATCAAGAGGCCAGTGATATCTTTTCAGTGGACTACTGAGTGACATATCCCTTCTGCATATCCATAGTACTGCCATGCTTAGTGACATACCCGAACGTATCCATACTTGGTACCCTTTTAGAGGCCCTTTAGGTGTACACCAAAGTATGCGACTTTGCATGCAGCACCATCATATGGTCAAGTCTAAGGATCCATACAAGTACTACACGAGAATTACTAGTGATGCTTTACCATGTGGATTTCTCATTTAGTAGATCTATCCAGAACCATGCCCCTTTTGCATGTACCCATTAGCTTGGTTGACATCCCATGTCCAATGGCCTGTAAGACACCGCCATACAATCAGGTTAATGATAGTCTCTAGTTCCATTCATTCTCATGACTGGAACAGATTACGGATCTCTTTATGGTCATATCGTTTTCCCTATCCATGGTCTTACTGCCAAGTGCATGACACTTGTCAACATAGATATGGATATGTCCATTGGAAACTCCATTTAAAATATAGCACAAGATATATAATAAATAGATTAATGCCTTTATTTAAATAACATAAAATGTGTATAATACATAAATCCAATAAATGTACGAAACAAATACAAGGTCCAATGCCTCGGGACTAGAGCATATCCAACATATATACAGTATTATGTGTTTGGATGAATGCTAAATTACTCATGCATTGTATATAATTAATTCATTAAGGGAGGTCTGACTCCCTAAATTTTTCAGGTTAATAGAAGTGGGTTTCAACCCAAGACCTTCCTTCGAGCGGTATTGTTTTCCTTATTACGTAGGTTTATTATTAACCGTATTTAATATAATAAATTCTAGATCACAGTACCAAATTGAGAAATATGTTTCAAGTTGTGTATGTTAAATGGTTTTAATATGACAAGTATGATGAATTTAATTATTGTATAAATGTGCATTTAATATTGATTATGGCTTTTAGACTTGCTACGGGTTCCCGTGGCAATATTCTTACACTTTCCCTAGCGCCGGTCAAGGTCCGAGGAATGGATTGTGACAGTTAAATCATATATTTCTGCGAAAAGAATGTTAAATATGCATTAAATTTAAAATAGTTTTTCTAAAATTTTTATAATTTTTTGTAAATTTTATTTTTAAATGTTGTTTTAACATTAATTACCAATGATTTTATAATTATGATTAATTCACTTAAAAAATAATAACTACATAGAAATACTATTGTTATGCAAATGATAATTTAATATCCAGGGGTTTTGAACAACAAATTCATGGAGAAAATTAATAAACAAACCTTAGTATATTTTGGATACAACAAGATATAGAAATATCTACGAAATTCAGTGCCATTTTCAAAAGTTTGCAAATATTAAATGGTATTATTAGAAAAAAAAAAAATCCTAATAGGAACAACACAATGATCTAAAATAAGTTATAAATTTAATGACATAACATACAAAATAATCTACACATGTTAAGAAAATCTCGTTATAAGATCTCTAGGATTTAAGAGGATTTGAAATTTTACTGAAATAATCTATATATATATATATATAGAAAATATAGCAAAAATGAAATGAAAAATAATACATCATTTCCAAAATAAATACCTCATATCTCAAGTACATCTATGCTTCTTGTAGACTTTTATTTATTACATGAGTAGCGATCTTACTTGTAAACTAAAATTGAAAAAGAGGAGAGAAAATAAAATAATGATCCAATATTTCAAAAAAATTTAGATTCTTGTAGTGTTGAACATGGAAGATCATTATTCATGGGAATTCAGAAAAATCTCTACTTCTTTTCATCTTAATTGGGTAAGCATTGTCATGTGTAAACTTGTGTGTACTTCAACAGTTTCTTTTTTTTTTTTTAATATGTGTATGATTTTGCAATTCTTCAATTTTATGTTTGATGTGAAATTGCTTGTACCAACTCATGGAACTTATTGAAATATGTCTTAAAATTTCCTTTTATAGATCACAAGTCATGTCTGTTATGCTTGCTAATTATGTTAAATGTACTATAACATCTATACCAACCAAATCGGTATTAATCCTGGCTTGAATTTTCATCTTTCAATTGATTAGATAGTAATTCAATCTTCTATGGTAATCCAAAATGCAGGAAAGAAATATGCTCCTCAACAGGCTGCTCGAATGCATGTTGATGGATCCATCTGAATCTTCGGTTGTTCATGCTTGCAATCACATCCTACTTATGAAGAAGGATTGAGGTAATAAAATTTACTCATTCTTTCATCTTGCAAATGCTATTTAAGAGCTCTTAATCATACTTTAGTTCGTTTGGTGATTTTAATATTTCATTGCAGGATGTTCTTAACTCTATACAAGAAGAGAGAGATAGTGTAATATACGTCTTATATCAAACATCAACCATCAGCAGGGTATTCTCTAAAAAAATTGGCTTTTATAATGCAATAAGCTTGAACCAAAAGAGCTAACTAATTCCATTAGAAAAATTCATAAACACATGCATAACTATATTTCTCACTTCATAAATATGTACCGTAGAGAAATCCAATTGTAATGTTTCTTTTCTAATTATTGAATTGAATGGATAAAGTAGTTAAGAAACTTTCATTAAGACCATAATATTTCATCAATTAGTACATCAAATTACAAATGATTTAAGAATCTTTATAAATAGGACAAAAGTGTATATGTATTGTTAAATGACAAATGAGTATTTTCTAATTGATTTTTCTTATGATTAAAAGTTGTTCGTTATCTTATTTGCATCATGTCAAATGATGAGAGCATAAGAGGGATAATATTGATGGTTTAAGCCAAAACAAATAAAAGTAGGAGATTCGATATAGAAATTAAAACCATTTGTTCTCGGGAAGTGTTTGTTTCTATTTTTTGGAGCAATTTTTAGCGTTTTACCCTGAAAAGCAGAAAACCTAGTGTTTGGTTAGATTTATTAAACAATAGCTTTTATAATTATTTGGCTTTTACAAATTTAATTTTTCCAAAATAATAAATTATACTTTTATATAAATACGTAAATTTTTTTTTTGAAATTTTTTTTATGTCTATAAATATTAAAAGATTAAGCGAGATTAATTCTCAAATTAATTTATTTAGGCTAGTTTCACATGTTTTTTTAATTTAGATATATTAATTTAGTTAATGATTAAAAACATGTTATTTTAATGCATTTTACGTAGATGAAACTAGAATTTAAATTATTTTTATACATTTATAACTCGCTATTTATTGAAAATAATAATTTTTTGAAGTGTATAATCAGTTCAACTTTAAATTATCTAATTATGTAATTACTTTTACTAATATTAACGTAATATTTTTATTTTTGTATAATTATTATTGTATAGTGTTGTAAAATATATGTTTACATTCGTATTTTTACGTCTTAACAGCAAAAGCTGATAATAAGTATACAAAATACTATTAATCAATTAGCTAATAACTAATATCTTATTGCAACAGCAAACAACAAACAGCTACTAGCTAACAGCAATAGCAACAACTATTAACTAACAACTGAACCAAATAGGCTCTTAGTTGTTGAAAAGAATCTGTGGGCCTTAAGTGTGCTGGACTTGACTAGATGAGTGAGTGAGTACATAAATGGGGTTGAGCCCATGAAACACAAAACCAATTAGCTTATGTTAAGGTCCAATCTATTCCACATATATACCACTCTTCATTCTCATTTATTTTCGATGTGGGGTTCCCTAACATCTCCAACAGTTGTTAATAATATAAAAGTTTGCAATTCTATGCCGTAGTAATTGAAGCTTTAATTGAGAGATATATTGTTAAAAGAACTCTAATAAACATTGAAAAATCTCACCACAAAGAGAGCTATAGAAAAGTTTCAGATTGACCAAAATATGATAGAGTCAGTGCACGCTTCCCTTGTGGCATTAATGGTTAGTCATGAATCTCACATTGAAAGTAAAGGAGACAAAAAAGCAACATATAAGTGATGTTGCTTGGGTCTTATTATAAGCCATTTGGTTTTGTGTAAGATGATCTCAACATCACATATTTGCCCACTTATGTAACAAAGCCTTATACTCTTAAAGCCCCAGAGTCTATTTACTATTTATTAATATAGGAGATAAAGAAGCTTGGAACGCCAATGCCAATTCACTATTATGGACAATGTTATGAAAACCGGACCGGACCGACCGGTTCGACCGGTTTTACCACGAACCGACCATGGATCCAATCGGTTTGATTAAAATCAGCGGTTTAATAGAAAACCGGAGATGACCGGTTCGATCGGCAAAAAACCAGTGAACCGACGAACCGATCAAAAACCAGTTTTTATAATTTTCTATATTTGGTTTGGCTTCGGTTTGGTTTGGTTCGGTTCCAAACCGAATAAAAAACCAAACATAGAAAATTATAAAAACCAAAATCAAACCAATATACATTCGGTTTGAATTGAACAGAACTGAACTAGTTTGGTTTGATTCTGGTTCGGTTCGATTCCAAACCAAAATTTTTCAAATTTTTAAAATTTAAATCAATTATCATTAAATTTTAAAATCGATGAAGTTTTAGGATATTTCATGAAGTTATTTTAAGTATTAAACATTTGAAACTTGTGTTTGATGAATTTATAAACTTATTTATTATTTAAATAATATTTTTTCCAAAAAAATAATAATCAGGTATAACCACCAGTTAGACCTGGTTGTACCACGTACCAGTAGCTTCACCGGTTTGATGTCCGGTACGGTTATAATAACATTGACTATGGATTGAGTGTTTGCTCATATCATCATACTTGAAAGGTCTTCTCTCTTTAAATTTGAAGCAATTATCTCAATTTGGTTCTCTACCTTGCAAATTAAAAGTGTCAAACTCCTCTTGCCATCTATTTTGCTTATCTTCCACAGATCTCTTCTGGTGTTTTAATCCACTTAGCTTAAAATCTATTTTCTTTAATTTTTTCACCCGTTATATCTACCTTTGGACGCTACAGCTTCTTTAATCTCTCTCTTTTAAGTTTGGTGCACGTGAACAATAATTTTTTTAAGACATCCTAAGGTCAGCACTTCATAGATCGTTAGATTTACGAGATTTAAAAAAGATCGATGCATATCTGTTTACCTGAAATGATTCAAGTGTTGAAGATTGTACTGTAGTGGTAATTCTACAACTCTGGATTTCTGTTGAAAATGGTTATTTCTTATTGTTATTTTAATGAAATGATTAACTAGTTTTATATAAAAATAAATGTCGTGTGAACTCAAAAGAGATAACACAAACACACTGAATAATTAATATTAAGAAAGTAGATTTCTAGCTTCATGTAATCCAATATTTTTTGCTTTTCTTTTAATTGAAAATTTATTTATTTTATATATTTTATCAAATATTAATTATAAAAAATAATTAATAAATTAAGACGGGGTTCCCATATCTATTGGGTCAGAGATGAGAAGATTTTTTCTCTATTTTCCTTAACGGGATGGGAATAAGGATTCTCCTTGGAAAAAAAAAAGGGCTTTTTACATAAATACTTATCTTTTGGCACCACTTAACTTTTTTACCTACAAAGGAAAAGTTTGCTTAAATACTTTAAAAACTTTCCAAAATTTCAAAAATACCTAAAACAGGAAATTCCTGTTTTACGTAAATCTGTAGCAAAAAAACACAAAACCGAAAACCATAAATCTCTAAAATACATGAATCGCGCCTGCTCAAAAACCTCCCAAACGCCAAGAAATCGCAGATCAATTTCGCTAAGAATCACAGATCAGTTTCGCCAAAAATTGCAACACATCAACATCGATCAGAAACGCAAAAATCAGGATCGCACAGCTGGATCGATCTCTCTCCTACAAATTCAATCGATCACTGCAAAACAGACATAGCAATTCAATCGATCACAGAGATATGTAAGAAATCGCAATTCTACTCCATCATAATGGAACTTGGACTGAAGATTATAGATTCATCAATTACAAAGTAAGTGGAGTCCTAATACCAACAACATCAACATTCAATGACTTCAACCAAACTATCAAAGCAAACATCAAGATCGATCAACAAAAAAAAGATTTAAAGATCCAATTCCAAGTAACAGAAGGATATCCGCCAATGGATATAATGAACGACATGTCCATTAGATTCTATTTACAGCTAAAGAGTGCAAGCAATATCCTAATGCAATATCCACTATGCAAAACAACAATTCAGAGAGAAATTGAAGATGAACAAGGTAAAATCGTCACAATATCTCAGTATAACTAAGGTATAATTCAATATAACTCAGTATAACTAAGGTATAATTCAGGTATAACTAGGTATAATCAGTGAAAAAATTGTATAATCAATGTATTACTAAGGTATAAATCAGTAGAACTAAGGTATAATTCAGGTATAACTAAGGTGTAATCAGTGAAAATAGTGTATTTTCAATGTATAACTAAGGTATACTTAATGTATCAGAATGTATAACTAAGGTATAATCACAATAACAGTGTATCTTAAGGTATAACAAAGGTATAAATCAGGTATAACAGTGTATCTTAAGGTATAATTAATGTATAACTCAGTATAACTAAGGTATAATTGCGGTATAACTAAGGTATAATCAGTGAAAATAGTGTATCTGAATGTATAACAAAGGTATAATCACAATAACAATGTATCTTAGGGTATAACTAATGTATAACTCAGTATAACTAAGGTATAATTCAGGTATAACTAAGGTATAATCAGTGAAAAAAGTGTATCTGAATATATA
Source organism: Euphorbia tirucalli (assembly GCA_039660915.1). Lineage (NCBI taxonomy): Eukaryota > Viridiplantae > Streptophyta > Magnoliopsida > Malpighiales > Euphorbiaceae > Euphorbia > Euphorbia tirucalli. The sequence continues at coordinate 61,701,676 of CM077632.1, forward strand.
ACAAAGGTATAATCACAATAACAATGTATCTTAAGGTATAACTAAGGTATAACTCAGTATAACTAAGGTATAATTCAGGTATAACTAAGGTATAAACAGTGAAAATAGTGTATCAGAATGTATAACTAAGGTATAATCACAATAACAGTGTATCTTAGGGTATAACTAAGGTATAACTCGGTATAACTAAGGTATAATTCAGGTATAACTAAGGTATAATCAGTGAAAATAGTATGAGTAATGTATAATTCATGTATAACTAATGTATAATTCAAGTATAAGTAATGTATAATTCAAGTATAAGTAATGTATAAGTAAGTCGTACGAAAAATATCACAATATATAAGTAAGGTATCACATCTGTTTATCACAATGTATAAATAAGGTATAATCTATGTATAACCTGATATGTAACAGGTGTGTGTCTGTCTTTGTGTATATATTATAGGAAGTGGAGAAAAGGATCACAACAGAACATGGAAGAATCTGTGTACCAACTAGAGTACAACCAGTACAACACAGAAGCAGAAGATGAAGAAGATGACCATGTAGCTTACATAAGAAACATAGCAGACAGAACAATAGAAGAAATATACAGCACAAAACAAGCAAACACATTTACAGGAGGAGAAGAAGACAATGAAATAACAGATGCCAATGTTGACTACATACAAGCTGGACAAATCTATACAAACAAAAAGACACTCAAAGAAGCAATTAGTCTCTATGCAATAAGAAAAAATTTCCAATTCAAGGTTAAAAAATCCTGTCCAAAATAGTACTTCCTGCAGTGCATTGATGAACAGTGTACATGGAGATTCAGCGCATCAAGGAAAAAAAATACAGAAAGATTCATAATAAGAAAGTATGATGAAAAGCACACATGCAACATTGATGACAGGAATGGTGATAAAAGATAGGCAACAAAGGCACTTATAGCAAGCATCATTAAGAACAAATACATCAGACTGAAAAGTATATACACAGCAAAAGATATAGTATATGACATGAAAGAACACATAGGGGCAGAAATCAATTACCAAAAAGCCTGGCGTTCAAAAGAAGAAGCACTCAAAATAATCAGAGGTTCACCATCTGAATCATACAACATGCTACCAAGCTACCTCTATATGCTGGAAAAAACAAACCTGGGAACAAAAATAAGTCTGGAAACAAAAGAAAACAGATTTTTGTACCTATTTATAGCAATGCAAGCTTTAATAGAAGGATGGAAACATTGCAAACCAGTTGTTGTGGTTGATGCCACATTCCTCAGAACATGTTACAGTGGAACGCTCATCTCAGCCTGCACGCAAGATGCTTCAAGTAAAACATAAAGTATAATTAAGGTATAATTAAGGTATAATTAGCGAATATATAGTATAATTAAGGTATAACTAAAGTATAATGATTGTAATAGTGTATCTTAAGGTATAACTAAGGTATAATTAAGGTATAACTAAGGTATAATTGCGGTATAACTAAGGTATAATCACTGTAATAGTGTATCCTAAGGTATAACTAAGGTATAATTGAGGTATAACTAAGGTATAACTAAGGTATAACTGAGGTATAATAGTATATCTTAAGGTATAACTAAGGTATAACTAACGTATAATTAAGGTATAACTAAGGTATAACTGTGGTATAACTACGGTATAATTGAGGTATAACTAAGGTATAAATATTATACTAATACGCAACAAACTGACAAATGCAGAGATGATCTTCCCGCTGGCATTTGCAGTAGTTGATGGAGAAAATGATGAATCATGGAATGGTTTTTCAAACAATTCAAAAACGCTTATGGACAGAGACAAGAAATGGTTATAGTTTCAGACAGACATAAGAGCATAGAAAAAGCTTCAAAAACAGTGCTACCAGATGTTCCACATTGTGTCTGTGTATTCCATCTGCTGCAAAACCTCAAACTCAGATACAGAAACAACACAAAAGACATGAAGAAGTACTTCAACAAAGCAACAAGAGCATACACGATAGAGGATTTCAATAAGTACATGACTGAACTGGAAAATATCAACAAAAAAATCCCAACGTACCTTCAAGACATTGGGTATGACAAATAGAGCAGAGTACACTCAACAAACAACAGATACAACATATTGACATCAAACATTGCAGAATCAATAAACTCTCTCAACAAAGCAGCAAAAGACCTACCAATAACGACTCTAGTGGAGTACTTACGGAGCATGCTACAAGATCTCTTCTACAAAAACAGAAGCATTGCACAGGCAATGATGATAATACTCACACAAAGGCAAGAACAAGTACTCTAAGCAAACTACATACCAGCATTGAAAATGCAGGTTCAAATTCACAACTGATCACTTCTATTATACATTCAATATACACTACATACATATAATATTGATTACAAAAAATGCAGGTAAAACCATCCACAGGTAATCTGGTAACAGTCACAAGAAACGGGATAGATTACATAGTTGACATGAAAGAAAAGACATGTACCTACAACAGATTCCAAATGGATGAGCTTCCATGTCCACATGCCCTTGCATACATAAGGAAATTCCACCTCAATACATATAATTACTGCTCCCCTTACTACACAAAACAGAAAATGTTAGCAACTTGTAAAGCAACAATATACCCAATGCCTTCAAAAGATATGTGGGACATACCTTAAGATATAAGGGATCAGAAACTCAATCCACCAGAAGCAAAACAAAAAGCAGGAAGACCAAAGAAACAGAGATTCAGAGCAGCTTGGGAGAGAAAAACAAAAATGAAAGTAAAATGTGGAACTTGTGGCAATCCAGGCCATAACAAGAGAACATGTGGAGGAGCAAAACAATGATTAACTGATTGTTGTATTGAATTGAATTGTATTAAACAAAAAAAACTTTACACTTGCATTTTTTTCATTCAATAAAAAATGTTGTATTTGAAATAAAAAAATACTTTACACATCCATTGGACGAACATATTCGTTATCGCTTTCTTCTCCGGTCTCATTCCTTAATACTCCATGGTTATACAATGAAACTGCCAACCTTGTCCGATGACATCAAATGGATCTGGGAAAGGCTTTTGCTCTATAAGATACTCAGCAAAGCTCAACACAAAAACTCCACAATCACTGAAAAAAAAAGATATAAACAAGGTATCAGTAACCATATAAATGATTAAGGTATAAGTGATGTATAATCAATGTAATAAGGTATCTTAAGGTATAACTAAGGTATAATCACTGTAATAGTGTATCTTAAGGTGTAACTAAGGTATAATTGAGGTACAAATAAGGTATAATCACTGTAATATTGTATCTGAAGGTATAATTAAGGTATAAGTGATGTATCATCAATGTAATAAGGTATCTTAAGGTATAATTAAGTTATAACTAAGGTATAAAAACTGTAATAGTGTATCTTAAAGTATAACTACGATATAATTGAGGTATAAATAAGGCATAATCACTATAACAGTGCATCTTAAGGTAAAACTAAGGTATAATTGCGGTATAAAGAAGGTATAATGTAATAATGCATCTTAAGGTATAACTAAGGTATAATTTCTGTATAAATAAGGTATAAACACTGTAATATTGTATCTGAAGGTATAATTAAGGTATAAGTGATGTATAATCAATGTAATAAGGTAGCTTAAGGTATAATAAAGTTATAACTAAGGCATAAAAACTGTAATAGTGTATCTTAAAGTATAACTACGGTATAATTGAGGTATAAATAAGGTTTAATCACTGTAATAGTATATCTTAAGGTATAACTAAGGTATAATTTACGTACAACTAAGCCATAATCACTGTAATAGTGTATCTTAAGATATAACTAAGGTATAATCACTGTAATAGTGCATCTTAACGTATAACTAAGGTATAATTAGGGTATAACTAAGCTATAAACAGTGTATCACAATGCATAACTAAAGTATAACAAAGGTATAACTGAAGTATAACTAATATATAACTAACGAATCAGAAAGTATAACTAAGGAATAAATAGTTTATCAGCAAGTATAACTCATGTATGATCCTTGTATTACAAAGAACAAATAACATATAATGAAAAATAACAAAAAATAAATAAAACATACCAGTCAGACTGCTGAGGTAACCCTTCGACAATTTCCACTGCGAGAGGACGTAAAGGATTCCCAACACTATACACATCAGATTCCAGAAGATCAACCCTGCCACTGAGAATTGACCAATGATGCAGATAGTATGGAAGAATTACAGCATATTCATTAGCCCCTTCAGCAGTTGAATCAGCACTACATCTACCCAAATAGGAATCGTATATGAAGAGCTTCCTCAACCTCAAGCAAAACCTTCCCAAAACCCAATGATTTTGACCAACATGAATTGGCATCAACACTTCATCAACATCAGACCATGGCCTCCCGGTCCATAAATCAGCACCCACCATGAATCTGGTGATGGTATCATCAAATCTTAACTGCTTAAAAATCCCACCACTCCCAAGAATAGGTTCCACTTGTCCAAACATATACTTCACACTTGCATCAAACCTCAAATCAGTAGTTGTGAAGTTATATGTTATGCGATCACAATATTTGCCCTTCTTCCTCAGATAATACATGATTACATCCATATGCTAACCCAAAAAAAAAAACATTTATAAGTATAAATCAGTGATTATACAATGTATAATTAAGGTAAAAACTATGTATAATCAGCGTATAAACTATGTATAATGTATGTTTAAGGTATAAACTGTGTATAATCAGTGTACATGACAAAAATAACAAACTAGAGATATAACTAATATATAGTCACTGTACCAAAAGGTATAACAAAGGTATAATCAGTGTATAACTAAAGTATAATAATTGTATAATCAGTGCATCATAAACAAATATACAAAAAATGTATAAGTAACGTATAAAAAATGTATAATTCTTGTATAATATATAATAATAGTGCATCAGAATGTATAACTAAGGTATAAATAATGTATAACCAATGTAATAATCCCTCATAATGTAAAAATAACATATAACTAAAGTATAATTAACGTATAAATAAAGTATAATCACTATAATAGTATATCTTTTAGGTATAATTAATGTATAACTAAAGTATAATCACTCTAGTAATATATCTTAAAGTATAAGTAAGGTATAACTGAAATATAACTAAAGTATAAGAGACAAAAATACTTACAGTACTACTTAAATACTCGCCAGGAGTATACAATTCAAGGAAGAAAGTCTTTGAATCGATTGTAGCAACACCATAACGCAAAGGAGGATTTAACAGATTATTCTTGGGAGCATACCAGTTGTTCCTTGAACTAGAAAAGATGAAAAAAAAAACAAAGGACACAACATAAATCAAAAAAAAAAAAAACCTTAAAAGAAAACAACAGAAGAAAAATAAAAAAAATTACTTTTTAGCTGCATATTTATTCTTGTTAATAAATTGGATGAAATCATGAGTGAGTTCATCATCACGAGGATACTCGCCTAACTCGCACAGATCATCCAACACAAATGATCCAGTAACAACCTTCAACACCTTCTTATCAGAACCAAAATTAGTCGTGTAAGGTGAAGAAACCGCCCGACCACCACCAACTCTCCTCCTCCTTTTATAAATTTCCTTCTTCACAACTTCATCCTCAATAACGACAATATCATCATCCTGAAAAAACAAATAAAACAAGAAAAATAAAAACCCGGCATAAACAAAACAACGACAACAACAAAAAAAAAAAAAAAAAAACATACGCACATCTTTGATAGAATATACTCTCTCATAACCCTCAACTTCAAGTTCATCCAAAATATCAGGATCAATAAAGTCTAAGAAACACATAGAATCAATACCCTATCACATGTAATCAGTAAAGTCAGAAATATAATCATTATATTCAAATAAGCAATGTATAAACAGTGTATAACAGGGTATAATAGTGTATAACATTGTATAAACAGTGTATAAATAGTGTATAAATTATCCATAACAACATATAAATGTATAACAAAATATAAAAAGTGTATAAGAATGTGTAAACAATGTATAAACATTGTATAATAGTGTATAACAATGTAAAAACAGTGTATAAACTATTCATAAATGCATAACAATGTATAAAAAGTGTATAACAGTGTATAAGAAGTGTAAAAACAGTGTATAAGAAGTGTATAAACAGTGTATAAACAATTCATAACAATATATAGATGCATAACAATGTATAAAAAGTGTATAACAATGTATATACAGTGTAAAAAATAATGTATAAGCAGTGTATAAAGATTGTGTAACAATGAATAATAAGTGTATAACAATGAATAATGTATCAGATTATTATACAGCATATAATCAAAGTACAAAAAAATACAAAAATCATAAATACGAAAAACATACAGCTTGTTTAAGCTATTCAAGAGCAACAACAGCTTGGTGCTTTGTGTCAGAATCCAGATTTCCTTTTCCAGCACCTACTTCATTACCAACAACAGAACCCTCCTCATTAACAGCAACACCTTCTTGCTCACACCCCTCAGCAGCATTCTCCTTATTAGCAACATCGGAGATCTCTAATTGGTCACCCAAAGACAAAACAACCTCATCAGCAAATGCAGTGATAGCATCGAAGTTGAATTACCTTGTGCAATCAAACTCTGGATCCCTCATTGTTATTGGTGGAACAATAGGAGGTTTATAAACAACTATGGCCCTCTCTGGCACCACATCATCAAAACTGAAACTTCCTTCAACAATATCCTCCTTCTCTTCAGAATCCAATCCATCATTCTTCAACCCCCCTTCCATACCAACATCCTCCTTATCTTGAGCATCCATTCCATCACCCTTATCTTCCATATCCTCCATATTCTCATCCTTATCCTCCTGTACTTGACTATTAACATACTACAAAGCAAAAACAAATGTATAAGTAAATGAAAGGTATAAAAGTGTATCTTAACGTATAATTAAGGTATACATAAGGTATAATCATTCTAATAGTGTATCTTAAAGTATAATTAAGGTATAATAGTGTATCTTAAGGTATAATTAAAGTATAACTAAGGTATAATCCATGAAATAGTGTATCTTAAGGTATATCTAAGGTATAATGACTGTATAACTATGGTATAATAGTGTATCCTAAGGTATAATTAAGGTATAACTAAGGTATAATCCATGAAGTAGTGTATCTTAAGGTATATCTAAGGTATAATGACTGTATAACTAAGGTATAAGTGTATCTTAAGGTATAACCAAAGTATAACTAAGGTATAATAAATGAAATAGTGTATCTTAAGGTATATCTAAGGTATAATGACTGTATAACTAAGGTATAATTGTATATTAAGGTATAATCAAGGTATAACTAAGGTATAATCAATGTATAACTAAGGTATAATAGTGTATCTTAAAATATAATTAAGGTATAACTAAGGTATAATCACTGTAACAGTGTATCTTAAGGTATAATTAAGGCATAACTAAGTATACTTAAAGTATAATTCACGGATCATAATGTATAACCAAGGTATAATCAGTTTATCCCAAAAAAATAACTCATGTATTGTAAGATACATGATGATTAATTTACTAACCTCATGATTCATATCATCATCGCCCTCATCACCCCCATCAGACGAAACCTTATTCACAAAGTCCCTTGAGGTTTCCTTTAAAAAACAAAAAATAAAAACAGAAAAGTTAAAAAATAGAATATATATATATATATATATATATATATATATATATATATATATATATATATATAAAAGAATAAAATCATAAGTAAACATAGAAATACTAGCTTATCAACACGGCTGTTGATATAATCCAACTTCTGCATAACTAATCCAAATTGTTGCTCCATGTATTTCTTCAACAATGCAATCTCAGATAGAACAGCTTCTTGACTAGAAGCTTGAGATTGAGAAGAAGAACCTTTCAACTCATCAACTTCCACATCATTCTTATCATCATCAACCTGTACATGGACACCATCAGCTTCTTCTAAAGCAGGCTCAACTTGATTATCATCACTATCAGCTTCTTCCATAGGAGGCTCAACTTGATTATCATCTATTTCAACCAAATTTTGTAAGGAGAAGTTCCTTTTCGTATAAAAATTCTCCAAAGACAGCTCCTCAATCTCCTCATCCGTAGCATATATATTCTTCAATCCCAACTAAAAAAAAACAAATAAGAAAAAAGGTATAACTAAGGTATAATTAGTGTATCACAAACAATAACTAAAGTACAACTAACTATAATTAAGATATAATCAAAGTAATAGTGTATCTTAAAGTATAATAAAGGTATAATTAGTGAATCTTATAGTACAATTAAGGTATAACTAAAGTATCATGATTGTAATAGTGTATCTTAAGATATAACTAAGGTATAACTAAGGTATAATCACTGTAATAGTGTATCCTAAGGTATAACTAAGGTATAATCACTGTAATAGTGTATCCTAAGGTATAACTAAGGTATAATTGAGGTATAACTAAGGTATAATCACCGTCATAGTGTATCCTAAGGTATAACTAAGGTATAATTGAGGTATAACTAAGGTATAATCACTGTTATAGTGTATCCTAAGGTATAATTGAGGTATAACTAAGGTATAATCACTATAATAGTGTATCCTAAGGTATAAGTAAGGTATAAGTAAGGTATAGTCACTGTAATAGTGTATCCTAAGGTATAATAACTGTAATAGTATAAAAAAGTATAATTAATGAATAAATGAGGAATAACATACGCTTTTGGCTGACTTGTTGAATAAAAACTTGTCCAACTTTTCCCTTCAAAAATCCTCAACATAAGTCCTCCAATTGAAAACCCTAGGGAGAAAATTTGCAGCCTTCTGGTTAATAACTCTGTCGCAAATTAGTCCGCAGCATGCAGGACAATCCTCACAGAACCATAACTGGAAAAAAATGGGACAGCCCTAAACCCGATAAGACTTGGGCTTCGATCTAGAAATTCCAGTTTTCTTTAAAGAAAATATGGTTGCATCGAAAGACTCACAACCCCATGCAGCCTTCACGTAGTCACCTGACTCCACCACATCAAAATATGAACTTGGAATAGATTTCGAAAAATCTATCCCCATTAGGTAGAAGCTGATGAAATATATCAGTGCAATCTTCAGGCAATCTTCAGCACAATCATCATCAAAAACATGAGAATCCTTCTTCAAGACTTCTTCAATATCTTTCTTCTTCACCTCAGTCTTATTAGGAAAGTAGAAGAACAATAATCTAGAACCCACACCAGTGGAACACATTACAAAATCATCATCAGCAGTTGATTTCAAGCCAGAAATCAACAAAAACTCTTCCACAGCAAACCTCAGCTCAGTGCCAGCTACTTCAACAATAATTGAATCATTTTCATCCTCCTGATAAATCTCCCTTAGCAGCAAAGAATGTATGAGCTGCTTTGTAACCCTTAGAATAGGTAAATCCAAGAAGTAACCAAAAATGGTTTCCTTAAACATCTGAATAACTCGATCAGGTAGGTTTAACTTCAGGAATGTGAGCAGATCGTAATAAGAGAAAACAGAAAGATGACTTCCCCAATACTCCCGTTTCTTGTAAATAGGTCTCCCAACCTAAAAAATGTAATTAAAAAATAACTAAGGTAAAATAACTAAGGTATAATTACTGAAAAAGTGCAATTTAAGGTATAAAAAAGGTATAAAAAAGGTATAATCAAAGTAATAGTGTATCAAAAAGGTATAATTAAGGTATAACTAGACTTGGTTATACACTCATTATACCTTAGAAATTAAAAAATAACTAAGGTATAATTACTGAAAAAGTGCATCTTAAGGTATAATTAAGGTATAACTAAGGTATAACTAAGGTATAATTACTGAAAAACTGCAACTTAAAGTATAAAAAAGGTATAAAGAAGGTATAATCAAAGTAATAGTGTATCTAAAAGGTATAATTAACATATAACTAAGGTATAATTACTCAAAAAGTACAACTAAAAGTATAATTAAGGTATAAACAATGTAATAGTGTCTGTTAAAATATAACAAAAACATAACAAAGTTAAAATAAAAAATATAATCATTGTAATAGCGTATCTTAAGGTATAACTAAGGTATAATTACTACAGAACTGAATCTTAAGGTATAACAAAAGTATAACTAACATATAATCACTATAATGATGTATAAGTAGGGTGTAATCAGTTTGTAACCAATCTGTCAGTAACAAAACAGCAGACTAAGGTACAAGTAATGTATAAACAATGTATAACTAAAGTATAAACAATGTATAACTACTCAAAAAATACGGTATAACTAATGTATAATGACTGTAATAATGCATATTAATGTATAAGTAAGGTATAATTAATCAATAAGTAAGGTATAGTCACTATAACAATATATCTTAAAGTATAAAAAAGGTATAATTCAGCTATAACAAAGGTATAATCACTCTAATAATGTATCTTAAGGGATAAGTGATGTATAAAAAATGTATAACTCATGTATAATCAATATAATACTCTATCTAAATGTATAATGAATGTAATAGTGCATACTAATGTATAAATAAGGTATAATTAACGTATAAGTAAGGTATAAAAAAGGTATAAATAATGTATAAATAAGGTATAAACAGTGCAAAAACAGTATAAAAAAGTCTATAATAAGTGTATCTTAAGGAATAATAATTTATCTTAAGGTATAATTAACGTATAATCAAGGTATAACTAACGTATAAACACTGTATAACTAAGGTATAACTTAATGTATAACTAAGGTATAAATAAAGTATAAATAAGGTATAACTAATGTATAATAGGATGCACTAAGGTATAAGATACACTATTACAGTAACAGAAAAATAAACACACCCAGAAAAACACAGAAAAAAAAACAAAAACTATAAAATACACTATTACAATATTACAGTAAGCCTAAAAAATAAAAAACACCGAAAAAAAAACAAAAACTATAAAAATACAGCATAAATGAAACAACAAAACTTACCACAAACTTTCCAGCAACGACATCCTCCCTGGATTTGCCCTTGAAAACAGCAAGAGGCTTCTTAACATTTTTTCCCTTTTGCGACCCAATATTCTTTGTACCCTTCACCATGTTAGAAAAATATAACACTGCAAACAAAACTAAAAAAATCACAAAACAAACACACAAACAAAACAAAACAAACGCATGCAAAAAAAACCTAAACGAACGCAAAAAAAAAAAAAAGATAAACAAACCCACGAACAAACCACACGAACCAAGAAGAAAATGATGAACGCCGAAAGTAGAGAAAACGAAGAAAAATCACGCAGTAGAAGAATCGAACAAAAAGCAGGAAGAAGAACACCGACAAACGAGCAGAAACGATGGAATACAGAACGTTATTCACTACAGAAATGAAAAACGTATAAAAGAAAAGCTTGACCCCGAAAAAGTAAAAAATAAAAAAATAAAAATAAATAACGTATTTCAGTAAATAATAAAAGGTAGGCCCAAAAACAAAAGCCCAAATCCAACGTAAATTTGATAATTTCCCAAAAAAAAAGAAGGGATAAGGCCTAAAAAGCTCCTAATATATTTGGGAAGGTTAAAAATTTACCGTTAAACTCCAAAAAAATTTAATTGGGCATCTAACGTATTTCAATGGATTTAATTTTACTCTTTTTAACAGGAATATATATAAATTTCGTAACCCAGTTATATTTTGTATTCGGCTAATGAATAGACGATAAGTGTCAGCAGAGGCATCAAACATAACCGCATCTATATTTGTGTAATTTGGAAACATGTCCATATCAAAAGTGAATGAGATTGAAATTGAGCAATTCAACTAATTGGGTATAGCTCAATCGGTACATCAACTAAAGTGAAGCTGAGAGGTCATCGGTTCAATACCCAACCTCTTCAAAATCCATATTCATAAAAAAAAAAAAAAAGAGGGAACAATCAGAATCATATTTAAAAATTAAGGTATAATTATTCTTATTTCGATATCCCGTGTTTTCAATTTTCATGATAATTCTTTGCTCTTGGTTCTTTACAATCGAGCCTTCGTCGGATTCTCCACGAGCAGTATTCGGTGAAGTAGTATGGACTTCAACCATATTGTCGCTAATTACCTTCCTCTTAGATCTCTAGTAGAACTAGGGGTGAGCAAAACCAAACCAAGGTCCAAAAACCGAAAATCCAAACCGAACCGAACCGAACCAAACCGATCCATTTCATAGTTTGGTTCGGTTTGGTTTTAAGTTATGAATAAGTTTGGACTTCGGATCGGTTCGGTTTGGTTCGGTTAAAAACCGAAAAAACCGAAAAACCGAATAATTGGTAAACTATTAAAATTAATTATAAAATTAATATATAATAATTGTAGAGAATTTTAGACATTATATTCTTTTATAGTTTTATATTGTTATTTTTTTATACTAATTTATAGTTGTTAAAACTTGAGAGTTAAAAAAAAAAAGAAAAGAATTTTAGTATTTTATTGTGATGTAATAGTATTATTTAGTATTACTATTTTTTTAACTTAATTTTTTGTATTTCTTTTTTCCAAAAACAAACTACTTATATAAAATTTTTATTTTGATTTTTTTTTTTTAAAAAAAAGTTGATGTTTTTGGTTCTAGCTAGTCCAAACCGAACCGAACCGAACTAGTTCGGTTTGGACTGAACCGAACCAATATTTAGTTTGGATCGGATTGGTTTATAAAATACAGCGTTTTTTGGATTGGTTTTTTCGGTTCGGTTCGGTTTTTGAACCGAACCGGTCCATACTCACCCCTAAGTAGAACTTCTGCAACAAATTTAAGCTGTCTAATCTCCATTCTCCTACTCTTGAAATCCCTTCACACGACCCACCTAACCGTCAATTCTAATTCTTATTTATGTTTGATGGGTTGGTTGACACGTGTCATCTATTTATGCCTAAATATAAAAAAAAGTGTAAGGGAGTAACGGATTTTAAATAAATTCGTATTAGAAAGGGGTAAAATTAAACGGTTTAAATATGTTAAGAATTGAAGTGGATCAATCTCCTCGATAGAATGAGGATCGAAGCCATAGAACAGCTCATCGGACAAATTTTATTCTGGGCCGGTCCGAACAGCTAATTTTGGGCTTTGGACAATGGAGGATGGTGGGTCCTAACGAAAGTCAGTGGAACTCAACTGACATAAAACGGTAGTGGCCCCTTCGCCAAGTACAATTTTGATTTAACAGGGACCCATATATGTTTTTCCTTTTCTATTTGTCAATAAATAAATAATATAAACATTTACGAGGTTTTAGAGTAAATACATTAGTAGCCAATTTTTTTATCCATCTAATTTTAGTTTTCTTACATTTTACTTTCCTTCATAAGCTAATTAATTTCGTTGCTTTAGATGTTTTTATAGATGTTAAGATTGTAAAATATTTATTTTATTCTCATTAACTATATTAAACGGTTTTTCTTCTTTCTAAACAATTTTATACTTAATTTTTGCATTTTTTTTTTAATTTTTAGGAACTATGAAACTAAGTCGTCAAATTAAATTTTAATTTTATACGGACATTATTAGAAGAATTAACAACTAAATACATACTGGATACTCCTAAGATTTTAGAATGTCCATGAAAATTATAATTTAATTTCATACCTTAATTTTATTTGGAAACTTTTTTTCAATCGAGAATAAAATGGGAAGAAAAAAAATTATTTAAAATAATTAATATAGAATAAGTATTTAAATTTTTAGCCATTGAAAATTGTTAAATCTCATACAATAAAATGGGCACCAATTACAAGACAAAATGAAATTAAAAAAAAAAAAAAAACTGACATTGTTTTAATACATAATAAAGCTAACATGTTATATCAATAAAAGTTAACAAGTCAACATATCAGATTAACAAATCAATAAGTTAATATATTATATCAGCAAAGCTAATATGTCGTATTGGCAAAAACTTAAATAACTTATTTTTCTCACAATAATACCAAACACTTGTATTTTTAAATGTGCAAAACTGCAGGGTTTTTTTTATACATTTCTTTAGATGAATAAGACAATTTTATATTTATTAAATTAACCTAATCTCACCAATATTTAAAATTTTGGAAAATTATAAAATAAATCCCAACTTTTACGGTAACTTTCAATTTGTATCCTGTTTCTTTTTAACATAACAAACCCTAATCTTAATCTTACCTTACAAAAATAGAAATGTATATGTTTTAGGTCTTAAAATCGATGAAAAATAAAATATGAAACCCATTGTGGATCCAAACAACTCAAATAGGGCACGTCTAATAAATCACACGTTCATTTAAACAAATTTTAAAATGTGAAAGTAATTATTAGCTTCATTCATTTCCAAATGCATCTAAACATTTATTATTTATTTATTGTTAAGTTTTTTCTTATTTATTTATTTATTATTTGATTATAGTAATTCGTATCACACGCCAGTTAACGAATACTAAAATCATATGAGAAAAATATATAAATTCAGAGGCTAGTACTATAAAACAGAAAGATAATTTTAAAATAGAAATAATGAATAATAATAAAAAAGTTCAGATTCAAATTCTATAGGAAAAATGTATTTAATTTATTTAAAAAATTGATCAAGCGGTAAATTGTAAATTCCAACTTCTTTTAAGAGTTTCTAAAGAAGAAATTATAATTAAACATCATAAAAATGTTGGAATTTTTGTGTACTATTTTTACCAATTTGAAAAGTTAAAACACAAAGGCCCCGTTTGTTTTCTGCCTCAACAACAGATGTTTGCTGTTTCAGCCTAAAAAGGAGTCTTTATAGTGTTTGGTTAGAAATTGAAAACAGCTGCTGTTTGCTGTTATACAAGAATTGAACGACAGAATTGAACAGCGGTATTTTGGAACTTTTGGGTGAGTTCTTTTTCCAGTTAATTTATTTTACCCTAATTACCCTTATGCACAACGATTTATTTTACTCCCTAAACGTAGAAGGCAGAAAAACTCGAACAAGTGGAACGCAAAAAAACTGACGCTCAGCAACAATCATCTTCTTTTTCTCTAGTTTTCCCTTGCAGGCATGTGTTCTTTTCCTTTCCTCTTATTTTAATCTAATTAATTTCATCAATTGATTGAATAATTTAACGCTTTATTTTTGTTTATCCTAAGAACAAAAAACTTAGAAAAATTTGCTGTAAACAATATTGGAAAGCAATTGAATTGAATTTATGTTTCCGAATTGTATGTTTGTCCAAGCAATTTAATTGAATTGCGATAGATTCATGGAGGCCCTTGGGTTTTGCACCAGTTGATGTAGAATTCCTTGAGGCATATCATATCAGTAGTAGAGTAACTTGTAGTCATTCTGTTTGTTGATGCATGTAGTCGAAGTTAGAGAGCTGCTGCTTCTTAAGCAGCATTGTATTTAGAAACTTCAGTTACTAGTACTATGGCATGTTTATTGAATGTTCTAAATGGTTGAAGACTTGAAGCATATCATCTAGAAGGAAGCTGCATACCTGATTGTTTAGGGATTGTAAACTTTTAAAGGATTAATTGACGGTTTATTGATTTTCTAATTTTTGATATTTAATGAGGAATATAAACCATAAGCAGAGTTCATGGAAATTGATGAGATATACTGTGTAAAATGGAATATGATACAAATTGAAGATTCAATTACTTATTTTATTTTTTTTTTTTTTTTTTGAAATCCAATTAGCTACATGTTGGTTTTGCTTATCATATATTTTGGAAAAGAAACAAGCATATGTTTTCTTAACTCTTAATAGATCGAGTTCATATGGGATGGTAATGTGGCAATGTTATAATACGTTATTTTATTTCCCTTGCCCATAAAGAATTAATAGAAGAGTTAGTTTTGTGAACAACCATCCTTTATTGAATAGGTCAATAGAAGAGAATTCCATTTAAGGTTCAGAGCAACTATATAGGGTATGTTAGATGGCTTTCGTTACTCAGAAGGAATTTATAGAAGCTTTGGATCTGCAGAATGAGAGGTTTAGATTGCAAAAATAAATTACAGAATTTCTATTAATTGAAATCATATTATCTCCATACGAAAAATTTTTAGTTCTTCCAAATCTTTGTAGGTTAATTTTCATAAGTTTTGTTTACTCACCTTTTTAAGATTTGTTGACTCTACCATATGCATCACTTTTAATTAATTATGTTAGATGAATAGCCTTTTTCAGCCCTTTACTTATCCTGTTGCACTCTTGTGCGAAGTGATGCCTCCAATATGTAACTTAAAAGAAAATTTCTCAGTGACCTGTATTAAGCTGCATCTACGATTAAAAGTGCAGTACTCTATCTTGTCTTATGAATGAATGTAGTTGTGCAAAGACCAAGTTTCTGGCCTTCATTTTTTAACCTTAACTACTACTGCTTGTCTTACAACAGTAGAGTGTCGACAATCTTGTGAATACTTAAATTAATTGATTTCTTGTAAAGCGGTTACTCCTGTGTCCAGGAAGAGAAGAGCTATTTGATGACTTATTTAGCTACTTTATCAAATTCCGAGGGGAAAATAGAAGATTAGAAAAGAACAGGAATTGATGAGAAATCTTACAATGATAGTACTGTATCAAGACTGATTTATGATATAACCTTAATATTAAGCTTTTATTGGAATACTGCTGTTTGAATTATTGTATGGTTATTGGAAATAATTGTATGTATTTTTTTTAAATTAGTAGAAATTGCAATTTCTACTAATTTCTGCTGTTTGAATTATTGTATGGTTATTGGAATAATGCTGTTTCAAAGGATTCCTGTTTGATGCAATATCTCAAATTTCTACTAATTTTTTTTCCTTTCTTCATAATACTTCTGTTTGAATTAGTAATACGGCTATTTCTTTTCCTCTTTCTATTTAGTTTTAGCAATAATACTAATGGAATTTTAGATCATGGTCCTAGCTATACTTTTTTTTATAGGTAGCAATATGAGTCAACCAAATAACCTAGAAGACATAAATGGAGTAATGCAGAATTTAATGCATTTCTTGATATTTGTAAAAGGGGCACTATTGCTGGTAAAAAAAATAGGGGGGCATAGGGTACAAGAGGATGGGTATGGGTAGAATATGATATGAAAGCTCTGAATTATGCATTTAGTAAAGATCAGATGAAACGTAAATGGGATTGAATGAAAGAACAATGGAAATTATGGAAAGATTTAATGGGAAGGGAGATTGGATTAGGATGGGATCCTATTAAAGGTATAATTGATGCTTCTGATGAGTGGTGGAATACAAATGTAACGCCTCTTATCTTTTCTTATTAAACAAAATCCACGTATAAGTGGACGACGTTTTTAAGAACGCGCGGTGAAGCGGGAACCCGGGATTTTCTTTTTGTGTGGTGATGTGGTTTGGAAAACGGGTTTTATTTTTCTTTAAGAAAACCTTTCATTTTATTAGGAAAATCCTTTTTGTACAAAACTTAATTTTAAGTATGAATTTTGAAACATTGGTTTTTTAAAAAATCCCAATTTAAACTTAAAGATCTCGAAACCTAAATTTCGAGATTAGATACAGAGTCGCCACCCGGATCAGCTCATCCTGGAAATTTCGGTACAGTTCCCTACCAAGTGTAGACGCAGTACCTAATCCAGAGATTCAGGGTTCGGGCAACACATCTACTAATCCTCACTTGTCTTCAATTATTATTTCATAATATGATATGACTGTTGGAAATGCCCTAGTCCCGAGGCATTCGTCCTTGTATTTGTATTATACATTTATTGGATTTATGTATTGTACTATCTGTGTTATTAATAAAGGCATCAATTCATTTATTATATTTATCTTGTGCAGTGTATTAAATGAAGTATCCAATGGACATATCTACATCCATGATGACAAGTGTCATGTACTTGGCAGTAAGACCATGGATAGGGTAAACGATATGACCATAAATAGATCCGTAGTCTGTTCCAGTCATGGAAATGAATGGAACAAGAGACTATCAATAACCTGGTTGTATGGCGGTGTCTTACCGATCATTGGACATGGAATGTCAACCAAGTTAGTTGGTACATGCATGGGGGCATGGTACTGGATAGATCCACTAAACGAGTAATCCACATGGTATAGTATCACAAGTGATTCTCGTGTAGTACTTGTATGGATCCTTTGATCTAACCATATGATGGTGTTACATGTAAGGTCACATGCTTAGGGGTACGCCTAAAGGGCCTGTAATAGGGTGCCAAGTATAGGTACTTTCAGGTATGTCACTTAGCATGGTAATGCTATGGATATGCAGAAGGGATTTGTCACTCAGTAGTCTACTGAGAAGATATCACTGGCCTCTTGATGAATGTAACTGATAAGAGTGTGGCCACACCCAAACAGGTGGGAACTTGTTTGTGAGCTTCAGTGCATTCGGGATCAAGTTAATGTCTGACACAAAAGAGGGTGATCAATCCAGGCCTCTGTGTTAGACACGGGATGTACAAGTTTAAACTACAGGGTTATGATAACAGTTAGATTGCCATCTCCATCTTAATTAGGGGCTGCAGTGGCTTGCTAGAGCCCAACTGCAGTCTGCGGGCCAAAGGCCCGCTGCCAACATAAAGATGGGCCCATGGGATCGTACACATAGAACGACTAAACACAGACTTAAGGAATCACATGTATACTTGGAGTATACACTATGGAGAGAGTGTATATATATTAATTATATTATAAAGGTCAATTGGATTGACCCTGATAATAAAATTAATATATTCAATTGGCTCTTCATAATTAATTGGATTAATTATGAGATTATTTCCTAGGTGGAAATATTCATATGTACAGGTTTACATATGATTTTATTTCGTAAAGATTTAATTTTAATTTGATGGATTAAATTAATTGGTCAAACTAATTTTAATTTAAATGTAAATAATATATTACTTGGTGTAATATATTAAATACATGGGTATATTAAAATTGGGCTTGAAATTAATTTAAACCAGAATAATTAAAATTAGACTGGGCTTAAATTAAAACATGGAAGCCCGCACAGAATGAAAAGGAGCCAAGCTGGGCCTGCATTCCCCTAGGGGAATTCGGCCACCCTAGGTATAAAAACCTAGGGTGAAAATTTCAGCCACCCTAACCAATAGAAAGAGATAGCCGAAATTTAGCCCTTCTCACCATAGTTTTTGTTTTTTCCAACGCTAGCACGGGTAGTGTTCGTTAGGCGTTCGTGTACGAAAACGAGGAGGGAATCTAATTTGATTTCTGCAGTCTTCATCCATCTCTTGAAAGAGATATTCCTGGTAAGAATTTAATCTCTTTCTATTATAATTTTAAGTTTTACAATTTCCACTTCAATTGCTCCTAAGTTTGGATTTGAGAAAATCATCCCATTTTTCCGCTTCTATCGGGTGATTTCAGGTGAAAAATCCCAACAATGACATTCACTTAGTTCTACCCATTTTATCTTCTTTTATTTTTAGTTAATGCTCATACAAATGACATAAATATAAATCCAAATAAAGTGCAGAAAAGTAAAAGTGCGGGAAAAGTAAAGCAATGGCCAAATTATACAACCCGAAAAAAAAAGAAAAAACTCTCATTCTCACCATTTCCAATCACTTATAATACACGATAATCTAAAAAGTACAATCGCCTAGATACATGAAATAATCTATTAAATACATCAGAAATGAAAAAAAAAAAAGAAAGCTGCATCCAAATACGGTTAGTACAAATAAATAAAGCACACCAATGACTCACATAAGACAGAATAGGGGTATTTTGGGAAACGGGATCATAAAAGGGGGGATAATCGAGAAGTCCGGACGACTACTCGATTAGACCTTGAAAACATTTTGTAGAAACGCCCAGTAGATTTTGTGAATGAAAACCAATTTTGAAAACAATTTGGTTCATTTTACATGCATTTTCCAACTTTTAGTGGGTCGGATACCCCAGAACCTAGGGGTTTCGTTCATGAGTGAGCCTAAATTGAACATCCATCTAAGGTCTAAAAATGTAAACACGCCAAAAATCCATTTTGAATAGAAAGGAGACACAAAATTACAAGTTAGAGGCCCAAAAGGGCAAAACTGTAATTCTGCTTCTCAAACTACGGGTATCACAGCCACGCCACTATAGGTTATAGCCGCGCGGCTGTAACACCTACAGCCGAGCGGTTGTAGTGCTCCATAATCAACTATTTGGTTTTATTTCTCATTTTGAAAATCGTTTTAGAACTTTGATGATTTTGAGTAATCTGGGACTTCTGGAAACTCATGAAATTCCATAAAAACAGATCCGGATCGAATCGAACGAGTCCGAAAATCCCTAAAAACCTGAAATTGCCAAATTTCAATCTCACATCCATTAATAAAAACCCCAAAACAACGAATCTAAACATGTATGGATGTAATATGACCGATAATATTCATGAAAAACATATTTGGTTTGAAAACGGAAGCGTTATCGGTCGATTTAGGACATTCGGAGCTTCTGCCCTTGGAGATTACAGTCGAACGGCTATAATCAGAAGACTACAGCTGCACCACTGTAGATTACAGTCGCTCGGTTGCATTACACCTGAGCGGTTGTAATCATCAGACGGGGCGGCTATAGTTGGGTTCACTTCCAGATTTGAGAAAAACGTAACATCATAAACAAATAACACCTAGAATGAATCAAAAGGAGTTTTTAAGGCCTCTCAGAGTATACCTTATCTCTGTTCTAGTGTTTTGGTTCACCAGAAATGGATTCGAACTTTGGAAAATCTCTTAAAATCACGAACAACCTGAATTTATCTACGATCTCTGAAGCCCGAACGGAACCCCAAATCAAATCGAATGAATGCTAAACTGATCACAACCACCCCAGAATGCTATTTTTAAGAGAATCCTAATCGTTTCTATGGATTAAGTCAAGGTTTTTATGATTATTTTTGGTATTTTCTTTCTTTTTCTCCAAAACCCTATCTTTTTTTGTGTTTGATTGCAGAGAAAAAATAATTCTGTATTCTGTTGTGTTGATTTAATTCGTTTTCTGGCTTTTATATGTTCCAAATTAGGTTAAAAATCCGAATTAAAGACTGATTTGGCCCTAATTAGAAAATCTGATAATTACAACCTAGGGGCAGCCTGTGAGCATGGGTTTTTCCGGGTCTCGGTGATGAGAATCCCTTGATTACCTGTGGACCGGACAAACTTGAACAGGACTTGAAAGTGATCGGAATGCTGCCTGGGGAAGCTCAAATGACCCAAAAACCTGGCTATCCGTAATCTAAAGCCCCAAAAATGTCTCTCGAATCATTTCTAGGATTCGGTCTGCACGTCTGCCTTTCCGAAATTCTGCCCTGACTTTTGGTTAAACCGGACGACTCTAGTACCAACTAGAGCCGGCCTGCTCTAGTGGTCAAGAAAAGTTGCTCTGCAAAGCAGAGCAACTTGTCTTGACAGGTCAAAGATTTGGGTAGATTTTCAGGGATTTCTGCAGGCTGATTGATGGAACGAGAGAGGGAGAGAGAGGCAGATAAAAGGAAGAAAAAGAGAGAGAGAAAAGACTTTTTTTATCTCAAGAAAAGAAAACAGAGAGAGAAAAAGAAAAGAGATAGAGAAGAAAGAAAAAAGAAAAAGCAGAAGAAGAAGAGGAGAAGCCAAGAGAAAGAGCAAAAAAAAAAAAACAACTCCCTCAGTACTCTCATTTAACCCTAAACTAATCTTCAAACATTAACAACACAACCAACAACTTCTACTGATTGTTTCGGGGTGATTTCAGGTCGTTTCAAATCGTTACGGTTTTCGACCGATTGAGTTCCCAGAAGGCATTCCGAGCTTCCAATCCTTTTCTTAACATTTCAAGGCTTCAAACAACAATCCAGGTAAACTCTGAGAGACCCTAAAACATGTCTGCATTTGATTTTCTGTGCATTTTTGTCATTTTTACAGAAATCCGAAAACTGCTTTGCCCACCATAACCGTACAGCCGACCGACTATGTTTCTGATGAATAGAGCCGGTCGGCTCTAACCCAGAGCCAGCCGACCCTGTTCCTCAGGGACAGATCCCTGATCTATCTCGAGCGGCCGAAACAGCCTGTTTTCCATTTTGATTTTTCTGTTGGGATCACTTTCGGCCCAGAATCATCCGTATGTGTTTGTATTTTGATTTTCTAATTATTTTACGTATGGATAATCGGGGTTTTCAGTATTTCCTAGGTTTATTTCCTGAGTTTCGGGGTCGTTTTATCCGAACCGGATCCATGGTCTAGCATTTGCGGACCCCCGAATCCTACGAAATTCCCGGAAAATATTGGAAATAACTAAAGCAATATTTTTCTAAATGTTTTGGTGTGTTTATTACCTTTTAGACCATAGATTGTTTGTATATTTAGGAACCCACACGAACGGGACCCTGAGTTCCGGGATAACCAACCCACGAAAATAGAAATTTGCATGAAATCAAGCCAAAGGGTTTTCCAAAATTGATTTTCCAGCACAAAAATCCACAGGGCTTTTTAAATCCGATTTCCAGGTCTAACCGGTCTGACCGATCGGGTCGAACCGGTTACCCCTTAAATGTATGCTCCCTTATCCTAAAATCCCTATTCTGTCCTGATTTGAATCCTGTTTGTGTTTATAATATAAATTATGCTAACTAATCTGTTTTGCAGCATTTATTTTTACTTTTGCTGTATTTAACAGATTAATTTGTGTACTTAGGCGGTTGTATTTTTAGATTCTCATGTACTCTAGGCGATTGTAAAAGTGAGGACGAGAGTTTTATATTTTATTCAATTTGGTTGTATAATCGGCCTCTATTATTCTTTTGTATATTTATGTGAATGGTTTAATTTCCTGCAATTTATTTTATGCATTCTTGCCTTAGCATCGGCTTAATAAAAATAAACAAATTGGGGTTAGAAAAGATAATAAATTGAATAAATATGGTTTTATAAATAATAAACGAATACAAGTTTGAGGTTAAGTAGGTAAGTTACCCGAACCCTGAACCTCTGGATTAGGTACAGTAGTCTGCGCTCGGTAGGGAGCTGTACCTGAATTTTCCGGATGAGCTGATCCAGGTAGCGACTCTGTCACTGATCTCGGGATTTAGGTTTTGAGGTCTTTAAGTTAAAAACGGGAAAATATTTTCTACAAAATGAATTTCCAAAATTAACTGAATAGTTTTTCCAACTCAACATAAACAAAACCCGTTTTCCCCAAAACATCACTATACCAAAAATAAACCAAAATCTATTTCTTTCTTTTTCCCCAGCCCACTTCGCCGCGTCCCATTTTCTTCTCGTCGAGAAGGTCGTCCGCTCACAGTGGCCACTCTGCTGGGGATTATTGTTTCTTAAAATGTTTTTCTTAAACTTAAGGAACTTAGGCAATTATTGAAATATAACCTCGCTTGTATTCGTTTATCGATTTATAAACATCATATTTATTCATACCTTTGCATATCATGACATTTTCTTCTTCTCAACCCTTCGAATACATTGTTTCACCTTGGTTTACCCAAGAAGGTGGCCTACCTCTACCGCGAGGATTGGAGACACCCAACGGGGTAAACCACTCACAGCCCCGCATGACCTGACATCGTTTCTACGGTGGGGAAGTGTTTATTCGCTATGGGAGCCTGTACGACCCTTGGTTTAATGGCTTAGCAATTTCCTTTAGGATTACCAAAACTTAAATTCCAAATGAACATTGAGTGTGCGCCTTTGGTATCCCACGTTGATACCAAAGAGACCCAATACCTAGGAAGAGTTGCGAGACCAATCGAATGGAGAAATAAGGTTGGAAGGGAGCGCATATTTTTTCTGTGTGCTAACATTTGTTCTGTGTTGTTTTTCATTTCCTTTTTACCTTTCATAAAGCATCCA
The DNA here is from genome assembly GCA_039660915.1 of Euphorbia tirucalli. Classification (NCBI taxonomy): domain Eukaryota; kingdom Viridiplantae; phylum Streptophyta; class Magnoliopsida; order Malpighiales; family Euphorbiaceae; genus Euphorbia; species Euphorbia tirucalli. Next base: position 61,725,545 of record CM077632.1, read on the forward strand.
AAATGCATAATCATCTCATGTCCCATTTTTTGTCACGTTTTTGTGTAGTCATCTTTAAATACATATGCATATGTGTGATATTTATGCTGACAACGCCTTCGTACAACCATAATATTTTACTCGTATAACATACATATACATCCTATGTGCCAACATTTCCATGAAGCATACACGACATCATTCCGCGTGTCACGCATTCTAACCATGTTTTCCTGCAGCCACTTATATGTTTGTGTACATACACGTCCATTCCATTTCATTCCATTTTACCTATTTAGGGACGTTCTAAGAATGCCCATCATGATTATTTCATTTCATCCCATGTCGGGTACCCCAAAGCTACCCGATTTCCTCCCGTGCACCGGATTGCACTCAGCCATTTTGACAAAATATCATATCGTTCAATGGTAGACCACAATGGTCCTAGATTTGCTTCCATGTGGCAGTTCACATGATGCCAACACATGACATCACATTCATTCATCATAGGTGTCCGGGTGACACCAAGTCCTGTTTGAGCATTATGGTTCATATCGAACCATTTCATAACATTGTGAAATCATTCGATGTGATCCCCGGCTGCCAGATTAGTACACATATGAGGGCATCTTATGACATTATCAATTCATGCAAGGTGTTCTACGAACACTGAACCCCTATCCGTGTCTCGAGTTACACACGACTTTCCTGTAACATCATTTCATATCACGTTGCTTCAAAAGCATTAGAACTCTGTTCGTGGGGCAGTTCCTATGCAACCATTTCATTTTATGCTATCGACCTATAAAATGTCAAAACTCTACCCGGGTGTCGGCTCACATGTGGCCATTTCACGATAATTCATTAGGTGCCCCAAAAGCACCGACTTTTTACTCATATGACTGTCCACATACGGTTTTCTCTGTGTTATTTTTGCACAGCATTAGGGCATTCTTGGAACATCCAAAATAAGGAATTCGTGCCCATTCTTGTCTCCATTCATGAAACATCAAATGCACACAATCATCTATATGTTATTCATATCATGTTTTGTATAATCATTCCCAAGGCATCAACATTTGTGTAGTATTGATACTAACCACATTCTTCCGTAGCCATGACACTTTATTCACATGTGCCATACGTATATTGTGTTAATATTTCCATGAAACATGTAAGGCATTACTTTGTGTGTGTGTTGTGTGTACTAATCACGCCTTTGTGTGACATATGCATTCATCCCTTGCATGCATAACATCATCTTGTATGCCATACATCCTAACCACATCTTCTACAGCCACTTGCATTATGTGTGACATGTGCATTCACACCATTTCATTCCATTACACCTAATAAAGGATGTTCCAGGGATGCCCCATCATGATCATTTCATTTTGTGATGGGTGTCCCAAAGCCACCCGTGTTTTGCCTGTGCTCAGGTTTGCACTCGTCCATTCCTCTATATCATTACATTCATTAGGAGACCACAACGGTCCTAAATCTATGATCATGTGGAGAGTCACATGATAATCATTACACTACATCTCATCTATCTGTCTGTTCCCGGTGTCATTGGGATACCGAGATCTTGCTTGTATGTCGTGATCCGTATCGGATTGCTCATAACATTATCAAATCATCCAGGGTACTCCATGAGTGCCCAGTTAATACACATATAAGGGCATTCCATGGCACTAATAAATCATGCAAGGCGTTCCACGAGCGCCGAATCTTTGTCCGTGTCTCAAGTTACACATGACTTGTCTATGACATCATTTCATGTTAGATGAATCAAAAGCATCAGATTTCTGTCTGTGTGTCGGTGCACACATGGCCACTCCATAACATCCATTAGATGCCTCAAAAGTATCAAAACTCTGTCCGTGTGTCAGCCACACGTGACCATTTCATGACATCCACTAGGTGCTCCAAAGGCATCGAACCTATGCCCGTGCGCGGGATCACACGCGGTCTGTTTGCATTGCCTTTTTGTATAGCATAGGGGCATCCGCGGAACGTCCAAAATATATAATAAGGTAAATCATCTTCATTCCTACCTTCACCCGTCTGACATCATTCAATTACATCAACCCATGACCGTACATCTCATTCATACATGAACATAAGGTGCTCCCCGAGCGCCGAAAACTCAGCCCATGTGCCAAGCACATTATCTCATATCATTTCGTCATATAAAGGCCCAAGGTGCTCCTCGAGTGCCCAAAAAAAAATTCTCATGCCAAGCACTCTGTTCTATCTCACCTCATATCATGTTTCATCATCCAAGGTGCTCCCTGAGTGTGGAAGATTACGTTAGATCATCATGCAAGTACACACCACCACAGCATTTAACTTCCCTTGCAAGCAATGTCTTGCTTCGACCCCGTTGACACCCCAATGTGTCATTCTTCCCAGGGGCATAACTATGCACCCTTGCAAGTAATGTCTTGCTTCGATCCGTGGACACCCCAGTGTGTCATTCTTCCTAGGGGCATAACTATGCACCCTCGCAAGCAAATGTCTTGCTTCAATCCGTGGACACCCCAGTGTGTCATTCTTCCCGGGCGCATAACTATGCACCCCATCTCAACTCTCCTCCACAAGCAATGTCTTGCTTCGACCTGTGGACACCCCAGCGTGTCATTCTTCCTAGGGCCATAACTATGCACCCTTGCAAGCAATGTCTTGCTTCGATCCGTGGACACCCCAGTGTGTCCTTCTTCCCGGGGGCATAACTATGCACCCCATCTCAACTCTCCTCTACAAGCAATGTCTTGCTACGACTCGTGGGCACCCCAGTGTATCGTTCTCCCCAGGGGCATAACTATGCACCCTATTGCAAGTACTACTTGCCTCAATCCGTGGACGCTTCCGAGTGTCATTTTATCCCTGTGGTGTATATTTATACACCATGTTTTATTTTAGCATGTATCATCCTCACTGGCATCCATTGCATCTGTATGGTTGATCTCTGATAGTATAGCATGACATGGCATTACATGACATCACACATGCAATGCATCATCCACACACATACGCATCATGTCACGCATTCATGCATACATCGTTCCTTGTTTGGTATCTACCACACATACACCCGCCGACACTAATAAGTGCTCTCATTAGGGGAAAGGACTTTGAGAATGACCAGCCCATGGAACGTCAACGCCATAGCAGATGTGGTGGAAGACTATGTCGCTTCATCTCGATTCCAAAAGGCAGTTAGGAAGGAAGCGGCAGCAATGTTGAGAGAAATGCTAGGGGATGATCTTGACAGAGTAGAAAAGCTGATGGCGAGATGCGCTGAACTGGAAACCCGGGTGTCAGAACTCGAAGGAAAAATAAAGGACATGACGAGCACGGACTCCAATATTGGTACTGATAAAGAGCAGAATGCTAAAATTGCTGACACTCCTCCCCGACACCTCGGAAAGCCCTCTCACCAAAATTTGGGCTTATCGGGGTCGTCCAATGAAGGAGAACTGAAAAGACCTCTAGAGGCCAATACCAACATTGACTCTATTCGACAAATCCAGAGTTCGCCTCCCGAAGACACAGGGGCAATCGCATCCTGTGGACCTCGTTCAGTGACCAGACAATTCGCCATCTGCAGAAAGCTGGGCCTGCTACAGAGTGTCAGACCATATGTCGGGCCAACACCAGAACAAAAGGGAAACTACTGCAGCTATCATGTAGTAGTAGGCCACCGGACCAATGAATGTGTCACTCTAGGAACGAGGATCCAGAGGCTGGTCGACGAGGGAAAACTGAGGGTCCCATTCACCTCCAATAAACGACCAGGGACAATCAAGGAGACCACCAAGGAAATTCCTTAATCTTCCCGGGGGGAGGAATATGATGAGGAGATACAGGGTCTGATCTGACGAAAATGGGGCAATGGTACTGAAATCGAGGCAGTGACTAGTCGGGGGCTAAAAAAAAATCATTTTTGTCCTTTTTATAGGGAACTCATTTTTGTTGCTACGGTGTATTAATATCATTTTGAATGCAATACATTTTGTCATTTTCCCACTTATATGGTGATTGCATGTATACGGCATTATGTATGCATTCAAGCATCTAAAATGACATATCAAACACGCATAATATCAAAATGGATGACATTAATCTGAAAGCTATAGGAAACTTAAAAGTGAATTTGGACCTGTCCGAACTCTCTCTTGAAAGGTGAGCTTGTGAGATAAATAAAATGATACGATGGCACCACTTCCGCCGAGACATTTGCTGGCTCAACTCAACAATCCTTAAAAGACATTACTAGTCCTGCCCTAAAGTTTCAACTGTAATGGCACACACGATGCCCAAACCTTTCTAAACTAAAAGCCATCTTTGAAACTCCAAATCCTACCCTAAAACTTAAAAAGCCCTCCTTGAGACACCGAACTAAGAAAGCCCATCTAGAGGCAAAACTGAATCAAAAGCCCTCCTTGAGGCACCAAATTTGAAGAAAGCCTTCCACAAGGCAAAATCAAACCTAAAAGCCCTCCTTGAGGCAACTACACCCAAAAAGTCCTCCCAGAGGCAAAGCTTGATCCCATATCCAAAGGGGATACCCTAAAGCTAAAATCCCCCGACCTCACTAAAATCTCCAACCTGAGGGAAATTCAAATGGCTTTCATCACCCTCGTCACCCACCATGTGTAAAATGCTGAAGCAGTTTTGGTCGTAGTGCATATATTATCTTGTTCATATGACATTCATATGTACATGACATTACGCATGCATTGTTCATCCAAAAAGCATATCAAACACACATGACATGCATGAGTTTGAATGCAGTAGGAAAACCAACAGATGGCAACAGTTTGGGTAAAAAAAAAGGGATCGGTGTAGACAGGAGTCTTTCTTTCTCTCGTGCATGGCCACCATAGCTAACACTGAAGTGTCTCATAGCATTAAAGGGTAATCTTCAACTCCCGGCATTGTCAGATCCTTCCCTCCTATCTGTGAGAGATTTGGACTTTCCTGTCTTCAAAACCAAAGCTCTTCCTTTTCCCTTTTCCAATTTCTTCCACACCTTCAACACCCTTTGTCTTCCGTTTACCACCCAACCACCAACAACCATTCGACAAAACCTTTTTTTTTCACCCTATTCCTTGAACTGACCCTGTGAAGCCTTATTTTCCACCATCAATGGCTTCTAACAAGAAATTGAACCCTAATGCTATTCCATATCGTATCATCTCATCACCAGAAAGGCAATGGAGCAGATAATCACAACACTGCTCTAATTAGTCTTATTTATCATCAACCTGTACCGGATTGGGGATTCTCTTTCTATCCCATGCCACTTCTCTTCAACCTAAACCCCCAGACCAAATATTTTGTAACCTCAAACTGGCAGGAAAGGCCTTTATTTCATGACAGGGAGAGGATTTGCATATAAGGCTGCTTCAATTGAGCTGGAGTTTACCACTGCTCAAGCTACTATTGATGGAACTCCTAAGTGACCACTGTTCTCATCCAGCAAAATCCACACTATAGCCTATACTGGACTCAACCCAGTAAGAGATTGTTCTATTAAGCAAAAATGTGCTACAAAAAGAAGAAGACTGATGCTCACCCCTATGAACTTCACCAACAGTGTTGGAGCAACCAGGTTTTACAAAGCTTTCAACAATCATGAATGGGATGTTCTCATCAATAGAAAAACTTGCAAAGCCTGCTGTGCTAATATTTAGGGGAAAGTTGTATTTACCAACCATTTTAAGAACTCAGTCTTCAGTTGCAACAGAAGTGACTACATACTAGTGGTTCTTTCATCTCCTAGCCATGGTGTGCCTTGCTCTAGGGTTATTGTGGTTCACAGACAAAGGAAAACCACAATTAACTCAAGTCATTCTGAATCAGGCCATATCTTGAAGGACTAAAAGCTGTGTCCATATTTGGCAACCGTGTGTGAATTGGAATCTGGGGTGAATTGAAGACATGAACACAACATCCTACCTTAGGAGAATCCAGTGGTTAATTGATCCCATCTCAGATTATCTGCTCTGAAGCCATGGTTGGAATTTCCTAATACATTTACATTCATCATGTCATCAATGTTTTATATTCTGTTTTGATGTTCAATTTGCATATGTTATGCTATTGCATGTAAATGTCCATTTTCAGGCTACAGCACGCAGCAAACCTAACTTAATGAAGCATTTCACATCCAAACCCAAACCTCCAACACTTGGGGCAGGTAAAAGAAAAATCACGAAACATCATCAAGGATAATCCTATCATGATCCTGGCGAAATCGTCAAGGTGCACTCTCCAATCCTAAGACAAGCCAGTGCTATAAGATCCACTTGGCTGGCGCACTCTTATAGACTTGGCCATCGTTCCTAAAAAAAACACGACGACAATGATCTTCAGCGAGAGAATCTCCAACACAGAAAACTGAAAGGATATATTGGTAATAAGAAGAGAGTGACATACAGAGGCAGTGTCACTTTTGATTTCCTATCGTATTCATTCTGATGTCATCATAACAATACTAAGCATGCTTGATTTTCTACTTAGATGTTCATATTGCATGCATCGTGCCATTGTATATAAACACCCATCAGTAGGTCATTGCATCCAAACCCACGGTGACATCAATGAAATTGTCATCATAAATGGCAACTACCGGCTCAGTTGTACCATCCCTATTATGATCATCCCTAGCAGAGTGGTCTCCAGTAGGATCATCCCCACGGAGTCTCCGGCAAAATCCCCAACGGGTTCCCGGCTAAGATTCTTCCCACTGAATTAGAAGCTCTAACAGATCCCCCAGCGAGATCAAATGGGTCAGAATACTCCCCAGCGGAATTCACGACCAAAACGATCCCCACAGAGTCGAAATCTTCAGTAGAGTCATCCGACAGACACAGTCCCTGCCGGAGATCATCAGGAGTCACAAGTTCACTCCCCAACATAGTGCAGATACCAAACATATTATCAGAAGCATCGTGATGCATGCATACACACGAATCATGCACGCATTCATGCATACACATGTCAAACCAAATCAGCCGTATTTATTCTTGATCGAAGGGGCAAAATTTTTGTTTCCAAAATTATCGATCAAAGAATAAACATGTGCTATTGCATTGAGATGCTCATCATCACCATTAGGTCATCTCGTGATGGGATGCCTCCCAAAGCAAAAATGATTTGATCCAGGGGCACCCTCAGAATCATAACACGTAAATCGGAGCCCAACAACTCCTAAACCTCAGGTATGAAAAATTTCTATAATTATCATAATATTCTTTCACGCCAATATAATCCTGAGAAGGGTATTTCTTACCCTTAACAGATTCTGGGGGCAAAACAATCTTACATCAATCTCATGGGAACTCCACCACATGGAGAAGAACAACCAAGTTCGTGCTGCTTCTCCACCACACGGAGAAGAACACCATACTCATTTCGACCTTGTCGTCACATGGACAGGGAAGAAATGCCTATTGAAGGAGTTTCTTGCCTTTAACAGGGATCTGGGGGCAAGACAACAAAAAACCTCGTGCTATCTCTTTGCCACATAGAAGGGACAACACATCTCTTATTTCGACTTTGTCGCCACATAGACAGGGAAGAATCTCTGTTGAAGAACTTCTCACCTTTAACAGGTATCTGGGGGCAGAACAACAGAACAGCTCATTCAATCTTTTCGCCACATAGGAAAGGAAGAACACTCATTTCAACCTTGTCGTCATATGGGCAAGGAAGAAATGCCTATTGAAGTTTCTTGCCTTTAACAGGGATCTGGGGGCAAGACAACAACCAATCTTGTGCTATCTCTTTGCCACATAGAAGGGATAGTACATCTCTTATTTTGACCTTGTCGCCACATAGACAGGGAAGAATCTCTATTGAAGAACTTCTCGCCTTTAACGGGTATTTGGGGGTAGAACAACAGAACAGCTCATTCAACCTTTTCGCCACATAGGAGAGGAAGAACACTCATTTCAACCTTGTCATCACATGGGCAAGGAAGAAATGCCTATTGAAGAATCTCTTGCCTTTAAGAGGGATCTAGGGGCAAGACAACATCAACCACGTGCTGCTTCTTCGCCACACAGAGGGAGACAGCACATCATCTCTTATTTCAACCTTGTCGTCACATAGACAGGGAAGAAATATCTATTGAAGGATTCACTTGCCTTTAATAGGTATTTGGGAGCAAAATAATCTTACATCAACATCACGGGAACACCAACACATGGAGAATCAACTTATTACTTAGTGCTCCACCACATGGAGAAAAACACCACACTCATTTCAACCTTGTCGTCACATGGGCAAGGAAGAAATGCCTATTGAAGAGGTTTCTTGCCTTTAATAGGGATCTGGGGGCAAGACAACAACCATCCATAGTAGGGACACCACATCTCTTACTTTGACCTTATCGCCAATAGACAGGGAAGAATGTCTGTTGAAGAACTTCTCGCCTTTAAAAGGTATCTGGGGGCAGAACAACAGACCAACTCGTTCGACCTTTTTGTCACATGACAGAGGAAGAACATCCATTTCAACCTTGTCGTCACATGGGCAAGAAAGAAATGCCTATAGAAGTCTCTCGCCTTTAACAGGTATCTGGGGGCAGAACAATAGACCAACTCGTTTGAACTTTTCATCACATGACAGAGGAAGAATATCCATTTCAACCTTGATGTCACATGGGCAAGGAAGAAATGCCTATAGAAGTCTTTTGCCTTTAACAGGTATCTGGGGGTGAAACAATTCAACCATGTTTATTCTTGATCGAGGGGGCAAAAATTTTTGTTTCCAAAACTGTCAATCAAGAAATAAATACGTAGCTTAACACCATCATCATGGGCACGCTCCACCACAGTGAGCCACCATCACGGGCACGCTCCACCACAGTGAGCCATCATCACGGGCATGCTCCACCATAGTGAGCCATCATCATGGGTACTCTCTACCACAGTGAGCCATCATCACAGACACGGTCCACCACAGTGAACCATCTTCATGGGCATGCTCCTCCACAGTGAGCCAACATCACGATCGACTAGGAACCACGGCTGGCACCTCCAGCAAGGAATTCTCGATACGTTTCCTTTTCCTTCTTCATCGCGCTCCCAGTCGCGAGACCAAACTCGATCTAGGCTCCACAGCCTACGATGATCTGACTTTGATCCCGCAAGGGGTAACCTGTGAGCACGGGTTTTTCCCGGTCTCGGCGATGAGAATCTCTTGATTACTTGCAAACTGGACAAGTTTGAACGGGACTTGAAAGCAACCGGAATGCTACCTGGGAAAGCTCAAATGACCCAAAAACCTAGCTATCCATGATCTGAAGCCCCGAAATGTCTCTCAAATCATTTCTAGGATTCGGTCTGTATGTATGTCTTTTCGAAATCTACCCTGACTTTTGGTTGAACCGGACGGCTCTGGTTTTTTGAACCAGTAGTGGCTAAGAACAGTTGCTCTGCAAAGCAGAGCAACTTGTTTTGACAGGTCAAAGATTTGGGCAGATTTTCAGGGATTTCTACAGGCTGATTGATGGAACGAGAGAGGGAGAGAGTGGCAGATAAAAGGAAGAAAAAAAGAGAGAGAAAAGACTTTTTTCTGGTTCTCAAGAAAAGAAAACAGAGAGAGAAAAAGAAAAGAGACAGAGAAGAAAGAAAAAAGAAAAAGCAGAAGAAGAAGAGGAGAAGCCGAGAGAAAGAACAAAAAAAAAAAAAAAAAAAAAAACAACTCCCTCAATACTCTCATTTAACCCTAAACTAATCTTCAAACATTAACAACACAACCAACAACTTCTACTGATTGTTTCGGGGTGATTTCGGGTCGTTTCGGATCGTTACGGTTTTCGGCCGATTGAGTTCCCAGAAGGCATTCCGAGCTTCCAATCCTTTTCTTAACATTTCAAGGTTTCAAACAACAATCCAGGTAAACTCTGAGAGACCCTAAAACATGTCTGCATTTGATTTTCTATGTGTTTTTATCATTTTTTGTAGAAATCCGGAAACTGGTCTACCCACCATAGCCGTACGGCTGTGTTCCGGCCGGCTATGTTTCTGATGAACAGAGCCGGCCGGCTCTAACCCAGAGCCGGCCGACCCTATTCTTCAGGGCCGAAACGACCCGTTTTCCATTTTGATTTTTCTGTTGGGATCACTTTCAGTCCAGATTCATCCGTATATGTTTGTATTTTGATTTTCTAATTATTTTACATATGGATAATCAGGGTTTTCAGTATTTCCTGGGTTTATTTCCTGAGTTTCGGGTTCGTTTCATCCTAACAGGATCCATGGTCTAGCATTTGCGGACCCCCGAATCCTACAAAATTCCCGGAAAATTTTAGAAATAACTAAAGCAATATTTTTATAAATGTTTTTGGTGTGTTTATTGCCTTTTAGACCATAGATTGTTTGTATATTTAGGAACCCATACGAACGGGACCCCGAGTTCCGGGATAACCAACCCATGAAAATGGAAATTTGCATGAAATCATGCCAAAGGGTTTTCCAAAATTGATTTTCCAGCACAAAAATCCATAGGGAGTTTCAAAACCCATTTCCAGGTCTAACCGGTCCGACCGGTCGGGTCGAACCGGTTACCCCCTAAATGTATGCTCCTTTATCCTAAAATCCCTATTCTGTCCTGATTTGAGTCCTGTTTGTGTTTATGATATAAATTGTGCTAACCAATATATGTTGCAGCATTTATTTTTACTTTTGCTGTATTTAATAGATTCATTCGTGTACTTAGGCGGTTGTATTTTTAGATTCTCGTGTACTCTAGGTGATTGTAAAAGGTAAAAGTGAGGACGAGAGTTTTATATTTTATTCAATTTGGTTGTATAATCGGCCTCTATTATTCTTTTGTACATTTGTGTGAATGGTTTAATTTCTCGCAATTTATTTTATGCATTCTTGCCTTAGCATCGGCTTAATAAAAATAAACAAATTGGGATTAGAAAAGATAATAAATTGAATAAATATGGTTTTATAAATAATAAACGAATACAAACTTGAGGTTAAGTAGGTAAGTTGCTCGAATCCTGAATCTCTGGATTAGGTACAGCAGTCTGGGCTCGGTAGGGAGCTGTACCGGAATTTCTCGGATGAGCTGATCCGGGTGGCGACTTTGTCACTGATCTCGGGATTTAGGTTTCGAGATCTTTAAGTTAAAAACGGGAAAATATTTTCTACAAAATGAATTTCCAAAATCAACTGAATAGTTTTCCCAACTCAATATAAACAAAACCCATTTTTCCCAAAACATCACTAAACCAAAAATAAACCAAAATCTATTTCTTTCTTTTTTCCCCAGCCGCTTCGCTGCGTCCCATTTTCTTTTTGTCGAGAAGGTCGTCTACTCACAGCTGTAGTATAACTGTGGCTGAAGGGCACTATAGTCGAGCGGCCATAGTGACCAGACCTGCCTAATTTCACTTATTTTTCTCTTTTCTCTTCGGTTTTCTCAAACACTCACTTGACCTTCTTCGGGGTTCCGTACCAAGACTTGTCACACATATTCGGGTCATCCGAGACGTCTCCAAAGTCATTCTGATCATTCCAAATCTGCTTCACTTTTATTCGTGAAAAAGATAATAAGAGCTTTCATCATCAAGGTTGGGAAAAAACCCGTGCTCACACCACTACAATTATTATTTTTTTCTTTCTTAAACACACAAACCACATCTACTAACTAGATATCAACTTTTCAGTTACACATATCAGAGTCCACACACACTTATATTACATTATTCTCAACCCAAATTTATTTATTCTATATGCTTGTGATGAGAGGAGAGGGAGTGAGATGGAACTTAGCCAGCCGACCTTTCATCCATGGTAACTATTATTCTATAAAC